>CM066629.1:0-2400000 GCA_033884665.1 Argynnis bischoffii washingtonia | reverse complement strand
TTAGAACCTACTTTAAATAAATAACTCATCGTCCTAGTGCTTAAATATTCAAAAAAACAAATTATTGAAAGAGACTTTTTACTTTAATAAAGTCAAAAAGTTGTATTTTATCTATATATGTAAGTATAAAAATCTTAGAAGTAAAGCTTTGTTTTTTAAATAGAGAAAAAAACTGTCTATTATATAGTGAAATAGGTTTGAGTAGAATATTCTAGGCTTGAGTCCCAAATCAAGCCAAACAAATTCGATTTTTCAACTTTAGCCATTCGATAAAGTTTTTGTTTTAAATGGCCAAGTGCGGCTTGATGGACACCTTATGATTTTTATTCTGATTCTAAGGCGAGTGATAATCATATTAGAAATGAAAATATCAGATATGTGAAATCCGGGGTTTGAACTGGGTTATCATAAACAAGGGTTAAGTACATATATAGGATGAAACATCCACGCCTGCTCTCTCTTTGACACTGTAACCCCAGAAAAAAATATATATAAACGGAGTCCGCCAAACCAAATGTCAAAGTCAAAAACATATTACCTGTACTTGCTACTATTCTCGGTTTCTTTACTTTTTTAAAGAATAAAATAAATGATATTCATAAGTATTAGTTAAATTTTTTATACAATTTTTGGGAATAAAATATAAATAAAAAAATTATACTACATTCCTTTGTAATTTCAAGCATTAGTTCTTTTCCTCTCGAAATACACATGACATTATATTAGGGTTTTTTTTTCTTTATTGTAATAAAATTCGTAAGCTATTTTTATGTATTTTTTAATTTTATTTACATATCACTTAGTATAGGTACTACATATTGTCATTTTTATACAATTTTAAAACATTATTGCTTGGCTTCATATTTAGTTCTTTGACACTATCTATATATTAATACTAGCAAAACCCGCGGCTTCGCTCGCGCTAAAACTACAAAAAAAACTTTGAAAAGGTAGGTTTTATACAAAAAAGGGATGACCCTTATTTTATCTCCTTATGGGATGAATTTCAAAAAAACGCTAAAACACGTATTTATTTAATTGTATTGAAGAGCATTAATGCCAAGTTTCAAGAAATTCTGATCATAAATATTTTTTGGGTTGTGTATAATGTGTACTCCCGTGGGAATGAGATAATCTCCCGCGGTAAAAAGTATCTTGTATGTTGACCCGGATCCAGCTATTATCATACCAAATTTCATCAAAATCCCTCCAGTGCTTTTTCTGTGATGCGGTAACAGACAGACAGACAGACAAAAATTCTAAAAACTATAGATTCGATCTCTGCATCGATAATAAAGTCTATTTCAATAACATTTTTCAAAAAATATTTAAGGTACAGATTCGGCTTAGTTAGAATTTTTCTTATATGTATAGATTCCTTAGTCTGACTGTAATATTGTCGTCCCAACAGAAATTGCGCACACATTGACGCAATATGGCACTTTTATATAGCTAATTAGCGACTCACCCTCGCTTTCCTTACATTCGTCCTTAGTGAAAAACAAAAATAAATGTATCCCACGGGAACCGTACATTTATCCGGGATAAAAATTATGTGCTATTCCAAACTATAATCTATCTCTGTGCCAAATTTCATCCAGATCCGTTCAGGCGTTCTGGCGTGATTGTGTAACAAACATCCATCCATCCAAACTTTCGCATTTATAATATTATAATAATGGAATTTACTGAAAATAATTTCTGATATTAAAATGAACAATGAATAGCTACCATAAATCATTTTCCTCATAAAGTAGTATGATATTATATGGAAACAAATAATCTTATCACGAATGTTATATATAATAGATTGCAGTAGGCGTTATCACTTATCATTGCCAATATTAAATCGCTGAACTCAAGGTCACCTCTCAATTTGTAAGTGTTTTCAAAATGGAAAAAAACTCAAAATCATGTTCACAGTTGTTATTCAATGAAGTTTGCTTATGGCGGTTGAGATTATTATATATAATAGCGACTCGCCTTTGCTTCGCTCGGTTGCATTCCTAGGTACTATCTTTATAGTACCTAGGGACTATAAAGATAGTACCTGCCGATGTATTGCTTCATGTCATCATGCCATGTCTATCATAGTCTACTATATAAAATAATTAAATTTAGTTGTATTCAGCCCTTTTTTAACGTCCCACTGCTGGGCACAGGCCTCCCTTCAATACGAGGGGAATCAGGCCATAGTCTACCACGCTGGCCAAGTGCGGATTGGCGGACTTCACATGTCTTTCGAAAACTTGCTAGGTTCTCTCAGACATGCAGGTTTCCTCACGATGTGGTAATCAAGTTAGAAATGATTCGCGCATGAAAATATCAGAGTTTGTTTTAACTCATTAATGTAAATAAAAGAATATTTTATGTTAAAAGAAATTATGGATCCTAAAACAGAACTAAATCAATAGATTAAAACTTCTTTGACGACACGTTTGGCTCTTGCAGTGATCTACTTGCTGTGCCAGCGGTCGCGGGTTCGAGTCCCGCTGGCGGGATTCATTTGTGCGATGAGCACTAATGTTTGTACTCCAGTCATGGATGTTTATATTTATAAATATGTATGTTTTTAAAGTTATATATGTGTAGTGTATCAACTATCTGGTATCCATAACACCAGCCTCGAAACTTACCATGGAACTAGATGGCGCTGTGTGTTAATGTTCCAACATATTTATTTATTTATTTTCTTAATAAAGCAAAATATAACAACAGCTTAGGAAAAAAACTAAGAATGATAAAATATTTTCATTTCAACGTTTCTCGTATCTTAGGAATACCCCAGATATAAAATGATTGTATAAATAGACGAACTGATTGTATGTTTAAGAATAAAGAAAAAACATAATTTAATATTTATTAAGCTTGAGATTATACATATTTGCTTTTGGAATTAAATGATATTATTTTAGTTATTATGTTCAATTTGCTAAGACAATATTATAAATAAAAAAGTTTACATGTCTATTGTTTTTTTTTACAGCCAATCTGTCATATTGGTACGAAATTTGAACTATTGCGTGTATTCTTCAATAAGATGACGATGAAAGACGACACGTTTGGTTCAGTTTCTAGTCACCCTACTTGCTGTGCCAGCAGTCGCGGGTTCGAGTCCCGCTGGAGGCATTCATTTGTGTGATGAGCACGAATGTTTGTCCTCCAGTCATTGGGTGTTTATATTTATAATATGGATGTATTTAAACTTATAGTATATGTGTAATGAATCAACTATCTGGTATCCATAACACAGGCCTCGCAGCTTACCATGGAACTAGATGGTGCTGTGTATTAATGTCCCAACATATTTATTTAAAAAGGGCGTCAATAGATTCTTAAACTGAAATGATTATTCCTATCAAGATTTCATAATATCTGTAGAAATCAAAGAATTTCCGCGAGATAACAGTGGAATTTTGTACGAAAACTTCTTCCTACACATTTACATCGTACATGTCTACATACAAGTACCTAAAGATTACTACATGGATTTTTGTTGCTTATCGCAATCATGATTAGTATGATATTTCCGTTTTGTATGTTTTTCAGGAAACAATATTTTGTAGACAAACAATTTTGTTGTAGTTTCAAATTGATATAGCAGTCAGTAATGGTCTGAAATCGACTTCTTCCTTAAATATGTTTTAGTCAGCTACTTTACTAGATGCACTAGTTAAGCTAATGAAAACGCTTAAATAATTCTCTTAACACCTCCTGGATAATTTCTAAAAATTATGGATATTTATTTCTAATAAATTAATTATTAACTGACACGCAGGCGTGCCCGCGATCCTCAACGGGTTAAAATTATGTAGAACTAGCGCCTCACCCTCGCTTTGCTTCGAGTTCATCCTTAGACAAAAAGTAGAAAAAAATTGATTAAATATTTTGTCCTTGATTTTTCATTAAATCCCAAGAATTAAAACTAACCTTCATTTACTTTTTATATTTAACCTTCACTTCATACAAAACTTAAAGCATATTCATTAATTAACACAATGTTTGTAGTTTAATTACAATAAAATAATCATTAACGTCCTTACAACCGTTTTATATAAAATATAAACGCTTTTTCCTTTATAGATAACAATTAGAATATTGTTTTTCCTTAAAAATCTTTAATTGAAAGTTATATTGAATTAATTATAATTTACAATCAAAAATATTAGCTTGTACTGATTTCTATTTCGATGTACTTGCTTCGACACGTCTGTAAAATTCAGTTATTGGACCTATTTATCTCAAAGATTCCAACCTAGACTCTTATGGTATCTATATAAAGTATTAATACAATAATCTTAATCGTATCACTTCTTTACAGTCTAGAAGATGATAAAGTATATGTGAATGGATACGCCAATATGGGTGCTAGTTTAGACAGTGTGGTTACCCAACAACCTATTAACAATAATCATCTACCACAAGGAGCTGTTATTGGGAGAGAAATCAATGAATTGCCACTTCACGCTGATAAACTTTACGAGGTACGTTAAATCTATACTAATATTATAAATCTGAAGAGTTTGTTTGTTTGTTTGGTTGAACGCGCTAATTTTGGGAACTACTAATCCGATTTGAAAAATTCTTTTTGTATTAGACAGCCCGTTAACTGAGGAAGGCTATATATCATCCCGGAAAAATGTACGGTTTTCGTGGGATAAATCTGTTTTTGTCTAGGGACGAACCCGAAGCGAAGCGAGGGTGAGTCGCTAGTAAATACATAGTAAGATGTATTCAAAATTAAACATTTTGATGCTTTTCTTTTTATATACTTTGATAAATGATAATTACAAGCGGCAGGTACTACTTAAATGCATATGAGGACACACGTCCTTCAATAATATAATAATATCTGTTTGGTCGATTTTCCGACAAAATGTTAGATTTCACTAAAATTAGCAATTTATGTTTTTAAGACTAGGCTCTTATAGTTATAGCAAAATTGAGCTCAGGACTCCAGTGTGACTACAATGAGAACAATGATACGTACTTACAGAAAATCTGTTTTTCCGTTTCAGACTAATATCCATTTTTGACATTAACCCGGACTCAAACCTATGATCTTGTAATTTGCAATAGTAAATTATGAAATGTAAAGAGTATACGTTTAAAAAATATTTTTATTTATAAAGAATCTTTTTCATCAATAATAAATCATAAAAATATAAAAAATATCATGTCAAGGTACTTTATGACCATTGACGATATTAGTTATCCTTAATAATTTGCTTATCGAGGTTATTTAAAGACAAGATTTATCAAACTTGTTTTAATTGCGCTTGATTTTTGCAAAAATTACATATAGATAATATTGTTTGTATTTTTGTCTTTAGTTTACAAAGGCTTTATTAATTTCCTTTATTTACTTTATTTATTCACTGCTCTATATATCTTTCTTTTCAGGTTTTCTCCAAATCACTTATATTTAGAGATGAACACGAATTAAAGAAAGGCAGCACAAATTCATTGGACGAATTAGAAACTAAATCTATGCCGGAATATCTTTCAGATAAACCTAATAGAACCAAAGTTTACTTTGAGGATGAAGTTGATTCACCTGTTACCGACTTTGAAATTATGTTCAAAGACGAACTTATGTCCAATTACGACATATTCAAAATAGACGAAGAAGATTCGAAAAGCCAAGACACTGAAGACGGGCTAGTAATGAATGTCGCAGTTAAAAAGCAAGATGTAATCAAACCAAGCACGGTCACCATTAAAAATGACCATAAAATAACAAAACAATATCCAGTATACGAATATGATCCAATTTCAGTAGTAACTTTACCATCTTCTTTATCTTTGCCGCGAGTTGAAAGTGTTAAAGGGATATTACGTACAAATAGCACAAGGGCGTTAGATAGAACAGAATCTAATAATAAATTATCGCGACCTAACTTAGGTAGAATGGATAGTTTGAAAAATATTGATCCAAATAAAATTAATAAGGTCTTAGCTCGAGTACCACATCGCAGCGCATCTTTCCTAAACTTACCCTCACATTTGATTGAAAAACCGCCTTTGACTAAATCAAAATCAACTGTAGGTGTAGCGTTGGGTGATTACGAACTAAAATTAAGTTCTTTACCAGATACGCCCATAATAAAAAGTAATAATTTACCTAAATTTTTCGTAGATAGCCCCATGAATGAATATAAAGGGGAAACTAGTTTACAGAGTCTCAAGCAACAGGCTCAAATGATAAATCAGAATGACTTCAGTATGCCTAGATATTACGGAACAGTGAAGGCTGAATTAGCAGAAAGTAAGTCTATGCCTGATTTAAGATACCCTACTTCTACGGGTAAAGTTAGTAAACGTTTAGTTAAATTGAGAAGTAGATTAAAGCCCTTGGTTATTAGGAAAAGTTCAGAAGAAAGGTTATAAGTTTACTTATGTTTGAGACAAAAATATATTTTTTAAAATCGACATGCAAATATTTGTTTTTAATTGACACTGAACTTTTGTTTGACTTCACATTGTGCTATTAGTCGCGGGTTCGATTACCGTGCTACACAAATATTAACGACCAAGGATATTTATTAATTCGAAATTAATTTACTTGTCTAAGTAATGAAATCTACTTGTATGATGTTATTTAAAATTTACAACTGAGTGATAGTAAGTCCACCTACGACTTATTTAAATTTTGTGGTTTTGAAGTCAATCTTAAAAACCTATGACTTTA
Source organism: Argynnis bischoffii washingtonia (assembly GCA_033884665.1). NCBI lineage: Eukaryota > Metazoa > Arthropoda > Insecta > Lepidoptera > Nymphalidae > Argynnis > Argynnis bischoffii. The sequence goes on along the minus strand of CM066629.1, from coordinate 2,393,309 downwards.
CTATGGACTTATTAAAGTAACTTAATTTTTGACTATATTATAATATTTAACATATATTAGAACAAGAATAATTAATAATAAAAAACTAACAGTATTGTATTGCTCAAAATATTGATCAATTAAAAATAAAATCTAGTCACAAACTAATTTTAAAACTTTAAAACCATTGTATTACTTAGGCTATAAACGATTACATTCTTTGCTTTATTTACTTTAAATGAGCAATTCTTCTATGTATATTTTATTTCGTGTATCTCGGAAACGTTTCTACGATTTGTGTTTAGAATAGTTCTGATTTTTATGTTTATCTATATCTGAAAACCCCAATATTTAATATCTTTTCCGAAAATGATGATGTTACAAAAAAAACTTTACTTTTAAATGTTACGGCTTTAGTTACAGGTGTTATAACATTTTCTAAAATAATTTAAGTTAATGTTGTCTTGTCAAGCTTTTTGATTGTATTATACATACTGTTGAAATCACCTTCTTTATAATAATAATGTTCGCAGGTTCTACATTCAAAGCAAATATTATATTTTTTCTTATTTTTGAACATGAAAAGAAAAGAGAGAATAATATATGTCACAAATGAAGTTCTTACAGTTATAAAGATAATACACATAGAGAAGGCAACTGCCATTCAACACTATAAGTGGCGGTGAGGCGCGGAGAAAAAAGATAGAAAATATCTGGCTAGTTTCTATCTTTGTTTCATGACGCAAGCGCAATAGACGACTTTATAGGGCGCATAACTCAAATTAAAAGTACAATATGTAACGATTTAAATACAACTTATTCAATTTTATGTTTTATCACGCACAATAATTATTGCCCACTAAAAATGGTTATTTTATTATAACACATTCTAATACTATATTTTAGGGCATTTAATTTATCACTTTCTTGTTTTAAACGTATAAATTAAAAAGAGATAGAAAGAGGGTCTGGTTATTTTTGTCCCTTTCTATCTGGGCATCACATTTTTGATCGGCTTGCCTACTCTATATGTATTATTTCTATACTTACAGCTGTCGTACAGTTATCATTTTTATTATTTAACGGGCATATATAACGGTAACGGACAAAAAAATTAAATGAGCTTCTATTTGTCAGTTAATTTTTGCGCTGGCAATCTTAAATTTTATATAATAAACTCCCCCACCTTTAAAGAAAAAAAAAACTAACAGTTACCTTTTATTACCAGTGTTATTTTTAAGTTATTTCAGTTTTATTGTGATAATATTGAACATTGATCTGTTTGATTATTGTAAAATGTTGTAAAAATATAGTAATAGTAAATAAATTATACATTATAATCATATGTTTTATTTATCCTTTCTATTATTAATAAGTTAAAAATTAAAATATTTAAAAATCCAGACTTATATTAAAAATATGAAAGTTATTCTGTCTGTTTCCTATTCACGCTTAAACCGCTGAATAGATTTCGATAAAATTTGGCAAGGACATAAATCGTATTCTGTGAACCATGCCTTGATCCCCGCTCTAGTTACCACGCGAGTGAAGCCGCGGGTAAAAATTAATTAGCCATATAAATATTTAGTTGTAAAATGACATAACAAAACTATTATACGTACATATAATTTGGGGTGTGCCAAAAAACGACGATATTTTTTTTTCTTTCCTCTCACCCCAAAATATCTTAGAAAATATCCCAACAAAGCTACTGTTAAAAGCAGAGCTCAAAATTCCAATTTTAAGACAGAGGTTCTACATCGAATTTTAAATTTTTCCATAAAACAACATGGAAAACAGGTTTTTTTTAATAATTTTTTGTCCTGAAAACTGTGAAAAAATTATTTTTTATGAAAATGAATGAATGGACCTTTTTTAGTATTAAATTTAGTACAAAAAGTTCAATTGAGTCGAATTTCTATCTTCAATATTTAATTTGTTATATAGCTTTGAAGTTCAAATTTAAGAGTTATAGAAAAATGTTAAAAGGCAAATTTGTAGTACGTTTTTAAATCCTATAAAAATTCTTTTTCAATTTTTTATACCGTCAATAACAACATAGTTACAGGCTCATGAATATTTTTTTTTTTAATTTTTGCTTTTACGAAATGAAATATCGATAATTAAACAAAAAAAATTGTGCAAATTTGCAATTACATTAAATTTGCAACAAAATAGGTCAGTATTTAGTATTATTTAATCATATTTTTATGATTTTTCCTTTAACTAATTTTTTTCCTTTATTATCATTAAATTTTTTTTTAAATAAATATAATATTAAAAGCTCTGACATTTATGTAATGCTAAATTATTTGGTACTAAATATATAATGAATGCAGTGGTAGCCCAGTGGTAACGCGCTCGCTTGGGAAACCGAGTGAAGCGGGTTCAAATCCCGGGTCTCGCACTTCTAATATTTTCATGTGCGAATCATTTTCTAACTTGATTACCACTTGCCTTACGGTGAAGGAAAACATCGTGAGGAAACCTGCATGTCTGAGAGAACCTAGCAAGTTTTCGAAAGACATGTGAAGTCCGCCAATCCGCACTTGGCCAGCGTGGTGGACTATGGGCCTGATCACCCCTCGTCTTGAAGGGAGGCCCGTGCCCAGCTGTGGGACGTTAAAAAGGGCTGAATACATACATACAAATATATATCTACAGTATTACATATTTTATATTTCTATCTTTTAACTATCTGCTTACTAAATTTTATCCTAATCCGTCCAGCTCGTGATCCGTTCAGCGTGAAGGAATCTACCCTACTATTATAAAGAGGAAAGATTTGTATTTTTGTATGTTTGTTATGAATAAACTCAAAAACTACTGACTGACTTAGATGACATTTGGTAAGAAGATAGTTTGATACCGTGGGAAGGACATAGGATATTTTTTATTTCAGAAACCATTCCTTAAGAGGGTGAAAATGGTGATGAAAGTTTATATGGGGAATCAATCTAGGAATAAACCCGAGCGAAGTGAGGGTAGGTCGCTAGTAACTAATATATTATAAACTTTTGCATTTATATAGAGTGATAATTTGTTACTTGTGGCTGAGACCACGGTCATGGTCACCTTTTACGCATGCGATATATAATTGATGGGTTAAGCAAGAATGGAGTGATATGTTATTATGTTTTCGTCATCTACTCCATAATAACATGGTTATGGGAAAAGCAAATAGCTAAGTTGCAAGTTTAATTTTCGTAGATTACGAAATTTTATATAATCTTTTCGCCCAGTTGTCGAAATTAATAGACTTGGGTTCTTTCCTATTGACGTTTTAACGTTTAGTATAGATTTCTCAGAGATGAGATATTTTCCCGTAGTAAAAAGTATCCTTTACGTTGACCCCAATAACCAGCTATGATCATATCAAATTTCATCAAAATCTGTCCAGTGATTTTCTCATGTCATACGTTCCCGTCTGGGAATTTTTGTCTAGACAGACAAAAATTCAAAAAACTATAGATTCGGCCTCTGTATAGTAATGACTATTTCTATAAGATTTTCCATAACATATTTAATATATAGTTACAATTTTATTATATGTATAGATATTAAAGCTCCTCAATAGCTAAAAAACAAACAAAAATCGGTTAAAAAAAAGAGGATAAAAAAGTACTGAACTGTTAATGTCTGCCTATTGATATAAAGATAAGAGTACAACTTTAAAAAATAGGCGTAATTTTTCTCGTCCATTGCCAAAACTTTTTTTTTTACTCTAAATTCTCTGTGTATATTTGTCAATTTATTTCCTTACATTACATTATTTTGGTTGTGACAATCTAAATACGTTTTCGGGACATTCTATATTAAGACCAATAAAAGACGAATAAAAAAAGCGCACAATTTATTACAGAATCACTATTCCATACATATTTTTTTTTTATAATTTTTCGTTATATAATTTAAATAGTATATTTAAAACCAATTATAAACATAGAAACATTGGTTTCTTATTATGGAATCGTTAAAATTCTCTAAAAAAATTGAAATGCTATACTACTTACTATCGAGTGTACTTTTAGTTCACGAATCTTAATATTTAATTTATATCTAAACAGGATAGCAAGCGATTGGTTGCGCAACTTTTGTTTTGTAATCAAGAAATAACCAAAATCATCTACACAACAGAGTGTCGTGAATTCAACGTGTAAGGAAAAAATTGTATGTATATTGAAAATGTAATTACATTTTCTAATAAAAGAAATATTAAAACGAAATATTAAAGAAGTATTTACTGTGAAGTCATAAACAAATTACAAATCAATAGTTGCGCTACAAAAAGTTGACTAAAATTGCTTAATTTACATGGCTGATAGAGTGAATTGTTGGCCTTCATATTTACTATATCTATATTCACAGCTCAGAACGAAATAATAGGATCAACAGAGTGTACAGAACAATAAAAGTATAGTCAAGCTCCCTATGATAATTCCTCACAACTTGTTTTTTACATGTGTAAATGGCGTATTTCAGCCCTCAAGTACAATGTTCTGCATGCTCTGTCAATTTTATTCTTTAGTCTGAAATTTTCAATAATAATTAATATAGAAATGTAATTTATCGCAAATGAAAAATACAGTACTACGTTCTATTACCGAATTGCGATTTATAATATTATAATTGTTAGAGAAACCGTATTTGTGCGTAACTCGATGTAGGCCAATGTTCAAAATTGTTTATTATGTTTCATTTACGATAATTTATATGACTTATATATTGGTTATTAGGCTAATTCATTTATAACAATCATAAAAAAATTAAATAAAAAAAAATATTTAACATAGAACATATCAAAAATTACAGAAACAACGGGATGAATATATTTAAACCACTAAACCTTATCGTTATGAAAAATTATGAAGATAACGAGATTTTTCTATGTATGTCATAATTAATACAGAATCCCGTAATCAGTAAAAAACTATTATGATGCAAAATATTATGGATGTAACGGGATTTTAATGTACATAGTATTCATATATTTTACCAAAAAACTATATATAAATATAGTAACAAATTATGTAACTAGAATCAATAACAGCGAAATAAATTAAATTTTAGTTCGTACTTATCGTATAGTGTACTATTTTGACTACATTAATACGAATGAGGGAAACTCTTTATACACTTTACAATGATTTAGAATAATGCTACGCAATTCACTTTTTCTATGCGAAGATTTATTTACAATCGCATAGTTTTAGTATTAAAATTTTAACAAAATCTACCATCTGTCTGTTATAATAAAAAATAAACTATTTTGAATAAAATAATATGTACATAATATACTACTAGAGATATTCAACGACAACATGTAATTTATAAATAAGTTTAATTTATTTGTCGACTGGCTAACAAAAAATCATAAATCTCCTCAAATATTTCTTTGAATTATTCCTATGTTAAATACTATTGAGTTTTATCGATAAAGATGATTAAGAACAAGCAATTCAATTGTTTATCCCTTGTTAAACAACCCTTATTATTATTATAAATTGTATCATGTACCTACTGTATTTTATTAGCTTCTATCATAGGTACTGTAGTTTAAAGCCAACGAAAATTTATATATGTAATAATTTAAAATACAACTTATTTAATTGACATGTCGACGTTGAATATGTACTTACTTTAATGGAAAAGTTAAATTAAAATTGACAGATGGAATATATGGTATGCAGTAACTATTAATTTTTTTAAAAGGCTTTACACTATACTTACGCTTAAAGAAAGGCTAAATCTAGCTTTCTAATACAGGGCACAGTGTTGGAACTATACGCTAGACTATGAATACTATTCAGATATATGCGGACTAGAATTGGATTTTATAGAAAACTATTTTCATTACACCTGGCAAGGAAATGAAAAAAATTGTTATTACCTTTTAAATATCAATCTGCAACAATTATGTCGTTCATTCATTAGAATGTTTCAATACACAACTAAAATATATTTGTTTTTACTTTGAATGTTGAAATTTTATGTTAATGTCCTATTTGGGAGGTGAAATATATTATATTCCATAATTAAAATTATTAAAATGTAAAGTTTTCACGTATTTATATGCTCGTTCAAGACATACGTCGTAAACATACGTTTTGGGATGTAAACGCGAGTGTGACCTTTCACGCCCTTCTCTTTTTCTTTTTTTTCCATTTCGTGTCCCTTTTCTATATCCGCCTTATAGAAATCTAGAAATCTCAGGACTTCGAACCGTGCTTTTATTCATATCTTCTAGTTGAAACAACCATTACCGATATTAATATTAGCGTCGTGTGGGGCTCCACGATGTAAATTTTTACCACAACTGAACTAAAAAAGTAAAATTAAAATTCTCCTTTATAATTTTTTTCTATTTAGATTTCAATATTTTTATTTTAATATATTTCCTTGCCAGAAACTAAAAAGTTACTAATATCCCTAAAATACAAAAATAACCTTTTTACAATTGCTATGAATCAAGGGTCATTTCGGCCTAATGTTAAATTAAATTAATTAATTAAATTATTAAAATAATTTCAGTTCTAACAAATCAATACTGAATCACTACATTAAGCTTATGAGGAATAATATCTAAAACTAATTTGGTACTTGCTTCGATTGTAAATTAGAAAATTTTGAAAATTTTAATATGATATTTTTATTCAATAAACAAAATGTTAATACGAAATGTTTCAATATATATGAACTTTATTTTTTATCATAACTTTTATAATATATTTTAATGATTCATAATTTATTTAGATAGTGATCGATGCAAGAATATTGTGACATATCTAATAGTTTATACATCAAAAGGAGACGTTCAAATTATTTGTAAAATCATTTTTATATGTAGAAAAATGTACCTACATTATCTTTCAGTTAAATATAATATGATAAAATAATATAAAAAAACAACAATACTACAAAAAATATTGAACAATAACTTTTAAAACGTCTCCTCTTATCAATGAAATATAAATAGCTGTTAATTATATTTTTCAAAATTTTTTCCATGTAATTTTTTAGTTATTCAAAGTCACAAACACTTCTACTCAAAGTAGGATCAAAATCGGAAATACGTTAGGTATCCAAAAATCTTATTGTCTAGTCACTTCACAAATCCGATGCGTTAATGGCAATGGCAACAGATAGATGTTTTCAAATAATTATTATAAGGCAAAATAATAATTTTACTTAAAGATTATTATCTTGTCACGTCTGTAAATCATTTATTCTTATGGTTAATTTAAGAGAATATCATTAATTATCAACACAATTCAAGTTTTTAATAGTGACATTTAATTAAATTCATAATTAAGTAAATGTCAAACATTAATCGTAGAAACCCAATACAAATTTTTTAATCTTTTATCGTATTCTGTAAATTATTGAATTGCTGAAAATAAATATATGAAAGATTTCAAGATCTCATCTAATCTTTGAAATGTGTATAATATTATAATGATCATAATGTTAAGAAAATGCTGCTAAAAATGTTTTCTGTATAATTTTTTAGAAAAATTAAAAAGGAATAACAGTGACATTTACATATTATTATTTCATAATTTATTTTTTCAAACAACAAAAACAAAAGTGTTTTTTTTTTTTTAATTTTATGTTTATATATGATATATATTTAAAATATAGATTTAAAATAGTATCAACTAACATTCTATAAAGCATTTTAGCATACACCAATAAAATCTAATCGGACAGACGTGACGGTGCAATCAATAATATATTAGTGAAAAATATTTAGTGTCGTCAAAACTAATGACGTATAAACATATATTATTCCCATGTCTATATGTTTAATAAATTTAACCAAAAAGAAATCAATTTTATAATTATCTTGGAACTATTTTGAATCTTTTCACTTTTATATTAGTTTTATTGTTGCATAATTTCAAAATGGCCCCGACAGCCAAAAATTCTGCAGTAGATACATCTTTACCGTCAACTGCAACAATGAAATCTCCTTTTTGTAATTTACCATCTACTTCGGCTGGAGACCCTGGCAGCTGAAATTAAAAATAAATAATATTAAATGCTGTAAACATAAAGTATTTAAATATCACTATGGTTGATGACATTTCAAAACTTGTAAAAAATAACTTAATATTTAAAAAAAAGACATTTATTTCTTTTATACTTAAAATCTTGATTGCAAATTGCTATTATGCTTATTTACAATATTGTTTTTACAGGCGTTCACTTGATATATGTATACTTAACTGCGGTCTTTTGATGCTTAGTGGGATGTTAGAGGCGAACAAAACTGTCAATAGTTTATTTTATAATCGGCTTGAAACGGAAATATTATACTACTCTTTCATTAGAATGAAACAACATATTTCGAAAAAAAAAACCAAACCTACAGCATAAAACATGTTTATATTATTTTGATAGACATGCATATAATACATTTTTTTTAATAAGTCTATATTTTCGTTGTGCTCATACCTAATTATATATTAGTAAAACCTAACTTATTGATATTTAAATCAAATCTTACTAGTTCTCCTAAATATGCCCCAGTGCCTTCCAACGGTGGGACACAGTCCAGGCCGAGAGGTCTCCCGGACTTCTTTGTCAGTTCCACCTCAATTTCTTCATATTGCAATGGATCGGGTCGATAAACTGTCATTTTTAACTGGAATGTTAAAATATTTCTTTTATAAACTTGTTTTTATATACTGTTTTTACATTTCCATAACAATTGTAATAAATAATTAATAGATGTTAACCTAAATTGGACGTAGTTATGCAAAATAGATCCGACCACAAAAACTTACTTTTGGGAAAATAGGAGTTTTAATAAAATTGGTACATCAAAATAACAAGACCGTCTGTATGTTTCAAAAGAAAAAAGGCACATTGCGGCTTGTATATTTTTTGATATACTAAAGTTGATATGTAGGTGCCATTTATGACTAACTCAAAAAAACGGTTTTTGTGGGCTGGATCCTCGGCTCGGTTTTGTGGGCAAAATTTTCATCGTAACATACATACAGTTCATATATTCATACATAGCTACTTTACTGAAGCTTAAAACAGTACCAACAAAACCGAAAAATAATTTTAATATCAAAATTGGGAACAGAATAATACTTAATTATTACATGTAATTTAAATACAGAAGAATATTACTTGACGTATCCTTTTACGTTGTCACCATTTTTATCATATTTTTTTTCATTTATCACAAAACCTAAAAGAATCTTCAATATCTCACCTTAGGTACTTTCAACTTAATAGATAAACAAATTCTCTCATGGCTCATATCTTTGTTGATGGCCACTCCATTGCAATCACGGATCTGATCGCCCACTTTGAGTCGGCCGTCCTTAGCTATTGCACCGTTCTTGTATATTTCTAATATAACTGCAGCTGGACCCTGGAATAGAGAAAATTACAAGGAAATTAATATATGTTATAGTTATTTGAATACAAACTAGTGATTTTTAAAATAGTTCACTAACAAAATTATTATTAAATAAGTCAAAGAAGTATTATTGTTTGAGATGTTCATAAAATTCAAAAGCCATTATTAGTCTTTATTTTGTCAATTTTTTTTTGATATCGTTATTCTAGGAATAACGAGATTGATAAAAAGTGTAAATTTTACGTTAAGAAATTAGAGAATAATAATTTGACTTAAAGTTTTTTATTCTAAATTTATATTACAACTCTAATTTTTTTCTTAACTTTAATATAAAATATTAATAATAAAATTATTAAGAATGTGAATGTGTTTTTATAGACATATAATAGATCAAAGAGTGACAAAGGATATTACAAGTGGATCTCACGGAATATCAATCTATTAGGAAAAGTTAATAAACAATAATAATTAATTAGACTTACATTTATAAGAGTATCACTACCGCCGAGTAGGCAGATGCCTAAAACTTCGTTGTTTGTGGCTATTTCTATCACAGTATCTTGGTTTGATTTGATCGGAGCCGTTGCGGGGTCCGCGGGAGGTTCCGCTGGAATTTTTAAGTTATACATGAGTTTAAATTGTAATTTTGATAAATCTATCCTCATATGTAATAAAAGAGAGTCGTTAGTAACGTCTGTCTAGACAGACGTTACCAACATTAATTATTAAAAAACATTAATTATAAATTACATCTAGATGTACGTGCGCTTGAGAACTACTAGACGAATTTGGATGTGGTTTTTGCTAACAACAAAAAAGATTTTTTACTGTATAATTTTGTGGGTAAACTGAATAAATTGGATACTTTAAAAATAATATTACAATTACAACCTGTAGCTTAACATAATAAAGAATTGGTCATTCTGTTATAAGAGGGAAATATTACTAATTGGTACAACATGGTTTAAAAACCCTTGTTTGATGACAGTAAGACAAACAAGCAGTATTTCACTTACGCTTAGCCGGAGCCGCTGGTTTAGGTGTGGTAGGTCGAGATGGATCAGTTTTATTTCCTGAAAAAAAAATTATATAAATGAATTATTTATAAATTTAAACTTAAAAATTAAATTACGTTCAAAAGTCGTTTTAGTTTAAATTCAGCAACTTTCGACAAATGATATTATATTAAGATTTCAAAACAAAATTGACTTTTTATTGTATGTACATTGTACATAGTATGTTGACCTGGCCTACCGAGGCAGGCCTTAATAACCATGGGGTTGCTCCCACGGTTCACTATGCTATCAGGAAGTACCAGGACAACTTGCATATATGTATATATATATATATATATACATATATATATATATATATATATATATATATATATATATATATATATATATATATATATATATATATACATATATACTATGCATCTTTTGTTACTTTTAATGGATACTTTAAAATAAATTGTTATTTTTAAACATCAATACGTCAAGATTTAAATATCACGTAACATACACACAAATATATTCTAATTGCAAACTTCCTTTTCGAAGTCAGTCAAATATAAGATAAGAACCTGAAGCTCCTGATGCAGACTCATCATTCTTATCAGGATCTTTCATGTTGGGACTACACACTGTGAGTACTACGACGCCTTCAGTTTGCTTTAGTTTTGCTGCTGCCTGCAAAAATATTAAAAATTTAGCAAGTGCTAGACATTCTTACGCCGAGTTCCGTAACATTAAATTTATATCATAAATAAATTTATATAAATATATATAAATTTATATAAATATATATAAATTTATATAAATATATATAAATTTATATAAATATATATAAATTTGTAAAAGTAAATAAAATGAATAAAGTTATTTTCGCTACCGAATGCGAAATACCGAAAAAATCACATCTCTCGTAAATTACTCAAGGCATTAATCAAAATTGTTTTCGTTGAAAATATTTTCAAACTTATATTATCTCAATTTTTTTCCATCCCATATTGCCATCCCATACTTTGAAAGTTAGAGGAAGAAGACAGACGACTTACATGACGAAATTATAAGGGCCTTTTTACCTTTGCCTACGGAACATTAAAAACGAAGTAATTAAGTCTACTAATTTAAAATAGTACATTAAAATGTTAGAAATATTTGTGTTGAGATATTTATTTTTTTTATTTTTAGACTTTTTAACAAGTTAACAAAACCAGAAAGAATAAATAATACTCACAGCATCATAGCTACAGCTAAGAAGTGAATCTTTGTTTACAGCCAAAATCATGTCTCCTATATTTAAACCGGCCTGAAATAAAATAAATGATATTAAATAAAAAAAAATATTTATAAATAATATTAAAAAATATTTTAATTTTAAATATTTTATAAATAATGTTTATCATAATAATTTGTGGTACAACAGTTTAACGATAAATAATAAGAATGCTGTAACGCTTTTACCTCGTTATTTCATCGGAGGTCACAGAATATATATACGTGTAAGTTAATCCTGTGTTCGGGATGTTTTTGTAAATTATTATGGGAATCATTCATGTTTATATTATTCTATAATAAACCCTCAGTATTTTTATCATTATTATACAATCTTAATACATCTTTTTTGATACATACTAACATTACAATGTCCTGGTTTGATTTCTATTATTACAGGCATTATGAGATCGATTTCTATTTTGTTCTTATAAATCATATTTCACTCTCCGTTTTGGTATCGCGAATAAAAAATCGAGTCGCTATTGACCAACTTTAATAAAGAAGGTTCCGTATACGACCTCTATATTATTAACTACCTAGATGTGTCTATAAATTGATATAACTTTTTTTTATTTAGGGACCGATTGAAATAAAACAAATACTAAAAGTTAAGTGAAGCTTACCACAATAGGTACATTAGTGAAAACCGCACCCAAATCGGTTAAGCCGTTTCTAAGATTAGTGCGCACAAACACACAAACTTACAAACCGACAAACAGACAAAAACATTGTTTTGGATTCTATTGCGTTAATAAAGATCACCAATAATAGTTTTTCTCAAATATCTTCCATGTACAGACAGCGATCAGTCACAATTTTATTATATATATATATTTGTCTACTTTTTGATTTTGATGATTGTTTCACTAACATAATCTAAATACTTTAAAAAAAATATGTAATGGATAAGAATATCATTCTTATATATATAATTTTATAAGTAATATAACATGTGCAATAATGTAATCAATATTTTAATTCTACCTGTTCTGCTGCGCTGCCTTCCTGCAAATCGGACACGAAGATACCCCGACCAGCTTCTGTGTGTCTGCCTTCTATTATCATTATACCTAGTCCTGATGGGCCCTGGAAAGAAAAGAAAATAATTAAGAAAACATTGATAATTTATAAACATAATTAATTTATATTATTTTTCATTTTAATTTTTTTTCTGTACATAATATTATGGGTTTTAAATTGCCTGCAATAAATGATGATGATTATTATTATTATTATAAACATTTCGTCCTTTTTATGTCCCACTGCTGGGCACGGGCGTCCCTTCAATGCGAGAAGGATCAAGGCATATCCCACCACGCGACTATTTTACTATCTATCTACCTATCACTAGACTATCAGGATGTTTTCCTTCACAATATTAGCAAAAGGTAATTATGTTAAAAAAATGAAATACAAGAGATCCGCGTTTGAACCCGCATCAATGAAGTTCTCTAAGCAAATGCGTTACCAATGAGTTCTTGAGCAGACATTAGGGTATTATTAAATTCGGTAAAACAAGATTTCACAAAATTAATGTAGATATTATGTAGTAGATATTATGTCGTTAACACATATCGAATGAAATGTCAATTGTTTAAATTATTTACACATTTTTGAGATATCATGGTTAACCGGTGGTAGGATTCTGTCAAGCCTGAGGAGTCCGACTGGATGGGTACCACCCCCTTATCTATTTCTGCCGCCAAGCAACAATGATTGCATTGATGTGTTCCGGTATGAAGGATAAGGTAGCCAGCGCAATTACAGGCAAGAGGCATATCATCTTAGTCCTCACAGTGACAACGCACCTGTGGTTCTGCATTTTTGTTACTTAAAACCTAAGTGCATGAACCGTAGGTGTTATGGGCGACAGGTACAGGTCCATCAGGTGGTCTGGCTGCTCGTTTGTCTGCACTCAATCGCATAAAAAAAACATATTTATAGGTATATACCTACATATATTTAAGTTCGCTGGCGTCAAGTAAAAAAAAATACTATATGGAATTATGGAAAAGTAGCTGTAATTAAAATATAACTAATTATATTTATAATATTTAAATATCCGGTATAACCTATTTTGGAAATGAAATACTGCGATAGGTACTTAAAAATTATTGAAAACATAATTAAATCGTTTTAAGTCTTTTTAAGTAAAAAAAACATGTATATCGAATACTTGTATCAACTTTATAATAAAAAAATATTCGCAATATGAAAATATATTAAAAAACATATATGATTGTTAACTAAAATTGAAACTTTAATTGGCACTTCATTCTCAAACAAAACCCTCTTGAGGCGATAACTCTCATTGTATTCTCATTTTTTATATACTATTGAAATTTCATATTATTTATTCTTTATAATAATATAGCAATATGATCTCATATAAAGTTAGTATATTATTAAAGCAAAAGCAAAAATTTGCAATGAAAAAATTAATTTAAAAAACTAATTTAAAATCTCAGAAAGTATAAGTATTTAAGAGGTTTTGACAGTTCTATATATGTATGTATGTATATAAAAATCAATGTGTATGTATGAAACGGCTGGAGCGATTTTGATGATATTTTAAGGAAATCTTCAGATTAGCCCAGTGGGTGATCCTGTGAAGTTTGGTAGCGAACGAAAGTTTGAACGCGGGCGAAACCGCGGGTACTGCTAGTAGTATATACAATAAATGTGTAGAACTTATGAACTACAAGTATAACAAATAAATAATTATGATGGATGTATGTTTGTGTCATTCTATAACCGACACTAGGAAAACTAAATTATAAGGTAACTAAAATTGATAATAGTAATGTAAGTTATAAAGCTCAGATTTCTCATAACTTTTCAAAGAAAACGAACTTTCATCCCCCACTTAAATGGAACTAGATGGTGATGTGTGTTTAATGTCCCAACATATTTATTTATTATTAATATATATATATATATATATATATATATATATATATATATATATATATATATATATATATATATATATATATATATATATATGTTTGTTATTAAAGCAAAAGCAAAAATTTGCAATGAAAAAATTAATTTAAAAAACTAATTTAAAATCTCAGAAAGTATAAGTATTTAAGAGGTTTTGACAGTTCTATATATGTATGTATGTATATAAAAATCAATGTGTATGTATGAAACGGCTGGAGCGATTTTGATGATATTTTAAGGAAATCTTCAGATTAGCCCAGTGGGTGATCCTGTGAAGTTTGGTAGCGAACGAAAGTTTGAACGCGGGCGAAACCGCGGGTACTGCTAGTAGTATATACAATAAATGTGTAGAACTTATGAACTACAAGTATAACAAATAAATAATTATGATGGATGTATGTTTGTGTCATTCTATAACCGACACTAGGAAAACTAAATTATAAGGTAACTAAAATTGATAATAGTAATGTAAGTTATAAAGCTCAGATTTCTCATAACTTTTCAAAGAAAACGAACTTTCATCCCCCACTTAAATGGAACTAGATGGTGATGTGTGTTTAATGTCCCAACATATTTATTTATTATTAATATATATATATATATATATATATATATATATATATATATATATATATATATATATATATATATATATATATATATATATATATATATATATATATATATATATATATATATATATACTATCTATTCCATACTACCTGTTAAATCGTAACTAGGGACGAACCCGAGCGAAGCGAGGGTCAGTCGCTAGTATTTAGATAATTGTAATAACATACGTTACTTAATATTGAACAGTGTCAATAAATCCATTAGATCTCATTAAAATATGATCTTTAACATCAGATTTCATGTTTACAAACAAAATGTATGGACTAAATATATTGATAATGCTATAATTGCTGATTGTTATCAAACATCTTTACTTATACGTAATAGAGGAAATTACAGTTATTATATGTAAGCGAAAATATTCGATTTTAGTTTGATTTTTATAGCAAAATGGAAAATAAATCTAAAAATATGTTAAAGTAAAGTTAAAAAACAGTTGTTTTTTTACAGCAAAATTTTGTTTTGTTCAAACATTATGAAATTCATTAATATACTTTTAATTACTATTAAAGCTTATATATGACGGTATATGCGTTTGGGGTAAGAGGTGTGTCTGTTACCGTTTTTCTTGGGAACGGCTAGGCCGATTTTGAAACTGTTTCTTGCTTTATTTCAGTATACACATGTTTCTCCAAAACAGTTATTTTTATTTTACTGCTCAATTAAAAATAAGGCAGTTTAATATTTAAACAAATGTATTATATTTACTTTTAAATTTTAAGTTAAAAAAGCCATAATTAAAACATAAATTAAAAACTAAAAAAACCTATGACGGAAAATTGTGACTTGAAAAAAATTCAAATAAAAAGAATAAAAAACCCATAGCATTAAAGCGTAATATAGAATATTAATTATTAATAGCCGTCGTGCGTAACGTGTGTTGTAGAATATAAATTAATTAAGAATAAAGCTACAGCACATACTTACTACTTATAATATATAATAAATAAATGGACGGCGAAATGTTGTGGGTTTTTAATTTTTTTCACTTAAAGTTTTTCCATGTCCCAATTTTCCGTCATGGGTTTTATAAATTCTTAATTTATGTTTTATTTTACATGTATATTACAGATATATATACATATTATGCCTTTATATAACAGAGTATAATATAGAGAAAATGTACGTCCTACCTTTTTCACTGTAATGTCCCGAACTCCCTTGTAGCCGGCAAATCGGTCGTCCGCCTGAAAAAAAAATATATAAATTTTAGACTTAATCCAAACACAAAGTATACATCTATACTAATTATATAAAATTCTGTGTATGTATGTTTGAACGGACTTAACTAAAAATCTATGCAACAGATTTCAATGAAGGTTTTTTTTAAATATACCTTACGATTACAGAAGTGTTATGTTATATTTGATTCTTTTAATAAAATTTGGGAGTGGGAGCAGCAGAACTATGTTAGTAATGCTGCCGATCCTGAGTAAACATGGAACGGGCATCATTTTACATTATTTTTAACCAACCCTAGCTAGATGTATGTGTGTTCCCTATAGACTCCAAAATGGCTTGAGCGATTTTAATGAAATTTCCAGGCAATCTTCAGATTGCGGGTGATCCTGTGAAGTTTAGCCTAGCGATCAGAAGATAAACGCAGGCGAAGCCACGGGTACTGCTAGTTAAAAATAAAGTTGGTGAGAGTCATTAGCTATTATTAGGTACAGATCTGCGAATTTAATGACAGGAAATCTATTTCTAAATATATAACATTGCATGTAAAATTGGCTTAGTTCGTTCGGATAAATAACCTTGTTTTGATAAAGAAGTTTTAGTTTAAAAAAATGTTATTGCATTCACGAAGGCTGTTATAAGCAAAATACTTATATTTTAAATCAAATAAACATTATGATTAAATTTACTAATATTTTAAATAATTAATTGTCTGACGTTCATTCATTTGTTGATACAACCATTTTTATTACATAAAACATAGTGTATAGCATTAAATAGAATAGCCAGCCGGTCCACCAAATAGTCCCCGTGGGATAGAATATAGAGCTGAATAGAAATGAAAACGAGTTCCTAGTCTTTATACTGATATGAAACTAGCAACTCACCTCGCTTCGCTTCAGGTTCGCCACTAGACAAAAACAAATCTATCCCACGGGAACCGTACATTTTTCCGGGATGATATATAGCTTAAAACCTTCCTCAGTTAACGGGTTATCGAATGCAAGATTTTTCAAATCGGACTAGTAGTTCCTGAGATTAGAGCGTTTAACCAAACAAACAAACAAACTCTTCAGATTTATAATATTAAGTATAGATTATGGTGTACGTGAGCTTCATAATCTTTTCCTTAAACAGCTTGATCGATTTTGATGATTTTTTTGTGTATTTGTTGGGTTCACTTGGATGGATCATAAATTGGTGGACTTGCAAGGCAGCGTCGTTATCGAAGTTCAGTTTTTTTTTGTTTTCCAGGTCATATTATTATAGTTGTGATATGTTGGACGGCACGTTTGGCTCAGTTTGTAGTGACCCTACTTTCTGCGCCAGTGGTCGCGGGTTCGAGTCCCGCTGGCGGCATTCATTTGTGTGATGAGCACGAATGTTTGTACTCTAGTCATGGGTATTTATATTTATAATATGTATGTATTTAAAGTTATATATGTGTAGTGTATCAACTATCTGGTATCCATAACACAAGCCTCGTAGCTTACCATGGAACTAGATGGTGCTGTATGTTAATGTCCCAACATATTTATTTATTATGTATTTATATAGAAAACTTATTTTGCAATAACTCCGTCTCAGGTCAACTATTCAAAGGTAGTAAAGTGGCCTTAACTTAAATATTTCAATAACATTTACTTATTACGGATTCGAAAAAATAAATATAATTTTTTTATTAATGGTAATTTTATATAAATAATCTAAAATTTCATGTTTTACATATTCGTCATAATATTATTTATCTATACATATAATAAAATTCTGAGTCGAATCTGTACATTAAATATTTTTTGGAAAATCTTATTGAAATAGTCATTATTATCGATACAGAGGCCGAATCTATAGTTTTTTTGAATTTTTGTCTATCTGTCAGTCTGTGACTGCATCACGGTAAAACCACTGGAGGGATTTTGATGAAATTTGATATGATGATAGCTGGTTATCCGGTTCAACATATAGGATACTTTTTACTGCGGGGAAATATCTCATCTCTGATAAATCTATACTAAACGTTAAAACGTAAATAGGTACGAACCCGAGCGGAGCGATGGTGAGTTGCTAGTTATTGAAATAATAACGGTTTAGTGCCACCTGAAAAGTGCATTGAAACGGAGTTCGCCAACATAGTATTAAAGTATCAATACGCTCTCTATAAACAGTATGGTTTGCTTCAACTTATTACATTTTGAATATTCGCAAGAAAAAACAAATAAATCTTAGCCATAAAGATAGCAAAAACGATAACAGCGTAGAGATAAATGGTTTCTCGCGACGCGACGGCAAAGATTAAGCGAAAAAACGATTAATGGTCTTTGAAGTGTCTTTGACTTTAATAATGAAAGATTTATATTTATTCCAACTGTATCACATTAAAAATGTGACATGTGACTTATGCGTATTTTTATAATACCAAAGTGGTTTTGTTCCTTCTGGTTGAATGCTTCTGGACAGATATACATCTATACTATTATTATAAAGAGGAAAGATTTGATTTTTTGTTTGTCTGTTTGTTTGTATATATCGAATAGGCTCCGAAATTAGTGAACCGATTAGGATTAAATTTGAAAAGAAGATAGTTTGAGACTCTGAGAAGAACATAGGATAGTTTTTATCCCGGAAATAATCCCTTAAGAGGGTGAAAATGGGGATGAAATTTTGTATGGGGAAGCAATCTAGGGACGAACCCGAGCGAAGCGAGGGTAAGTCGCTTTATGTTTTGAGTTGGTTTAGATTTTATACAAACTTAGTATTGAAAACTGTCATTATAGTTCTATCATAAATGAGAAAGTTTGTGTATATGTACGAGTTTGTGTGTGTGTGAATTTGTAACTTCTTTACGCTGGAACGGCTGGATGCATTAAGACTAAAATTTATATACGGATAGACTATGACCTAGACCTAGGTAACTCCTAGGTGTTATCTAGTATTCTAGACTACTGTTAATAAGTACAAATAAATTTACCCAAACTTGACTCTTAGGTGAATCTTATACATATATTAGAGCTAGGCGTCTACGTGTACGTGTTACTTTAAAGCATATTTTATTTACTCGTATGTCTTAAATTTCATACAAAATCGCCTAGCTATTTCAACGTGAAGAAGTAACAGACATACATACACAATGACACATTTTCGTAATTATAATAGTAGTCCCATATAAAGAAACGTCAATGTTTTTGTTTCCCTCGCCTAAAGGGGTTATTTTCATTCCATATTTTCATCATTTGGGCAAACGACCGTAAGTCGCTTACACTCTCTATTCAGCCCCTTTTAACATCCTATTGCTGGGCCTTCCTTCAGTACGAGGGGAATCAGGCTATAGTCCATCACGCTTGGCCAAGTGCGAGTTGGCGAACTTCACAAGTCTTTTTAAAAACTTGCTAGGTTCTCTCAGACATGCAGGTTTCCTTCACCGCTGAGAGAAGCAGTGATCATTTATTATTACACTCTATTAATTTTAAATTCTCTATATGTATACTTACTTATATACTATATATAGTACCAGTAGTATACCGAATATTTCTACGGACAACAATATGATTGTAATCGAAGACCTCAAACAAAAAGTTGAATTTCTTAGCTCGCAACTTAATTTAGCACATGAACGTATTAATTATTTATCTATCGAAAATAAGGAGATAAAGGAAACTTTGAATGAAATGTTAAATTATTACGAAGGTCATATAAAAAAACCAAAAAAAAAATGTGCTGAGGAAGGTCCTTCTAATAGCCACAAGAATATTATAACAACACACAAAAACTCTGAATGTTATTCTAAAAATAGTCAAAATACAGAAAATACACAAAATGCAATCATACCGAGTAATGTATCACCAAAATATAGAATAAGGGAAAGTAATGATAAAGAGAAGATTAATAACAAATTGTGCATCATTAGTGCAAATAAAATAAATAAAATCTTACCAATAGTAGAAGATAGATTCAAGAATACCCATCAGATATGCCACTGGTTATACCCTAACTGTGGAATACGACACCTAATAAAAAATCTACACAAAAAGCTACATGAATACACTATCGACGATCATTGTATTATACTAATAGGAGAAGAAGATTTTCGAAAAACGGAAAATTATTTTGAAATTATTACAGAGATAAGAAACACTTTAAAACAAATTCAAAATACGAATATTATTATTTGTCTACCAACATACAAATACAGTAATCGCAGCCCAATGTTCAATTGGAGAATAGAGACTTTTAATAATCTTTTATATCTAGATAATACTACATATAATTATGCGTACTTATTGGACTCTAATGCGGATTTAAAATGTGACTATTCTATGTTTTCTAAATACACCGGTAGAGTAAATAATGGAGGTATGAAAAACATCTTTGATAATATTTTGTCATTGGTAAATAATATAACTAACTCAAGTGCTGTTAAATCTCATAGTGTTAATTATTGCGACAAAAGTACACATACCGAAGAAACATCTAGAATAAACAATTGTAATGTATCTAAGTCTCCAGACCATCTTTTTCGTGTATAGGGAAATTCATATTTTACATCAGAACATTAATGGACTCATAAGTAAATCTGACCTTATTATGGAAATGTTAGACTCTCTTGATAAGTGTAATTTGTCGATTGATATCTTATGTATTACAGAGCATAATATGGTAAAACATGACTTAAATATTCTTAATATCCATAATTTTATAATGGGAGCTCACTATACAAGAAATAATAGATATGGAGGCTCATGTATACTTGTACGTAAGCAACATAAATTTAAAATCATACCAGTCACTCAATTTTGTTGTAGTAAAATATTAGAATGTTGTGCTATTGAACTCTTAGAACATAAAATTATAATAATATGTATTTACAGACCACCTAAAATATCAAAAGATAATTTTAATATATTTCTAATAGCTGTGAATTCTTTATTACAAAAATTTTGTTACAGCAATAGGAAAGTTGTCCTTTGTGGTGATTTTAATATCAATATGCTTAGTGACACTAAGGAGAAAAGGGCATTCTTGGACATCCTGGTTTCTTTTAATTTGAAACTTGCTATCAATGAGCCTACAAGACTAATTAGTGGGTCTTGTATTGATAATCTTATACATAATATCAAAGGATGTAAGAGTAAAGTCTTTGATTATGCACTGTCTGACCATACGGCACAACTGTTAATATGTCCAGTAAAGGTTAGCTACTACCTAAATTATTGGTATGAGGACGTGCGAGACTATTGTGACGAGAACTTGAAAAAGTTTAAAGCTTCCCTTGGTTCTCTTAGCTTTAGCGAGGTTTATAGCTCTAATTGTCCTAAGCAAGCTTTTGATAATTTTTACGATATATTTGGGCTTTTCTATTCTCTTTGCTTTCCTATAATAAGAATTAAAAAATATTTGCATAATCGACCTAAATGGATCTCAAAAGGTATAAAAAGATGTACTAAAAATAAACGTATATTACTATGGCAATATAGAAAAAAACGAACTGAACGTAATAAAATTAAATTTAAAACTTACTCTAACCGCTTGAATAAAATAATAAAACTAACGCAAAAGTCTCAAAATATGTATTACATTGCCTGTGCTAAGAACAAATCGAAAGCCACATGGAACGTAGTGAATAGTAACTTTTTACCAAACAAAATTAAACAAGAGATAGATCACTTAGAAGTTGGTCATAAGATTATTAATGATCCTACGGAAATAGCAAATCTTTTTAATGACTTCTTTATTGGCCAGACTTCCAATATAGTCTATAATTCGAATAAATTGGATGCAGGAGCAATTAATTATTCCAATTCTAAATCTTTATTTCTAAATCCTGTAACTCCTTATGATATTGATAGAACTATCCATTCTCTTAAAAACACGCATAGTACTGGGTATGATGAAATATCCACAAAAGTTTTGAAACACGTATCTTCTATAGTTTCACCAGTTCTGTGCTACGTCATTAATCTATGCATTTCTGAGGGTGTCTTCCCAGATCAATTAAAAACAGTTATAGTAAAACCACTATTTAAAAAACTTAATAGAGAATCCTTATGTAATTACAGACCTATAGCTCTTGTTCCTATTTTAAGTAAAGTTTTTGAGAAAATAATTTATAATGCATTAAATGATTTTTTCGAAAGGAATAAATTATTTACAAAGGATCAATTTGGTTTTCGTAAAAACAAGAGCATAAATATGGCTGTTTATAGCTTTCTTAGTTATGTCATGTCTAATTTAAATGATAAAGTTCCTGTGTGTGCTTTATTTATGGACTTAACGAAGGCTTTCGATTATGTTGATCATAATATCTTATTAAATAAACTTTTTCACTATGGTGTTAGAGGAAATGTTTTAGAGCTCATACGGTCTTACCTTACTAACAGAAAACAAATTACACAAATTACTAAAGTATGTAGCAAATATAAAAAAAAAGTTATTTATTCTTCCAATTTGAAAACTATTCTACAAGGTGTCCCTCAAGGCAGTATACTAGGTCCTCTATTATTTATTATTTACATAAACGACTTACCGAAACATGTTGCTGATCATAAAATTATCTTATTTGCTGATGATAGTACGATTATTTTTGCTAACAATAACACAGTCGACCTGAAGAAGGATATTAATAAAACTTTAGGCCTTATTATGGATTGGTTGCATTCCAATAAGCTCATGATTAATTTGGATAAAACGAATTTAATGTTCTTTAAAAATAGGAAAAATAAGTTAAATGCTTTAGATATCAATTTTGAGGGTAAAGAAATAAAACAAGTGGATGTAACAAAATTTTTAGGTCTCAATATTAATAATAATTTAAATTGGAAAAAGCATATTGAGGAAATAAGCATAAAATTAGGACAATTTTCTTTTGCGCTCCATATGTTGGCCAAAACAGTAAATGTTTCAACCTTAATAACTGTATATCATGCTTATGTTGCTTCTTTGTTAAGGTATTGTATTATTTTTTGGGGTAATTCGGTAGATAAAGATGTAGCATTTAAAGCACAAAAAAAATGTATCCGAGCAATATTTAATTTAAAAATGATAGAAAGTTGCAAACCATATTTTAAAAATTATAATATAATGACGTTACCAAATATGTACATTTACGAGACTATTATTTATGTTAAAAATAATTTATATTTATTTGAAAATTGTAATAGTGTAAGACATAGGGCCTTACTTCGCCACCCTCGATGTAAGACTGACCTTTTCTCAAAGAGTATTTTCTGTACTGGGCCACTTTTATATAATCATTTACCTAAATGTATTCTAGAAATTAATGAAATTAATATATTTAAACGGAGATTGAAGAAATTTTTATTAGAAAAGACGTATTATTCTGTTAATGATTATATTTTGGATAAAGTCTAACATGTTATAATGAAATATATTCTACTTATTGTAATTATTATAATGAATTGCTATTAAATTGTATTATTGCATGCTCTAAAGCTGAATTTGGCTGGACATTGTTAATATTTATATTTAAATCTATTATATTATAACCCAAATTCGCAATAAATTATATTTGAATTTGAATTTGAATTTGAATATTTGGCAAGGAAAAAAACATAATATGATATGTTTATATTATATTTACTAATTAATATGCAAATTAGTTTCCTACTATTAAAAAACGCTACAACGCTTTGGTAATAGATATAATAGATATGATGTGTATTACGAACATATTTTTTAACGTTTAGTGTTTAAATTAACATATTGTACCGGTTTTATGCGGATGCGACCTTTGTTACTTGTTAAATAATTATTTAACGTATGTCGAGAACATGCATATTACATATGTATTATAATGTGAAAAATTATTTGATGAGTATGTATTTTTTCTACTTTATGTTCTACAAGCGACTCACCCTCGCTTCGCTCGGGTTCGTCCCTAGGTACGTTTTAATGGTTAGTATAAAATACAAATCTTTGAATTTCTCAGCTTTTCTGTACTATAATATGTATTATTATGCATGTATTATACATATAAACCTTCCTCTTGAATTACTCTATCTATTAAAAAAACCGCATCAAAATCCGTTGCGTAGTTTTAAAGATCTAAGCATACATAGGAACAGACAGACAGCGGGAAGTGACTTTGTTTTATACTATGTAGTGACAAGCGATAGGTACTGGTTGCCTAACTAGTGTATGTTTTAATACAGGTCATAGTCTTTATATATGTACTAAATTTTATTCAAATCCGTCCAGCCGTTTTAGTGTGAGGGATTAACAAACATACCCACATACAAACTTTCGCATATGTATTAGTAGTCCGATAAAAGGGGAAAAATTAATGATCAAAATATGTAATGTATAGTTCACAATATAAGTGAAGGTAAAAGTCAGAAAGATTACGTTTGTACGTAGTTTATGCATTGCATAATGACATTCATACTGTTTGTCTGTCTGTCTGTTTGTGTTTGTTTGTCTGTTTGTTTGTTACATTTTCACGCCAAAACAATTGAACTAATTTTGAAGAATTGTTGTATAAAGATAGGTTGTAATATGCAGAAGAACAATAGAGTAGCTTACGTTTTGTTGCAACGATAAAACTTAATGGGATCTCATTGAATTTCATCTCCTATTTTAATACCTCTATTGATATTAAAAGAGATATATATTGGTATATTGTTACTGAAGAAAGTGCGATTAGAATATATTAAGTCAATAGACTGAAATTACCAATTTAAATTATAATCTTATATATTTAAACGAGCAATTCTTGTATATTTATATCTTTACATCTTTGTTTATTTATACCAGCGATCTCGGCTCTAACGATTTCGCTGAAATTTGGTATGTGAAGGCTTTCGGGGACGAAAAATCGATCTAGATTAGTCTCATGTCTGGGAAAACGCGTGTTTTCGAGTTTTCATGCAGTTTTCTTTTGCATTATTCTACGCAGAATATGGTCGATAATTTCTTATACTCGGTTATAAGCGTCATGGTCAAGCGGTCAAGGCGCAAGTTAGACAACACACATGCCCGGGATCGAGTCCCGGTCGGAATACAAAGTTTTTACTTTTGTTTTTTTTTTGTGTTTATTCATTAGTAATATAGCTTTTTTCATCTAAAATATACGATATAATAAAAAAGAACTCCGATCTCTAATATATTTTAACAATCATCACAATTTCGACTTAATATACATAAAATACGCTACAATACTGGAAATACTTCATGAGATCGATAAAAAAGTGTGATTATTATAATTAGAAATGTAATGAGAAAACTGATTACCGAATACGTGAAATAATAAAAGTGAAATTCCGAATTTCCACTTTTTCAATTCAATTCTCTTGTTCATGGCTTCAAATTTTGCCATTTGAGCACAGATCACTTCGCCAATGTCACGTAGAATGAAGAAGACACGAAGGAGATTGGTCGTGTAAGCAGACTTTACAAAGTCAAATATTTCTAAACTGACCTCAATATACATATTATTATTTATACATATAATAAAATTATGAATCTGTAAAATTAATATATTTTTTGGGAAATCTTATTGAAATAGTTATTATTATCGATACAGAGGCCGAATCTATAGTTTTTGGAATTTTTGTCTATCTGTCAGTCTGTGACCGCATCACGAGAAAACCGCTGGATAGATTTTGATAAAATTTGGTATGATGATAGCTGGTTATCCAGGTCAACATACGGTTTTTTTTACTGCGGGAAAATATCTCATCTCTGAGAAATCTATAATAACCGCTTAAACGCAGGGACGAAGTAACGTAAGAAACGTAAGTCGCTAGTAGTACAATAATAATTATTAAAAAAAATATGCTGGTATATAAAAAGTGATACACGTGTCCGCAACACTGTGTACATCGAGTGTACACACACTTGAGAAAATACTTTATTAAATAAAATAATAAAAACAATGCGCGCGTGTAACCTTTACGCGCGGTTGAAGTAAAACTTCTTTGGCGCTGTGGCAGATAATACCGCAATTAAAATAATATTTAAAACTAATAATTAAAATATAATAATTTTTATAAAATAATTAGTAACTAGCGACTTACCCTCGCTTTGCTAATTTCACATGTCACGTTTTAAATGTGAATTGTTATTATAGATTTTTCTCTAGGCCTTTTTACGACCTACAATTTTCAAGTACATTGTTTTAATATATCTCTTAATGTTAAGCCAGCATTAGACATAAATTTTTAAGAACGACTCAATAGATTTCAGTCAATAATAATAATCAATCAGTTACGATGTTTTCCCATGGGAATTAATGTTCTTTTTTTTTATGTGATCAAGGGGGCAAACGAGCAGGAGGCTCACCTGATGAAAAGTGATTTCCTGTAGGTAAAAGTAAGTAAAAGGTATCCTAAATATTGACCTAAGTAATAAGTTATCACTAGTATAGTTATCACTACACAAAATTTAGTTATAACCGATTCAGTACTTTTGGCGTGAAACGCGCACACACAAATAAAATTACAGACAAACAGACAAAATTTTAACAACAACAACAAAAACAAACATATCCCACGGGAACCGTACATTATTCCGGGATAAAAAGTAGCCTATGTGCTATTTCAGACTATAATCTATCTCTGTGCCAAATTTCATCTAGATCCGTTTAGCTGTTCTGGCGTGAAAGAGTAACAAACATCGATGCTCACAAACTTTCACATTTATAATATTAGTATAGAATTCTATAAAGAAAAAGAATAGGTTACAGTCATTGTTTTTAAAAAATATTTCATGTAGAGATTAAATTACTATTTTATTATATTATGTATAGGTAAATATTCATTTTTATAAGTAATAAAATTATTAATAAAAAATATTTTTATGTATTTTTATAAATATTAATTAATAAAATAAAAACTCAAAAAAATAAAAAACCGACTTCCAGGCACTTAAAAGTAAAAATAACTAAACGGGGGTTTTCATTTAGAATAGATACTTAATCAGATATTTTAGAAGTCGGTGTGCTTTGATTTGTATTGATTTGTATTGGCTGGCACCGATTGATGATCAATTAAAATTAATCAAGCCCAAAACACCAGGTAATTGCTGTAAATCGTTGAGGAGTTCCCTCGACTGTCTTTCGGGTCCATCATCAGATCGACTCCAGACCTTCATTAAATAGTAGTGCTTTAAAATACCTAATGAAAATGTTAACAAACGCACTAGTCGCAGCTGATTCTGATTTCCTTATCATGGTACCACTCTTGGGATATCTCCTTTCCAACAAAAAAAGAACTATCAAAATCGGTTCATAAACGACGAAAAAATCCGCAAACAAATATAAAAAATATATATATACGGTCGAATTGAGAACCTCCTCCTTTTTTTGGAAGTCGGTTGAAAATAAAAATATACCTAATATTTTTTTGAAGAGTTTCTTTGTTTGGTTGAACGCGCTAATCTCAGGAACTACTAATCCAATTTGAAAAATTCTTCTTGCATTAGATAACCCGTCAGCTGAGGAAGACTATAGGCTATATATCATCCCGGAAAAATGTACGGTTCCCGTGGGATAAATTTGTTTTTGTCTACTCTCTTCCGCGACACTCATTTTTTTAATGTATTATTTTTCTTGTAATATTTTTAAACAGCACAACCGGTTTCAAGATCTTTGTAATAAAGTAATAGCTCTGAATAACATTACCAATTTCGTTGAAGGTCGCCCATTCGTTTTATGCAAGAATAAGGCTAGAAAGTGCTTAATGAAAATAATATTTTAAGCATAAAAATGATTTTAGGACACACTCTCGCAAGATGACCTCAAAAGCTGGCAAACGGCATTTTTTTTAACTCTATATTATAATCGTTACAGATATATCGTTGACAAGTAATTTAAATTTATATTCTTTATTGTTTTGTATTGAAAAATAAACCTGTTTCAATATTTAATATATTATAATAAATACAAATCGTATGTTCTTACAATATACGCGTGCCTCTTTATTTGAACAAGTTTGCGATCCCCAACTGGGTAAATTCTGAGCACGTCTGCCATGCCATGGAAATGTTGGCTTTGGTTAATTCCACAGAAATATTTACTTTCTTTTATAAATACTAGGTTGCTTTTGTTTTCATTATATTATAGTTTTTGCCCGCGGTTTCACTTGCGTGTCAAGCGGGACGGAAATTAAGTGTAGATAATGTACAGAAAAAATGGATATGTAAAAAAAAAATCAGAGGATGCAATCTATGTTTTTGTCAAATTTTATCGAAATCTGTTCAGCAGTTTAAATGTGATAAGGTGACTTTCACATTTACAGTATTATTTTACAAAAATATATATTTTAAGGACGTAATCGATAGCAAAATTGAATTCCTATACATATAATTAAATTGTGAGTCGAATCTGTACATTAAATATTTTTGAAAATTCTTATTGAAATAGTCAATATTATCGATCCAGACGTATTTCGTACCTCAATACCTCATTTCTGAGAAATCTTTAGTAAACGTAAAGATATAACTAGGGACGGACCCGAGCAGAGCGAGGGTAAGTCACTAGTCATTCATAAAACAATTAAGCCAAAGTAACACTAATATCATATTTCATAAGATTTATATTCGATAGTAAATCTCAGAATTCGCCGCACAGTCTCGATCGTATTTTTTCCTTATTATATGCAATAATGAAATAATATTTCCAGCTATTAAAGAAAAGAACAATGTACAAAATATATGTTGTTGGTCTAAGAATAACTTCTGTATAAACTACCTCGGTAGTGTAGTGGCTGGAGGTCCTGGGTTCGAGTACCGAGTGGGGCCAAATTCAATTACTTAGTTTTTAATTAGTAATTTTTAGCTTAGTTGGTGTTTTACCCCCGTACCTCGGATAGCACGTAAGCTGTCGGTTTCTTACCGCTCGTGTCGAAGTATCGTCCTAATAGGGTTTAAGAGTACACTTCTATCTGTACATATACTTGTGCACTATAATATCTCCTGCACATCTGGATAGTCTCATTGAGATTGGCCGCTGTGGCCGAAATCGGTCAGGAGGACATTATACTATGTATATATTACACGTACGTTTTCAAAATATAATTCCAAAAATCAGCTTACTTTTTAATGATAACAATATTTCGTAAAAGTACACATATATAATAAAAAAATATTTACAAAGTAGGTACTAACTAGATAGTGAATTTAAATAAAAATAAATGTTCGCGTTGTTTCGCTGAGTTATTTTGATTTTTGGTTCTCGACGTTTCGAATGCTTTACAGCAATCATGGTCACGGGAGAGACTTAAAGAAAAGAGAAATGGAAATAAAATACCTTACAATTTTCATAATTAATTCTAATAAGTATTACCTGCTATAGTTTAACAATTCAAAATTATTTGATTTGATTCGGTTGTTAGTTTTTGAAACCGTAATAATAAGTTTTTTTTTTAAATATTTCAAAATCGATTGTTTTAATTGCTTTTAGAATTTCGTAATATGTGTACATAGTATAAGTTTTATTAACTTTTTCAAGGGTTATTTAGGTCATGAGGTCATTCGAATACTACTCGAGTAGCGTTATTTTGTAAAAACTTTTGAGGAATTCGACAACTGCATGAAAGCTTTCGTGCTACATAAAAGTCCTTACAGAATAGCAAAGTCAGTAACAAGTAGGAACACTTAATACATAGAACATTAATTTAAAATTTTAAAACCCACGACGGAAAATTGTGACATGAAAAAACTTCAAATTAAAAAATTCAAAAACCCGCGACAAAAAGCGTAATATAGAATATTTATTAACAGCCGTCGTGCGTAATTTTATATTTAATATTGTATTACATACTTGATATGTGAACTCGAAAATTAAATATTTGATAATAATAAAGGAAATTCTTCCCACTATATTTTTTTGATAACATAATAATTATTATTACATAACAAATAAAACAATTAAAGTTAAAATATAATATTAGGGATTCTTGTATAGAATTTTTTTTAGCGAAAGGAAAGAAATTATTAGCAACTCAACCCCTAAAAGAGCGAAAAAAATTGACACAATTATTTTTTTCTGCCTTTATATAAAAACTTTTAATAATTTCAAGTTATATTAAATTTTAAAAATTTACACAGACAAAACCAATGCTTGTTGTTAATGTATATGTAAAAAATGTATATACTTCCAAATTGTTTGGCAGGTAGATTCCTCGTAGGGTGTCAGTTATCTCTAACAAAGAAAATTCTACCTCTAAAGAGGAAAAAAGGGGTTGGAAGAAAAGGTTGTATGAATATTCATTATTATCAAATTACACAGGCAGAGTCGCGGGCTAATAGTAGTTCCATATATATTATAAAATTTCATTAATCTATTCCCTAACACTAAGTAAGCTATTCGGCTCGAACGAAACTGCCAACAAACTTTGCTTTTCCCGGCTTGAGTGGACTTAATGATAAAAAGTTTGCTTACGCAAGTATTGCACCTAACGATGCTTTATTTTCTTCAATTCAATCGTTATTTTTTTCTCTAAATGCAAGTTATGAAGTATTTAGTAAGCTTTTGGGTCATTTTGTTATTTGATGATATGATACAAATTGTTATATCCAGCCTTAAGCTTTCACTACTGGGCACGGGCCTTCCTACGATACGAGAGGGATAAGGCCACATCAAGTATATACATATTATAATAATACTACGTGATGATAAGGATCACTTTTCTAGGTAGCTTTTTTCAGAGCTTTTGTTGGGGATATTACCTTACTTGACGTTGGTTTGGCCACACAACATTATGTACTTCATCTCCTACCCTTTATGTCCTATATTATTTACTTCATTCTCAATTTCAAAGCTGTTTTTCTTCTAATAAAAAAAACTTTTATTCAAAGTACAATTATTTCATTTTATTATACTATAACGTTTGTCTTAGTTTGTAGGGACTTCACTTGTTGTGTAGGGTCGCGGCTTCGAGTCCCGCTGGAGGCATTCATTTGTGCGATGAGTGTGACTGTTTGTACTCCAGTCATGGGTGTTTATATTTATAATATGTATGTATTTAAAGTTATATATGTGGAGTGTACCTATCAACTATTTGGTATCCATAACACAAGCCTCGTAGCTTACCATGGAACTAGATGGTGCTGTGTGTTAATGTCCCAATATATTTAACTCACCTTTTTCTTTTTGAAGGACAAAGTCCGTCTCCATATTGTTCTAAGAAAAGCAGTTGGTTTGTAATAGTCGTTCGCATCGCGTCTGCGCACTTCGTTCATCACAGTCATTACTGTATCATTTTTGATAACACTCTTGTTCAGGCACACATTATGTTTATGCACAACACTATAGTTTAACTGGTTTTGTTTTAATAGTTTTTAGTTACCAATTTTCTTCTATATATAAAATTATGCATCGAAACTAACTAGTCATATTTTTTTTTTTTAATATCTAAGCAACAGCTATTTCTAAAAAGGAATTAAATGACATATACAATATATATATATATATATATATATATATATATGTCGTAAAAAATAAATTACGTATATTTTTGCGGCTTCTAGGTAAGCAGGGTGAGGACGAGAGGTAGCCTACGGTCTGTGCCCTAGACGTCATCTATGACTTTGCCAAGTTTCATCAAAATTTGTTCAGCGATTTAAGCATAAATAGGTTATTTCATATTTATAATATCTATTCTATACAAATAATAAAATTCTAACTGAGTCCAATCTGTACATTAAATATTTTTCGGAAAATCTTATTAAAATAGACATTATTATCGTTACAGAGGGCGAATTTTTTTGTGTCTGTTAGTGACCGCATCACGAGAAAACCACTGAACAGATGTTGATGAAATTTGTATAATGATAGCTGGTTATCCGGTTCAACATATAGGATACTTTTTACTGCGGGAAAATATCTCATTTCTGAGAAATCTATAGTAAACGTTAAAACGTAATTAATATTGATAAAATGTAGAGCGGTGCTATTGTAAAGACATGACTATAGTTAATTTATCTGAAGCAAATCTAAGTTAAAATATTTGTTATTTAATCTCTCTGACGGTAACAATTAAGCATATTGTTATATCTATGCAATCGAACTGGCTGTAGATAAAAGAATGTTTGCACGACTCGAATTTCATAGAGTGGCTTTATGTAATCTTGAAACACGGCTACTATAGATATATACACTAATAATAATAATCTTTACTAATATTATAAAGTTGAAGAGTTCGTTTGTTTGTTTGTTTGTTTGTTTGAACGCGCTAATCTAAGGAACTACTAATCCGATTTGAATAATTTCGAAAATCCGATTAGAAGTTTTTTTTTTACGTTAGGTAGCCTGTTTATTGAGGAAGGCTATAGGCTACATAATATCATGCTTCTATATAATATATAGTCTATCTATTCTATACTAACCATTAGGACGTACCTAAGGATGAATCAAAGCGAAACGAGGGTGAGCAAAAAGTTACACTAATATAGTGAATGCAAAAGTGCGAATGGTTAAAGGGGGAGTGTGAGGGTTTGTTATTTCTTCTTCTTGTAACGTCGTAACAGTTTTAAGTGCAATTCGGAATAAAAATACCTTATTTTTTACACATATTGTTATTGACGTACCTATTACACGATGTAGCTTCACAAACAAAAACTAAATACTAAAATATTTTTTAAATGAACTGATATTTCTGATATAAAAGCGCTCAAACAAACAAATACTTCAGCTTTACTTATTATTATGGATATTTCAAACAAGTTTGAAAAAATGAAGAGTATATAAAAACATTACATAAGTCAATTTGTTGAATCTACATAGTTTATATAGTTTTAATTATGATTATACTTGGTAATTAGTTAATTAGTACTTGTGTTTGATTTGTCGACGTTTTTATTATTTACGTTAATATTATCGCTGACCTTGCACTTTGAGAATGAGTGTTTTAATTAATACAATGCAATTAATTTAACCATTGTTTTTCTCTTTTTTAATGGACAGATAGGCGGCTAATAAATATAAATCGGGCATTTTCGATGTCCCACTGTTGGGCGTGAGCCTCCCTTCAATGTGAAGGGTTCAAGGTATTACAGGTCCACTATACTGGTCAAGTGCGAGCTGGTGGACTCCACATGCTATAAAGCTATTTAGATTCTCTCAGACATGTAACTTTCTCTACAATGTTTTTCTTTACCAAAAGGCAAGTAGTAATCATACTGAAAATAATTTACATATAAACATATCAGAGGACCGGGGGGTGAACCCTCGAGAGTGACAGAAATAGAGGGTGTACCTACTTGTGTCGAAGCTATCGATCAAAAAAGTACTAGATACACAATCGACGTCAAAAAATGTCCTCACCGAATGAGCGCTCATTTGAATATTTGAGCACGCTTTAAATTTTTTTTATGAAAACAACTTTAATAATTACATTTAAGGTTCAATGTACATTGTTGTATATTTATTTCAACTAAAATAATTACGTAAACACAATTAGTGACAGTTTAAGAGAACTTTTGCATAGGATTGTATATCTAGTACTTTATATCGAAGGCTTAAGCATAATAATAGGTATCTATATCTTTACCGGTGGTAGGACTCTGTCAAGCCTGAGGAGTCCGACTGGATGGGTACCACCCCCTTATCTATTTCTGCCGCCAAGCAACAATGATTGCATTGTTGTGTTCCGGTTTGAAGGATAAGGTAGCCAGCGCAATTACAGGCAAGAGGCATAACATCTTCGTCCTCACAGTGATAACGTTTTGTTACATAAAACTTAAGTGCATGACCCGTAGGTGTTATGGGCGACAGGTATCGCTTTCCATCAGGTGGACTGTCTGCTCGTTTATCACTGAATACCATAAAAAAAAAAAAACTCCTGCGTATATAGCTAGTCTCAGTTGTTGGCCGCCGTGGCCGAAAACAGTAAGAGAGGATTATTCGTAGCAAATATTTCAAGGAAAATCTCAAGTACTTATAAGATGTAATTGCATCATTTATATGTAAAATATACCAAAAATAGCTTTATATGGACAGTATTTTATCTGTAACTATTGAGAAATTTTATAAATGGCTACAACTTCCTTGACATGTAAAATAAAAACGACACCTTATGCTTTACCGTTTTTAACTAATTATTTGCTAAATTATTTCGATTTTACAATTTTAATGTTTTTTTTTTATGTAGGTTTTAAATTCAAATTATGAAATTAAAAAAACTTAAACTTTAAGTTTATATTGAAATGTAGGTATTATAAAATTCATGAAAAAATAAATATAATGTTATTATTAAAGTTTGGACTAACAAATATTTAGATAATACAGTAATAAAATAATTTGAAATTGTCTTTGATTTGAACTTGTACAATGATTTATACTTTTAAACAAAATAGTTTTCGCCGAGTGGTTCAAATTCGACCAAAATCATTATTGTTTTGTACAGAAAACCGTTGAACAAAACAGAGTAGAAAAAGATACCATTGTTTTGCCTTTGCCTATATATATATATATATATATATATATATATATATATATATATATATATATATACTTAATCACACGGGTTAAACGGATCTAGATCAAATTAGGCACAGAGATAGATTATAGTCTGGAATAAAAATAACACGTAGGTTACTTTTTATCCCGGAAAAATGTACGGTTCCCGTGGGATAATTTGTATTTGTTTGTCACTAGAGACGAACCCGGGCGTAGCAAGGCTTAGCTTTTTAGCTTATTATATTAGCTTATTATTATTATTTATATAAATTAAAAAACTAAGTTATACTTGAAAGAAATAACCATTGAAAATTTAATATTATAATAATAATCAAAGATAAAGTTAGTATGTAATAAAAAAGGTAAAGGCTAATAGGACGATTTGTATGCTAATAGTATCTCAACGGTTAAAATTAACCTATACTTCAAGTTTTGAACTCTAACAACACAAATAAATCCTACATAGCTAATGAAACCCGTTTAATCAAAATCTAAATTCTCATACGTATGTTTATTTGAAATCACTTCAAAATTCACTTTGAACTTGCAAATAACACTTCTCTTTCACTTAAGTACACTTATAAGTAATAAATTACTTAATATGGAACACTTTTAGCATAATTATTAATTGAATTAAATGCGTACTCTCGCACCGCGTCTACTGTAGGTACTACTACTTATGTGTATGACATCGCTAAAATGATAACAGACGAGATTTTAATTAAAAAATGTATCATATATTTCTTAACTAATCAAACTAAATTGTACCTTAAATCATAATACATAAACTTCAATTTTAAATAAGCGATAATCTTACTTATGACATTTCGTTACATCCGTTTAAGATAAACACTGAAAAATAATAACTTAATTGATTTTTTACTTTAGGTATGTATTAATAAGGTTGGATTTGGATCGTTTAGAATGGTTTAGGAAAATTGTACGGAAACCAAGAGCGTGAAGTGCGAGCGAGATAGTCGCAAGGTCAGTGTTAAGCGAATAAACAATAATAAATTATATTTAAACAATATATGTATGTATATCTATGTATCGCTTGGTAACGCTTTCACGTTATTATCTTCACTGTCCACTTGATATCTGCATCGATAATCTAGATTTTTGACCAACCTTAAAAACGAGATATTCATTTTGCACCAGTGTCCATGGTGTTAGTCTTTCCCGCTAGTTAAATATTCGCGTAAATCTAAGTATCTTCTGTATTTTTTGTGGGTATATTAAGTGATATTTTCGCCTATAATTGTTATAATGGTCCAAATTTTCAAAAGTGATTTTGATGTAAATTAATATACAAATAATTATCTACAGTTGACAGTAGAGAAAGAGAGGTAATAGGTATATATATTTTGTATTAGTCAGTTATCCCACGGAAACCATATATATACCCATGGGACGAAAATGTGCTTAGTGATAATACTTCTTACATGCTTTAGACACACATTTTTTCGCCATTGGTTTAGAAGTTTAAAGGTTAATTTGGTTTAAAGTTTTAAATACATATATATGTGACATTTATACTTTTCTAATGGGGCAATTGCATTGGTCATACAAAAAGTTGTATGATTTGGTGATGATTTATCTATAAGATAATTATAGATATGGGTATTTTATTATCTTACACTATTATAAAGGAGTAAAAAGTACATTTTTTTATTTGTATGGGATGGGCTTCGTAAGTAATATTTTTTTTAAAAGATCCTATAAAAAGCAAACGAGTGGAGTCACACGCAAAAGCCAGTATTTCTTAATTGACTCGTACAAATGCGTATTTAAAATGAAAGACGCATAATTTGGTACATATATTAACATAAATATTATTTTATCAATAAAATTGATCTAAAAGATTAACAAAAACATTTTAAATATCAAACAAAAATATTGAAATAAAAGACCGCTTTTGAATGCCTTCTTTTGGACAACACGTATGACTACCACAGTGTAATTATCTATACAGTTGTCTAACGAAGGTGACTGGAGTCTAGATAAGTCAAGTTTGGCGTGCTAGGGGAGACGGGGGGTAGACGTTCCCGATTGCCATACTTACTTTTATATGCCAGTCGGGAAAAAGCTTTTTTTCAAATTCAAAATATTTTATTCAGCATTAAATTATTACAATATTTTACTGGACCTCATGGAGTCTACTACTTACGCTTTAATGTGTCAACATAACGGAGGAATTCCTGTAAGCTTGCCACAAGATGGCACTACAACGCTTTAACTTCAAAACTGTTCACCATGAAAATTAGTATTTTTGACAACGTTGTGTTATGCATGATTTTTATTAAAATTTAATTCGACCTACTGCATCGATTTTTATAATGTGCCTGTATGACTTGCTGTGGCTATGTCTATGCCTTTTTTATATTATTTGTATTTATAACGAAACTATAATAAATTTTACTGAAGTATAATATATGTATATTATATCTATTATTAGATATTTTACATAAAAAATATTAAATACATAGAAGTATATTTATTATGTTAAATATCTAATAATTGTAATTGAATTAATTGTTGTAGATTTTTTCTATTTTTTACATAACTATTATAAGTTAAAGCACAGATCATATAATACTATAGGTACTATTAACTAAAGTAAAGGTTATTACTTATTGTGTAACATTTAACTACTTATCACAAGAATAATAATAAACTGTTAACTTAAAAGATCATAAAAATATAACTTCAGTGCGAAGTAAGAAGGTATTATAGCAATATTTAGTTAAGATATAACATGAATATAAGTGTACATACCTCTTCGTCGATTGCTACTGGAAACTGTGTGAGAGGTTTGACTGCAACGTCTTCTAATGCCGCCTTTCGTCTATAAAAAAAAAACAAAACTTATTTATTTATACATATACATATAATAAAACTGTAGAGGACGAATGTCTGTACATAGAAAAAAATGCTAAAAACCGAGTCAGGGAGAGATGAGAAGAGAGAAATAGAACAAATCCAGTTTTTTTTTTAATTTTTTTGTTTTTCTGTCTGTCTGTTTGTACGGGCTAATCTCCGAATCTGTTGGACAGATTTAAATGAAATTTTGCATGGTAGTACCCCCGGTCAAAATTTTAGATACTTTTCATCCCGGAAAATTAAAGAGTTCCCATGGGGTAGTTAAAACACTACAGTAACTTCTATAGCTTAGTGCACAAAAACGACTGATTGGATTTTAATAAAACTTTACAATAATATAGTTCATAATATCAAAGTAACAAATAGGCTACTTTTTATGTCGGAAAAATGTGCGGTTTCCGTGGAATAGATTTGTTTTTGTTTGTCTAGAGGCGAACCCGAGCGAAGCGAGGGTGAGCCGCTAATCAGAAATATAATAATAGTAAAAGTAGTAAAGCCAGTGAAAGCCCGGGTCCCGCACCTCTGATATTTTAATATGCAAACCACCCAAAACTACCTTAGTAATTATGTTGGAAATGATTCGCTTATGAAAATATTAGAGGTGCGAGACCCGGGATTCGAACCCGCTTCGATCGGTTTAAGACACATCGTGAGACTTTTGCATAGCAGTAGAATGTTAAAAGGGCTGAATACATAAAATATACTAATGTAGTAGTATATTTCATTATTATAGCATGGGTAATAAAAATTGACATTAGGATAATGTAACCAAAGGCAAAAACAAAGTCTGTATATTTGAGTCATGTCCATCTGTGACGGTTATTTTATTTGGAGATATTGGTATATAGTATGTACTATATAACTAATTTCAAATGTACTTTATTTATACATCCATACATATAATAAAACTGTAGAAGTCGAATGTCTGTACATAGAAAAAAATGCTAAAAACCGAGTTGGGGGATGTAAGAAGAGAAATAGAACAAACTCAGATTTTGTACGGGTGAATCTCCAAAACTGTTGGATTGATTTAAATGAAATTTTGTATGCTAGTACCTTATATCCCTGATCAACATCTTAGATACTTTCACCCCGGAAAATTAAAGAGTTCCCGTGGGATAGTTAAAAAACTATAGTAACTTATACAGCTTAGTACACAAAAACTATTTACTGATTGCATTTTAATGAAACTTTACAATAATATAATTTATATATCAGAACAACAAAAAAGCTACTTTTTATCCCGGAAAAATGTATGGTTCCTGTGGGATAGATTAGTTTCTGTTTGCTTAGAGGCGAACCCGAGCGAAGGGTGAGCCGCTAGTATAAACTATTACTATAACTACTTTGCAATGATACAGTCAAATTACGAAAAATAATAAAAAAGAGTATTTCTAGAACGAGGATTTTACAAAAAATAACAGTAGTATAGTAGAATCTCTAAGTTAAAAGAGTGGGATAAGATATTATTCTTTTGAAGTATTTTTCGATGGACGACGATGGATCGACGATTTTTAATATACATATATATATTATACTAGCTACTATAGACAAAAATCTAGAAACTATAGATTCGGCCTCTGTATCAATAATAATGACTATTTCAATATTTCTAAAAATATTTAATGTACAGATTCAAATCAGAATTTTATTATATGTATCATCTATCTACAAAATTTAATAAAATTTTAATTGAGCCGTATCTGTACGTTTCAAGTGACGTGCTTACTAAGCTTAATATACGCTTCCGAAATCCGAAGTCGTAAACATTGTGATGACGTGACGCCGAAATATTCCATAGGTAATGGTTATTTTCTATTTAAAAGAAATCACTATCGACCACATCTCCGCTTGAGTATTTTCCGATATATTTATCTTAGTTACTTTTATTTATATAAATTAATATTAACATGTAAGTAATATGTATATGTCTAACAGTTATATGTATATACATATACATACATACATATTTTCTTTAACCAGAGTATCAGTTAATGTGACATCTTCATAGCTCTTTTCGCTCTGCTATTGTGAAAACGTATGTTTGTATATGTAAGTATGTTACTATGTTACAGCTGGACTAATTTGGATGAAACTTAGTACACAGATAAACTGCTCAGGAGTAACAAATAAGCTATTTTTAGTTATAAAATTTACCAAAATATAAAAAAAACCCAAGTGAAGCCGGAATAAGTCGTTAGTCATAACTTAAATAAGGAAATATTAAAATAATTTACAATTTTATTCTATATTAGAGACTCACTCTCGCTTTGCTCGTCCCTAGGTTCGTTTTAACGGGTAGTATGGAATAGCTAGACTATATACTATATGGTATATAGCCTATAGCCTTCCTCAATAAATGGGATATCTAACGCAAAATAAATTATCCAAATCCGATTATTAGTTCCTGAAATTAGCTCGTTCAAACAAACAAACTTTATCTCTTTATTATATTATATTATATCAATATCTAATGAGTAATGAATCCCACGAATAGGTAATTGTAAAGTAGTTTGTTTTATATCTTTATCATAAAATAGTGAGCAAAATTAACTTGTACAAACAATCATCAAACAGTCAACTTTTCCTTTGTCAAGTTTTTCAAGCTTTTCCTTTGTCTCTGACTAGATTTTTTTTTATTTATAATAAATAGTAAATACAGTTCTCATAAAAAGCCCATATTCTTCAGTGGCGACGAGGATATGACGAAAAGAAAATTAAGTTCAAAATAAAAAGATATAAAAAATTGAAAATGCTAAAATCGCTCCAAATGCTTTATTGATATCTAACTATGTATATATTCAGCCCTTTTTAACGTCCTACTGCTGGGCACGGGCCTCCCTTAAATACGAGGAGGATCAGGCCATAGCCCACCACGCTGGCCAAGTGTGGGTTGGCAGACTTCACATGTCTTTCGAAAACTTGCTAGGTTCTCTCAGACATGCAAGTTTCCTCACGATGTTTTTATTCACCGTAAGGCAAGTGGTAATCATGTTATAAATGATTCGCACGTGAAAACATCAGAGGTAAGCGACCCGGGATTTGAACCCGCTTCACTCGGTTTCCCAAGCGAGCGCGTTACAACTATATCTATTGGCAATTGAATCTCCTAATACGTGTCTGAATGGTCGAAAATTCGAGTTTTGCACCTGACGCCTGATTTGTGAATGCTTACTTTAAATAGGTCGTCCTTATTTGCGACAAAGATTTGCAGAAAAACACCTGTGACTAAGGAAAAGTATCGAGCAGTTAAAATTACATAATAACTTATATCAATACTAATATCCAAAGCCGGATTGTTAGTTTTTTCTGTTCGTTTGAATGCAATAATCTTTGAAACTAAAGGTTGATATAAATAATTATTCTTGTATTTTATTAAGAAAAGTTCTAGGCTATTTAACATCACGCTACCACACTAAGAAACAATTCATAACTAAAAACATGAATGATGCCACGGGTGAAAGTTAGTTAAATAATATTATCACTACATATTATTAAGTAAATTTCTCTCAAAACGTCTGTCTGTCTGAATGCGACAAACTCAAAAACTACCGCACAGATTTTCATACGGTTTTCACCAATGGGTAGAGTGAGTCATGAGGAAGGTTTACTCTCAATAAGCGAGGAATCTATACTTACTATATAAAGAAGGCATGTTAGATAATACTTTTTTAGATTTATGTGAATATTTGACATTTTAAATAAAACTATCTTTTCAGATTTTTTCGCGGATTTTCGATTTTTGGTTTCCGACGTTTATTTATTTAAAAAAGCATATTATTTTGTTTATTTATGATCGATATTTTTTTTTAAATTAACGTACTATTAAAAAATAAAAATCGATTAATTCATTAACATCGCCATTACATTGTGATCTAGAAACTATTTAATTCGCAAATGTCACAAAGCTAACTTTCACTATACATTTGGTAATTCGGCAAGATACTTATTTAAATGAAAATATCTTCTCCGTTTTTGTCGCGGTTTTATTTTACGGTACTTTAGAGATGTTGGAAACGTAAGTTTCTCCCGTGAACGGGATTTACTGATACAGCATTTGAAACATTGGGAACATAATATATACCTATACATATGTATATCAAAAATAAAACTGCGAAAATCCGCTTTTGTCCTCTGATTCACTATAAACTTGGGGTCGAAATTTTGACTAACAATTCCTACGGACATGGATAATCCAATGCCAAAATATCTATGTTTTCCTATCCTGCTAAAAATTTTTTTGAAATACACCCCTTAAAATATACAAAAGCAAGCCAGATTTTTGTCATGTTAAGGAGAATGATATCCAGTATCAGCATCCACACATTATAATAAACTAATACTACATTTTTCTAATTTTGTTTAAAAGGTATTTAATATGCAAATAAGTTAATCCACCCATTGTCACAGGGAAATAAATTCACTAACAATAGAACGGATGCCTGAATGAGATATCGATAATAGATAAGATAAAATATATTGTTGAGTATTCAGTATACAACATTTTTTTAACTGAAAAATGGAACATAATTAAAAACTGCAGCAGTTTAGTATATTTTGTTTTGTTTTTAAGCCTTTTCAGGCTAATGTACAAATGGAAATCTTGTTGAATCATTCATGTGTCTATCTATATCTATATATAAATATAGATTTAATATTATAAAGAGGCCGAGTTTATTTGTTTGAACGCGCTAATCTCAGGACCTACTAAGCCGATTTCAAAAATTCTTTTTACATTGATTAGCCCGTTTATTGAGGAAGGCTATAAGCTATAATCATCATGCTACTACCCAAGGGAGCGGAGCAGTAATCATAAATATCCACAAATCGGGCAGACTTTCATACATTATTGTAAAGGGAAGGGAAAGAAGAGTTTATTTTTGTTCTGCTACTAGTTTTTTTTTATATATGGCTATAAATAATTACCTTAACAAAATGATTTTGAAGACTGGTCCAACAAGGCCTTTGATGATAGCTGACGCGTTGAGATGACATCTTCCATGCAGTACAATACCGTTGACCTGAAAATTAAACACTAACATCAATATGCATAAAGGAGCAATTTCAAAAGAAGTCTTCTTTGATTTAAATAATCTAGTTGAAAGCGTTAAGCTTAGAATTTTTTACATTTCTTTGTGATCAAAAGTTTTAGAGTTTCATATTAATTTCCACCTAATTAATTATTACATATAGGATAATTATGTATTTTACTAGTGTTCGCCGAGTGAGTTCGTCTATAACTACCAACAAAAAAAAACTTTTGACAATGTCATTTCCATCATGATTACCACTTGTTTCACGGTGAAGGAAAACATCGTGATGAAACCTTCATGTCTGTGAGAACCTAGCAAGTTTTTGAAAGACTTATGAAATCCGCCAATCCGTACTTGGCCAGCGTGGTGGGTTACGGCCTGTTCCCCCTCGTATTCAAGGGAAGCCCATGTCCAGCAGAGGGACGTTAAAAAGGGCTGAATAATGACAATAAGAGCAACAAAAGATAGTGAACTGTTTTCTCTTTGTCTACTTATATATACATACCTATTCATCTATAATTGTTTTTAACATAAAAAGCACACAGAATTCAAAATCACTTATAAGTTTCCATCCTAGTGGGTGAAATTTTACTTAAAAGGGGGTACATAAATAGGTATAAGCTATTTTTATTAAAAAAACTATTATAAATAAATTCACAATTTTCGAAGATATCATGAAACAGACATACACACAACAAAAAATGAGTCATGACGAAACACAAGCCATACATACGACTTAGTATCTACAACGAGTATAAGCTATAATGGTTTGAGAGAACATACCACTAGCAATGTTTCAATCACGCATGGTATACGTTGAACAAGAATAGTTTGTCTGGGTTAGTTTCCGGGCCAATTTGCAGCAGGTCCATTCTTTAAGTGATCAGCGGTAAGAGTGTGTACAGTAAGCCTACCACTAACCATGAGTATAACCATGGTTACCAACGGCAAATTATTTAAACAAAAGTTCGCACAGTGGTTGAAATTCTACCATAAAATGATATTAAAATATTTAAAATGATAAAGAGTACAGAAGACTATGAGGATTTGCAAAATAATATTAATAAAATTAAAAATTATTGTATAACTAATGGATTACAATATTAATGTTGATAAGTGCTGTGTTATAACTTTTTCAAAAAAAAGAATCCAATCTTATTTAATTATTCTATTTTAAAGAAACCCCTTAAACGTGTAACAGAGGTGAGAGACCTAAGTAGGACTACAACTGGATTCTCAACTTCTTTTTGATAAACACATCTCTAACATTACAACTAAAGCTTACAAAATGTTAGGATTTATTTTTCGTCAGGCAGATGATTTCAAGAACATACAAACTTACAATCTACTATATAACTGTTACGTTAGATCCATTCTGGAATATGCCTTGATTGTTTGGAATCCTTATTATCACAAATATATTAACGCTATCGAGAACGTCAAAATAAATTTATTAAGAGATTACATTTCAAATTTGGAGATACTGAGTGTAACAACCTAAAAATCTGTGCTTTGGAAAAAAGAAGGGACGTAAGAGATCAAATTCTTCTTTACAAAATTATTAATAACCATATCGATTTTAATTATCTTTTGTCTAATATTTTCTTCAAATGCCCTCGAACTAATGGCCGATCCAGAGACACCTTTTCTGTTCCCTCTCGTAGAACCAAATATACCAAGAATTGTTTCCTGACTAGAGTCTGTAACATTTATAATAGTTATTACAAGCATCTTGACATATTTATATGTAATTTAAAGTCCTTTTTAAACCGAACTTAAAAAAACAGTAGAGTCTGAAAATTTTATTTTTATATTTTTCTTTTTAATTTGAAGCTACACATTTTATTTATATTTTATTATAGTAAGTTTACTCTGCTATAT
Organism: Argynnis bischoffii washingtonia; assembly: GCA_033884665.1. Classification (NCBI taxonomy): domain Eukaryota; kingdom Metazoa; phylum Arthropoda; class Insecta; order Lepidoptera; family Nymphalidae; genus Argynnis; species Argynnis bischoffii. Next base: position 2,348,708 of record CM066629.1, on the reverse strand, counting down.
TTATGTATAAGCGGAAACTTTATTGGCTAGGTGTATTAATTCTGATGTATTTTGCATTTCATGTTTATATATGCTATCTGTTTTCCAATTTACAAAATAAATAAATAAATAAATAAATAAAACTACTAAACCTCGTCAAAAAAAAAAAAGAAAAAAGAAATTTGGTTGACAAACGGAGGAGAAAAATGTATTGAACTGTTTCGTCTTTGTCTACTTATATATGTATATGTACATAGATTATGTTATACTAGCGACTTAGATGCCTAGGTGTCTAGGTGCCGACTTAGTCCTTACTCCTTAGGTGCCTAACAGCATATGTTACTCTAGGTCATAATTTATCTGTGTACTGCTTTTCTAGCCGTTTCAGCGTAAAGAGGTAACACATATACATACATACAAACTTTTGCATTTTACTTCAATTCATTATCATATCACACTACATACATTTTATAGAGATTGCATGTGTAATTGAAATTTTGAAATAAATAACTTTTATTAGCAGTTAATCAAATGAAAATGAAAGTATCTCGTATAAAATTATTTTATTACTTTACCATACACAGCAAGTTTTAATTTATATTCATTGCGTAAACCTACAAGTTGTACTCGTACTTTATTTGATTTTGACTTTAATAATCAATGTCCTAATTTATATAGTTACAATAATATTTTTTTTGTTATCCTTATTTTTATACTAGGTTGATTCCCCATACAAACTTTCATTACCATTTTCACCCCCTTAAGTGATGATTACCAGGATAAAAAGTATCCTATGTCCTTTCCAGAGCTTCAACCTATCTATTTACTAAATTTTATCTAAATCGGTTCAGGAGATTCAGAGATTACCCCCTACAACCTTACAAACGGGGGGAAGAGAAAACCATGAAATTTTAATTAGACTTTTTTACCTTTAATTGTTAACTAACAAGTGCATTGTTTTTAAAAGTGATTATCCTTTCCTTAAGGTTTTGTAACAGACTCGACTTGTTAAAAAAAACATTACACTACTATACTACTACACTACTTGACGACACGTTTGGCTCATTTTGTAGTGACCCTACTTGCTGTGCCATTGGTCGCGGGTCCGAGGCCCACTGGAGGCATACATTTGTGTGATAAGCACGAATGTTTGTACTCCAGTCATGGGTGTTTATATTTATAATATATATGTATTTAAAGTTATATATGTGTAGTGTATCAACTGTCTGGTATCCATACTACAAGTCTTGTAGCTTACCATGGAACTAGATGGTGCTGTGTGTTAAAGTCCCAAAATATTTATTTATTTATTTATTATAAATGCGAAAATTTGTATGTACGTGTGTGTATGTCCTTTACTCCTTCACATTGAAACGGTTAGACATTTTAAATAAATTTTAGTACATAGATAAACTATTATGACCTAGAGTAACACATAAGCTATTGTTCGTAATGAAATATGCCAAAAGGTGGCGCTACCTGTATATAATATTGTAAATATCACTCATCTCATCTCGAATATTTAGGGTACTTTTTTTAATATTCCAAATATTGTTTTGCCTTTACTTATACCTTTTTTTGATTGTCGTTATCACCTCTCATTAAGGTGCTACATACTCTATCTGTTTTATTTTCTGTGTATGTTATAATGTGTTTAGTTTGTACTTTGTTGGTGGTCTAATAAATAAAAATATAAAATAAAATACAAAAAAACAACTAGAGACGTACCCGGCTGAAGTTAGAGTGCTATGCTAGTTAAAAAAATAACCAGGAATTGTGTAACATACGCAAAAGCATACAAAATATCTTACTCCTTTATTGAAATCGGTAAAAGATCATCACTGGTCTGCTACAAAAGATTTAATTAGCCTATCTATTATATCCTACTACTTAGACCACATCTGCCGTAGCTTGGACGATCGCCAGACCGCAGCCCGAGAGATCCGCGTTAATGTATGCAAATGCACATAATTGTTTGATTGTACGCTTGACTTTGCGCAATAAACATTGTTATTGCGATACGCCGATGTGGCGGCTATATTAGTGGCAGTTCATTTATTAATAGATTTTATATCAAACTAGCGACTCGTGAAGTCCGCCAATCCGCACTTGGCCAGCGTGGTGGACTATGGCCTGATTCCCCTCGTCATGAAGGGAGGCTCGTGCCCAGCAGTGGGACGTTAAAAAGGGCTGAATACATAGCGACTCGCCCTCGCTCCGCTCGGGTTCGTCCCTAGAATTACGTTTTAACGTTTAGTATAGATTTCTCAGAGATGAGATATTTTCCCGCAGTATTCTATAAGTTGACTCGGAAACCAAGTTATTATCATACTAAATTCATCAAAATCCCTCTAGTGTTTTTTTCGTGATACAATCACAGACAGACAGACTAAAATTCTAAAAACTATAGATTCGGTCTCTATATATGTACTAAATAAAGTTAATGCCTCATTATCGATTGTTTATAATTATTATACAAGTTAAATGACGCAATATTTTAGTGGGTCAATCTCAAAATTGTGGGTCAACTTAAAAATATAATTGGAGACTGGAGTCCTTGTTTTTATGTAAATTTAGTTTATTTTTTGAAAATATCTTGTTACAGAATGTTAAAATTAAAAATAACTGTAACTTTGAATGTCAACAAATAATAACCTTCACTTTTAAATTTTTATCATAAACCTGCTCGTGTAAATGTAAACAAATTGCGAAGAAATGTACTAATAATTTCGAAGTTTCCAAAGAAACTGAAAGAAATATTAGAAGACAAATCTAATACCATTATAAGTCCTTTTTCAATAATTACAAGATACTTCAAAATCAACGGCAGATAAAGTACTTATAATAAAACTTTTATCCTGCATCGTTCAAAAATTATTTATTATTGCATAGCTTTCTCAAAAATAAACCGATTTTAATTTAACTACATATTTTAAGAGTCAGCTAGAGCTGAGTTTCATTTCATACTTTAATGAACTACTCAAAAGTTAAAATGACAAATTAACTGAAAGTCAGACACCAAGTAATCGTATAAGCGTTTTATAACTTAACTAGCCACTCACCCTCCCTCCGCTTAAGGTTAGTATAGATTTCTCAGAGATCAGATATTTTCCCGCAGTAAAAAGTATTCTATATTATGTTGACCCGGATAACCAGCTATCATCATTCCAAATTTCATCAAAATCTGTTTAGTGGTATTCTCGTGATGCGTCCCCAGACACACAGATGGACAGACAGACTGACAAAAATTCTAAAAACTACAGATTCGGCCTCTGTATCGATATAATGACTATTTCAATAAGATTTTCCAAAAAATATTTAATGTACAGATTCGACTCAATTATAATTTTATTATATGTATAGATTAGTTGTACGGAACCCTAAAAAGCATTAAAAACAAAGCAATGGCGGTTCTCTAGTAAAAAATGCATTCATTATTCCAGTGAAAATAATTATGACCTTCGCAAGGTTCACATAAACATATTGATCTACCACACGCGTAAAATTAAATACGTTGTAAACTAAATAATTGCGCCAACATCCCGTCTTTTATATTTCGTGAAAGTAGAATATATTTTGGTGTTTATTTTTATATGACCTGCCTTAAAATTAACATAAAAAGCGAAAAACATTTTACTTTTGTTATGCATAGGTATAATATAGTGTCTTAAAAATGTAAATATCAACTTCAGACAGTTCAGGGCGCTTAGACGAGATGTCGTTCTACAGATCACCCGATGGAAAGCAGTACCTGTCGCCCATAACACCTACAGTTCATGCACTTAGGTTTTAGCTAGCAAAAATACAGAACCGCCGGTACGTTATCACTGTGAGGACTAAGATGATATGCCTCTTGCCTGTAATTGCGCTGGCTTTCTCTTTCATACCAGAACACAACAATGCAATCATTGTTGCTTGGCGGCAGCAATAGATAAGGGGGTGGTACCCATCCAATCGGACTCCTCAGCCTTGACAGAGTCCTACCACCGGTAAAAAATATATGTGAATAACATATTATTATTCTATGCCATAATAATTTGTCAATTTCAATACAGTTTTCAAAATGTCTACAACAATTGGTAAAATTACATATTGTTTAAGCCCCTTGTTTTACCTAATATATCTGAACAATACAAAAGTGTATAAAAGAAAACAAAAACCTAGGCCAATCTCAAACAAGGAATCCACTAACAAATCCAAGCGTCTAGTGGGATTTCCTATTTGGAATTGCATGTAACCTTTGTGGCCAAAAAATTGACGTGCTTTGGATCGCTCCAAGCGAGCGCATCGATGTTAAATAAATCAAACAATTCTGATATTGTAAGGTTTAAAAATTACTGAATAGCGACGAACTACTATTGTAAATGTAAAATTTTATATGTGTGTACGTTTATTGCGTCTTTATGCTAAAACAGCAGGACGGATTTAGATGAAATTTATTGCAGAGATAGAATGTGATCTGGAATAACGCATAATCGACTAATATGCACCCAAACAAAGCAAGGGTAAGACGCTAGTAAATTAATAGTTCTAGCGTAAACTTTGATTGCAAATCAAAAATGACACTTAAAAATTTAAAAATAAGTTCAATCATTAATTGATAATTAATTAATCATTAATTAAAAATCATTAACTGATTATAGGCAGTGGTAGTCTAGTGGTAACGTGCTCACTTGGGAAACCGAGTGAAGCGGGTTCAAATTCCGGGTCTCACACCTCTGATATTTTTATGTGCGAATCATTTCTAACATGATTATCACTTGTCTTACGGTGAAGGAAAACATCGTGAGGAAACCTGCACGTCTGAGAAACCCTAGCAAGTTTTTGAAAGACATGTGAAGTCCGCCAATCCGCACTTGGCCAGCGTGGTGGACTATGGCCTGATCCCCCCTCGTATTGAAGGGAGACCCATCCCCAGCAGTGGAACGTTAAAAAGGGCTGAATACAACTGATAATTAATCATTAATTGATAATAACGATCGTAGGTACATGTGATAATTAAGTCGTCACCCTTATCCATTCACAGAGCAATTCGTCTTTTTCTCACAATCACATTGCGATTATACTATTGGCCAACAGCCAAATGGTCAACGTAAAGCTGTGGCTGTAATGAACTGATTTTGTTTAAGTACAATTCTATTATATTATGACTATTGGCTACAAATGTTTTTTTAAGTTTGTTGCGATTTCTATTCCTGCTAGAGAATTGGACTTATGTATATCAATACATAGTATAAAACAAAGTCGCTTCCCGCTGTCTGTCTGTCCCTATGTATGCTTAGATCTTTAAAACTATGCAACAGATTTTGATGCGTTTTTTTCAATAGATAGAGTGACTCAAGAGAAAGGTTTATATGTATAATACATGCATATTATAGTACAGATAAGCCGAGAAATTCAAAGATTTGTATTTAATACTAACCGTTAAAACGTACCGTAAAGTTTTTATATAAACAGCTTGAAGAATTTGGATGAAATTTAGTTCACAGATGACTATGACCTAGACTCATAACCTCCTGTTAGGCACCTAGGGACGTATGTGGGCGAAATGAGGGTATATCGCTAGTATAAGTGTTAAGTTAAATCTAATAAAGATTAATTAATTAATTAATCTTAATTTGAAAGTCTTATTCAGCATCACCTGTAAAGCTATTAGTAATCGTAATATGCTATTTGTTCATAATCACTTCATACAAGTGCGCTATTTAAGTAAATAATAATTATTGTATTCAGCCTTTTTTAACGTCCCACTGCTGGGCACGGGCCTCCCTTCAATACGAGGGGGATCAGGCCATAGTCCATAAAATAAATAAATAGTAATTAATTTTTAGTATTAGTTGTGTATGAGTTACATTAAAATTAAGAGCAATACGTTTTACTCTTAATAAAAAGAATTTTTTAATTAAACAAAACTGTGATATTGAAAATGAAGTGAAATATGCTCAGAAGATTTGGAGACATGGAGTAATGGATGATGACGATGTATTTCAACTTCGTCAATATATAAGGTATATTACTGTAGAAAAGTGACTGGAAGACAAAGTTCTGGGTAGTTTCTCGGACTTTCAAAGACCAAGTGCTTATGATACTTGAAGAAGAGCAAGTCAAAAGTTTGAGAACCTCCCAACGAGCGTATTTATGAACAATAACCCTTCGCAAGGGATAAAGTGTGAAGTTATGTATGTTTGTATGTATGCATGTCAAATTTATTGAACTATAGACATTCTTTAGTAATCTTCCGGTACCGTAATCAGACTAGCTATATGGTACCATATCATTATTATACCATAAAATAATTATAAACACGTAGGTATACCAAATACGACTCTCTGGTAGCAAGTTCTTAAAATATGAAGTTTTTTTTACCTTAAACAATAAAATCTAGCAGGCCCTTATATTTAGTTTTTTATGTCAGCTATCTAAGAACACTTGGACTAATGAGACGAATCTAACAATACCTTAATTAAAGAAATCCATCGAATGGTTTGGAAGATATGAGGGAATAAAGAATATTACAAACAAACAAACATACAAAGATAGGAGCGAAAAACATAACCCTTTCCTTGCAGTTGGATAAAAAGAGAAAGACTTAGATTTTTTTTTTACATTTAAATAGATTTTTAATTTCTTGCAAACCTTTTTTTTCATATTTATAAAATTCAGTAAAACACCTGACGTACTAACAGGTACCTTGAATAAACAGATAATATTTTTTTTTAGTTCTAGTAATATAAAGGCTGTATACAATTTACGCGAAAGTTTTTATCATTATTCTACTTAGGACGAAATTATAAGGCGCGTCTCTAAAGCCAGTTGATGTATTATGAATGAAATTTGTAACAAAAACAAAGCTACTAAAAAGGAGTTTGCCATCATTGAAATTCGTAGCGCGGCCTATACAAACACCTAGAAGCAACAGGTAATTTAGTTAGGAAAATTTAATGTTTACCCTTTCGTCCTTATTCCACTTTGGAAATTACGGTCAAATGGAGTTTTCCTGATGGAGATGATCTATTTCAAAAACTTATGAAATATCTGAAATAATGATAATTTAGCTTTTTTAATATCCCACTGCTGGGCATGTGTCCCCTCAATCGAGGGGGCTTGCGTTATAGTCCACCATGTTAGCCAAGGTAGGTGGACCAGTTAATCAATTATTCCATGAGCTTTTTAAATGGACCAGGATAAAAATTGGATGGTTTGTATGATTTAGTACATAGCTAAGTGATTTTTTAGCATGTATGAGGATTTAAAATTAGATATATAAGTAGGAGAATAACAGATATGTATGTAAGCATTAAAGGTAAAACGAAGGTTTAAACGGATCGCGTGATAGAGCATATGCGTATGAAAAGTGTATGTACTAAAATACCATTTGAGAATGAAAGGTGTTATCAATACAATTGATTGATTGATTAAATATAAAATGTCATATTTTTCGTTTTGCTTTTCCTTTAAGGACCTTATATATTTTTTTATATCTTCAACCATCGTAGATAGAGATCTCATCTATTGATTTTGATTTGAGTGCAAGGTTTCATAAATATTTGTTTACATTTTATGGGATAATGACTTAATCTAGATTTTACTATATTTTAATGGGAAAAAATATCTACATAAAAATAATATCTTAATATACACGTGTGAAAGTACCTTTATAAAATTATGTAGATATATTACTTAACAAAAACTTTAAGTGTTACGGGAATCATTTATAATTTAAATTTTCCTGAGAAAAATGCGCCCTCAACGCCCTTTGTTTATAAAACTGTTTTGTTCTTGAATAAAAAAACGGAAAATTTCTTTGAAGCTAAAATTGGTATTTGCGAAGCCTATTTGTTAAGTTGTTAACTATATTTTTATTTGACTATACATTTGAAGACTTCAAAAGAAAAGGGTCTATTATATAACTTCGAAATGAATTAAAAAAGGCATACCTCGATTTGGTTTCTGTAATAAACGTAAATACGTATATCTAACTTTTTTTATTATTTAATTTTGAATTGAGTGTAAATGCCTTTTATACTTATTATAATACTAGCGACTCACCCTCACTTCGCTGCGGGTTCGTCCCTAGACAAAAACAAATCTATCCCACGGGACCCGTACATTTTCCAGGGTGATATATAGCCTATAGCCTTCCTCAGTTAATGGGCTATCTAATGTAAAAAGAATTTTTCAAATCGGATTAGAAGTTCCTAAGATTCAACCAAACAAACAAATGAACTCTTCAGCTTTATAATATTAATATATAATAGTATAAGTTAAATGCAGATAATGACAACTTTTTTATTACTAATAGTAGCCCATATCTTGGTTTAGATCATTGCCTATCTGTGTGCTAAATTTAATCCAAATCTCTCAAGCCGTTTATGCGCGAAAGAGTAACAAACATACACAAAAACGTCACACATAGTACGCACTCGAGAACCTCCTCGTTTTCGGAGTCGGTCAAAAAAATAACCGGAAAGATAGACATACGGCCAAAATAAGTTAATAAAAGCTTTTAAAAAGAGGGCTACCCTTACAGAAGTCAACTTTTGAAAAGTTTAACAAAACGAAAACAAATTTCATGTAACGATTAAATCTCTAATGTTGTTTATATAAACTAAATTAACCAATTTTCTCACAACTGAAGGGTTTTTGGAAAAAATCTTTTAAAGAGGTAAGTTATTCTTTGTCCACTTACGATTTCTTTATTTTGTAAAACCTTTATTTTTTGGTACACTAGCGGAAATTAAAAATACATTTATCCTACGGGAACCGTACAATTTTTCCAGAGTAAAAAGTAGCCTATGTGCTATTCCAGACTAATCTATCTCTGTGCAAAATTTCATCCAGATCTGTTCAGCTGTTCTGGCGTGATTGAGTAACAAACATCCAAACATCCATCTAAACTCACATTTATAATACTTATTAGTAAAATAAATAAATTGAAGATTCGATCGCAAACCGACAGTAAATTAGCATTGCCCGTCAGTCGCACACAAAGCTATGGTAACTCGTATACAATCAAAGCTGTAATATTATGGAATGCTGTACCACATGATATTCACCAATCAAAATCAGTGCAAGTATTTAAAAGTCGTCTTAAAGACTACTATTTATCTTTGTAAGCCTTATGTATATTTAAGTAAGTCCTGTTTATGTTAGTTTATTGTGGAATATATACGTATATTGTTTAAACATATATATCATGTTATATATTTATATATCTCTTTATTGTTATTTATGTAAACTTGTGTGTAATTTATAGTATGTACCATCTCAGTAAGTATGTTTTATTGTTTTTTTTGCACCAACCTTTATCCATGCTACCCTACGAGTTCCTTTACAATATAGGTTGCCTGGAAGAGATCACTTTAAGTGATAAGGCCGCCTTTACACTGAAATATATATTTGTAAAGTGATGTATTATTTTCAAATTGTACTTCTGTTTGTTTTATCTGTTTGTTTCTGTTTGTTTAAATTTGCTTTTAGCGTTAACTTTTGTTGAGTATCGTCTTTCTGTCAATCCTATTTAAGGTACATATGTAAGTAGTTTATAGCGACTCGACTTGAGATTATTTATCTCAAGTAAACAATTTGAAACATACACTTTCAACAACAATGTAACCATTTTAAGAATATAAATGGCATCTTGCTTCGAATCTTTTATCACGCGAAGAGCTTTTTAAGGCTACTTATATAATAGCTGCAATAAATATACGAACTAAAAATGTACTTGAAAGTGACGTGCATACCACAAATCATAAATAGGAAAACACTATTGTGTAAAGAATAATACTAAATGATAATACTTGAAATTTTTAATTTGACCTTGTTTAAAATGTTTTCTAGAGAATTTGAAAAATTGCTACAATTATAAATTTCAATAAACTTTCGAACTTTTATTTTGTCATTCCTATCTCTGTAGCTTTATAAATAAAATAAGGTTTTCTATAATTTAAGCGGAGCTCCGAGTAGCAGAATATTAACTCTCAGCCAAAACTTAAAATGATTGATCTGTCAGTGAAATACAGCTCTTGAGACTTAAACAATATGTAATTCTACAATCGTTAAAATAAAAAAATGAAAAAAAAATGACAAAAATCGTTATGACATAGAATTATAATATGTTATTCTCATATATTTTTAGATTTCTATCGTAGATATCTTATCTACGTCCTCTTCAATATGGACCTTAACTATAATAGGTGATTTCAGAATAGTGACGTTAATCTATACAGATAAATAAAATTAGAGTGTCTGTTTGTAATATTAAAATAACCGCTTTTTACGAAATGCATATGGATGTATACACGGTACATATACCAAAACAACATTTTTTACAATTTCTGTCTGTCTGTCTGTTTGTTCCGGCTAATCTCCGTAACGGCTGGACCGTTTTTGACGGGACTTTCACTGGCAGATAGCTAAAGTTATAAGGAGTAACTTAGGCTACTTTTATTTTAGAAAAAGGATTAGGGTTCCGCGAAAAAAAATCAAAACCCATGAAATTGTGAACAAGATCCGCGTACGGCGCACGCACCTCAACGGAGCGAGGGTAAATCACTATATAATTTAAATGAACATCTTAGGAGTAGCAAGCTACTATTTATGTATAAACATAGCTAACCGTGAAAACGTATCTAGGGACGAACGCGAGCGAAGCGAGCGTGAGTCGCTAGTAATAAATAAATATGCTGGGATATTAACACACAACATCATTTGGTTCCATAGTAAGCTACGAAACCTGTGTTACGAATACCAGATAGTTGATACACTACATATATAACTTAAAAAATACATACATATTATAAATAATATAAACACCCATGACTAAAGTACAAACATTTGTGCTCATCACACAAATGAATGTCCCCAGCGATACTTGAACCCGCGACCGCTGACACAGCTAGTAGGGTCTCACTACAAACTGAGCCAAATGTGTCATTAATGTCTTATGATGAGTGTCTTACCTCTAGTATTTCGTCTCCAACTTTGATAGGCGGTGAACTCTTGGCAGCCGATCCAGCCGGGTTCATGCCGCAAATGAACACCGCCATCCTGCTTCTATCCCTGTGTCCTGCAAGACTTAGCCCAAGTCCAGCTTTCGGCGACCTTTCCAGCTTGACCACGACCACACTGTCGCCAAGAGACGCATACTTCTTCTTGATTTTATCTGTAAATAATTTAAACATTATTTTATTAAAGGTTACATTTATCCAAACGGTTAAAGGTGTATTTGTCCAACTTTCCCAAAATAAGGTAAAGTTTTTCGAGTGAATGTGTGTTTTACTCCAGCACGTTCTGTAGTTTAAACAACATGATAGGTTAAATCTAACAATACTTCATACACATACATTATACAATATGTATGTAAGTATAACTGGACATATCCAAAATAATGATTATAAAAAAATACGATTTTTTTTATCTTTAATTTTTTTTTACTTGATGCTTCTTTATTTTTATTCTTTTAATACAATTAAATGCAATATTCATAAAAGTAAATATAATTATTGTATTATAATATAGATGTCTTGTATATAGAATTCTCAGAAAATTCAAGAATATGGTGTATGCTTTTCAAGAGTACCGGTTGGCAATCGGCCAGATCTTTATCAAAATAGGTAAATGATAAACATGCTTCACCACAAATATGTATAAAATCCTTAAGCTTTAATGACTAACCTTAAAAATTTAAATGACCTTAAATATTTATTTCTTTAAAAAAATAAAAAGTGTGTTTTTTTAAAGCATTTAATTAAAAGCTTGTTTTTTTTAATGCTTTAATTTTTTTTTTCAAATTATAAATTAAAAATTTCCATTTTGTAAGGTTCGCCATATTGGATTATAAATGGCGGCAATTAAATAATCATGCAGTCAAGAGAACCAAACATGTATGACAAATTTTATCTCATTCGGACACTGTTAAGTGGGTCAAATTTAACGTCCCCCCAACGCGCGATCACCTTGTCGTGTGGTGGGAAAGCTTATTAGCGTCAGTTCCCAATATTAAAAAAGGGTCTTTAACTTGCAACATTTGATTACAGACAGGTACCAGGATTAACTTCACGCTGTAGCCAATAACGACTAACTTCATACTATAGTCTAAATCTGTCGCGTCGTAAAAAAACACTCTCATCTTTCAATTTTCATATTGCATCAGAAGAAGTATAATTTCAAAAATAACAAAATTCACTCAAAGAGAAATTATAACAGCAAATTCCGTGTCATTGGACAAAGCCTTTTTACCACATATATTATTACGTGAAGAGCCTTGGTCAAAAAAGTACTAGATTCACAATCCCATGCAAAAGTTCCCTTAAAATTGTCACCAATTGTGTTTAGATAATTATTCTGGTTGAAATAACTATACAACAATGTAAATTGAACCTTAAATGCAATACTTAAAATTGTTTTCACAAAAAAAAACGCGCGCCCAAATGTTCAAATGAGCGTTCATTCGGTGAGGACATTTTTTGTCGCTGATTTGTATCTAGTACTTTTTTAATCGATGGTGAATAGTAAACCTTTGCACCTTTTCTAGCTCTGCGCATATTGAGAAGTATGAGGTTTAGCGTAGTTAAAATTAATATGGATAAAAAATGCAGAAATTTATTGACTTGCATTTTCGTGTGCCTCCGCTCGCGTATTTTATTTAGTACCTGGCCGACAGATATAATAGATGAAAATTGCGTTTTCTCACTATATATATAAGAAAGATAGTCTTTAAATTTCATTAATTTTATACTAATACTAATATATAAAGCTGAAGAGTTTGTTTGTCTGTGCATGATAACCTCTGAAACTCCGGCTTAGATTTAAATAATCTCTAAGACATAGAATCTATTAAGGAAGGGGAGGCTACCTTTGTAACTATGATAAATGGATCACAATAACGTTTAATGAATTATAGTGGATTTTCGAAAACTAATATTGATTAGTATTGATTTAATTACTTGATATCGTACAATTTTTTTGATAATAAGAAAGACATTTGCTTAAATTCTATCAATTAAAAAAGGAGCTTTTTACATAAAATATTCTTAAAACTATGAGCATTACATTTTAAAACAAATTTTGAAAATATTAAACGTTTTCGCGGATTTATAAACCGAAAAGTTAATTTTATTTTAAAACTAGTGACTCACCCTCGCTCCGACCGGGTTTGTCCCTAGATACGTTTTAAGGGTTAGACAGATTTCTCAGAGATGAAATATTTTCCAGCGTAAAAAGTATCCTATATGTTGACCCGGATAACCTATCTAACGTAATAGCTATCATAATACAAAATTTCATCACAATCTCTCAAGTGGTTTTCTCGTGATGCGTTCCCAGACAGACAGACAAAAATTTTAAAACTACTGATTCGGCCTCTGTATCGATGATAATGATTATTTCTATAAGATTTTCCAAAAAATATTTAATGTACAGATTCGACTCAGTAAGAATTTTATTATACGTATCGATCTCAAATATTCGCGTACATCTAAGAAAGTATATGCCGACTACCTATTTATTCAGACATATGTTCTCATCTCAGTCTCATCTTAGTTTAATTTCATTTTTCCAAGCTGCTGTTGAAAGCCGTACAATTTATCATAAAAATCTAAAATCCAGCAAATCGTTTGAATGTGCCGTGAATATGCTTAAACGATAAACCTCTTATTTATAAGAAGATTCACGGATAAGGAGAAAAATTAAAGGAAATGAAATTAGATCCAATTTTATTATAATATACTAGCGTCTCACCCTCGCTTCGCTCGGATTCGTCCATGGCTTCCACATACAAACTTTCATCCCCATTTTTACCCCTTTAAGGAATGATTTTCGGGATAAAAATTATCGTATGTCCTTCCCAGGGTCTCAAACAATCTTCTTATCAAATTTCATCTAAACCGGTTCAGTAGATCCAGAGATTACCCCCTACAATGTAACAAACTCACAAACTTTACCTCTTTATAATATTAGTACAAACTAGTGACATATCCTCGCTTTGCTCGTGCACTACAGTAGTATATTGTTCACTCTAGATCATAATCTATATGTGTACTAAATTTTATCAAAATTTGTCCAGTCGTTTTAGTAGTAAGAAGTAATAAACTTACATACACACAAAATTTACTAATTGAATTTACACGTGGTTCTGCCCGCCTAGTTTAAAAATAAAGAGTGTATATACTTCTCTGCTACATATGCTTTCAAGCCCGTTTTTTAGCCCTTTTGAGGGTTGAATTACCAAAACCGAAGCGAATCAGAGTGAAGTGAGGGTGAGCCGTTAGTATTAAATATACGCTTAACTAAGTATTAATAATTTAATGCATATTTAAGTACATTACTCGAAGTTCAAACGTTTTTGGGCTGCATTTAGACATTTGTTAGACAACTGGTTAAAAATTTAGAATTTTGTGAATAAATAATAATAATCTTTTATTAAAACGGTATACCAACTTTAAAATCACTTATAATTACAGCAGTACGCACAGAAAAATACAAAAGAACTGAGTGGCTTGTCATATTTGAAGTAGACCAAAAATTAGGTGTACTTACCTAATTTTTGGTTAAGCTTTCACTTTAACAGCCTTTACAGGGAGGCTTATTTTTGAAAGCAAAAGTCTAAATTAAAAATGTAGTTTGGTTTAACTTTATCAAACTAGTGGATTCAATGATTCCACTTGAGTTTCTAATTTAGTACGTTATTTAACAAGGCACGTTCGTCATAAAACTAATATTAACACACATAAATAGACCCATGGGCCGAAAATAGTCTGCATACTGATAGCTTATGAGTTAGTGAGTGAGTGACTGAAACCCAACAGAATTTCCTCCATCTTAATGGGGCGTCGCAGGATCTCTTAGCACTCAACCACGATGCCCCGACTGCTGATGCAGAACACACAACCAAAGTTGATCCCTCAGCCTATTTTGCTGTCAGAGAAGTACCAGTATGGTACCAGTATGGTAAACCGCCCACCGTAGTGAGCGCCTTCCAGTGTTTTTAAACTTTACATCCTGTTGGATTGCTAGAGGCAAACACGACAAGGTGAACACACATTGGGATCCATAGAGTAATTAGGCTATATTATACGCTAGATACTTTTTTAACAAATACGTGACACGCAGATAGTGTCGCGCGCAAAAACAAGTAAACAGTATATTTGTCTCGTTTGGCGTCAAGGTTGGTACCGTTAGTAATTTATTGGACTAACGACAAACGTTGGCACTCTATCACATTCATCTATCAAACAGTGATTCAAATTGAATAAAGTCGTCAACAGAGCTGTAATAGTTTGACATGGTTCTAACGGGTATCAAATGATCCATATTTTTTATGATTCTTTTGATGGTTCCAACCTAAAAACCTGACCTTATTTTAGTTAGCAAATTAGTAGCTTAATGGCATGTGTATATAAGTTAACTTTGCATGTTTACACATAAAATCTGTGAAAAATATCTATACATATTATGTACATATATGTAAATCAGTAATGGTAGTTCTCATTAAACTATCTATTTGGACGACACGTTTGTCTCAGTTTGTAGTACCCTAATACCCTATCTGCTGTGGCAGCGGTCGCGGGTTCTAATCGCACTAAGGGCATTCATTTGTGTGATGAGCACGAATATTTGTACTCCAGTTACGGATGTACATTGTACATATAATAAAATTCTAACTGAATCGAATCTGTTCATTAAATATTTTTTGGAAAATCTTATTAATATAGACATTATTATCGATACTGAGGCCGAATCTATACTTTATAGAATTTTTGTCTACCTGTCTGTCTGCTTATCTGTCTGTCTGTCTGTTATCGCATCCCGGAAAACTCACTGCAGGGATTTTGATGAAACTTGGTATGATGATAACTAGTTCTCCGGGTCAACATATAGGATACTTTTTACTTCGGGAAATATCTCATCTCTGAGAAATCTATACTAAACGTTAAAACGTAAGTAGGGACGAACCCGAGCACAGCGAGGATAAGTCGCTATTTTAGTTTAGTTTAGTTTATAATATGTATGTATTTCAAGTTATATATGTGTAGTGTATCAACTATCTGGTATCCATAACACAAGCCTAGTAGCTTACCATGGAACTAGATGGTGCTGTGTGTTAATGTCCCAACATAAAAAAATCTTACTAGAGATACGAAGATATAAACTTAATACAAATTATATCAAATTCTTAACGATGGTAAGGAAATCTACTGTTAGATAGGATATTGGTATCTGCCATATAAAATCTTAAACGTTTACTAAAGTTAAGCAGCTTTCAAATTATCATTTTGATAGGTCGGCGTTTAGCAGTCTACATGATTTTAAAAGATTTAATTTGGTTAACCTGTAACTTTTGATTCTGACTTTTGATTTGTAGAAAGGTTCATACGAAGTTTTGCAGTCAAAACATATATTATGTTTTATAATAATAATTAGTAATATGTTAAATGAGATGTCAATAAAAAAATATAATAGAGGTAATATCTATACTAATATTTAATATTATAAAGCTGAAGAGTTTGTTTGTTGTTTGGTTGGTTGAACACGCGACGGATAGATTTGTTTTTGTCTAGGGACGAACCCGAAGCGAAGCGAGGGTGTGTCGCTAGTATTACATAAACTGGTAGAGCACTATAGAAGTAATATATCAATATCAAATTCCTATCGATAGTAAGGAAATCCACTGTTTGAGGATATTGGCGTGCCACATGAAATCTTAAACGTTTACTAAAGTTAAGCAACGTCCATATCGACACACATTTGGATAGGTCGGCGTTTAGCAATCTACATGATTTTAAAAGATATAATTTGGTCAACCCGTAACTTTTGATTCTGATTTTTGATTTGGAGACAAAGTTTTCGTAGTCAAAATATTATTTAATATTATAAATGTGAAAGTATAGATGTTTGGATGTTTGTTAATCAATCACGCTAGATCGCCGGAACGGATCTAGATAAAATTTGGCACAAAGATTATAGTCTAAAATAGCACATAGACTACTTTTTATTAATCCCGCTGAGTTTCTTTCGCCAGTTCTTCTCAGGTCTGAGGCTTCTCTTTCCGAACTGGTACTAGACTCATGACGTTCAGTAAAAAATTGTGATAATTTAATGCTAAATAAAATGTTTTGAATTTGAATTTATCTCGGAAAAATGTACGGTTCCCGTGGAATAGATTTGTTTTTGATTTTCTAGATGCAAACTCGAGCGAAGCGAGGGTGAGCCGTTAGTAAATATATATATATATATATATATATATATATATATATATATATATATATATATATATATATATATATATATATATATATATATTATAATAATAATAATATATTAAAAGCGATGCCATCTATTTACTCTAGATACGGCAGATCAATAGCTGTTAACGAGCTCTATAATTTATTAGTGATAACAAAACTGGCTTTATATCGAATCACTAAAATGATATAAAGAAACCGATGACACATTTAATCTCCTCCATACCACAATGGTACTTACAGATGAAAGGAGATATGCTGTGAAGTGATGTTGAGATGTTAATTGGATTTTGAAATCTAAAATGTCAAAAAATTTACGCTCTTATACATTTTCGGCTTGTTTGATTTTAACTTAAAAATGAAATTTTAAAGTAACTCTGTCTCTCTGTTACATTTTCATGCTTAAATCACTACACAGATTTCGATGAAATTTCACAAGAGCATCATGGGGAAAACATAGGGTGAGTGTAACACCTTTAATTCCATCTCCGTTTACCATACAAGTGGAGTCGTGGGTCAAAACTAGTGAGATAATATAACTCGGATTGGATATTGCAATAATATTTTTTTACTGATATACTTAAATCTCTCTCTTTCTAACAGCTTTACTTTTTAATAATAACAAAATAATACTTTTTTAGATTTACGCGAATATTTGGCATTTTAAATAAAACTATCTTTTTGGATTTTTTCGCGGATTTATTTTGATTTTTGGTTTCCGACATTTCGAATTACAGCGATCATGGTCACAAGAGGTCGTCGGGAACTAAAAATCAAAATAAATCCGCGAAAAAATCCGAAAAGATAGTTTCATTTAAAATGTCAAAACAAAATATTTTTTAAACTTATTTTTGTTCTATAAATGTGAAGGCGGCATAGGCCATTACCTACACTTTTATACGTAACTCAATTCACCGAGATAGTCCTCTTAGATGGGTTTATTATATATAAACAAGTTTAGTTCCGCCGATTTCTTCACCGAATGATGCAATTTGAAACGATATTGGACAATAATTTAAGTTCAAGCTTTATAAAAATATATTTCTTAAACAGAATAATCTTAAATTATTACAAAAACATTATACTCAATAGATATTTCACAATTTTAAACTTTCTTCAAACACAATTTCGTTAATTTTGGCAGAACTCATGAAGAAAAGTACTGCAGCAAAATCCAAAATAGTATAACTTTAAATCTATGCCTGCAGCTAGCAAGAGTATTTTGGCAGGATTAATGCGAAAACGTTAAAAAAAATCCATTGTATGCATTATAAATGTATATGTGTATGTACTGTATGGTATATTATTACACGTATTATAGTAGTAGTACCTTTGCGACCGAGTTTTTGGTTAAAAGTACATTTTTTTTAATTTGGCATTTTTTTAAAGACAAAAAAAAACTAAAAACTTGAATAAATACAAAAAAAAACAGTCAAATCTTTGTATTCGACCGGGATTCGAAAATACATGTGAAAGTCAATCTCGCGCCTTGGCCGCTTGACCACGATGCTTATATACAACTGTGCGAAACTATTAACATATTTTGCGTAAAATAATGCTAAAAAAATCACATGAAAACTCGAAAATACGCGGTTTTACCGGACATAAGACTAATTTAGATCTATTTTTCGCCCCCGAGAGCCCCCACATACCAAATATCATATATAAAATCAGGTAAGTTTGGAACGGGGACTTTAATACTGTAGCTTTTGTTAAATTTTCAACAGGAAAAATGATAACACATATTAGAATAACAAGTTGCACATGCTTTTATTTTAAAACATTTACGGTGGAATTTTTCAATATTTTCAAAAATTCACATAGTATTTTTTAAATTACTCAGTCATATATAGTATTCTATATAGACATCTATACTTATCTATACTTAATATTATAAAGCTGAAGAGTTTGTTTGTTTGTTTGTTTCTTTGTTTGGTTGAACGCGCTAATCTCAGGAAGCACTGATCCGATTTGAAAAATTCTTTTTGCATTTGATAGCCCGTTAATTGAGGAAGGCTATAGGCTATATATCATCCCGGAAAAGTGAACGGGTCCCGTGGGATAAAGTTGTTTTTGTCTAGGGACGAACCCGAAGCGAAGCGAGGGTGAGTCGCTAGTATATAATAAGTTATATTTGTACATACGTTACCTAATATCAAGGTCAAGGGTAGAAGACGAGATTTGAAAAGTTGCGGTCCTCCAAACTTCCGAAAGGCGATATCAGCTGTACGCCATATAAGTTTTCTTCATTTGTAACAGTCTAGCAAGATGGTATTACATTTGCTTAGCTCTATAATATTCGACTATTTGATTTTAGTTACCTATTGTTGTGTAACTAAATATTTTCCGCGGATTTACTCGCATTTTTGAAGATTTTTGATATTTTCCTTAAAAATTTTGAGATTTCTTTTTAATTCTTTAACAGCTGACTCCTAGAATTAGTATTTGGGTATATTGATTATTATTGATACTAAATATGTTTTCTTTTTAATTAATATTAAAAATTGATATTAAATTATAAGCCATCGCTTATGTGTGATAATATATGTACATACATACATACATACATATGTATGTTTAATAATTTAACAAATGAATCTATAACTTATCTATAGGTTACTATTTATTTTATAATTAAAATAAATAAAAAAATTAATAGATACATTTTATACTTTGATTTCCACAAATTTTCAATAATGATTAAGTATAGTCAAATTTTGACCACTGGGTGAACACTTGTTATAACTATCTTTCTCATAAAAAAGATATTAAAACTTCAAAAATATATAGGTCATTTGAAAACACTAATTAAATCATGTTCAACATTTAAAGTACCAACTCACTGCCTTAATTAACGTATAGCTCGTCATGTAATTGAGATCTTTTATGATCCATGTTTTACATATTCGTCATTGTCATGATCTTGGTTAACCAAGTGTTTTTAGGTCAAGTGCTCTCATAGACTCCTATGGCTCTTAACTCCAAGATGAAATCGATATAGCATGATCGAGGACAGAAAATATGTTAAGTTTCTCGAACTATCGTGTTTAATATTGCTACATTTTTGTTTTAACGTTACAAATCGTTAATTGCTTTAATTAAGGCTAACTAAATATGGTCTTAAATAATATTATATATCTAAAAAAAACTAAAAAAATCACGATTAATTGATTGAATAATTTTATTATATGGGACTCGTCAAAACAAATCAAATAAGCTCAAACGCTTAAAGCTTCGAGCTCTAACTAGCTTTATCTAGAAGCTTTAACAAGCTTTGTGCGAGTTTCATAACCCTTCTCGTGACCTGTGAAACCTGTTCAGGCTAACAGTGAATAAGGAAGAATTTAGCAGGATGACTGTCGACCTTCAGCAATGGAAAGGCACTTGAAGAAGAAAAAGAAGAAGTTAATTATTACGCAACTAAGTTTGATATGATTTTATTTATATTTAAATAAAATTATTTGGAAATCACACAGTATTTTATAACATAAGTAGTTATATACTAAAATAAAATATTACAAAAACCAGTAAATTTTCCACTAATTTAAACATAGATACATATAGAGTAAACAACAACAAATTTATATAACAAAATTGATATTTAAGAAAAACAAAAACATCAAAGTGTAAAAAAAATACATTAAAGGCTCACAATTTTTCTTAAAAGTTTTTTTTACTTATAGTCACTAGATTTATATCAATGTTGACAAATTTTTGATATTAACGTTTAGTATAGATTTCTCAGAGATTAGATGTTTTCCCTCAGTAAAAAGTATTCTATATGTTGACCCGGATAATCAGCTATCATTATACCACATCAAAGTCTGTCCAGCAGTTTTCTCGTGATGCGTTCCCTGACAGACAGACGTACAAAAATTCTAAAAACTATGTATTCGGCCTCTCTATCGATAATGACTTCAATAAGATTTTCCAAAAAATATCTAATGTACAGATCGACTCAGAATTTTATTATATACGAGTAGTTCTAGTTATTGGGAGGTATAAATAGTATTGTAAATTGTAAAGTGATATTTATTGAAATTTAAAAAAAAGTTTATGTTTTATAATAAAGATTATAAGACTGCGCAAGCAAAGACAGGTCGATAGAATAGTATAGACAGTTTACTAGACGTATACTAACATAGTAAATTTACATATATTTCGATATTTGCTATCCTTCTAATATTTCGACAGTATACAGTTTCGACATACAGTTAGACATAAACTTTGACAGAAGGAATCTATATAAAAACAGATCTCTGAATTTGTTTCCTAATTTTTTCATTTACAAAAAAAAAAATAACCTGTGTCATACTAATCTCTATCATAAACTATTTGATGTACCGAGATAAAGACATATGTACAAACATACATCTTGTTTCCCATAAAAATTAAGTCACCCATTTTGGGATTTGTATTTTGAACGATTAGTTTCATATATTATTATAGGAGTATGATGTCATTTTTTTATCTATTATAATATAATATTAATAATAAATATGTTGGGACATTAACACACAGCACCATCTAGTTCCATGGTAAGCTACGAGGCTTGTGTTATGGATACCAGACAGTTGATATACTACACATATATTACTTTAACTACATACATATTATAAATATAATTAGGTCTAAGGTAGTTATTTTATCCTACTAGGTCTAGACTAGAATTGTGGTTCGTAATCAGGACAAACAACTTCTCATATCCATACATATGTACATGAAAACGGTATTCTAATAAGACGTTTCTCCATTCCAAATTTCATCTTAAATGGTAATAAAAGCTAATATTAATTCTGTGACTAGTTCCAAGTTATAATAAAATGAGATATGAAGGGCGGGTAAGGAATTATATCACAATACAATATGGCATTTTGAACGACCAATAAACTGGCCACTTGATTAATGAATTGTTTGCACCATAAAACTTAGCAAACGCAAGTTATGGCTACTTATTTAGATTTTCAAGGGCTTGGCAAAGCTTTTGTAATGTCTGGTGTACAAAATTAAAATAAGAAGATGTAGATAGAAGCAGTGCTGGAAGTTGCAGTTCAATTTTTGTGTAGATCATATTTGTAGACCAGTCTGAAGGAAACGTGAGTAGTATTATTTTTATTACAAATATGAAAATTTGATTTATTTTTCAAAAAAGAGCAGTACGGGCTATTTATGATCTAAGAGCTCGTGATTCTTTGCGAGATGTTTTCAAAAAATTGATATTCTTACGGTTGCGTCACAATATATACTACCTAATATATTAAGTACTTACTCGCAAAAATTTTAATAATTTTGTAAAAACACAGTGATAAGCGCAATAAAAACTAGGAATCCAAATAAGCTAGTTACGCCCAGATTTCAACTCCAAAAGGTGAATAAATCCTTCATGGGTCTGATTATCTATACATATAATAAAATTAAAACTAATCCGAATCTATACATTAAATATTTTTTGGAAAATCTTCTTGAAATAGACTTTATTATCGATACAGAGCCAAATCTATAGTTTTTAGAATTTTTGTCTGTCTGAAAACCACTGGACAGATTTTAAGGAAATTTGATATGATGACAGCTGGTTATCCGGGTCAACATAAAGAATACTTTTTACTGCGGGAAAATATCTCATCTCTGAGCTAAAAGTTAAAACGTAACTAGGGTCGAACCCGAGCGGAGCGAGGGTGAGTTGCTTATGCACATATTCGAGTAATAAGATTGACGTTTCAAAAGTGCTTGTAATAAGTCGAATTGAATAAAGTTTATTTCATTATATTTCATAGATATTATGTAATATTGTTATTAAAATAATTTTAATTAATAATGTATTTATTTATTTTATTGTAATGATCATTATCAATAATTGCCTTTAAATAATCAAGAAATACTTGTTATATCTCATACTGAGCGATCTCAAATGCAGTTTTTACGATATCACTTAAAAGAACATATCTTATTTTGGAGTAAAATCTGATACATATAGGATAAGTATATAAATTATGGGTAAATTCGATAAAGTACCTTGGAAACTTTGCCAAGTGCCACAGTTTGGGAACAGCTGACCTACATATATAACTCAAACCGCTAAGCGTATCTTGTAAGAAATTGTTGTACAGCAGTCTGAACTGTTATGGTATTGGCGCATTCGCTATGAAAATTCAGTTTTCACCGACATCCAAAAAAGATGATTATCTCAGTTTAACTACATCTTTGTGTTACGAATTTACATATTATTTTCTATGAAATTTTAGTCTTCACCCTAAAAAGTGGGCTCTCAGTTGGATTACTAATTTCTGTTACATAAAAAAGCTACTACTAATTAGAATATATTTTTTGTTCATTTTTTCTAAAAATATCTAGAAAGACGACCAGACTGAACATATTTTTAACTAGTGACTCACCCTCGCTCCGTATGGGTTCGTCCTAAGGACGTACCTTAGGACGAACCCATGACGCTCCGTATGGGTTCGTCCTAAGGTACGTTTTGACGGTTAGTATAGATTTTCCACAGATAAGATATTTTCCCACAGAAAAAAGTATCCTATATGTTGACCTGGATAACCAGCTATCATCATACCAAATTTCATCAAAATCTGTCCAGTGGTTATATCGTGATGCATTCGCAGACAGACAGACAAAAATTACAAAACTATATGGATATATAGATGCGGCCTCAGTGTCGATACTAATGACAATTTCAATAAGATTTTCAAAAAAGTATTTAATGTACAGATTCGACTCAGAATTTTATTATATGTATAAATAAAGAAAATATATATAACTATACATATAAATGTACATAAGCATAAGCATTGATAACATTTTGTCAAATATTAAATAAACATTACCGTATACGAATATTGAGAAGTCAATTGACTTCATCCATTTGTCTTGATTCCATTACTCGATGTAAACTGCTACTGTCGCGAACAAAAGCGTATTTCATTTCATTAATAAAAATAAATATTTTTCGAATGTCATTTAGTTTTATAACTATTTATGGATATATAAAGGAAAACATACTCGTAGTTTATAAAAAGTTAGTGGTTGAAATACAGTTATATCTGTACAGATAAATAACACTGACATGTCTATTTGTAATGTCAAAATAATAGCTTTATACTAAATGCATATGAAATTATATACGGTATTTATAAGAAAACATAATTTTTAAATTTTTTGTCTGTCCGTCTGTTTGTTCCGGCTAGTCTCCGAAACGGCTGGACCAATTTTAACGGGACTTTCACTGGCAGATAGCTGATGTTATATGATGTCGATTTGCGGCGCACGCCAATCAAGCTCCCAATCGGCATGATTTTTTTTCGACATCTTCAACAATCATACTCATATTTCAAACAATTTATACAAAACCATAATGAATTAAACATATACTTAAACCTTCCTCATGAATGACTCCATCTATTGGAAAAATCCGCTTGGTAGTTTTTGAATTCATCGCATTCAGACAGAGAGACAGACAGACGCGGCGGGGTACTTTATTTTATAATATATATATAGTTTTGGGCTTTTCATGGTTTCATACCTCAAAAATTGGGATGGAAAATTTGGTTGCTGCTAATGCCATACAAAAAACATAAAGCTTTTAGGTTTTGTTTTTGCTCCAATGTAAAATATACCGTCTATACATATATGGTATGTGATACCAGTTACAAACGTAGTTATACTTTAAACCAATACATATTTGAAACATATATAAGCAGATTTTCGACGTTAGTAGTTTATGTTTTCCTTTGAATCTTTTGTTAATGAAATGATCCGACCATTAAAACTTTATAATGAAGGAAAACGTTAGCTCGTGTTGCGAAAATCGTAAAGGATGAAGCGTTTTAAAATTCCAGATATACATAAGAATACACCTTTCTGTCGAAAAAACTATTTCGATATATAAGTATTCGTCATTTGGAACGTATGTTTGTTTTTTTACTTATTTCATAGATTTCATTGCTAAGTTATAATAATCTTCTGGAGATATCATATCAGGTTTTTTTATTATATCCAAATTTAAACTAGACCCTGTATGATCATTGAAAAATCCATATAGAGATAAATAAAATCTCTGTTTGTTCCGGCTAATCTCCGAAACGGTTGGACTGATTTTGACGGGACTTTCACTGACAGATAGCTGATGTTATAAGAAGTAACTTAGGCTACCTTTATTTTAGAAAAAAAATTAGGATTCCGTTAAAAAAATTGAAACGTATCTAGGGACGATCTACACGATAAATATATTATATTTTATTATAACGACATAAATATATTATTTACCAATTTATACGTGACCTAGCAGAAAAGTAACTAGCGCGACAAATGATATTAAAATAGATATAAAAGAATAATTATAATAGGTTTAGTAAATTCAGGGTTTATCGATTACAAAATATATAAATAAACAAACTAATCTTTCATTTTTTTTATATTAATTATATAGATAAATTGTATATTTGAATTAAATTTAAAGAAATATTTTTATACATTCATTACTTATCTACATAAGAAGGATATCATTGTTAATATATTCCCTTGAGTATAAAAACCGAAGTTATGAATAAGAAATATTGAATTATTAAATTGAAATATAAACTTTGTCTTCGTCTATACGCTACTCAATGTATCACCGCACCTTTCAGCCATATTGCAAACGATATCAGTCCTAAAGGTACTCATCCACCTAAAAATAGCTAGAAATAGCCAAACCCTTTTTTAATATTTAAATATTTTTTATATATATTATATTATTTACTACTAACGGCTCACCCTCGCTTTGCTCGGGTTCGCCTCTAGATAAACAGAAACAAATCTATCCCACGGGAACCGTACATATTTCCGGGATAAAAAAAGACAAACAGACAGAGAAACAAAAATTGAAAAAGAGCTGGATTTGTTCTATTTCTCTTCTTATATCCTCCTGACTAGGTTTTTAGCATTTTTTTTCTATGTACAGACATTCGACCACTGCAGTTTTATTATATGTATAGACTAGGTAATTCTTTAAATTGATATAGTATTTTTTATTTATCAACCGATTGAAATAAAACAAATACTAAATGTTTGACTTTGAAAACCGCATCCAAATCAGTTAAGCCGTTTCTGAGATTAGTGCGCACAAACGCACAGACAAACAGATAAAAATGCGTTAATAAAGACCCCCAATAAAAGTTATTCTCAAATATCTCTCATGTACAGACAGCGATCAGTTACACTTATTATATGTATAGATTGCACGTGGGAAAGGTGGATTTATCTTAAACAGATCTCTTCCAGTTACATGGGGTAATGACTTACATGGGGGATAACTTACATGGGGTATGTGGGGAATAGTGTTAAATAGCGGGACAGAAAGAGAAAGTGCAGAAAAACGCTAGGAAATTATAAGGATATGTTATATATTTCAAAATATATTTACTGTTTTAAGTAATAAAAATGGATATCAACCTACATAGGTAACTGTTAATATAAATAATAGTGAATTATTAAAGCTAATTTTGAAATAGCATCCCAATATTAGATTATATTCAGCCCTTTTTAACGTTCCAAAGCTGGGGACGAGTTTTCCATCAAAACAAAATCAGTCAATGGTTCACCATGCTGGCCAAGTCCGTCAGGACTTTACGTGTCTCTCGAAAACTTGTTAGAAAACTCATGCAAATTTCCTCACGATGTTTTCTTTTACCGTAAGACAAATATAATCATGTTTAACTTACTACGAAGAAAAATATTTTTGAAACCACTGCTTGTATTAACTAGCTTAAACCTGAAGTCTAAATCTAAAGTTCATACATTAATCAATCGTGCAAAGACACAAAAATCTCTTATTAATATAATATATACTAGCGACTCATCCTCGCTTTGCTCGGGTTCGTCACTAGGTTGATTACCTATACAAACTTTCATCCCCAATTTCACCCCCTTAAAGAATAATTTCTGGGATAAAAAGTATCCTATGTCCTTCCCAGGGTCTCAAACTATATTCTTACTAAATTTCATCTAAATCGGTTCAGTAGATCCATAGATTACCCCCTACAGCCTCACAAACTCACATACTTTACTTCTTTATAATATTAGTATAAATAGCGCTATTTCAGTGGACGATTGTACTCATGTCAGTGCCCTCGCAGCAGTTCTAACATATTTATGGATCATTTTTACTCCCGTCAGTGTATTTATATCTTCTGATGGGTTGCCTTTTTAATCTGACATTGGATGTAAGTTTTGGTTTCAGTTGCAGACTTTGTCTAGACAGATTTATATAATATTAAGTAAATCCCCTCATTTAACGTTTTAGTATCTCAGAGTTAGTTAAATCTGTTAATTCATCCCCACAGTGTTCATAATGAGATGACTTTATGTATTAATAAACTTTATGAGAGCTTTCTATAACCAGTGTCAGTTTAAAAGATTGTATTTTAGTAATATAGTAAAAATAGTTAATACGACATCTAAATATTTAGTTTGAATGATGCTTTTCTTTTCAACCGAAAAATTGTAATCCTACACATATTTCGTTTATTTTAACGTTTTAGTCTCTGAAATTATGAGGCAAATTTTGAAGTTTTTTATTGCATTTTGTAGCCTATTTCTCAATGAAAGGATATTAAGATACTTAAGAGAAGAGCTAATGATACACAAATAAACTACATAAGCAAAAGTTTGTGTCACAATATATCCTAAAACAATGTCAATGGCTCTGACCATAAAAAAAAACCTAAATAAAATATTATTCATAGTAATTTTAAACGAATAATATTTAAAAAAATATATGAATTATAATTAGATAAAAAAATAACTCAATAAATATTGCTTACATTGTAATTTAATTGGAAATCAAAAACAAACCTATCCCACGGGAACCGTACACTTTTCTGGGATAAAAAGTAAACCTATGTGTTATTCCTGACTCTAATCTATCTCTGTATTAAATTTCATCCAGATCCGTTCAGCCGTTCTGGCGTGAAAGAATAACAAACATCCATACTCACAAACTTTCACATTTATAATATTAGTACCTATAGATATACAATTTTAGAACTTAAACATCTTATTACGTTTAGTAATTTCATTGTTTACTTATAAAAAGTCAAATAAAGTGAGTCAAATTATTAGTTTTATCAAGATCCTCAGCCTGTTTATGACAAATCGAGTTACTCAAAGCTTTTAGTTGAACTTAAAGGCAAAAGCTGTCGCGCCCAGAAACCTCCTTATTTTATTTTCCATCAACTTATATACTTGAACATCATAATTTAAAATTGAAGAAGTAGTATAATCACAATACTAAATATGCGAAAGTTTGTTTGTGTGTATATCTGTTCATCCTTTACTCTGTAACGGCTTGACGGATTTGGACGGAATTTGATTGAATGAATTTGGATGAAATTACGTTTGCCAAGATGTATTATACATACATATGTTATTTTAATAAAAAAAGTCGATTTTTTTAAGTTGCAAAAGTATAAGTTGACGATGAAAATGACGAAATGAAATGTACATAAAATCAATTTAAGAACACAAACGTGTTCATGCCTTGTGTAATTTTTATGTCGATACGTATTTTACGACATTTCCTCACTGAAAACAGTGACTGATTTATATTTTCTTTTTAGTAACTGCAAGTACGCTCGATCTGTTTTATGTATCGTTTATAACGTATACCTCAGTATAGCAATTATAATTTAATAAAGAATGTACTTTATTCAAATTAAAATAATCATTTCATTTATGTATGTATTTTATCTTTATCTAAAGTTAAAAAAAATAATTATAATTCAACCTAAAATAGTACAACAATTATCATATCACTATTTAATCAAGGTGGGTTTTTTATTGAAATAAGTGTAAAATTTCAAGTACCAAAAACAGAAAAAACCGGCCAAGTGCTAGTCGGATTCGCCCACAAGGGACCCTTTGTTGTACCATTATCTATAAAAAGGGCAAAAAAATCGTGTCTGTTGTATGGGAGTCCCCCTTAAATACTTGTTTTATTTTAATTTAAATATTTATTTTTAAAGTAAATATATAACCTAATATTCTGTGAATATTTGAAGCGTCTACCTGTAGCCAATATCAATACCGAGCAAAAAAAAACATGTTTGTTGTATAGGAGCCTCCTTAAATATTTATTTTATTCTGTTTTTTGGTATTTGTTGTTATAGCGGCAACAGAAATACATCATCTATGAAAATTTCAACTGTCTAACCATCACAGTTCATGAGATAGAGCCTGGTGACAGACGGACAGACAAACAGACAGACAGACAGACGGATGGACAGCGGAGTCTTAGTAATAGGGTCCCGTTTTACCCTTTGGGTACGGTACCCTAAAAAGCACCAAATGTCGCAATTGAACACAGCTTTCATCAAAGTCGAGCTTTCATTCATAAAATACATAACTAAAATGACAATTAAAAAAAAAATCAAACTAAAACCTAACTCCATAATATCATTTAAATTGATTATATATGACTAATTGTTAATTTCAAACCTTAAAAACTGATAGACAAACCTATGAAATAAGCGTGTTAAATAAGAGTGTACAAAATAACTAAAAAAACAGACACTGATACGAAATGGTAATAAAAAGCTATCACGAAGAGCTACTTTCAACTTTACGAGCACTAGTCTAAGTTATTATGAAGTTTACACTGTCAGCTATCCTTACAAGTTCTGTTGAAGGGTACATTAAAGTAAAAGCTTACAGTACTCTAGATATGGCTTCTAATTGTTCAAATAAGTAAACAAAAGTATATTTTAAAGATTAGATTTTACTATCCAGGGATCGTAAAACCAGGGTTTAGAGTTATCCCTTAAAAATTTTTACCCCTCCAAAATGATTCTAGAAAAACCTTGTTACCCATTAAATGTGTAGCCCTTCTAGCAAATGCAATATATTAACCATTTGTAATGATAACCCTATTCTAGAATTAACCCTATCGAAAGGGTTACCATATCGTTTACAGTCAATCTATGAAGTTTAATCTTATTTTTAAGGAGTGATAAAGAAATATAATTCATAAAGCATATAAGATTAAATCTATTTTCTTGTAGCAGGATTTTAAGCCTGTTACTCTTAACCTTATTGAAAGGGTTTTTGTTAAAACACTATACAATAAACCATGTTATGAACCGTTAAAGGGTAATCGAACGTGTCCCTGCGCAAATCAAAAGGGAAAACATTTGAACTTGAACAATTTTCTGATCCACTCATAATTTATATTCAATAACTTATTATTTTACGGTCGCTTGAAACATAATAAAGCAAGCTATTTTTAATACAATATAGCTTTTGTTTCAAAAAAATTCACATTTTTACACATTTTCATATTTTAGGTCAAGTGTTCTAGGTCGATTAAAACAACTGATTGAAAAATATTTAAAATATTCTGGAAATATGGAATTGATTTTACCTATACTCTAAAGAATCAAATCAACATTACATTAAATATTTTTTGGAAAATCTTATTGAAATAGACATTATTATCGATAAAAAAACCAAATCTATAGTTTTTAGAGTTTTTGTCTGTCTGTCTGTCTGGGAACGCAAGACGAAAAAACCACTGGACAGATTTTGATGAAATTTGGTATGATGATAGCTCTTTATTGGGATCAATAGACAGGATACTTTTTACTGCGAGAAAATATCTCATCTCTGAGAAGTCTGTACTCAACCTTAAAACATAACTAGGGACGAACTATGTTTTTATATATCAATGTGTTAACTAAATACTAAAATTGTAACGTTTACCATTTTATATTGATTATTTAGGTTGTTGCATTATCAAGACTTATACTGCGCTGTGTTGATTTTTTGAGCGGGATCCTAATTATTTTTCTAAAATTAAAGTAGCCTAAGTTACTCGTTATAATATTAGCTATCAGTTAGTGAAAGTCCCGTCAAAATCACTTCGGAGATTAGCCGGAACAGACAGACAGACAGACAAAAAAATCTGTGGTATTGTTGTTGCTGTTGTTGTTTTCTTGTAAGTACTGTTTATAATTTCATATACATTTAGTAAAAAAAATATTGTTCGCGATGAACAAAGGAAAAATTTGGAAATCTCCTTAAAGATTTATATTTTGTCTGTCTTAACAGAATTACAACGGTTTTTTTATTTGTGTAGTGCAGGTGTCGTTTGCAAAAAGTAGAATCAGGGTTATGTTAGATGATGTATGATTGACAAATATAGTGAGTGACGAAGTTGTATTCGAGTAGTTTGATTGGTTGAGTGTATGGCTCGATATAGTAAACTTAATAAAGCGCCTTATTTTATTTATCTGTATAGATTTGTTTATATTATATTATAGGAGTTTTATATTATAGGAGATTAAATCTCTAGTAAGATTATATAAAGCTAATCAATTACCAAGTTCCAACTCAGCCTCCGCATCTTCTGAGATGGTCTCCATTACACGTTCAGGGCATGGCTCGAGGTCGCGCAGGGAGGCACGCGCGCGCGCCGCCCTCCGCGCGCACTCCCCGCAAGCCGTCAACTTGCCGTTTTGTGTCTTATCTCACATCAAATAAAGCTCTGTTTCCTCTGATCACTTTTACACTATTATATGGAGCTATATTGTCCACTATACCTTTGCATTCGTTCAAATGGTTTTTGTTGTTCCTTAAACTACTTCCTGTGCACTGTCAAATCTATTTTATATTTTATCTCATATGAAATAAAGTTCTTTTTCCTATGAAATAAAATCTAATTGTTATAGGCTATCGTTAACACTGTACGTTCATTCATAGGTAATTTTTTTTTCTTATTAATTTTTAGGATTTGGTTTCGTCTGATGTGTTTCTTTTGTTTATCACTACATAGTATAAAACATAGTCACTTCCCGCTGTCTGTCTGTCCCTATGTATGCTTAGATCTTTAAAACTACGCAACAGATTTTGATGCGGTTTTTTAAATAGATAAAGTAATTCAAGAGAAAGGTTTATATGTATAATACATGCATAATATAGTAGAGAAACGACGATAGTTTTAGAGGTTTCTAATGTGATGTCGTAAATAAACACATTTTTAGCGCTTACATTGCAAACGCTGGCTGAACACCACGAGATAAATCAAAATAGTGTACTACAGTATTTTACAACTTAAAAAGCCTTAAAAAGGTCTACAAAAAACCTCGATGGCATATGTCTATCTCTTAAGGATAACATACTATATCCATTTTACTATAACCAAGCTAGGGATGAACTTGAGCGAAGCGAAGGTAAAACGCTGGTAATTTATATTAAATATACGTTTTAATTTTTTTGAGCGAAACCTTAATTTTTTTTCCAATATAAAAGTAGCCGAAGTTATTCTTATAATATTATCTATCTGCCATTGAAAGTCCCGTTAAAATTGGTCCAACCTTTTCGAAGATTATCCGGAACAAACAGACAGACAGATAGACAAAAAAAAAATGTGTTTTTCTTATAAGTAGGTACCGTATATAATTCCATATGCATTTAGTGTAAAGCTGTTATTTTGACATTAAAAACAGACACTTCAGTTTTACTTATCTGTATAGATTAATTTACTATATTTAATTTTATTATTGTCTATACAGGTGTCTTTCAAAAAAGAAGAACATTTTTTTATAATTAATTATAAATAGAGCTTTTTCATATCTGCTCTCGAGCTGACAATATCATATAGCGTCATCTTGTAAATATTTGTGGTACTTGCATTGTCGCCAATTGGTGATAACCTACTGAATTAGCGCCTACGCCGAGCGAAGCTCGGTCGCAAGGTGCTAAACATATCACTGCTACAACATACAACATATAACTGCTAAAGGTTGTATAATATCATTACAATAATTTCCACTTTCTAAAAAATACTACGCTTCATCGCCTCATAAAAGCTTCGAAATTTGGATTTGAATGAAACCTAGTACACATAGACTTGCTTGGAGTAGCACATAGGTTACTGTTGGTAAAAAAAAATGCCAAAAGATGGTGCTGACCGTAAATAACATTATAAATACAAAAGTCACTAAGTAATGCACATATTAAGTACTACTACTTATAATTATATATTTTTATTAAAAAATAATTTTGAGTAGAATTTGCAGTTTAGGTTTTATATCTTACTAACGACTCACCCTTGCTACGCTCGGGTTCTTCCCTAAATTAATTCCCCATACAAAGATTCATTCCCATTTTCACTTCCTTAAAGCTTAATTTCTGGGATAAAAACTATCTTATATCCTTTCCAGGATCTCAAACTATCTTCTTACTAAATTTCATCTTAATTAGTTCAGTAGTTTCGGAGGCTATTCGGTGCTATTGCTATTTAAATATGTTAATAATCTCAATCAGTGATAAATTAAAAGTTTCACTCATTATACAACAATAATACGTTTAAATGTACTCCCGCTAAAATAAAAGAAAGTTAGCAATAACTCTTGAACTGTCACTGAGTTACGAGATATTTGTCGATGTAAATTTATTATTCGGTCTTTATGCCGTTGAACGCAACTACTTACTTAGAATTGTAACATTTTATTGTAATATTTTAACATCTGAGAAAACCTAGCAAGTTTTCGAAAGACATGTGAAGTCCGCAAACCCGCACTTGGCCAACGTGGTGGACTATGGCCGGATCTCCTTCGTATTGAAGAGAGGTCCGTGCCCAGCAGTGGGACGTTAAAAAGGGATAGCCTATAGTCTTTCTCAATAAACGGACTATCTAATGCTGAAAGAATTTTTCAAATCGGATTAGTAATTTCTGAGATTAGCGCGTTCAAACAAACAAGCATATTAGTATAGATTTTATTTGGTACTATAGTGACATAGTGTTAGCGCGATATGTAATTCGTGATAGCGAATGTTAGTAACTAATATTGTAACATTAGTTACTTACATTCACTTTGCTTATTAGATCGATAAAAATAATTATTGTGAGTGTACCTTAGAAGATACACACATAATATGGACATTTTCGTGAAATCGTAAATTCGAATTTCGCATAAATATTTTTCAAGGATTATTGATTTTCGCGCAGGAACCCTAAATATTTCCAGAATAAATACTCTGTAGCCCACAAACACATAATACAAACTTCTCTACTTTTAGTGAAAGCCCCATTAAATTCGGTTATGCAGTTCCAAAATAAAATACAGACAGCCAGACAAAAATTTTAAAAATGGTTGCTTATAAATAATTATTATCGGTATTCTATAAAAAAAACTATTTACTTGAGAAAACATAGGTATGTTAAAATCATAGACTAATTTTTTTTTATTTGTTTGTATAGTTTTCCTTCTTTATTTTAATGGAACCAGTTTACCTATAAGTTGTATTGTTGAAGCAAAGTGGCGTAACTTAAGAAAGTTTCTAACAGTAAGAGAAAATATTTTTATAATAATTTTATATCTCCCTCTTTCCCTAGCGGAATTGAAAAGCAAAATTATGATAATTGCCATTCGTATTTCTTAATGCCTTACGAAAAAAACTTCAAATATTGAACCCATGACCTCTGAGAGTTCAGACACGCTACAAAATGGTGGAAATGGAAATAGACGAGTATTTCCATTATTCATTATTAGAAAAGTTTCTACGCCAAAGAAAATTTGTGCGTAACAAAATATCCTTGCTTTCTCAGAAAAAATATACCTTACAAATTGCCTACATGTAACAGATGCGAGCATTCTTGTATTTTTTTCTATTATCGCTTTAACGTTTAGTACAGAACTCAGTAGAGTGTATAATCGGTATTTTGTCGTATATTATATTTTTCTTGATAAAAAATATTTATTCCGATATGAATAAATATATTTTTATTATGGACTAGCGACTCACTGTCGCTCCGCTCGGGTTCGTCGCTTTTTACATTTTAACGTTTAGTATAGATTTCTCAGAGATGAGATATTTTCCCGCAGTAAAATGAATGATGAAATGATCCGGATAACCAGCTATCATCATACCAAATTTCATCAAAATCTGTTCAGTGGTTTTCTCGCGCTGATTTCCCAGACATACAGACAAATAAAAATTCTAAAAACTATAGATTCGGCATCTGTATTGATAATAATGATTAATTCAATAAGATTTTCTAAAAAAATAATCTATGTACAGATTCGATTCTGTTAAAATTTTATTATATGTATAGATTTAAATTTAAATTAAAAATATTATTTTAACCGTAACGAATGGAAAGGGCTATGCTCGGGGTTTCCCTGCGAGATCGAAGCAGGAATGAGGAAATACGCAGAAGGACCAAGGTCACCGACATAGCCCACAGAATATCCAAGCTCAAGTGGCAGTGGGCAGGGCACATCGCTCGCAGAACGGACGGTCGTTAGGGACGCAAAGTTCTCGAATGGCGGCCACGTACCGGAAGGCGAAGCATGGGTAGGCCTCCCACAAGGTGGACCGACGACTTGGTCAAAGTCGCTGGAGCCCACTGGATGCGGATGGCACAAGACCGGTTGTCGTGGAAATCTTTGGGGGAGGCCTATGTCCAGCAGTGGACGTGTTTCGGCTGAGGCGAACCGTAACGAGCACGAATAAATTATTTTTAAACTGATTTAGAGTGTGTAGGTAATAATTGTGTAATTTTTAAATCTAAATTAGATTTACGTGAAAAAGCAATTAACTTGAAATTAAGTAAATCACTACGAGTGCATAGTATACAACAAAGTCGTTTCTCGCTGTCTATCTGTCCCTATGTATGCTTAGATCTTTAAAACTACGCAACAGATTTTGATGCGGTTTTTTAATAGATAGAGTGATTCAAGAGGAAGGTTTATGTGTACAATAACGCATAATATAGTACAGAAAAACCGAGAAATTAAAAGATTAGTATTTCATACTAACCGTTAAAACGTACCTAGGGACGAACCCGAGAGAAGCGAGGGTGAGTCGCTAGTGTTTAAATAAATGAATCTTAATTGTGGATATAACAGTGTGATCTCTATTTACTTATACGTATTCAGCCTTTTATTTACGTCCCACTGCTGGGCACGGGCCTCCCTTTAATACGAGGGGAAACAGGCCATAGTCCACCACGCTGGCCAAGTGCGGATTGGTGGATTACTTATACATAACCTCTTATTATATACCATATTTTATAAGCTTTTTAACACCTTCTGTTTAATTTCTAAGAATTTTTTTGTTTACTGGCAAACCGGTGTGCCCGCGACTCTCGACAGGTTAAGAGATAACCTTTATTTTTTAAATATTCAAATAGAAATTTTTGGAAAGTTACATTATGTAAATTGCTCTTGCATGCGGCCTCAATTTCAAGTCAAAGGGCTATTATGAATGCCCGTGGGAAATAACCACTTACGAAATTTCGTGTTTTAAACCCTTTTGACAGTGGAGATGACTCGGTCGGTGATGCTTATGGATCCTTAACCCAACCTAGCTGACTCGTTTGAAGTTCTAAGTGTTGACCGAGAGGTACATAATATATTGAAAAAATATTTTATACTATAACTATAGTTTTCTCCATTAATTTTCTTTTTAAATTAAGAACGATATTTCTCTTACAGTTAAGAAGTTCATAAAAATATCTCGATTGTTTACTTCTTACGATTTTCCCTCGCTTTGCTTCCTTGAGTGTTTAAAGGTAGCCTGTGTTACTTCAGGCACAGTCTATCTGCATCTTAAACTTCATTCAAATATGTGCAGCCGTTTCAGCTAAGTAATAACATACACAAGAACTATTGTGTTTTTAATAGTAGGTAATGTATTAATTATTTATTGCATTCCTGGGTGAAGATTTGTGTCTTGAAATTATATATGTTATTAAAAAAAACGTCACTTTACCACTAACGATAACGGAACAGAAAAGTCAGCAAACATATTATTATATTTTAACCCATTCTTTAATACTATAAATGTGAAAGTACTTAACTCTGCCTCTCTATTAATTTTCCACACTTAAACCGCTAAACAGATTTTGATGAAATTTTGACAGAAAATATAGTGCATACCTTTTATACCCGCTAATTATACGAGAGAAGATGCTGACAAAAAATAAAGTATATGTAGTTTATATATTATATGTAGTTTAAATACTATAAACTTTAAACGTCGTCTGTCATATCTTAACAGTGTATTACTTTACAAAGGACATAAAAACTAACGTACATGCAAACTACCTTTGCAAACATATCTAAATTAGTACTAATAACATGCTTCGATGTTCAAAGTAAATAGGGTCATTAACATAATTTTCTAAAGAAATGACATCATTGAGTTAAGATTTTACTAAAGCATTGACTACCATGACGTATTTGAAATTATATTCCATACATACAGTAACAAAGTGAAATATATGCTTGAAATATTTTTTAAAACAATGTATTTTATGTATCGTGTACAGAATTTGGATCCGAAAACAATATTTGATGAAATTTTTGTCTAGTTGTTTGTATGTCTGTTAATCTGTTTGCTTTTCACGTAAAAAAATACTGAACGGATTTTAACTAAACTTTTTATAGCGATAACTTATTACTCTGGTCAACATTTAGAATACGTTTTACTACAGGAAAATATCTCATTCCCACGGGAAAACACAATAACTGATTCGGCCGAGTTGTCCTTCATATAAAAATTACAATGTTACAAAAAATTATAAGTAGCAGGGTAAACGATTAGTATGGAATAGACAGACTATATATTACATATTATACAATATACATAGGTACAAAATGAACAGTTCTGAACTTTTCGATTTTCCAGCTAGTTTTTCTGGTTTTTATCTATTTTTTATAATTAAACCACCCCTGACACACCCACTACAAAACAAAATAATAATTATTCATATTGGTCCAGCCGTTTTTGAGTTTTAGCGAGACTAAAAATCAGCAATAGATTTTTATATAGATAAATGACTGTGCGGTAAAATCTATCATTTTTATAGGAAAATGCAAAATTTGGTTCGAGCCCAAGTTACTCAACTATATTCTATGTATTCTCGTAGTAAAACAAAGTCACTGTCTGCCTCTGTTTCTCCGCTTACATCGACTTGTGGTTTAGAACCACACAATAGTTTTTGATTCAAGAGCAATAAACGAGGAAGGTTTGTGTATATTATTTGTAAATATTTTGAAAAAAATAGCTAACGATAATTCTGTGTTAAAAACTCTTTCGGTAAACTGACTGGTCATTTAGACAAATAAGTACTGAGATGACTGAGTGTCAAAATATATATAATAGATGACCGTATTTAAAAGGACCGTAGGCGTGTATAGGCAGTGGTAGCCCAGTGGTAACGCGCTTGCTTGGGAAACCGAGTGAAGCGGGTTTAAATCCCGGGTCTCGCACCTCTGATATTTTCATGTGCGAATCATTTCTAACTTGATTACCACTTGCCTTACGGTGACGGAAAACATCGTGAAGAAACCTGCATGTCTGAGAGAACCTAGCAAGTTTTCGAAAGACATGTGAAGTCCGCCAATCCGCACTTGGCCAGCGTGGTAGACTATGGCCTGATTGTATTGAAGGGAGGCCCGTGCCCAGCAGTGGGACGTTAAAAAAGGGCTGAATACAATACATACAGGCGTGTATACATGTAATTTTAATTTCCAGTAGTGAAGGTATCCTTCACGCGATATAGATAGGGGGTGAAATGCTTCTATAAGGATTTCTTTTTGCCTTTTCATGAACGGAAAGCTAAGCTAATTAGAATTTTTCTTATTTTTCCTTTTATTTAGGTTAATATTGATAAGTATCCACCCTGGCATTAAAACAAAAGAACAGATTTGCTTTGACTTAAAAAAAAAACTGATATACTAATTATAATAGTTAATTAGTTAACATCAACTATTTATTATTTTCTAGTGTCTCACCTTCGCTTCGCTCGGGTTCATCGCTAGTGTAAAATAAAAACAAATCTATCCCACGGGAACCGTACATTTTCCAGAATAAAAAGTAGCATATTATATATTATTCTAAACTATAACCTATATCTGTGCCAAATTTCATCCAGATCTTTTCAGCTGTTCTGGCGTGTAAGAGTGACAAACATCCATCCATCCAAACTTTCGCATTTACATATACATATAGTAGTAAGATTAGTACGTTGTGTTATTATAGATTATATGAT
Organism: Argynnis bischoffii washingtonia; assembly: GCA_033884665.1. Lineage (NCBI taxonomy): Eukaryota > Metazoa > Arthropoda > Insecta > Lepidoptera > Nymphalidae > Argynnis > Argynnis bischoffii. The sequence continues at coordinate 2,309,438 of CM066629.1, read as the reverse complement.
TGTAAATAACAAATATTTTATGCAATACACCAGCGTAATGTATTTAAACTGAAGCCTCCACTGGGACCGTTTATGGAAAGCTTTTTTTTTCTCATATAGATTTATTCTAATTATAAGGTCAATTGTGAATATATATAAAGAGAGTGCCAAAATTTGATAAGCTTCAGCATTTCTTCCTTATCTCCGAAACTACTGAGCCTAGAATTTGAAAAAATATATAAAATTTAGGGCAGCACTCATGATTTTTAGGAAATTTTTAGTAAATTCCGGAAATCTCTTTCACGCGTGTCCGTTTCAAACGTAAGGACTATTTAATATTACGTTAAGCTATAGTACTATGTAGAGCTGTTTAAAAATATTTTCTATTTACTTAGATTATTTCATCTTATTTCATATTTTTCACCTAACATGATACGCGAAATACATGGTTTTATTAACAATTTTCACTCGACTCTCGTAGGTATAGTAACGCAAAACACGATGTCGTTAGCAAGCAATATTATTATATTGCTTCCGAAATCATAAACTACAAAGCAACTATTTTAATATTTACATAAAATACTGCAAAAATAAAACTATAACGACCAATAAAATTAAATCAAGTTCGTTCTAAAACTACACGAGTCTCAGACAACTATACTAGAAAATATAGTAAGTGTGTGTTAGCAAGTGTTTTTTAGAGATTTTTCATACAATTTTCAGTATGGAGTTTATGGACCGGAAGTAACTTTGGTTATTTCCGTTATATGAAGTGGTTCCCGTGGCGCCATATGGAAAAGGAGGCACTATAGTCATAACATGTTTGACGCTTTTACAATACGTTTTTATTATAAAATAAAGTATGAAGACGAACCTAACGACGTATAAATAATCAAAATCGGTTAAGCCGTTCTGTAATTACAAGGGAACATAAGATCGGACATACATATATATTTGTGTTTATAACTACATACATACATACATGTCAAAAATATAACCCTCCTTTGGGCTTTGCCGCACTCAGGTAATAAAGTTCTGAGTCGATCTGTACATTAAATATTTTTTTGGAAAATCTTATTGAAATAGTCATTATTATCGATGTAGAGGCCGAATTCATAGTTTTTAGATTTTTTTCTATCTGTCTGTCTGCCTGGGTAAGTATCACGAGAAACCCATTGGATAGTTTTTGATGAAATTTTGTTCGATGATAGCTGATTATCCGGATCAACATTTAGGATACTATTTACTGCGGAAAAATATCTCATTTCTGCGAAATCTATACTAATAATATAGAGCTGAAGAGTTTGTTTGTTTGTTTGGTTGAACGCGCTAATCTCAGGAACTACTAATCCGATTTGAAAATGTCTTTTTTCATTAGACAGCCCGTTAACTAAGGAAGACTATAGACTATATATCATCCCGGAAAATATACGGTTCCCGTGGGATAGATTTATTTTTATCTAGGGACGAACCCGAAGCGAAGCGAGGGTGAGTCGCTAGTCTATACTAAAACTTAAAACGTAACTAGGAGGACCAACCGTCGCTAGTGGGGTCGCTAGTAGGTCGCTAGTGTCGCTTTTATATGTTTGATTTTAAGTAAATTGCATTACTATATTTTAACTTTGTAATGTAGTATTTTTTAAGACCTTGACAACCAGACGTTTTTACAACTTAATTTAGTCAATGAACGAGTATATTATGATAAACTAAAATAATTAGTCTCGATGCGGGGTTTATGACAGGCTGAACCCTTAAGCTTTCAATGAAATAAAACGTTCATTGTAAATTAAACCTAGTGTTTCTTTTCATAAAGTACCTAATGTACCAGTCAATTAATTTTAAGTACTGTTATTGAAAATTAGACCGTATTGCATATAAATAAGAAAGATTTTGGTAATTAAATATAGCATACAGAAGAAGTATGTTCGCGCAACTGTTATGGATCATTTAGTATACTTTTAATGTATGTCGTTTCGTTAAAAATATATGGGGTTTGAATATGTTTACATACAGACTCGAGGTTATTTGTGCTAAATTTTCATCTGGAAGACTAAGGAAAAAACATAATATATTTTTTTACCATACGTAGGTATATTTTTACATTTATTATTTTAGCTCATGAGTAATCTATACAGATAAATAAAATTGAAGTGTCTGTTGGTAATGTCAAATAACAGCTTTATACTAAATGCATATAAAATTATATAATATATATATGATACCTACTTAAAAGAAAAAAAAAAATTTAAATGTTTGTCTGTTGTTTGTCTATTTATTCCGGCTAATCTCCGAAACTGCTGGACTGATTTTGACGGGACTTTCACTGGCAAATAGCTGATGTTATAATGAGTAACTTAAGCTATTTTTAATTCAGCAAAAGAATTAGGGATCCGCTCAAAAAAATTAAGACGCTCAGGGACGAACCCGAGCGAATTAAAGGTAGCTAAGTATTACATAATAATATATTCGCGGTCTCCAACTAACAGACAAAAGTTTTACGTATACGTTTATATGGTTAATTAGTTTTTGTATCGCACAAATGAGTTTCAAATGGTACAGCAATTTTGAAATCTCACGATTTAATTTTATTTAACGGTAGAGACAATTTACCCTTGCTTCGCTCAGGTGTCTTTCTTATTTGTAATATTATTATCATCCCCTATTTTTTATCCCCAGAGGACGTACTGCCTTAAACTTTGAATAAGATTAATCAATAAGATTGTATACAATTTTGTTCACTGTAATGATGAAAATAATGGATTTTCATACAAAATTCAAATTAAAAAAGGGTAAAAGTTACCCCTGGGGTTGAATTTCCAAAATTTCTTTCTTATTGGATACCTACACTATGTTTAATTTAAAATTTGTAGCAATTGTACCTTCTCAGATTTCGTAATTAATGAGTGAGTAATATTTCGCTTTTATACATATACTAATATATTGGTATTAATAACCAATGCTAGTTAACAAAAAGTGTATTTGAATTATTTAATTTTTATCAATTTCCTTAGTAAAACTTTATCAAAGAACAATATATTTACCTAAAAATACAAGTAAAATATCTCTTCCTAGGGGGACAAATTTATTTAAGCACTAGTAACTCACCCTCGTTTCGATCGGGTTCGACTCTAGTGAAAAACAAATATATCCTCCGGAAACCTGGGAACATTGAACATATTCTGGGGTAAAAAGTAACCTATGTGCTATTCCAGACTATAATCTATCTCTGTGCTAAATTCCATCCGGAGCCTTTTAACCGTTCTGCCGTGATTGATTAAGAAACATCCGTCCATCCAGACTTTCGATTTTATATTATTAATGGGATATATCGTTAAAATAATACTTTAAAGATACGTTTTATAAAAGATATTCAAATTACTCTATAAAAATCTTAATATAAACTGTAGAACTGTATTTTAGGGAGATAAAAGAGAGTTTTCAATTTCATTACGATGCTTCTTACTTTAGAAGACAGCAATTACCTTATCTAAAATACTTGACAGTGGTAGCCCAGCGGTAACGCACTCGCTTGGGAAACTGGGTAAAGCGGATTCAAATCCCGGATCTTGCACGTCTGATATTTTCATGTGCGAATCATTTACAATATGATTACCATTTATGTTACGCTGAAGGAACGATCGTGAGGAAACCTGCATGTCTGAGAGAACCAAGCAAGTTTTCGGAAGACATGTGAAGTCGCCAACCCGCACTTAGCCAGCGTGGTGGACTATAACCTGATCACGATTGTAGTAAAAGGGAGGTCCGTGCCCAGCAGTGGGACGTTAAAAAATATTTACAAAAGAATAATCTTGCCTATAATATTTAAAATGATATTGGGATTAATTTTTGATGAAAATTCGTAATGAATACAGCATTTTTTTATATTTCAACTAATTCAAAATAATTTAAATAATAGGTCCTTTGACACTTTATTCATATTTTTTATTCAATCAATAACTATTGAAAATTATTTTTAATAAAATAAAAATAGTGTTAAAATTACTTCTCTTTTTAGTTATCAATATTTAATGCTATTTTATAAATTAATCACTAAAACGTTTTAAATTACTAGAGCTTTTAAAATAATTTGATCCAAGCATAACTACTTTTATAAAAATTGTTTGATATTGCTTTAATTTTATCTTAACTTTGTTTCAATTCCAACGAATTATTTATACAAAACACATCAGACGAAGAAAAAAACCTTTGAATTATTTGATTTCGATATTTAACATATTCTTTCTTGACGTCACCCACAATAATAATTCACTGTTTTTAAGCACAACCGACCACCATTATTCACTAGCCGCCATTTAAATATAGGATACACACCTAAAATTAAATTTTAAACTATGAAAACATCCGTGAAAACGTCAAAATCTGCGTAAAACTTCCGTGGAAACGTCAAAATTAGCGGATACGAAACGGCGACCACGTTCTGTTATATCTAACGCGAAACTGAAAATCTAAACACGTGTGGCAGAAAATGTACCATCGTCCGTCAAGTCATAACGACCTAAGTACCTTGATTTGCAATGAAAAAACGAGCTTATTCATACAGGTTAAGGTTTAAAATCCCATACAAAGCTATAACAGGGAAAGGAAAACAAAACAGACTACTTATGGGGAATTTCAGTGAAAATTGAGCTTTAATATGAACAAGTTAAGGTTAATTTTGGTTTGATGTATGCTCACATCGCTTCCAACAATGGAAAACTTGGTTCGGAAGAAATCGGTTCTTTTCGCACTCGTTACGGGCAAAGCTTTCGGTAAAACAAACTTCACTTTCCTTTACAAATATCAACTTTGACATTCCATTGTGATCTCTAATGCTAAGGCGATAAGAGAGAAAATACAGAATAATCTCTATTTACATTCCGTGACCCGCAAATTTATGTTTGTAATGTTGTTGTAAACGACAAATTTATTTGGGTAATGACGTGCAAAAATATTCATGCACGACGAAATTTGGTATACTTACTATATAGGCTTATAGCGCGACGATGTCTGCCTAATATCACAGTGTATACAAGACTAGCGGCTTACCCTCGCTTCGCTTGAGTTCATCCCTAAGTACGTTTTAACGGTTGGTATGAAATAGGTAGACTTTATATTATATTACTGTTCGCCTCCCTTAGGTAGTACCATGATGATAATTTATAGCCTATAGCCTTCCTCAATAAACGGGCTATCTAATGCAAAAATAGTTTTTATATCGGATCAGTAGTTCCTGAGATTAGCGCATTCAAACAAACAAACAAAATACCTCTTTATAATATTAGTGTAGATATAACTGGCATTATGCATTTTTTAATATACCAAAGAGAAAATTTCTTACACGACCATGATTTATGTAAAGCGTCGGGAACCAAAAATCAAAATAAATTTGCAAAAAATCCAGAGAGATGGTTTTATTCAAAATCTCAAATATTCGTGTAAATCTAAGAAAGTATCATGTGATATCTATCTTTAGTTTTCCTACTAGCAATAAGAAATTTGACTTCTATAAATATGTTGGGACATTAACACACAGCACCATCTAGTTCCATGGTGAGTTACGAGGCTTGTGTTATGGATACCAGACAGTTGATACACTACACATATATAACTTTAAATACATACATACATAATATAAATATTATAATAATTCTGTACGGAGCTTAATTCAACTTTCTGTAATAAATAGTAAGGAAAATTTCAGTTACGTTATTGGGAACCGACGTTTAATATTTATTTTGATGAAACAGGTTAGTTTGACCTAATTCAGACGTAACTCGACGTTAGGAACTGCTTTCAGCACGCATTATCTTACGCGTTAGGCGATGGAAAGCAAAATGAGCTTATTATATCTGTTTGTAACGATTTAAAATGATTTCTTACTTGATGTTGTTCTTTGGAACGTGGAGGTCATGTTTGTCCGGTAGTTACAAACTAAATTTAGCACTTACGCAAAGTTGTTTGCAAAATAAAATTAAAGATCATTATTAACCAAAAAAAATGTGTGAAAATCTAAATCGTAACCTTAGTATAGATTGAGCTAAACATGTAACAAACATATATACATATAATAAAATTGTAACTGAGTCGAATCTGTGTATTATTTTTGGAAAATCTTATTGAAGTAGTTATTATTATCGATACAGAGGCCGAATCTATAGTTTTTGGAATTTTTGTCTGTCTGTCTGTCTGGGAACGCATGACGAGAATACCACTGGACAGATTTTGATGAAATTTGGTATGATGATAGCTGATTATCCGGGTCAACATATAAGATAATTTTTACTGTGGGAAAATATATTATCTCTGAGAAATATATACTAAACATTTATTAATATTTGAGCGATCATACTATTCATATCATACCACAAATTCGGAAAATTTATCGTCGGCTGATATCTTGAAGCATGATACTTGAATAGAGAAGCTGAATGAAAACTTGGAAAGGTATATAGTAGGTAAGATATAAATAAGATAGTGCATAAGTGTACGCGCAAACATATGTAGGATCGACAGCTTTACATGCTCTTCGAGACACCAGGATGTAAAACCGCCAACTTTTCAACTTCAAGTTGCTACTAAGAATTTCTTAACAGAGAAACTCAATAACTAAATTTGGCCCAAGCCATTACTCGAACCCTGGACCTCCGGATCTGCAGCCGTACATGCTAGCCACTAAACCACTGAGACAGAGATATAATATATTGGCTTAAAGCATAAAGTCTCCTAGAGATATAGAAGAAAAGTATCATCATGTAGTCCTCCTGACTAGTAATATGCGCAGGACATTACGTCCTGATTAGTAATATGCGCAGGAGTGTGTTCTTTACAATTAAATATTTTGTTTCGAAAATGAATACCTATTCGAATATTTATTAAAAGTATCAATTTTAACAAAAATTAGAAAACATCAACTTAAAAACATTTAATTCGTTCGTAAATAATATTATATTAACTTCCATGCCAAAATATAAGAAAAAGCAAACCCAGTCTTCGAACAGGTTAGAATGCGGATATAATAATACTTAAAATAATTCGTTCAAAAGTCAAATTTCTCTCATTAAATAACTCAAATCTTTCTAAGCCATTATCTTTATCTTATAAATTTGTAACACCTGTTGCTGTGACCTTCGTTAGAAATAGACGCGGTATGTATCGATTACCCGTGCTTGAGCGATGATTAACTAATGATGATATCCCGCTTCGTGTGACTTTGCACTGGACTAGCTATTCATTTTTTAATATACATCGCTATTTTTAATCGATAACATAAATAATCGATACTTTATTTTTTTAATATTGATGAAAAAAATATTTTCCAGAGAGGTTACTTATTAATAAATACACTAAACTAATATTTTTTTTAGATTTACGCGAATTTTTGATATTTGAAATAAAACTGTCTTTTCGGATCTTTTCGCGGGTTTATTTTGATTTTTGGATTCCTAACGTTTCGATGCTTTAATGCAATCATCCCGTGACCATGATTCTCGCAAAGCATTCGGTGGTTCTATTTTTACAAAAAAGCTCCAACTATAAGTGAAATAAGATTTTAGATGTTTTGGAGCTTGGAAAAGCTTTTTGGTGGTCAAAAAATACTGCTTAAGCCCACATTTTCACTTTATCATTTGAAAGACCATTCCTAGTCCTATTATTCAGAGCCCTTCAAAAAGCTTTAGGTGATAGCTTTAGGCTTTGATATGATTAAATAAGCTTCTTTTTAAATATACAGGATATTTAAACACTTCCTTCGCACACTATTATTTGTCTTAAAATTTTTAAATTCTTCAATTATTTATGCTGTCAAAAATTTAATAAAAAAATTTTATTGCGACAATCATCAAAATTGTAACTAAATGTGATGAAATAAAAAAATATGTATGAAAATATAATTTAATTAACATAACAAATACACACGAGTAACAATAAAATAGGCATAGTAGAAGTGAAAAGATACATTATTTTTAAAATAATAAAATTCTAAATGACAGTTTAAAAAAAATTATATAATTAACAAAGTGTACATTGTACATATTGAAAATTGTGCTTATTCAACAATCAAATTGAAGTAAAAAAAATAGTATTAATATTAGTAAGTTATTATTCAGTATTATTTTATTCAAGTGAAAATATGAGGATAACCAGATTCAACAACAAGTTTAAAATCTGTACTTGAATCTAAGAAATTATGGACGCCTGCTAAAATATATTTTTTTAATAAGCGAAGCGTAATTTAATATCTATAGTTAATTATAGTCCAATAAAATAAAAGATTAATAAAAAAATGAGTTTTTAGTCCAAAATACTATAAAATTGCTCGTGAACGTAAAATTGTAATCAATCAACGGCGCGACAACGAAAAATTGCTTTAAAGTATATTTTTAGAATAATTGACATCCTATAGCATAAAATTTTGCGTAAAAATGACAATGTTGTATGAAGTTTCAGTGCCTATTTACTATTAGCTACTTAAACTATTATATTTCTATTTCTACATAAATATTTTTGTAACAAATAGAATAATTTCACGAATATTTGTAAGTTAAAATCCTAAATCAGTTTTGACCAATTGACAAAGCGCTCACTTAGAAAAACAAGAGCCCCCGAGCCTTCCAAGACTGAGGTTTTTATGTGCGAAATTCACTTAGAATAACACTTAAAAATTTCACTTGCTAATACTGTGAAGGAAAACAATAGGAACCTGCATGTCTGAGAGATGCTAACCAATTCTCAAAAGACGTATGCAACTCCACATGTATAAGTCAGCTTTTGACTAGAATTTTGCACTATGACCTAATTACTCTTACTTTCGCATTAAGAAGAGATCTGCACTCAGTAGCAGAACGTTAAAAGGACTTAATTAGTGTTTTTATTTTTACTAATTTAGGCTACGTATCACGTTTTTTTTTAAATATACATTAACTAAATCTATATCTATTTATATCGCACCAGCTTTTACTAAATTAAATATATCTAAAAGCAAATTGTTCTGATAATTTATTATATTTATTTACTATAATACTAGTTATATAACCATTTTACTAGGAATTTTGCGATTTGTAACGACTATAGACTAAATATGAATCGGAAATAGCACCTTGAATCTGTATTATTATTTTTTTATATTATAAATGTAACAGTTTGTGTGTAAGGATGTTTGTTACTCTTTCACACCAGAACGGCGGAACGGATCTGGATGAAATTTCTCACAGATATAGTTACAGTCTGGAACAATATTTAGGCTACATTTTATCCCGGAAAAATATACGGTTCCCGTAGGATATGTGGATTTGGTTTTCCTAAAGGCGAAGCCGACCGAAGCGAGTTTGAGCCGCTAGTATACAATATTTTCTTTATATAGAACCTACTGCTAGCCTAATTTTTATGACTTAGACAATTCCGGTAATTCTAAAATGTTATATACATATATATATGTTTGTAAGAATACATAATGATATTTTTTGTGTTTTTCAAATATACTTGATAATATGATAGATACATACATGGATACGGTGTAGAAAAGTAATTTTAAATGCTCTTAAATTCAATTCAATTATTTATTTTCAATTTATTTATATTGTCCTGTATAAAACGTGTAAACCATGTAAACTATACATGGTGAAATAAAAACATACATTTTAATATACATATGATTGAATTAGGACACGTAGAGTCAAGTTAAGACCTGATTGAAACAAGGACGTATATGAAATAGACGAAACTGTAACATGATATATAACTGGTCCATAGAGCACATTAATTTATTACTTAAAGACTTTAAAGGTTCGATTTTTTTTAAAAAGAAGTTAAACAAAAATCATTTATAAGACAGCATTTTAAATTGACCCCTATCTTATAAATATGCAACATAAGCACACAATTTTTATTATAAAGTATTTAAATAAGTAAGTAATTTAATCTAAAAAATAATAATTTACAAAAATAAAAAAATCCCGACTGCATAAAAAGCGAACTAAAAATGTGAGAACAAGTCGACAAAGAAACACATTAATATGCAGTCGGAGACATATATAGTTTTTGAGACGAATCTAACGATACTTTAACTTAATAAATTTACAAACAAAGAAACATAATTAGTACAAGATACGCGCGAAAAACATAACCCTTTCTGTGCAGTCGGGTAAAAATATCTTCAAATAAATTATTAAAGATATCTTAAAAGAAATTTTATTTTTTGCTAATAGACATAACAAAAGAACTCAAAAACATCCAGGAAAAGGGCAGCAAATAGCTAGTAAAATAAAACTTTTAAAGAAGCCAAACAAACACTTGTTTATACACCTATAAAAAGTAACTATTTTACGAAAGTTCCAGAATAAATAACTTTTGCAATCCAATAACAAAAGTATAACTGATTCTAAAAACATTGACCTACGAATGCCAATGCTTGATCGTAGGGTTAGCGTGAACATGGCGTAGCAACGACGATATATTTATAGATCTATTTTTGTACAATCTAAACAAAAGATTGCTTTTCCACGTATCTGATAATTTGATTTTACGATATAATTAACTCTTATTCAGTTTAGCTTTCATTATTTTAAATTTAAATTTGAAGTTCAATGTTATTTTGTGTTACAGTTGAGGTTTAAAAGATAAATTTTCCATATTAATGGGTCAATCGTTTTTTATACAACGAAGGAGGCTAAAGGAGTAAAATGAGGGGATGATAGTTTGTGTCAAAAGTCAACATTTTTATAGCGTAACGGCTTTATATATATACTAGCGACTCACCCTCGCTCCGCTCGGGTTCATCCCTAGTTACCTTCTAACATTTAGTATAGATTTCTCAGAAATGAGACATTTTCTCGTAGTAAAAAGTATCCTTTATGTTGACCCAGATAACCAGTTATCATCATACCAAATTTCACCAAAATCCGTCTAATGGTTTTCTCGTGATGCGTTCCCAGTCAGAGAGTCAAACAAAAATTCTAAAAACTATAGATTCGGCCTCGATAACAATGATTATTTCAATTTTTATTAGATTTAGTTAGAATTTTATTTAATGTATAGATAAACGTGTGTTCGTAATTATTTTTCTACCAGCTACAATCTACAGGATTTTCTACCACTACAATCTACAGGATTGATTGATTTAGATTTTTTTTGTATATCCCTGGGTAACCATATATGTCCAATTATAGTTGGATGTGGTAGGTGGCGTTGTCGTCGAGATCCAGTTTTTTTTAAAAGATTTTTGCACAGAACAACGTCTATATCCCCAGCTAGTATTACATAGAGGTAGGGAAAGGTATATTTTGAATTTGAAGAAATTTTTACATGTAATGTTTTGGATTTATTTCATTTCAAAACAGGAAGATGTTCGCAATTCGGCTGAGTTTATGTACAGTCATAAAGTCCTGCATTATTTATAAGTTTATTATTGTGTTTAAAATTTGTTATTTAATCAAATAACTTTCACTTAACAAATAGTTATTTTAATGCAAAGAAGTTTAAATTTAAATAATAGTTAAACGTCTCAGAGGCTTTCTCTTATAGGCTTTAAAGTTTATGGCGCTGTTAAAAAAGGTCTCCAAATGGAATGGAAACGGGAAAATTTCAAAAGAATTTTATATACTAGTGATCGCCGCGTGGTTGAAAATGAACCATATTTCATTAAATTATATATTTATTGTCTTGCGTATATTACAATATTAATCTATTCTAATTTGACCACAGACTTTAACAATAAACATATATGTTTGTGTGTGTGTACATGTACATGTGTGTAATGTTTTTTTTATTGATTTAATGTATTTTTGTACATAACTAGCGACTTGTTTTTGTCTAGGGACGAACCCTCGCTACGCTTCGGGTTAGTCCCTAGACAAAAACAAATCTATCCCACGGAAACCGTATATTTTTCCGGAATGATATATATCCTTCCTCAGTTAACGGGCTACTCAATGCAAAAATTTTTTTCTAATCGGATTACTAGTACCTGAGATTAGCGCGTTCAACCAAACAAACAAACAAACAAACAAACTCTTCAGCTTTATAATATTGTATAGCTTAAAAAAAATATTATCATTCTGCACTCCTTCTCTGTATAAACTATAAGTATGGGAAATTTAATACTCCTCTGTCCGCGCAATTTTCGTAAAAAGGGGTACAAAGTTTTTGCTTCACGTATTAATATATAGATAGAGTAAAATATTATTAAAACTTCTACGTTGTGGTGGTATTGAGTTCGAACTGCTTATTGACATAGCATTTTGTTATACAGTCTATATAGCCCATAAATTGATAATAAATGTGATTTAATACTTGACTTTGTTTCATGTACGAATGAAATTTATTGTACCAGATTTTAATAAATGCATTATGTGACTTATAAATTTACTTATCTGGCGGGAACAAAGAAATATACTTATACAATAGAAACATGAGTCATGTATTTAATTAAATTCATATGTTTTTAATTAAATTTGTCGCCAGAGTACGTCATTACGGCCAGCGTGGCGGACTATGGCCTGATCCCCCTCGTATTGAAGGGAGGACCGTACCCAGCAGTGGGATGTTAAAAAGGGCTGAATACAAAACTAATATTAATTATAAGTATAATAAAATAAAGGCAGTGGTAGCCCAGTGGTAACGCGCTCGCTTGGGAAACCGAGTGAAGCGGGTTCAAATCCCGGGTCTCGCACCTCTGATATTTTTATGTGCGAATCATTTCTGACATGATTACCACTTGCCTTACGGTGAAGGAAAACATCGTGAGGAAACCTGCATGTCTGAGAAAACCTAGCAAGTTTTCGAAAGACATGTGAAGTCCACCATGCGCACTTGGCCAGCGTGGTGGACTATGGCCTGATTCCCCTCGTATTAAAGGGAGGCCCGTGCCCAGCAGTGGAACGTTAAAAAGGGCTTAATACATACATAATAAAATAGTTATTCCGTTTGTTTAAATCGTTAGTTATTACATGGAATACACCGTAGGATTCAGATATAGTAATTTATATAACAGATATAGTATAAATAACTTTACATAAGAAAAATATCACGATAAGTAGCAAGTTTGTAATAAAAATTACTTTAAATTGAACAAAAACAATCGGAAACTATCTCATGTTTTGCTATCACAAGAAATAATAAAGAATATTATAACAAAGAATAAAGAATATTCTAGCATTAAAATATTTACAGTACACTCGCAAATTCCTGGATCGCAATTGAATCGATATTCTAAATATAACGTTTCATACGTACAGGTGTTCCGGGTTATTCTCTTTGCGAAAAATACATGGTTTGAAAATTATAAACAAAAGTAACGTCTGAACCGTTTATATTTAATAAAACGTAAAAGTAGCAAGGATTTGGAACTAGTATTGAGTGATCATATCGCAACCATATGTATTTCTCATACATGCAAAAATTAATCTATCTATACATACAATAAAATTGTAACTTAGCCGAATCTGTACATTAAATATTTTTTGGAAAATCTTATTGAAATGGACATTATTATCGATACAGAGGCCGAGTCTATAGTTTTTAGAATTTTTGTCTGTCTGTCTGTCTGTTACCGCATCACGGAAAAAACACTGGAGGGATTTTGATGAAATTTGGTATGATGATAGCTGGTTATCTGGTTCTAACATATATGATACTGTCTGTCTGTTACCGCATCACGGAAAAACCACTGGAGGGATTTTGATGAAATTTGGTATGATGATAGCTGGTTATTTGAGTCAATATGTAGGATACTTTTTACTGCGGGAAAATATCTCATCTCTGATAAACCTACATTAAACTTTAAAACGTAAGTAGGGACGAACCCGAGCGGAGCAAGGTTGAATCGCTAGTGTCATAATAGAGGCAATATATCGTATTTAAATAAAATCTTAAATTTACATACGGAATACGGAATTGCTCTTGATATGCCTATTCATTATTAAAATAATTAAACTAGATTGGTTTAAAATTAACGTAGACATGGTAACATATGTACCTACAAACAGATTACAAAAAATAGAACCATACATAACACAACTTTTTGAAGTCAGTCAAAAATTGTTTAATTTTAAAAAATTTAAGCATTTTAAACAAAGAAATCGTCTACGTGTATATAAGTCCATTTTAGTTTTATTTTGTGCATCTTTCTATGAATATTAAAATTTCGTTTTATCGGGGGATATCCATAAAATAAATATTACATACATATGTATAAAAAGATATATGGGTAAAAGATATGACAGTTTTCGATATTCACGTATTGATATATAAATATAAATATTTTTCACCTAGTAGAATATATAAATGCCTAATTAGAATATTATGTACGTATAGACTGGACCAAATGTTATTTGTTCTGTATAATAAAGAAGACCTAAATTTGTAAAATAATATGTGAAAAACAGTTTAATTTATACGTTAAATGTGTAGCCCATATTACATTCGCGAAGTTTACGCGATAACTTAGCTGATTTTGATTTCAATTTAAACCATATACTTCAAAAGTATTGTCATTAAATGAAAACTATAAAAATAATAAAACACTTAAAAAATTGAAAATACACTAAATAACGTAAAATAAACGCTTTCGGGTCGTTTTAAATAAAACTACCTTTTCGGAGTATTAAGCGGATTTATATTGATTTTTGGTTCCCGACATTGAGACGTCTAAAACCTTACTCTCTCCGTGACCATGATTGTTGTAAACCATTCGAAACGTCGGGAACCACAAAAATAAATTCGCGAAATAATGCCAAAAGATATTTAAATATTATTATATTAAAAAAATTATTTAATTATTATTGTGTTAAAAAAAATCACATTATAAAATTTTTAATTTTATGTTGTGTTTTTATATTTAGGATATTTCATATTCACTTTTCTTTATGTAGTACAGTCATGGCTATATGGCATATTCACTTTGAATAATGACGGTTTAACTTTAATCCGCATAGCCAATTGCTATATGGAAAAGTAGCCTTGAGCTGATAGTGTACCTAATCAATTACCGTAACAACTAAACAAACAGAACTCATTTGTATTTAAATTGTATTGTTGATAAACTCCAGGTGTTAGTTTTAAATAATGTACTAAGAATATTTTTTTTTATATTGATAGCTAACATTTCTTTAATGTCTCGTCTTTTTTCTCTTATAATTATTATAATGTTTTTTTCTACGTAAAATTTGAATGCAATTGTTATGAACAAATAAAATTTTAGATCATTTGCTATGTTCCAATATACACGCATAAAAATATACATGTAGAATATAAAAAAAGAAGTTAACTAACGCAAATAATGTATCTTTCCACTTACTTGTTGTGTAGCCGAAGTCATCTTCTTCTTCTGGATCTGCTTCCTTCTCTTCTCTACTTCTCTTAATAGCACCAGCGGACGCTCTGTCAATCTAGAAGATGGATAATTTTTAACATAACTTTACTTAAGGTTGTATAAGCAAATTAAATAAAATATGTAAAGGCTGAATTCTTAACTTGATTAAAATATCTAAGAAACATATTTAGCAAATGTCAAATTGTACTGATTTTTCTATTTGTCAATCAACGTTAAAGTATAGTTTGTTTGCATTAGCAATTATTAACTATTTACTTTAATAACTTATAAAAACATAACATACCTCCACGCCTTTATCTGAATAGGTTCTTCCTTGTAATTCTCTATCATCTTCTTCATCACTACTCTCAGAATCAGAATAAACGCGTTTAGGAGGTTCCTGTTCTCCATTAACCGTTGGAGTGTCTTCTTTCTTTTCATTTGCTTCTCTTGCTAACTCTTTCTCTACTTCTGGTTCTGATGTTACTGTTATCTGTAGAAAAGTTTCTACTTTAAATACAATTTTATGGGGTGAAAAATGTGATATGAAGTATTGCTATTTATTATCTATACTAATATTATAAATAGGTAGTTTGTTTGTTTGAGCGCGGTAATCTCAGGAACAACTAAACCGATTTAAAAAAATCTTTTTGCATTAGATGGTCTGTTTATCGAGGAAAGCTATAGACCATATATCATCCCGGAAAATATACATTGCCCGTGGGATAGATTTGTTTTTGTCTAGGAACGAAGCCGAAAGGAAGCGAGGGTAAGTCGCTAGTTTTAATTATAAGTAAGTAATCCAATTTCTTTATTTATTCAAGTTCCTAACAGTCGAATAGGGCGATTTCTGTGCATAACTTTTCAATAAAAGAACTGAATGATTCTTTTTATACCTACCAAAAGTTTATAACATGATCTTGAAAAAAATGCTGACTTGAAAAAAATGCTGACTTATTATTAACAATAACAATATACCTTTATTTCATGCTGTGGTGTGACTGGAGGCTTTGGCGCGGGAGTTTTCTTAAAGCTTGGTCGAGGACGTGGCTTAGTAGGGGGCGTGGTTTCATCCGAAGAGTCAGTACTCTGAACAAAGATATTATATATTTTAATGTATAAGTAATTTATACATAATATTACATAAATTATGCATATTATTTTAAAAGAAATTCCGTTATTAATAAGGGTGTGTATAGCACAATGCAGTTTAAAAATAAATAATTATTAATCAAAAAATAAATAAGTACAACGTTTCAAACAAAGTAGGCAATAAGAGTATAAACTGGAACTTTATTCCTTTGTAATATTTATTTTTATGGTTGACTAAAGCACCTTTGAGACGATAATTTTTAAAACAAAAAAAAAATAAATGGGATGAAGATCACCCGTAAATTATTTATCCTTTAATTTTTGTTATATTCTCTTCCTTTTCTAATGAGTTTTATCCTACTATTATTTTTTTTCACTTTTTACCATTTTCAAAGGCTTCAGCCCTGATCTAATAAGCGAAATATTAAAAAAAAATACTATTACTGACTTGGTGTATGTACGTAAAGTATTGAGGGTAATGGAAAAACTATGCGACTTCTTACCGAGAGGAGCCGTTGGCACAAACTATTATATACTAAAGATGATATTTAATTAGTTCTAATAAATGGAACAGGTCATAAATTAAGACTTAGATACCTAGAGGCGAAATGCTTAAAAATCTGCATACTAAAAACATGCATATTTTGTACGCTCCTTAATAAGAGCTGCAATGTTTATTCAGTGTTGCCGCTAGTTGCAGATTTTTATGTATTTTTTAAGGATTTTCAAGACGGAAATTTTGTAGAGGTGGTTATTTTTAACTATCTACTCGTATGTGTTTAGGTGTTTTTGTAATTATTATATCATTATATACACAGGTAGCGTCACCGTTTTATTTCGAACAGTAACCAAGTCATACTCCAATTCAGTTTAATTGTGCACTAAATTTGATCTAAATACCTCCAGCCATTTTAGCGTGAAAGATTAACAAACATACACGACGACACGTTTGGCTCAGTTTGTAGTGACCCTACTTGCTGTGCCAGTGGTCGCGTGTTCGAGTCCCGTTGGTAGCATTCATTTGTGTGATGAGCACGAATGTTTGTACTCCAGCCATAGGCGTTTATATTTATAATATGTATGTATTTATAGTTATATATGTGTAGTGTATCAACTATTTGGTATCCATAACACAAGTAGCTTACCATAGAACTAGATCGTGTTGTGTTAATGTCGTAACATTTATATTTATACACAACACACAAACTTTCACATTTCCATGATGTGATAACTTACCCATGTCATAAGGCTTTGCACAGTCAAAGTGACTGTATCGCGAGCTGCCTTAATCAGTTCCACGGCCCTTTCATGTTGCGCAGTCCTCACACACACGCCATCCACTTCTAGGATCCTATCACCCGTCTATATAAAAATATAATGTCTATAACATATTTTTAAAACGTAATATTATAAAATTCAAAATACACTACATCACAAGTAATATTTAAAGTTATGCTTCGCCTTTTATTGTTACTACAGTTCTAAATCCTTGTTTTTATTCTCTTATGTATTTAAATTATAAAGTGCAAACTCGAAAATATAAAAAAATATAAACTAAGACACCAGAGTCTAACCAAATGATTCAATAAATGTGACATTAGAGAAATTACTATCCAGAGAAAAGACTAAGCTTAGAAGATGGCTAAGGCTTGCTTAGGTGGAAGAAGGTGCATAAGATCACCCCAAACGGGACCGTGGTCGTAACAACTGTACACTGTATAGCATTGTGTTTGTAGCATAAAATGTGACATTGAGTGTGTGTTAATGCTAATTTCTGATTTTTAATCCTTAAGGAATCAAAAGTTATCGTAAATTGTGATAAAAAATTCATTTTAGTTTCGATCTTAATTTTATACACACTCTACTAATGTAGAGAGATTCTATAATAAGACTTGTTTAATTATTTTTGAAAAATAACCCTTGAAGGTAAACGGGTAATGGCTGGAGTTTATAAAAAATTATATAGACGAAGCCGGGTGTACTAATATAAATTACATTACTAAAATCTCACTTGTAACTGGCCACTCTGAGATGCCGGACTATTTGGTACCACATTCTTGATGAAGATGCCGAATATCGCCTTCTCACTACCATTTTCTCCATTTTGGCTTGCGATTATATCGACCTAAAAAAAGGGAATATTAAAAATGATGGAATTTTAAATTAAAACATATTCAAGACATTCGTCAAAATATATTGAAAATATCTAAACTATATTGAATATCCTATTAATTTATAATACTATTGATATTATAAACATAAAAAGGAAAGGTATAGATTCTGCCCCAGAAGACCCGAGAGAATATATATATATATAAAGAACGAAAGAGAAAGAAAAAGAACTATAAAAAAAAGTTGAAATGGTACTGAAAATGTCTCATTTTGAACGAAAATCCCAGTAAGACCAAAGTTTGGCGTCTCACGAGTAATATTAATTATAGTTTTTTTTTTTAAATAAATTATGTTATCAGACACACAGTCTACATTCAAAATATGTAAAGAAAAGATCAAAGTTTCATAGGATCAAGTATGACATAATTTTTTTCGTTATTCTGGGGCGGATATGAGGCATTATTGATACACTTTGTTCGTTTATAAAATAC
This sequence comes from Argynnis bischoffii washingtonia, assembly GCA_033884665.1. Classification (NCBI taxonomy): domain Eukaryota; kingdom Metazoa; phylum Arthropoda; class Insecta; order Lepidoptera; family Nymphalidae; genus Argynnis; species Argynnis bischoffii. The sequence goes on along the minus strand of CM066629.1, from coordinate 2,290,460 downwards.
ACAATAATAAATAAGCAAGTTTGTAAAACTTTACAAACAAATACACCAATACAGGTCCTGGATTAGAAGCATATCCATGAAATGTAATTAATCCGGGATAAATGTTAATTTTAACTTTGTTATCTAGTTATCTGTTATTACTTTATTTTTAAATTTGTCAATAGATAGCGCTGTCCAATAATATAATATCGAATGAAAGGAAAAAAGCACTTCCGGACAAAACTATGTTCTTGCAAAATATAATCTAATATATAAATATCTTGTGTCACGATTTTTTGTGGTCGCACTCCTCCGAAACGGCTCGATCGATTTTAATTAATATTTTTTGTATATTTGGTAGATATGAGAATAGGTCGTAAAGTATTTTTCACCCTCCTACCCCCACCCCCGATTTTTTATAGAAAAATCTAGAAAAATATGGTACCTTTCCACCAACAATGCTGACTCCAAGCGGTGCGCCGGGACGTCTTCTCAAGGTCACTCTCCGCGGCGGGCCCCATCTCTGCCCTGAACCCTCGCGACGGTCTTTCGACACTGTTACAGTCATCGTTGGTGACACGTGACTGTTAACAAAGTTAATCGTTAATGAAAAATTAATTATATTTATTACAATTAAATAAATTACTTTAAATTGTATTTAAATTGTCTGTTTGGAACTTGAAGTTCAAATAAACATACATGAGCATTCCCCTATCTATATATGTTTAGAGTTATACATAGCAGTTCCCTATGAAGTTAGGTTGAAGAACAATAATTTTGCAAAACAAAGATGCCCTCCGATTACAAGTTCAATTTTCAATTGACTATACTTATGAAATCTTTCAAAAGAAGGAGTTATATTTCTAATTGTATGTTTGTATGTTGTGTAAGATACACAATTTAAATTGCTTAAGTCGATATTCATGTTTTTTTTACTAGGATTGACTTCACAGATCTCCCTAAATGAGGGCAATCCGCTACCAAAAGCTGCGCTAAACGTGTTTTAAAACGATATGTAGAAACTATTTTCTCAGTATTTATTACATGTAAAAAAATATACCTATTTGCAACATTTTCCGTCATATTATACGATTATTATATTATATATACTATAGTTTTTTTAGGTCCTCCTTACTAGAAATAAAGTTCTGGAGGTTTGCTATAAAAATGATTTTTTTCCTTATTTTTGCATCTGAATTACAACTCATAAAAGTATGGCTAACACCATTTGATAGATCATTTCAAAATTGATATTTTACACGATTATTTTTTTAAGAGATCAATTTCAATTTCATTTTAGTACTCAGAAATAAATGAAAATTATCAAGTGAAGGTATTGCGCGGCAAATGCTGGGCCGAATGTTGAAGGTCGTTTGCTCGGGGGATGGCCTTAAAAAAACTTTATATATACATATTTCTCCTACGGTTTGCATAATTACCTTTATAGTTGCTTTTATATGGGCAATCCCTTAGGTCTAATATCATTGACTTAATGTGATTGATTTTTTCAATCTTCAGATTAAAATTATCCATCAACTAATTTATAACCCGACTAAATAAACTATTAAATAAACCAATAAGCTATTGCATTTTATATCTTATTCTATGAAATTTTATCCAAATATTGAAAAATCCCCCCCTTATTAGATTATTTTATATTTGATCGAAACATACAAAATTTTCATGTAAATTGTAAAAGTTGTGAAATTAGATATATATATACCTATGTCCTAATAATTAATGCTTAAAGTACAAATGATTTAGAACACAATGATCACTAAAAGTTGCCTCATTTAGCTTAATTTAAGAAAAATGAATAAAAAAAATATTTATTAAAAATTAATTTCTTATTTAATTGATGGACCCCTTTAAGTACCTGGGCGACCAAGCTTCGGTGGGAGTTTTTTACTTAAAAGTACATTTTTTTTAATTTGATTTAAAGACAAAAAAAGAACTAAAATAATAAAAGTAAAATCTTTGTATCTGACTGGAATTCGAAAATACCTGTGATAGTCAATCTCGCAAAATCACATGAAAACTCGAAAATACGCGTTTTCCCAGACATAAGACTAATCTAGATCGATTTTTCGCCCCCGAGAGCCCCCACATACGAAATTTCAGCGAAATCGTTAGAGCCGTTTTCGAGATTGAAAGTATAAATAAATAAATAAATAAATATACAAGAATTGCTCCTTTAAAGTATAATAATATTAAATTAAATAAGTACTATAGCAAAAATACTTTAATCAAAATAGGTAATACATGTTTTAAGAACGACGATAAAATTTATCAACGATGTTTTAAAATACATATGTGACTTCATGATAGCGATGGGCGATTGTTGTAAAAAAAACAATCGACTGAATCGAAAATTGTGCTATTGCGCATTCGATTGTCGATTTAGTAGTTTCTCGCCATGATTATTCGAATAACAATCGACAAACTACTAACTGTACGCTCTTATTTAGTAGTACGTATGAGTACAGTAATACAGATTACAGGTTCGCTGCGCTACAAATTAGTAGTTAAACTTAACACTGAAACCATGTCAGTCATTAGCCCCTGCTTCACGCGGTCAATAACAATCGATAACAATCGAATAACATCGATTGTTATCGACTTTTATCGACTAAACCGAACAGTCGACTAATTCGATTAGTTTTAGTAAAAATCGCCCATCGCTATTTCATGACCCAATAATAAATAGGTGATGAAGTCAATGTGAAATTGAAAAATGTCTATACATATTATAAAATTCTAACTGAGACGAATCTGTACATTAGATATTTTTTGGGAAAATCTTAATTTTTTTTTATTATTAATAATGGGCATACTCTTGACCTTCATCTTATCTTATTGAAATAGTCATTATTATAGATATGAAGCCGAATCTAAAGTTTTAGATTTTTATTCTGTTTGTCTGTCTGTCTATGACCGCATCACGGAAAAACCATTGAAGCGATTTTGAGGGTATATGAAACAATGAATTTGCCTAAAGCTGATCCTTATCTATTAATATTATTAAGTTTTTTTATTTATTTTTTGATTTTGTTTATTTGAACGCGCTTTTCTCTGAAACTACATCAGTTTTGAAAAAATCTTTTCTTTTCATAGCCAAGGCTATCTAACAACCCGGTATGACTCTTAAGAGTGGAGAAATTATACATAATGAGAAAAATTGCTGGAAAATTCCTTTCGTCGTAGATGTCTTATTTTATTTTTCCGCCATAGCTTTTCTATTTTGCACCAATGACGAAGTAAACAGTCTACATCCAATTAGCATGTCTAAAAACTGTAAACAATTCTTTGGGTTATTATTTTTGACGTAGACAAATTCGGCAATTTTAAGAGTAAAAGTTTAATGAAAAATATGATTTTGTTTCTGTTTTCTAACATTCTTATATTCAGAGAACAATTAAAAAAAATTGACTTAAACCATTCAATATAATATGTAATATCTTCACTCCCCGAGCTATGTACTATCTCAATGAAAGAATGATTGGTTTTCCCGTGGCGTCAAAAAGAATCCAAAAAGTACATTTCGACATATAATAATATTACTACCCTAGCGACTCACCATCGCTCCACTCGGGTTCGTCCCTATTTACATTTTAACGTTTAGCATAGATTTCTCAGAAATGAGTTATTTTTCCGCAGTAAAAAGTATCCTATATGTTGACCCGGATAACCAGCTATTATCATACCAAATTTCATCAAAATCTGTGTGTGGTATTTTCGTGATGCGTTCCCAGACAGGAAGACAAAAATTCTAAAAACTAGTTTTATTTAAGTTACTAGCGACTCACCCTCACTTCGTTCGGGTTTGCCCCTAGGTACGTTTTAATTTTTTTGAGCGAAATCCTATTTTTTTTTTCTAAAATAAAAGTAGCCTAAGTTACTCCTTATAATATCAGCTATCTGATATGAAAGTCCCGTTAAAATTGGCCCAGCCGTTTCGGAGATTAGTCGGAACAAACAGACAGACGGACAGACAGACAGAAATTTTTTAATTTGTGTTTTTCTTATAAGTACTGTATATAATTCCATATGCATTTAGTATTAAGCTGTTATTTTGACATTACACACAGACACTTCAATTTTATTTATGTGTATAGATTATTATACTTTCTTATATTTACGCGAATATTTGACATTTTAAATAAAACTATTTTTTCGGATTTTTTCGCGGATTAATTTTCGATTTCGAAACGTCGGGAACCAAAAATCAAAATAAATCCGCGAAAAAATCCAAAAGAATAGTTTAATTTAAAATTAGGTTATTATTTTTAATTAAGTGATTCCACTCGCTTGATAAGAATACCGATAAATGGCTTATGGTATAAATTATCTGTCATATGATATTCTTTTTTAATACATACTATAAATGTAAGAGTTACTTTTCACCCATAAATCGCTTAACATATTTCGATAAAATTTCGCAAGAACATAGATAGCATCCTGGAATCGGGGGTAGGAAGCTATCCTATATCCCCGGCCCGCTTCACCAACAATCCGCAGGCAATAGTTAATTTCTCGTCCGTAAAATCCGCCGATGTCACGTGTACATGTAACAACATACATACATACATACATACATACATACACACATACATACATATATACATATCCATGCACTCATTTCATTATACGTCATGTTACATACAAACTTGCTTTTATAATATTAGTACCTATATGTGATAATATTTAAAATATTTTATTTACATAAAGAGATTATAATATAGAAAAAGTTTGTGGTCCCCCCCCCCCCCCCCCCCGTATTTCAGGGCTATAGAGAGACCCCACTACTGTTGATGTGGTTGTGCATATATAATATTATTTTTTTATGGTGTAAAACGGGAAGCTTACCATGTTTAACACTTACTTTTGAGAGTTCCCGATATTTCAGCACTATTACTAGCGCCATGTTCACGGGAATACCCGTTTTACATCACAATAACATATCAGTGACCATGACAGTTTAAAGACTTATTATAAGGCTTTAAGAGCATTATTAGTCCTAAGGTTTCTATTTACAGTTTTTAAGGTTTCTGTCAACAGATTGACAGATTTACGAAGTAACATCGCTTATTAGGAAATAACAAAAATTTCTCACCTATCTGCAAACATTACTCGTTTTTTCATTATCATCTTTATATATAAATATCCGGTGTGCGTTTGTTTCTAATTCTCTTCCGAAGCGGCTTGACCGATTTTGATGATTTTTTGTATAATTATGGCGTCAACTCGATGATTCTTAGCTATAGTTGGACCGGTTGGTGGCGCTGTTTACATCCAGATATATTTTCAATTTTCCAGCCAATGTTTTTCTATAATTTTTTGGATTTCTTACATAAAAAACATATAATTCCAGAGTTACAGCTGGAAAAGCCCAGAAAATTAGGAAATTTGGGTAAAGTTCTATGAATTCAAAGACCACAAATATAATTATTGAATTTTGGATAGGGCGACGACTGTCGGGTCTGCTAGTTTCGTGTAGAAATCGTATCAATGTAACAGTTTTTACGCGAGTGCCGCGTGACCTCCAATCCTGACGCTTAAGCCTCTTAGCCTAAGCTAATTAAAACGTTAATTTAATTATCTGACAGAGGGTATATAATTTCTTATGGTGTGGAATTTTACTGTCGGTGCCATGAAATGAACCGTAGAAGTAATATATTTTAGAACATTTAAAAAAAGAGATTTCGTGTTTGTAAAGTCAAATACAACTTTAGGGATCTGCAGGCCAAGGAAAACGTTCACTAAATCGTAATTTCCGTCTGATCGTCTGTCTTGACTCAGAACCTCTTGGTGTACATGAAACTGTAATTTATGTAGATATCTGGTGTGAACTGCCAAATATAACGTGATAATATGTACTTAATACTTATATATACATACTATTTCTCAAAACATTTTCAACTAAAATTATTGTTTCGGTAGAGTTACGATTAGTATTTGTTGTGATGTAGGTCATTTTCTGTAACATACTTTGTCAAATTTTCGGCTACAAAATAAATCTAGTTTTTTATATTATGTTTAAGAAACATGTACATTATGAAACACAAACTTCTCTTGTTGGTAATTAAATAGAGTAAATATTTTACAAATAAGTAGTATAATAACTACTATTACTAATATTACAAATGTAAAAGTTTGGATAGATGTTTCTTACTTAATTACGCCAGAAAGGCTAAACGGATCGAATTAAAATTTGGCACAAAAATAGAAAGTCTGGAATAGCTGACATAGGCTACTTTTTATCCCGGAAAAATGTACAGTTCCCGTGGGATAGATTTGTTTTTGTTTTTCTTTTCGCTTGTTCTTCACTAGTATTAATAATAAAAATATTTCGTGGTAAGAAACGGTAAGCGTATCGCACTTTTCCGATTTTTTTACTGTGAGCAGACATATAAGACTGAATTCTCGTAAGTTAACTAAAGAAATTACTTTATTCTTAAATGGAACGAGCGGAAAAACGTCTAATGGGGTAATAAGCTGGGCCTAATTTTTTTAATAATAGAATTATTAAGAAAACTCATTGAGTTTTTTTTGCTATCGATATAAATACTACATTTCCCTTTTTAATTAAAAAATTTGCTCACTTTTAAATGTTAATATTATGCATTTAAAAGTAGAGCAGTACAATAACAATTAAAAATATAGTAAATATGTATAAGGTACGTTTTATCGGTTACTATGGAATAGATAGACCAGTGGTTCCCAATTAGTTTTTGCTGCGTACCACTTCATAAAAGATCTTATTGTACCAATGATAAATAAAAAAAAAGTCAGTTTAAATAACATTTATTATCTTCAAATTACAATTAGTACAATAGTGAAAATCAGAATAACATGATGTATCGGCGAAGACGCTAATGTGACAAATGTGCACATTTTTCTTTGCACAGCTCTTGAAAATCTGGTTGTCCTTCAGTCAGCTTCAGTCTTAAATCGTCTTCAAGTTGAAGTCTGTGACGTTGTTTAGTTTTTAAGTTCGTCATGGCCCGCTTTCCAAATCAAAAATCCGCTTTCGCAAAGGTAAGTCGTGCAAAATGACAGTAAATATTTTATTGCTGATTCGCTGATATGATAAATATCTTTTAAATTAGCCCAAAAGTCACACAGTGATTGCTCTGCAAAACAACTCTTGAGTCTGCTGTTGCATGAGATGTCTATTAATTCCTCTTGATCAGAGATGGGTAGGTAGTCGACAGAATGGTTCGCAAAAGGATTGTTTACCCAGTTCCATTGCGGCGATATTTCTGAGAAGTAACTGCGTAAAGCCGCTGACAGATTTTGCAAGTGGCATTTTATGTCTGATTTTAAGTCTTCATTTACTGTCGAAGAAGTTGTATCCACAAAAAGTTTAAGATTCGGAAACTGGTCATATTTACACTTGTCAATCAAAGATGTCTAGAGGGATATTTTTTTTATAGTGGACTCAACTTTCTCCTGCATAGTGAATATGGTTGAATCACGGCCCTGTAGTTCCAAATTCAACTTTGTTTTTACTGATAGCCGCGCGTACATCTTGATGCAACTTCACGTACCCCTGGGGGTACGCGTACCACTAATTGGGAAACACTGAGATAAACTATAAATTATACTGTATACATACTCGTAGGTATGATGAGTTGTTGTGGGTTGTATTACAACGTATTGTCCCGTGGGACTGCGAAATACTTCCGCGGTAAAAAGGAGCCTATGTCACTCTCGAGCTCTTCGACTATCTCTACACAAAAAATCACGTCAATCTGTCACTCCGTTTTGAAGTCAAAGAAGGGCAGACAAAGAAATAAGCACATTCACATTTATAATATTAAGAGGCAGTGGTAGCCCAGTGGTAACGCGCTAGGCAGTGGTAGCCCAGTGGTAACGCGCTCGCTTGGGAAACCGAGTGAAGCGGGTTCATATCCCGGGTCTCGCACCTCTGATATTTTCATGTGCAAATCATTTCTAACATGATTACCACTTGCCTTACGGTGAAGGAAAACACCGTGAGGAAACTTGAGAGAACCTAGCAAGTTTTCGAAACCCATGTGAAGTCCGACAATCCGCACTTGGTCAGCGTGGTGGTTCCCCTCGTCTTGAACGGAGGCCCGTGCCCAGCAGTGGGACGTTAAAAAAGACTGAATACAATATTAAGTATGGATTAATATAACTTACACAAAAAACTGTCCCAATCGACGACTACTTTTTAAAAGTTGGTCAAAAATTACTATTTTTTTTTTAATTTTAATTAATATTATATAACTCAATTCAGATTTTAATTACAACAGCTGTTTCTATTTAGTTTGTGACCTTCAGTGTATTTGTAATTCCAGTATAAATAACAATAGTATAAAGAGAAAACAAATTGAAAATACGAAACTTATTCAGGGAGTGCACTCAACCGTCCTTGTTCAGAGTACAATCGAATACTGTCATCAACAAAAGCTTTATAAAAAAATATATATTTTTTATATGTATAATTCAAATGAAGTATCTTATAATTTTGGTTTGAATAAATCGAGTGGCATTGTAATTTTATCTATACTAATATTATAAATTTGAAGGTTTAGATGTTTGGATGGGTGTTTGTTATTCAATCACGCCAGAACGACTGAACGGATTTGGATGAAAGGCACAGAGATATGTAGATCATAGTCTGGAATAGCACATAGGCTACTTTTTATCCAGGAAAAATGTACTGTTCCTGTGGAATAAGTTGTTTTTGTTTTTCTAGAGGCGAACCCGAGCGAATCGAGGGTAAGCCGCTTGTATATTATATTGAAGTTTTTTTTTGTATAAATAGTAGTACTTATCCTTGTAGAATTATTTAAAAAAAAAAAACAAATCTAAAATTAATTACTACACACAATTTAAAAATATCCACCGAAAATTTTAAGAAGATGAAAAACCATTGACAAAGTCTTAAGATAACTTCAAAAGTAAACTTCAAAAGAATTAGAAGTAGAATTAGAAAGTAAATCTTTCTTCTTTAACAAGAAAAACTTATTCTATTTAGTAAAAAATATTCAAATCACAAAATCGACACAAAAATAAGACCAAAAACCTCTTTTAAGCGATTCTAAAAATCTAAAAATTTTAATATACAATCTTTTGTCCTTTCTCAACTATAACGTACAACGTGAAGTATGAATACGTATTAATAACTCTATTCATGTGATGTTATATTTTCGTATTATACTAAAATGTACTTTCTGATTTATTCCCCGTAAGATCAAAGCCTTTAAATAACTTGGCCTAGATCCAAAATGCTGATAAATAAAAAATTGATAAATGTACCGTGACAAGATTTTTCTGACTTAATAAAATCTAAAGACATGCGTCCGTTGACTTCTAGTCTCACGTACGCCTTATGAATTATGCTTGAAGGATAAAATAATGTTTGCCTGTAACTTGAATCTCAAATGAATGTCATGTGTCAAATTCATTTTTTTTTTTAATTCAGTACTTGCAACTCACCTTCGCTTCGCTCGGGTTTGTCCCTAGGTTGATTCCCCATACAAACTTTTTTTAACCCCTTTTCATCCCTTTAACGGATGATTTCCGGAATAAAAAATATCTTATGTCCTTTCCAAGATCTATTTTTTTCTACTATTTTCTTATCTAAATCGATCCAGTAGTTTTTGAGTTTATTCGTTACATACAAAAATACAAATCTTTCCTCTTTGTAATAGTAGTAAATTAAATCATTACAAATTTCACTGAACGACATAAATCTACCACCATTTTGAAAAGGAAAAACCTCAAATAGTCTCCTGAAACGAATTGGAAAAAAAATTTGTGGAACCAAAATTAAGAGTCACTAGCAACTTACTCTCGTTTTACTCGAGTTATCCCTAGATGCCCAACAGTACCTTTCGTTACTCCGGCTCATAGTCTACCTGTGTACTAAATTTCATCCAAATCTATTCAGCCAGTTTAACGTGATATACACATAAAAACTCGCATTTACAATATTAGTCCAATGATTAGGAAATTACTATCAAAATATATCGCTTTGTACGATTATGTAGAAGTACTTAATAACACTCCGACTATTTATTAAAGGGTTTTATTTAGCTTGCCCTTTTACCTCTTTTCTGTTGACAGATTGATCTGAAATTTGGTATCCATCTTTAATTCTGATGACAATACAATTAGAATATATTCACTATCATTATAAATCCAAGATGGCCGCCGCAAAATGGCGGATTACATATTTTTTCACAACCTCCTCAATATGGGTATCAAATGAAAGAACTTTACAAGTATAATACAGTGCATGGCGGATTAATTATCTATAGAGTTCAGATAGTTTAAAATAAAAAAAATAAAAACTCGAAAATAAAAAAGGTATTTATTAAAGTTAAACGGTTTTATTGAAAATAGATATAATAATTATGTAGATAATGTATAAAAGCTGAAAAATAATTAGATACATCCTAGGTACTAGCCATCACACCATTCTCCTGTTTAATCTTGGGCGTTGATCAGACTCAAAAATAAAACCGTAGGGCGTTACATATTTAGGCAGGTTACGCTACGCTAAAATTATAGAAAACTACATCTAAAACAAAGGCTTCTGTAGTTTTATTCATCTTTCATACCATTTTATTCTTAGAGTCATATTATACATCTCTTTTTATAAGCTTTTATTTACTTTTGAAATGTTTGTATGTTTGTTCGGATCAAATCTTGCAACTGAATGTTAAAGCAGTTGTCTCAAACGATTGAGCTGAAATTTTGCAAACACGTTTAGCTTGTATGACAATGCATGGTTAGATAAGTGACATCAATATCAATCCTATGTACCAACATGGCATACTCCCAAGAATCCAAAAATTTATTATACATATAAATTGTGTAATGTTATAAATTCATGGGTTTGATTTTCTTCTTTTTAGAACATTTAAATTTAATTAAAAACGTTTTTTTTTACTATTTATTTATTTTTACCCATCATCTTTTCACCAATACTTATAATCTCGCAAATCTCATATGTCCAACTCTGTATAACTGTACAGGTAGCGGACATCGCAATCACTCAGTTCACCGAGCAGCTGTAGGTGCCATGTTTACATTTTGTTATTTAGCCATATTTGTAATCTAACAAAACAGTAAATCTATTGTTGAACAGCCACTTTACGTATTAATAACATGAATATTATAAATGTGTGTTTTTAAATAATTCACTTTTTTGGAGAATTTTTACATGTTATAGTAAATCATATTGGAATTATATTTTTTTCGGATATAAAAGTGGGTATGCTCGAGGACAATATACTTTGATGAAAAGTGATAGGACCAGGATATGTACTAAATGTCGATAAAACTCCTTGATATATGGTGTAAAGAAGTAAACAAACTCATTCACTAATCTTCTAACTTTCCTCTTTATAATATTAGTATAATTTAACTCATCACAGGTAATTATGTAAAAATATAAACTTTCAATTAGTTTGTTCTACGAAGTAATTAATAGCAACAATGGAATTAAATAATTAATGCAATGCAAAAAAACGTTCTGGGATTTATTTAAGGTTCAAGTTGAGAAGATACAATAGCATGAGAATTTATACTTATATAAACTTAAGGCTGTCGAATTCATTTGTTAGATTTTTTTTATGCGATTCAGTGACAAACGAGCAGACAGACCACCTGATGGAAAGCAGTACCTGTCGCCCATAACACCTACGGTTCATGCACTTAGGTTTTAAGTAACAAAAATGCAGAACCACAGGTGCGTTGTCACTGTGAGGACTAAGATGCCTCTTGCCTGTAATTGCGCTGGCTACCTTATCCTTCATACCGGAACACAACAATGCAATTATTGTTGCTTAGCGGTAGAAAAAGATAAGGGGGTTGTATCCATCCAGCCGGACTCCTCAGGTTTGACAGAGTCCTAACACCGGTTAAATAGATCCATTTAGAAAAACCGTTCTATAGTTTAGAAAAGGCTTTATTACAGCATCCTACTAATATTATAAATAAGAAAGTTTGTGAAGATGTATGGATGTTTGTTACTCTTTTACGAAAATACTACTGAATAGATTTTAATGAAACTACAATAACATAGCTCATATATCAGAATAACACACAGAATACTTTTTATCCCGAAAAAATGTACGATTCCTGTGGGATGCATTTGTTTTGTTTTTCTAATCTAATAGTATGTTATAATGTAAGTTATCTCCGTCGCGCTGAATTTGTATATTTTAGGCTAAATTTAAAAACTATTACACCTATGTATTTTCTTAAGGTATTTATTAATAAAAAAAATTATCTATGAAGATAATTTATAAACATTCCGCAAAAAAAGCTACCGATCTGATGATTTTTGTGAATTAATTCGGATTAAAAACCGCCGTTTTGGAACATAACACTTATGAAGGGCATCTAGAAATGTTTTAAATTTGTCTGTAGATTATATAATATTATTTAATATATTATAGATTATATAATATATTTGACGACACGTTTGGCTCAGTGTGTAGTGACCCTACTTGCTGTGCCAGCGGTCGCGGGTTCGAGTCCCGCTGGGGGCATTCATTTATGTGTTTGTACTCCAGTCATGGGTGTTTATATTTATAATATGTATGTATTTAAAGTTATATATGTAGTGTATCAACTATCTAGTATCCATAACACAAGCCTTCGTAGCTTACCATGGAACTAGATGGTGCTGTGTGTTAATGTCCCAACATATTTATTTATATTTATTATTTTGATGTTGTTATTTTGTTCACCAATCACGTAAAATATATAACGTAGTTTTTATCAAATTCTTGTGTGATAGTAAAATATCCAATCTACATGTAGGATGTGTTTTATATCGAGAAATAAAATGGCTGTGTTTTATATAGAAAAATAAAGCAAAAAAGGAGATTTATGTTAATGTATTTGGCAATTTCTACTAGGTTTATGAAGTAACTTGGCATGACCTTAGTAGCATATGTCAGTTTAATATTTATTTAATGAACAATGGGAGATAATGCGTCGTAGAGGATAGATTTTTATGAAATTCTGATAATAATATATTAATCATCCAATCTATACTTATCGATTCGCCCCTAGACAAAAACAGATCTATCTCATGGGAACGGTACATTTTTCTGGGATGATATAGCCTGTAGCCTTCCTAAGTAAACGAGCTATCTAATGCAAAAAGAATTATTTTTCAAATCGGATTAGCGCGTTCAACCAAACAAACAAACAAACTCTTCTTTATAATATCAGTATAGATATATTATATACATTTATTTCGTGTATTTCTGAATCAACTCTAACGTTTTGGATAAAATTTTCTACTATCATTATAAACCCGACAGTTCGTCTGTGTGCGTGTTTGTTTGTTACTCCTTCATGGCATAACGCCTAAACTAATTTAGATGAATTTTAGTACACAAAAAGACTATAACCTAAAGGAACATATGGTGTGAACTGAGAGTAAATCGATATAGCAAACGTAATAAGATAAATCTGTCGAGATATAGAGAAAGTCGACTAAACATTCACGGTATGACAGCGTATTACGGCGCTCGACTGAGCGTGTAATCCGGACTCAATGCAGCGGATGCACAATTCTGATATCATGCCTAATGATACTAAACTCAGCATGTAATGTCTGAAATTAAATTTTCAATGTGTTTGCGCTATTATTTAAACTAATATTATAACGAGGAAAGCTTTTTTTGTTTGTTTGTACAGAAAAAGCTTCGAAACTACTGAACCGATTATGAAATTTTGGTAAAAAGATAGTTTCAGACTCTGGAAAAAATATTGGATAGTTTTTATCCCGGAAATCATCCCTTAGGGAATGTGGGAATGAAAGTTTGTATGGAGAAACAAACTAGGGACGAACCCGAGCGAAGCGAGGATGAATCGCTAGTATACTAATATTATAAAAAAATGTTTATTACTATGAATGCGATTCGAAGGAAAACTTTTAATAATGGAACGCGAAACCCTTTCCTAAGTAATATATATTATTATCATTTTTTCGGGCCCATCAACCGCCAAATGAGCATTTTTTCAATGCGACGGCAATTAGACCATTGGCGAACTTCACATTTCTGTCGAAATTTAGTTAAGTTCTCTCAGAGATGCACATTTGTAAAATATTTTGTTTTACCGTAAGGCAAGCTGTAATCATACTGAAAATGATTCGAACATAATATTTTAGAGGTGCAAGACCTGAATCTGAACCTGCTACACTTTGTTTTTCCAGACGAGTGCTACCACTAGGCTGCTAGTTCTTGTACATTAGTAGGTGATTTATTGAAAAGATACTCGGAGTCTAGCTAGATCCTGCACAAAACATACCTACTGTTAGTTAATAATTTAATTATTTCTTATGTATTTCGTACACGTTATGGTATCTAATGTAAAAGTTAATTATTATAATATAAATAAATATTATTGATGAAAGAATAGAACTTGTAAATTAATTAAAGAAGTTAAATTAATTCAAAGTTCTAGAAAACGTATACTTACATATAAAAGTTAATTAAAGTTATTATACATACAAAAGTTAATTATTATATTAATGAAATTTCTTTATCACATCCACATTCATGATTTTTCAAATTATTGTAATAATTAATAACTATAAGTATGTAGTAGTATAAAAACTAAAACGAAACAAAATATCTTCTTAATAATACTATATATATAAAAAAATACATACAGACGAACATAGAATATCCTTTTTTTAGAAGTCGGTTAAAAAGACATTGACTATTGACTCATTCAGAAGGACAGGAGTGGGTGTAACGACCTTAACCCTTAGACACACCTTTCCATCAACGTAATAGAAAATATGTTTTACAAAAAACAGTAATCTACATATATATGTGTTACTTCAGGGTCATAGTTAATCTGTGTATGTACAAAATGTTTATAAATAAATAATAATAATTAAATAAATATGTTGGGACATTAACACACAGCACCATCTAGTTCCATGGTAAGCTATGAGACTTGTGTTACGGATACCAGGTAGTTGATAAACTACACATACATATATAACTTTAAATACATACCTATTATAAATATTAACACCCATGACTGGAGTACAAATGTTCGTGCTCATTCCACAAATGAATACCTCCAGCGGGACTCGAACCCGCGACCGCT
This sequence comes from Argynnis bischoffii washingtonia, assembly GCA_033884665.1. Classification (NCBI taxonomy): domain Eukaryota; kingdom Metazoa; phylum Arthropoda; class Insecta; order Lepidoptera; family Nymphalidae; genus Argynnis; species Argynnis bischoffii. The sequence continues at coordinate 2,275,358 of CM066629.1, read as the reverse complement.
GGCACAGCAAATAGGGTCACTACAAACTGAGCCAAACGTGTCGTCGTTTAATGTCGGCTTTGATATTATTTTAGGACAATTTTTGTATTTACAATATTTTATTATTGTATTTCGAATATTTCAATAGCTGATTTGACGGAGGGCTGATTTTCAGATCAATAACTAGGTAATAATTACCCAAATTACTTAGTTTACACATGAATAAAAAAGTAATTATAATTTTTAATTTGTTTGTTTTTTATATAATTAATCATATATCTGCTTGAAAAAATAAACCTACCCATACTTATACTGCTAATATTATAATTACAAAATGTGAATGTATTTTTTGTTTATTCGTTTGCATCTTTGCCTTTATTATACGCTATAACAGAGCGAAAGTTTCATCTGATTTTGTCTATGCAGCTTGTTGGGGTCTGGCAAGTGTTGTAAGCTACTTTTTACCGCGAAAAAATCATTCATCGATCATTTTCTACCGGAAAATATGCTATAATGAAACTCAGAATGAATTTCTGTGTGTGTGTTCTCTGATTTTAGTTCAAGCTTGCGCAGGAAAATAGATGGATGTCCTGCTGTTAATTTAGTTAAAGCCAAAAGCCAAATCAAAAAAGGAAATCAAAGTTGTAGTACAAATGCTAAGTTTCTTATGGAAGTTAATTTAAATATTTTGAAGTACCCATAAATGTAATACTGTTATTAGCCCTTGGCAAGAGGGGTTCTGTTGTAAGTGAATTTTGTTATTAGAAATAAATATCTTAAACTATATTATAATATATAAAAAATCTATCTGTAAAATACAATTAAAACAGTTATTTAGTATTTAAGTCTTGTATAAAAATAGATCTTCTTCAAAATTTCGCTCGCTATTAGGAGATAATCTGAGGCCTATGAAGGTGAGCTTCTATTTCCCTATGAACAAGCTCGAGCAAAACGTGGGTGCGACACTAGTATAATATAAAGCTATAAAGAATTAAAACTCAATGTATGTCACCTTTAAAAATGAAATTATAAGAAATGCAACATAAAATTTCTCCTACAATTTTAAATATTTGCATATAAAGCCGTGATAGTACGTTAGTCGCATCGCTTAACTGAATAATGCAGCTCAGTGCGCCGGATGCACAATTTTCATCTCGAACAACTGATTGATATCTTAGTTTGTACTAATACTAGCTATTCACTATTTTACAGTGAAATTAAAGAATTTAATAGAAAAGAATATGAAAATAATAGATATCGGACTACTACGAGTATTATAAAATACTAGCGACTCACGCTCGCTCACTCGGTTTCCCAAGCGAGCGTGTTACCACTGGGCTACCACTGCCCACTGCCACTGCTAATTATTTATTTATTATTATTATTATTATATTCTTTATTGCACTTAAAAGTAAATACAATGATTTAAGTACAATTATTGTATGCAAAGGTGGACTTATCTCTAGAAGAGATCTCTTCCAGCCAACCTATGGTAGTGAGAAATAGTGTTATAAAGCAGGCTAAAGTCGTGCAGATATATAGATATATATAATACTATACAATATATACTACATACTATATGATACATAGTTATGTATATACATACATACTAATACTTACATAAATACATATCTATATTATATATATCACAATACATAAAAATAGTAATTAAGATAATTATTGATTAGATTGAGTGAGAAGGTGCTGTTTTAATTTCTTTTTAAAAGAATGAATAGAGGGACTAAGTTGGATGTCTTTAGGAAGTTTGTTCCAGAGCAATGCCCCATACACCGAAAAAGAGCGAAAAAGGAACTTTGTGTTGCTCTTGGGTATGTTAAGCATCGCAGTGATGCAAGGCCGCCTGGAACGAGAGGGAGTAGGGAGAATTTGGAAACGAGATCGGAGGTATGAAGGAGAATTAGGGTCATTAAGAATATTGAAAAGGAACGAAAGGATGTGCATATCACGGCGAAGGCGGATTGGGAGCCATTTAAGTTGAGCACGAAAGTTTGATATGTGGTCATGCTTACGCAAGCCAAAAATAAAGCGTATAGCGAGATTTTGAAGACGCTCTAATTTGTTCAGTTGCTCCTCAGTCACATCTAAATAACATACATCGGCATAGTCAAGTATGGGGAGAAGGAGCGATTGAGCAAGCATAATCTTGGTTGAAAAAGGGAGAAAAAATTGGAGACGTTTGAGAGAGTGGAAAGTATGATGCATTCTTTTGACCTCGTTGACATGAGCTACCCAGGTCATGTTACAATCCATTATTAGGCCCAAGTTTTTCACTTTATTACAATAAGGGATTGGAACGCCAGAAAACTGGACTTGAGGTGTTGAGTTCCAGTCGATTTTGCACCTCAGTCTACTGCTGCCCAAGATTATACATTGTGATTTGGTGGGATTCACAAGAAGGCCGAAAGACTCAGCCCACGACTGAACTTCAACAAGGTCCGAGTTTAATGCACCAATGGCCTCATGCAACTCGGTCAGCTCAAAGTGTCGGTATAACTGTAAGTCATCTGCATACAAATGGAAGGGAGAAGAAATGACTTTGGATATGTTATTAATAAAGATAGAAAACAGCAAAGGAGAAAGTACGCCGCCTTGGGGTACACCAGCAGTAAGATCTAACCAGTCCGATGATGTATCGTTGGTCTTCACGCACTGCTGACGTCCGAAGAGGTAAGAGTGAAACCAGTCTATAACAGTAGGAGAAATGTTGACCGCACGGAGATATTTATTTACAGTAAAAATACTTTAGCCATCATGACCTTGCGTAGTATATAGTGTTATATTATGACGTGTATTGTTTGTTATGGCCGATATCCCAGGTTTCATTAACGCTAAAATAAAATATGTTTACGTCGATACATTTTTAGTTCAATCTACACTAAAATATTATGTTGTCATAATTCGTATATTAATACAAGTACAATATACATTATGTTTAAAACAACATAGCAAATATGACGTCTGAAAAAAATCAATACGACCAGTAATTAAATTAGCAATAACTATGCGAAGAATGTATATATTATAATCACTACATAGTATAAAACAAAGTTGCTTCCAGCTGGCTGTCTGTCTGTCCCCATGTATGCTTAGATCTTTAAAACTACGCAACTAATTTTGATGCGGTTTTTTTTAAAGATAGTGATTTAAGAGGAAGGTTGATATGTATAATACAAGCTGAGAAATTCAAGGATTTGTATTTCATACTAACCGTCAAAACGTACCTAGTGACGAACCCGAGAGAATCGAGGGTGAGCCGCTAGTATATTTGAAAATAATATAATCGTATAAATGTCTGTTTCAATATATATTAAATACCTATGATATATAAATTATTAAAAAAAATAGTATGAAAAAGATATGATCAGCGCAAAAACAGTCTTACCAACACAACACCTACAATAATAATTATTATTATAAAATTATTATAAGATTGTAAAATTTTATTGTATTGTAAAAGTAAATTGAACTAATTTACTTTTACAGTTTTCTTTAAAATGTCAAATATTTGCGTAAATATAAAAAAAAAAGTATTTTTTGTCTTTTATTTTTTCCATTTGTTAGTAAACACAATTATAACCCATATTTCTACTCTCGCTTGTACGTTGGATGCATTAACATTTCGTTTAGCATTTAAAAGCAATTATCGTTATTGCACATTTTTTCAATATATGAATAATAAAAAAAAATATATATATATTTTATGTTATATATTTTTTATTATAATTTAAAGCACCATATAATATATTCAATTCAATTCAATTCTTACCAAAGAAAATTTCTATTATTGAACTCTAACAAGATCAATTTAAAATGACAAAGACCTATCAAGATCACGAGGCTTACACACGTTGTCATTCAAGCATCAACGAATAAAAATCTAAAAAACACATAACCCTCCTTTAAGCTCCGATGCAGTCGGGTAAAAATATATGTGAATAACTTATTATGATACTATGACAAAACGATTGATTTAGACATTTGAATAGAATTTAAATTTCAATTCTTAGGCAATTTTAAAATACTATTTTATTTAAGACATTTATGTATATCAAATAAAGGAGAAAATGTAGCAAAAGCAAAACTTACCTAAAAAATCCAATAGTAAAACACTACATTACACTACATACAAAAATCGAAAAATAGCTAGGTTTCGCCAAACGTGAACAAACCGCAAGATGTCAATCCGTAATGGAACACTGAGGTCGGCTAACCATAACTCAATTAGGAGTATTAACTGCTTTTCCTTAGTGATGGACAGACATCGGTAATATTTTTGTGAATATTATATTTTTAATATAAAATACTTTTTATTATTTTTACACATACATATTATGTACATATATGACTTAATTAATAGGTTACGCTTCAGATGTAGAGTCATTTTTTATTAAAATGACACTACTCATGAGGTTTGCCAATTTAGTAAAAAAATATAAAAAACAATAAACGATCGATGAAGAAATTATGTATCTGTTATTAACATAACTGTACCTAAACTATGTATTTCCTCCTTTTTAAAGTCTTTTTTAATTCAATAAGAATAATAAATGTATTTTTTTATTAACAACTGTTCATTGTACATAGTATATACATTATTATCACTTTATCTCAATAATTTCTATTTGAACCATTTAAAAATACATGTATTATTCGAGATAAGTGTCCTATATATCAGTTATAGTATGGATGCCTAGTACATCTGATTTCATTATGTGGTTTCCCAGATCCCGCTATTTGACCTCAGAAAATCTTCAAGGCTAAAATAATAACGGTTTTGTTATTAATCAATTGTAGCGTTAACAACTACCACGAGTTATCCGATTGATATAAATGACAGTTTCAAACGTTTAAGTGGATAAGGCTATAAGACTTAGTTAATCGATAAAAAATCAAAAAAGTGTATGAAAGTTTCATAGCATGAAACATTAAATCTATGTTATGTTTTAACACACATAATTTGATACGTTGAAAATCTATACATGTAATAAAATTGTTACTGAGTCGAATCAGTACCTTAAATATTTTTTGGAAAATCTTATCGAAATAGACATTATTATCGATGCAAAAGCCGAATCTATAGTTTTTAGAATTTTTGTCTGTCTGTCTGTTACCGCATCACAGAAAAACCACTTTTTTACTAAATTTCAGAAACATGATCTAACGTTACATAGAAATAGCCTCAGAGTAAAATGGATGTAACATACAGACAGACAGACATGAAATTATAAGTGCTTCATTTCTACCTGTTGACTATGCACCTAAATTACTATATCGCTGGCAACCTTATAGAGCAATTACATTAAATAAGACATTTGCATAACGTTTTCAAATATCTGTTTAAAATAACTATAAAATCTACACATTGCACTAAATAACACTAACTCTTTTATCAATAGAACGTATTACTTTATATCGATTGTAAAATGTTATAGCTTTCCCATCACTGAGATCTCAGTTCTGGTTTAATCTTCGTCTTCATAGTCCATTCTAGACTGTTACTGTATTTGACCTAACATACATTTAGTAGGTTTCTAACTTATTGTATAATGGTTATATATAAGACCTACGCCCTTTAATTTTTAGAATCATAATGTGCCTGGTTCCTTTGTTTGTTTGTTTGTACCGAATAAGCTCCGAAACTACTAAACAGATTTAGATGAAATTTAGTAAGAAGATAATTTAGAGCCCTTGCATGGACATAGGACAGTTCTTATCCCCCTTAAGGGGGTGAAAATGAGGATGAAAGTTTGAATGGGGAAGCAACCTAGGGACGAACCCGAGCGAAGCGAGGGTGAGTCGCTAGTTACAAATATAGGCTTTACATATATTTACCTAGTCAGTATTCTTAAAGTTTTAAAACGATTTACCTATCGTAGCTATAGGCGTTTCTAGGTACCTTTTTGCTATATTTTTTTTTGTTTCAAACAGTTTAGGCAGGGCACGTCGATATAGCAACTCAACAGTTTTTTCCATCTTCAATTAAAGTTATTACGATTTCTGACAGTAAATAAATTATTATCAGAATAAAAAATCGGCAGTGGTAGACCAGTAGTAACGCGCTTATTTCAAATACCAAGTGAAGCGGGTTTAAATCCTGGGTCTCGCACCTGGAAGGAAAACATCGTGAGGAAACCTGCATGTCTGAGAGAACCTAGCTTTCTAAAAGACATGTGTAGTTCTTTAACCGGTAATACAGCTTCTTTTAAAAAAAAATCAAAAACAGATCAGTTGTTCAGAGATTACCCTCTACATATAAACTTATAAAAATACAAATTTTAGTTCCCTATAATATTCGTCTACATTTCAATATGTATGTACTAGTAACCACATCAAAATAAGTATTACGTAAATAACGATGATATAATAAAGACCTAAAACTTAAGCTTTGTTTATCTTGTTAAGGGCCGCATATATATAATATTTCAATAATTATTTTAAACTAGCAACTCACCCTCGCTTCGCTCGGGTTCGTCCCTAGTTACGTTTTAACGTTTAGCTCTGTGATGAGATAATTTTCCCCAGTAAAAAGTATCCAATATGTTAACCAACAGCTACCATCATACCAAATTTCATCAGAATCTGTCCAATGGTTTTCCCGTGATGCGGTAACAGACAGACAGACAAAAATTCTAAAAACTATAGATTTGGCTTCTGTATCGATAATAAAGTCTATTTCAATAAGATTTTCTAAAAAATATTTAAAGTACAGATTCGGCTTAGTTACAATTTTATTATATATAGATATAGATGAAACAATTTTTTCGTATTTTTAGCTATATACTTTTTGATCCCCAACGTTTAGAAATTGACAACAGACTACTCCTATGTATTGTATTTAGCCCTTTTTAACGTCTCATTGCTGGGCACGGGTCTCCCTACAATACGAGGATCAGACCATAGTCCACTACTCTTACATAGGAAATTTATATGTGTTCCCCCTCGTATTGAAGGTAAGCCCGTGCCCAGCAGTGACACGTTAAAAAGAGCTGAATTTATATGTGCAACTGAACAAATTGGGATGAGTATACAGACTATGACCTGGAGAAACATATAGGCTACTCTTAGTAAGAAAACTAACCAAAAGGTGGCGCTAGCTAAATATCTATACTATATAATATTATAAAGATGTAAAGTTTGTGAGTTTGTGATGTTGTAGGGGGTAATCTCTGGATGTACTGCACTGATTTAGATGAAATTTGGTAAGAAGATAGTTTGAGACCCTGGAAAGGGCATAGGATTTTTATTCCGGAAATCATCCTTTAAGGGGGTGAAAATGGGAATGAAAGTTTGTATGGGGAATCAAGATAGGGAAATGAAAAAAGCAGCTCTCAAGAGCGAAGCGAGGTTAAGTCACTAATCATATTATAAATGATATTTCACAATTTAGTTCCGTGCGGTCGATGATAAAATGCTCTATGTCTTTTAGACTTGAAAAGCATCATGAAATACATTGCATTAACCGATTGACCTTTACTTTCATAATGAAACAATTCACATAAGTTTAATATCCTCTGTAGAGTTAAAACTAACTATATTAAATTATTCTTGATAGTAATTCTGGTAAGTGAACAGTTCTCGTGGGATTAGTGAAGTTTTTAATTTTTTAAATTGAAACAATTTTCGTTATGCCTTTGAATATATTTAATGTAAAACGATGGACGTAATTTCAAGTAGTATCAATTTAGTTAAAAGAATGTATTATCTAAATGGATTGTACCGGGTGATGTGCTTGGGTATTTATTTATTTATAAGTTATAGGTTTCGCTTTTAGGGTAAAATTGGTTGATTAAGAGAAGATTTAGCAAATATTGCTAAGAACAAAAAAAGCTATTATTAGAATTATATAGTAATAAATGGTATCGCGTTCTCTTGGAGAATCAAATGAAGCAGGTTCAAAGCCCGGGTTTCGGATCTCTGATGTTTGAGTCATTTTCAACATTATTACCAAATTGCTGTGAAATAAAACACCTTTAAGAAACCAGCAAGTCTAAGAGAAACTGGCTAGTTATCGAAAAAAATGTAGGCCCTAATTTTGTCCGCCAGCCCGCATTTTGCTAGCATGGTGAGCTATGGCCTGATATCCCTCGCATATCTCAATGCGACGAATGCCCATGCTCAGCTGAGGGACGTTATAAAAAGAGCTAAATGAGAAATAATATTAAATTTTCATTTTCAAAACTATAAAATGATAAAGTTTGTGTAAAAATTTGTTTCCTTTTTATTTTTGTAGTTCAAATTTCTTCTAAAAAAATTTCTTCTCTTCTTTCTTCTTAAAAAATTGTTAGAATATGGTATTTGTATACACCTAATGCAGAATCGTGAACACGCCACAGGCTTAAGGCTACATCACTCATTCTATTCCATAATAAAATGATTCACATAAATGTTTCTATCATAATATGTTCTAAAAACCATAGTTATTACTTATATATTGATATAATAACTATAAAGTTTTTATTGTTATCGATGTTCGACATTCATGTAAACATGTAAACAAAACAATCATTAAGCGTACAAGGCTCGCAGCAAGTTTGTCGTTGTATGTCTTTGATTCTATAATACTAAGTATATGACGATACGTTTGGCTCAGTTTATAGTGACCCTGTGCCAGCGGTCGTGGGTTCGAGTCCCGCTGGGGGCATTCATTTATGTGATGAGCACAAATGTTTGTACTTCAGTCTTGGATGTTTATATTTATAATAATATGTATGAATTTAAAGTAGTAATAAGTGTAGTGTAATATGTGTAGTGTATCAACTATCTGGTATCCATAACACAAACCTCGTAGAACCTCGTAGAACCTCTTACCATGGAACTAGATGGTACTGTGTGTTAATGTCCCAATATATTTATTTATTTATTTATATTCTTACGTCAACTTGTTTCCATCTTTTAGTTTGCTCTTATGCAGTTAGGTTATATCGATTTTGTTATTTAATTTTTTATTCCATGAACGGGTTTATTCGAACTAGTATATTCATATATCAAGAAACAAGAATCAACAATAATGTACAAACTATAAACAATCGCAGTTATTTAACAAAATATATTTCTGAACTTGAAGAACCTACGTAAATAAATGACGTTAAAAAACTGACTCTATTACATAAGAGTAAGGTACAAATTTCACTAATCTCTAGTAACCATTGAAATTATTACAATTAGTAAAAATCGACTTTATATCAAAGGCAATAGAGTGCATTTTCAATTTTGATTTAAAATACTGTGTAAGAAGCTCGTCCGCGTTGGATAGGCTTCATCGCATTAGCTTTCACGTGTTTAGGAAATTTCGCGTCATAGTCTGTGAGGTAATAAGGGCTAATATTCTATTAGATTCTATATTCTATTAGAGTAGTGAAATCATTGATATATATATATATATATAAACAATAATCATTGATATATATATATAAACATAGATACACATTTCCTAACAAATCAGGTACTGATTTTAAAAAAGCGCACAATTTCAAATTACGCACTTTTTTGAGGACACTTTTGAGACGCTATATGCGTATCTTGAGTGTTTGTATCTACATGAGTAAAATATACAGAATCATAATATGTAAAACTGAAATATAATACAGGGTAGTACTAACGATCTACCCTTGATTTACTCATCCCTTACACAGGTGCAACACAGGGTGGCCTGGGTGACTTAGTAAATTTCTCAAAATATAATAAGATCAATGATTTCAAATATAAGATAGAGTCTTTATATATTCTTAGCAGAAATGCATTCCGAGCCGGTACTAACGACTACTGACAATCTTTTTAAGTTGACACTACTAAATTATTTGTTAATATCAGATTGCTTGATTAATTTTCCTATAGCTTAACTTTCATTTGGTAATAGATGAAAAAAACTCGCTTTGTAGCGTGAAGAAACAATAAAAAAAATATAATTTCATTAATAATAGATAAATTCGTAATTATTATTATTAAAAAAAACGACTGCGAGATTTTTTTGTCAGCGTAGACAAGATGTCCTATCGCATTCGTCGAAGAACAGAAATTTTAATAACTGATTAGTAGTTTTCATTTACTATAGATACCTAATCAGATATTTTCGAAGTCGGTGTGCTTTGATTTGTAGCGGCTGGCACCGACTTTGAAAATATCTGATTAGGTATCTATAGTAAATGAAAACTACCAATCAGTTATTTTTTACTTTTTAGTGCTTTTTTTGAAGTCAGTTTTTATTTTTTTCTTAAAAAAGTTTTTATTTTTCCCTTTTTAGTGTATATATAATAGGAGTAACAAAGTATGAAGACTGACAAACTAAAATTTGCTTTTATAATAATAATATATATTTTTGATTATATAATAATTTATAATAATAATAATAAACACTAAAAATTCTGGCTCTATAATCAGATTTTAACGTATTGGGCTTGTCAAATAAAACAAAATAAAAACTACTGAGCCAAACTATATTAATTTTTTATGGGACCAAATAGCAACTATTCCGCATCAAACAAAAGAATAATCACTTAAATCGTAATCATAAATCTCAGCGTAATCGGTGTACATACATAAAAAAATGGAATTGAGAACCTCCTCCTTTTTGAAATCTGTTAAAAATTGTATGGAAATAACAAATTTAATTTTTATGTTATAACAATCATAATACCCTCTGTTTAGTTAATTATGATTAATCAATATACCTAGTAAGTAAATAATCACGACATGTCCTAGGGCATATAAATATTATAATAACTGGACGACTGAGCTTCACTCAGCGTAGGCGCAGTAGGTCCATTCGCAACAATGGAAGTACCACAAAAATTTACAGGATGACGCTCTATAAAAATTTACGAGATGACGCTATATGACATTGTCAGCTTAATTAAGAGCAGATAGACAAAGGCTTTAATATTTTTTAATATTTAATATTTAATCATTTTTATTTCAGGCAATATTTACAAGAAGATCTTAAATATGTAAACAGAGGCCCATAGAATATATACCTTAAAACTAACATTTATATATATATATATATATATATATATATATATATATATATATATATATATATATATATATATATATAAACTTATATAACATGAAGATGAGAATGATTTAATTATTATTTATAAAAAAATATTTGTTTTCTTGTGAAAAATTGCGTTATTTTTTCAGAGACAACTATCAATTTAAAAAGCAAAACCTTATCTAAATACAAAAAATTGATCCAAATCGTAAGAACCCATTTGCACAAGAATCGCTTACTCAATATTATAAGATTTATATTACAAAAAAACGAGATTTTACACTATCCTGAATGTAGATAAAGATGTTTAAATTTTGATTTACCAAGCAATAAATTAAAACGATCAAACAGATTTATAGACAGTCATTATCATTAGATTTAAAATACTTCATTCTAATTCACTTGATCAAAGCTGTCTATTTAAGATTGTTATAAATATATCGTATTTTTGAGTAGATGAGCCATCATTGTTGAATATGTTTATCGTATGAATTATGCTGTATTGCCTCGATGGTCTAGTAGCTAGCATGTACAATTATAAAAACGGAAGTTCTGGGTTCGAGTCCCGAGTTAAGTTTTTTCTATTAAGAAATCCTCAGTAAAGTCCGAAGTTGAAAAGTTGGTGGTGTTACATCCCCGAGTCTCAGAGACTACGTAAATTTAGGTCGTAGGACCTAAGGTGTAGACTTTAATTCTCGCCGGTCGTGTCATAGTATAGTTCCGTTGTGTTTGAAAGCGATGGAAATAGAGAGTGCCAAATTTGACCGGATATTATCTATACTAATATTATAAAGCTAAAGAGTTTGTTTGTTTGTTTGGTTGAACGCGCTAATCTCAGAAACTACTAATCCGATTTTAAAAATAGTTTTTGCATTAGATAGCCCGTTAACTGAGGAAGGCTATAGGCTATATATTATCCCGGAAAAATGTATGTTTCACTTGGGATAAATTTATTTTTGTCTAGGGACGAACCCGAAGCGAAGCGAGGGTGAGTCGCTAGTTCTCTTATATTATACTAACTTCTTCTCTTTCTACTAGCGAAAATCCATAGCTTACATCGGGATTATTAAAAGAAAGTTATTTATGTAAATCATAAGTCATAGATACATAGAACACATTTTATACATTATGTTGCTTTTCTCTTTATTATTTTTAACATAGAAAGTATATAACATGCATTCGACTACTACTACCATATAGACTGAGACTGAAACGACCTGAGAAGAAAAGACGAAAGATTATAGACCATATAGACCAGATCAGTACTTGATAATTCGAATAATTGATGACAAAAAGCGTGATGTGCTTTATTATTGCTATTATATTATATATTTTCTTTTTAAATAAAACGATTTTTTTGGCGGATGTATTTTGATTTTTGGTTCCCGACGTTTCGTTTAGTCACGTGAGAGACTAAGGCTCTTTTTATATTTTTTTTAATATAAAAAAAAAATAAACCCACATTGCCATATTGGAACTTAACGTGTTATCCGTTACTTAGAATTTCTAGCTTTAACTCTAATAAAATAACTTATTTACTCCACAATCATAATCAAATCGATGAAAACTATTAAAGTAACATCAACATAATAATAATATGAGTATCATACACTAAATATCTATAATAATGAATATTTTTTACTTACCATAAAAGTAACTGTAAAATTTTATAAACAATCGTTTGAAATCACTGCGTCGCTATTTATATATCAATCTATTAGTAGTCCGGATCGGAATTCCGTTTACATGTGAGATGTTAACGTAGATGTATAAACATTATTACAAAAAAATCCTCTTTTGAAATAGGTTAATTGTTATGACAGTAAAATAGTAAGAAGTGATCAAAATATGGAAAAAAGTTATGAATGACCTAACCGTGTAATTTTGATATCAAAAATTCAGAAAATACTGTATCTATACAATTTACGAACAGAGTTTAATATTTTAAAAGATATATTAATATGCAATATGCATTAATTATTATAAATAAAGAATTCTTACCTAGATCTTCTAGAAGATACAGGATATTTTAATGGACCAGTGGATCTTCTTCTGTCTTTTGAGCTAGGAACTGATAGGAAGTATTCATCTTCTGTGTCGGATCCAGGACTATCTAAATTTACCAACGCTGGAGCTGAACGTCTTCTATTTGATAATATTTTTGGCACATCTAACATGTCTCTCAAAACATCACAGTATTTACAATCTGCTGCTTCTTCTATATACGCTTTAGTTAATTCATACGCGTAGTTCTCTAAAAAGCATTTATGACACCCTGCTACGTAATTAGGATCAATATCGGAATCTTCGCTAGGTTCTTTTTCTTTCTTTTTAAGCAATTTTTTCTCCATTTTCTTACAACTTTTACTGTCTTTAGTTATCTTTTCTTCTTTATTCTTTACTTCTTTTTCAAGCTCTTTCTGTCTGATCTCTTTTAAGCATTCGGCTTGGTCGTTATAGTATTCGACACAACGTCGTTCGCTTTTGGACGGTTTCGTCGGACTTTTCTTTTTTAATTTCTTTGTTCCTATGTTTACATTTATAGGTTCTATTCTCAATGATTGCATCTGCTTAATTATATGCTCTTCTACGTAAGGTCGACCATAAGACGACACTTCGTCCACGGCATTGGCAGTGTTCTGATCGTTAATAGTTTTGGCACAAGTATCGCTCTCTTTGTTTCTAATGGCTATTTTATCGTGTTTATCTAACTCTTTGATCTCGCTATCTCCGTTGATTTTATGACCGTTTTTTTTCGTACACTTTACAGATGGATCGTCGTCGAGACATGTTTCGTAACCGTCGATTTCATGATCGATATACAACAGATTGTTTTGTTCCTGGACGGAAACTCTTGCGGTTGCATCGTAAAAACTCGCGGTGTCGTCCGTCGGTGAATTAATGGATTCCTTCCAACTTTCGTCACTTTTTGTTTTATCTTTGTTTATATCACATTCTTTCCAATATTTTTCAAAGCTGATTCTCTCTAAGCCAGTTGGCGTTACAGCAAAAACCATTTCATCTGAAGTCGAAAGATCTTTACTTTGCTGTTTTGATAACGTTCTTTCATCTGCCCCCTTTCTATCAGCTGATTTGCTTCTTATAGTTAGTTCTCTAGGACCGAGCAAGACATCATCTTCTGTCATAGTCATATCATCGTCTAAAGACTCGTCTGATTTCGAAGATTTTAAATCTGCTACACCATTAATTTTTTCTGCTTCAATCTTTATATCTGTAGCTATTTTGTCATTTTCATTTAAACTGTCTTTTTTGCAATCGTCATAGCTTATGTCAGCTAAAGCAGATAATTCCTCATCTTTTATAGACGACTCTTCAGGCTCTAAGCATATTTGTACTACTTCCAAACCTTCACCATATTCTTGTAAGCATTCATGAAAGGAATCCATTCCAGTGTGATCGTCTGATGCCAGCGAGTTTATACATTCCTAGAGACAGAAAAATATATAAAATAAGTGAGTTACAGTACTCGTTTTATGAAATTTAATAGTCGCACTGAACTATGTTGTAGTGGTTGCGCATCAATGTTACTACTAAAATAGCAATTTGTATGCGCGCGTAGCATAGGCTAGTTATTCTGACAACATATTACAGAGCGGCCCACGTACTATTTAATTATATTATATAGTTTACGAAAAACATATGAAGTCGTTCAACCCGCACTTAGTCAGCGTGGTGGACTGTAGCCTGATCCCCCTCTTACTGAGAATAGGTCCACCCCCAGCAGCGGAAGTTAAAAAGAGCTAAATATAAATCTTATAATAAAAAAACACGAATTGTTTTTTTTAAACATTTATTTTAACACACAACATAGCATTTAAAATAACATTCAGGTTTTAACCTTAAAGCAACATACATCAAAAATATTCGCCATCGATCCACAACTACGTAATTTACAATAACTTAATTAACTTGCTCTTACAATTAAACTTTAATATAGTTCGTATAACTAGATACAGAAATTTGAAATAAGTTACATTTAAAAAATACCCGTTAACATAAGACCTAAAAGTATGTTTTGATAACAATAATAAAAACATTTTTCACAATTAATATATTCATTAAAAATATGTCATAAAAGTAAAAATAAAACTCTATAAAAATAACATATAAAGTATTTTGTGCAATAATTATTTTGAACATTTAAGGACATTAAAGACTATAAAAAAATTATATATGAAACTAGTTCATTAATATTAGTTTCATCAAATAAAAATCATGTACTACTCCTATGTTTGACATGTCTGTCTGTGGTATCGTAGCTCCTAAATGAATGAACCGATTTTGATGCGGTTTTTTTTTGTTTAAAAGCTAACGTGGTCGAGATGTTTCTTAGCTATAATTTATTGGTAATGTAATCAACAGCAATGCAACTAGAGAATAGCATTATGTAAAATTATTTAATTATTAGTTAATTTTTCATTTTAAACAGCCTGAATAAGATTTCAATGGGGAAAAAATGGAAAAGTTACCCGGAAATTTTTGGAAAAACTGAAAACGCTTTTGATATATACATGTTATAAAGGATTTTTGTAATAACTCAAAGATAACAAGACAGTAACTGTCGGGTTCTGGTCAGTTAGATTGTAAATAATAATTAAATTACTAACTTTATTTATTACTTATATCTATTTATTAATAATAGCTTTGGACATTTATGCAACAATTTTACTTATTTGTAAACTTTATAATATTAATATCTGTAAGTAACATCTTAATCACTTATCACTCTATGATATGTTTTGGAATTACCTGTAACATTATATTATTATTGTTATTTTTATTATATTTTCCTATATGTTTTTTTATATTTTTATTTTTTGGGGCTAATGCTTATTTATGAATACCTATTTTGCCTTATAAATGAATTAGCAAGACGATTTACAATCTTTAAAATTCATCTTTAAAAGCAAAATTTAAAATATCTATGTAATAGAGTTCTGAGCGCAACATAAATAGTATTTCAATGATTTTACAAAAAAAGTGAAAATAATAACATTTTTTTTTTAATTTTATTTATTATTTTTTATTAATTTAAATTATTTATTTATTTTTATAAAAAAATATAAGTAAGCTGTCCAGCATATGTTTATAAATTTTTTTTCTAAAATCTCTCATTACTTTAGGGGTTTATATAAATTATTTACTTACTTATACATATAATATAATATAATAAATACTAAAAATAACACCCATCTACATTATCACATTGAAAATTGACTACACACCAATTGCTACGTTCTATCCACAACCAATTATAAGTTACATTTTAATTGAGACAATTTGGCAGGACATCCAATAAGCCTTATAATAAAAACATTATATTTATTTTAATATAAAAACAATACACAAATATTTTTCTATACTTATAATAAAATTCTAACTAAGTAGAATCTGTACATTAAATATTATTTTGGAAAATCTTATTGTAATAATCATTATTAGCGAAACAGAGGCCGAATCTATAGTTTTTATAATTTTTGTCTGTCTGTCTGTTTATCTGTCTGGGAACGCATCACGAGAAAACTATATATACCTATAACTATATATAACTATATGTAACTTGATGATAGCTGATTATCCGGGTCAAGATATTAAATACTTTTTACTGCGGGAAAATATCTCATCTCTGAGAAATCTATATCTACTAAACATTAAAACTTAACTAAGGATGAACCCAAGCGGAGTGATAGTGAATCGCTAGTATACATATATATTTATTATTAAATTATTTTAAAATTACACATTGTTAAGAATATTATTATTGTTTATTTCAAAGAATATTTATTTATATTATGAAATATGTGAATGGGAAAAACAATGGAAGGTAAAATATCAATACTAAGAACACCACAAAGACTTTCGTCAAAAAAAGATGTAAGGGGAATTATGTTTTTCATTATTTTTGTGAATTAATTAAATATTATACTTAAAATAAAGTAACTAAATAAACATAACATACATTACAGTATTTATTTGTAACTAAGTAGTTTTTCCAGAGATATCTAATAAAAATATTCTTACTCGCCGTTTTCTTTTGTCGATATCTACGATTATAAGCGTCCACCATTAAAATCAAGTACCCCCGAAATCAAAATATTCCCCGATAATGTTTTTAATAACAGTTTGGGCTATAATATTGTGCGAATAACCATATGTGCGTAGAACCAATAACCATATTATATATAATGTAGCTGTTCTGAAAGTACATTAATTACAGAGGGACAGATTTAAAAAGCTACTTCAATTTTTTTTTAAAAACTAGCTTTTGTCCGCGAAAATGTATACGTATTAATCTCCGTACTAGAATACTGTGTAGTAACTTTCAAGAACAAAGTACAAGTTGATGCTTTGTAGCGCCATCTAGTGGTCATTGGTAGCAAACATTTCGGTTTTTACTTTCAGTTTTGATTACGACATACATATTAATTTCCAAAAAATTTTACTACTTACTACTTTTTTATACGTAAATAACAAAAACTTCAACATCTTAATAATATTTTTGCCATAAGCAAAAAAATATTAATTTTCCTAAAAAAGAACGACATGTATAACTCAATATACCTATGAGTTTGTAATCTGCATTTAATATATGCCATGACTGGGAACAAAACCCGTGACCTTTTCTCGTAAAGTTACTACATTCGACAAGATATTCAACTATCTGCCTCATCTAACTCCATACTAACAAAACAATTGATACGTCGGTCTTGTCATTTCATAATGATTTCTGCCTTTATTTTCGGTGGGACTCGGAATGGAGAGTCTATCACGTCTTGACACTGCAGTCGTAATTCCATAATGTCACGGTGCAAGGACATTATAAGTCGAAGTATTTTAGTGAAATATTCCAATCTCTGGAAAGAGAAAAAAATTACAATGATAATAATTTAATTATATAAAGTTCAACAAAAAAGCTTGAGAGCTTTTTTGTTGAACTTTTGTTGAACTTCGATTCAATTCAAATAGTAGGTTAAATAGGCTAAATCTTTAGTCTAAGCTATTTTTCTAAAACTACGAGAGTAATAATATAATTGTATAATATCGTCTTTTATGATTTTTTTTACAGTTTACAATAAACAAAATTAGTAATTTTAGCTCTTGTGTTAAGCAAGTTGCTTTTAGTATACTAAAATTATTCTAGATATAGTTAACCCATTGATAAAGCAGAATATATATAATATGAAAAACAAATACGAAGAAAACGACTCAATCCGAAAATTACTTTAAATAGGTTTATAGCGTATTTATTATATATTATAAGTCGTTGCCGAAGGTAATCAAAATTAAGGTTGCCAATTGAACTTACATTTTTGTTGTTTTAATACTTATAAAAATTATAAGGTATTTAATGATTTAAAAATAATTTAATTCAAAATTTAAAATTTTGACATTTATTGTCTCGCAGTTGGCAGCCCTGATTATGATTTTTAAAGCATGCACAATTGATTGTACACTAAAGGGAAAATGTCATACAAAAAATAATTAAAAAAAAATCCAAAATAAACAAAATAAAATCTTAGAGCGGTAATTTTATTCCCTTTATTGTACAAAAAAATGCATATTAAATAAAAATGCATGCATAATTTTTATAAATACTGCTCTAAGCGGAAATAAAAAGCTTAAAGAGAAATAAGACTTACTTTATATTTTCCCCTCAGTGTACAATATCACAACACTTACGACACTTGAAAAATAATAATTTAACAGTACTCATATCAACATTGATTAATTATTATTTCGATTTTGATTAAAATTATTTTTCATTAATTATTTTTTTATATATTTACAATAAAGTAAATTGCATGTATAATGTCATATTTACGCGAAATTAGTATTTTTACTAATTACAATAAAAATATTTCAATAACTTATTATTATGTAAATATTAAACAAAAACCCCTGACATACTTTAGTTAATAACTAAAACATAACCCACAAAAAAATAACTATAATTATTATTATAATATAAAAATAACGGATAGACAAATCAATAAAATTTGGATTATTTGCATTAGTTGAGAGTTTTTAATCTTTTATATGAAACTATCTTTGGCTTACGATGCTTTAGAGCAAACATGGTCACGGGAGAGTCTCTTATTACAAAAATTTAAAATTATAACGCGAATAAGAAAAGATAGTTCCATTTAAAAATGTTAAATGTTCGCCTAAATCTAAGAAAGTAAGTTTAATTTTACCAACCTGACTACTTTGCATGCTGTGCCCATTCGCCTTCTCGCCCCCGACCACTGTGCTGCAAGGGAGTGGCTTTGCGACGCCGATTGTAACGATTCCTGAGGGGAAAATATGAAATATATAATTATGTTCTAAATACATTAGCTTTATTATAATATTTAATACAAAAAAATATTATGTTTTGTTTGTGTAGATAATTTCCTCCATACATCTCCATATAGAAAAAAATATATTAATCATAATTTCCCTGTATATGAGTTTAGTTATAAGGAGTTATTTATTATCAGTCCTCCCATTTTCTTAAAACTACATTAAATCAATTGTCGCAACTTTTTTTCATGGAAAAGACAAACAGACAGATATTGTCACATTTATAATATTAAATATACATAAATATGTTGGGACATTAACACACATCACCATCTAGTTCCATGGTAAGCTACGAGGCTTGTGTTATGGGTACCGGATAGTTAATACACTACACACATATAACTTGAAATACATACATCTATAGAGATAAACAAAATTGGAGTGTCCGTTTTTAATATTAAAATAACAATTTTTACTAAATACATATGGATACATATACCAAAACAACATTTTTTACAATTTTTGTCTGTCTGTCTATCTGTCTGTTTGTTCCGGCTTATCGCTAAAATGGCTGGATCGATTTTGACGGAACTTTCACAGGCAGATAGCTGATGTAATAAGGAATAACTAAGGCTACTTTTATTTTAGAAAAAAAAAAAATAGGGTCCCGTGAAAAAATTTAAAACCAAATTAAATAATTTATTTTGTTTTGGGAAGCAACCTAGGGACGAACCCGAGCGAAGCCTGGGTGTGTCGCTTGTATTATAATATTAATGTTAGTATGATTTAATTGCGAAATTTTCCAGTGATCTTTTATCATCATCAATAAACATTATTTTTTGTTAACCGTGTCTACGACAATATCACACTACTGTGCCTTCCACTGAATATTATTGAAATACTTCTAGTACTTTCTACTAGTCATACATAAAAATTCATGGTTATTATGACTCTACATACATATCTAATATCTATACATATAATAAAACAGTAACTTAACCAAATCGATGTGCGCGTTTCACGCAAAATGTACTGAACCGATTTTAATTAAATTTTGTGTAACTTATTAATCGGCTCAATATTTAGGATACCTTTTACTACAGGAAAATCAGTAATTTTGATTGGAAAACACAATAACTGATTCTATAGAGTCGTTCTTAGAAATTAACATGTCTGACGTTGGCTAAATCTTAAGAGATACATCAAAACAATATACTAGAAAATTGTAGGTCTTAATAAGGCCTGAAGACAATCTGCAGTAGCATAAGTCTTTCTCCTAAGGTACACTCACTAACTATCCACATTGATTTAAAACATACATATATTTTTCAAGTTTCCAATTTTCATTTACAAAAACTCCATTTATTGTATATTTTCATTAACACAAGAAAGTCACACCTCGCACAATCACTGTTTTATCTTGAAATATAATAAAGTTAAACATTCTTTAATTGTTCTCTTGAGTTTACTTATATCGTGATAAGATAGTTACATCTTAGTAAACTATTTGTCGTTATTTGAAGAGCTCATTCGAAAATTTTCCTTCAAAGTACCTACTATTTACTTTTTAAAACACTAACAAAAAATAAAATAATATTAGATATTACATAACACCTATTTACATTTTATATAATCCATATCCATTCATTGAATTCAAATTCAAAATATTTTATTCAGCATTAAATTATTACAATTTTTTACTGAACGTCATGAGTCTACTACCATTTCGGAAAGAAGAAGCTTCAGTCCTGAGAAGAACTGGAGAAAGAAAATATATATAGATTAATTATATATACTAATATTATAAATGTGAAAGTGTATTTGTTTGTTTGCCCTTCTTTCACGTCGAAATAGACTGAAGGATTAGCGTGATTTTTTTGTGTGGACATAGTTGGAGGGCTGGAGAGTGACAGAGGCTATTTTTTAACGTGGAAATTTATCTCATTCCCACGGGAAATCACGTTATAATACAACCTAAAAAAATATTTATGATCACAGTTACTTGAAACTTAGTATTAATGCTTTTTAAAACAATTAAATAAATATGTGCTTAGCATTTTTCAAAATTCATCCCAGAAGAGGGTAAAATAGGGGATCAAAGTTTTTATGAAACCTAACTTTTTAGTTTTTTTGTAGTTTTAGCGCAAGCGAAGCCGCGGGTTCCAGTTGTATATAAATTTAAATAACTTCTAATAAAAAAAGAAATCGGGCACTTATATTATTTCAATATATATACTGTAGACGGCATATTTTTAGCATAAAATATTGTCAATAAGAAAAGAAAACAAATCTATCCTACTAAAACCTATGTGCTATTCCAGACTATAATCTATCTCTATGCCTTTCATCCAGCTCCGTTCAGCTGTTCTGGCGTGATTCAGTAACAAACATCCAACCAAACTTTCATATTCATGATATTTATGGGATGGAATAATGGGATGGGATTTCAGCAAAATTTATTCGTTTCAAATCTGCCTCTTTTAAAATTGTCTAGCAATCTTTACTAATACATTACTAATAAAATTTCTGCCAAAACAGCAGTTTACATGTGTACCATTCGATTTGAAAATTTTTATCTACCTTTTAAAATAAAGGTTTATGTTATTTATATTCACATGATAGTTTTGCCGAACCTTTTTAATGAATCCGTAAACAAATTTAACAATCTCAACTGGATTAAAGCCATGAATCAAGAAAATCGAATTGAATTGAAATTCAACAATGCCATTAATAAAATAAAGACTATATTATACAAATTTAATTAATTATACGAGTATTTTAGATTAGATTAAATTAAACTTATCGATATGGATATCACTATACATCACTATACATCAGTTAAAAATCTCAAAACTTACTCGAAAAACCTTGTATCGTAACCAAATACAACACTAAACTGATTATGAAATGTTTTACGCCAAATTTTAAGCGAATGTTTTCAAACCGTAAAATATACCTATCTCAAAGCAGTTTTCTATTACACTAACAAAACATTGTTAAAGTAAAATATTGATATTTAGCTACTATTTATATCTTATTGTTTGCAGTAAATGAGTGTTTGATGTAGATTTTAAAGTAGCTTTAACGCTATTGTGACTAGAAAAAGACCTCTGGCGCAATAGTGTAGCACCTTATAAGTCGATCGACACAGGTTCGATTTTGTCAGAGTAAAAATTTACAAAGAAACCCAGCTAAAAATATAAAATAATTATACTACTACGCTACCTGTATACTCATGCGTAAAATAATAGATGTGACATTTCATACTGCAGAGGTATCTTTTGTAAAAAAAGATCAAACACAAATGTACATAGTTATTGCTAATCAACGTGCTCAGCCACTTAGTGTCACCTATATCTAGAACCAAGTCTGGAAAAAAACTATAACATTTGAGGGAGCAAAAGACTATAATATTTTACCAAAATAAATAATAAAATCTATTAGTTCCAATAACTTCAAGTCTAGGTTATATAATATGTAAGTACAAAATAAAACTATCTTTTCGGATTTTTTCGCGGATTTATTTTGGTTTTTGGTTCCCGACGTTTTGAATGCTTTGCAGCAATCATGGTCACAAAAGAGACTAAGCTGTAAGATATCTCAAAGGTATTATATAGTTGTTACAGACAGCCTACCCACAAAATAACAAAATAAATTAAAAAAAAATTAAAATTGGCACTAAAGAACCTTACAATATTTGTTAATTTTAATTTTAAACATTTTTATAATTTTAATTACTTTTATACTTTAATATGGAATATTATTCATATAATTTAGTCCAGCCGTATTGGAAGAGTTAGGTAACTAACACACTAACAGAAGAATTTTATAAAGACTAGTGACCCACCCTCACTCCGCTCGATTCGTCCCTACATACGTTTTAACGTTTAGTATAGATTTCTCAGAGATGAGATATTTTCCCGCAGTAAAAAGTATCCTATATGTTGATCCGAATAACCAACTATCATCATACCAAATTTCATCCAAATCCCTCCAGTGGTTTTTTCGTGTGGTAACAGACAGACAGACAAAAATTCTAAAAACTTTATTCGACCTCTAATATCGACAATAATATCTACGAGTATTTTAATAAGATTTTCCAAAAAATATTTAATGTACAGATTCGGCTTAATTACAATTTTATTATATGTATAGATTTGTACATAATATTATATTAAAGAATCATATTAAGATATACACTTAGCTTCACCTTTAGGGAAATTTACACACATACACATATACAGTACACATACACACGCACTGACGTGTTCACGTTTATATGAGCAATGTGTAAACATTTTAAATAAAACTATCTTTTCGAATTATTCCGCAGATTTATTTTGATTTTTGGTTCCCGACGTTTCGAACGCTTTACAGCAATCATGGTCACGGGAGTGACTAAACCGAAATAATCCGAAAAGATAATTTTACTTAAAATGTCAAATATTCGCGTAAATCTAAGAAAGTACAATGTGTGATCAATTAAAATAAATGTTTTAATTACCTTTCGGTGCACTTTTAATAGCTCTGACTGCGTAGGCTAGTGGACTCCTTGATACGTCCAACCCGTTGACAGACACTAAGCGGTCGCCCGGCGCCAGCCGTCCGTCCTGAGCCGCCGCGCCGCCGCGTACTACCGACCGCACCACGATCACTGAGCTACCAGGCTCAGATGGGTCCTAAAAAGTTTGATTATGATATAAGTTACAGTATGTATGTATATTTTTTTATTGTTCGATAGGCTTGTGCTTCACTCTTCTGCAATCACTCTTGCTTTGAAGGTACTTATATTATAGGTGGCAAGAAACACGGATGCTTGAAGGGTGTTCCACACCTTAGCAGTTCATTTCAGAAACGTTCAGAAGCTCCTACGCGCACTCCTCAAAGTATATCTGATAGAAGATCGATAGATAGGCGACATTGCGTCGATGCTGTAGACATCGATATTGTACATATGTGTATGCATTCAGCCCTTTTTAACGTCTTATAGCTGGGCATGAGCCGCCTTTCAATACAAGGAGGATCAGGCCATAGGCGGACTGAGCGTGTCTCTTGAAACTTAGCTTTCTCTCAAACATGCAGGTTTTCCACGACATTTTCCTTCACCGTAAGACAAGTGGTAATCATGTTGGAAATGCACACACTAACTCGCTGTTATCATATAAACAACAAGTCTTAAGGCAATGAATATTTTTAACAATTTTCTTAATTAATATGATGTTTTCTTAACCGAATTACGAACATGGCTGTCAATAACCATATATATGTACGAATGCGTGAAAACGTCTCACTCTTCAAAGATAAAAGACATTTTCGAAACGACCAGATAGAAATTAAGAAGAGTTAATATTTTCTCATAGTGTAACACTACCTACAGAAAGTTTTTGTGACAAAAAAAAAAGAATGTTGAAAAACTCAGAAACTGCATATGTAGCCTACTTTTTAGATATTTCACAAAAAACCAATTTACACACAGTAGGTAACTGACTTTATCATGATTGGCGCTATCTAAACATATGTATACCATAAAGCATGTTTCAGATGTAATTTTTTATATAGGCGTTCCACACTATACAGAAATATACGAAATGTACTAAAATACTAACCAAATAGTCCAATATCGAAAACCCTAATCCTCTATCTTCTTTTTGCAGCTGAATATATTCAACTTGATCACTCCACATCGCCAGACCACTCAGCGGTTCTAACGACCTCGACCTGTTCCTTTCTAGATCATCTGAACAAAATTCTGCAAAGAAAAAATAGTATTAGTGTTAATAGGAAAAAAATGCTAGACTTATATAATGGGAACGGCCTAATAAATTAAGAAATAAGTAGCGTAACTTCAGACTCACTCTTCAGAAATAAATTATTTGTAGTAAAGCCCGAGTCAAAGAAGGGTAAACTAACTAATGCACTTTAACATCCTGCTATCCTAACTCTTACTAATCCTACTAATATTATAAACGCGAAAGTTTTGTGATGATGGATGGATGGATGTTTGTTACTCTTTCACGCAAAAACTACTAAATGAATTTTGATGAAACTTTACAGAAATATAGCTCATATATCAGAGTAATCAATACAGATAAATAAAATTGGAGTGTCTGTTTGTAATACTAAAATAACCGCTTTTTACTTAATGCATATGGATGTATACACGGTAAATATACCAAAACAACATTTTTTACAATTTTTGTCTGTCTGTCTGTTTGTTCCGGCTAATCTCTGAAACGGCTGGACCGATTTTGACGGGACTTTCACTGGCAGATAGCTGATGTTAAAGGGAGTAACTTAGGCTACTTTTATTTTAGAAAAAGAATCAGGGTTCCGCAAAAAAAATTAAAACCCATAAAATTATGAACAAAATCCGCATAGGGTCTACGTACCCGAGCAAAGCGAGGGTAAATCGCTATATAATTTAAATGAATATCTTAGGAGTAGCAAGCTTCTATTTATGTATACCTAAACTTAGCTAACCGTGAAAACGTACCTAGGGACGAACGCGAGCGAAGCGAGCGTGAGTCGCTAGTATATAATATAATTACAAAATACATTAGGTGTACCAAAACACAACATATCTAGTTATGGTTACACCTCGTCCATCCGCTCTAGATTAAGAATTACGTAGAATAAGAGAGACGCAAAGTCAGCGTCTGGTCGGCCCACTCGGCATCCGCCGGCCGGGAATGTATTTAGAGACTAGAGGAGCATTAAATCGCCTACATGTCTCTCATTCGTTTTATTTTTTTTATTATTAAATTTTTTGTTAGTACAACTATCTTTTTAAACGCTCCGAAACCAAAAGTATCTTCATTACACATTATTTCCACATAATCTTACCATCGTGATCATGTCCCGCGGATAGCACGGTGGCAGCACTACATAGAGACGCGACTGAACTCTCCGACTTTGCCTTAATCAGTCTTTGTGGTGGCGCTAGTAGGTCTTGTAAACTACCCCCCACTACCCCACTCTGAAAACAAATGTTTTGTTGTTATGGAAAGTATTTTTAAGGGTAATCTATATTTAAAACAGGTTTCTATTTACAAATTGTTTTGCTATAATTCATTTTAGAAATTGAACGTAACATCAGAAAAGAAAATTTTAAGCCATAATCGTTGAAATTTTAATGCAATTTTATTTTTTGAATATTAAAAGAAAATGTATTGTGTGTTGTAGGAAATAAATTAAATTAATGTCAGTAATATCTTTGTCTTAGTACATTCATGCACAGTAGGTAATCTTCGATTTGAAATTATATTGCTCAAAGGGCTTCCTTTAAAACGTATTGAACACACAACCAAAAAGTCGCATCGGAAAAACTATTAGGGTTTTTTCAGAATTATCTAAGTAATACACTCGCACGTTCATCATTCACTTCTTATTTTATAAACTTGGTATTATATTTGTTTCTAAGAATTTACAACAAACAATAATTATAAATATGATTCTTCATCATTAAATCATTACAATTTTTTACTTTTAGCAGGAACAAACCTCAATTCTAAAAAGAATCGACCACGAACGACTTGCTTTCCATCAGATGTTCTGTCTGCTTGTTTGTCACTGAATCTCATAAAAAAAAAAGAAAACTTAGCAGGAATAATGGTTATTTTTATCTTCTTTCCGTTTTTGGTCAGAATTATAATATCCAACACCAATCCCAAGTTATGTTAAGTAGATTTAAAGACCTATTTCAAATATTAGTATACCATTAAAAATTTACTTACCCTCGCAAAGCTAGATTCGAGCCGCGTGTCATCATCGCTTCGCTTCCTGACCACCACCAACAGTACCGGCGACTTGACCGCGCGCAGTCTCGTCACCACCTCCACGTGATGCGCTCCTAGTACACGCCAGCCGTTAACCTGAACAGTGTACATGGTGTTGAAAGATATTTGATATATAAAAACATGAATATAATGACGGCAGTGGTAGCCGGCTTTTCAAGCGGGTTCAAATCCCGGGTCTCGCACCTCTGATATTTTCATGTGCGAATAATTTCCAACATGATTACCACTTTTCTTACAGTGAAGGAAACATCGTGAGGAAACTGATGAAACGGATGTCTGAGAGAACCTAGCAAGTTTTCGAAAGACATGTGAAGTCCGCCAACCCGTGGTGGCCTGATCCCTTTCATATTGAAGGGAGGCCCGTGCCCAGCAGTGGGACGTTAAAAAGAACTGAATACATACATTTAAACTTTTATTGAAGTTATACTTCTTTTAGCACGTTTGGAAAAAAATATGAGTGTAATTTTTTTGCGATGCGCGCGCACCCCGACAGACAAAAAATGACAGGTAAACTTAGCCGAAAGCGACGCGATAAAGTTAGCTGCATTCCTTTTACAAACAGAATTGTGACATCTATTCTAAAATTATAAAGCTGAAGAGTTTGTTTGTTTGGTTGAACGCGCTAATCTCAGGAACTACTAATCCGATTTGAAAAATTCGTTTTGCATCAGATAGCCCATTAACTGAGAAAGGTTATAGGCTATATATCATCCCGGAAAAATGTACGATTTCCGTGGGATAGATTTGTTTTTGTCTAGGTACGAAAACGAATCGAAGCGAGGGTGAGTCGCTAGTATGGGATAAAATCTTTAGCTATTTTTATTCTGTTACGCCAAAGAAGTATAATTTCTTACTTGCGTACATACTCGTACACATACATGTACATATTTTTGTTTCTTAAAGAGTTTTAATTAACTACCTAATAAAGAAAATACTAACCTCTAACAACTCATCTCCCACTTTATACAAATTCAGCTTAGCGACGGGACTGTTGGGCGCGATCGCTCTGATGTAGTGACGCGCCTGTACTTCTTTCCCGGCAACAACTCGCACTGTGCCTTCGAGGGAAATACCTAGCCCACTGTCCTTCCCTTTCATTATAGTGCCAACCTGAAATTATTATAAAATTGATTAAATTTTATCATTCAGAAATATTATTGAATAAATGCCTTATAATTTTCGGGTAACTTGAGTGAAAATTAATGCTTTTACCTAATTTTAAGTAGGTAATTGTGAGAATATCTTGACAATCTAGATAGATTTTAATTGGGAAAATAAATTATGTACATAAAATATATCCTTTAAGAGAAAAGTGTAATAACTACTTACAGTATTATAAAATGTTTCATATCCAACTCATTTACAAAATGAAAATCAACCCACAAAATTGACTATAAAAATATTAGTATTAGTTTATTTATGAACTCCTGTATTTTAAGAATAGCAAAGTTGGCCAACATCGTGATGCTTTTAAGAAATGTACATACATATATAGATAAAAATAATATCTTAAGTTTATGTTTTTACATTTTATTTTGTATTTTTATGTTTAGGTACGTTAAATAGATAAAAAAAGTTATTGTGAGTGTACCTTACATAGATACTATAGCGGAACTTTTTGAAATCATAAATTGGAATTTAGCGTAATTTTTAAGTGTTTTCGATTTTCGCACAGGAACACTAAATATTCCTGAACAAAACATACCTTATATAGTAGCCCTGTAAACTCGCATACTTCAGTAAAAATCCCATTACAATCGGTTAAGCCGTTACAAAGATCAACCCGGACAAACAAAAACTAACAGACAGACAATTTTTTTTAGACTTGGATGAAATATATTATACAGATATACTATAACCTGTAGTAAGAGTAGAACTTAGACTTCTGTTAGGCACCTAGGGACTCACTCAAGCAAAACAAGTTAAGTCGCTAGTTGTCATATAGATTCTAAAGAATTCATAAAAACTAAATCCACTCACAATAATATCATACTGATACTGATGTCCCGGCCAGTCGGGTTCGTCCTGCAATATGTCCCGCCACTTGTCCTGTATCCGTCGTATCTCACGTTCCGATATATCGTCGTCCCGACCAATAACTATCTCGGCCTCGTCAGAAGGAGACGTCGGGGACGGCAAGTGACGATCGACTTCTGATTCGGGCTCTGCTTCTATGACTGTTGATTCATCATACTGTGGGAAATTAAGATTAGTATATTAGCGACAACGCAAGTACCAAAAACATCTATGAGATGACGCTATGTGACATTGTCAGTATGAAATTAGATAGAAAAATGCTCTTATAATAATTATGTAGTTATAATTTTTTTTTTTTTAATAAAAATTACAATTTTTTTCAGAAAAGACATCTATCTATATAGATAAACTTAAAAAGCAAGACCTTATCTAAATAGAAAATTTAATCCAAATCGT
This sequence comes from Argynnis bischoffii washingtonia, assembly GCA_033884665.1. Taxonomy (NCBI): domain Eukaryota; kingdom Metazoa; phylum Arthropoda; class Insecta; order Lepidoptera; family Nymphalidae; genus Argynnis; species Argynnis bischoffii. The sequence goes on along the minus strand of CM066629.1, from coordinate 2,245,832 downwards.
TTGAGCCATTTCCGATATAGACGAAATAAATTTTTTTTAGAAAAATATTACAAGATAAGTGTAATTAATGTGATGTTTAATTTTAATAAATATTTCGATCTATTTGTTTTCTAATACTATTTGATCATTTTTGTTAATATCCGATACTTTCACGATTACTTTTTTAATGATAAACTACTTTTTCAGCATCTTTGTCTAATCGCAAAATGTTTAAGGTTGAACTGATTTTTTGGGGTGTTTAAGTATTTAGTATTTACTTATTTAGTCTTAAGTCTTAGTTTAGATAAAAGTCTTAGATTAGTTAGAAGAATCAGTCAATCAAAAGTAATAAAACTTACCACACTAAAACTATATTTGGCAAGCGATGTAACAGAAGGGCTCGGGGGCGCTATCGGCGACCTGCGTCCGTCTTGCGCCGCGAGCGCCTTTTGTAATCTCTCAAACCCCGCACCACGAAGATACCTACAATTCAATGATATTTAATTAGTAAAATTCTTAAAACACACTCTTAATGTAATTGCTAATTTATTTATTTATTTAGGATTGTCAACAGAAGAAACATTATTACATGACAATATAAAATTTGCTATTTGTACAATGATTGAATACTTTTCTACTTATAGACAAACATGTACAATATTAGATAAAAAGAATTAATAATTAAAGTTTAATTTTAAATTTAATCTTATTAAATTTAATCACTAACAAAAATAAAAACAATCAACCTCATTTCATGTTTGTTCATTCGAATAATATTAAATATCAATGTTAGAAATATTAAATCTACATTGATATCTATTAATATGATATACATGTAAAAATAGTAAAAATATTATTAATATATTAATATTTGTTTGTTTTTAAACCATTTTTTTCAGCTATCGATTTCTTCTATTAATTTCAACTCGACTTTATAATATTATGCTTGAATTCAATATTTCTTAGCTATATTAACTACGCTTTAAAATTAATAATCTTTAGAGACATGAATTACATGATATAATCACTACTTATAAAAAAAAAGTCGCCCCGCCGCATCTGTCTGCCTGTCTGTCTAATGCGATAACCTCAAAAAATATTGAACAGATTTCTATACGGTTTTCACCAATGAATGAAGTGATTCATGAGGAAGGTTTAAATGTGTAATTCATTAAGGTTTTATGTAAAGTGGCTGAAATATGACAATGATCGTTAAAAATGTCGGAAAGAATCGTTCCGTCGGGGAGCTTTGCTGGCATGCACCGCGTATATAGAGTTAGTACCCGGGCGAACGAGCTTCCTATATGATTGTTAATCTTGCACCTTGGTGGCTTGACCACGATGCTTATGCCAGAGTGTAAAAAATTATCGAGCATATTTTGCATAGAATAATGCACAAGAAAACCACATGAAAACTCGAAAACATGCGTTTTCCCAGACATGAGACTAATCTAGATCGATTTTTCGCCCCCGAAAACCCTCACATACCAAATTTCAGCGAAATAGAGTCGTTTCCGAGATCGCTGGTATAAATAAACAAATAATATTAGTACTGGTGTATATAAATATATTAGATATGAAAACAATGTATTACGGAATTATTTCTTTTAAAAATATCTATTAAAATGTAGTAACGCTACGTGCGCAGCACAGGACGCACCCGAGCGAAGAAAGGGTAAGCCATTAGTTATTAAAAAAACTGTATACAAACAAAAGTAGTGGAAAAAAGATAAAATAACAAAAGAACACACCTCAAAGCTTTTAATCGAACAATGGGTCCCCTGGCATCACGAAGTAGAGCGACCGCCCTGTGGTTCGTAACCCCATGTAGAGATACTCCGTCAACCTGGAAATGAAATGTTCTTACTATATTTTTAAAGTTAATTTAACCAATTATTTTAAATTACCGGCTCAGGTACGTTTTAAGAGTTAGTATAGATAAAATATATATACATAGGTGTGATGAGTTGTTGTGGGTTGTATTATAACGTGTTTTCCCATGGGAAATGAGATAACTGCAGTCAGCAGAGCAATATAACCATAAAGACGTTAGGTTTTCTGTAGAATAAAGGTCAATTTAAAGTAATAAACAATTATGTTATACCTACTTGACAATTTAAACGTTAATAAAATAAACAAAAAAAAAGTATAATATGAGTTTACGGAAAAAATATTTTATATATCTAGTTGTAAATAATAATTTTAAAACCGTTTAATACTTTAAAATTACCATGTAAAAAGTCCTAAGGTAAGAATATATAAAAATATCATGTAATATATCAATACTTTGTTTAAAAAAAAACTTATATAATACGCACGTAAGAAGTTCTATTTCTTTGGTGTAACAGAACAAAAATAGCTAAAGATTTCATCCCGTTATCACAACTCTTTGTTTGTAAAAGCAATGCAGCTAACTTCATAATGTCGCTTTCAGCTAACTTTGTCATGTCGCTTTTTGGCTGTCGATGTGCGAAATTTTACTCCCATAATTTTTTCCAAGCGTGCCAAAAGAACTATAACTTAAAAAAGTTAATGTAACAACAGAGTAAAATCAATACAATCCATAATGATCTACTCAAGAATAGAAATTGCGACTTTCAGCTAATATAATCGATTCGCTGTGTTAAAAGTAAATTTTCATCGGGTTTTAATTTGAATACTTATTTCTATAAAAAGTTTCTGAAATTTTACTTTGTAGGAAAATAATAAAAGAATAGAATGGCAAGGATAATAGACAATAAAGAGTCCGCATGCGAAATAGACGTTACGAGGTCGCACAAACGTGACGCTTAGCATTAATTGTAAGTAACGTTAGCATAAAAATATATAGTATTTTAACTGTAGCTGTAGTAGCTAGCGTTTATGACTGCAGATCCCTCTAGAGGCCCTGAGTTCGAGTCCAGGGTCGGACCAAAATATTTACTAAATTTTTCTATCATATTATACTCAGTAGACACCTGGAGTTGGGAAGTCGGCTGTACACCCTTGTGCCTCCGAGAGTACGTTAAGCTGTCAGTCCTGCGCCTTATTTCTCACCAGTAAAGGGAATAGAGAGTATCCTTTAGACTGCTGTGCATTTGGATAATCTCAGTAAAGTTGGCTGCCGTCATCGAAATCGGTTCGGAAAACATTATTATATATAAGTATTTTAATAGCACATGTATTCGGCCCTATTTAACGTCCCACTGCTGGGTACGGGCCTCCCTTCAATACGAGGGGAATTAGTAGTCCACCACGCTGGCCAAGTGCAGGTTGGCAGACTTCACATGCCTTTTGAAAACTTGCTAGGTTCTCTCAAACATGCAGGTTTCCTCGCGATGTTTTCCTTCAACGTTAAGACAAGTGGTAATCATGTTGGATATGATTCGCACATGAAAATATTAGAGGTGCTAGAACCAGGATTTGAACTCGCTTCACTCGGTTTCCCAAGCGAGCGCGTTACCACTGGGCTACCACTGCCTATCTGCTTTAGCACCTGGCTTTGTAAGAAAATTTATACGTAAACGATGAATAAATTAAACGTCTTCTTTGTTGAGGTAATTTTTGCAAAAGACTAGTATAGTATGCTTAACTTGATGCTAAGTAGTACTACAGCCGAAAAACCATCTCTGTACTGAATTTCAAAGCTAACATAAAACATTACATAACAGTTAAGCTAAATTAAGTATAATCATAAGTGTATATATATATAAAAAATACGATTTCTAGGGACTAATGTAGTTTCTCACATTTTTTAGGTAAGTTATCAAAAAAATCTGTAGGTAAAAAAAGAATCAAGAGAGATTTTGAATTAAAAGATAAGTTTTATTTAAGAACTTTTAAATAATAATACAATACAAATTTTATAGAAGTTTTAATCATTTACATGTTTATACAGGATATAATTTTCATTAGCTGAATTAGGCATACAATATATGTATGTACTAGAGACTCACCCTCGCTTCGCTTCGGGTTCATCCCTAGATAAAAACAAATCTATCCCACGGGACCCGTACATTTTTCCGGGATAATATATAGCCTATAGCCTTCCTCAGTTAACGGGCTATCAAATGCAAAAAGAATTTTTCAAATCGGATCAGTAGTTCCTGAGATTAGCGCGTTCAACCAAACAAACAAACAAACTCTTCAGCTTTATAATATTAGTATAGATATGTACATGCAATCTAAATTGTAACACTGTTTTTGCTGCATTAAAACATTGAATAAGGCATAAAGTTAAAAATCCCACAAAATTAGCATACAAGAGTCACTAATTCGTAACAACTTCAACGCTGTGGAAGTTTGAAAGAAAAAAATAGTTTTTTTTTTGCTGACTGTAGACTAGAGTCGTTGAGTCGAGCATGGCCGCTTTGAATTGCAATTCTGTGCGCATTGTTCAGCTTCGCAAAAGGTTAAAATTTTATTTGAAGTACCTTAAAAAGGTTTTTTTTAATAAAATATGAAATATATAAAAAGTGCTTAACCATTTTAGTTAACAACGTCGATTGCACTTGTTTTGAGAGTCAGTCAAAATAATTGTTTATTTCGCTTTAAATCTATATTAATATTATAAAACTGAAGAGTTTGTATGTTTGTTTGTTTGAGTGAACGCGCTAATCTCAGGAACTACTAATCTGATTTGAAAAATTCTTTTTGCATTAGATAGCCCGTTAACTGAGGAAGGCTATAGGCTATATATCATCCCGTAGAAATGTACCGTTCCCGTGGGCTAAATTTGTTTTTGTCTAGGGACGAACCCGAAGCGAAGAAAGGGTGAGTCGCTAGTAAAATATATAGTTACGTACTGATATACATAAAAATAATTTTAATTATTTTATAAAAAGTAGAAACACAACATAGTCGTTGTTAGATTTCTATTATATACTTATAAAATAGAAATTTAATACACAATTATAATATTGAGTCGTTCCCGTATAAATACTTTCTACTAGCGACTCACCCTTGCTCCGCTCGAGTTCGTGCCTAGGTGATTCTTTAAATTGACTTTAACTTTTTTATTTATGAACCGATTGAAATAAAAAAAAAAAATACTAAAAGTTAAGTGAAGTTTACCACAATACATTAGTGAAAACTGCACCCAAATCGGTTAAGCCTTTTCTTAGTTTAGCGCACACATTCGCACAGACAAACAGATTTAAATTCTAAAAATCATTGTTTTGGGTTCACAAAGACCCCCAATAATAGTTTTTCTCCAATATCTTCCATGTACAGACAGTGTTCAGTTATACTTTTATTATATGTATAGATATAGATCAAGTCAAGAAGTAATCGTTCACGTTTACTATTTGATGCTCGTACGAAATAAAAGAGTCGTTTTTCACACAAAATAGTATTATTAGAACTATAGATTGTTCTGTAATCATAAACTGTATCTACACTTGTTAAGTTTATATTTATTTTCATAGTAACTAAATAAATACTTATTACTATACCTACCTATGAATATAAAAAAATAATTTAAACAATATTCATTACTAACCACTAACCCTCTCTTCACTCGGGTTCGTCCCTAGGCACGTTAACGCTTAGCAAAGATATTTTCGCGCAATAAAAAGTATCCTATATGTTGACCCGGATAACCAGCTACCATCATACCAAATTTCATCAAAATCTATCCAGTGGTTTTCTCGTAATGCGGTCCTAGACAGACAGACCGACAAAATTCTATAAACTATAGATGTTCCAAAATACATTTAATATACGGATTCGACTCAGAATTTTTTTTATATACAGAGTGGATTTTTGAGACGTAAGTGACTCTTTGAGGCCAACTGAAGTTTGAGTACAGAAATTACGGTAAGTCACAAGACCGGGTTTACACGCAGGCATTTTATGCAGCGGACGTAAAATAATTTTTTCAGTTTTTATTAAGCCGGTCTTGTGGGATACTGTACCTAGAAGCAAAAGTACCTACTTAAGTAGAAAATCATAGTTGCATCCATAATCTTCTACAACAAGAACTAAAAAAAAATTAAATCAATTAAACATGTAGTTTTTAATTTTGAGTTAATTATTCGTTTTTCCATATAAAATGTATGGGAAAAGTTTTTGGCGATTTCTGTCATTTCTAGTACTATACCTTAAATGTCTCATAGTATTTTGATCCCTACATGAAATAGGATCAATTAGCATAAAAAAAGCATTTTGTATTTTAGCATTTTTTTCGCTAACTGTACATTTTTTAAAAATCTGTAAATGCAGTTCAGAATATCTCAAAATGTTATGGATGGTCTCCTAGAAACGTTATCCTGTAACTATAGCAGTTAAGGTACCTTCCCTTGTATATAGTTAAGTATAGATATTGCACGGTATTAAGTTATTTCATTTAATGATGGTGTTTTGTACCTCTTCTTTGGTATGCGTATGTTATGCGATATTTTCACCAATTCAGGGTTGATTTTCATAATACTTTGTTTAATGAGTGAAGCTCACATTTCCCATAGAAATTTATACTTCTAAGGGAGGTGGGCAGATTGTTTTAAAACACGAGCGTAGATAATGATTGAAGGTAAAAAATATTTTAATTTTTTTGAGAAATTATTATGATATATTGAGAGTTTATCATGCTAGATAATATGTATGAACTAAAACTTTGGTTTTTTAAAAATCATAGTTCTTACAGACGATATCTACCCAAAAAATATAATAACATTCTTATGTACATAAGTACATAAGAATGTTATTATGAGAACTAAAATATTATGGCAAATATTATATATCGACACGATAGGTGAAAGTTAAGGCACAAGACCGCCGGGATGTTACTAAAAATGTCTGGACAGAAAACTCCAATAACTACTAGAACCGACATTTTAAATAAAACTATCTTTTCGGATTATTTCGCGGCTTTATTTTGGTTCCAAAATTCCAAATATTCGCGTAAAATTTAAGAAAGTATTACTAGAACCGACTTGGACTGGACTCGAACCGAGAATCACCGATTCTGCGACCGTACATACTAACCAACAAACCATCGACGCAGTAATTTTTCATACACTATTATCCCGATTCCAATTTCACAGGCACTAGGTACATTGTGAATGAATTCAAACGTATAAATCTGTAAAATCGCTAAAGGGGGACACTGCACTCTATCTACAATGACAATTTTAAATTAAAAATGTTCTTTTGCTGACGCTACTTCACGGTCGTTGAGAAGCTTGGCTGAAAATTGCAATTCAAAGCGCATTGTCCGGTACTACGTCAATAGTTGAAAAAGATATTTATTGTATTGAAACAGTTGCAATCGAAATGAATCCCTTTCACTGTTTACTGTGGAAATACAAATACTTACGTGCGGGATGATTGCTTCGCGGTAATAGAAAAAAAATCTTTTTGTAATCTAAATACATACTAATATATAAAGTCAGTATATATAGTCAGTAGCATAGTGGTAATGCGCTCGCTTGGAAAATGGAATGAAGCGGGTTCAAATCCCGGGTCGCGGACTTATTATATTTTCAACTTGATAACCACTTGTCTCACAGAGAAGGAAAACATCGTGACGAAACCTGTATGTCTGACAGAACCTAGCAAATTTCTGAAAGGGCTGAATACGTATATACATATATATAAATTATTCGTTTTTTTGACGTTCGTTTGTTTGTTTCTTTGGACGTGCTGATCTCTGCGACTAAGTAGAAAACTTTTTTTTTCGCACATAAGTAAATAAAAAAATATACAAAAAGTCGACAAAAGTGGATTATTTTATGCTAATATGTTATTGATGATGGGGCTACTTTTATACTGCAGTGCATCGAATGTGTTATATATAAATAAATATATATATATATATATATATATATATATATATATATATATATATATATATATATATATATATATATATATATGCTCTGACGGTAAAACAGATTTGGATGAAATTTAGTACACAGATAGATAAAGACCTGGAGTAAGACTGTTAGGCACCTAGGGATTCACCCGAGCAAAGTAAGGGTATGTCACTAATCTCGAAAAAACAAATTGTCTTTCGAGGCAGTTAATAAAATTATTTGACCCGCGTATAACCACTTTGTAATATCGTACCCACATCAATGTGACAGTAATAGGATGCAATTTTGATTTCCATTATACAAAATAAGTGTTTTTTTTTTTGATATTACAGTACATTTTGCATTTTCGCTTATAAATCTTACATGTTTGTAAATGTTTTAACACAATAAATATAATGAAACATCAATATAATGAAATTTACCTTTATGAAATGTCGTTTGTAATGTCAAAATAACAGCTTTATACTAAATGCATATGAAATTATATACGGTAGGTACTTATAAGAAACACACTGTTTTTTAAATTTTTGTCTGTCTGTTTATTCTATCTGGTTGTTCCGAATAATGTTCGAAACGGCTGAACTGATTTTGACGGGACTTTCACTGGCCGATAGCTGATGCTATATGGAGTAACTTAGGCTACTTTTATTTTAGAAAAAAAAAATAGAATTCCGATTAAAAACAATTAAAACGTACCTTGGGACGCGCGTAAGTCGCTAGTTCCGTAATAAATTAACAATATTGATTTAGATTGTTGAGAAAAGTCAAGAGTATTTTAATAGGACTGAACCAATATCTGAAAGTAGAAATAGATGGTAATTACAGTTACTTTCACCCTACAAACTTAAAATAAACAAGTTAGAGGTTGAATGATGCGATTAAGCTTAATTACGTTGGGTAAATATATGTGTAAAATTGGAATATAACTATTTGGTATCCATAACACAAGACTCGTAGCTTACCATGGAACTAGATGGTGCTGTGTGTTAATGTCCCAACATATTATTATTATACTTTTGGCCCGTGACCATATTTAACATCTTAAAAACTATAGTCAACCACGCTTTGAAAGTTGTTTAGATTCTCTCAGACGTGTAGGTTTCCTAACAATGTTTTAGCAAATACCTAGGGAATAAGCATGATTTTTTTTTTATTTTTTTAAACAATAGCTAACATCGTTATATAATTGTAAAAAAAATATCCAGCTTCAAAAAAAAAGTATAAAAATAAAATTAAAAATATCGCACCGATACGGATACTTTAAATGGCCGCCATTTCGCGAGCTTGGCGTGACGTCACAGTATCATACATAGAATAATGACGACTTTCTTGACGTCATATTCGGTCTGACCAATGGTTTGCGTTTCAAGTACTTTGAATTTATCACCTACCTTTTCACTTTTTAATAGTTATTTTCTTAATCAAATAGAAATTTCATTAAAAATATTGATATAGGCCTTATTCAAAAGCAATAAAGATTATTAAAAAAATATTTCACATTTATTTAAATCACACGCATATTCCTTATTATGCTCATATTGATAACGAGATTCATACATGAAAAATATAAGATATGTGAAACCCAGGCTTTGATCTTGTTTTCTACCCAACCACGTAAACCACGGCTTTATTTCTTCCCAAAATACAATCTTCGTGATAGTCAGCTTGTCACTAGTTTAGTTATTCAATTAGGTTAACTGAAGGAAACTTTCTTTGTTTTTCAGTAGAAAATACGAGCTTTTGTACCTTATTCGTATTCGTACCTTTAAGTGAAGAAGTAAACAGTGTCTAAACACACGTACACAACTTCAGACAGGAATAACAAATTACAATTCCACTGCTGTCTTCTATTTTATATAACTACTAGCGACTCACCCTCGCTTCACTCGGGTCCGTCCGGGTACGTTTTTTTTTTTGAGCGAAACCCTAATTCTTTTTCTAAAATAAAGTAGCCTAAGTTACTCCTTATAATATTAGATATCTGCCAATGAAAGTCCCGTTAAAATTGGTCCAGCCGTTTCGGAGATTAGCCGGAACAAACAGACAGAAAGACAAAAATTAAAAAAAATGTGTTTTTCTTATAAGTACCGTATATAATTTCATATGCACTTAGTATAAAGCTGTTATTTTGACATTACAAACAGACACTTCAACTTTATTTATCTGTATAGATGTAGAATAAGTGTGGGCGCAGTGAATTTATTTCAATGATTCTTGTGTAAATGCAAACAGTGCAAGTATATTGCTTCATCTTAACGTTTTTCTTTTCTTTAGGTCAGATGTTATGTAATTTTTTCATGTAGAAATTAAAATGAAACTTTTCTTTCAAAGTAGTATACACCGTTATCTAATAAGAAACAATAAGGAATTTAAAATCTATACTAATATTATAAAGCTGAAGAGTTTGTTTGTTTGTTTATTTGTTTGGTTGAACGCGATAATCTCAGGAACTACTAATCCGATTTAAAAAAATCTTTTTGCATTAGATAGCCCGTTAACTGAGGAAGGTAATAGACTATATATATCATCCCAGAAAAATGTACATTCCCGTGGGATAGATTTGTTTTTGTCTAGGGACGAACCCGAAGCGAAGCGAGGGTGAGTCGCTAGTATTGCATATGAATTATGAACATATCATTTAAAAATCAGAAAAATAAGAATATTTATTACTTTTGCTATTTTAAATAAAACTATCTTTTCGGATTATTTCGCGGATTTCTTTTGATTTTTGGTTCCTGACGTTTTGTATGCTTTACAGCAATCATGATCACGGGAGAGACTAAAGTTTTAGACGTCTCAAAGGCGTTATATACTTGAGACAGACAGGGCCTACCCACTATTTTACAAAAATGATTTCAAAAAATTCAAAAATGGCACCAAAGTACCTTACAATATTTGTTAATTTTAATTCTAAACATATTTTTTTTCAATAAGTATTATAATTAAATATAGCAATATTATTTACTTAATTTTATCTATTATTATTATAAATATTACATTTTTTTTAAAACTTTGTATCTTTTGCTATTATTTAAAATTAAAAATATTAAACAACACTATTGCCACATATTTTGTTGTTTTGAATTATTTAAAAATGTGTTTTAAAAATTGCAATAATTATAATCGTAGAAAAAAATCTGAAAAGAAAGTTTTACTTAAAATATAATTTATGTATCGTCCTCCCATAGAGTTCGATCTAAAAAAATTAATTGGAAAATTAAAAATAAGTTCTAAATCTTAACTACAGCGTTTATCTGGTCCAACTATAACTAAGAACTATTCAGGTAACCCTATAGGTACACAAAATCATTAAAATGACTCAAGTCGTTTTGAAGGAGAAGAATTACTAACACACGCCTATCAGAATCCTACTAATATTACAAATGCAAAAGTTTGTGAGGATGTATGGATGTCTGTATATTTGTTACTCTTTGACGCAAAAACTACTGAATGGATTTTAATGAAACTTTATAATAATACATTAAAAAAAATAACACATAAGCTACTTTTTATCCCGAAAAATGTACGGTTCCCGTAGGATAGATTTGTTTTTGTTTTTCTAGAGACGAACCCGAGCTAAAGGATAGTGAGCCCCTACTAATTCATAAACCACTATTTTTTATGTATCCCAAAGTTTTTATCATTTATTTACCTAAATAAAAACTACATAAAACAATACAACAAATAACTAATATTTACGTTGAATCACCGAATTCCATCCAATGAAAAAACATACAAATTATAGCTATGCGAAAGTTTAATAAAAGCGGCAGAATTCTGTATGAAAGTACGCAATATGCCTGAAATTACTTTGCGAGAGGAACTCCGGTGGCAAAAACATTTTTAGGACAATTGTTCTTGTAGTTTTAGGGTCATATCAAAAATAATATCTTAGTATTGTACTGTTTTTGTTATTGTTATAATGCTGAAAGATTTTAAAATTTCATGTCTCAGTTTTTGGGACTTAAAACTTTAAATTTTTCAGAATGTGGAGTACATTCTGTAAAAAAAACTGGTAAGTAACTTTAACAATCTATTTAGAACAGCCCAAAATGGAAATGTTTAGCATGTTAAATTAATTAATGAGAAATAGAAAATACTAGCGGCTCACTCTCGCTTCGCTCGAGTTCGCCCCTAGCAAAGCAAAAACAAATTTATCCCACTGGGAATCCTACATTTTTCCGGGATAAAAAGTAGCCTATGTGTTACTCCAGACTATAATCTATATCTGTGCCAAATTTCATCCAGATCCGTTCAGCCGTTCTGGCGTGAAAGAGCAACAAACATACATCTATACATCCATACATACATTCTTACAAACTTTCGCGTTTATAATATTAGTAGGATTACATTGTATGCCAAAATAAATGTACTGTGTAATACTTTGTTTTTTAAAAATATTATAATTTCGGACCATAAAAACTTTTTATCGGAATAAAAAATAGTCTAAAGCACTCAGCGGTAATGTAGCTTTCTTTAAGTGAAAGAATTTTCAAAATCGCATCAGTAGTTTCAAAATTTACCCCCTACATGCAAACTTACAGACTTTTCCTCTTTATAATATTAGTATGATTTTTTAATTTATTTAATAAGTGATACCATGATTGCTATAAAACATTTGAAACATCGAGAATCAAAAATCAAAATAAATCCGCGAAAAAATCCGGAAAAATTGTTATTTAATACGTCAAATATTCGCGTAAGTCTGAGAAAGCACTGTGAGATAAGTATCTTAAATTTCACTTCATATGAACAATTTACGTAAGATAGCAAGATTGGTATGAAATACATTAAATGCCGGATGAGAGATGTGGGGCGTTAGCAAACCGTAGAGCGGTCATTAATTCACATATATCAATTAAAAAGTAATTTGAAATATTTTCACGCTTCACTGAAAAGCGTTCGTCGAGTATAAAAGTAAAGTTGGATATTTTAAAATAGCTTACCTATTAGTAATATCGCTCCGTAGTTGAAAACGACCTTAATTTGATTTTTTTAACGGAGTGTCTATTCGACCTTTAATCTATACAGATAAATAAAATTGGAGTGTCTGTTTGTAATACTAAAATAACCGCTTTTTACTAAATGCATATGGATGTATACACGGTACATATATCAAAACAACATTTTTTACAATTTTTGTCCGTCTGTCTGTCTGTTTGTTCCGGCTAATCTCCGAAACGGCTGGACCGATTTTGACGGGATTTTCACTAGCAGATAGCTGCTGTTATAAGGAGTAACTTAGGCTACTTTTATTTTAGAAAAAAAATCAGCGTTCCGTGAAAAAAAATGAAAACCCATGAAATTGTGAACAAAATCCGCCTACGGCGTACGCAATTACATACGTACGTAACGTAAATCGCTATATAATTTAAATGAATATCTTAGAAGTAGCAAGCTACTATTTATGTATAAACATAGCTAACCGTTAAAACGTACCTAGGGAAAACGCGAGCGAAGCGAGCGTGAGTCGCTAGTAGGACGAATAAAACTGAAATCATCCTTTAAGGAGGTGAAAGTGAGGATGAAAGTTTGTATGGGGAATCAACCCAACCCAACCCAAGAATTATTATAAAAGTGGAACAAAGTTTCCTCTTCACATATTTATATATAGATTCTAAGATTTTGTGAACAATAACATTTTCAATTAGGAAATTATCGAGTGATCTACATTTATTAAAAGCTTTCTATTTGAGCTTAAGATTTCAAAGTTTCTTTGATTAAAATTATAATTGCAAAAGCTTTTACCTTGGAGTTACCAAGGCGATAGTTAGAAATCAATTTTTGTGACGACACGTATGGCTTAGTTTATAGTGATCCTACTTGCTGCACCAGCGTTCGCGGGTTCGAGTCCTGGTGGGGGCATTCATTCGTGTGATGAGCACGATTGCTTGTACTCCAGCCTTGGTTGTTTATATCTATGTGTATGTATTTAAAGTTATATATGTGTAGTGTATGAACACTCTGGTATACATAAAACGGACCTCGTAGCTTACCATGGAACTACATGGTATTGTGTGTTAATGTACCAACATATTTAGATCTATATTTTTTTATTTCTGAGTAACAGTAGTCTTAGTAATTAGTTTGACTCAATTTTTTTTACTATTTATCCAAATTACATAATTGCCATTCCTTTTATCAATCAAAATTACATATTGGTAATTTTAAATCATTTGTGTATTTCACTTGCCTTCTACTATATCTTTTTTAATTGTAACCTATGTTACTTTTATGTAAAAGCTTTATGGCTCTTAAGTTTTATGAAAATGGGTTCTGTAGTTTTTGCGTGAAAGAGTTACAAAAATACATCCATACTCACAAACTTGAAAACAAGTGGTACTATCTTGAAAACGTATGGTTCTCCATTTAATTTTACCGGTGGTAGGACTCTGTCAAGCCTGAGGAGTCCGACTGGATGGGTACCACCCCCTTATCTATTTCTGCCGCCAAGCAACAATGATTGCATTGTTGTGTTCCGGTTTGAAGGATAAGGTAGCCAGCGCAACTACAGGCAAGAGGCATAACATCTTAGTCCTCACAGTGACAACGCACCTGTGGTTCTGCATTTTTGTTACTTAAAACCTAAGTGAATGAACCGTAGGTGTTATGAGCGACAGGTACTGCTTTCCATCAGGTGGTCTGTCTGCTTGTTTGTCACTGAATCACATAAAAAATAATAATAATAATTTAACTCTTCAAAAAGCTGCTATTTTAAACACTTGCAGAACAGTAAGAAAATTTTTGCAACTTTCTTCAGATAATGATGAAACAGTACAACAAGCCACCCAGAACTGATTCAGCACTTGGTTCACGCCCGTGCTGGGTCATATTACCAGGCACAGCCTGAGATATCAAATTTGATAAAAATAAAATAATAATAATAATAATATTAGTACCTGGGCAACCGAGCTTCGCTCGGAGTTCTTTTTTGTTATATCGTATTTTTTGATAAAAAAAAAATAAAATCTTGAATAAATAAAAAAAACAAAAGTAAAAACTTTGTATTCTGACTTCGGGATCTGATTCGGGACTCGATCCCGGGCATGTGTTGTCTAACTTGCGCCTTGACCGCTTTACCACGATGCTTCTATCCGAGTGTAAGAAATTATTGACCATATTCTGCGTAGAATAATGCAAAATAACCGCATGAAAACTCGAAAACACGCGTTTTCCCGGACATGACACTAATGTAGATCGATTTTTCGCCCCCCAAAACTCCCACATGCCAAATTTCAGCGAAATCGTTAGAGTCGTTTCCGAGATCGCCGGTATAAATAAATAAAGATATAAAGATATAAATATACAAGAATTGCTCGTTTAAATATACTAGATAGATAGATTTTAACATTTGTTTTGAAATGGGGTAGAAACTGACAAATAGCTGACTTTTAAAGTTCGAAGAAATGGGGGTTACGCTATGTCTTTGCCAACTTTTACCCTTTTTCATGATTCTCTTTTTTAATAAATAGATAAAACCTTTTTTTACAGCTTTAAAGGGTGGAATCATTAATTTTAAAGTGATTTTGAAGACAGTGTACCTTTTGAGTTAGAAAGTAGTCGTTAATGTTGATAAGCATGAATAAATCATATATCTATAATCTATACTAATATTATAAAGAGGAAGGATTTGATTGTTTGTTTGCATAGAATAGGCTCCGAAATTACTAAACTAATTAAGATAAAATTTAATAAGAAGATAGTTTGATCACCTGGAAAGGATATAGGATAGTTTTTATCCCGGAAATCATTCCTTAAGGGAGTGAAAATGGGGATGAAAGTTTTTATGGGGAATCAACAGCTAGTAGTGAAATATTTTTCAGTGAAGAGAGTTCTAAATATATTATATCGGGTTCTTTTATTTTTTAAATGATTGTATAATATTTTATCTATACTAACATAAATGTAAATGTAACTGTGTCTGTTATCTTTTCACACTTAACAGATTTTGATGAAATTTGGCATGGAAATAGATTGCTTACTGGGAGCGGACATAGGGTACCATTTGCCCCCACCCCCCACCTCGCTTATAACACGAGCGAAGCCGCGGGCAAACACTAGTTTCTTATAAATCATTCTGCAGCCTTAGTTTGTAGAACCTGCTCATGAACATAAATTTATTATGTTATAGCTGGAAGACATAAATTTATTACCAAGCCCTTAAAGGAGCTGCACTTTGTAAGTACACGATTGAATTAATGTTATCTTGTATATTGAAGTACACTTTTAATATATTAAGAGAACCTTATTTAGGTCGAGCAAGGAATTTGTTAGATAAATTACTGCTATATCTCAGTACCTTTTGTAGAACAAAGTCAGAAAAAATATTTTATAGCGACCGTAATTTACAACTGAGCTATTTAAATTATATTTAAAATGATATAAGGCAGTGGTAGCCCAGTGGCAACGCGCTCGCTTGGAAAACCGAGTGAAGCGGGTTCAAATCCCGGGTCTCGCACCTCTGATATTTTCATGTGCGAATCATTTCTAACATGATTACCACTTGCCTTACGGTGAAGGAAAACATCGTGAGGAAACCTGCATGTCTGAGAAAACCTAGCAAGTTTTCGAAAGACATGTGAAGTACGCCAATCTGCACTTGGCCAGCGTGGTGGGCTATGGCCTGATTCCCCTCGTATTAAAGGGAGGCCCGTGCCCAGCAGTGGGACATGAAAAAGGCTGAATACATACATACATACAAGTAGTTACTGTATGTGCATTTACGTGTGCGTGCATGCCTGTATGTGTATGTGTGCGTGTGTGTGTGCGTGTGCGTGTCTGTGTGCCTGTGCGTGTCTGTGTGTGTGTGTGTGTGTGTGTGTGTGCATGCGTGTGGGATTAGGATGAAATTTCATCTACCACAAATAGGCGAGGACTAGAAGTAAAATTTAGCAAAAAATTGAGCTATCTGTATATAATAATATAAATAAAACAGTCGAGCGAAGCGAGGGTAACTAGCTAGTTATGACATTATTAAATACCTTATGGTAATAATAAAACTCTCCTTCTTTGTAACTACTTGCTTCGATCGGAGGAAGATAACCTTATTTATTTTTAATCATATAAATATGATACATGATAAAGTTGAGTGACTTGTCACTTCTTTACGCTGTAACGTCTAAACTTATATGAACAACATCCGGATAGGAAGTAGCTTCTGTCCTGAATTAATACATACCCTTATTTTATTGACATGAAGTTACGGATGAAAACTAATAATATTATAAACGAATAAATATTTTCTTTCAGATTATTCTTAATTCAAGCAGAACCTATCGACATTATATTTTGCATATTATGAAATGAAGAGAAACTTAAGATATTTTTTATCCTATAAAATAAAAGAATATTAATTATACATCAAATGATTTTTAAAGATTTTATTATTAACTATAGCGACTCGTTCTCGCTCCGCTCGGGTTCGTCCCTAGTTACGTTTTAAAGTTAAATATGGGTTTGTCAGAGCTGAGATATTTTGCCGCAATAAAAAGTATCCTATATGTTGACTCGGATAACCAGCTATCATCGTAGCAAATTTCATCAAAATCTGTCCAGTGGTTTTCTTGTGATACGTTTCCAAACAAACAGACAGACAGGCAGAAAGACAGACAGACAAACTGTATGACTGTATCGATATTAATGACTATTTCAATAAGATTTTCCAAAAAATATTTAATGTACAGATTCGACTGAGTTAGATTTTTATTTTATGTAGGTAAAGATACTGATATTTGCTCTGGAACCTTACAATTAGTCTAGATGAATTATAGGAAGAAGTCAGTTGTTTAGAAGTACGACATTCTCATTTTACCAACTTTTACTGAACTTTATCTGCGACTAATTTGTTACGGTATTGTCATATAAACTTTCTTTTGTATGCTTTAAACTTTGAGTTAGAAACGGCCTTTATGCGGCTTATGACTCTGGAACTTTGTAAGTTAAGACGAGTGTTGCTGCTTGCTTTGTGCTTTTGTAAGAAAGCTTTTGTTTAAAGTTGTCTATTTGTAGAAATTAATGTAGGTCTGTTTTAATTAATAATGAATTCTTATATATATATTATAATGCTATGCTTAGAGGTAGGTACTATTCACAATCAACCTAAACAAAAAAAGATACTTTTCATTTATTAAAATCTCCGAAAGTTCTTTAGAAATTGCTTTAAAATTTTGCCTGTTTTGTTATCTATTTTGCTGTTACTTACTCATACATGGTGCTGGAGCGTATCAACTAGTACATTTTATTTATGTGCTGGATTTAACAGGGCGAGCTCCAGGGTGATTAAGGTGTGGAGCCCCTAATAATGTTGCAAAGAAATTTTAAAAAATCTTTAATTTTCGTTTACAGAATCAAAATAATAGTTCATTAAATTCACATAAAAATCGAATTTAGGACAATAAAAATCTATTGTGGGTACTTATGTATTGATCTGCAACTCTGCTTGTTTTTTTTTTTGTGGAAAAATCGGGCAAGCAAGGGGTTGATCTTCCACCATACACCATAAGTCGGTTTAAGAAACCTGACGACATACTTGAAGGGGCTACAAATAAAACTATCTTTTCGGATTTTTTCGCGGATTTATTTTGATTTTTGGTTCCCGACGTTTCGATTGCTTTACAGCAATCTTGGTCACGGGAGAGACCATATATTTATTTTATATAGTTGTTACAGACAGTCTACCCACAAAATAACAAAATGAATTCAAATTTTGAAAATTGGCACCACAGTACCTTACAATATTTGTTTAATTTAATTTTAAACATTTTTATAATTCCAATTATTTTATACTTGAAATATGGAATATTATTTATATAATTTTAGCTATTATTATTATAATTATTACAATTTTTAGCAAAACTTAGTTTTGTATTATTGTTTAGTAATCTATATTTTTAGTGTTACCATTATTATATTTATAATCATAAAGAAAAAATAAAATATTAATTATTTAAGCCACATTATTGTTATATGTGTACTTCAGAAAATTAAAATTAATTAAGAATTCCATTTACAAATGAAAAATATTAATTTGAAATACAGTTATTTTGATCTACACAGTAAGAACTTACTACATCTAACTGTCTGTATGTTTAGATTTATTATTAGATTTTATAATATTAATAACAGAATCCCACGACGATGGTAGTACCCAGCCATCTTCCCTATTTAAATTTGGATGTTTTTTAATTTCTAATATTGAAGGGGCTCATCTTATGGCTCGTAGATATGCACGTTCATTTATGTATGTATTCAGTATGTAGGCCTTTCCGTCTATTCGAGACGATTTAAGGTACAATGTTAGGGATGCACCTCTTCTGGTGGCTGTACAGACGGATGCGAGGGCGACATGTCTTACCGTAGACCTGACAGGAGATGTTTGCGAAGGATAATATTGAGTCGCCTTGACGTCGTCTTTGTCTCTTGTCAGCAAGTGCCACGAACTCGGTCTCATCGCAGAATCTGCAACTCCATAATGCTTTTGCGCCCCTCCGTTCAATTTTCTGCAAGCCGTTCCCAGTTTCGGTGGTCAATTTTAAAAGCAGCCATATTTCTTTTGGCGCAATCTTTAAAGTGAAGCAGTGACCTCCCTATGTTTCTTTTTGCATTTGCGACCTCAGCAAGAAGTATACTCGTGGTAATCGATAAAGTCCTATTCTGTGTAAATGCCCGAGCCAGTGCAAATGTCTATATTTGAGAAGCGCGATCCAGCTAGGCAGTTGTGCAATTTCTCGAACTCTCTCGTTTGTCGCCCTGTCTTGCCATGAGATGTCCAAGATTTTATGTAAGTAAAGTATACCAAGTATCTAGGATGTGAGGACGACATATAATCCGAAAGCAAGAGTGTGATGGTAGAAAGTTAACAGTATCGTAAATATATCTAATTGTAATTAATTATTATAATAAACATAACTCATCGTCAAGCCATCTTTTTTTTTATGGTACTCAGTGATAAACGAGCAGACAGTCCACCTGATGGAAAGCGATACCTGTCGCCCATAACACCTACGGTTCATGCACTTAAGTTTTATGTAACAAAACTGCAGAACCGCCGGTACGTTATCACTGAGGACGTTATCTGTGAGGACTAAGATGATATGCCTCTTGCCTGTAATTGCGCTGGCTACCTTACCCTTCAAACCGGAACACAACAATGCAATCATTGTTGCTTGGCGGCAGAAATAGATAAGGGGGTGGTACCCATCCAGTCGGACTCCTCAGGCTTGACAGAGTCCTACCACCGGTAAAATGCGGTGCTATGCTATGCACATTCACTTTGAATACAATTTCAAAATGTCTATTGGTGATAAAATCTATTCACAAACAAGCAAAAACAAAGTTAAAACTAGCCATTAACATATGAAAGCTTTGAGCAAATAAAGTTATATTATGTAGGTAATGTAATATTCAATTTTATGTATAGCATCAAAGTTGGGGTTAGATATTGAGAACAAATATTATCACACAAGAACGTTATTAATCTTGTCTTGTCTCGTGTGTCTTCGCCAAATAGACCATAATCATTATTAAAAATTACCAAAATAAAAAAAAAAAAACAAATATGAATAAAATTTTCCCATTTACATAATATATAATACAGGTTTCCTTGTTCAGCTACAAATGCTTCATTCACTATTAAGTGTGTAATATCGCTATTAAGCGATATTGTTCTTTGGCTTAAATTATTTTGTGAAAACTTGTAAAAAAAATTTGGATAATAAATTATTATTATTATTTTTATTATTATCACTATTATATAAAAAAAACTGTTTTCAAAATGTTTTTATTGATAGCTATAGCTATAGCCACTATACCTACTAAACAAAAAAAGGAAATTTTACCTTTGCACAGAGCACCTCGCTCGCCAAGTAAGGCTTAGCGTACTTCATATACACTTTCGCAACTAATTTTAAGTGCTAACTTTAAGTTTCTAACACTAAGTATGACACGAGGTTTGATCACACTTAACTTTGTTTTCCGAAGCGAGAGCGATAAAATTAGGCTACCATGACACCTAGTATATATTAGTAACTGTGGCCTGTGGTCTATTCCTCCTGGTATAAAAAGCCTGTGTTCAACAATCGGACTTTAAAAAAGGCTGGTGTATAAGTAATCCAAGTAATTTATTGCTACATTATAAAATTATATGTTCACTTAAACTGAACACGCCTTAACAAGGGTTTAAACAGATTAGTAAAGTTCCCTTGGCGTGTGGCTGCAAATTAAATCGTTAGCAGTTTCCTAAACGAGTGATATTGCGGATATCATATGTTATTGGAAATGTAGCTATCTGTACTTTATATTTTATGAAAATCTATTACAGTATTTTTAATAAGTTACGTAGATTTTTTAGTGTTTTTTTCCCTAATCAAACATATATACGTTATTCTTCTGAAACTTTGATTTCATAAAATGTGTATTTAAAGAGTAATTATCTTTATTAAATTCCTCGGTGACCTGGTAGCTAGCAAGGAGCGCAGATCCGGTGGTCCTGAATTCAAGTCTTGGGTCGGGCCAGGTTTAGTTATTGAGTATATCTGACAAGAAATTCTCCCGGAAGGTGGCAGTGTTACACCCCCGTGCGTAGAAGAGCATCTACACAGGTTATGTCGCGTAGTCGTCCCAACGTAGTAGAGAGTGTACTTGATCTACTTGCATTATATTTTTACACAATAATATATCTTGCGCAGACGGCTTGTCTCAATCGGACTGACCGCTGTGGCCAAAATCGATCGGGAGGATATTACTATCTGTATTATTTCAAACTAACGCCTAACTCTTGCTTCACAGGGGGTACTAACAGTATCTTTAGTATTCTTCCAGGTCATAGTCTGTAAACTAAATTTAATCGAAATCCGTCCAGCCTTTACAGCGTGAAAGAGTAACAAATATACACATACATATTTATAATAGTCCGTTCATTGGCAGGTTTATTGATAGTAAGTAGTTACGAGGGCAACGCTCTGCAATACTTTTGCATAATGTATGAGATTAGCCAGGGTGTGTCGTTACAAAGAACATATTGTAGGCGGGTTAAAAATCCATCATAGGCGAATCGCGGGTAATAATGGACAGCAAAAAACGACAATATAGAAATTTATATTAAGTTTTCTATAATTATTATTTGATGATATGAACGTTTTCTTATTTTTACTAAAATTCGTCAAGACATTTTACTAAAGATTCAGTATGATTTTTGTATATTTTGTCTAAAGTAATAGCGGATGAAACCCTTAGCGTGAATCCGACTCATGGACAAAATACAGCTGGATAACCATAAACTTAGTAAATGGATTCTGTACTAAAAACACTCCGGATGGAACGCCTTAAGCACTTACTTCTAAGCTTAAGCCTTCAAAAGAGTATATAAGTAAGTATTATAAAGAACATAGACGTATAACGTAGTTCTACAAATCATTTACTTAGAAAATTGCAATATAAACCGCTAATCTCTGGATGGTACTCCTTATAAAAGTAAGTATTTAACTTACTTCAAAGCTTAAGCTTTCAAAGTCATAATACAGCTTAAGTAGTATAAAGAACATAAACTAAGATATAAGTAGTAAGTACATACCTCTACAATTCGATCGTTTACTTGAATCTTCCCGCACAAGTCCGCTGAGCTTCCAGCGCTGATACTCTTCACGAATATACCACTTAGTTCCTCTGTAACAACAGAATCACACTAAGATTATTTTACTATATATTATATTTACTTACTCCATAAAAGGGCTGTACAAGAAAATAAAAAAAGCAAACAAATTCTTCAGTTTATAGCAGTGACCACATTTATGACTCTAACCGATGCACATTTCACTATACTCAAAGTTAATCATATATATAGAAAACTTATCCCATTAATCCCATTAATATTATAAAGTATTTGTATCTTAATTACGGCTAAACGGATCTGGATGAAATTTGGTACATACATAAATTACAGTCTGAAATAGCACATAGGTTACTTTTTATCCTGGAAAAATGTACGTTTCCCGTGGGATAGTTTTGTTTTTTTTCACCAGAGTCGAACCAAAGCGAAGCAAGGGTGAGTCTCTAGTATCATATATATCAATGTAAATTTTTATACCATGACGAAACTACATCGCAAGTACTTTAAAGCTCGAGATTTTTTAATGGAAAGCGATTAATGAAAGCTCTACTTCAAAAGCTATTCATCAACACCATATACAATAAAGTTAGCTCAAAACTTCACCCTCAATCAATGTATGAAGGAGCGTATAAAAAATATAAAACTATAGTGGGCTAGTAGGTTGTTAGCAATGTAACTTACATTTTTTATATAAAACCTATCTAAATATGTTATAATGTACCGTAAATATTGCATACTGTAAAATAAACGTACATATGTATAATTCAATGAATTTACAAAATAAACAATGAGTTATGAATAATATATACAGATAAATAAAATTGGAGTGTCTGTTTGTAATATTAAAATAACCGCTTTTTACTAAATGCATACGGATGTATACACGGTACATATACCAAAACAATATTTTTACAATTTTTGTCTGTCTGTCTGTCTGTTTTTTCCGGCTAAGCTCCGAAACAGCTGGGCCGATTTTGACGGGACTTTTACTGGCAGATAGCTGCTGTTATAAGGAGTAACTTAGGCTACTTTTATTTTAGAAAAAGAATCAAGGTTCCACGGAAAAATCTTAAAAGTAGCAAGCTACTATTTATGTATAAACATAGCTAACCGTG
The DNA here is from genome assembly GCA_033884665.1 of Argynnis bischoffii washingtonia. Lineage (NCBI taxonomy): Eukaryota > Metazoa > Arthropoda > Insecta > Lepidoptera > Nymphalidae > Argynnis > Argynnis bischoffii. Next base: position 2,222,340 of record CM066629.1, on the reverse strand, counting down.
AAAACGTACCTAGGGTCTAGGGACGAACGCGAGCGAAGCGACCGTGAGTCGCTAGTTGATAATAAAAATATGTCCTCTTGACCGATTTTGGCCACAGCGGCCAATTTCACTGAGAGTAGCTAGATGCTGAAGAGATATTATAATACACAACTGTACGCGCAGAAACAAGTGGGACGATACTTTGACACGACCGGAGTTAAGGCGCAGGACTGACGGCTTTACGTGCTCTCCGAAGCACCTGGGTGAAACACCGCCAACTGGAAATATCTTAGCAGAAAAAATCAGTTGTTAAACTTGGCTCGACCCCTGACTCGAACCCAGAACCTCCGAATCTGTAACCGTACAGCTAGCCAAGCCACCACCGAGAAAAATTATTATTATTGACAACCTATATAAACCAGTATATTGGCAATTGATATAGAATTATGCTTCACGCTGAAGAAGTCATAACTCATAATAAGTTTAAAATAGATTCAAAACTTTTCATATTTCCCCGTTACTTCGAGATAACTATTAGTAAGTTTATCAAAGAGCGCGCCTCGAGCTATTGGACTCTAGTAGTCGCAATGTTCACACAATTGTGGAGTGACCCACTTTGTTTCAGAACGTTAATAAGAAGTGATATAATTTCCACATCCTTTCTTATATAAGTCTTGGGTTTTAATTGGGTCAGAAAAATTACTACGAATATTTACACTATCATATCATCCTCTGCTTAGAAAGAATCAGAGTAGTCGTCATTTTCAATCAGCAAGATTATTTTAAATTTTAATTACTGTAACTTTAAAACAAACTTTATACAACCTTCCAACCCCTTTTTTATCTGTTTAGGGGTTGAATTTCCACAAAAAAAACTTAGAAAATCTTTTCTCTACATATCTATCTGCCAATTTCAAGTTAAAACTTTTTAGTAAGCATTTATTCTTTTTTAGATTTCGTGATTCAGTAAGTCGTATTTCGCTTTAGTAAATAGATACTATAGTGTAAAAAAGCATGGTAGCGGATTAGAGGTTTTAACTTTTCTCTCCAAGTTTTTGTCTTTCGAGATATGTGCTCGCGCGTAGTTTCCAACGCAACGCTTTCTAACAAATAATTTTGTATGACAAAGTGGTATGTTTTTACGTTTTATTATGTTTTAACGTTTAGTATAGCTTCCTCAGAGATATTTTCCCGCAGTAAAAAGTATCCTATATATTTACTTGTATAACAAGCTATTATCATACTAAATTTCATCAAAATCTATCCAGTGGTTTTCAAGTGACGCGTTCCCAGACAAACAGACAAAAATTCTAAAAATTATAGATTCGGCGTCTGTATCGATAATAATGACTTCAATAAGATTTTCCAAAAAAGATTCGATTCAGTTAGAATTGTATTATATGTATAGATTAGGATGCGTCCTGAATTCATCTGAGTTTAAAATGTAGTTTTATTTCATAACAAAAACACTTTCTTTACAATTATCTTTTAAAACAAACAAATATATGTATATGTACATGGCCCATATATGGACTCGAACCCAGGACTTGAATCTGCAGCCGTATATGCTAGTCACTACACCACCGAGGTAGACCACAATTAAACTTCCTGTACAGTTATAATAGTGTAGATCCTGTTTTAACTGCTTAATATTAATTATTGTTATAAATTCACTATTTTATATACTATTACGATGCGACCTACTTTGCGAAACAAAAGCGCTACAACTTATGCAATAATCCTCCCGCTTAAATTCTTTTTGGAAGCCTGCAGAGAAAAATGTGCATTGGAATGAATGTGCGATAGAATTGGAAATTTTATTGTACTGTAACAAATTGTAAAGGAATATTTTATAGTAATAAATTTAGTGCGCAAGTTGCTTATTTCCTAGCTCTGAGATTTTTTTCTGAACTGGTGGTAAACTTAGGTTGTTCATTTTAAACAAAACTATGTTTTCGGATTTTTTCGGTTTTTAGATTTTTGGTTCCCGACGTTTCGAATGATTTACAGCATATCAAAAAAAAAAACGCGGAAAACCCAAAAAGGTAATTTTATTTAAAATGTCAAATATACGCGTGAATCTAAGAAAGTATTATGATGTTCAGTAAAAACTGTAATAATCGATTAGGTAATGATTGAATTATTATTTTGAATGAATCCAACATGGAGTAAGCTAAGAATTCCTAGTAAAATTATATGTTAAGTTTTGTATAGTTTTAGACTAAAATTGCTTTTAGCGAAACCCATACTAATATTATAAATGTGAAAGAGTGAGTTTTTGTTTGTTTTTTTGTCCTTCTTTCATATAGAAACAGAGTGACGGATTGGCGTAATTTTTTGTGTCGAGATAGTTGGAGGGCTGGAGAGTGACAAAGGCTGTTTTTACTGAGGGAGATTTTCTCATGCTCACGGGAAAATACGCTATAATACAACCCACAACAAGTACCTATGTATATATAAATATATAGTACATCTATTCCATATTAACGGTTAAAACATACCTAGGGACGAACCCGAGCGAAGCGCGGGTGAGTCGCTAGTTTTACATAAGTAACAAGCGTCTGCCTGAAGCTCTTCAGGTATAGCTTATTTGTGTGCAATAACTCCAGTCTTAAGGGTCGTAGCTTGATGTTAAATACTCTATGAGCTTCCTCAATGATTCGGACTACTATTTGAAATGTGAAAATTTATATGTGTGTATGTTTGTTACTCTTTCACGCTGAAATGGCTTAACGGATTTGGATGAAATTTAGTGCACAGACTGAGACTGGACTAACACTTAGATTGGTATGCACTTAGATAGACCTAGGTACGTACATGAACGATGCTAGGACTTATCGCTAGTAGGTCATGAAATCATTTTTAAATAATAGTTGTAGTTTCAGGAATTAGGCGTTCAAACAAACAAAAAAGTAAACTGCAGATTTACATATATATAAAGTATAGATAAAAAAAACATTGTACGTTATATATTTATAATAGCATAGCTGACCAAACATGTTTTCTTATTTGCGTAGTATGTAAAGTGGATAGAGTACGAATTTACACCTATACGTTCCTCAAGTGCTATAAGAGATCTCAAGATTGCTCTTTAGTTCAGAGTCAGGTAAAAATATAAAAAATAAACGATATAAATTTTAACTGTTAATATGGATCAATCAATTTAATGGCCAATCCGTCACTCTGTTTTGAAGTGAAAGAAGGACAAACAATAATATAAATAGACAGGCAAACAAACAAACATACAAACTGTATATTTTAAAATCATGTCATATCAAATTTACAAATGCTTTTAAGAAATTCAAGTACCTTATATTAATTTTAAGGTTGCGTTCATAATTATATAGTAATAGTAAGGAAAAAGAAAAATGTGATTTTTACGTTTTTCCTTCAAATTTTTCCAATTTTTCTCTTCATAAGGACCTTCCTCAGACTTCAACGAATATTTGAAAAAAGTAATTAGTCGAATTGGTCTAGCCGTTCTCGAGTTTTGCGCTTAGAATTTAGCATTTAACGATTCATTTTTATTTAAGTATAAGATTTAACTTTCATCACTTTATATACATTAGAGCATTCTACCCCCAAAGTGCGTTCACTTTGTTATGTGTGTCCCCAGCATTAAAAAAAAGGAACCTCTTTCCATTCTAAGTTTCACTCACACCTGTTACAATGTGAAGAAGACAAAAGTACTTTCGCATTTATAATAATAGCTGCTTTGTGTAATAATGTTTCTCAAATAAAATAGAATAAAAATAAAATAATTAAAATACAACAGTAAATAGCTTTGATCCTCTACAATAGACTTGGTAAACCCCCTTAATTTTAATTTATTCTCAGCCAGTTTGAGAAAAGCCGGCAGTAATCAAAGAAATTACAAAGAAAAGGCACTGCACAAGGTAGCCTTAATGTTCATTACTTAAATAGATTAGGAGTTGGTATAATTTAAAAGAACATATAAATATACATTTAATTCTTGCAAATAACATACATTCGTAATATATTAAAGAGGCTCTTCATTTTTGGTAAAATAAATAAAATAATATGCAAATGTATCCTCTCCTATTTCTTATTGAGGATAAGTAAATCATATTTATAATATGTATGTATTTAAAAGTTATATATATATATATATATATATATATATATATATATATATATATATACACGCAAAATAGGCGCAAGACGTCGAGTTGCGGAAACAAGCCCGTCTATACCATACCATACCATATATATATATATACGTACCCACTAGCTAGCTTACCATGGAACTGGATGGTGCTGTGTGTTAATGTCTCAATTTTATTATTATTAAAAAAGCAAAGCTTATGTGTTTGTACCAAGCACAGACGTGATAAATTTCGCAAGTTTTTCTCATTCTACCGCAGCACGGAAGTATCCGGTTTACTTAATCAATTATGGTAACCGAAACTATCTAATACTTTTACCTCTTAAAGAATTTATGTGAATTACATGATCAATTATTTATATTTCGTATTAAATAATCACTAAAAATCGACAGCTAACGTATAATAAAATTGTAAATAAGCCGACATTATTATCGATACAAGGGCCGAATATATAGTTTTTAGAATTTTTGTCTGTCTGTCTGTTACCGCATCACGGAAAAACCACTGGAGAGATTTTTATGTTTGGTATGATGATAGCTGGTTATCAGGGTCTACATATAGGACACTTTTTACTGCGGGAAAATAACTCATCTCTAAAAAATCTTTACTAAACGTTAAAACGTAGTTATGGCCGAACCCGAGCGGAGCAAGGGTAAGTCGCTTGATTCATATAATTTAAAAAAAAAACTCATATATTTATAGGCCAAATTCAAAACAGCTAAACTACTGCGTTACAATACTACTTTATTACAACATGTCAAAATTAAAAATGTTTTCTTTTATTACGGGTTTTCAAAGTTAAAATGAAACATAATAATAAATAAATATATTGGGACTTCAACACACAGCACCATCTAGTTCCATGGGAAGCTACGAGGCTTGTGTTTTGAACACCCATGACTGGAGTGCAAGCATTCGTGCTCATCACACAAATGAATGCCCCCAGCGGGACTCGAACCCGCGACCGCTAGCATAGCAAGTAGGGTGACTACAAACTGAGCCAAACGTGTCGTCATATATACGTATCTTCATTACAATATTAACTACTAGCGACTTACCCTTGTTTCAAGCGGGTGCGTGCCTAAGTGACTAATTCTACCATACTCGTAAGTGTTAGTCCAGGTCAAAGTCTATCTATGGACTAAGTTTTGTCTAAATATATTAAACCATTTCAGTGTAAGGAAGACACAAACATAAAAAAATTAAAGAGTGCGTGTCTAAATATGTGCACGTGTAAGAAGTAAAACTTCTGTAGGTTTTCGGTACTCTTTATGAAATTCAATTTATGTTTTAAATAATTAGTGAAAAAATAATTAAATAACGGATATTAGGCATATTACAATCATATATTTACAAAATATCATTTAAGGAAAGAATATAATATTATATATCATTTGTCAGACAATAACGGTTACCATGGCAACAAACGTTCGCCTCGCCCGATCACACTTTTCGTGACGCTCAAGTCACGCATTCACCAGCTTACTCCCCGAGTCAAGCGTGCGTAAAGAAGTTTTGCTTCAAAAATCTCTAAATTTGCTAGTGAAGGGCGTTAATAATTGCGACACAGTTTCTTAACTTCTGCAATTATTATTATCGTTTATATCTGTTTTTGCTATATATGTACTGGAATTTCAATAAATAAATTTTAAAAAAGCAGTCATGAGGACTGCCGACAGAAGTAAAACTTAAAACTATAAACAAAAAGTTGTTATTTTTGAATATTCAAAGTAATTATTTGATCTTAAATTTAAATTTGCAAATTTAAACTGTTTATGTTTATCTGGTTATGACATATATCGGCACTCTGAGTGTCTCGTGACCATGTCGATGACGACTTACATGAATTTACTCCCCATCCAAACCTGCCTATAGAAGTTTTTACTTCAATAAATAAATACATACATACATACATACAAAAAAAGTTGTGTATACAGTAGTCCGATTACTCTTTTACAAGTTTTTTGAAATAAAAATTTTAATAATAATTTCATCTCGTACCTTCTCTTACACTTAATAAATGTGACTCACTGAAAGGTACTTACTTAATATGTCAAAGATTAAAAATATATAGACAGCTCACCTTGTTCACAAACATATCCCGCCACAGTAATACCGAGTCCAAGAGCCGAGTCCTTATTCAGCTCTACTTCATAGCTTAATGTTTCTGGCTCTCCAGTACCTCTGACTGCCATATCTAATGGTAACCTGATTGAAAAAAATACATATTAGTATGTATTAGGTTGCACAACTTAACCTGGAAAAATACTTATTAAAATAGAATTATACTAGTTCTTTTGAATTCAATTATCCGTCTAAATAGAGCCGAACACTAGCCATTTCCGATACACGAAATCTATACTAATATTATAAAGCTAAAGAGTTTGTTTGTTTGTTTATTTGTTTGTTTGTTTGTTTGTTTGTTTGAACGCGCTAATCTCAGGAACTACTGATTCGATTTGAAAAATTCTTATTGCATTTGATAGCCCGTTAACTGAGGAAGGCTATAGGCTATATATCATCCAGGAAAAGTGTACGGGTCCCGTGGGATAGATTTTATTTGTTTAAGGACGAACCCGAAGCGAAGCGAGGGTGAGTCGCTAGTAATTTTATATAAATACAACAATTTCTCATTCAATATTATAGATAATCTATTTGTCAATTAATACGACGTGTTTAAATTAACTATTAATTTTTTCATGGCAAGATCTTAACTTAATTCATAAAGCTTATAATGGCCTGATTCAAGTTTGGTGAGAAAAATTGTACGTAACTTTGGCGTCTAAGCTATTTTAGGAGGCTACTCTCGGCGACTGACCTTTGGCACGATCGCGGTACTATGTAAATTATGAGGCCAAATATTACGGTCTACCAAACAATACAATACAGGGTTCATTATATTTACACTCGATTACATCGCCTGTTATAAGGCTCTACGGATGTACCTTTATAGAACACCTGGGTTACTAATCATGTTAGTTAAAAACTAAGAAACGCCCAATATGAAATTATAAATCGGTTCTTCTTTGTTAAACTTGACATAAAATATTATTAATTTCGGCATGTCCGTCTGTCCGTATATGACAACCATTTTATTCGGAGATGATTTGAGCTATGTGATTTAGTAAATAAATTTGGTATATTAAATTAATAAATTTTAGATACACATAAGTATGTAAGCTATCTCTGGCTCGAAATCTTAATATAAAAAAATTTTCAGACCTCTTCTACTTTTATAGTATAACTAGCGACTCCACCTTGCTCCGCTCGGGTTCGTCCCTACTTACGTTTTAACGTTTTGTATAGATTTCTTAGAGATGAAATATTTTCCCGCAGTAAAAGTATCATACTCGTATATTATGTTGACACGGATAACCAGCTATCATTATACTAAATTTCATCAAAATCCGTCCAGTGGTTTTCTCGTGATAAAGCATTACCTAGATCAGACAGACAGACAGACAAAAGATTCGACCACTGTATCAGAAATATGGCCTCTATATATTCGACTTTCGGCTTTTAATGTACAGATTTAACTCAGTTAGAATTTCAATATATATATAAGGTATGTAGTATATTAATAATAAAGATAAAATAATACACAATAATTTACATAAACTATTTCGATACATTGAGCAGTTTTTCAGTTAAATGCTATACCCGATTTTTCCTTTTTTTTGTATGAAAAAGTCTTTAACTGAATGTTTTATATAAAACGTGACCTCTAAATAACTGAAACAGTGTTATAAAACTTGAATATTGTCACTTTGTTCGAACTTTTTTCTTGATAACAATTTTAGTACACCTTCTTTTCCCTCATTTACCTTTACATTTGACCGGAAATCATGAACCATGAACTGATAACAGAAGATAGCCCGAGGGTTCCATACTAAACTTTTATTACTAGATTGTGTGAGAGTAAAGTTTTATATTTTAGTAGGATGATAACTTTTGTAATATATAAAATTGTTCAGTAACTATAAAACTTTCGAAATTTTCTCGTGATATTTCTTCCACTGATATTAAATACTTATAAAAGTATAAGCTTCGCTGAAAACGGTCCCAAATTCTAAAAAAAACACTCGAATTGTTAGAGACATAACAAAATTCTGAGTCGAATCTGTATATTAAATATGTTTTGGAAAATCTTATTGAAAGAATCATTATTAACGATACAGAGGCCGAATCTATTGTTTATAGATCCAATATATTCGGGTCAATATATAGGATGCTTTTTACTGTGGGAAAATATCTCACCTCTGAGAAATCTATACTAAGTGTTAAATATCTTCTTTGGGTTAAAAGCGATGAACTAAAAAAAGAACGTGGCATAAGAAAAAAGTATTTTAGAATTTTTTACGAGTATGCCTAATGTTGTGTCACAAATAGGTTAGCAGAAAACAAGGCGAGAATATCTCCTGAGAAATCTGTGCATACAAGCCGCAATCCCTTTCATTTGATTTACATAATATCCTTTCAGTGACCACTTGCGACATCCTTTATGTTACAAGATAAGTTGCTATCTTTTCAGTATTAATTTATTTTATACTATCGGCTCACCCTTGCTTTGCTTTCATTCGTAGGGACTAAAACGTTAACGTTAACACGTTAAAACGTGCCTAGGGAGGAATAGATAGACTATATATTATATTACTGCTCCACTCTCTTGGGTAGTAGTATGAGTATATATAAGCCTATAGCCTTCCTTAATAAACGGACTATCTAATGCAAAAAGAATTTTTCAAAACGGATGAGATTAGCGCGTTCAAACAAACAAGCAAACAAACATACAAACAAACAAACAAGCGAACTCTGCCTCTTTATAATATCAGTATAGAAGATTAAAAAAAAATTTCGTTTATTGTCTCAGCCGAAACACGTCTACCGCTGGACATAAGCCTCCCCCAAAGATTTCCACGGCTGTTAGTCTTGTGCCATCCGCATCCGGTGCGTTCCAACTTTGAAAAAGCCGTCGGTCCACTTTCTGAGAGGCACACGCTTCGCTTTAAAATATGTTATATAAACAGACTTCTTAGTGATAAATAATTTCATGTGCTCACATAAAAAATTTAAAAAATCCTATGTGTACTTACAGTAAACACGTAAGAAGTTATACTTCTTTGGTGTAACAGAACAAAAATAGCTAAAGATTTCATCCTGTATGTCACAACTCTCTGTTTGTAAAAGGAATGATAAATTAATAAAAATAATTAAATAAGGCATATTACTTATTAAGCATATTAATATCATATATTTATAGAATATCATTTAAGTAAAGAATTATATATCATTTTTTATATTATATATCATTTTTCAGACAACAACAACGGTTACCATGGCAACAAACAGTTATCAACTGATTTCATCATGTCGCTTTTTGGCTGTCGGTGTGCGCGCGCCTTGAAAAAATTTTACTCTCATAATTTTTTCCAAACGTCCCAAAAGAAGTATAACTTCAATAATAACATTTACATACATATATACAAGAAAAAATATTGATATTATAATTAAAAAAAACAGTAGTAAATTTATTAAATATTAGTTTAGCAAGCTAAAAATATCCTATGAGCTATGGGTCATGAAAGCGTACTGAGAGAAAACTTCTTTAGAAAATCTTTTACTAGTTTATGTAGTCATCGAACATACATACATACTTAATAATATTACTCATGCGAGTTACACAATATACACAAAGAAATGAATTTACACAAAATCGAAAGAAATCGAAGATATTAATCAGAAGTTGGCCAACAAAAATGAGATCTCTCAGTGATAGAGGCACTTACGTAAGCGATACAGATCGAGATAAAGAACACATTGCTCTGTCTCTGACAGGTCCGTGTACACTTTTTGATGAAACAATTTAAACGAAGTTAATAAATAGACATGTTAATATATGGGAAGATACACATATATAAGTAGTAGTGTAAATTGTCTGGTCGATGCTGATGGCGGGCTTGTTTTTGCCTTTTAATGTTTTAAATTTTTATTTATTTTATGATTAAAAATTATTTTTTTAACTATAAATCAAATTAACATAAACTTTATACAAATAGAATTAATTATACAAGCAATTTTGAAAGAATTTTACATTTTAAAATTTAAATTAAATATCGGTGCAGTCAGTCCGTGAAGAAGCTAACACATGCTCGAAAAGCAGTTCTTCTGAGAAGAGCCCAAGAGAAACTCAACAGTAAATTATTCATATCCTACGTAAATATCAACTAATAACAATGCTGAAGGCGTTAAAACATTGCAAAATAAATAATAAAAAAAAAACTTACATACATTTAAACATTACCTTCTATTTTTACTTCGTAATCGGCTAATAAAATCTTACCTCAACGGTGGTGGTTGGGGCTCTGGGGTGATGATAAGTGGTGGCGGTCGTGGTGAAGGCGCTAAAGCCCCTCGTGGTACCACTGCCACGATAGATGCCACTGGCTGTTAACAAAGTAATGTGTTATGTTTGTTTGTTTATTTGTTTCGATGAAATTTTTAGTATAGAAATATTTACGTATGTTTCCTGATATCATATATGTTCAAACGTAGCAATATCTTATTTTTTATTCATAAAATACGACCCTTCCTCATTTTGATCGGCCCTTACGACAATTGCATGTAAACTCATAAAACTTCTTTCTGCTATCCCTCGGGAACTTTCTGACATAATATTTACAGGAAGCAGATGTCCCTTTCGACAAAATTCGGAAAATTTGCCACTTTTGAGGCTTCATAAAAGGTTCTAATGTTATTTAGGTTTAGCATTTTCCTGGGCGATCTCATATCAAACAAAAAAAAGTTACTTCTATGTAAATGCTAAAGTTTGGATGGATGGATATTTGTTACTCAATCACGCCAGAACGGTTGAACGAATCTGGATAAAATTTGGCACAGAGGTAGATTATAGTCTAAAACAGCATATAGGCTACTTTTTCTTTCTAAAAAATGTAGGTTTCCCGTAAGATAAATTTGTTTTTATTTTCACTAGCGATGAACCCGGGCGAAGAGAGCGTGATCCGTTAATGAATAAATACCAAAAAAAGTACAACTATATTCTTAAAATTAGTTCTAATAAAATTTATATAACCTGGAAATCTAACTTGGAAAAACCTATTATAAATATTCATAGCATTTTTGAAAAGACTATTTAAGTTTTCTTATGTTAATTCAACAGAAGCTCGTTTCTCACGCTTTTGTGTAGAATTATAAAATATAAAAGAAATGTGATTTCAAACGCCCTCATGTTTTCATTGCGCAGTACTTTTTGCTATCTGACTATATTTGTATCTAATAAAATTAAAATAAATAGATTTTTATAAGGTTAAATTAATTAGATTTTATGTTTTAAGATAATAATTATTATATGTCACAATCACTACTAAGCAAACTAAACTTTTAAGAATTTATTAAAAAACAATTAATGAGAAACGACGGAATGTGAACAGCATCAACACTTTGACCAAACGGGAGATTAAAATTGAATCCATGACATACTGATAAAAGCTTCAAATTATAAGCATAATACAAAGAGAGCAATTTTTTTCCCAATAAGGAAAGCATTAAAACAGTCCTAAAATTACTATATTAACCCTTATCGCTGAGAAAACATCAAAATTGCAAGACTTTTAGCTGACCCATAGCTGAGAGGGACTTTCACTTTCGAGGGACAGATAGCTGACAGATATCAGTTAAGGCTGCCAAAACTGAAATTAGCCTACATGGCTAATTACGCAGGAGATATAAAGGTGCACAAGTTTTGCGCAGACACAGGTACACTCTCTATTCCTGTTACTCTCATGCTCTGGTGAGACGACCATTCGGCACGAATAGTGTGAGATAAGGCCCCAAACTTGTGTTCTGAGAATTTCTTGATAGAAATACTCAATAACGAACCCAGGACCTCCTGATCTACTGTAAGTGCTAGCTTCTATACCAACGAGGCAATTTCACTCATTCGACAAATAATACGTAAACTTACTCGATGGTGCAGCCGTTCTTCAATAATAGTCGGTGGTGGAGAGGGTGGTGTGGTGTCTTCACTGAGAGCCCCAAACCCATCATGACCTGCTTCAGCCAAACTACGCTCCAGTTCAATAGGATCTGCTAACAGCCGTGATGGTACTATCGGTGCTTGAGATGCACCTAGAGACTGAAAGAAAAACTTGGATTAATATTCAAGTTTTAAACCAAAAAATCACTATTTATATTATTATGAGAAGTATGACGTTTTAAAATAAAAATTTAAAAAACATAATTTTTTAATTAATATTAAATAACCTTAAAACTTGCGTGAGCTATGCCATGTTATGCTTTTTTTTTGTTTATTTATTGATCATATTACCATACTACATATAGTTGCTCAAAAAATACTCAGTGTCTAGTTCTGACCAACTTCAAAAAATAGGAGGTACTCAATTCTATTGTATGACATTTTATTGAGGATTTTGTATTTTCCCCATAAGGGAATATGCATGTAATTTAAATAAACGTGAAATAGTTTTTTTTTTAATATATTTTTTTTTATAATTGCTTTTGAATTAAGCCTATATCAATATTTTTAATGTAATTTCTTTTTGATTTAGAAAATAATTATTAATAAGTACAATTATGGGTGGGAAATTCAAAATAATTGAAACGCACGCCATTAATCAGACTGAATATGATGTCGAAGTATTATAATAACAGAGCGATTAGCGATTTTTCGCTACAAACTAGTCGTCATTTTTCTATGTATGATACTTTGACGTCACGCCAAGCTCGCGAAATGGTGGGCGTTTAAAGTTTTTTTTTTATGACATTCAGTGACAAACGAGCAGACAGACCACCTGATGGAAAGCAGTATCTGTCGCCCATAACACCTACGGTTCATGCACTTAGGTTTTAAGTAACAAAAATGTAGAACCGCAGGTGCATTGTCACTATGAGGACTAAGATGATATGCCTCTTGCCTGTAAAGTGTAATTGCGCTGGCTACCTTATCCTTCATACCGGAACACAACAATGCAATCATTGTTGCTTGGCGGCAGAAATAGATAAGGGGGTGGTACCCATCCAGTCGGACACCTCAGGCTTGACAGAGTCCTACCACTGTAGTATCCGTATCGGTATGATATTTTTAATTTTTTTTTATACTAAAGTTTAGTTTTTTGGAGTATTTTTTTACAATAATATAACGATGTTAGCTACTGTATAAAAAAAAATCATGCATATTATAATCGGATTTTCATTATATAAATGAAGAAGGCACGTAAACAAGAAACAACGCTACTCCTTAGGGTATAATTAGAGAAGTAATAACTATCAAAGTTCTTTTCAAATCGTTGTAAATTACTGGTTGAAAACTAATTGTAACTAATTTAACTTCAATATTCTATGCATGAAGTTATGACATATGTACATCTATCTATACTAATATGTCTGGATATATAGATTTCTACTTCTGCCGCCAAGCAACAATGATTGCTTTGTTGTGTTCCGGTTTGAAGGATAAGGTAGCCAGCGCAATTACAGGCAAGAGGCATATCAACTTAGTCCTCACAGTGACAACGCACCTGTGGTTCTGCATTTTTGTTACTTAAAACCTAAGTGCATGAACCGTAGGTGTTATGGGCGACAGATACTGCTTTCCATCATGTGGTCTGTCTGCAAGTTTGTCACTGAATCGCATAAAAAAAATAGATGTATGGATGTTTGTTACTCTTTCACGCAAAAACTACTGAATGGATTTTAATGAAACTTTACAATATTATAGTTCATATATCAGAATAACACATAGGCTACTTTTTATCTCGGAAAAATGTACAGGTATATAAATTAAAAATATTATATACTAGCTTTTGCGCACAGACCTACCTTTTTCACTTGCGCAGTCTAATTATTTATAATTATTTCATTCAAAAGGGCCGTAACGTGATGTTAGAGCCTATAACTTCCCTCAATAAATAGGCTATAAAATGCCAAACGTTTCTTTTAAATCGGATTGTTCGTTCAAGAGTATAGGGCGTTAGCAATAATTCCTTCAGCTTTTGTTTACCCATCTACGGCGAAGCTCAAAAGGGGTTGTGTGTTTGACATGTTAGTATGTATGATAAATATGTATGTATATATTTCCGACCCTAAGCCCTTATAATTTACTGACCGCTTAGTCTATTTTTAATGAAAGTGTTACTACAATTATAAAAATATCAAAATATCGGTAATTTGGCTCATAAATTGGCGTCATAAAAAATATTACAAACCTATCGAATATAACCAATGCACTAACCTAAAAGACAGAACATAGTATTATGCAATCGGAAACATACCTACATGGTTTATAGTCACTATGTATTTATTATGTACATATAATCTCACCAATCCTATTCCTACGTCATCTTATTTCCATATTTTTATTTCGCTTTATATCTAAGTTATTTTTTATATAATGAGTAAAGCAATATAAATGTACCTTCAAAGACGTTATAATGATGCTTGCAACCCACGTCTTTCTATTGAAAGGCCATCTTATATTATTTAGCGGAATCGCTATATTTTTAGAAAAAATCTATTCAATTTACTTATTAAAGGAAAATATGGATAAAAATAAATCGGTATCAATTTTACGGATTCAGCACTTTATTTATGTTTATAATAATATCATGGAATTCAAATTAGCAAAATTACAAAGTAATAGTATAAAATTAAAAATTAAAAAATACCATATCTATCTATCTATTCTTTAACAGTAAATATAGGTTTAGGCTATTGTCCCATAAAAGTTTGGAACCTGTAAAAATCTTAAACTAACTACAAATGAAGGATTATTTAAATTCAACTCTTAAACATTTAATACTTTCTTAGATTTACGCGAATATTTGACATTTTAAATGAAACCATATATTTTTTTTTCTTTTTAGTTCTTGACGTTTCGTTTTTTTACACGGGAGAGATTCTCTCCCATGACAATCAACGACAAGCATTCGAAACGTCGCGCGGCAACCAAAAATCAAGATTAATCCGCAAAAAAACCCCGAAGAGATGATTTTATTTAAAATCTTAAACATCTTATGAGATTTCATATTATTCATTGAAATAATATTCCTACTACTTTTTCAAGTCGATTAAAAATAATAGATATTCGACTAGTAGTTATCTATTTCATCTCCAAACCAAGTGCTTTGTAGAGTTACTGCTCTGGCACAGTCGCAGTGTGATATGATGTAAGATAGCCAAATGCCTATAACCTTCCTCAATAAATAAGCTTTACAACTTATCGGACAATCGGACCGGTGGTAGGACTCTGTCAAGCCTGAGGAGTCCGACTGGATGGGTACCACCCCCTTATCTATTTCTGCCACCAAGCAACAATGATTGCATTGTTGTGTTCCGGTTTGAAGGATAAGGTAGCCAGCGCAATTACAGGCAAGAGGCATATCATCTTAGTCCTCACAGCGATAACGTACCGGCGGTTCTGCAGTTTTGTTAAGTAAAAGTGCATGAACCGTAGGTGTTATGGGCGACAGGTATCGCTTTCCATCAGGTGGGCCTGTCTGCTCGTTTATCACTGAGTACCATAAAAAAAAAGATGCTGAGATTAGCGCGTTCAAACAAACAAATACATTTTTTCAGCTACATATGTCAGTATAAATATCCAAGACAAAGATTTACTGATAAAATAATAGAGATTTAAAGATTTAGGTCTACACTACATGTACTATTGATTTAGACTTCACGCGTTCTTTTCAGAAAACGCTATATAACTTAGTTTTGTTTTTATCCTGGCTGGATAAAAACAAAGCTAAGTTATAGCTAGGTCAAGCAGTACAAAAGAACTTAATTGTATTTTATATACATATATGTACTTAGTTACGCTTTATCTATACTATTATATATATATATAATATTATAGATGTGATAGTTTGTGAGTATGGATGTATGGATGTTTGTTATTCTTTCACGCGAGAACGGCTGAACGGATCTGGATGTAATTTAGCACAGAGATAGATTATAGTCTGGAATAACACATAGACTACTTTTTATGCCGGAAAAATGTACAGTTCCCGTGGGATAGGTTAGATTTTGTTTTCCTAAAAGGCGAACCCGAGCGAAGCATATTATAAAGAGGCAAAGTTCGTTCGTTCATTTGTTTGTTTGTTTATCAGAAGCTACTAATCCGATTTAAATATATATTTAGGAAGCGAAGCAGTAATGATATATTTATAATTTCTCAATCGCATAATTATTTTTAAGTGGTAGCCCGATGGTAACGCATTCACTTGGGAAACAAAGCGAATCAGGTTCAAATCCCAGGTTTCACACCTCTGATATTTTCATGTGCAAATCATTTTCAACATGATTAACACTTGTTTTTAAGATGAAGTAAAGCAGTGAAAAAAGCTAGGTAGGTACATGTTTGAGAGATGCTAGCAAATTTTTTAAAGATATGTGAAGTCGGCCAATCCGTACTTAGTCAGCGTGGTGAACTTTGGCATAGGGATCATGCCAAAGTTCAGCTCGTATTGAAAGGAGGACGCAAAAAAGGGCTGAAGTCATATATATAATTTATTCTTGATAATTATTTCGCTTTTAAGGGTCCGGTCGTATCGAAATTTTAGATCGCCTAATCTTTGTATATTTATTAAAATAGGCTATAAGACGACACGTTTGGCTCAGTTTGTAGTGACCCTACTTGCTGTGCCAGCGGTCGCGGGTTCAAGTCCCGCTGGGAACATTCATTTGTGTGATGAGCACGAATGTTTGTACCTCATTCATGGGTGTTTACGAGTATATTTATAATATGTGTGCATTTAAAACTATATATGTATATCAACTATCTGATATCCATAACACAAGCCTCGTAGCTTACCATGGAACTAGATGGTGCTGTGTATGAATGTCTCAACATATTTATTTATTTATTCAACATATTCAACTTAAAATACATTTGCATGTATAAACCTGTTTAAACACTATACTCGTAGATTTCCTAATCTGACATGTAGTTCCAGGGATAAGAGCGTTCAAGCAAACAAAATACAGTAATATTTGGTATATAGGTATGTTTTTTACAATACAGCCTCTACTTTTTTATGTTAAAAAACACTTAAGATGTATTACGCTACTTCTAAGCCCATACAGATAAGCAAGGATTTATAAATGAGTAAGGCTCGTTATTCTCATTTGTAAGTGGCTAGTTGAAACCCCTCGCGCGTGCACTAATTACGACGCCTAGTTTTCTTGCTACGCTACAACGTTGTTTAAATATGTATCGCTTGAAAAGACAAAACTTTTTACATGGTATTACAATTGAGAATTAAAATAGGTTAAATATAACGGGATTTCTTTTTATTAATACACTAATACTTATACCGGCAGTTTATTTTCGCAGTAATTTTATAAATTACAAGCTACTCACACTCGCTTCGCTTCGAGTTCGTCCCTAGACAAAAACAAATCTATCCCACGGAAATCGCACATTTATCCGGAATAAAAAGTAACCTATGTGCTATTCCAAATTATAATCTATCTATATGCCAAATTTCATTCAGATCTGTTCAGCCGTTCTAGCGTGAAAGAGTAACAAGCATCCATCCATCCTCACAAACTTTCACATTTATAATATAATATAGAGAATCCTCCTCCTATCGGTGTAAACCGTTTGAAAATTCATACACCAGTTTCTGAAATTAGCCAGAACAAACACAAACTCACCGCGGCAGAGGACTTTCATTAAAATATATAGTGAACATTTAAAAAATCAAATTCTAATGTCTTGCATTATATATAAAAATATAAAATCAATTAATATCTCAACATTTTATATAATATTAATATTGCGCTCCGATATACGCAACAATGGACACCGCCGGGACCGCGGGCGCAACCCCACCATTACATGACGGAGCGTCACTTGCATCTTAGAACCATAGCGGACAAGAAGACGGACACCTTAATTTAAATAATTCATATTCTTTTCCTTTTTATGTACATAAACGCGTATTCAAGACGACGACGTTAACCAGTGTCCAGAATTAAATTAATACAGTCCGCTTTTATTTATACATCCACCAGGACCCTAACAGTACAAAAATAATATATTTTCAAAGAAAATGGTGAGCAAACCTTTATACCTGATATCTAGTTTTATTATCTAGTTTTCGAAAACCATGTGAAATCATCCCATGGACTATGCCCTGAGTAACACTGAGTAATAGATTATTATTTTCACTAACAAATTAATCACTTACTTCACTAACAAAGTAGCTTTACTACGATTATATTTCTTATCGTGTTGAAAAACTGAGAAACAATATAATTGGCCCCACTATACCTTTTAAGTACTAACTAACATCTAAAGCCGGATCGAAACGCTGCTTTAAAAGGCAAGAATGCATGTTCAATTTAATATTTATTCCTTCGACTTCGTTATAAAGCAATTATAGTGGTCAGAGTCTAGTTAAGAGAAAATCAATGGTATTTTAGAAGTTCATACAATTTTAATTATTGATCGATTTGAAAAATCTTAGGTCCACAAATTGGTTTTATGGTTTTTTATGTACGTCACGCAATTACTTTACTAATTGTGACTTAATTAATATTATGTTTAATGATGAAATAGGTTCAAAATCACTTAAAAAATATTTCACTGGCTAATCGGATTACAATTAATACATATTATATACTTTTGTATGAATTATCCATACAAAAGTACCTACTCAATACTACTAACTAGCTAAAATCTTCCTCGATCGATCAACAATTTCAATGTAGACAGACTCTTGAGCACAAACCTCCTGCACCATTGTGTCTCGCAAAAAAAATAACCTTATAAGTACGAGTACTATATATATATATATATATATATATATATATATATATATATATATATATATATATATATATATATATATATATATATATCTTAGTAAAGTAAATATATAGTACATGAGCGA
The DNA here is from genome assembly GCA_033884665.1 of Argynnis bischoffii washingtonia. Classification (NCBI taxonomy): domain Eukaryota; kingdom Metazoa; phylum Arthropoda; class Insecta; order Lepidoptera; family Nymphalidae; genus Argynnis; species Argynnis bischoffii. Next base: position 2,203,301 of record CM066629.1, on the reverse strand, counting down.
CTAATTCGTTCCTAGGTGATTATTTAAATTGACATAACTTTTTTATTTATAAACGGATTGAAATAAAACAAATACTAAATGTTTACATTACTACATTAGTAAAAACGTGCGGTTTCTTTGCCAAATCGGTTAAGCCATTTCTGTGATTAGCGCGCACAGACGCACAGAAAAACAGACAAGAATTCTAACCCTCAATAATAGTTTCACTGAAATATCCTCCATGTACAGACAGCCATCAGTTACACTTTTATTATACGTATAGATATCTAAGCACTACATTATACCATATCGAGTAAGTGCTACATCTCAGCATCTCCTCCATAATGGCTTAGAATTTATATGAAAAGTTCGCGTACGTTAATCTCATGATAATTCCATTCGTTAAGATCTTCAATTTACGTAGAAACCACTTCGTTTTGACTTCGGAACTAGTTCCATTGATTACATTTCGCTTTTCAAGATGAAAAGGATCATTTGAATTACGATTGAGGTCGAAAAAGTTCTAAATCGTATTCTTAATTGGATCCGAGAAGTAATTATGTGTTTTTTTTTTCTGAGAGACGGGAGACAAAGATTTTCTATTTTCGGCTATTTTGAAGGTTACAGGTTCGATTCACGGTTGAGATAATGTATGTATACAGCCAGCCCCCTTTAATGTTAAGACTTCTGGGCACGCGCCAATTCAATGGGAGAAGGATCAAGCCATAGTCCACCACGCTGGGCAAGTGCAGGTTGACGGGCTTCTCATGTCATGTACAATATCAGATATGCAAGACCCAGGATTTGAAATCACTTCCCTTGGGCTTCCCAAGCGAGCGTGTTACCACTGGACTACCACCGCCTTTTAGTTTAGCAAATCGCTACTTAAAATGATCACGTTCGTTTTCATTTAACATGCTCAAATTTGATTACATTATAATTTATACAATATTACACACTTATTACGGATGATTAATTAATAATAGCAACACTATGAAATTTATTAGCGTGAAATAAATTGAAATATGGCTACTCTACGTTTCACGTCGAATTTGTGGTTTTATATGAAAAACCACAGAATATAACATGAAACACGTGCTCTCACATGGCAACTTTAAATGGGAAATTATGAAATTGCTTTTTAAACTTTATTTAATAAGCTTTGACAAAACCACGAAACATTGTTATAAAAGTCGCAACTTAAACTATTTTTGTCAGTTGTTCAGAAAGCTCTAGATTTTTGGACACAAAACAATTAGAATTTAGAAGAAAAAAATATTTTTACTTACTGTTATATAGTCAAACCTATTATTTATATAATACATTGCCAGTAGCTAAATATTTTTTTATAAAACTAAATAATTTGTGTAATTTATTAACTACTTGCAACTAACCCTCGCTCCGCTCGGGTTCGTCCCAAGATGTGTTTTAACGTTTAGTATAGATTTGTCAGGGATGAGATATTTTCCCGCAATAAAAAGTATCCTATATGTTGACCTGGATAACCAGCTATCATCATCAGACAGACAGATAGACAAAAATTCTAAAAAACTAGATTCAGCCTCAGTATCGATAATAATGACTATTTCAATAAGATTTTCCAAAAAATATTTAATGTACAGATTCGACTCGATTAGAATTTTATGAATGTTTTAGAACTACCATGGGGGCAACCACAGATATAATAATACATATATCTATCTATGGGGGCAACACATATATATATGTACATACATTTGTAAATATGAATATCGTATTTATATCCTTGGGGTATAATAAAAGTTCTTTTGACGAAAAGGTTACTTTAAACGAACCCAATAGCGATATCTTAATAGTACACAAACAGACAAACAAAACTACAAGAACTGTGAAAAGTTCTATCAACTTAAACGAAAAAATAAAAGAAATTCTCATAATTTCTATTTTATAATTTGACTATAAATATCATATCTTACTTATTTCGTGACCTTTTTGCCGTACTAACTAAATAAATGAATTAAATATTTCTCCTAGAGATCGCCATAGAGGAGGGTAAAAGTCTATGTCCGGTACAATGTCAAAACCTATCCATGTGCCAATATTCACGATGATTGATGAAGCCTTTGAGCCGCGAAAGTAGGTTAAATAAAAAATAAATAAACATTTATAACAGTAATATTATACTTACAAGGTGTTTAACAAGAAATAGAGTAGAAAAACTTTTAACTGTTGTTTTTGTTACATTATTATTATTACTAGCGACTTCTTACCCTTGCTTTGCTCGGGTACGTCCCTAAATACATTTTATATAGATAAAAATAAGCTTATGTCAGTACCTTAGAAGATAAATACATACAATCGGGGATTTTTCTGTTGGCCTTTTTAAGACCTACAATTTTCTAGTACATTGTTTTGATGTATCTCTAAAGATTTAGCCAGCTTTAACTATGTACTGTCTAAAACCTATCTAGACTCAGTCATTTTGTACACAATATTTAAAAATTATATACATGAACCTTCCTTATTTATTGTTCTTTTTATTAGTGAAGACTGTATTAAAATCCGGTGCGTGGTTTAGAAGAAGTTTGCGTAGAAACAGACAAACGCAAAAAGCGACTTTGTTTTATACTATGTATAAATAATGATTTTTACCGATACTTTCTTCTTACATTTATTACATTTTTGAATGATTTTATGAATATAACTAGCTACTCACCCTCGCTTCGCTCGGGTTCGTTTCTACTTACGTTTTAACGTTTAGTATAGATTTCTCAGCGGTGAGATATTTTCCCGCAGTAAAAAGTACATACTCGTATATTATGTTAACGGATAACCAGCTAACATTATACTAAATTTCATCAAAATCTATCCAGTGATTTTCCTATGATGCGGTAAAAGACAGACAGACAGAAAGATAGACAGACAGACAATACTTCTAAAAACTATAGATTCGGCCTCTGTATCGATAATAAAGTATATTTCAATAAGATTTTCCAAAAAATATTTAATGTACAGATTTGGCTTATTGTTAGTTAGAATTTTATTACATACTAGCAAAACCCGAGGCTTCGCTCGCGCTAAAACTACAACAAAAAAACTTTTAAAAGGTAGGTTTCATACAAATTTTCAGCCTTATTTTATCTCCTTATGGGATGAATTTAAAAAAACGCTAAAACACGTATTTATTTAATTGTATTGAAGATCATTAATACCAAGTTTCAAGAAATTCTGATCATAAATATTTTTTGGGTTGTGTTATAACACGAATAAGTTGTGATAAATAATAATAATGTGGGAATGAGATAATCTTCCGCGGTAAAAAGTATCCTATATGTTGACCCGGATATCCAGCTATCATCATACCAAATTTCATCAAAATCCCTCCAGTGGTTTTTCTGTGATGCGGTAACAGACAGACAGACAGACAAAAATTCTAAAAACTATAAAATCTCCAAAAATTTTATTAAATTTCCAAAAAATATTTAAAGTACAGATTCGACTCAGTTAGAATTTTATTATATGTATACATATATATGTATGTAGATAAAGATTCATATTTATTATTATTATTACTCGTAAATTAAAAAATACAAAATGTCAAGTAATAACTTTCCAGCGTTACGTAACTACGTATGTACCCGCGACTTCACCCGCGTAAATGATTTACTTGTAGAACGACCTTTATGTTTCCAGCAGCAAAAACATAGGTTTTCATATAAACTTACGATAATTTTTTGATTTAGACTAATTTTCTTCTTAATACAAAATTTTTTACAGTAATATATATTATAAAGATGTAAAGTTTGTATGTTTAGATCTTTGAGAGTACGTACATGATGTTAATTCTGTATGGATGAAAGTAACTACTAGAAAGCTATATTACCAACGAGTGCTATAAGCATCCATCAAAAAGTACTAGATACACTATCAGCGACAAAAAATGTCCTTAACGAATAAGAGCTTATTTGAACATTTGAAGGTGCTTATGTTTTTTTTTTTTTGTGAAAACAACTTTAAGCACTACATTTATTTCCACTATAATAATTACCTAAGCACAATTGGTGACAGTTTTAAAAGAACTTTTGAGTGGAATTGTATAATTAGTACTTTTTTGATATATAGGTTATTTTTATTCCGACAAAAATGTGTTTACTGCCAAAAATCATAATAACTTTAATTGAAGTTGGAAAAAAACTGGTCCTTGATTTGTTTAATTTACCGAAACGTTTGAAATAAAGTAATAAAATGTATGGAAAAATACCGACCGACCCAAGCGAGGGTAAGTTGTTAGTTATCAATAAAAAAGAACGCAAATGTTTTTATTGCAAGACTAGATACTCACCCTCGCTTCGGTCGGGTTCGTCCTTAGGTTGCGTCCCCATACAAACTTTCAACCCCATTTTCACCCCCTTAAACAATGACTTCTTGGATAAAAACTATTCTATATTTTTCCCAGATTCTCAAACTATCTTATTACCAAAATTTCATCTAAATCGGTTCAGTAATTTTAAAGCCTATTCGGTACAAACAAGCAAACAAAAAAACAAACTTTTCCTCTTTATAATATTAGTATAGAATCACCAATATAATATATAATATATAGTGTGTATAATTTTGTAATACTTTGTCATTTTATAAGTAGGATCCCACCGCTGCACTCTCTCGTATGTCAAATGAACGTCCACGCTATCAGACGCTACATAATTGCGTCGCGTCGCCTGACAAGTGTTTTTCTAACTACGAGTTTATATAGCATGAACCGGACTTATACTTTCTATTTAAAAATAATAGCAGTTGTTTGTGAAAAGAAAAACGTGTACATTATTATTTGTTCTGTGTATTAAGTATATAGTAATTATGCAGTTTCTTCGTAGGAAATAGGATCGTTAGACTCACGGAATAGGTAAAAAAGGCTGGAATGGTAATGTGGGCGTGACAGCGTCGCCGCAACTATGGTTAAACAACCTTACTTAAACCGATTCATGCGTGCACCGCTTGTAGTTCGTGTTTAGAGTGTGTCGGGTACGAAGCTGCGATAAATAGTGTTAAAATGCCGTCTTGTGCTATTATTACTTGCAAGACAAAAAGTCAAACTTCGAGTATCGATCGAGGAGGTATATCTTTTCATCGGTAAGTCAAAAATAATAATGAATATCTCTTTAATTTCAAAAATGTAGCAACGATTATAAAATTCAAAACAAACGATACTATTGTAATAAGCTAAAACAAACAATATACATTGCTCGCTATGCATGCGCATAATCAAAGCAACGCGCGATCGTTGTCTGCAATGGATAGCGTTCTCTGCGAAACCCACACTTTTCATTGCTTGCTTTGCGATGATTCACTTTTGTATATTATAATAGTGATGGCTTTTGTTGTAAGACAAAATAATCGATAAGGCAATGATTTTTGTATAATAATGTGATTGAATGCTTTCTATGGCAAATTTAAAGTTTATATACAGGTTTATTTTAGAAATAAGAAAAAATCAATTTTATATATTACCTAAAAATATCTCATGCATGATTTGGTAATATCAAAAAATACTCTATAATAAAATTCTAACTGAGTCGAATATGTATATGAAATATTTTTTGGAAAATCTTATTTAAATAGTCATTATTATTTTTATATGATTGTTCATTGTGTTTTCTCATTTTCGCGCCAACATATTGTAAAATATTTTGTCATGTAAAATGAGTGTGATAAAGAGAACTTAAGAATTCACTTACCACGTATGTAACATTAAAAATACATTTATTATAAGTTAAACATTGTTTTATTTTATTTTTAAATTGAACTAATCTAATTCGTTTATAAAATGTGTTTTTAATAACTGTAAAATAACAAATATTATATAAAATTTATTTTAATACACTGACATAAATTATCGACAAAAATATCGTTAGCATTTTTTATTTTCAACCACTAGTCATTTTATTTATTTTACACAACACAGACGCAACACTAATTATCTATGTGTTGACCAATTACAGGGCTGCGTTAAAGGTTGCGTATGTGTGCGAATGCTTGTGTTTATTTGAGTTGCGCGTGTAGTAAAAATATCAAGAAGGGATGAGTGGCGACAGTGGTTCCCATACAAATTACGCGTGTTTACCATTCTACTACCTTTCATCAATTCTGTGGTTAGACTAACAGCTAGTCTGTAGATACGGCTGCAGAGGTTTGGAGGTTCGAAGGTTCTAGGTTCGAGCCCAGGACCATCAAGAAGGAAATTCTTAATAATAGCCCAGAAGTGGGAAGTTGACGGTGTTATATCCCCATGCCAAGGCATAACACATACGTATATAAAGCCTGTCGATCCCGCCCCTTTTCTTTCAATGGTCATCTCGAATTATTTGTCCCATCCGAATTTAACAGTGCACATATCTTTGCACAAACTTGTACACTATATTATCTTCCGCACAGTCGACTAGTTTCAGTGACATGTTTTACAGTTGGTTACGATTTTTATATTGTAGGTATTATTTTCAATAAATATAAATCATAGAATATTTCTTGATTATTATGTTATTTACTCAAATATAATATATAGTTTTAATTGCTTGTCTTATAACAAAAGCTTTGACGCTTTAGAATAAAAATTTCACACACCGCATAAATTGCGTATAAATCGCGCTATCATTGATATTTTTAAATATAAATTCTATTGTAATTTTTATGATTAATAATCTATATAATCATTAAAATTGTCAACGATTTCTTCTGTAAAGGAAAATAATACATTATGTATAGTTTCTACTTATATTTTTCTTAAAAGGTTGGCAAAAAAATAAACCTATGCATATGTATGTACACAAGAACATTACATATATTGATTATATTATGAATTCAAATCTGTATGTTAACACCATCACATATTTAAATTTTATTATTGACCTTTAAAAATAATCAGGATCTCGATATAAGCGTCACCTATAGGTTATAACTATAGCTAAAACCACTCAGGTGGCCCCATAAGCACATAAAAATATCATCAAATTCGGTCTTGCCATTTTACAAGAGAATAATTATGAACGCACCCACACCGGAGTTTATACATATATATAAAAGTATTATTAATATATAAAAGTATAAATAAATGGTTGTGCCTTTAGGATGCTAAAATATTATGATGAATTTATTAAATAAAACTATCTTTTCGGATTATTTCGCGGACTTATTTTGATTTTTGGTTCCCGTCGTTTCGTATGCTTTACATCAATCATGGTCACGGGAGAGATTAAGATCTTAAACATCTAAAAGGCGTTATATACCTTTTTCTTACAGACAGTGCCTACCCACAATTTTACAAAAATGATTTCAAAAATTCAAAAATGGCACCAGAGTACCTTACAATATTTGTTAAATTTAATTCTAAACATTTTTTTATAAGTATTGTAATCAAAAACAGTACAATACGAATAAATAGTTTTATTTAAAATGTCAAATATTTGCGTAAATCTAAGAAAGTATTATGAATTTATTACTTATATTTTAATTTATTTTTAATTCAAACTAACTTATGTGAAACAATTAGCCACTTTGACTGTCGTAACCTCACTGTAATAGTTTATATTTCTCTCTACACAATCGGATGTAGTTGGTAACTTTTTATTGTCCTTAGAGGGCCATATTTGCAATCTTGTTCACAGTCCACTTTGTAAGTTTCAAACGTTTCATTGCGTGAGAATGTTTCGTACAGTATATTAGGTAGGTACATGCATAGAACTACATATATGCTCAATGATAAAATTAAATACATTCTTTTCTGAAATATCGGGTTTGATTCTCATGTAGTTCTACCGGTGGTAGGACTCTGTCAAGCCTGAGGAGTCCGACTGGATGGGTACCACCCCCTTATCTATTTCTGCCGCCAAGCAACAATGATTGCATTGTTGTGTTCCGGTTTGAAGGATAAGGTAGCCAGCGCAATTACAGGCAAGAGGCATATCATCTTAGTCCTCACAGTGACAATGCACCTGTGGTTCTGCATTTTTGTTACTTAAAACCTAAGTGCATGAACCGTAGGTGTTATGGGCGACAGGTACTGCTTTCCATCAGGTGGTCTGTCTGCTCGTTTATCACTGAATCGCATAAAAAAAAGTGAAGTAAATATTTATTAGCCAGTGATCTAATTCCGCTTTCTTCCGTCACGCTAAATAGATCACGCCACAACTTTTTAAACTGTATAATATAATAAAGTAGTTCGATTATGATTTTTTCAATTACCTCTAAAATTTCCAAGCAAACCGGCCTTAAGCCATTTATCCAGTGGCTTCTTACGACTTTCAGATTATAGGAAACTTCATTAAATGGAGGCCTATCCACATTTTAATTTTAGTTATACAGCCACCACTTGAATTTCTTGGCCCTATTCTAAGATACGAATCTTATTCTCACAAGAACAGCTTTCCGAGTCGGTGGTAGCTTTCTCACAGACTGACTCCACTGAAGCTCTTTTTAATTGACGATTCAAAAGTGCTTGTATAAGTCTAATTGATAATATAATTATCATATCATTTTATCTACGAGTCCTGCCCACTGCTTTTCAGCATACAGATTCAGTAGTCCACGTGATAGTATACGTTATAACTTTGGTGTTTCAACGTAGCTAATCATTTCGAACCGCATTAATCAATTTCTTGCCCTTGAGCTTACTTATAAGATCCATGGCAGACTACTACGTCTGAGTTTCATGTGCTATCACTGACATACTGCTAAAGACTTTTTTCTTAAACTATACCTACAATTAAGACTAAGCCGTGTAGCACTAAATACTACTCGTTAGTACGTAACTCATTTGGAACAAATAAACAGGTATCTTAAAGCATCTACGTCCAAAACGGAATCGTAGGTTATGTAATATGAAGCTATTTACTTTATTATATAAGAAGGAAAAATATTTCTTAAAGGTACGTAATTCATATATATCGCTGGCAAACGTCCATTAAAGTTTGTCGACAAACGTTTTACTTATTGTATGATATGTCAAGGTAATAAAGTTTGCACGTTTCTTGACGGTGAAATTTGCTTCGATATGAAATTCTCGCTATAGCATCAAAGCTTTGATGTTTATCACAATATTATTAAAGTTTGGAAATATATATTTGTATATTAAATAAAACTGAAGTTGAAAAGATGGTCACATGGGCACAACTTTGTATTTATGATTATAAGAGTTTTTATAAAATCTACTTTTCAGCCCTTTTTAACCCTTTACTGCTGGGCACGGACCTCCTTACAATACGAAAGGAATTAGACCATTGTCCACCACCCTAGCCAAGTGCGGGTTGGCGGACTGCACATATCTTCCAAAAACTTGCTAGAATCTCTCAGAGCAAACCTACATCAGGTTTCCTAATGATTTTTTCCTAATACAAGTGTTAATAATGCTACATAAAATATCACAGGTGCAAGAACCCACATTTGAACCCGCTTCACTCGGTTTCCCAAGCGACTGCGTTACCACTGGGCTACGGTTGCCTTATATATGGATATTATGTATATCCTTGTTATTACAAAACATTTGAAAAAAAAAGAGCAAACGAAAGTGAATACAAAAGGTTGGTAAAACTTACAAAATAAGTGAATCATTGTAGAATTGGTCAACGTAACTCGTTTAGCGGTCGGGGGACTTTAGTCCCTCATACGAGAAATTTCATTGGTTCTATGGATCCTAACGATATGTTCGCTATATTTTTTTTATAACTACTTTACTATTTTATTGTTTTATACAAAAATCTAATATTTTTACACCAACTATATTTTCTTTCTTCCACCAATACATGAATATCATCTCATTATTAGTAGTTCTTTAAATGATCATTCAACTTTATTTTAAAATGAACAGCTTATAATGCAATTATTATATGAAAACCTATAATTACATGATCTTAGATAATTCCTTCAACAAATAATTAAAAAGAGGTGTTATTAACTCCTATTTATGTGACGGAAAGAAACGAAGAAGTCACGAAAAGAAAAAAATACGTGCCTCTTATATAAACACTAGGTTAGAGTGCCTCACAGTAGCTCTGTGTTCATAACTTCAATTCACAGTCTATCTCTATAGTATATTAATTTCAACTAAATTCATCCAGCCGTTTTAAATCAAACTATCTTTTCGGATTGTTTCGCGGATTCATTTTGATTTTTGATTTCCGACGTTACGAATGTTTTACATCAATCATGATGACGGCAGAAACCATGATTGCTGTAAAGCATTCGAAACGTCGGAAACCAAAAATCAAACTAAATCTGAGAGAAAAACCGAAATGATAGTTTTATTTAAAATGTCAAATATTCACGTAAATCTTAGAAAGTACCATCCAGCCGTTTTAACAATATTTATAGTAATAGTCCGACTTTGCGTATTTTTTTCATATAGGTAATGGAGCCTGTTATTTCCTGACCGCGGCAAATCGCTCAATATCCGGATCATACTGCTCCTGCCAGCAGACAGTAATTACGTCGTGGCGTGGTGTAATTCATAGACGAATGTACGTTCTAATGTTTAAGATTTTTCAATAACTATTCAAAATATATAATGTATTGTATTAATTTATACATTTTATTTATATATTTATACATTATAAAATTTTTCAATAGTACATAATTTTCTTCATAGTAGCATTATTTTTATCTTAAAAAAAACGTTTATTTAATTTTGAGAAACGAAAGTATGTTTCTTTTCTTTATCTTATCATATCTTATTAGATACAATATATCGAGGTGGTTTATTGATAGACATAAATTATTGGGTGGACAATTCCATAAGCTTAATGTCAAATGCTTACGTAAATCTAAGAAAGTTTTATATTATATATTATTACTAGCGAGTTACCCTCACTCCCTAATCCCGTTTTAACGTTTAGTGTAGATTTCTCAGAGATGAGATATTTCGCCGCAATAAAAAGTATCCTATATGTTGAACCGGATAACCAGACATCCATCATACGCAATTTCATCAACCCAACTTCATCAAAATCTGTCCAGTGGTTATTTTTGTGATGCGATCACAGACAGACAGACAAAAATTCTAAAAACTATAGATTCGGCCTCTGTATCGATAATAAATAATAATGCCTATTTCAATAAGATTTTCCAAGAAATATTTAATATACAGATTCGGCTTAGTTAGAAATTTATTATATGTATAGACATATTATTATTAGCCTAAGTTATATATTATTAATAAGTATGTAACTTAGGCTACATCGTGTTACTTAAATGAGTTTCGTTAAGTAATTGATAAAAACCAGATAAATTTGTACCCCAACACATGATAACATATTTTATCAATGTATATTGCTAATGGTTTGCTTACAAAAATAAACCTTTTTTATTAATATATTCATTTATTACCTACATTTATTAATTTATTCTAAAAAAATAATAATAGGTAATAAAAATTAAAATAAAATCCAAGTTCTGGTAAAAACGTTTATTAGTTTCTATCATTTTCATTATTCATTCTACACGCTATTAGCGAAGTAAACTGTGCCCAAATAGCACGCTTACAACCCACAGAATAAAAAACATAACATTTTTTATGATTATACATTATAATGTTACGCAGTAACTGTGAAGTTAGTAAGTGATAATAAGTATCAAATTATTATTATTTTTTTGACAGAGGACCCTGTTACTTAACACAAATCATCATTTTTAAATTTCAGTCATATTTATGCACTTTTATGTTACCTGTTACTATTTTAAAGGCCGATTTTTCAATCGCCAGTTAAATTTTACTGGAGAGATAAGTAGTCTGTTCTCATTTACATTTCCTATGGATATTATTTCAATTTTAAAGAAATTATAAAGAATGTACTACATATCTATCGGTCGAGTAAGATTTAACCTGGTGATTGAAAAATCGGCCCTTAGTCATTTTATTTACTTACTTGTATCGTAGGCTGTAAGGTGTTACTATGGGCGGGTCTAGCGACTAACAGACGCACACACGCGCCACACTGTCGCAGTACGGCGGCCGCTTGCCGCGCACACATCCCCACCACACACACTGCTCCGATGCGCAGGAGCATGTCTCCACTACGTAGCCTGCCATCCTGTTAAATTATCATTTTTATAATAAAAATCTACAATATTTTTTTTTAATTTAACTACACTAAAATTATAAAAGGTAAAGTTTGTAAGATTTTATGTATAGGGTAATTAATCTCTACTACTGATTCGACTCTGAAAAGTTTGTCACTAATTAGCTATGGCACCGCCCCGAATATTATAGACTATTTTTTATTCTGATAAAAATATGTTTAGATACTGTCAGAAATCATAATAACTTTTTTGAATTTGGAAAATATGGCGTTGAGTTACTTTTTCGGAAAATGTTAGGCAGCTAGGGGCATACTCTAAACAAGCGAGGGTAAGTTCCTAGTATCACAATAATGTCACAACTCCAATATTTAAAAAATTAAAGCATAAAAATTCTACGGAAACCAAGGCATGACTACACTACGCAGCCGGCCATAGTGCTGAATTATTATTACTTGTTTATTTTTTTCCATTTTAATAATAATAATTATTATATATTAATATTTTGTATGTCTACTACTACAAGTTAATAATAATAATAATTGTTACTGTGATTACATTAAGCATTTTTGTAAACTAGTGCTCGCCCAGTGGTCGAAGTTCGATCATAATCATTATTTGACGACATGTTTGGCTCAGTTTGTAGTGATTGCTATGCCAGCGGTCGCGGGTTCGAGTCCCGCTGGAGACATTCATTTTTGTGATGAGCACGAATATTTGAACTCCAGTCATGGGTATTTATATTTATAGTATGTATGTATTTAAAAGTTATATATATGTAGTGTATCAACTATCTGGTATCCATAACATAGGACTCGTAGCTTACCATGGAACTAGATGGTACTGTGTGTTATGTCCTAACATATTTATTTATTGTTGACAAACAGAGGAAGAAAAGGTTCTGAACTCTTTTATTTTTGCCTATTTATATTTAAAAGATATTATAAAATAATATATCCCATGGGAACTAAGAGTATGTCTACACGATGGAGCCTTGTACATTTATGTGTCTCCTTGTTTATTTATATCCTTGTTGACATCCTGTTGAGATAGATATGATTTATTCCAATGTTCTTCAACTAGAGCTTCCATGATTGATGCGACACAGAATCAGACAGAAAAAAATTATTGCGATATATCAAATATTGGAAATAATAAATTCCCCCTGCCACCCTTTCAAATGTAATCGTCACTCCATGTAAAAAACCATAGAACAATTGCTTAGTTACACTGCATGACAGAAGGACAAATAAACAAATTTTTACACTTATAAAACTTATAAAATTCTTGCATATATAGTAGACTTAATTTGAATGATTACCATTTTAAGCGTGAAAAGTTTACAGATAGACTAAGTTATTTTCACTTTTATAACCTTAGTATGAATAGGATTAAACTAATATATAGAACTTGGATATAACAATTGATTTGTATGTAATACTAACAGAACCCGCGGCTTCGCTCGCTCAAACTATAGTTTTATAAAAAAAACTCTTAAAGGGTAGGGTTCGTACAAACTTTTATCGCCAATACGTATTTATTTAATTGTATTGAAGAGCATTAATACCACGTTTCAAGTAATTCTGATCATAAATATTTTTGTGGGTTGTATTAAAGCGTGTTTTCCCATGGGAATGAGATAATTTCCCGCGGTAAAAAGTAGCCTATGTCACTCTTCAGCCAAATATTTCCACACAAAAAAATACGCAAATCCGTCACTCTGTTTCGACGTGAAAGAAGGACAAACAAACAAACACGCAAACGAACGAAGTAGTAGATGGTTATGTGGGACTCACCGGCTAGAGCCAGTACAATCCACTAAAACCCTACAGAATCTCCCCCGTCTTTATCGGCAGGTCTTCCGAAGCAGACCACATAATCAAGGGGTTGCCCTCACGGTCCACTTTGCTATCAGATCAACCTCCCAGTACGTTGCTTGGCTTCAGGTCTGGCTGGATTGCCGGACGCGAGTGGACCCAGCCCCCTCCCCTTTCCCACCTGCCTCCTTAAACACCATGACAAGGACATATTGGGGACAATCTAATTTTCCCTGATATGTCATGTTTGAGACAGTGAAATAATTAACATACCTATGAAACTATGATTATGTGAACAAATCTAGTAAGCAATTGAAACATTGCCAAAAATCAAAATAAATCTTTTTCAATTTTTGACACTGATATTCACTGTGTTACAAATAAAAATGATCCATTTCGAAATGATTAGAATGCATTAAGTAAAATTATATTATATTACGAGGATATCAATTTATGATTCATACTTATTTAAATAGGTTTGTTTTGCCTCGCGTCGGCTGCTCGAATCGAATAATATCTGATTAAGAATCTTTACATATATTATGAGCCTATTCAATAAAAATCTATTCAGTTAAAAGTAAACAAAGTCTTTTCTAATAGACATACAATCTATAATAATAATAATAAATATGTTGGGACATTAACACACAGCACCATCTAGTTCCATGGTAAGCTACGAGGCTTGTGTTATGGATACCAGATAGTTGATACACTACACATATATAACTTTAAATACATACATATTATAAATATAAACACCCATGACTGGAGTACAAACATTCGTGCTCGTCACACAAATGAATGCCCCTAGCGGGACTCTAACCCGCGACCGCTGACATAGCAAGTAGTATCACTACAAACTAAGCCAAACGTGCCGTCATAATCTAATTGAAGTCTCATCCTCTTTTCTTTGAAATCGGTCAAAAACTGATACTGAATTAATAATATCAGACTACCCTAAGTGTGTGTGTACGCGCGAGCGCGTCTGCGTGTTGTGTGTTTGTATGTTACTCCTTCACGCTAAAAAGGCTGTTCGGATTTGGATGAAGTTTAATATATAGATAGATTATGAATTGTAGTTACACATAGGCTGTTTGATACCAAGGGATACCGAGCAGAGTCAGTATAAGTCGCTAGTTAGTAATAATAATAAAGCTATTTCTGTCTGTGACATCGCACGTATATCCATTACAAGCTGCGAGTTCATACAGTCCATCATCCGTTTATATGACACCGCGTAGTCTATAGAGCTCAAGCTGTTAGATCTGCTCGACAGATTGAAATGAATTTATGGTAGGTTTGCTTAGAGTTTTTCAAACCATTGCTTTAGTTTTTTTTATTTATTCAAATAATTGAAGATTATAACGAAAATATGATTAGAGAGACTACATTTCATATTGGTTTCGAAAAAAAAAATACAGCTTAGCTTTGTTTTAAATTTAAATATCAAGTATAGGTAGCTAGATAAAACATATATGTATGTATATCGATACTTTAAATTATATGCATGCTTCACTTAACTTTTCGATCACTTAATTAAACAGTTATTATTAATAACATCCTCGTGACCGATTTCGACCACAGCGAAGAAGATATTATGGTACATTTGTACGAAGACCCAACGTATACTTTTCCTATTACTTATAAATTTCGTTGCAACCATAATTCGAGACATTTGATCAGAGATAAGGTTTAACATGCAGTATAACATCGCCAACTTCCCAACTCCGGGCTATCACTAAGTATTTCTTAACAGAAAATCTCAACACTATAATTGGCCCGACTAGGAACTCGAACCCAAGCCCTCTATAACTGCAGCTATACATACTAACTACTAGACCATCAAGATAATTATTATATCATTATTTGTAAACAACTTTCAAAGTTACGACGTACGAGAAAATTTACCAGCTCTCATTTGCCATTGTTGTGTAAACGAAGAATAAGGTTAGTGTTGTAAGTTCTTAAAATAATGCAGTGCTCTTGAGAAAATTACACATCGTATGCTCTATGAATTTATCTTAAACTAGCAGAACTGACGGCTTTGCTCGCATTAGAAGTACAAAATAACTTTTTTTTGGCTTTATGTTATAAGTAATTATTAATATAGAAACACCCTCGCTCGGCGCTCCCCCGCACGCCTCACGTTACCCTGCCATGTACCCGTCTACCATTCCGCGTAGAATTTTGGAAGCTCAATTTGAATCTGTTGGGGGATGATTTTGGAAAAACTGTGATATACGTGTCTCACATTTTTTTTCAACTCATTTTTTTACCTTTGACCTTGAATAATTTTTTTTTCATACAGAGGAAAGATGGGGAACTTTCAAATTTTATTTATAATTATATTTTGAAGGATTTCAACAATTTTCAGCTTGTTGTAAATTTATGTAACTTCGAATGTCTAAATTTACCGGACTAGAAGTAAAGATAGACGGTTGATTTAGGTATTATGTGACAGTAATTAGGCCCTGAAATTAAGTAATAGAATATAATTAGCTTACGAATACGTCCTAAATTTTATCCCGGAAAAATGTACGGTTCCCGTGAGATTGATTTGTTTTTGTTTTACAAAGCGAAGCGAGGGTGAGCCGCTAATACTAAATAATAGCTAAGATATTTTGGTCAGACATTAACTAAATTTATCTTGAAATTTTTTTTATATTCGTCCTAACTATTTAAATACATTTCAAGAAAAGCTCTATGTAAAGTCAAGAATATCTTATTTTAAAACTTTAATTTGAACCTTATATAAACGACTTGCCTTACGATCTTTATCTTATTCTCTCCCACTAAGAGAACAAGACGGATATTTTCGCAAAAGTTTTTATTTATAAAACTCAAATCTATTTTAAAAATCATAAAGACTAATGTATATCCGTGACTCCGTCGTAGGTTTATAGATGTATTACTGATAAATAAAATTGAAGTGTCTGTTTGTAATGTCAAAATAACAACTTTTTACTAAATGAATATGAAATTATATACGGTATTTATAAAAAAAACACAACTTTTAAAATATTTGTCTATCAGTTTGTTACGGATTGTACCTCCTAAACTGTTATATTGATTTTAATTGGACTTTCACTGACAAATAGCTATATAATTTTATACTTATAAGGTTTAACTTACCCTATTTTGATTTCAGAAAAATAATTAAGGTTCTGCTCAAAAAATTTAAAACGTACCTAAGGACGTACCCGAGCGAAACGAGGGTAAGTCGTTAGTCTACAATATATAATTTAATATATAAGCCATAGCTTATTAGTAAATAAATACTGTAAATAGTATAGTACTATAAATACTCTAAAGTTTTATTAAAATTTGTTCAGTACCTAGTTCATCGAAAACTACCGCGTTTAAATTAGTAGTAAGACTAGCGACTTACCCTCTAGCGACTATCTTATTAACCAGAATTCAATATATCTTATAATACAACTATTATTATCGACAGTTTATGTGTATGTGTGTATGTATTTTTATTATATCTTCAAGCTAAAACGGCTTGACGGATTCGGATGAAAAGTATCTACCTCGTATACCTAAGGACACACGCGAGCGAAGCGAGGGTAAATCGCTTGTATAGTATAAAAATAACTCAGAAATAAAAACAAGAACTAAATATACAAAATGATCTAACGGTCAAGATATTATTCCTAACTAAAAATAAACGGTTCACTTTTTGTAATGCATGTTAAACAGTTTTATATTTCCGTTTTATTGCTGCACGTATGTCAAGGTTTTGCCAATTTTAAAAAATCTTTCGTATAAAAATAAAGAAATAAGTAAACAATTTAGATTATTCTTCTATCTACTTCATAAATTTATTTCAATTCAATTCAATTCTTGTATTATAAATTCTTATTATCAAACTAAAATTGACTGACAGACAATGCACAGTTTCAACAGCTTCTAAAGTGTTAAAGGGTCATTTTTCATTGTTGAAAGTTTATCATTTTTAGAGTCAAAAATATGGATTTTTTTTTTATTACACACTATTTTTGCACTTGCACAGTATGTGGAACGGAGATCAAAGCTATATCCGTCCCAAGGATGCTTTTATAAAAATCTGTTCAGTGGTTTATGCGTGAAAAGATAACAGATACCAGAGGGTTACTTTCACATTCATAGGGGTTAGTATAGATTTCTAGTACATGAGATTTTTTTTCCGCAGTAAAAAGTACCCTATATGTTGACCCGGATACCCACCTATCATCATACCACATTTCATCAAAATCTGTCCAGTGGTTTTCTCGTGATGCGTGCCCAGACATATAGACAGACAGATAGACAAAAATTCTAAAAATTATAGATTCGGCCTCTGTATCGTTTGTAATGAGTATTTCAATAAGATTTTCCAAAAAATATTTAAGTAATGTACAGATTCGATTCAGTTAGAATGTGGAATATGGATGGGTAATCCCATCAGGCTTACTGTTATCTAATAAATTTTTTACAAAATATATAAATAAAACATTTATATTTTTAACGATAATATTATACGGTTTTTCGCAACTAGGGCTTGTAATTTTATTCGCCTTTTTATAATGATATCACACTACTGTTATAGATACGAAAGTTTGTATGTTTGTCACTCTTTCACTCTAAAACGACTAGATCGATTTAGATAAAGTTTACTTCTAGTAATATAATTAAATTTTATCCAAATCCGGAAACACATACGCTACTGTAGGTAATAATTTTTTTAAAAAGGTGGCGCTCTATATCATCACCTCCCAGCCCATTTCCCAAATTGCTTCGGGTCGGCACAGTACGTTTTCCTCGTCCACTTTCCCCTATTACGCGTCACCTCATCATTCGCTCTTTCTATTTCATGTCCTGACTCACAAAATTTATCCATCTTTTCTTCGGTCTTCCTCTACATCTCCATTCATCTACATTCATTTCCATCCCTCCACTTCACATATCCATACCAACTTAGACCATTTCCTTTAAACTAATCTATTACTGGCGCAACTTTCAAGCTTCATCTTATGTACTCATTCCTTATTTTATCCTTTCTCGATACTTCATACATCCATCTTAACATTCCCATCTCTGCAACACGCAATTTTCTTTCATCAGTCTTCTTCACAGCCAATAATTCCGATTAATACATAAAAAAAAGCTGGCGCTGTCTGTATATAGTTTATTATAAATGAAAAAAGCACCTAGAATCTGACCCAAGTGAAGCGACGACAAGTCATTAGTTTTAATAATGCAAAAATATTGTGCAAAAATGTTGAAACCGTCAGCTTTTATAATGATTGATCTACATTGCATACACTTTACGCTATGTGATTTTTTGTGAGCCAAAGAAAACTTTGATATTTCATTGGCGAGTTCTAAAAATATTAGCAATCGTGATTGTATGATGAATATGACTGACCGTATGTTATTTTTAATGAGCATACTTTTTTCATATCTCATGGTTGGCCCCATACAATTAAAAAAAATACCGATAAAGGCCAAACTACTTTCAGTATTGATTTTGATATCAATCTATCTTTTCAGTTTCAAATTAATCATTACATTATACACAAGCGGCTCACACTCGCTTCGCTCGGGCTCGCCTCTGGAAAAACAAAAACAAATCTATCCCACGGGAACCGTACATTTTTCCGGGATAAAACAACCCTCTGGGACGAACTCGAGCAAAACGAAAGCAAGTCGCTAGTATAAAGCAGATAGAAGTATTCATCTTAATTAAAAACAAATCTCTCTCACTAAAAGAGGAATGGTTCTGAATCTATATTAATATTTACTTGGGACTTTATTTCCACAATGCCTATCATTCACAGACCCTCTGCTAATAGATCTCTAACTTAATCAAAGGTTTCAGAACGACAAATATAGACAACATAATATTACGTTTAATAATGTATGTGTATTCAGCCCTTTTTAACGTCCCACTGCTGGGCACGGGCCTCCCTTCAATACGAGGGGAATCAGGCCATAGTCCACCACGCTGGCCAAGTGCGGATTGGCGGACTTCACATGTCTTTCAAAAACTTGCTAAGTTTTCTCAGACATGCAGGTTTCCTCACGATGTTTTCCTTCACCGTAAGGCAAGTGGTAATCATGTTAGAAATGATTCGCATATGAAATAATCAGAGGTGCGAGACCCGGGATTTGAACCCGCTTCACTCGGTTTCCCAAGCGAGCGCGTTACCACTGGGCTACCACTGCCTTAATAATGTATAGCATATATATAATAGAGGTTTTTTATCCGCGACTCCACTTGTGTAATTTATTGTAAAACGTATATAAAATTCGCTTCTAAAGATGTTCATTAATGTTAAATAGCCTATATCTCTTTTCTATATAAAGTCTATAAAATATAAGAAGGATTTTCCATAACAAACTTCTGGTTACAGAGTTATGTGCGCTCAAATATTTGAAAATACAATCAGTTTTGTATAATTAGTGTTAAAAAAAGGCGACAGTAAATAGTACTTTTTTATACAAAATAAAAAAAAAACATTCGCTGCACTGTAATCGAACCGACAGTTTATTTCATAGTTGACATGAAACTTTCATTCCGAATGTAATCTACTTTACGTTCATATTTTGAATTTCATTCCGTTTTGATACAAAGCTTTTTCAGCTTGCAAAAGAGGCTTAATTAAATAAAGTACGTTTAGCCTCTGTGGCAAAAACCACTACCTTAATGAAATCGCATCGATTTGAGTGCAATTTATTAGTTCATCATATTTGCAAACAATAGAACAGGGTGGATCATGTGTTACGAGTATTAATTACTGTAAGTATAAATATTTTGTTAACTAGCGGCTTACCCTCGCTTCGCTCGTCCTTAAGTGCCTTTTATAAAATCAAAAACGCCTCTATATAATATTAAAAAAGTATGTGAAATCTTTATTTTTCCCATGATTTTTTAATGCGAATTCGTCGATTATTCGCTGAGCTCCTGTCACAAGTTTAAAACCGATAATGGTTATAAGCTTTTTCTATAAATCTCTCTCTACAAATACAGCCTTTATCTAGTTAATAGAAATCGCTTAGCTCCGATACCTAACATTAATATGTATTACTACAAGCCATAGTGTGTAGTGTGTACTATATTTCATCCAAATACAGAGACAAAAATTAGCGATTATTTAATTTTTTTACTTTAATTTTTGAAGATAGACTTCTTTTGGAACAGTTGGAAAAAATATGAGAGTAAAATTTTTACGATGCGCGCGCACACTGACAGCCAAAAAGCGACATGATGAAGTTAGCTGAAAGCGACATGATGAAGTTAGCTGCGTTTTTTTTTAGAAGAAGTGTTAGAAGTTAGCTATTATTTTCTTGATATTAGTTTTATTTTTGAGTTAGATAAGACTTGTGTAGTGAAAAAATATTAGGAAACAGTTTTCGGTGATTTAGCGGGTGTTCAAATTTTTTACTTCTGTGCAAAACACAAAAGTTAACTTTTACTTTTACCTTTATTTATTAATTTTAAGATAAGGTTAAGAGGATCTCATATGTTAGCCCAGTGTGTGTGCAAAGTATTATCCTTATTAAGTGAAAAGTTAACGCGTAAATGACTAAAAAACATTCAAAAATCAAAACAAACTTTCAGATTAAAAAAAAGTTACAATAGCAGCTTAGGTGATAAACAATAGCCTATAGTCCAGTCGTTTTTAGCCGTATGTATCCAAATACTTCCAGCCGTTTCGGCGTGAAAGCGTGAGAAACAGTCACACAAGCACACATACAAACTTTCGTATTTATAAGAATTTCGAAATCAAAACAACTTTATTATATACTAGCGACTCACCCTTGCACCGCTTCGGTTCGTCTCTTGGTATGACTTAACAGTTAGTATAGATTTTTCAGAGATGGGATATTTTCCTGTAGTAAAAAGTATCGTATATGTTGACCGGGATAACCAGCTATCATCATACCAACTTTCGTTTCCAGACAGACAGACAGTCAGACAAAAATTCTAAAAACTATAGATTCGGCTCCTGTATCGATATTACTATTTGAATAAGATTTTTCAAAAAAAAATATTAATGTACAGATTCGACTCAGTTACAATTTTATTTTAAGTAGGTACCTATAGATAAAAAACTAGAAACACTAAGATTCATACCCGATCAGCAACGCCTCCTGGTAGGACGCTCTTCACCACGACGCCGGAGGACCTCCCGCCAACGATACCGAACGCCAGCCCTGACCCATCGTTGACCAGTTCCACCACCTCAACTTGAGCCCACTCCCCGAACACCTGCTATAGTAAACACATATCTAAATAATTTGGTAATGTAATAATCTATTCTATAAAATTAAAGGTGATAAATTCCCTACATTCCTGAAGTTTTGTTGAGATTCTTTGATTTCAGAGGCTTTATTTAAAGTGGCAAGAAAATAATTTTATGTGTATCTTATTATTTTACTGAACTATTATTTTATACTATAATAATATTTCATTAAAGACTAGTGACTAAGTGCATTTTTCATTCAAAATATATGTATATTTTCATCTATTGCCAACGATTATTGCCACTGTTAAGCAAATTTTATTACACTGTATACTATACATACATCCAAATCCATCAAGACGTTTCGGTTATTTAAATAAAACTATCTTTTCGGATTTTCTCGCGGATTTATTTTGATTTTTGTTTGTTGGGAAACAAAAATCAAAATAAATCCGCGAGAAAATCCGAAAAGATAGTTTTATTTAAATGTCAAATATTCGCGTAAATCTAAGAAAGTATTAAGACGTTTCGGCGTAAAAAGTGTAACAAACATACAAACTTTCACGTGCTTTGATGACGCGTTTGGCTCAGTTTGTAGTGACCCTACGTGTTGTGCCAGCGGTCGCGGGTTCGAGTCCCGCTGGGGGCATTTATTTGTGTGATGAGAACTAATATATGAATAATAGAACTAATAACTCCAGTTATGGGTGTTTTATGATATTTAAAGTTATATAATGTGTATTGTATGAACTATCTGGTATCCATAACACAAGCCTCGTAGCTTACCATGGAACAAGATGGGGCCTAGTGTTAATATCCTAATATATTTATATTTTAAGTATATAATACATATATAATAGTCCGTTCGCTAACAAAATATTATATTTGAAATGAGGTTTACTTTGAGTAAATAATGAAAAAAGTTTGTTTTTATTTTAATTATCTTAAAGTTTCAGTGAAATATGAAATATAACAACTTTTATTATAGCTTTTTATGAAAATAATAATACATTATTTTAAATATACATAATCTGCACCACTATTTAGTTTTGCAATTGTAATGAGTTTGAATAATAAATTACTATTTTTAATTAGAATACCATTCCGTCTGTACAATACGTTATTTCCCGCAGCATAAATAACATAACATTCCCGTTAATGATGAATGCTTCAAATAATAATTATATCGTAACATTCAACAATGAATATTCCTACACTATACGGGTGCATCCACTAATGAGAGGCTGAAGCCAGAGCCGTATTATATAATGGTGGGTATGTGCTGTGGAAAGTCACTTGAATAATTTGCATATCGAATACTAACTTAAGTTAGCTTGCGATCGTAACGCTAGGTCGCGTCTCAAAACGGCTTATATTAGCCTATGTACTACTCCAGAGCACAGTATCTCTGTATACAAAAGTTTATCCAAATACTTCCAGTCGTGAAGGAGTAGCAAACATACAAACAGAAAGTACAGTACGATGTAAATACTAGCGGCTCACCCTCGTTTTGCTCGGGTTCGCCTATAGACAAACAAAAACAAAGCTATCCCACGGGTACCGTACATTTTTCCGGGATAAAAGTAGCCTATTTGTTATTCTGATGCATGAAATATATTATTGTAAAGTTTCATTAAAATCCAATCAGTAGTTTTTGCGTACTAAGCTTAGTTTTTTAACTATCCCACAGGAACTCTTTAATTTTCCGGGATGAAAAGTATTTAAAATGTTGACCGGGGGTATAAGGTCAGTATCACCATACAAAATTTCATTTAAATTGGTTCAACAGTTTTGGAGATTAGCCCGTACAGACAGACAAACAGACAGAAAAACAAAAAAATTTAAAAAATCTGAATTTGTTCTAATTCTTACATCCCCCTGACTCGGTTTTTAGCATTTTTTTCTATGTACAGACATACGACCTCTACAGTTTCATTATATGTATAAATAAGACTTCCTTCAACAAAATATGGAAATCAATAAGGAAATTTATTCAATGTATGCGATAAGATTTAACTTTTAATCTGATACCTCTGATATCGTATGTTTTGTAAATACGTTATCTTGTGTATTGTTTCGAATAAACTGTGAGCTTTTACTCATGACTTTTTATTTAATCAACGTCGATGTTAAATGTTTCGAAAATTCTTCCATATTTCCGTCTAAATCAGGTTACGTTGCATAGAGTAAGGAAATCGGTGATCGAATCAAATGAAATATGTATATTAAAATATATATTATTTTGTATACTATGCTTAATGTATATATTTCGTTTAATATTTGATTTTGTATTATTTTGATATATTTATATCATGCCAAATCTATACTATATTAGTATTATAAAAAAGGCCGGGTTTGTTTGTTTATTTAGTTGTTTGTTTGTTTGTTTGACCGTTTATTGTAATTTTTTATATTTTTTCAATTATAAAATAATGAACATCTAAAATAAAAAGAATCGATAATAATTTAAACCACATGATGTAGTTAGGACAGAGGAGTAAAGGACATTGCAATTTTTAGAAGCCAAGTAAATAGTTGGAGTAAAGTGCTTGAATTTAAGCAAATTTAATTTATTTCTCGAGTCTATTCGCAAAAACTACGAGTCTTGGTCAAAAGCGTATTTAATGAAATGAAAATACGAAGGGTTTTTGAAACAGCTCACCCGATGGATGGGATGAATGGACGGGACTTGCACTGGCAGATAGCTGATGTTATAAGGAGTAACTTAGGCTACTGTTATTTTAGAAAAGTAATAAGGGTTCCGCGCAAAAAATTAAAACTCATGTAATTGTCAATATAATCCGCGTACTAGAAGTACGAGTGAACCAAGAGTACGTGACTAATATATCTATACATATAATAAAACTGTAGAGGTCGAATGTCTGCATATAGAAAACAAATGCTAAAAACCAAGTCAGGGGGATGTAAGAAGAGAAATAGGACAAATCCATTTTTTTTTAATATTTTGTTTCTCTATCTGTAGTCTGTTTGTACGGTGTATTTTGCATAGTGGTACCTTATATCCCGCTTAACATTTTAGACACTTTTCATCCTGGAAAATTAAAGAGTTCCCGTGGGATAGTTAAAAAACTATAGTAAATTTTACAGCTTAGTACACAAAAACTAATGATTGTATTTTAATAAAACTTTATAATTATATAGTTCATACCATCAGAATAACATATAGGCTACTTTTTATCCCGGAAAAATGTACGGTTTCCGTGGGATAAATTTGTTTTGGTTTATCTAGAGGCAAACCCGAGCGAAGTAAGGGACGCTTATCTTATAGAATAAAATTCTTCTTACCATGATGCGCCCAATAAGCCGCTTGCGGGGTTTGCGCGGCTGACTCCTCGATCAGCTAACCTTTTCCATTTTTATAGGAACAGTGCACTCAGAGGCAAATATCCACACACGAAGCTAGCACACATAACGGCTAGTTAGTAAGTGCTTGGAGTGAACATAGATGGCACATTTTGAGGTAATCTGTAACAAAAATAATAATAATAATTTTATATCTGATGTCTTCTTTTCTATACATGTAATAAAATTCTAAGTCGACTCTATACATTAAATATTTCGTGGAAAATCTTATTGAAATAGTCATTATTATAGATACAGAGGCTGAATTTATAGTTTTTAGAATTTTTGTCTGTCTGTCTGTCTGTGACCACATTACGAGAAAACCACTGGACAGATTTTGATGAAATTTGGTATGATCACAGCTGGTTATCCGGATCAACATACTTTTTAGTGCGGAAAATTATCTCATCTGTGAGAAATTAATACTAACCGTTAAAACGTACTTAGGGACGAACCCGAGCGGAGCGACGGTGCGTCGCTAGTATTATTATAAAGAGGGAAATTTTCTTTGGGTATATGTACTTAGATATGAAGATAATCTCTGTTAAGTACATATGGAAGAAGAATAAGTTTATTTAAAAAAAAACTTGCAATAATAGAAAACAAGACTACTGTTGAGTAACTTACACTACACACATAAATGAATAAAAAAATCTTCTGCACATTGCACATAACTGACAATACTCGTAGTAGTATTAATAGTAGTAGCCTACATATCATATGGCCCTTCTGTTCCAATACGAATATAAAGAAGCACAATTTAACCGCCTAAAGTGGTTGATTGCTTCTACGACAGAAACGGTGTTGAGACTAGCGAGTTCTCACGTAACACTTGGCTTCATACAAATCTACATACATAATACATACATGCCTCGGTGGTGTAGTGTCTAGCATGTACAATTGCACATCCGGAGGTCCTGGGTTCGAGTCCCGGGTCGGGCCAAGTTTGGTTATTGAGTATTTCTGTTTAGTAAGCCTCAGTAACAGCCCAGAGTTAGGAAGTGGGCGGTGTTTCACCCCCGTGCATATATATATATGATGATGTTCTCCTGACCGATTCCGGCCACGGCGGCCAATCTCATTGAAACTAGCCAACTGCGCAGGAGATATTATAGTGCACAAGTGCAGGAGATATTATAGTGCACAAGTGTACGCGCAGACACAAGTGCACTCTCTATTCCTGTCACTCTCATACTCCAGTGGGACGACTACTCGACACGACCGGTGAGAGTTAAGAGGATTGTGAAGCTAAATAAAAAAAGTAAATTTCCATACAAAAAGCGATAACGTTTTCCCCCCCATTAACATAGTCTCATTTTCATAATTTTTGGAAATGTTGTAGATATAATGAAAAACTAGGTCCGTACGTTTTTATTTTAAAGAAATATTGCGTATGATAGAAGTTATTAGCATCTAAATATCTGTATTTTTGACGTAAAAACTTCCTCGAGCGTTTTTATTTTTTTATAATTAAACTAAACTGAATTACTAAAAAAGGAAAACGTACAGACCTAGATTAAGGTGTACTGAATCTAATGAAACCAAAATTGTCTCATTTCGTAAATGTTTAGGGGGGTAAAAACGTTATCGCCCAAAACAATATTTCAAACAGGAATGTAGGTAATTGCCTCTAAGATTTGCAACTCTCTCTATCGCACCATAAGGGTTGGCAAAGCGAGCGATATGAAACAGATAGCATTTTCTTAAAAACCTACTCGCGCCGTGTATCGGCACTTCACAATCCTCTTAAGGCAGGACTTAAAGGCAGGACCGACGGCTTTACGTGCTCTCCGAAGCACGGGGGTGAAACACCGCCAACTTCCCAACTCCGGGCTGTTACTGAGGTTTACTATACAGAAAGACTCAATAACTAAACTTGGCCCGACCCGGGACTCGAACCCAGGACCTCAGGATGTGCAGCCGTACATGCTAGCCACTACACCACCGAGGCAGTTATATATATATATATATATATATATATATATATATATATATATATATATATATATATATATATATATATATATATGTATACACTGCAATACAATGGCGTAAAATATATTACAAATTCATTTGTTCTTAAAGAAACAGAACTATAAATTAAATCCTTTGTAACATGTGGCTTTATGCGACTGGAATATTCTAATAATACAACTCTAAGCTCTTTTGTACCTAAGTATTTCAAAGGGATTGTGAGGTGCATATTTTCTACAGCGATTCGATACGAAATGCGATTTTCATTTTCAAAGCTATTGTACCTACGTGTTAAAATTTATATTTGTATGTTTGTTAGTCCGTTACGTTAAAATGGCTGGAAGAATTTAGATGAAATTAAGTACACAGACTATGAGCTGGAGTAATACATACGTACATACATAGGTTTCTATTAGGTACGAAGCGTAAGTTAATAAATAAATAAAAATGTCCCTAACATTAACACACATCACCATCTAGTTCCATGGTAAGCTACGAGGACCGGGTTATGGATAACTACCTGGAGTTATACACCACACATATATAACTCTAAATACATACATATTATAAATATAAACACTCATGACTGGAGTACAAACTTTCGTGCTCATCACACAAATGAATGCCCTCAACGAGACTCGAACCCGCGACCACTGGCACAGCAAGTAGTCATTATAAACTGAGCCAAACGTGTCATCAAGTTAGTCGTTACTAAGTATATATTTCAAAAAAAAAAACATTTTATTGTCTTTAGTAGGTACGCTTATAATATTTTATAGACTTCGACTTTTTTAATCGATTTTCATAATGCTTTGTATAATGAAGAACTTCAAGAGTAGTATCATACTTTAAAGAAAAAGTTCACCCCTAGAGGCGGATAATTACTTTAAAGTGGTGTTGAAGATGGGGTATCTTTTTTAGTTATAAAATTGTTATTTTAATATAACTTCGATCGGAGTCGGGGATAAATATAGAGTAAAACGAAGAACCAAGGTTCTATAATAAAATGTATTGTCATTAAACAAAGTAAAATTATTTTCTTATTACGTTAATTTGGATTTCTCTTAGTTCTGAATAGGATAATAAGTGTTAAAACATCAGGAAAATTCAAAAAAAAAAAAATTTAAAAGGTATATGGCTAACGCTGGAAAATAACTATTTTAAAAATCTATGTAAAATGTACCTAGCAAATAACTCGAGCGAAACGAGGGTGAGACGCGAGTTTTTAATAAAACTATCTTTTCGGATTTTTTCGTGGATTTATTTTTTTTGATTTTGGTTCTCTGCCGAAAATCAAACTCAATTTGGGAATAAAATACATAACTATGTACCACTTACCTCACAAACTTATGACTTTACTTATACATATTATACCTATATTTTAGGAGATTTTTTTAATTGCACTACGACGACTTTTGAGTCCATTAAACATGTTATAAATATAGTTAAAAAATAGTTCACTAAAAGAGTATACTAATTTTACATTATAAGTTTAAAGCAGAATATGTTATAAATTAATATTTCAATACCTATCATATTATAAGACACAAGCGATTCATCCTCGCATCGCTCGGATTTGTACCTAGGTTGACCCCATACAAACTCTCATCCCAATTTTTCCGGGATGAAAAGTATCGTATGTCGTTCCCAGGGTCTCAAACTATCTTCTTACCAAATTTCATCTCAATCGGTCCAGTAGCTTGAGAGCTTATTCGGTAAAAACAAACAAACAAAAAAATCTTTCCTCTTTATAATATTAGTATAGATACATGATGAACAAATCCTAACTAAACAAATGAAGCCAACCAAAATGTCAATCTCAACTAAAATAAAACCAGTATTAGATCAATTCAATGAAAATATGTAGATTGAGGAAAAAGCTAAATAATTGCTTCGAGCTAAAAGGAACTGAGAGGGTAAAATTTATTATTAAAAAAATATTATTAAAATAAAACTAGCGACTCACCCTCACTCCGCTCGGTTCGTCCCTACCTACGTTTTAACGTTTAATGTAGATTTCTCCGAGATGAAATATTTTCCGGCAATAAGAAGTACCTATCCTATAAGTTGACCCGAATCATAAACTATCATCATACCAAATTTCATCATTATCCCTCCAGTAGTTTTTCCGTGATACGGTAACAGACAGACAGACAGACAAAAATTCTAAAAACACTATAGATTCGGCCTCTGTATCAATAATAATATCTATTTCAATAAGGTTTTCCAAAAAATATTTAATGTACAGATTCGACTCAGAATTTTCAACTGATTATTTTCAACGGATTAGTAGTTCCTGAGATTAGCGCGTTCAACCAAACAAACATACAAACAAACTCTTCCGCTTTATAATATTATTAGTATATTAGTATTAATATATTAGTATTAGTATATTAGTATTAGTATATTATTATAGATTTCATAGTTGGCCAACATATTATATAAATTACTCGTAGAAGCAAGAAAAATGTATCATTTCTTTTTGAAGTCGGTCAAATATGAATTTGTTTATTTACCCTCGACCTGATTTGTCCCACATTCAGGAGGGATTAACGCTATATAGAGTAAACAAGGTCAGAAAAATACATTTGAATTACAAAACTGACGCTTCTATATAAAATATCATATGAGCGATATGAACGTATAATAAAATTGTAATAACATCAAGTTGTGTACAAAGCATTTTTGCAAAAAATACATATTATGGATTTTTCATTATCTATTCATGTGTATAATATATGTATATTGTATACAGTGTGTAACACTTTGATGACACGTTTGGCTCAGTTTGTAGTAACCCTACTTTCTGTGCCAGCGGTCGGGGGTTCGAGTCCCGCTGGGGGCATTCATTTGTGTGATGAGCACGAACGTTTGTACTCCAGTCATGAGTGTTTATATTTATAATATGTATGTTTTTAAAGTTATATTTGTGTAGTGTATCAACTATCTGGTATCCATAACACAAGCCTCGTAGCTTACCATGGAACTAGATGGTGCTGTGTGTTAAAGTCCGAACATATTTATTATTATAACATGACTAATAGATCAAAGCTGGCATGGTGGTCGAGGACCTCAGTTCAGTATCTATTGATTTAACTCCCATATATAAGTATGTTCAACGATATTTAGTGATTTCATAGTTATTTGGATTCTAAAAAACAAATAGTAAAACCCAGATTTTACACTAACCTTCTCAAGCACAGCCAAAATATCAACTATTTACTTTAATATGAAAGTGTTTTATTTTCTTCAAAGTAATCTAATATTTGAATCTTGTTACCATTAGAATTGTTTATTCAGAGTCAGCTAAGACTACAATTCAAAACGTGGAAGGTAAACTCAATAACTCTACATAGTCTCGACCAAACTCAAACTTCAGACCTCCGCGTCTGTACCTGTATAAAATAGCTACTCAAGAAACAAGGAAGGTTATAATGCAATAAATATTTGTATCAGACGGCATTCACGCACCAAAAATATAGGCCTCAGTAATCCATACTAATATATAAATGCGAAAGTAACTCTGTCTGTCTGTCTGTCTGTCTGTTACATTTTCACGCTTAATCCGCTGAACCGATTTAGATGATATTTGGTATGGAAATAGTTTGAGACTCATACATAGGATATACATACGTTAGTTTTTATCCCGGAAATCATTTCTCAAGTAGGGAATATATCTATACTAATATTATAAAGCTGAAGAGTTTGTTTGTTTGTTTGGTTGAACGCGCTAATCTCAGGAACTACTAATCCGATTTGAAAAATTCTTTTTGCATTAGATAGCCCGTTAACTGAGGAAGGCTATAGGCTATATATCATCCCGGAAAAAGGTACGGTTCCCGTGGGATAGATTTGTTTTTGTCTAGGGACGAACCCGAAGCGAAGCGAGGGTGAGTCGCTAGTATGAGATATTTTTAAAGTAGGTACTTACTTTTCTATTGATATGTATGTACATATATATAGTTTATACTTTATTCACTGAAATAAACACTTTCAACTTAAATACTTTGAATAAAATTCGAGCTTTTTGCATCTATCCAAAACAATAGTTTTGATAGTTCTGACAATTTGCTTTCAAAGTCGCCAATATTAGAATTCCCTTTGTTTAAAAATATTCAACTAAGCAAACTATTGTCTATAAAGAAACCGTTATCTATACTAATATTATAAAGAGAAAGGACTTGATTGTTTGTTTGTTTGCACCGAATAGGCTCGGAAACTACCGAACCGATTAAGATGAAATTTGGTTAGAAGATAGTTTGAAATCCTGGGAAGGATATAGGATAGTTTTTATCCCGGAATCACCCTTTAAGGGAGTGAAAAGGGGGATGAAATTTTGTATGGGAAATCAACCTAGGAACGAACCCGAGCGAAACGAGGGTGAGTCGCTAGTAATTTATTTAGCGTTTATGACTGACTATTCTCTTTGAGTTTTCTTATTTGAAATACGACTTATGAAGAAAAAAAACCATTAAAAATTATCTAAAACATCGCCTAGATAATAATAATTTTAAACATGAAAATTTTCAAGTTATTACGCCCATTCAATATGAATTTCAAAGTAAATAAAACGGTCCTTTTCACCCCGACAACTGCACGCGAAGGCTGTGTCCGGATAAATTCTGAGAATATGCAAAATCGTAATTAGATTTGTGTACGAATTTCCCTCGAGGTCGCTTTGACCGTGTGCGAGGAAGACCATTACAATTGGGGAAATATTTACATCTATGAAATATAAAATACTAACGACTCACCCTCGCTCCGCTCCGATTCGTCCCTACTTACGTTTTAACTTTTAGAATAGATTTCTCAGAGATTTGACATTTTCCCGCAGTAAAAAGTATCCTATATGTTGACCCTTCATACCAAATTTCAACAAAATTCCTCCAGTGGATTTTCCGTGATGCGGTAACAGACAGACAGACAAACAGACAGACAGACACACAGACAAAAATTCTAAAAACTACAGATTCGGCCATAATAATGTCTATTTCAATAACATTTTCCAAATATTTAATGTACAGATTCGGCTTTTTTTTTGTTTTTATGACATTCAGTGACAAACGAGCAGACAGACTACCTGATGGAAAGCAGCCCCTGTCGCCCATAACACCTACGGTTCATGCATTTAGATTTTAAGTAACAAAAATGCAGAACCACAGGTGCGTTGTCACTGTGAGGACTAAGATGATATGCCTCTCGCCTGTAATTGCGCTGGCTACCTTATCCTTCAAACCGGAACACAACAATGCAATCATTGTTGCTTGGCGGCAGAAATAGATAAGGGGGTGGTACCCATCCAGTCAGACTCTTCAGGCTTGACAGAGTCCTACCACCGGTAAATTATAATTTACCGGCTTAGTTATAATTTTATCATATGTAAAAATAATATTTTTCTCTTCAAATTTCTTATATCAAAATGATTTCTGCGTCGACTCCGCTTCGTGTCTCATCGTTAAAATTTGCCTGAGATAGTTACATTTGAATTGTTTCCCTACCATATGAAAATAACGTTAAAATCGACCGTTTGGTTTTAACCGTCTTATCTCCTTTATCTCATGAAGCCCCTTTCTCTTCAATACATAAATTACACATACTCGTACAGTCATCGTTAATTAGATAAGCCTAAAGAAATCGATAGATCGATCGATAGCTAGACGAATTTAACAGCTTTTTTTTTACATTTAGTATCTAAATGACCATAATTATGGGTTTTAGCTTAGGTAAAAATTTAAACGGAGGTTAATGTTTTATTTATAACTAAGTATGGATTTAAAATGGCTGTCAAGCGGTTTTTCCCTTTTATACCTTTTCTAATATATTAGGAGAGGTTAAGCCTTACTGAAATTGTGTAAAAGAAGGCATTATTTATATATTTTAGCTTTATCTTCGAATTATAACAAAGGCCAGTGTCATCTATACACGTATTCTAAATCTTTATAAATAAATAAATACATATGTTAGGACATTAACACACAGTACCATCTAGTTCCATGGTACGCTATGAGGCTTGTGTTATGGATACCAGATAGTTGATACACTACACATATATAACTTAAAATATATACATATTATAAATACAAACATTCATGCTCATCACACAAGTGAATGAGCCCAGCGGGACTTAAACCCGCGACCGCTTGCACAGTTAGACTCACTACAAACTAAACCAAACATGTCTTCAAGTTTTGTACCTACCACGAATGTTTATGGATAATTAAATTTGATATAATTTGAACAGTTTTTAGATTTTTGTTAGTATAATATTGAAATGGAATAATTGTTCACTATATCAATTGCCAACCCGCACTTGGCCAGCGTGGTGGACTATGGCCTGATCCCCCTCGTACTGAAGGGAGGCCCGTACCCAGCAGTGGGACGTTAAAAAGGGCTGAATACATACATACATACACATATCAGTATATTTGAAAGGGATTTTTTCTTATTTATATTTCCATTTTGAATATGTTTTTCTAAATTGTAAAAAACTAACGGCTCGCTCTTAATACACAATAGCTACTGTCTGCGTCCCCGCCTGATTTAAAAAACAGACAAAATTCTAACAACTGTACGTTTTGTTTCTTTTAGAAATATTTCCCAAATACAAAGTTTTCTAAATATTTTCTGTAAGTATGAACTTTCTATAACTGTTTTAAATTAGTTATGATAAGCATTGAAACAAAACAAGGAGAATATTTTCTTATCTTCCTACCTTGCAATAGAAAGTTCAAGAATTCTAACATATGAAAGAAACAGTTTCCGCACTAAGCCTAAATCCAAATTAATTTATATAATATTTTTTAGAAATTCATTAACATATTAAAATATACAGATATTACATTTTATATGTAACGAAAATTATTATTAATTCAAACATATAGAAAACATGTTCCAGAGAACTTTTAGAAGTTCAATAAGTGTAAAAATATTCCGAGCACGATTGATCAAATTTTAATACTATGCTATTAATTCAGAACGCGTTGGAGTTAAAAACTCGCTTTAACATGCTACTCCTACACGTGGGCTGCAAAGGAAATATTCATATTGGCACATATGGTTTACTTGCACTTTATTAAATTTAAAAAAAAAATATTATCTGTCTACAATTATAAATATGAAAGTTTGTATTTGTATGTGTGTATGTTTACTCCTTAATGTAAAAACGGCTGAACGGATTTGGATGTAATTTAGTACAAAAATAGTCTATGACCTAGATTAACACATACGCTATTGTTAGGCACGTAGGGACGAACTTGAACGAAGCGAGAGTAAGTCGCTAGTACTTATAATTTATTTCAACGCGTGGTTTCATTCGCGTGATATGTCGTCGAAAAAAGAATAATATATTATGTATTAGGTACTCAAGAAGTGTAGCTCTCTATTAGTGAGGGTATTTTTAAATCAGTTAATTATTTCCAGCTATCCACGATCGCAAGAAAAATATTAACACAGAATTTCAAGTCCTAAAATACAATTGATAGACTAATATTTTTAACGTTTGTTTTAAACTAAATGTGAATGTGTAGAGAGAGCTTTATAAAAGAAGCTTATAACCATTATCGGTTTTAAACTTGCGACAGGAGCTCAGCGAATAATCGGCGAATTTACATATAAAATTCGTGACAAAAATAAAAATATCATATCTATCTTTTTAAGATATATATATATGATTTTATTTGTAAAAATAAAACAAGTTATATATATATATATATATATATATAACTTGTCTTATATATATATATATATATATATATATATATATATATATATAACAGCTTTTTACTAAATGCATATAAAATTACATACGGTACTTATAAGAAAACACATTTCTTTTGACAATCTGTTTGTTCCGCCTAATATCCAAAACGTCAGAACTAATTTTGACAGGAATTGCACTGGCAGATTACTGATGTTATCTCCTTGTTATCTGTTAAGTTACTCCTAACTTAGGCTACTTTTATTTTAGAAAAAGAATTATAGTTCCTTCAAAAAAGTACCTAGGGCCGCATCCGAGCGAAGCGAGGGTAAGTCGCTAGTTATTTTATAAAGGTATCATATCTCCTTGTGGAGTTATGTGAAAAAATCTTTTTAAAAATCTACTATATATTTATTACTATATAAAAGAATATTTTTGGTAATACATTTTTTTTTATCATTTGTATGTGTTAGTTGTTAAAAAGTTGTCCCTAATGGGTTTATATACCAAAATCTTTTAAAGAATAATATAAACCATATTTCTTCTTCTTTTCCTTCTTTCCCACGTTACATGAGGTCGGTGCAATATGTTTCTTTCTTCCAATTTCCTATATCAGCTGTCATCTCATCACACACATATCCTCTTTCACACAGTTCATCCATACCTCCCTCGGGCTACCTCTACTTCTATGTCCATTCATATTCATACCTAGTATCCTCTTACAATTTACATATATGACTTTTTTCACACAATTATATTATTAATTATCTATACTAATATTACAAAGAGAAAAATTTTTTTTGTTTGTTTGTTTGTACCGAATAAGCTCCGAAACTACGAGACCGATTTAGATGAAATTTGGTAAGAAGATCGTTTGAAACCCTGGAAAGAACATGGGTTAGTTTTGATCTTGGAAGTCATCCTTTAAGGGGGTGAAAATGGGGATGAAATTTTGTTTGAAGAATCAACCTAGGAACGAACCCGAGCGAAACGAGGGTGAGTCGCTAGTTCAATATAAACCATGTTTATACAGTAAATGAAAAATTTTCATTTATTTAATAATTCTGGCTGTGTGGCTACGGCAACTAGAATATGGCCACCCCATTTCTTCCCGTGGGTGTCGTAAAAGGCGACTAAGGGACAAGCTACCGAACACCATGGTAGTCGCGGTGGTAGGCCTTAACATCGGCCGACGGCATGGTTACCACCCGTCAGCAGAAGTCGTGCCGCCAAGCGCCCAACAGCGTGTTCCGGCATGTGGGGGCTGATGAAGCCGTATGGGGAATGGGTCTGAATAGTTGTGTTGCACAGTAGCCGTGTTGGTGGTGGATCGTTGTTTGTTTGTTGTGTCGAGAGCTTAGTCGCGGAGGGTAGCGGGATCCGAAGCACGGCTTACCGCTGGCCGACCGCAGACAGTTGGGGGCCCAACTAGTGGGCTAGCCACCCATGAAAGGCTGCCCCGCCATCTGTGAAAAATCCCAGGGTGGCTCCATCGTGCTGGTTGGCGACCAGGAGAGGGGGCCCGATGGCGATCCTTGGGGGGGTTCGGGCGTCCCCGCAGTCTCCAGACTAAGCCCTCTATGATATGACAACATCAATATCACCACCAGGCTCGTGCAGCGCCTCATTCAACTGCCATTCTCCATCCTATTCACTCTTTCTTTATAAAATTATGATAAGACGCAAAAAGAGTACTGTTTTTAAGCGGCTGCACTCCCCCTCACTTAAAGTGCACCTCACAAATATCCGAGGATTGCACACAAATCTCTCATCAGTCCACTTCCACCTCGAGACTGCGCAGCCACACATGCTCTTTTTGACAGAGACGCAGATTCAATGTCCATTGAACGCTGCGTACCTGGACTATCCCGGCTACACGTTGGAGCATAATTTCAGCTCACGGGCTGGGGTCTGTTTGTACGCGCGAAATGACCTCTGTTTCCAGCGTCTCCGCCACCTTGAAGACCACACATTCTCTACGATCTGGGTTATCGTAGATACAGGAATCGAAAAGATCCTGTATTCCTGTGTCTACCGATCGCACACAGGTGACCAGGAGACAACTCGGCTGTTCGAACACCTTAGTGAGGCCGCTGATGTGGCTATGCAACGATACCCCACCGCGCAGCTTGTCTTTCTGGGGGACTTTAACGCCCATCATGAAGATTGGCTGTTCCCATACCAGAAGACGGACCATGCTGGGAGAGAAGCATGGAAGTTTGCGTTGTCACTTGGACTCTCCCAGTTGGTTGAACAAGCGACGAGGGTACCCGATGTAGACGGCCACACAGCTAATTGTCTGGACCTTCTGCTGACCACTGATCCAGACAGATATAACATCCAGGTATCATCCCC
Source organism: Argynnis bischoffii washingtonia (assembly GCA_033884665.1). Classification (NCBI taxonomy): domain Eukaryota; kingdom Metazoa; phylum Arthropoda; class Insecta; order Lepidoptera; family Nymphalidae; genus Argynnis; species Argynnis bischoffii. The sequence goes on along the minus strand of CM066629.1, from coordinate 2,165,868 downwards.
ATTGGGTAGCTCTGACCACTGTCTGGTAAAAACTGTATCGTCTTACTCTCCACCTGATAACGACTTTACTGGTGTTAGACGAGTATGGCAATACAAGTCAGCAGATTGGGATGAGATGCGACACTTTTTTGCATCCTTTCCTTGGCGACAGGTCTGCTTCTCTTCTTCGAATCCGTCGAGCTGTGCGGATGCTATAACTGATGTGGTGCATCAAGCGATGGAATATTTTATCCCGTTCTCTGATGTACCCGTTGGTGGCAAAGCTCGCCCATGGTTTAACGCCGAATGCACCTTTGCTGAAAAGCGTAAGCAATCGGCTTACCTTGCCTGGGTTGATGCTCGAGACCGCAAAGCTCCGGATGTAAGATCCAAGAAGAGAGCCTTTAACTTAGCCGCCAAGTCCTATAAAAAGACATTAAAGAAGGCTGGTCTTGACCGAATTACACATTTTGGCGCAAAGCTCTGTGCCCAACCATCTGGCAGCAGAGCTTTTTGGTCCCTTGCCAAAGCGGTCGAGACGAACTTCTCTCGGCCCTCACTACCACCGCTGGTAAAATCTGATGGATCCCTTGCTCATACGGCAAAAGAAAAGGCGACTTTGCTTGCCTCTCTTTTTGCCCAAAATTCATGTCTAGACACTGGCAATGCTACTCCACCACATCTACCTCACTGCGGGATTACAATGCCTGAAATTACCATAACTAACAAGGAGGTAAAGAGAGTATTGTGTCGTCTAGATGTGAATAAAGCCAGTGGTCCTGATGGTATACCAGCGATAGTACTTAAAACATGTGCTCCCGAGCTGTCTCCGATACTGACACGTCTGTACCGCCTTTCTCTTAAGACTGGAATAGTACCTAAGTCCTGGAAGCTTGCCAACGTGCAACCAGTGCCCAAGAAAGGAAGCCGTGCTGACCCTGCCAATTATCGTCCGATCTCGATCACCTCCATACTCTGCAAGATTATGGAGCGTGTATTAAACACCCGTCTTATGGCATACCTAGAACAGAACGATCTCCTCAGTGATCGACAATATGGGTTTCGCCGAAATAGGTCGACTGGGGACCTTCTAGTGTATGCCAATCACATCTTAGGTGAAGCTCTTGAGCGAAGCGGGGAGGCGATTGCTGTCTCTCTCGATGTCTCAAAGGCCTTTGACAGGGTCTGGCACGCTAGCCTTATAAGCAAGCTTTCAGCCTATGGCATATCTCCTGGCCTGATCGGCTGGATTAAAGACTTCCTGAGCGACCGATCACTCAGAGTTGTGGTTGAGGGTTGTTCATCACAACCCTTAAAGACCAACTCAGGAGTTCCACAGGGGTCTGTTCTCTCTGCAACCTTGTTCCTGCTGCATATCAACGATCTGCTTGTACCCGGTATCTATGGGTACGCAGACGACAGCACTGTTGTAGAGAGATACCTGCCGAATCCTCGGGCCAGTAGAGATCAAATTCAGTCCGAAAGAGAGGCCATGGTAGAGCGGTTGAATCTCAAACTCAGGACAGTCTCCACTTGGGGCGATGCCAATCTTGTGAGTTTCAACGCCACCAAAACACAGGCGTGCCTGTTCACCGCAAAAAGGAGTCCTTTTACCTTGACTCCTACTTTCCGAAATGTGCCTCTGGAATACACTGACCGTCTGCAGTTGTTGGGGATGGATATTAGCCCCAACATGAACTACGGCCGGTTCATCGAGTCTAAGGCTGATATCGCAGCGAGGAAAGTTGGCATCCTTGCAAAGGTCCGACAGTATTTCACGCCGGGACAGCTTCTTACTTTATATAAAGCTCAAGTCCGGTCGTGTGTGGAATACTGTAGTCACATATGGGCTGGTGCTGCGAAAAGCCATCTGTCAGCCTTGGACTCGATTGAGAGGCGTGCTCAAAGGCTTATTGGTGACCCTACGTTAATAAAGGCTAACTTACAAAGCCTCGATCACCGACGTAGGGTTGCCAGCCTTTGTGTATTCTATAGGTTACATTTCGGAGAGTGTGCGCAGGAACTACACTTCTTAATTCCCCCATCCCCTTTCCATCATCGGACAACCCGACGAACGGCTAGCCTCCATCCTTATGTCGTGGACATTCCACCCGTCCGGACGAAGCGTTTCGCTACGTCATTTATTATACGTGCAGCTAAGGATTGGAACAACCTGCCTGCGTCGGTGTTTCCGTCCGTTTACAATATGGGTGTCTTCAAGGCAAGAGTGAATAGGTGGCTACTGAATTAGTGCGACTTACCATCTACGACTGCGCTAGCACTTACCATCAGGTGGAGCGTAGTCAAGCACTAATTCAGAATACGATAAAAAAAAAAAAAAAAAAAAAAAAAAAAAAAAAAAAAAAAAAAAAAATGGATATTTCTTTTTTGGTGATATATAGAAAAAAATATGTTTTTGATTTTAATTAAGCCGTTATAAATTTAAAGACTGACATCCAAAACTACTTATTAAGCTAGGTAGGTATGATTATTATCGTCACAAATCGATAACCTAATATATCTGTGATTTTCCTTGATAAGTAGGTATAGAGCCTACCCTCGCTTGACTTGAATACGTCTCAGGTGCTTTTGTATTTATAATATACTAACGACTTACACGAACTTCCCAATGGTGCGTCACAATCAATGATAGAACATGTGTTACTTCAGCTTATAATCTATCTGTATACAAAATTTTATCAAAATATGTCCAGCCGTTTCAGCGTGAAGGGGGAACAGATATACACACATTAATAGACAGTTAAAATGTAAAAAAAAATAGATACAGACAAACATAGAACCTCCTTCTTTTTGGAAGTCGGTTAATTAAATAAATTTCAAGTCTACGGTTGCACAACGAACCCGCTCGATCGTGTGCATTATTAAAATGGATATAAAAGAGCTTATTTGCCTCGAGGCAATTATAGACTCGAAGCTCTGCCTTTACTTGTGTTGTCCTTTTATAAATTCAGGAAAAACCAGCAGAAGACCTAGACATATAATTTATTTTGTTACTGAAATGTAAGGCAAAATATGTATATCAATTATCTATACTAATATTATAAAGAGAAAAAAATGATTTTTTTGTGATGAAGAAACTAAAAGTCCGCTGAAGCGATTTAGATGGGTGTAAAAAAAGTTTGAGACCTTGGATTGGATATAGGAAGATTTATCCCGGAAATCATCTCTTAAAGGGGAGAAAAGGGGGGTGAAACTTTGTATGGAGAATCAATCATTTCTCAAGTAAGGAATATAAAACTCATTATACCTATGTATATATATATATATATATATATATATATATATATATATATATATATATATATATACATTCTAATAAATAGACTTTTAAAACGTACGTTACGTAACGTAAAAGTAGGAACGAACCCGAGCGAAGAGAAGATGTCGTTAGTTCAATATAATCATAATGTTTATCTCAATCGATTTTACGATAAAACATACAGATAAAACACAAAAAATATCAATTTCCACGTCAACATTATTAGTTAAGGTATGGTTACTGTTCCAAATAGCCCACGTCATCCCAGTGCTGGGCAAAACCTAGGATCCATATTTCCAGGTTTTGCGGTCTTTTGCATGAATATGCCAATTTTGATGGAATTTGTCCTATTCATCTCACTACGTAGTTCGTGGTCTGACGCGAGGCCGCTTCCCTGTCTCAGGGCTGCACTTTGTGATAACTTTGACTTTAACCAACTTTGGTAGATATGGTAAAATGATTAAAAAATACAGTTATTATAAAAAAAAACTCTGGGTTTACAAATCGCTAGGACAAATCATTCAAAGCTGATTTACAATCTTACTACTGTATTAATGCGAAAGTTTGGATGTTTGTATGTTTGTTACTCAATCACGCCAGAACAACTGAACGGATCTGGATGAAATTTAGCACAAAGATAGATTATAATCTAGAATAGCACACGGAAAAAGGCAATTCCCATGGAATACATTTGTTTTTGTTTTTCACTAGGACCGAAGTCACCGCTGAGCCACTAGTAATGAATAAAAATAATTTTTCAATACAATAAAATATAAAATATTTTACATACATACAAAATTAGTGGAATGAATAAAACAGCTCATAATATTCACTCTTATTTAATGTCAAATCTAATATTTATCGCATCTTTACGATTAAAAAATCCACTCTAAATAACACAAAAACATCCAACGTGTATTTTTCAGCATATAATATTATTTTTCCAACAGACTCCGCCGCGAGACTGACAAGTAGGTTATAAAATAACAAAATAATCTCTTCAATTATGCAAAGGGAGGCATGGCATTCACGAACTCAATGCCATCTTTAAGGAAAATAGCTATGAAAGCCCTATAAACTGCATGATAACAAGATGACATCACTCTAATACTCGTAGCTTCCAAGAGTAATAACTCTGCCATCTGATTAATTTACTATATTCCTGACAACTTTTCTGAACTTTTCTGTCCAATTTCATCGCTCGGTATGTTTTTACTCCTTTGGAAATATGAATGAACTTTCGATATTGCATTGTATGTATTCAGCCCTTTTTAACGTCCCACTGCTGGGCACGGGCCTCCCTTCAAGACGAGGGGAATCAGGCCATAGTCCACCACGCTGGCCAAGTGCGGATTGGCGGACTTCATATGTCTTTCGAAAACTTGCTAGGTTCTCTCAGACATGCAGGTTTCCTCACGATGTTTTTCTTCACCGTAAGGCAAGTGGTAATCAAGTTAGAAAATGATTCGCACATGAAAATATCAGAGGTGCGAGACCCGGGATTTGAACCCGCTTCACTCGGTTTCCCAAGCGAGCGCGTTACCACTGGGCTACCACATTGCGTAAAAAATAATAAAGCAAATTTTATGTTACAATAGTTTTTGCTCGCAATTGATATATGATGATTGATGATAAAATAGGCTATTAATTCAGAATATGACGAGCATATTCTGCAATTCTGTAAGCAACTTCCACTTTGAACTTCATCGAATCTGTTAAGACATTACAATGTGAAGAACAAACAAGCAGTATGCATGCAAGAGACTCTTAGTGACAAAATTAGCCTACTAGCGTTTTCCCGCGGCTCTGCACGCGTAATTCATTAGTATAGTATTATATGATCTATGGTATTGCTATATTTATCTTTAAAAATTGTAGCCTATGTGTTACTCTGAGGTTTGAACTTATTATATATAATATTATATATTACTGTAAAGTTTCATCAAAATCCGTTCTGCAGTTTTTGCGTGAAAAAGTCACAAATACCCGTACTTTCGCGTTTATAATATAAGTAGAACATACATATCAATTCAAACTATCTATATTCAGAATTTCATTTCGCTCCATTGGGATGTTAAGATTTGAAGAAGCAAACTCGCGCTATCAGTCACAAACTTTCGAATTTATGATATTAGTGTCACTAGTGGCGCGCCTATATCTAGGTAAATAGTATATAATCGGTCTTTTAAATGCGAACATTAGTATGTGTGTATGTTTTTTATTTCTTTACCTAAAACGGCTGGACAACACAACACAACTTGACAACACGTTTGGCTCAGTTTGTAGTGATCCTATTTGCTGTGCCAGCGGTCGCAAGTTCGACCCCCGCTTTGGGCATTCATTTGTGTGATGAACACGAATATTTGTACTCCAGTCATGGGTGTTTATATAAAAAAATACAGATAGTCTATGGCCCGGAGTACAACATGGGCACTTGGAGCTCACCCGAACGAAGCGAGTGTAAGTCATATAACTTCCATAAATTATTTCTATCCAAAAAAATAACGTAGATACTTAGCCCTGATGTTGCATGAAAGAAAAACAAATAGATCCTCATTTTGCGTGACGTTCATGTCTGAGGCAATCTTACTCAAACGATGTGTACATCAAAAACTTATAAATCTGCAAACTTCTTGTTTGTCAAAGAATAACAGATGAAATTAGCTATAGAACGGATCAATTAACTTTAGTAGTTCTAATTTTTAAACAAACTTAACCCATTAATAAAATCCCCAATATTATAAACTAGCGGCTCGCCCTCGCTTCGCTCGGGTTCGCCTCTAGACAAACAAAAACAAATCTATCCCACAGGAACCGTACATTTTTCCGGGATAAAAGGTAGCCTATTTGTTATTCTAATCTAATTTATTAACTATGTCATTGTAAAGTTTCATTAAAATCCAATTAGTAGTTTTTATATACTATGCTGTATAAGTTACTGTAGATTTTTAACTATCCCACAAAAACTCTTTAATTTTCCGCGATGAAAAATATCTAAAATATTGACCGGGGATATAAAGAACCATCATGCAAAATTTCATTTAAATCGGTCAAAGAGTTTCGGAGATTAGCCCGTACAAACAGACAAACAGACAGAGAAACAAAAAAATTGAAAAAAAACTGGATTTGTTCTATTTCTCTTCTTACATCCCCTGACTCGGTTTTTAGCATTTTTTTCTATGTACAGACATTCGAATCTAATCTACAGTTTTATTATATGTATAGATGTAAAAGTACATTTGTTTATTTTATCCACTAAATCCAAACAGCGGAATGTGAAATGAAAATTGTGTGGAATAAATATGTATCTCTTTCGTTTGTTATCTAGTTCTATCAAAACCCTTTTATTAGTTTTACTTGTGAGTAATGTAATCAAATGTTGGGAGTCGAATTTAACCTATTTTTAATTGTGATATCGACTTATAATTTGTTAGTATAAAAAATCTAGATTATCACTACATATTATAAAATAATGCTACCCGCCGTCTATGTCTATTTGTCTGTTCGAACGCGATAAACTCAAAAACTATCAAACGGATTTTCATACGGTTTTCACCAATAGACGGAGAAATTAATGAGGAAAATTTGAGTGTAATTCAATAGGTTTTGTGCAAATTTGCTGAAACATGACGATGATTGTTGAAGATATCAGAAATAATCGTGCCAACAGGGAGTTCTATTGGCGTGCGCCGCGTAAACCAATAAAGTTATATAAAAACAATGTATTACGGAATTATTCCTCTTAAAAAGATATTTCTATTGAACTGTTGCAATGGTATTTGTACGTAGGTATCTAGGGACGCACCCGAGCGAAAGACGATAAGTTACTAGTAAAACAATAATTTGAGGATAAAGCGGAATTATTCAATCTATCGCTTGATGTGTTTTGATAAACACTAAAGCGTTGTGTTTAATTTTTTAATAACTATAATTACGTTTCTGTTTTTATATATATTTATTTATTCGTTTTGAGCAAGCTTAATCGACCTCCAGCTTGGGATATTACTGAGCGATCGAAATAGAAGGACCAGAGGAATCAATAAATATGTTGGGACATTTTTTTAAATCAAAATATATTGGGATATTAGCGACTCACCCTCGCTTCGCTTCGGGTTCGTCCCTAGATAAAAACCAATCTATCCCACGGGAACCGGGGAAAAAAAACAAATCTATCGAACGGGAAATTTTCCGGGATTATACATAGCCTATAGCCTTCCTTAGTTAACGGGCTATCTAATGCAAAAAGAATTTTTCAAATCGGATTAGTAGTTCCTGAGATTAGCTCGTTCAACCAAACAAACAAACAAACAAACTCTTCAGCTTTATAATATTAGTATAGAAGTATAGATTAACACACAGAATCATCTAAAATCCATGGTAAGCTAACGTAAGGCACGTGTTACGGATACTAGATATAATAATAGTTCATACATTACATATATATATAACTTTAAATAGACACATATTATAAATATAAACATCCATGACATGACATGGAGTACAAACATTCGTGCTCAACACAGAAATGAGTGCCCCCAGCGGGACTCGAACCCGCGATCGCTGGCACAAATAGGGTCACTACAAACTGAGCCAAACGTGTCGTCAAATAATTACTGTTGATTAAAGCCAACGTACCCTTAAATAAAAAGGTAATTAGTACTTATTTATTTATTCTGTATGTTATTGGAATCCTGAATGTATTCGTATAAACCAACAGATAAAAAAGTCTAATATAAATAAATAAAAATAAAAAGCCTTTTATTTCTTCCACTTACAATTACAAGATTAACTTATTCCTAATGCTATGCTAGTTGGTTACTTTTATTTACTTAAATTAATTGGTAGTTGATAGTTTTTTGTGAAAGAACCCCAAATTGGTTGAAAGCCTCCTCCAAAAATTCCATGCCCATTCTTCTCTATTTTGCTATTTGGGCCCAAAGCCTTATGTAAAACATGGACACAAAATTAATATTTATTTTATGTAGTACCCAACCATATCCCTACTAATTTTATAAACGTAAAAGTATGTGTATGTTTGTTTGTTTGTCCTTTCACGTCGAAACAAAGTGACGGAATAGCGTGATTTTTTGTGTGGATAGTTGGAAGGCTGGAGTGACATTGGTTACTTTTTACCACGCAAGATTATTTTATTCGCACGGGAAAACACTTTATAATACAAACCAAAAAATATTTATGACCAGAATTACTTGAAACGTGGTATTAATAATGTTTAGTACAATTGAATAAATAGGTGTTTTAGTATTTTTCAAAATTCTTCCTATAAGGAGTAAAATAGGGGATAAAAGTTTGCATGAAACCTACCTTTTTAAAGTTTTTTTGTAGTATTAGCGCGAGCGAAGCCGCGGTTCTGCTAGTAGGTATAATATATAGGTGACGAGTATTTACTGTCATCTGATGAATATAAGAGCAATTTCGGAAACTCGTCGATAATTATGGGTTGTTTCTCATTTCGGAAATTATATTTACTTTACTTTGATATTTGAAACCTCACAAGCACAATTTTGGTGTTAAACGAAAACCAAGGATTATTAAAATACAGTTCATTGTAATAAAGTACATAGTATGTAAACATACGTATATATATAATAAAAATCTAATTGAACTGAAAGACAATACACAAGTAAATTGGTCTAGAATTATGAAATTTCCCACAAAAGTGTTTTATATATGTACCGGTGGTAAGACTCTGTCAAGCCTGAGGAGTCCGACTGGATGGGTACCACCCCCTTATCTATTTCTGCCGCCAAGCACCAATGATTGCATTGTTGTGTTCCGGTTTGAAGGATAAGGTAGCCAGCGCAATTACAGGCAAGAGGCATAACGTCTTAGTCCTCACAGTGATAACGTACCGGCGGTTCTGCAGTTTTGTTATATAAAACTTAAGTGCATGAACCGTAGGTGTTATGGGCGACAGGTATCGCTTTCCATCAGGTGGACTGTCTGCTCGTTTATCACTTAATACCATAAAAAAAAAAAAAAAAAAAAAAAGATACTAGAAAAATTCATCCCCTATAGACGTAAAACATTGTATGGAAGTTAGTTGAAAATTGGACCGTTATAATTTTGCACATCTGACCGTATATTACAGCCATTTTATTGGAAGACTTGGTACTATAGAGCTGAAATTTGAAATGTAGGTTCCTCATGTGAACCGCTAGACAATTTTGTTATCAAATAACGACTGTTTTATTTAAAACTGGGGACTTACCCTCGCTTCGCTCGGGTGCGTCCTAGGTACGTTTTAATATTTTTGAGCGAAACCCTAATTCTTTTTCTAAAATAAAAGTAGCCTAAGTTACTCATTATAATATCAGCTATCTGCCAGTAAAAGTCCCGTTAAAATTGGTCAAGCTGTTTCGGAGATTAACTGGAAAAAACAGACAGACAGATAGACAGACAGACAAAAATATTAAAAATTGTGTTTTTCATAAGAAAAAATACTATCGTATATAATTCCATATGCATTTAGTATAAACCTATTATTTTGAAATTACAAACAGACACTTCAATTTTATTTATCTGTATAGATAACAGTTTCCAAGTTATATGCTTCCAAAGTCACACACATCGTGACCCCAATTGTAATTTAAAAATAACACCATATTTTTCAAGTTTTAAAACGTTTTTTTTTATAGAACCATTTTAAAATGCAAATAAATGAAACACGAGCAAATGAAAACATAATTTTTATAAGCCTTTATAGAACATCGAACGATTAACAATGATTGCAGTAAATTTTAAAAACACCTAAATTTACTTTAATTCTTGTAAGAATATATTTCATAAATGTAGTCATATTGGGAAATTTCCACTTTATTGTCTATTATGTGCGCCTATCAGTAACAAGGGAACTTATCCTTAATTGCGCTGTCCGAATAAATATAGCTGTCGTCATATTAACATACATACCCATTGCCCAGTGATAATAAAAAAATCCGTTGTTTTACCGCTATTATATTACATAATAATGAGTTGTCTTCCTCTAATTTCCTGTAGGATATACAAAAATTATGACAATTAATTGGATTATTTTGTTTTAGATACTTGTACGTTACGTTTTAAAGTTTAGTATAGATTGCTCAGAGATATTTACACGCGGTAAAAAGTATCCTATACTCGTATGTTGACCCGGATAATCAGCTATTATCATACTAAATTTCATTAAAATCTGTCCAGTCGTTTTCTCGTGATGCAGTTCCCAGAGAGACAGACGAAAATTCTAAAAACTATAGATTCAGCCTCTGTATCGATAATAATGACTTATTCAATAAGATTTTCCAAAAAAATACTTAATGTACAGATACGGCTCAATTACAATTTTATTATATGTATAGATGTTAAAATAGTTTGTTTTTATATAATATTACAAATTTTCATCCCCATTTTCACTCCCTTAAGGGATGGTTTCTGGGATAAAAACTATCCTATATCCTTCCCAGGGTCTCAAACTATCTTCTTACCAAATTTCATCTTAATCGGCTCAGTAGTTTCGGAGCCTATTGGGTGCAAACAAACAAACAAATCCTTCCTCTTTATAATATTATATAGTATAGACAAAAGTGTTTTGATCATAGATGTTGAAGGAAGAAACGTAAATATATATAAAAGGGAATGAATATATTTTATTTTTATATATAATACGTTAGAGTAGGAATTAACTCTATTATTAGATTTTTTCCAATAATAATAGCAAAATATAATTAGAAAAAACAAAATTACACACAATTAAATGTTCACGATATAATAATTTAGCCATTAATTTACATAATGTCATCATATCATTTGTATAATATTTGCAAGCGTAATTTTAATTTTTGGACCTGGTAAAATATTAAAAAGTTTTAACATTAATTTGTTTATTTAATTCCAGAACATATTTACAAACATTCTGTTTGTATTTGAAGACTAGGGACTCACCTTCGCTTCGCTCGCGTTCGTCCCTAGCTTGCTTCCCAATACAAACTTTCATTAACATTTTCACTGCCTTCAGGGATGATTTCCGGGATAAAAAGTATCCTATGTCCTTCCCAGGATCTCAAACTATCTTCTTACCAAATTTCATCTAAATTGGTTTAGAAGATCCAAAGATTACCCCCTACAACCTTGCAAACTCACAAACTTTACCTCTTTATAATATTAGTATAGATGATAATTGAACACCTTTTGAACGAAATACCATACCAATACTTTATGTCCCTAATAAAAGATTTTGAACGATTTCATCGATAAAAGCTGATGGATTTTTCAGAATCATGATTTAGCTTTATTGAAATCATTCGTCGAATTATCCAATCTCTATTCAAATCGAAAGAGGATTAAAAAACATGTGTAACACATTGTCCGAAAAACAGCGTAATTGAATAACGGATTGTATTGCGCTTTAGAAAATTGGCATAAAGAAAAATTATATGAAACTTCTTTTGCTTTTTTATATATATAGGTCCTCTATTTGAGAGATTTTTAGTGTAAGTCCACATGATTCTTTTATATTTTATAGCCAAGTTAACACGTACAATATACACTATATATGTTGGCACAGTAATTTTTTGTACCTTTAGTATAACAGATAAAAGTTTATATGTGAATTCTGGTATTAACTTAATCTGATTTTTTTAAATCTGTTTTAAAGCAAAAATATTATTGTATATAAGAAATATAGAAATAATATACTTTGCCTTGGACAACTAATGTGATGATAAAATTACAGCTAATCTTTGTATTTTCTAATCGGTACTAACTTCCAAGGAATTCCGATAATGAATACCTAATAGTTTTTTGTGTTTTATTTTTTCGTACATAACAATTATTTGAAATAATAAAACAGACATTTTAATTCGAAAGTAGCTTCATTAAGCCTAAATTAGAAAAGAAATTTACACAGCTTGTGTCAAAACATGATTAAACAAAAGAACATTTAATCAAGAGATAGGGTAAATATAGATATCGCAGTTATTATTTTTAATGTTCATCATAAAGTTGATATGGATCTTTCCCATACTACATAAATTAAATAATATACGGACAAACAAAGTCTTCTACAAAATACGCATAGGTACTACGTAATAAAATTTTATTATGATTTATATTATGTACAATTTAAATAAAGAGATTAAATAAATTATTAAAATTGAAATAATATATTTATACAAAAGGTAACACTTTATATATTTGTCTTTGTCTTTAATTTATTAACCATTTTATGCCATTTGAATTGGGATATGCTGTTTTTATTAAAATTAAATATGTAAACAAGATGTTTTGTTAAAGACTTGAAGGTGTATTCCACGCACACGTCGTTCATAATTTTTTTTTTTTCTATAAATAATGAATTAACAAAGAGGATAATCGTCAGACGTCAATTAAAAAAAACATTTTAGTCAGCGTACAAAAAAGACAAAACTCGCAATTCCCAACGGCATGACGTAAATGCTAATATACGACGATTTCTATGATAAATTTTCCAATCGGCTTATGCCTATTGTTTGGTAGAAAGCTTGTAATTTTCTCAATAAAAAATGTCATTGAATAGGTTCTTGTTACTTCTATTTCTATTTAATGTAATAATAGTGTTTCGCTATTTTTTATTTTATTATTATGTACTAATGTATTAATTATTACATTACGTACAAAATTTATAATTTATAATAAAAATATTTGTTAAAATAATCGAAAAAAAAAACAAGTAGAATTGGTTCTAAACTTACGTGTTTATCGATCTATTACCAAAAACGTAGCCGAAAATCAAGACACAAAAAATCACTGGCAGACTTATTTCTACAATTAAATCAACAAATATGTTTAAAATTGAATTTTTAACACTATTTCAATTTAATTATATGTAACGTAATTCACAATTGATTTTTTTAATTATATTTTGGCTGAATAAACTCGATCAACGTGCATGCCTCAACAATGGCGTCGCGGTACTGAAATGGCGGGAAACGTGACATGCGCTTTAGGAAATCGATGAGAAAATGGCTTGGCGCCGCGTTCGAAGTTTACTCAGTCAGCAGAATTTTATAAGTTTTCTGAATGGTTTCACATATCAAGATTAGTGCTAACTTTATTGCTTGGGGTACTGATAGATCGTTAACGGTTTTAGTGGCAGTAATTAAATACTTACTTCGAAATATCTTAAATAACAAATTGCCCTACTGGAAATTGACGCAGTTAAAATATTATTATGAAAGCAACTTTTTAAACCTTCAATAGTTTTTAAGGTTTAGGTAAAAAGTGAAACTCATATTCATATTGACTAAGAAATTACTGGATAAACCAATTTCGTATGAATATAGGGTTATGTTATCCGTCATTGGATCGCGAACTTATGGTGTAAATAAATGAAATCTCATTTTGAGAATTCAATCGAAGACAAAATGTACAAGAATTTGCTCCTATTTTTTTTTATTTGAATGAAACTTTCTATTGAACCTATAATTCCTAAAAAAACTGGTACTAAGCGCGGATAAAGAAAATTATAAATATTTCGAACCTTCAAAATTTTCATATACGAATCATTGCTAACAATATAAATAAATAAAAATATAAATAATATAAAAAAAATGACAACCACTCAGTAGTGCGTAAAGGAAAACAAGGTAAGGAAATCTCCATGTTTGAACCTATCTAAACCACATTTGGCCAGCGTGGTGGACTATGGTCTATAATATGTGAGAAATCACTTGAGAGGAGGTCCGTACTAGGATGTTAAAGGGCTGAATAAATAATGGAGTTAAACTTGCACTTAAGCAAATTTAATTTTTTAAAATACAATTCTGAGAAATCATAGCAATACCAAGTAAATAATAAGTTTGAGTACATTATCAAGTGGTTTGCAATTTATCCACCCACACCAACATCAGGTGCATGTTGGCGTATTTGCAATATTTAGCTGCATCGGTGGTGTAGTGGCTAGCATGTACGGCTGCACACCAGGAGATCCTGGGTTCGAGTCCCGGATCGGGCCAAGTTTAGTTATTAAGTCTTTCTTTAGAGTAAGCCTCAGTAACAGTCTGGAGTTGGGAAGTTCGCGGTGTTCTATCTCCGTGCCTCGGAGAGCATGTAAAGCCGTCGGTCCTGCACCTTAACACTCACCGGTCGTATCGAGTAGTCGTCCCACCGGAGCGAGTGACAGGCATAGAGAGACACTCGTGTCTGCGCATACACTTGTGCACTTTAATATCTCCAGCGCAGATGGCTAGTCTCAATAAGATTGGCCACCGTGGCCGGAATCGGTCAGGAGGACATTATTTAAATTTTTATAACAAAACTCTACGCGCACGAAACAGCTTTTTTTTAAATTATTTATTTCCCATACACACAAATATTTACTTTATTTGAGAAAATTACTAGGAATGAAAACGCAGATTTAAAAAATTCTTAGAAACAACGCAGTAAGTAAAAAAAAAATTAGTTATTAATACACCAGTGCCACTGTGACTTTGTTTGTTTTTAAATAGCCTTTGCCCGTAGGAATTCCGCAATGAATGTATAAAAACTTAAATAGGCTTAATTAGAAGAACTTGCACGTTGATCACGAATTCAGAGTTTTGCTCAGCAAAAGTGAACTCCTCGTCGGTGTCGATACTATAATGGTCCTCTTAAATATGAATATGGCATATATTAACCTGAAAACCCTCGATCTTGCATAGATTTGAGTTCAAAGACGTCGAAATTTATATTTTCTTTTTAAATAAAGATACCTAATGTTATACATTATATATTATTAATAATAATGTCCTCCTGACCGATTCCGGCCACGGCGGCCAATCTCATTGAGACTAGCCAACTGCGCAGGAGACATTATAGTGCACAAGTATGCGCGCAGACATAAGTGCACTCTCTATTCCTGTCACTCTCATACTACGGTAGGAATACTACTCGACACGACCGGTTAGAGTTACGCGCAGGACCGACGGCTTTATGTGCTCTCCGAGGCACGGGGGTGAAACACCGCCAACTTCCCAACTCCAGGCTGTTACTGAGGCTTACTATACAGAAAGACTCAATAACTAAACTTGGCCCGACTCGGGACTCGAACCCAGGACTTTAGGATGTGCAGCCCTACATGCTAACCACTACACCACCGAGGCAGTTATATATTATAATTAATCTACTAGCTACTTACCCTCGAGTCGCTTAGCTCGGGTACGTCCCTATGTGATTCTTTACATTACATAACTTTTGTATTTATGAACCGATTAAAATAAAACCACCAACTGTTAAATGAAGCTTACCACAATACATTAGTGAAAACCGTGCCCAAATCGGTTAAGCCGTTTCCGAGATTAGCGCGCACAAACGCACAGACAAACAGACTAAAATTCTAAAAATCATTGTTTTGGGTTCTATTGCGTTAAAAAAGACCCAATAATAGTTTTTCTCAAATATCTTCCATGTACAGACAGAGATCAGTAACACTTTTATTATATTATGAATAGATAAGATATCTATTATTGTGGAGACCATAACACTTAAAAGGAGACCGAAACTTTGTCAATACCCTCTTGGGATCCTCGGAACCAAACTTTCATTACAGTGAATAAATGTGAAAGAGTCACATCACACGTAATAAGACCAGAGAGCCAAACTTACACCCCACATATGAGACATCCACATGGACGTGTTTTGGATAGCCCTCAGACAAATTAGAGAGACCAAAGCTCCGGAGGGAGGCGGAATACCTAAGAAATTCTCAAAGCATCTATTATACCTATATAAGTTCTTTAATTCTTAGATCCATAGAACAGAAGTGTGATAATGTAGGTTTTTGGAGAACGAGCTATGTGACTGTTCAGCCAAATGTTGAAGTAGTTTTCAAAACTCAAGAATCTTCTTGCTCAAAAATTCGATGATTTCCTATTGAGTGGGAAATGTACAGGTTTTAGTGTCAGATGTCAGATATCACACACGCAATTAATATTACAAGAAATACGAACGGCCTTAAGCTATATGCCTAGCGCTTTGGACTATGACAAATGTTTCCAACACCATGGAGACATTGGCTATACTGGAATCCATGCACATCTATGCACCTCAGTGTCTATGCGTAGTTATTTCCAGGTACTGAAATTTTTTTATCAAATAATAAACAACAGCTGATTCTCAAAGTACAAGACCAAAGCACAAGACCAACCCAATTACATCGCAAAGAAAGACAGGGGGATGTTATTTGTCTAAAGCTATTATTAATAATTATTAAAGTATACTTTTACATTGGAGAACGTCTACAATACGCTCGACTGAACCGGACTTGGACTTAGCATCTACATATACTCGTAAATAGGCAAAGTCAAAACAGCTCAGTACCTTTTTCTCCTCTGTTTGTCAACTAATTTTCTCGTTTAATAGCAATTGACGAGTTTTAGTACCTATTATGAATAAAAAAATTGGAAGTAGGTTTTTTTTATATAACGATTATGATCGATTTTCGACCACTGAGCCAATACTTAGTTTACATTAATGGCCAATACATTATACACATCGATCAAATAAGTACTATTACTATAGTATAATAGCGACTCACCCTCGCTCCGCTCGGCTTTATCCCTAGTTACGTTTTGATATTTAATATAAATTTCTCAGAGATGAGATATTTTCGCGTAGTAAAAAGTATTCTATATGTTGACCCGGGTAACCAGCTATTATCATACCAAACTTCATCAAAATTTGTCCAGTGGATTTCTCCTGATACGGTAACAGACAGACAGACAGACAGACACAAAAATTCTAAAAATTATAAATTCGGCCTCTGTATTGATAATAATATCTATTTCAATAACATTTTCCAAAAAATATTTAATGTACAGATTCGGCTTAGTTACAATTTTATAATATGTACTAGCAAAACCTGCGGCTTCGCTCGCGCTAAAACTACAACAAAAAAACTTTAAGAAGGTAAGTTTTATACAAATTTTCATCCCTTATTTTATCTCCTTATGGGATGAATTTCAATCAAAAAACGCTAAAACACGTCTTTACTTAATTGTATTGAAGAGCATCAATACCAAGTTTCAAGAAATTCTGATCATAAATATTTTTTGGGTTGTGCTAAACGGGTACTGCCGTGGGAATGAGATAATTTCCCGCGGTAAAAAGTATCCTATATGTTGACCCGGATATCCAGCTATCATCATATCATCAAAATCCCTCCAGTGGTTTTTCTGTAATGCGGTAACAGACAGACAGACAGACAGACAGACAAAAATTCAAAAAATTATACATTTGGCCTCTGTATCGATAATAATGTCTATTTCAATAAGATTTTCCTTTTCTCGATTATCGATTTAATTCAACTAGAATTTAACCTAAGAAATTACGTAAACATAGTTGGTGACAGTTTTGAGAGAACTTTTGCATGGGGTTGTGTATCTAGTACTTTTTTGATCGATGATTACACACAACAAAACTCCGATAACATTGTCATCATTGCGGAACCTCTGCAGGACTTTGCAAACATGCTAAACAACGTAGGTGGTTCTTTAGGACAAGATGGTCTCAAAAGGAATCTCTCCATACCGGTGATCGTAAATACTCGTATCTTTCCCTTTGAAATTGTGCAAGAATACGTACACGTACACGCAATATAAGTAACTACTATAAACTTATACTAAGTTTCTTTCTTCTATAACTATAGTTTAGCCATATGCTAGAAGGCTAGCAGAAGAATATGCTTAGACATTTGGGAAATTGCGCAAAATAAATGGCGTATGGTCCCACAGTTCCAGGGTCTTTTTTGAGGGAGACCCATAAATAACAATTATAGAGCCGTAACATAGACACGTTTTACGAAATAATCGAAGTTCATTTGTTATGTCCCCAGACGCAGGTTGACGATACGTTTGGCTCAGTTTGTAGTGATCCTACTTCCTGTGTCAGCGGTCACGGGTTCGAGTTCCGCTGGGAGCATTCGTATGGCGAGCACGAATGTTTGTACTCGTCATGGGTGTTTTTATTTATAATATATATGTATTAAAAGTTATATATATATATATGTGTAGTGTATCAACTATCTACTATCCATAACACAAGCCTCGTTGCTTACCATGGAACTAGATGATGCTGTGCGTTAATGTCTCAACATATTTATTTGTATCTGTAGGTAAATATCGATCTATTGGTCGATGCAGCCGACACAATGTAGTAGTTTCCGCTGATGAGATATGTTGCTCCATCAAAATTAGAATGTATCTATTAATAGAAATCTATTGAACGGCTAAAGCGTGAAGAAATAATAAACAGACCTTCTTAGTTTTAAATTTATAATATTATTGTAATATTAATAGTGTTTATATTTTTAGTGCTATATTAATATTGTTCCAAGTTTCAGATAGGGCTCTTTCATTTCGCCTTGAACTCTACTTTTTAAAGAAATAAAAACATTGTATGGTAGGTAACCCTATTAGATCGATAATTTTCACATTGTAAACTACATTTTTTTTAATTAACATTGAAAAAGTGTACTTAATTGTCCAAATTTTTATAAGCTGATTATACCAATGAATTTTTCGGGAAAAGACATTTTTCAATTTTTTTTAATGATTTTTTAACAAATGTTCATTAGTCGTAATTCAATTAATACAAAACACTGGCACATTCGTTAACTTTTGTCTTTGTCGCGCCTTTCCGCCATATTGAGCTGACGGCTCGCAAAGAAACACTGTCCACGTGGTCGATGTCTATAAGTTTTTTTACATGACACTCGGGAAATGACTTTATTTTTTTTAATTACCTCATATTTATTATTATTATTATATTTATTGCCATTTAATTCGCTATTAAAATTTTCGTAAATTATACTACTGCATGAATTTTTTCACTGTAACCTTATTGGGATAAACCATAAGAGGAACACATTGGGCAAAATAGAAAAACATACAGAAATCATCATTAATTTATTTATTGTTAATACGCATATGGTAGCTCACAGCGACTACGAGTCTAATGGAAGATATAACGTACACATAGCATAGTCTGCGTTGCATTTGCGTTACTAATAACTTATATAATAAAATTATAATAATATATTATGTTTGTTCATAAACAGAAGAGCACCAAAACAGCTACCTATGGAAATAATAGCAAGTATGTCAAAATACTCTATGAAATCAGTAACATTTTATATTAGTGCAAAATAACTATCATCTTTCTTTATTATTTTGTATATTGTTAAAATAAAAAATTATTAGTAGTAAAGTTTCTGTCTTATATTCTTATATATTAAATATCTTCGGGTTAAATTAAATATTATATGAATATATCTAAATATTCATCAAAATAAATAATATCTTTCAAATTAATATCATTACAAATTAAATTAAAAACAAAATTAAAAATTTTCATTTGCAATATCACTATGAACAAACGCAATGCAGACTATCTAATAATAAATAATTACATTCTATAATGTGATTACAATACAAGAGATACCACCAGAAATAACGGCCCAAAGATACACTTAGTGGAAAACAACACATTGGCACACCAATCAAAACAAAACATTCGGTGGGAAAATACACCACGGGCCATTAAAACTGGACATAAACATTTTAATTAGTTTATTCAATCAAATAATTGCGTTTAATTATTCAAAAATTTTAACCATTATATTCAATCTGTAGTTTCACTTATTCTATACTATAAAGTATATAAACAAGGAATCTAATCTCCATAAGATTTCTATGAGAAATCCGTCCGCAAAAATTTTTAGAATTATAGTTCCTAAAATTGCCACGAATCGCGCTGATATCGTAGTTACCAGGTGACCTTTCTTGTTGCTATATTGAAAAAATAAATTACTAAAAAAAATTGTTGATTAAGTATATTGAAAAAATGGTGACATTTTTTTTACATACTTTATTATACATTTGAAAATACGGGCAATTTCCCTCTCCCTCTTAGGACATAGCGACCACAGCGCTCTACGCGCCCACCATTATTTTTTCAAATTTTTGGGACAACTTTTACATACAGAGATTGGACTCCTGGTCTATATTCTCATGTTATACAATCAAGAAGCGTCCATTTTGAAAAAAATTCAACGGTTATTTTTAATCTGTATTGTAATCACACAACACCGGTGTAGAAACCAACACCTAACTACACTATGTTACATACAAAATATCAACAGACTCATCGATCTACATAATTTATTTATAATATTTATATGCAAACATATACCATTCGTACAAATAAATAGTGTGTGACTATAAAACGTTAAATTTCACTAAAACTATACAATTAACTAACAAATAATGTTGTCCATGTATCTATGAATATAACAACTGCACAAAGTAACGTACTCGTAGCTTAATATTATACCTTACATATTTTACAGGCTAAGTGTCTGAAACGTGAAACTAGTTTCAGAGATGGCACAGAACATACATTGCATATAGACAGACTAACAAATAAGAATACTACAGTCCAAACAGCTAAATTTGGACACTTTATACATACTATAAGAATATTATATTATAGTAATAATATACAATCGAAATAGACAAAAGGAAACTTACTTTCTTCCATATATGAGTGATGAAACGATTAGAAATCCTTATAATTGTGTTGTTTAAAGTTTATTGCCAAAGCCGCCTTTCTATTTATAA
The DNA here is from genome assembly GCA_033884665.1 of Argynnis bischoffii washingtonia. Taxonomy (NCBI): domain Eukaryota; kingdom Metazoa; phylum Arthropoda; class Insecta; order Lepidoptera; family Nymphalidae; genus Argynnis; species Argynnis bischoffii. The sequence goes on along the minus strand of CM066629.1, from coordinate 2,144,982 downwards.
TACATGTTCTGTGAAAATACATTGTATAAGAAAACTTTTCAACAAACTGTCACTACGAGAATGTAATTTGCTTTCTGTAGAGTTAAAAATTGAACAACAACGCCACTATTAAAAGTACACAACAGTAAATAAAAGTACCCTGTTAAGAAGACATTGTATATTTTAAAAATTGTGTCCTCAGCCTTTTTTTATGATATCATTTGTTTTCATTAACTTCCACAGATAATAATTTACTTTATAATAATAGTAAAAAGTAAAAACACAAAAAAAAACAAATTTTATATTGCACTATTTTACTAGTTATTTATAACTAGAAACAAAAATAAAAGAAACAATAGCTGTAAGTATTATCTGTGGAACTTTTACTAATTTGCTAAGGGGTCTATGCAATACAGGGTTTCGAAAAAATAAAAATAAAGTCTTTGAGAAAAATTATATCTAAGTAACCAGGAATTCATAGACGGACAGAGTGATGATTAGTTATTCTTAAGACTAGGAGTAATTTACACATAATAAGAATCACTAACTTCACTAACATATTTCGAGTGGAAAGTTATAATATATGCACAATTATTATCCTAAAATATAATATATTATATATATAAAAAATCGAAATACTATAAGCTTTTCCATATTATATGGTGGTTTTGAAATGGTCAAATGATGTTATTCAATATCGATTTTATACGAGTAGAAAATATTCGATTTTCTCCGAGTTGAGTGTGTTACTAATAAAAATCGATTACTATTAAACCATTTGACCAAAATTAACTGGAAACGCAAACGCACCACAATTTAAATGTATAGAGAAATAATATCAGTTAAATTAACATATAGAAATGCAATACAGATCGAATGTCAAGGAATCGTAGAATTACAGTTATAAACACTTACAACTATGTAATATCTTAATTATCTACCTTTTCCAAAAAGTTCAATCCAAATTCATTCGAAATAGTAAAATTCAACATCCTTTTTCTTAATTATAAACGTACGGAATGCCCAATCAAAATAAATGTAAATTTGGACAAATCTGTCGTACACAATATTATATAACATTTTATTGTTTATATTTAGCATTTAGCATCGTTATTATATTATATTTATACATACATATTTATTATTTAAAAGATTTATAAATTCTATACACTATCTAATTAATTAAAAATCAAGTGTTTATAATTCGGATACATCGATTATGAAATCGATAAGTGTATTCGAATAGTCGAAATCGATATCAAATCGATTTTAAATTAAGACCGAAATTATAATTTATTTCGATTTGGCGTTCCAGCTCCACTTTATCAGCACAAACGGGCATACATTTGCCCTATTTCTATCTATTTAAACTACACATAGACACGGCCCGTTAGAATTCGAGCGAAAACATTCGAAACTGGTATTTCTACGTGCAAACAGTATTACTACAATTTTTAATTATTATTAATTTTTTTTTGGCATTTATTTACATAAGGTGGGTATCAAAAACTTAAGCTATAGCCACCAAGATAAAATTATATATAGCAAATATCGGGAACTTTAGTATGTGTATAGTTGAAAATAGTATACTGAGTATTGAATAGCAAATAAGTATGGACACCTTCTTTATGGCAAATCATCTACTGTAATCAGTGCATCAAATATCTTAGTAGATAAAAATAAGAGAAATAATTAAACATCATATATTTAAAATAGTATCGATATTAATATAGAAAAAAAAGAGTATGTGTAATCTTTACGCACGGTTGAAGTAAGACTTCTTTGGCGCTGTGGCAGATAATACCGCAATTAAGATAATATTTAAAACTAATAATTAAAATATAATCATAATAATAAAATATTTTTCATAATATTATATTATTAAGATTATATTTATATGAATATTCATTATTATAAGTAATAATTATTATAAAAATATATATATATATATATATATATATAATTATTAATAATAAATTTGACTCTAACTTCCGCGACATTCATTTTTCCAATATATCGAGTTACCCCCAGTCACGCCTAAAGAAGTTTTACTTCAAAAATAAAATTTTAATACAAAGGTTTTTCTCATATCCAATGTACCTAACTATAGATCTCATTAAATAAAATCGAATATAAACTATATAATGGCCACATTAAAGTCACAAAGGAAGAATTTAACAAATCTACATAGAATAGTAAATCCAGACTGAGAAAGAAAATAGCTATATTTTCAATAGATAAAGAGGCGATTGTATTTTGATAACTATTATCAAAACAACGTTTTGTTGAATAATATTTTAATATATTCTTAACTAAAAAGGCTTCAAAATTTAACGGTACATTTTGTTGAATTTTGTTTTTTATTAATTTATTATAGTCCATGACCATGACAAAATGCCTTATTTAGCTTTATAGTTAAAGTTTTATTTAATATATTACAGACAATAGATATCGAGATATATTTAAAATTCGTTGAACATCATCATCAATCAATTGTTCAATCAAATTGACTTTTTATATCAAAGTCATCAAAATGTAAACGCCCCTTATAATATTTTTTATTCAAAAATACACTTTCGATACATAAATATAAAGTATTAAATCAAATACAATATTTAGTAATTTTTCGTTTCGTTTTAATAACATTAATACTGAAATGTCAACTTTCATTAAAACAATGCAATATAATAATTGACGAAACGATTATATATTATTTTTAAATTAAAAATCAAAGTTGTCCTAAAATGATATAAACCGACTAAACTAAAAGCGATTGAGTCTAAAAGCCGGATAAATCATTTGTAGCATTAATATCAATCAAATGTCACAATATATATGTATTTTTAATAACTAGTGTTGCAGAAACATCGATAGTTTATCTCTGTAATGTAAAATATCGATTTTGTTTAAATTATCGATTCAAGTTATCGATAATCTTCAAAAGATGATGATAATATCGATTGATACGTAATGTAACAATATTGACACACTACATACATTTTTTGAAACGGCGACATGGATATTATATTTATATGAAAATAATATCTTGATTTATATTATCAATGATAATATTTTTATTATAATTTATATTAATTTATTTAATATCGATATTATTAAAAAAAAAATATTTTGAATTTATCCATAATATTTTCACTTTTAGTCCACAGTATCATCCTTGTTGATTTCGTTCATTAATTACATTATCAACACAAAACCTATAACAATAACAAACCGAATAATAATATCGATTTCCAAAAAAATAATCGAAACATCAATAACAAAATAAAAATCGTTAATTAAGTATTTTTCATTCTTACACTTAGTACCAATTAAATACAACAAAATCGATATTTAAACCGAAATCGATTACCAACTCCGAGCCGATTAAACATAATTTTCAACTAAAAACTTTAAAATCACTTAAAAGTGTCTCATTTGAAGGAATTTCTTGATAAACAAATCGTACGTCTGATTTTAATGCCGATTTTAGGGCATAATCAATTAAAAATCGATATTAGACACCAATAATAAACCATCGTCTGCTAGTACCTAACTAGCGACGCTCTCGCAGGAGCAGAGGCAAACGCCGCTCTCATGTTTGCAACGCTGTGTTTATTTCACGATGGATGTTCGACTGTGGAGATAAAATTATTGAGTTTGAATCTGGTCGTAGGTTCGATTTTATTTATTTACAATAAAAATATATATTCAATAAAAAAAAGTTTGAACATTTGGACAAAGGATAACTTTTCTTAAAGAGATTTCTTCAAGAAACCCTTTAGATACGTATTAACCGTTCATACATTTGAAAGAGATGCAAGTAATAGTTTTACTACTCGTGCACATAGGACGGTAAAAAAAAAACTTTTATTTTACAGCCTATTTTCAAACTTAAAGGCATAGCTAACATACTAGATATAGTTTCCCTGGTTCGAACAGGCCAATATCCCACGGAATCACTTAATTTACCGGGACATACTTTGTCCCGGTAAATTAAGTCTATGTACAGACAAAAATCCCTTGTTGCAAACCAACAAACAAATTGCTTTTACATATTAGCCTTAGCACAGTATACTAAATCCATACAATATGTGTATACATTATGTGTGATGTTCTCCTGACCGATTCCGGCCACGGCGGCCAATCTCATTGAGACTAGCCAACTGCGCAGGAGATATTATAGTGCAGCGCGTGTACGCGCAGACACAAGTGCACTCTCTATTCCTGTCACTCTATACTCCAGTGGGACGACTACTCGACACGACCGGTGAGAGTGTCGGCGCAGGAGCGACGGCTTTACGTGCTCTCCGAGGCACGGGGGTGAAACACCGCCAACTTCCCAACTCCGGGCTGTTACTGAGGCTTACTATACAGAAAGACTCAATAACTAAACTTGGCCCGACCCGGGACTCGAACCCAGGACCTCAGAATGTGCAGCCGTACATGCTAGCCACACACCACCGAGGCAGTTAAATACATTATACATACGTCATAGTCGTCAAACGAATGCGATTTCCAGTTAATACCAAAGGCCCTATTGTATGAATTTTTATACTGTGGTGGTAAGAGTTAACGGTTCTCAAACTTTAATTTTAAATAAATAAAAATATATGTATATATTTTTCATAAACATAACTACCATCGGTCGAAGAATCACAGGATTAATTTCGACCGATAAAGTTATAAATATTCATATAATAATAATTCATCAATAATAATAATATTATTTGCCGCCAAGCAACAATGATTGCATTGTTGTGTTCCGGTTTGAAGGATAAGGTAGCCAGCGCCATTACAGGCAAGAGGCATATCATCTTAGTCCTCACAGTGACAACGCACCTGTGGTTCTGCATTTTTGTTACTTAAAACCTAAGTGCATGAACCGTAGGTGTTATGGGCGACAGGTACTGCTTTCCATCAGGTAGTCTGTCTGCTCGTTTGTCACTGAATCGCATAAAAAATAATAATAATAATAATATAATTACTATTAAATTACTCGAACTGAAATCTTTATTATGTTTTTTCTTTGTGATGTAACAAAGAATATTACTTTTGTAAATATTCCGTTTCACATCACAAATATGTATATTCTCAGTTACTGTAAAAGTTTCGAGACTTCTATAATGTTGTTGGAAAATCAACATACATAAATTTTAAATCCCCTTAAACCACTCACCAGCATAACAATTTCTTAGATTTACGCGAATATTTGACATTTTAAATAAAACTATCTTTTCGGTTTTTTTTTATATCGATTTCTGGATCAACGTTTCCAATGTTTTACAGCAACCATAATCACGGGAGAGACGATATCCATAAGTCCACGATAAAACTCAGAACATTTAAATTTAGAATTAAAAAGCACTATTTATCAAATTAGATATAAATTATAGTACATAAGTATGTAGGTATATAGGTAGGTAGGTATATATTTGTATATATGTATGGATGTGTATATAAATATATTTATTTTTGTATAATTGTAATATATAGTTGTTATATTTTAGTATTAAGTTTATACCATTTTATGCTGTACTGTACCTAAACCGCACTAAATTAACTTATTTTCTCACTTTTGAAGGGTTTCTGGAAGAAAACTCTTAAAAATATAAGTTATCCTTTGATCGACATTCTGTTACTTTATTTTGTATAGCATATATTTTATGGTACATAGATAAATAAATAATAATAATAAAATCTGAAAAGGTACGTTTTACTTATAACCACTTACCAGCTCATCAATCTGCCGTGACAGCTGATCGTTTAACGCTTGTATCACCTGTCTCTGCCCGTCCTGCGCCGCCAGCGCTAGCTCGAGTTGGCTTTGAGCTAGTTTCGCTTCTGCGTCCTGAAATATTAATAATTAAATATTGTGAGACAACAATTGTTTTGGTACTAACCATTGCAGAGCGCCAGCATTGGATCAGCTCGATGGTGTTAAATTATCAATTGTTTTCTTTTTTTTTTGTTTATTATAATATACTGGCACACCTCCGATATGGAAGTCGGAGTCCTTGTTTACATTTTACTTATATACAACCAGCGACTCACCCTCGCTTCGCTTCGGGTTCGTCCCTAGACAGAAACAAATCTATCCCACGGGAACCGTACATTTTTCCGGGATTATATATAGCCTATAGCCTTCCTCAGTTAACAGGCTATTTGATGCAAAAAGAATTTTTCAAATTAATATAAATCGGAGTAGTAGTTCCTGAGATTTGCGCGTTCAACCAACAAACAAACTCTGAGACTCAAACAAATATTTTGAGTTACTCTTTGAGATACACTTTGAGTTACTCAAGTTACTTAGGTACTGATGAATTAACTCACAAATAACAACGTGACGATTGTGACAAATTTTGAACTCTTTAAAGAAGTTTTTACGTCTCCTTTAATGAAGAGAGCATTATTAGGTCATAGTCCATTTCGGATGCTAAATGTGAGTAGGTGGACTTCACATGCTTTCAAAAACTAGTAAATTTCTCTTAAAGACATAGGTTTCCTCAAAATATTTTCATTCACCGTATAAGTGGAAATCATGTTGAAAATATTTCACATGAAATCTCAGAGATGTGATACTTGTTTAAACCCACTTCTCTTGCTTTGCCAAGCGAGTGCCTTACCAATAAGCCGTATCTATAGCAATCTAAAATTAAATTAAAATTTAAAGACATTCAAAAATAACACCTCATTTACATTCCCAAAGTTTCATGTCTAAAGAGAACGACGAACAAACGGCTCGCAAGAATGTACATACATATATAGAAGATAAACAAACATAAATTGTACTATATGTAGTTAAACGATACACTATTTTTTAATCTTTTATTTTAATCGTTTTTAGCTAAGCTTTTCTAAGAAAATCTCTTCATGTAAATACAAAAAAACGCGGCCTGTAGAAGGGAGATACCTGAAGGAACAAGGAAGAACAACATACCTGTTCACTCTTCTTGGACTTAGTAATTTGAGCCAACTCTTCGTTCTTCTGAGCGAGTTCAGCCTCAAGCTGCGCCACACGCTGCCTAAGCTGTTCCACTTCATTCGCATCGCCACCTTAAATATTTATATTTGTGTTGTAGCTATTGTATTTTTGTAATTCAAATACAAAATCTTTATTTAATATTAGAAAGACAAAAACAGATCTATCCCACGGGAACACCACATTTTTCCGGGATAAAAGTAGCCATGTGTTATTTTGATATATGAGCTATATTTTTGTAAAGTCTCATTAAAATCCATTCAGTGGTTTTTGCGTGAAAGAGTAACAAACATCCATACATCTATACATCCAGACATCCATACATCCCCTAACAAACTTTCGCATTTATAATATTAATATAGACTAGCGAATTACCCTCGCTTTTTTCGGGTTTTCCCTGGACTTTTATAGGTCACCGAATTTATGTCAATTATTTTTCATACAATTATAACATTTTTTTCGCTATAACAATAACCTATATCGTTCCAAGCTTCCTATTAGTGAAAGAATATTCAGAATCGGATCAGTACTTTCAGTGATTAAATATATATGTATGTACATATATACATACTACATCCTACTACATCCATACAAACTTTATCTCTTTATATATTAGTTAAGTTTACATTTATAAGTATTTTTTAAAATATCAGCAATTTTAATGTACCTTTTTTCATTTGGTTTTTAAAATGTTGGCTTCAAAATAAAAAAAATTACAACTTTTTTTCTGTTATTTACATAAAAATAATAATATATAACATTACAAATGTAAGCAAATAAGTGTTTTTTTTTCACCACCACCATCTAGTTCCATGGTAAGCTACGAGGCCTATGTTATGAATACCAGATAGTTGATACACTACACATATATAATTTAAAATACATACATACTACAAATATAAACACCCACGACTGGAGCCACTGGACTGGACCCAAACATTCGTGCTCATCACACAAATGAATGCCCCCAGCGGGACTCGAACCCGCGACCGCTGGCAGAGCAAGTAGGGTCACTACAAACTGAGCCAAACATGTCGTCAAATCATTGTTTAAATATGTATAAAACATTTTAATATGTTCATTGTCTGTTAGAAAACAAATAATCTTTAGCCAGAATTTATTATAAAATTGGATTGTGATAAAATATATCTATTATTGTATTGCCACATTAGGCTATAAACACATTTATTAGCGTTACATAACTATCTCATACCTCACAGTATTTGCAATTTCCTGCTTTATACACTACACTTTATGCTGACATAGTTTTATGAAGATAAAAATAATAAATCTTTATATTATTACTAGCAAAACCCGCGGCTTCGCCCGCGTTTAATCTACAAAAAAAAAACTCTTTTGATCTATGTTATATAGCGACTCATCCTTGCTTCGCTCGCGTTCGTCCCCATGTATTTATATAATATTAAATTATTTGAATATTGTTCATACAAAAATACTAAAATCGCGTTTAAAAAATGGGGGGTGGGAGGGTGAAAAATACTTTAAGACCTATTCTCATACCTACCAAATATACAAAAGAAAAATCATTAATTAACCCCTCAAGGACCGCAAACACACCGGCGTGTACGATAACTATTGAATTTTTGGAAATTCGCACGGATTTCTTAGAGATTATCCTGGAGAGACTATAATCGGTCGAGCCGCTTCGGAGGAGTGCGGATCACAAACACTGTGACACGAGATTTTCATATATTAGAAAATTGTACGTATAAACAACAAAACTTGGTCTCATTACTGGTCATATATTAAATCAAAGATCCTTGTGTGATCATATGATCGTAAAAGAGATACCCAATTTCATACACTTTTATTAATATTTAAAAATATGAAATTATAAAAAAAATCATGATACATTTGATGAAATTCTCATTTTTTATGTCTGAGTCTAAAAAGCGATAGAAAAAGAGAATGAATACAAACTTCCAAATTAAAATTATAATGTGAAAGTGTGTTTGTTTATCCTTCTATCAGACCGCAACCGAGCGACGTACTGATGTGATTTTATTTGTATATTCTTGAAGGGCTAGCGCTTAACATAACAATTTTATTCCCATGGAAAAAAAACGATAAAACTTATAATTTTAGGAGAAAATTTTAATTGATATGGTTTTCTATAAAGACAATCAATGGGAATCTTGAGCGAACTAAGGGCGTGTTACTAGTAAAATACAGAGAAACATAGGTATGATTAAAAGGTATGATATTCACTTAGGGACTATTTCAAGTAAAGGGGTTCATCATGATATTTTTATGTTTTTTTTTTGTTTTGGGCAATATAGCAAAAAATTTAAGTTTTAATATAATTATTTTTACCGTCTAATCAAATACAGACCAAACTGTTTACCTTTTCCGGTAGCGTAGTGTCTGGCTCGAGCTACTTCTTCTCTATACTGATGCAGCTGCCGCTTCCACTCGTCCACATTAGCGGTACTCTCTTGCAAAGCCGCTGTTAGACGAAGGTTATTACTCTTTAAAGTGGCTAACTCAACTTCCCATTTCTTTGCGTTTGCTGAACTGTGGACAAAGTGGATATGTGAATCTATATATATATATATATATATATATATATATATATATATATATATATATATATATAAATTGAAAATATTTATTGTCATTTAGTAACATTCAACATGTTAATTTTCATGGTAATCGGTTACACTAAAGAAAGTAACGCGCTGCAGCGACACCTAGTAATGAATTACAGCAAAATGAATAGCATAAAAATTAAAAACCTTCTTCATGTAAGAATATTATAAGATCTGCAATACCAAGAACAAAATCCCTACAGAATTATATTTAAGTAATCCTAAACTATCATAATGGTTGGATGGATAGTAGGATGTTTTTTACTCTGCACGCAAAAACGACTGAACGGATTTTGATAAAATTTTCTTATATTACTATATAGTTTATACAAGAGAATAATACATATGCTATAAGTTTTAAAGATATAGTACTTAATACATAATTGAAATACGCGTGCGGAACCGCGGGAAAATGCTAGTTATTATTTATTATTCTTATTCAACAGTTGTATGGTTTTAAGATATATTTAAAGATTATATCGATTGATTATGTATGTATATCCAAAAGTTAAACTAAACTTGAGTTTACTATATTATGCACTTTAAGATCGGGAAATCGCGTTATCTCGTCGTAACGAACTCGAAATACTAAAATCATACTTAAAAAGTAGCAATTACAAAAATGTGCAAATAATCATCGCAGCCATAACAAGTGAATCGGACTTAAACGTGAAAACATCCAAAACACTTTCGATCGTAAACTGAGAAATTTATTATTACATAACAAGATGCTTCTCGAGAACCGTTTAAAAAAGTCAATACTGTGAAGAAAATCACCAGCGTACACTTCAAACGTATAATAATTATTGATTTACATATAAGAATTACAACACACTGCATATATCACTGCTTTATACTAGAATTTACACAACACTGTTTCAGCATAATTACACAGTAACTCTTCCTGAACAAGAATGAATCCCAATCATAGAAAGCACTCCTTATATATTAATTTTAATTTCCATCAACCCACCTTTTTAATCATTTTAATGTAACTTCAACTACTTCCGGCGTAATCTTTAAATCATAGTAATCAATTAATGTCTTTAATTTATAAAAGCATACTTAAAATATAAAACATAATTTCATTGAAACTTTAGTTAATTACAAGAAATATAGGTAACTTTAAATATGTCTAACAATATTAGCACTAAAATTAATGAATCATAACACTCGGCCATCGACATGCGTGCTATCTCCGGAGCACGCAAATCTCACAACACTCGGCGTAAGGTATGTTTACGATTCTCTATTATAATTTCAAAACAATATTAATAATTACAGCATGTAATACAAGCAAAAAAAAAATATATCGTTATATATAAACATTAATATAAACCAGATTATACTACACTAGATTAAACTTAAATACTTTTATTTTTCAGTATCACTGTTCTCCGAGCTTGAGGAGCTGTATTCAGAACCAGAAGATTTGTCTAACTATTGCCTGAACATGAATCCAAGGCTGCATTTCATCTACTTAATGCGAAACGCTTTCATATCCCATGGTACTAAAACCGGGAGCATAGTTAGAGATTTTATATGGAACAATAAATAACTTCCCTTCATCTATCATTTTAAATAATATAACGAATACTATTGTTTTATTGCCACTTATTAATACCGCTAATAAATTCTGCATCGATTTAGTTAATCCTAATATTAACTTAGTTTAAATGGAATGAAATGAAATAAACTTAATTCAAATAGACTTGATTCAAAAGCATTTAATGTAAGCATCAGTGAAGTCTGTCCGTGAGGAATCTACCACCGGCTCAGAAGCCGGCAAGATACTCAACAGTTGCTCTTTTAAATATCGAAATTACATTTATTTTATTAATATATCATGTAGATAGCCCGCATATGAGTCAATAATACTCAATTCCACACATTTTCATCAGCAAGAAACTCTTGAACCGTGTAATATGCTTTGCCCAATAAAACATTTTTAATTTTATCCTTAAATTTTTGAAAAGATAAATCTAGGACATTTTGTGGAATCTTATTATATCTGCGTATACTCAGGCCCACGAAGGATTTATTCACCTTTTGGAGCCGAAGTCTAGGTTTAACAAGCTTATTTCTATTCCTAGTGTTTCTTGTGTGTCTATCTTTAGATTTTTGCGAACAAATAATATGTTAAACTGGCTTACACGGAGTCGTAAGATTGTACATAATAAAATATTATACATAATTGAGAATCATAAATAATAATAATATTTTAATTAAAAGTCATTGATAAATTTATATAATTAATGGGAGATAATTTGACTACTTTTAAATTAATATGGAATGTCTATTGATTTTGCTTTTAAATTATATTGATGTTAAAAAGTTAATATCTTAAAATTAAACTTATTTTCGAATTACTAATTTTGTAATAAATTCCAAAAAAAAAAAAAGTAAATCAAATAGTAAGACATTAATAATTCTCAAGTTATATTATTGCATTTAAAAATTCTGAAATACGGTTGTGCCATTTAATAAAAACTTCCGGCTGATTCATATAAAAAGCAAAAGATAACCGTTGGAGGGGAGTTTTTGGGGAAGACGTTCATTACGACAGACCAGATAAGTATTAGTTGTGAAAATAATACTAAATTTATGTTGGCAAACTTATTGATCAAAATAGTGTTGAACTTATGTGTAAATAGTGGAAAATAAAGCGCTTTCCTGTGTTTAGTTAATAGTAGTGACATAAAGTAATCGTTAAAATGACATTGAATTTTGTTGTATTAAAGGGAAATACGACAGTTGAAGTAACATTATAAAACGTTTAAAGTAAAAGAGTGATAAAATAAAGCTTATTATATTGATTTACTGTGTTCTTATTTTCCTCGTCTTGAAATTATAATGGTTATTAATACAATCGTTTAACAAATATATTACACAATATAATTGCGAATCACGAGCTCTTAGATCATAAATAGCCCGTACTGCTCTTTTTTTTTCTTTGAATAAATACCGAATTAATTTGCGCGGCACTGCCCCAAAGAAGTATTCCGTACGATAAAATACTATGAAAATAACTAAAATATACAAGTCGGGCAGTGTTAATATCCGTTAAGTTTTTTTTTTTTTAATTTTCCTAACTGCATTAATTATATAACTTAAATTAATTATATAACTTAAATTAATTATATAACTACCAAAGCCTCTAATGACGGGCAGATATTCATTATTTTTTTAAGGTCCAGCACATTAGCCATAGAATATTTTATGATACCAAAATTTATAAATGCACTCAAAAACTTGACATTAATTTAATTTAATATACCACACACATTTTTAATTTTAATAAGTAAATATACTTTTCGCTTTAGATGCAATTTACCTACACACAATTACGTTGTTATGTCCTATTCTACTTACATTTCACAATAGGTTTTGTATAATTATTATATGTATGACCTAGTTCTTGATAATTAAAACACGTGAAGTTATTTTGTCCATTTGTATTACCTGGTAAAATGTTATGACCATTTCTAAAATCTCGTTTCATAAAGGTATTACTATATCTGGTTAAACTGTGGTGAAGCTAAATAATTTAACAAGTCTTCTGGTTCACTACATTTAAGAGCTTGAGGTCTATTACGTACAGAGTTATTAGTTATTCCGAAAATAATACAATCAACTGCCTTTCGTCCAGCAATATCATATCTACTTAATAATGAAAGTTTATCATAAAAATATTCTCAAGTTTTTACCTTTCGGGAATGCCTTTCTAATTTTAACTAACTTTTGAGCTTTGGTAAAGATTCATATAATTGAAAGAATAACTTAATTTCTATCTCATTCATAAATTACGGCACATTCGTTAACTTTCTTTAGCCATCGCTCAACATTTTGTAATCTATTATCTTGATGAAATTCCGGAACTACATAGTAGAGTTCCTAGTCTTACTTGCATTATCTCGAAGCGCTGCTATAAATTTCTTCAGGTCTTCGGTTGTTAGGTAATCGGATAATCGTTTAATTTTAGCTGGTACTTTAGCATCACCAAAAGATGACCTCTGATCCATCTCCTCTGATCCATCTCCGTCACATGGGGCATAACTGAAGCTGTTGCAATCGAGTCCAGTGATCCAACATAGACCACTCAATCCAGTGATCAAACATAGATCACTCATTCCAGTGATCAAACATAGACCACTCAATCCAGTGATCAAACATAGACCACTCAATCCAGTGATCAAACATAGACCACTCAATCCAGTGATCAAACATAGACCACTCAATCCAGTGATCAAACATAGACCACTCAATCCAGCGATCAAACATAGATCGCTCATTCCAGCGATCAGACATACATCACTCATTCCAGTGATCAAACATAGACCACTCAATCCAGTGATCAAACATAGACCACTCAATCCAGTGATCAAACATAGACCACTCAATCCAGTGATCAAACATAGATCACTCATTCCAGCGATCGGACATAGATCACTCATTTCAGCCAGCAAACCCATCTATCCATCTAGCGGCCACCAGCCTAGCTCTTTCGGCATTTAATATAAACCATGTATTAAAAAAACCCGATAAACAACACATGGCTCACTCCTATCGGATCAGTCCAGACCCAATACCCATTACAATTGATTCATAAGTTTTTAACCACCATCATCATCATACTAATATTCATTATGTGAAATATAATAAACGTTTCCAACCGTAACTACGTATTAACGTTCAGCTCAGACACGAGACATTTTTCTGCAGTTAAAAGTTCAAATTCAAATACTAGTTATAACATAATAGATTTAAATATTAATATTAACAATGTCCAGCCAAGCTCAGCCTTAGAGCATGGAACAATACGATTTAATAACAATTCATAAATACAATATACTCAAAATTACATGTTAGACTTTATCCAAAACATAATCATTAATAGAATAATAAGTCTTTTCTAATAAAAATTTCTTCAATCTTCGATTAAATATATTAATTTCATTAACCTCCAGAATACATTTAAGTAAATGATTATATAAAAGTGGCCCAGTACAGAAAATACTCTTCGAGAAAAGGTCAGTCTCACATCGAGGGTGGCGAAGTAAGGCCCCCATGTCTTACACCATAACAATTTTCAAATAAATATAGATCATTTCTAACATAAATAATAGTCTCACAAATGCACACACTTGGTAACGTCATTATATTGTAATTTCCAAATACATAGTTTGCATCTTTCTATTATTCGCAAATTAAATATTGCTCGAATACATTTGCTTCGAATGCTAATTTATCTACCGAATTACCCCAAAAAAATAATAATACAACACCTTAACAAAGGAGCAACATAAGCATGATACACAGTTATTAAGGTTGAAACATTGACCGTTTTGGCAAACACGTGGAGTGCAAAAGAAAATTGTCGTACTTTTATGCTTACCTCCTCAATATGCTTTTTCCAATTTAAATTATTACCAATATTGAGACCTAAAAATTTTGTTACATCCACCTGCTTTATTTCCTTACCCTCAAAATTGATATCCAAAGCATTTAACTTATTTTTCCTGTTTTTAAAGAACATTAAATTAGTTTTATCCAAATTGTTCATGAGCTCTAAAACAGTTCCTCCAACACCATAGTGAAAAATTTATTTTATAAGATATTATGATCAACATAATCAAAAGCCTCCGTTAAGTCCATAAATAAAGGACACGACATAACTAAAGAAAGTTATAAACAGCCATATTTATACTTTTGTTTTTACGAAAACCAAATTGATCCTTTGTAAATATTTGTTCCTTTCGGAGAAATCATTCAATGCATTATAAATTATTTTCTCAAAAACTTTACTTAAAATAGGAACAAGCAAGTGTCCTACATATTGAACCCGGACAACCAGCCATCATCATACCAAATTTCATCAAAATCTGTACAGTGGTCTTCCCGAGATGCGGTAACAGACAGACAGACAAAAAATCCAAAAACTATAGATTTGGCTTCTGTATCGATAAAAAACGTACTTCAATAAGATTTTCCAAAAAAGAAATATTTAATGTACAGACTTGGATTAGTTACAATTTTATTACATGTATAGATGTATATATATACAAAAAAATAAAATAAAAATTAAATGAATTAATAAATCAAATAATTGTGGGCATCATGATAAATACATGAAGTCTCACGTTATCTTGTAATCTACGTGTTACATTACCAGGGAGTAGCCCTGACCACACACAACACGTATTGTATTAAAAGACGTAACATGATAAAACGCGCAGAGAGACAGCAAGACGAAGATGGCGAACAGCACTTGTGGATCGTTATAGCAAAACGTTATTATCACCGCCTGAATTCAACTCAACCCCCATTTCACCATTACACGGCTTTAAATACAAGTACCCGCACTCACGCCAGGATGATCAAAAAGCAACTTATTAGAAATAATACATTCTGTTATATTATTAAATATTGAATATAAGTTTAACATTAATTAAATATTGGATATGTAATTATGCATATAATTTATAACTGTAATAAATAGTAATTATTTATACAAAATAATAAAACACACGAGTGAATTGGAAAGATAATACAAAACCCGTTCGGAAACAAAACGCTTATCTGTTTTAAGATATTTGAAATATAATTTAGTATTAATTAAATATAGCAATTAAGTAAATATAAATAACTAATTAAATAGCCGATTGATGCCTACAGCACTATTAATACGATTCTATTTAATAAAAGATGTGTTTAGAAATATGTTTTGTAACAATAGTATCCTGTCATGTATACCTCACAATGATACTCACGTAAAAAATAAATAAAATAAAAATGCATCATTAACATAAATATACTTTGTAGTTCATTTTTCATAATAAAATAATTAAGTGCCACACAGTAGGTTATAGTAATTGGTTATAGACAAAAACGTGGTGGATGCTATCGGAGAGTAGCCCCGATCGCGCACCGACACTTCCTGCACTATGTCCATATTATGCTATAATGTAGAAATACTACCAGGGAGTTGCCCTGGCCAAGCATTCTCGCACATTAAAACACAATTTACGCATAACATCGTCAGAGAGTTGCCCCGACCAGACATTTTACGCAACTACCGTCCTGAATGACGCTTAAAAATTTCACGTGGGCGTAACTTATAAATTATAATTAAAAAAATATATATATATATATATAAATAATTCTTCAATAAAATTGAAAATATAACATAATAAAATAATTGTCAAAGACATTAACATTCCTGTTTCCTTTTTTTCTTGGGTTGTGTTCCCCTTCTGATTGTAAAGAAAACCACCAGCGTACACTTCAAACGTATAATAATTATTGATTTACATATAAGAATTACAACACACTGCATATATCACTGCTTTATACTAGAATTTACACAACACTGTTCCAGCATAATTACACAGTAACTCTTCCTGAACAAGAATGAATCCCAATCATAGAAAGCACTCCTTATATATTAATTTTAATTTCCATCAACCCACCTTTTTAATAATTTTAATGTAACTTCAACTACTTCCGGCGTAATCTTTAAATCATAGTAATCAATTAATGTCTTTAATTTATAAAAGCATACTTAAAATATAAAACATAATTTCATTGAAACTTTAGTTAATTACAAGAAATATAGGTAACTTTAAATATGTCTAACAATATTAGCACTAAAATTAATGAATCATAACAATACTACATTAATAAAGTTAATAAAATTAAATGAACAAAATTATTACAGTTATATTTACTTTTCTTTTCTTATTTAATATTAAAAGTTTGTAAGTTTGGATACAAAAGATATCTCCGGAACTACTGCTTCTATTATATTATTGTATTTATATTATCATTATTGTATAAGGTTTTTATTATACCTACTAGCGACTCACCCTCGCTTCGCTTCGGGTTCGTCCCTAGACAAAAACAAATTTATCTATAGCTTATAACCTTCCTCAGTTAACGGGCTATCAAATGCAAAAAGAATTTTTCAAATCGGATCAGTAGTTCCTGAGATTAGTGCGTTCAACCAAACAAACAAACAAACAAACAAACTCTTCAGCTTTATAATATTAGTATAGATTATATAAATATCTCGTGTCACGGTGTAAGTGATCGCATTCCTCCGACACGGCGCGACCGTTTTTAATGTTTTTTTTGTATATTTGGTAGGTATGTGAATAGGTCGTAAAGTTTTACCCTCCTCCTATTTTATATATCATCCTATTTTTTAATCGCGATATTAATATTTTTGTATGAACAATATTCAAATAATTTAATATTATATAAATACACTAGCGACTTACCCTCGCTTCGCGTCGGGTTCGTCCATAGACAAAAACAAATCTATCCCACGGTAACCGTAAATTATTCCGGGAGGGCCTTTAGCCTTTCTCAGTTAACGGTCTATCTAATGTACAAAGAATTTTTCAAATCGGATTAATAGTTCCTGAGCTTAACGCTTTCAACCAAACAAACTCTTCAGCTTTATAATATTAGTATAGACATATATGTATATATTTAAAACAAATTATTAATTAACAAACAATAAAACCCTAATTAGTAACACTTAAAAAAAGCAATGTAAAACAATTGGAGTGTCGCAACGATATTATGAAAACGGGTTACATAAAAAATACTTATTGAATAAAATTGTAACACGTATGCAATAATAGCCTTTATTACGTACGGATTATATACCAATTTAGATTGAAAATAATTTCCAAATCACCGATACGGTATGACGCATCTGCGTGTTCATCTCAAATCATTTTCGCTAGTTGCTCTACTTGCTTCGTATAGGCAGTAGATAGTAGATCTACTTTACATTTAAACAGCTATTATGTAAACTCGTAAAAAAACTAATAAATGTCTAACAGATCAATATTATGGCAGTTAAAGTAGAAAATATAACATTGAAATGAGTTCTATATTACGTGATACAATAATTTATTTTCTCTCAATCTCTACATAACTATTTATTATATCTAAGTTAAACTAACCGCGGCCAAATAAAAAAATAAGAAATACGAATTACTTGAGATATTTTTAATTCATTTGTATAATATATACATCTTTTATTTCATATCTTTCTCTATCTTTCTTGACTAAATCTAATACAGATAAATAAAATTGAAGTAATGTCAAAGTAACAGCTTTATACTAAATGCATATGGAATTATATACGGTACTTATAAACAAAACACAATTTTTAAAATTTTTGTCTGTCTGTTTGTTTCGGCTAATCTCCGAAACGGCTGGACCAATTTTGACGGGACTTTCACTGGCAGATAGCTGATATTATAAGGAGTAGACTTAGACTACTTTTATTTGGTTGTGATTTGAAACTTTACAGCAATCATGGTAATGGGAGAGACTAAGGTGTTAGATGTCAACAAAAACATTATATAGTTGTTACAGACAGCCTACCCACAATTAACAAAAATGAATTCAAAATTTTGAAAATTAGCATCAAGGTACCTTACAATATTTGTTAATTTTAATTTTAAACATTTTTATAATTTTAATTTTATACTTGAAATATGGAATATTATATATTTGTCATTCAATAACAACGGTTACCATGGCAACAATTAATCTGTGTAATGCATTCTATCTCATTCTCTCGGCGACTTAATCCTATATATTTATGTGTTTGTCTCTTTTTAGTGTCGCATTTTCGATTCATCAAGTTTCAAATCACAACGATTCAGAAGAAGTTTCACTTCAAAAAAAAGCAACATATTATGTAACAACTATTTTTTCCAATTTTTTAGGTTTTACAAAAATTATAGTCAGTGAATATGATTCTAGACCGTCTCCAAAGACGTAGTTCAATTTACTCAACTACACACAATTCCGATAATAATTTAATACCTACTAATTAATTATAATTATTTCAATAGTATATTTGCGTTAATTATCCTTCTAAATATTTTTCCCCTTTTGCGTAATTAATAAATGGTTTTTTCGTTCAAATTATTACTTTAACACAAGACATTTTTTTACATGCACAATAATCTACTTATTACACTGTACTAACATAAAATTATCGCATTATTCTTACATGGGCTGATGGTCATAATAACACTGGCCAAGTGTTACGATCGCAGTGGATTTTCCTGATATTTTAGTAATAAGCATGAAGATTTTGCGATTTGCAATGCGTTTCTTATATGGGCAAAGGTAATTTAAAAATTCCACGTGGCGTGGCATCATACTTATTTAATATATTTTTTTTAGATATACATATTTATATATCATTTTAAAAATCCAGACATCATATAAAATATCGCTTTTTACAACAGGGTTTTCTAAGGCCATATCTTAACAAGTTTTTTTTAAGTTATACCCTTACGCAGAGGTTGAGATTTGAGTAGAGGCAGCCCTGAAGGCAAATTTTATATGGAACATGTAAATCTTGTAGATCTTATACATTAAACCAACAAACATAATGTACGTTTGTATTTATATGTATATTTTGAGCCTTATACACTGCAATATCAACAAGTGCCTGCCTACCTTAAAAATAGAAATAAATTAATTTTATAACAGCTATGTAGGTTTATAGCATTACACATAACGAAACTACTAAATACTCAAATAATAATACTTAAAGTGTCTCATTAAAGCGATCAAACAATAAAAACATTATTAACGATTAACTTAAAATCCTCTTAAGATTACTAAAGTGATTTTTTTACGAAATGATCCATAAATACAATGAAATATTTCATTTGATTTTAATTTAGTCTTCATTTCTTTAGAAGGCATTTGAAACAGAAGGCTCTATTAAGTAATAATTTTCACGGAAAGTTAGCACGATACTTATAAGTAACATTTAAGCAAGAAGAAGAGAATCATCCTATAGGTTGGGATAAAAACTTGGGATGAATTAACATTATTTTAGTCTTAAGACGTAGGACAAAAAACAAGGATAGAAAAAAAAAACTATTCACACTAGGTATATCCAAAATTGTGAACTAAGATCGTGCTCGCTATAAAGAATTTAATTTTCATCCCATAACATTAAGACCTCAAAATACCACTCCTAAACAACTCCTACGCAATATAAAAAAAAAGACAGTCAAGTTAATCTGTACATATGTATAATAAAATTGTAACAAATCCGAATCTGTACATCAAATATTTTATGGAAAATCTTATTGAAATAGACATTATTATCGATACAGAGGCCGAATCTATAGTTTTTAGAATTTTTGCCTGTCTGTCTGTCTGTGACCGCATCACAGAAAAACCACTGGAGGAATTTTGATGAAATTCGGTATGATGGTAGTTGATTATCCGGGTCAACATATAGGATATTTTTTACTTCGGTAAAATATCTCATCTCTGAGAAACTTATACTAAACGTTAAAACGTAAGTAGGGACGACCCCGAGCGGAGCGAGGGCGAGTCGCTAGTTGATTATAAAATGCATTACATTATACAATGGTCAATTAATCAAGTGTTCGTACTACAATAGAGGGGCGATCGCGAATTTTCCGGCACGGTAATTTTACTGTCGATAACATCCATCAACACACGGTAACGACTTGAAAGTTAAAAATTATAACCGATAGTTTTTATACTTTAAAAAATTAGGTACTTTTTAGCACTTACATTTGATGATAATATTGAGTTAACCTCATACCCCAAATAAGGTACATACAGGTGTATCTATGTAGGCAGGTGGTATGCGTAAATTCATTTCCCAACATAAAAAAGTGCTACTCTGGATTCTTAGCTATAGCGTGAAATAGTAACAAATAAATATACACACAGGCGTACATTTGTAATAAATAAATATACGTTGGGATATAAAGATATGTTGGGATATCACACAGCACCATCTAGCTCCGTTGTAAGCTACCAGGCTTGTGTTATGGATACCAGACAGTTGATACACTACACATATATAACTATTAAATACATACATATTAAAGGTATAAACAACCATGACTGGAGTACAAACATTTGTGCTCATCATACAAATGAACACCCCTAACGGGACTCGAACCAGCGACCGTTGGCACAACAAGTAGGGTCACTACAAACTGAGCCAAATGTGTCGTCGAACATAATAGTAGTGCAATAAACACAAAATTTTCTAGTTTACAAGAAATAGTATATCTTAAAGTACTCGTAAATCTCTCTATATTTACGGGTAAATCATTTATTTTTTAATTCTATCAATACATAGGTATTATCTATTTTCATAGATATAAGCTACCCATACACTATGTCAATCATCTGTGATTTTAAGACAATACATACTAATATTATAAATGCAAAAGTAATTCTGTCTGTCTGTTATCTTTTCACACTTAATCCACTGAACCGAATCAGTTGAAATGTTGTATAGAGATAGTTTGAAACCCTGGCAAGGATGGAGAATAACTTTTATCCCTGAAATCATCCCTTAAGGGGGTAAAAAGGGGGATGGAAGTTTCTATGAGGAATCAATCATTTTCTCATGTACCGGATGTAAAACTCATCAAACCTATGTGTATATAGTATATCTATTCCATACTAAGCATCAAGATTCAAGACGTACAACGTAAACGTCATTTAAAAAATAAAAAGTACCTACCTATAGACTAGTGCATAAATTAAACGATCTCGTACTAAGAAAACTACACTATACTAAAGCGTCATTAATTAAAAATATAATATTTGAATCTTTTTTAAATAAAAATTAATCAAACCGTACACGTGTTCTAAATCCAAGTTTAATTACTGTCGTTTGGAATTTGCTCATCATCCGTCATAACGCCACATCAAAAGGGTGTATCGTATAGTGACTTCAATAGTACCTTTTACGTTATGGGTGTTGATATGTATTTACATTTTTATGTTTCAAATATCTTTTTAACGCTCTTTTTATGAGTTTTACTTCAATTCAAATCAAATCAAAATTCAAGTCAAACCGAACCATTTTCTTTTACTCATTCATAATAATTTTTATAAAAGAGCAAGGAGATGAAATAAAATTTTTCAATGGCTTATATTTTTGGAGATAGTGGTATTTAGTTTTTAAAACCATTATTATTCGTTAACATTATGTCAGTGAACAGCCAATATAATTAATAATGCCTGCTTTAATTGATCTTTATTATATTAAAAAAGTACAGACTTCAAAATTACTTAAAGTTTTTTTTTTTAAATATGGGGATAAACTTGATTAAAAAAAGCAAATATAAAGCAATAATTACGCTGTTACTGTTATATATGTATTATTTTAAAAATCATTCTTTCTTCCAAACATTACACGAAAAATCACCGAACCTATCGATTACAACACAAAAAGTGATCAATTATACATATGTGTCGCATATTCATTACTTGCTTAAAGCAATTTCGCGTTACACATCACTAGTGTTGTAGTATTTATTTATCTGTATAACCTGTGAAAATATTTTTACTATAGCATATTATATTATGCATTTAATAAAAAGCTCTAAAATAAAAGCTTTCTCTTTAGTCAGTATTTATCTATACTAATATTATAAAGAGGAAGGATTTTTTTGTTTGTTTGTATCGAATAAGCTCCGAAACTACTCAACCGATTTAGACTAAATTTGGTAAGAAGATAGTTTGAGACCCTGAGAAGGACATAGGATAGTTTTTATCCCGGAAATCATCCCTTAAGGTTGGTGAAAATGGAGATAAAAGTTTGTAGGGGGAAGTAACCTAGCTAGTGACTATATAAACTAAATAAAATAAAATTAAATATTTAATAATAAAATTAACTATTAATAAAACTAAGTATAAAATACTATTTAAATACTCAACGTATTTAAATATCATGTTTTTTTTTATTTAACAATAAGTTCTTTACAACAAAACATTTTGTATCTGACCAGTGGGACACAATTTTGCTAAACATAGGAAACTTCTAACGAGGCCAATAGAATAACACGCATTAGCTAATTATGTCAAACATTTCCGCGAAACTATTATCGTCGTGTGTCATTTTTAATATTTCCTAGCCAATTCATAACAAGTTACCGTATTTCGTCAACTTGTTACAATTAGTTGTTAGTTTATCGATTATAGACGTTTAAATAACTTAACTTAAGGACGACATAAACATTTAAAAATATGTATCGAGATCTACATAAAATACCCACTTACGCCTATTTTCAGATTTTCAGTAAAAACCCATTTAAGAATATTTTTTTTTTTAATTTAACAAACATTTGTTTCAAAGGTATAAATGATGTTTAAAAATATATAATAAAATAGCGTCAATATCAACAAAAAATTAGTAAGATTTACCTATACGCTGCCTTATCAAACCAAATCCTTAGTACAGTAATACTATGGATTTGAAAATAATAATACCAAATAGTTAAACATGTACTACCAATTAAATTTGCATAAGACTTATCATGGACAGACTTTCTATGAAAGCGCTCAGAATGAAAAACTGAAGCCATTCCTTTAGTATCTATAGTCTATGCGCAAAACAGTTTTATCAAACCCTTCCAGTCATTTCGTGTTGTGCATTAAGCAGGCAAACTGATAAAAATAACTGTTGATATTTTTTTTAATTTAGTTTTTAAATAAAAAGTTCAAAATGACTTTGAAAATAATTTTTCCACCTTTAGTTTTTTTTTTCTTAAATTTTTATAAAAAAAAAACAAAACAAGATGTTCTAACATAACATAAAAAAAAAATGAAAATCGATTTCACAATTGCCGCAGATATCCCAAAACAGGCTGTGGTAGCCCAGTGGTAACACACTTGGGAAACCAAGTGAAGCGGATTCAAATCCCGGGTCCCGCACTTCTGATATTTTCATGTTCGTATCATTTCCAACATGATCGTGAGGAAACCTGCATGTCTGAGAAAACCTAGCAAGTTTTCGAAAGACATGTGAAGTCCGTCAACCCGCACTTGGCCAGCGTGGTGGACTATGGCCTGAACCCCCCTCGTATTAAAGGGAGGCCCGTGCCTAAGAGTGGGACATTAAAAAGGCTGAATACACATCCCAAAACATACGCACAAAAACCAACGTAGAACCGTATTTAATAATTCTTCTTTTTGGGAATCGGTAAAATATCAAAATCTAAATAAGAATGTAATAGTGAATTGTATTTGTGGTACACTAATTGTAAAATATTCAATTCCTGCACAAAAGCTCTACTTAAGTAATGAAAATAAAAAATACTGTGCAGTGTGTATTATTATAACTTATTTGCTTTAGGAATTCAAAAAAAGAGATAATGGACCAATTAATACGTCATGTACGATAACTCTTAGGTACACACTACTGAAGCCATATATTAACTAACACATTAACATACATAACTATAATTAGTGATTGAGTTGCGTATATAATTTATATGCTTATATTATTAGGCAGTAAGAGTAACTAATTGCAGTTTACACATACTTTATCTATCCGCTGTCTTTGTCCAAAAAATGTTCTTAGAATAAACAAAGATTGTTTTGTTTAAACAAATATATTAAATATTTTATAAATAATGTAATTTCATATAACATAAACATATACTGAGCATAAACAGATTCTTCATAGTAGATACTCGCTAAAAAAAGATTTTTATAAACGCAACCCCCAAATAGGTAAATAGGGGTTGGATATTTGTATGAAAATCCACTTTTAAAGTTACAGTAACCAATATTGAAAATAATCATAAACAAAACAAACAAATAGGGAAAGATGTGAAGCTTAGGAGCGAAGCAATTATACAAAAATAAAATACGCGAGTGGAACCGTAGGGAAATGCTAGTGATATTATAAATTCGAAAGTTTGAGCGAGTATTTTGTTATTTTTCACGCTGTAACTAAACGGATTTACCCAGATTTCGAAATGGCTTTTATCCTGGATTAACATACACATGCTGCTTTTCATCAACGTATGTATATACTATGCGACTAAAGCCATAGGCAAAAACGAGTATCATATAAATATGGTACTAAGTAGTAATAATCTTTATATATGTCACCGTAAAATTGTAAGTGCCGCTAGATTGTAATCTATCTAGCGAGATTATAAACTGACGAATCGACAGTTTACAATTTCGCTAGGTAGGTTCTAATCTAGCGGTGTATACAATTATACGGTGACATATGTATATAAAATTCCAGCTTGATTACACGGCTTGACTAATTTTGGTGAAGATTTGTTTGTGTACGTATGTCATCTGGCTGGTTTTTAGTTATATATGGTGATGTTATCGAGATCAGTTTTATTTTCCAATCAAATGAGGTTTGTAGTGGGAGATTGAGAGTGAGAGATGCCTGATTATTTTTATAGATTTATGCTATATCCCTTTAAAAGTAACAGGGGTTACTTATTCAGTCGAATTTAGGACATTAATTTTATTAAAATCATTTACAGTAAAAAATAAAGTGTAAGTATTAGTATGGGAGAATGACAACTAAAAATTATATAAAATTTTAGCATCTTTATATTTTGCATACACTTTATAATGTAGGAAAAATTAAAATTAAATAGCCCAATGATTAAGCAAAAATACTGAGCATTACATACTAAAAGCTTCTATAGGAGAAAACAACTGACTTTATTACTTAAAAACATATACATAAGGTTTATATTAGATTGCCATTACATGGTCATTTCTTGAAGAGTAGGGGCGGACAGAATTAACTATTTCTCGGGTATAAGTGGACACGCACTAACTAAATTTGCATTCATACGTGAGACTACTTGGAAAATACATTTTTTTTATTTTTCCTTTCCGTAAAAATGGAGTTACTCGTGAGTAATTTTTTTTAAGTTAAAATTTTGTGCGGTAAAGGTGTTGTGATTTTTTTCGTTTATTATTTATTTATAAGTGAATAGAATATATTAACATTCATAATCAATAAAATACAAAATCTTATTATTATTAATATTAAAAACAATTCATTATAATTTTACTACAATGATAAATAACATATTAACAACACATCGAATAATAAATTCATTTATAACATTTCATTAATATTTATTAAAAGTCAAGAATTATTTGTTACTTTTTTTTTATATAAACATATAATTAGGCGATGGCACAAACGTTTACATCCACAACAAAAATCGAAATCTAACATCATCAATTAATACACTATATGTAATTAAATTAATCAACCCACTATAAGAAATCGCTGCTACATTTAACATGTCTAAAGCCAATTAAGCTTCCCGCTTCCTTCGTATTAGAGCGTGATAAAGTGTGATGAGTAGTAGAGGAAGTGAAATAGTGTATCGAATTGAAAATTGGAATATTACTTTTTTGTAACAGAAATATTTTTTAATTTTATTAAAATAGATACATATTTTGCATAACAAGATATATAGCCAAAAATTGTAAAATATTAATAAAACAAGATGTTATACCCCTGTAATTATAGTTTACTACTGACCAATACGTCACTAAGTATTTTTTTCATATACGTAAAAATCATGACAGTGACAATTAATTCAAATAAATATTGATGATTAATTTAAAACATTTGATCAATAATCATATAATCTTATTATTAATATTATGAATGTTAGAGTTTAAATGGATTTTTGTTACTTGTTGTTAATAGATGGGCATAGGGATGAACTATAATCTGAAATAGCTCATAGGTTATTTTTTTATGCCGGAAAAATGTACGGATGCCATAGGATACCCACTATATTATACTACAGGATACTAACCGTTAAAACGTACCTAGCTAGGGACGAACCCGAGTGAAGCGTCACTAATATTTTCTTATATTTTTAATATAAAGTAACTGAGCAATAAAAATAACAATATTAGTAACTAAAAAGCGTAAAAAAAAAAAGTGTAATGATTCGTTATCAGGTGTAGTGAGAGTGAAAACGCATATCGTGACGCGACGCACGCGATCGAGAGCGTCACATCATATTAATATAGGAAATATCAATTAAGTCTAATGCACATTGGTGAAAAGTGTTAACATTTTTATTGTAACACTTTCTTAGGTTTACGCTAATATTTGACATTTTAAATAAAACTATATTTTCGGATTTTTTCGCGGATTTTTTTGACTACGATTGCTGTAAAGCTTTCGAAATGTCAAGAACCAAAAATCAAAATAAATCCGCGAAAAAATCCGTGGAGATAGCTTTATTTAAAAAAAATTTACTTTTCAAGTGTCAGTACAACTATTTTTTTGTTGCCAATTAAAACTTCCGCTTATTAGATAAGGGCTTCCGCTTTCTTTATAGGGTTTAGACAAGACTACGTTATAATAAATAAATTACATAGGAAAATATACAATATAATTTTTGGGCAAGATGACAAAAAATCCATCTACATTACATACATATCTAAGAATAGTCACTTGGTCAAAATATATCATTCCCATATATTTTTTCTTTTCAAATTATAAAAAAATAATAATAAACTATTATTAATAGCAATATCATTAATCATTAATTAATCATTTAGCAATAAATTAATAAAAAAAATCTAATTTAGTTAAAATATTTTGTTTTCAAATCGCTACATTGTGAACTTCTCTTAAAGTTCATAATAAGTTACACCAATGTGTTTAACTATGAACGACCAAACACAAATTATTCACAATGACTGGTCTGACGGCGCGCGCTGAATAAGAAAGTTTTCGCGAAATTGATGCTGACATTATGTTATATCCATTAACAAGGCTTACGGATATATATATATATATATATATATATATATATATATATATATATATATATATATATATATATATATATATATATATACACCATTTATAACTCAAGAACGGCTGGACCGATTTCTATGATCTTTGATTCGTTGGCTCCGCCCCGAATAGCAGAATAACTATTAAAAAAAATTACCTACATGGCTAATGCTGGCTAATAACTTTTGTTTATATCTAGATTTATATAAGAAAATTATCTACATATGTCACTAAATTAAAAAAGAAAACATCTATTAAATATACTTTACTGTATAACTAATATTTCCTTAGCCAAATAAAAAAAAAAAAACAAGATTTATGGATATAATTAATCAACAACTAATCGTAACTAGCGTTCGATGTTACGCGAATGTGACGTTATACAATAACTTGTTTTATTAAATAATACCTATACTGAAACATGCATTTCAAGTAACAAACCGCCCTCGATTCGCCTTGTTGAGTCCTTTAATAGCATTTTCAACAACAGACTAAGCCTAACGTCATTTTCCAGCTCATAAACTATACATATTGCTACAGTAAATTAAAAAGTTTGAATAATAATAGCAATGAAATTAAAGAAGTTCTTTTAGCATTACTTTTTTTTGCTAATTTACGACTTAATTTAACATAACAGAACAATTTAGGATACATAGAAATTACCTAAATTCTATGCTTGGTTGCCATACTGATAAATTGGTTGGTAAGATTACCACTTTCTCACACGATGAAGGAAAAAATTCTGAGGAAACCTGCACATCTGAGAGAAATTATTTACTTTTAAAAGACATGTGAAGTCTGCCAAGCATTTGGCCAACGTGATGAGACCTGGCCTAATCCTCACCACGTTGGGATAGGTATCCAGAAAAAAGGCATATACCTTCATTAATGACCCAACAGTGGGATTAAAAAGGTTAAAAATGGGCCTAAATCATTATAACAATTTATACCAAATTATCGTTTCAATCCGTTTGCTGAGTAAATAATGAACAAATCGACAAACATATTTTAACAATTATTATATAGGTAAACATAACTGAGCTCTATGTTTCACACCCATTTATTTATTTACTTATACAATGCCTGTCAAACGCCATTGTTATTTGTAAATAAACATCATGTGTCAGAGCTTTAACGTTAATAATACTACAATACGTAATATTATATTACTAGCGATATTTTATATCCTATTGTTCACTCGTAAAGCATGTAAAAGCTTAATAGAAATTAAAATATTTCTCATTTTTATACCTAGCAGTAGATATTCTCCATCTTTCACTATAAATAGGGTAAATGTATATTTTTTTAAATGTAAGGGTATCAAAATTACTTTTAGGTAATTAATTTTGTTTTAGGGTAAAAAACCTATTAAATATATTTAAAAACAAACATGAAAATCGAGTAAAACAATCGAATAAAATAAAATTGATTAACTTTCACGCCTTCATAATCAAAAACATTTTCGATCGTTTGTATTTCATTCAATATTATGTTATTGGTGTTGTAAATACATAAGCAGAGTCAACTTCAGTTCAAAGTAAACATGACATTACATAATTATTACAAAATTCACGTACTTATAAATAAGCCACGTTGTACTGAACACAGCTTTCCGGCTCATCGCATGAGCAAATGTGACATTACGTTTCCTTGTACAAATATAAATATGTTAATTATACGATGTAAGATCCACCGCACACTGCAGACTTTCTATCAGTTAAATGAAAGCAAATCAAAATATTATACTCTATTCAAATAGATGAAAGAGAAATTTACAACTTTTGAATTATCTTCTTTTTTTTGTTATTATCTCCTCATTTTAGGCTATTTGCCGGTATTGTCCCATGATGTCAAATATGTACACACACATGTAAAACTATATTTATGTTATGTTCTAATGTACGTGTAGTCTAGTTAAATACGTTCGAATTAATAGATCTCCTTTTGCTAAGTTGGTAAAATTTTCAGTAAAACATTTCTGCAATACCAACAAAACTAATAACTTTTCACGACGCCGCCAGCGTTAAAAAACTTCAGAGGAATCTTGAATATTCAACTTTTCTAATAAACGAACTTTGATTACCTTTTTATTTAAGAAACACCCAGAGAAAATAAATCTTACTAAAATATGTGACTGTATTTGTTATATAACCGGTGGGCATAATGTCGTCATGCCATAGGCGGAATATTTAAGATTATGTTTTTTATGTAAGAAATTCCAAGAATATAATTTGGTTGTTAAATTGTAAAAAATAATCTGGATCTTGACAATAACTAATAACCATCCAGGTGATAAAAAAAATCATAAAAAATCGATTAAGCCGTTCAAAAGGAGGAGAATTACGAACACGCCGAAATTTTAAACATAAACATTATTTTTTTAAATAAGCTGTTTTCATATATTTTTCTTACACAATAATCGAAAGTTCGATCAAAAGTTTATTACAACCTACAAAATAAATAAAAACATTCATAAAACAACGTATTTTCGGTATAAACATTTTTAAAGTTCTAATACGATTAAAAAACTTTGTATGATCAATCAGTTCATAAAAAAATTTTAATAATCAATGAAAAAACCATAAAAATTGACTATTTCCAGAAATGTATACCAGTATTTCTTCTGATCGCAACCACCTTGGCTAATTACGAGCATGGGTACAGTCTGGACAGCTACGAGAGCTACCACCAGCCTCTTCATGAGGCTATACAGGAGCACCATAGCGAAGAATATGACTTGGATTATCATGTATGTATAATTGTTCTTAATTTCATATTGAAATATCTATTGCTTTTAAAAAAAACTATATTAGCTACTACTAGGTGATTCTTTGAACCGATTGAAATAAAACAAATACTAAATATTAAGTGTAGTTTACCACAATACATTTATGAAAATCGCACCGGAATCGGTTAAGCCGTTTCTGAGATTAGCGCACACAAACGCACAGACATATAGACAAAAAATCTATAAATCATTGTTGTAGTGTTGGGTTGTACCTATTGCGGTAATGAAGACTTCTAATAATAGTTTTTCTCAAATATCTTCCATGTACAGACAGCGATCTGTTACAAATTTATTATACGTATAGATTCCTGAGTCTCATTCCTACTATCCTTTATTACATTTAAATGAAAAAAAAAGAAGTTTTACCGAGTAATATTATGCTTAAAATTAAAACTATCGTTTATAATTTCAGTCACATCCTAAATATTCTTTCGACTACTCGGTGAAGGACCCTCATACTGGAGACGACAAAGAGCACTGGGAGACCAGAGATGGTGACAAAGTTAAAGGTAAACAAAAAAAAAGTTTTTAGTCTGTGGTTATCATTAAGGTAGCTGCTTGTAAGAGACTGTTAATCAACTGGTTGTCTTAAAATGCAGAGAAACGAGTTATTATGTTTTTCTACAAGGGAAATATTATTAAAAGCTCAATAGTCCCTCTTACGACTACGATTATTAACTCTAAACTAGTAAACTCGGTGACATTCTGCAAAAAAAATTAAATTAGATTTTTTCAATTCAAAGCAATTTTCTTCTTATTGGCTTGAAAACATGTCAGTTGATTATTTCGCCATTTTTTTTTTAATATTTTTAATAATATAACTGACACAGATAAGCAATACTATCTTTTTAATAATTACATAACTTTAAAAAGCAATTTCAACGCAATCATAAAACAGTAAAAAAACATATAAAAATTCCAATTACCAGGCAGTTACACCTTAGTGGAAACCGACGGCACGAAACGTGTGGTAGAATACGAAGCGGACGACAAAAATGGCTTCAATGCAGTCGTCCACAAAATCGGCATTCCCAAAGAAGAAATCAAACATGAAGAGTATCAAGTGCCAGTATATGAGGAATACAAACAAAAACCAGTTTACGAGAGCTATGGTGGCCATGAATATCAACAATTAGATGGTTTCGTACCGATGGTTGGCAATTACGAACATTGATTCGAATAACTCGATTAATTCGAAGGATGATTATTCTGCAATGTTTGTTTAATCTGTGTCTTAATTTAGGGGGGTGTTTCACTAAATAATCACATTGAATTTTATAGGTTATATCAACTATATAGTTTTGTTTTAAATTTAAACATAATACGATTGACATTTTTCTCTGAAAAATGACGATCTGTATTTATATCATATAATTACAGCTCCATTGATTATATTTTAGGAAATTATAAGTGAAACAGACCTTTAAAATTATGTACACAGATTAAATATTTAGTATTGCAAAATAATTTCCTTCGACCCATAATTACTTTTCATTTCGTGATCTATGTAAAAGGAAACTACTAAATAGTATTATAATTCGCGTCATAGAAAATTGTTGACTAGTTTTTAAGGGAATGCTTGAAAATTTTAAAATACCATATCATACACTTATTATAGGTTAGCTGAAATTTGCACAATATAACGACATTACAAATTGTACATATCCTGCTCAGTAATCAAACGCATAGCCCTGTAGCAGTACACTGTATATAGATCCACTATTAAACAGTGTTTCAAGTAATCGACAATTTTCAAAAAAAAAAGACTTCAAAACACCCGTTTAGACTATAAACAGCCCTTTTTATTCATCTTCAATAGGGTCATTTAAAAAAACTTCAAATCCGACATTTTTGGGAACTCAGAATCGCTTTTTTGTTAAGATGGTTAAAAATATTTTTTTTGATGATATTAAATTGACTCATATGAGGTATGCTTGCGAGTTTTGCTTGAGATGTTATTTATTAAGGAACTATGCTTTAAACAAAGACTATTTGTTTACATTTATTTGAGACTGTATCGTTATCGCTTTGTAGTTTTAAGTTTTGTACAAAATCTTGCGATTGAATAAACTTTGAACATTTTTTTTAACTTAAATTGTGTTTTTTTTTTCTTCATACCCATATTATTTATAAAAAAAAAAGAAAAAATATCATAACGAGAAATAAAATTGTAACCTTTTTTTACAATAATAATTTTTAATAATTATTTTCGTTTAAAATTTAAATTTACTATAGAAAATTGAGTTTGTTAGTATAACTTTTATTTGTATAGCTTATGCATTTACCTCACACTACAAAACCTACATTGCCTTTATTGAAATAGTAGCTATAATGTGGACTTGATTATTCTGTATAATTTATAATTATGTATTTAAAAAAAATCGAATAAAAAATATATTTTTCTTGTCATATTTTTGAAACATTTATTTACTTCGAAAACGTTCTTTTTTATCCACATTTACGACCTGATTTTTTTTTTTGAAGCGAAGTTAAAAATCTTGAATAAACTTATGGGAATTGTACCATAAATTCTATGAATAAATTCTATGAGTAAAGTCATTACAATGAAGTTGAGGAACAATAAAATAGACACTAACTAAATCATCTTAATTGCAATCAAGACTGAAAATTATTAAAATAAGTATATAATCTAATATTGTTAAGTTTTTTTTTAATTAGAGACATGTATACATCTCAGACTAAAGAACTAAATGGACAGAGACCGCCAAAAAAATATATCAGTCATAAATATTTATGCTATTATTTTCAATTTCGCCTTAAATATAGTTTAGTTTCTTCAAAGAATAAGGAAAATTTCATACAGGTGACGAATACCTAAATTACTTAATTAGAAATTTTGTAAAGAAAATATGAGTAATAAAAATAAAATTATATTATTTTGTATATTTAAAGATTTGTTTTCTTTACCTTTGAAAGAGAGATACCGTAATTAATATTCACTTATATTATCCTTTATTATATACTCTAGGAAAACAAAAACAAACTTATTCCACGGGAACCGTACATTTTTCCGGGATAAAAAGTAGCCTATTCCAGCTGTTATTCCAGACTATAACCTATCTCTGTGTCAAATTTCATCCAGATCTGTTCAGCCGTTCTAGCGTGAAAGAGTAACAAACATATGTACATCCATACTCACAAACTTTCACATTTATAATATTAGTATAGAAAATCCGTTGTCTATTTTTATTTATTAAAGTGATGAATTAATATTTGTTTTCTTTTTTTTTTAATATATATTATTTTATAACATTATCGTTTGGCTTCATGATTATTTCTATAACACTCTTCTGTATTGTTCCTTAGTCTCAGCATGGATTCTCATCACAAACAAAGAAAAATTAGTTCAAATAAATGTCAATAGATGTCGTTGCATGTATCGATTTGTTATTAAAGTTGCGTTAAGTTAACAAAAGATAAAAATAGATTCCAAAGAGGTGTATTATTGTTTAAAAAAATATTCTAAGTAAGAGGAAACAAAATAATGCGCCCGTAAATCAAATTTTCGTAATTTTACTGATTATTAAAATATCAGCTATCTAATACATATTTACAGAGAGTGCTTTTACTTAAAAATTGTTAAAATTACTATTTTTTTATTCGAATGCAGTATAAGTTTTATAATATTTGCCATACTTGAGTTTATACATATTTATAAAAAAAAGAACAGTTTAACTATTTGCGAATCAACGACATCTATTCTCTATTCAAGCAAACAAAAATAGCCCGAAGAATAGCCCGAATTAGCGCTGTCCAATTTCTTTGTATGGGATGAGGCATTTGTACTAGTATAGTATAATGTGATCTGTTGTTTCAGGTATACATATATTTATTGCCAATGTTTTTGTTTATTCGTTTGTGTCTAAAACCTTATAAAAAGAATCTTAAATGGCTAAAATAAGGTTGATTAAATAAATAAGCAGACTTAGACGGCTATTAAATTAATTTAATAGAATATCACCCCAAACTGTATTAACTAAATGGAGATTATCTGTATCCGAAGAATTGGTATAGATAAGTGGTAAATTAAAACAAATCATATTTATCAAAGATAATTACTAAAATGGATAACTATCTCTTCAAACATTTAGAACTTGAAACAAAAAGCATATATAAAATAGCATCATATCTCCTACTTATAAAATACGTTACCTCTGAGACAAAGCCAGCTTGAGACGATCATCATCGCGCATAGCGCAGCAAATTCAACAGCAAAATGGTCCATAGCTAAACTAACAAAAATTGGCCCGACCCGGGACTCGAACCCAGGACCTCCTGGTCCGCGGCCGAACATGCTAGCCACTACACCAACGAGACAATCAATAAAAAACACATACATACAATAGTATTATATCACCTCAACATATAATACGTTACCTCTGGGCCAGAGCGAGCTTCAGGCGATCGTTCTCGTAGCGCAGCTGCTGCTCCGCCGTCTCCACGGGCTCGGGCGCGCCGGCCGACGCCAGGGGGCCGCGGGGCGCGCGCCCCACTGTCGCGTACCCGCCCTGTAGGAGACAGGGGTCACATTACACTCGTGTATGTATTTATAATAATAATAACAAGTCCTCCTGACAGATTTTCAGCCACGGCGGCCAATATCATTCATACTAGCCATCTGCGCAGGAGATATTATAATACACGAGTGTACGCGCAGACACAAGTGCACTCTCTATTCCTGTCATACTCCGGTGGGACGACACGAGACACGACTAGTGAGAGTTAAGGTACAGGACTGACGCGACACGTGTTCTCCGGAGGCACGGGGGTGAAACACCGCCAACTTCCCAACTCCGGGCTGTTACCGAGGCTTTCTAAACAGAAAGACTCAATAACTAAACTTGGCCCGACCCGGGACTCAAACCCAGGACTTCTAGATGTGCAGTCGTACATAATAGCCACTACACCACCGAGGCAGTTTAATATGTACATATATACAGGATGTAGTTTACGAATGGAGGAAAGTACCTTAAATATTAAAAATACCATGTTTTACTATGAGCAATATCTTCATTTTTATCTTTTATTTTTAATAACATTTGCATTTAATTATTTTTTTAAAAAGCTTACCTGTTCCGGTAATCGAACCAACTAAAAATACAAAAAAATATAACGTCACAATTTTATTGAACAAAATCTCTCTCTCACACACACACACACACACACACACACACACACACACACACACACACACACACACACACACACACACACACACACACACACACACACACACACACACACATATCGATGCTAATTAACATCATGGAACAATCGAACGGGACATGAAAGAAAAGTACCAAAGAAGTAAAGTATATTCAACCATATACATATGTACTTATCTATACATATAATAAAATTGTAGCTGAGTCGAATCTGTACATTAAATATTTTTTGGAAAATCTTTTTGAAACAGACTTTATTATCGATGTAGAAGCCGAATCTAGTTTTTAGATTTTTTTGTCTGTCTGTCTGGGAACGCATTATGAGAAAACCACTAAACAGATTTTGATGAAATTTGTTATGATAGCTGGTTATCCGGATCAACATATAGGATACTTTTTACTGCAGGAAAATATCTCATCTCTGAGAAATCTATAGAAATCCTACTAACATTAAAACGTAACGTAGGGACAAACCCGAGCGAAGCGAGAGTAAGTCGTTAGTTAGTTGATCTATAATATTGTAAAGGTGAAAAATATGTTTGATATTTTGTTTAAAAGCAATAAAAACAAGTTTCTTTTCAAAGTTTTTAAATTTAAATAATCTTTTCTGCACTTTATAGGCGACTTTCTTTGAATGTCATTTTCAACATCAACCACTTGGCACTATGGTGAAAAAAAACATGGTAAAGAAATCTGTATGTGTGAGAAGGCATAATGAGCTTAACTACTTTAGGAAAGACGCATAAAGTCCGGTATCGCATTTGGCTATCGAGGTCTTCCTCTATTGCTCCCTTTAATGGAGAATTAGCCCAAAGTCCAACCCGCCAAGCCCAACAGTGGGATTTTAAAATATTATATATAGACGGCACGTTACCACCCTTTCTGTGTCAGCGGTCGCGGGTTCGAGTCCCGCTGGGGGGCATTCATTTGTGTAATGACCACGAATGTTTGTACTCCAGTCATGGGTGTTTATATGTATGTATGTATGTAGGTATTTAAAGTTTATACGTGTTGTATCAACTATCTGGTATCAATAACACATGCCTCGTAGCTTACCATGGAACTAGATAGTGCTGTGTGTTAATGTCATGTTCACATATTTATTTATTTATTTATTATATGTATTTTTATTATTTATCACCCACAAAAAACTGAGGCTTAATAACTATTTTTTTATAATTTCTTAACCTTCTCATATTATAAATGTGAAAGTTTAAAATGTTTGGATGGGTGTTTGTTACTCAATCACGCCAGAACAGCTGGATGAAAGGCACAAAGATAGATAATAGTCTGGAATAGCACATAGGCTACTTTTTATCCCGGGAACCCCGGATAGATTTAAATAAAACTATCTTTTCGGATTTTTTCGCGGATTTATTTTGATTTTTGGTTCCCGAGGTTTCGATTGCTTTACAGCAATCATGGTCACGGGAGAGACTAAGGTGTTAGATGTCTCAAAGGCCTTATACAGTTGTTACAGTAGGCTGTCTGTACTACCCCCACCCCCCATTTTTAATCACGATTTTAGTATTTTCATATGAACAAT
The DNA here is from genome assembly GCA_033884665.1 of Argynnis bischoffii washingtonia. Classification (NCBI taxonomy): domain Eukaryota; kingdom Metazoa; phylum Arthropoda; class Insecta; order Lepidoptera; family Nymphalidae; genus Argynnis; species Argynnis bischoffii. The sequence goes on along the minus strand of CM066629.1, from coordinate 2,107,246 downwards.
ATATATAAATACATAGCGACTAATAACGTAAAGCCAAAAAGTTTTTTTTTTTTTGTAGATTGATCGCGGGCGAAGTCGCAGGATCTGCTAGTCCCATATAATAATCGCAAATAACACTCTAATTAGTTATAACAAACAACAATTACATACAATAATAAATATTAAACAATAATAAGGATGTATCATATGACATTTAATGATTCATACATAGCTCATTATTAGTTGTTATACTAATAAATATGTTAATAAGTTGTATGCATATAAAGATAAAACAATTTTCAAGACACTAGAACAGTAGATAAACTAAATATATATTATGCTTTAGTACTTTTAGTAACATTGTGCCATTATTGTTTTATATCTTGACTAGCAAGAACCCCAGGCTTCGCTCGCGCTAAAATTACAAACAAAAACTCTTTGGCTGTATGCTATTAGTAATGTATGGAAATCTGAACGATTCGTTGACATTTATGATTATTGCTCCGCTCTCTTGGGTAGTAGCATGATGATATATAACCTATAGCCTTTCTCAACAAACGGGCTATCTAATACAAAAAGAATTTTTCAAATCAGATTAGTAGTTTCTGAGATAAGCGCGTTCAAACAAACAAACAAACAAACAGCCTATTTATAATATTAGTATAGATTTAAATATTTTTATTCAAAAATCAACTAACTTAAGCGTTTACCTTAATTGCTATTTAATTACAGTCACAAAAACGATACGTAACAACGCATGATGATTCTTTTATACCCATTACCATTACATTTAAAATTCCTATGAATTTATTTTCTACAGTATATATTTTTGTGTAAAGCCTGTATGCTTATATTTCCTACTAGCGACTCACCCTCGCTTCGCTTCGGGTTCGTCCCTAGACAAAAAAAATCTATCCCACGGGACCCATACACTTTTCCGGGATGATATATAGCCTATAACCTTCCTCAGTTAACGGGCTATCAAATGCAAAAAGAATTTTTCAAATCGGATCAGTAGTTCCTGAGATTAGTGCGTTCAACCAAACAAACAAACAAACAAACTCTTCAGCTTTATAATATTAGTATAGATTAAGATGTACTTACATAATATAGTGTTTTCTCAAATATTTAAAGTATTCTTTTTTTTTTTGAGAAATAAATTCCTAAACCGTAAGGTAATACTTTCTTAGATATGCGAATATTTGACATTTTAAATTACACTATCTTTTCGGATTTTCCCGCGACCGTAATTGCTGTAAACCATTTGAAACGTCGGCAACCAAAAATCAAATTAATTCCGTAAAAAAAAACCGAATGGATAGTTTTATTTAAAAAGATCAAAGGTAGCGGATTTGATTCCGTCGACAAGTATATGGTATATAATAATAAATATTAATTAAGACGACACGTTTGGCTCAGTGTGTAGTGACCATACTTGCTGTGCCAGCGGTCGCGGGTTCGAGTCCCGCTGGATTCATTTGTGTGTTGAGCACGAATGTTTGTACCTCAGTCATGGGTGTCTATATTTATAATATGTATGTATGTATTTAATGTTACATACGTATAGTGTATCAACTATCTGGTATCCATAACACAGGCCTCGTAGCTTACCATGGAACTGGATGGTGCTGTGTGTTAATGCCCCAACATATTTATAGGTATATTTTATATATATTTTAATAATAATAATATGGTATGGTATGGTATTTTGTAGCCTATGGTACTAGCATAATCGTCAAACGAAAGCGTTTAGACGGAGCAATCGTTGGGAGGAAGGTGTTGTGTGATCTATCATACTTTACTTGACATTACTATACTAACTTCGGAACCATCTGTGATGTAAATTGGATTTTTTTAACTCTTGGGGGATCGGCTACTGTATACATTTTTATAATCTTCTACTATTCACTTAGCCCCATCATCAGATCAGCTCTTCGATATTAAATTATTATACTATCATAGTTTTCATATAATTAAAAAGTTTACTACGTACGGATAGTAGTGTGGTATAAATGTTAAAATTCGAATTTGATCTCATTTGTCTCAGTTCGACGAGTCCCATACATTCATGTTAGTCAAAAGCGTGTTCCATTAGTTTTTAAGACCATTATTAATTATTTTATCAACAGATTCATGTATACCTGCAGTGTGGAGGACACGGAGTGAGCTCGCTGGTGCACCATCATCTCATCGTTTTCCACTTTAGGCTGAAACAAGTGATATATTATTAAACAAAACATATCATTAGCTCTTCCAGATCATCTTAATAAAACACTCATCTAAACAGATATATAAAATTGAAGTGTCTGTTTGTAATGTCAAAATAACCGCTTTATACTAAATGCATATGGAACTACATATATATAGGGTACTTATAAGAAAAACACAATTTTTAAAATGTTTGTCTGTCTGTCTGTTTGTTCCGGCTAATCTCTCGAAACGGCTGGACCAATTTTAACGGGACTTTCACTGGCAGATAGCTGATACTATAAGGAGTAACTTAGGGCTACTTTTATATTAGAAAAAGAATTAAGTTGAGCAAAACTCAAAAAAAAACGTACCTAGGGACGAATGCGAGCAAAACAAGAGTGAGTCGCTAGTAAAATAAAACATAATTATGACGTCATCTACATGCGTGAACCAATTCTTCTTTGTTATTGCGGACGCACACATTTCGACCACACAACAAACAAATCGCGCTACGAACCCCAGTTTACTCTAAATCGATAATCGATACGCTTGTCTATTATCTTATAATATTAAATGAGCAGTCCTTGTTACATAAATTTATTTCGTGTAACTCGGAAACGGCTGTAACGATTTGGATCAAATTTTGTATTTAGATAAGGTATTGCTTAAGTTTATATAGATGTCTTTTCTGAATAAATGCAATTTTTGTTATTTTACCCCAAAAATTTCGAGCAAAACTCGGTCGCCCAAGTACTATATCATAAAAGTATAATATACTAGCGCCTCACCCTGGCTCCACTCGGGTTCGCCTCTAGGAAAACAAAAATAAACCTATCCCACGGAAACCGTACATTTTTTCGTAAAAAAAGGCCTATGTGTTATCCCAGACTATAATCTATCTCTGTGCCAAATTTCATCCAGATCCGTACAGCCGTTCGGGCGTGAAAGAGTAACAAACATCCATACTTACTCGTAAACTTTCATATTTATAATATTAATACGGATAGTGTAGGGGCATAGTGAAGTTATTTAGATACAATATAGTAAATATGTATATTCGAATTTGGATGTTTAATTATCCCCAAACAGTGATAACTCTTGCGGATAACAGGGAACTAGACAATAGACATGGCAGAAGCTATAGATGTTGCCACGCCAGAGTCATTAGTTGTCTTATCACACTGTCGAACTTGTATCACCTATTACCTCTTGGAACTTCTATAAACCTGACAACATTACAAACAACCATCTTACAATATTATACTCACTTGCGCCGGAGATATTGCGGGTGGTTCGTCTGTGGCTCGCGCGGCCAGCAGGGGACTGGCTGTGGCAGAGGCCACAGGTGTGGCCGCGCCAGAGCCATTCGTCGTCTTACCACACTGTTGAGCTTGTATCGCCTCTTTTACCTCTTGGAACTTCTCTATGAACTGGTTGGAAAGTGAAATATTAATATTTTTAGTTTGTACTCAAATTTACAAGAATATATGACATGTTTCATATTAAAACTTTTCACAAAAAAAAAAACCCGGAAAATAAAGTGATATTTGTCCATATTAAAACATATAAAAAACAATATTTTCGAATGAATTCATTATGTATTCGACATACAGTATTAGTCCAATGGTAACGCCCTCGCTTGGAAAACCAACTGAAGCAGGTTCAACTCTCGGGTCTTGATATTTTCATAAGCGAATCAAATTCAAAATGATTAAAAAACACAGTGGATACATTACAATCTTTATTTATAATATTAATACTACTTGGCGATACTTTGTGGTTCGGGTTTAAGCCTAGATCTCATTCATACCTTTAACATTTTCGTGAGCAAATCATTAAATCAGTCCCATGATGCATTTGATAAATCCCTTTTTTTATAACTTTGTAATTCCTCAATTATTAGACACTCAAAAAAAAAAATATTTACGCATTAAGTATATACATACATTATAGGCAGTGGTAGCCAAGTGGTAACGTGCTCACTTGGGAAACCGAGTGAAGCGGGTTCAAATCCCGGGTCTCACACCTCTGATATTTCATGTGCGAATCATTTCTAACATGATTACCACTTGCCTTACGGTGAAGGAAAATATCGTTTTCGAAAGACATGTGAAGTCCGCCAACCCGCACTTGGCCAGCGTGGTGGACTATGGCCTGATCCCCCTCGTACTGAAGGGAGGCCCGTGCCCAGCAGTGGGACGTTACAAAGGGCTGAATACATACATATACATACATACATATATTCCTCATTGACTCACCAAACTTGTAGGTACATCGTTATCGTATACTTTTTTATCGTTAATTCATTTTTTAGTAGATTCGGAGATATAAAGCTATTACAGACGTAAATAACACACGAGAAATATACCACAAGACCAGTACTGTGTTTATTTTAACATCAGATATACAAAACCCTATTAATTAGATTAATCGATAACTAAACGAGTGAATAAATAATCACCTTCCCCAATTCAGCCTCCGAAGCAAATCCCAGCCCATACACGGTGTTAGCTCGCACGTCGCTCCACTGTCCAAACTTTTGTGACGTTTTGGTGAACGTCATATTCGCTGTGATCGTGCTGTTGATGACCGCCTGGAACAATTACACGAGAAACAATTAATAAAATTTCTCTGGAGTTCTTAGAACGGAGACCTTATTTTTTCTGAAATGAGATTTTTGACATGCGATATGTATTTCTGATACTACATAACACTAGCAGTACCCGCGGATTCACACGCGTTAAAACTTCCGATCGCTACCAAACTTCACAAAATAACCCGCTAAGCTAATCTGAAGATTGCATGAAAATGTCATCGAAATCGCTCCAGCCGTTTTGGAGTCTATAGGAAACATACATATACACATCGATTTTTATATATATAGATTATTAAAAGTTAAATATAATTAACGGAGATGATTTTTAATACACGACTTACCCTCGCTTTATTCGGGTCCCTAGGTGCCTAACAATCTATGTTTTACTCCAGATTAGTCTATCGGTATACTAAATTTCATCAAAATCCGTCAAGCCGTTTCAACGTTAAGGAGTAGCAAACATATAAACATACAAACTTTCGCATTTATAATAGGAGTCCAATACAACAAGATATGTATCTCAAAATAATTATCTCGGCTTCCATATGTAACGACGCGGAACGCATGATCGATTCGCTAGCAATAATTCATACAGTTTCACCGCGATATGAACGTGTTGAAATCGCATCGTACTATTTGACATATCCGATAGCTGGTTACCGCATGTACATATGTGTTTGATAAAGTACTTGAATTTACCAAATTTAATTTCATTTTAACGCTATTTTCCTTGGAAACAATATGAAGAGAAAATAATGGCGGTTTCACCAATTTTTACGGTTCCGTACCTCAAAAGCAAAAAAGGAACCCTAATACTACTTCGGTGTTCGTCTGTCTGTCAGTTGTTTAAACCAAACCGGAATAGACATCTCACTCGGACTCGGAGTCTGGAGTCAGCAGAAACATTCAACCATACTAGAGTCGAATCTGCGACCCTCAGTCACAATGACTTTCCAAGATTAGATTACAAAACAAACACACAAAGAGACCAAAAATATATATGAAAAACCCAAACTGACAATTATGCTATGTAAATATAATTAATTCATTAAATGATTTAAATGATAGGTTCAAAGCCAGGTTTTTTTACATTGATTGGTAAATGGTAAGAATTTGCGAAAAAGCTGCATATATAGAAACTAATTATGAGTCATTTTTAAAATGCATGACGTAAAAGAGCATCTATAAAGCAGTGCATAATGAGTCCGTTACTGTACCTAATTTTAGATGAAACGAGAACACTAACGTAGTCTGGGTAAACGTTACGACGAAATAGGTATCGTTTATATCCGCATTCGAATCAAATGTTAAAACGATAATCTCGTTACAACCAATTAGGGTGGATTAATTAAAACTAGTAGTTCTACGGACAGTAGACGTCGCAAGCGAAAACTGCAATTTGGAAAGCTATTCTGCTCATCACGCTGCAGATGCTTATCAGATATTCACCAACTTTTTAGGAGACCAACTTAAAGGTGGAGATACCCAGTAGCCCTTTTTGCCCCTTTTTGGAAGTAGCCCTCCAATCAAAAATCCCCTACAACAAATAATCTATAAAGTCGTAAACCTGTACACTAAGTTCCGTCCAGATCGGTCGAAAGTACAACCTGCAGAGGAGTAGGGGAGACCGGGGATAGTTGACTATAGGGGTAGGTAGACTAACTGCCAATAACTCATCGGTAGTCCAAGTGTTACGTCATTCAATCACAGTAGTGTATTAGGCTCCACACCCCGCTCAGCCGTCCGAAGTGCCGCATCGCGGTCGCACGTCGTTTTGGAGCAGTGACATGATTTTCTTTTTTTTGTCATGTAAGTAATATTTCCACATAGCATATTTTTTGATCTAATGCCTACACGTTTTATGTGAACCATTTGTCTATTAGTCAAAGTGTTTGATGAATGCATGTTTATCATATTTCATATATTATTTTTCAAATCGGCGGCAGTGTTAAGGTTAACCATGCCATCGAAACATAAAATAACATCTGGGGCTGGTAGACCAATTTCTTCGGGGGCTGGTTGAATAGTTATTCAACCAACCCCAATCAAATTTGGAGTTGAAAAAAACACGCAAAATAAACCTTTTATTGGATTTTTAATAAGGATACTAATTTTGTTGTTACAAAACAATCAGGACCGGTAAAAGAATTACTGAACGAGCCGATACACTAAAAGATTTCGTAAAAAGAGCTGGTCATGTTGTCGTTTTAGACAAAAATTGAATTAATACAACTTCAAAACAGTATAAGATTCCTTTTAAAACATTACATCGTTACGTGGCTAAACTAAAAAAAAATTAAAACATAATCCGAACTTAGACTAAGTCATCCTTCTTTATCCATCCGGTCACCTCAAGCAACAAGCCTATCAAGGGCTACAAATTTTCACATTTAACAAAAATAACGTTAATTTATTCTTCACTAACTTGATTGTTGCTTACAAACGTTTGAATCTAAGCCTTGGCGATATCTGGAACGTTAACGAGACGGGTCTTACAACCGTACACGTACATAATAGAGTTATAGATCGACCTAGTATTAAAAATCTGGGTAAAATGACATTTTCTGAGAGGGGTACACTGGTGACAGTTGTTATAGCTATCTCAGCACTTGTAAGCATGGTACCACCATTCTTTGTATTTTCACGGGTACATTATAAGTCCCATTTTGTTAAAGGCGGCCCTATAGGATCAGAAGGTAATGCTAATCCATCTGGCTGGATAAAAGAATAGAACTTTATATTTCAATAGAGCAAGTGACAACTGGCTGGCTAGTAATCCGGAAAAAACGACTACAATTTATGATATACCGGGGTTACTTAAAACATCACTACCATTGGCTGCTACTATTGATAATATTTAGTCAGGATACAGAGTAACCACGATTTTACCACAAAATGAGAATATATTTCCTGATTCCGAGTTTAGTGGATCTTATGTGACAGATAGGGCGATGTCTAGCTCCCATGATGTTGCTAATACTTCAACAGCTGCTGTTCCATCGACTTATTATCTTACAGTACAACTATTGTCGACGAGGTTCCAATCCCTGATCTACATACTGTGATTGAAACTCAAATTCCAGCGTCTTTCTGTAATTATCGATCAGATTACTATTGCAATTCACTCTCGTACAAGATCTTTTAGTATAAATGTGAGTCACCTTCTATTATTGATGATATATCAAATTTTCTATAAGAAGTGGAACTGAGAGATAACCTCAAAACACCAGAAAACTTACGTCCTCTAGAATCAGAAATATTCCTCAATTTAAAGTTTTTATCTAATCTAAACATAAAGAAAAAATTTGATAATTTTATTAAAGCCTATATAAGAAATGTCTATACCTGATTCAAATTGTTCTTTTTTTTAAGTAAAGGGCTCAATTATATTAAATAAATGTTTTATTATTTAACTCTCTTCTCATGATTTGACGCTTATTGTTACATAAGTCGACTTACCCCTGGCATATAGTCTACCTACCCCGGACCAGGGGTAGATTGACTAAAGAGTTAGTGTTCTGTTAAATGCATTAAATCATCACCATTATATTAAACTAAGAACTAAATATTATTATTTTTTATTAGGTTAATAGTTTCCCTATCGATTATTGTGGTTTAATTGTCTATATATACTAAAACACAAAAAATATAAATGATTTAGTAAAAAAGTAGTCAACTATCCCCGGTCTCCCCTACCAACAAACTGACAGAGGAAAACAAATTTTGCCAGACTTAAAATAGAAACTCGCTCGGTCAATAATCGATTTTAATAATATTTCCTTAGATTTAGGCGAATATTTGACATTTTAAATACATCAAATTCTCTCGTAACCATGACCGTTGAAAACATTCGAAACTTCGGTAACGAAAAATCTAAATAAATCCCCGAAAAGATAGTTTTATTTAAAATCGATTTTAAACTAGAGATTTACGTTTTCGTTTCGTTTAAATAGAATTTAGTACTTAAATGAAAACATTTAAAAAACTTCATTCACACTCCGACATTGCGTTGTATAGAATACTTTATGAAAAAGAGGGCATTAATTACTTTTAACTTTTTTTTTAAATTAATAATGGGCATATTCTTGACCTTCATCTTAGCTCAAAGGCATCTAAGATGTAGCGAGCGACTTTTAAAATAAAAAAGAGACAGAATTATATTTTCGGATTTTGTTGCGGTTTTATTTTATATTTTGGTTACCGACAATACTCGAAAAGATAATTTCATTTAAAAGGTTTTCGCTTAAATCTAAGAAAGTATTAAAGATACACAAAACTTCGAAATCAGACTATAATTATAAATAATGGGAAAGTATATATTATGTATGTGTATAATTATGTAACTCCTTCACGCTAACTACTGAATAAAGGATTAAATTTAACCGATTGTACTAGTTTGAATTGAACTACTAATTACGTAAACAAATCTGTATTCTTAACTTGAAAATTTGCAAGTATTATATGTATAGATCTCGATGACTGTACAATAATTTGATATCATCGAATTGACCGACGTTCAAGACACAAGGTGGATAGTGAAACTCTGCTCTCCCTAAAAACTTTGAGTGTGAGCTTATTTGTTTTGTTTTATCAAGTCTAATGCATTTGGTTACTATAGGAATAATAATAATAAATATGTTGGGGCATTAACACACAGCACCATCTAGTTCCATGATAAGCGACGAGGCCTGTGTTATGGATACCAGATAGTTGATACACTACACATATATAACTTTAAATACATACATATTATAAATATAAGCACCCATGACTAGAGTGCAAACATTTGTGTTCATCACACAACCAACCAGCGGGACTCGAACCCGCGACCGATGGCACAGAAAGTAGGGTCACTACAAACTGAGCCAAACGTGCCATCATAGTCATAGTATCTTATTAGATGTATTCATTAGATACTTAAAGATAGTCTAAATTTTTTTATAAGTAATAAGATCGAATCTTTATATTTTGTAAGTATTCAATATTAACAGAGAAATTGTTACACCAGAATTATAAACACGAATGAATATATTTAGTATTAGGCACTTATACAAAATCACTAGAGCGAATTCATAGGCAATTTGCATGTTTAATTTTAGTCATAACTAACGACTCACGCTCGCTTCGCTCTGGTTCGTCCCTATGTACGTTTTAACGGTTAGTTTGGAATAGATAGACTATATATCATATGATTTATAGCCTATAGCCTTCCTCAATAAACGTAAAACGAGCTATCTAATGCAAAAAGAATTTTTCAAACCGGATCAGTAGTTCACAACAAACATACATACAAACACACTCTGCCTCTTTATAGCATTAGTAATTGACATAAAACTAACTTAAAATACTATGATTAAAATATGTTAAAAAGTCTCTTATTCCACATTTTCATTACGTTTAACTATAATAATGTATTCGGTGTCACATCTCTTCAACAATACAAAAACAATATTTACATATAGGTATACTACTAGGTATACCAATTGTATTATTCACATGTTCCACTATCATTTTGAACAATATAACAGTATTATAATACACAAAAGTACGCTTCAAAAGGATACGGTTTACAAAGTAAAATGAAATTACGAATGCATGCATCAATATTGAATTGTATGGGGAATGTAGGGCGAGTTTTCATAAATCAGGTTACAGCGCTTAAAATATTTTTGTTCGTAGAGCTTCCATTCTGTATAATATACTGCAAGTGTTACTGCAGAACCACGAACTTCGACAGATACTATAGTATTCTCTAATACTAAGATTTGGAGATCAAGATTTGCAGAATCTATGGTAAAAGTCTATATTTTTTATGAGAATAGCTTTTTATGGCTTTCAACAGAGGGACAACCCATATTTATATAGGATATAAGTTAGGTTTGGCGTTTAACTAGCAGTTTTAGTGACATTAGACACGCTTGGCATTTATAATTTACGATAGGTATTACAAAAGCTCTGAAAAGGGGCGATTTTTTCCGTCCTAATTCACAATTATCATCATACCGGTTAGCTTATTTTTGCAAAATTTTCATAAATAGCGCTTATACACCTCTAATTCATCTTTCTGTTGGTAAAAACCGTATCAAAATCAGAACAATATTTACTGAAATTACCTCAAATAAACACAAACTTAGCACTGCGGGCGATTTTCATTTGTAATCTTTAATAATGTAACCTAAGTGCCTTAAATATAACGTATTTTTAGCATTTACCGACATATTGCAATATGGAAAATCTTAAACTTTTGCAGTACCATATTATATACGCTTCAAAGATAATGAAGGGGACGGGCAAGATGTCTATTAAGATTAACGTTGAAGTTTACATGAAAACCCTTACTGCCTTACTATCCCTTAGAATATGTTCTTACTCTAAAAGGGATTAATAAACAAAATATTAAATGGAAGTGTTTACTTCTGTACCTACTAGCTGAGAGACGTTTGCGAGTCTCAATTTCAATACATCAGGCTTTAGATTTCTACAAAAACCCTATAGAAAATATTAAAGAATTTCTCTAATTTCCTAATTTCCAGCCAAATTTTCCATTTTCCTTAAAAACCTTGTTCGGAATATGATAAACATTTTAAGAAAAAACAACCAATTTTTTGACATTTAACATACCTTTACCGAATCATACCAGACGAAATATACGATCCTGAATTCGAACACAGGACCTGCACCCGTACATGTGAGCCATTAGACCACCGAGGTAGTAAAACATAATATTATATAAGTATATTATGAAATCGATTTTTCCTTTGTCACGTCATCACCTAAAAGCGACTGAACTTATTGGTATGGGACTTTGACCAATCGACGCGGGATTTTCTATAAATGGTTTTTTATTACTCATTTTCATAAAATATATTTTTTCCCACCAATAAAAATAACAGATGTTATACTTTTTTATTCCTTCATTTATACAAAAAAGCGAATTTTATACCTAAACGAAAAACCTAAAAAGACCACAAGAAACATTTACGTACACCCAGTAAAGCGGGCGGATGACGGCTAGCCTAAGACCTATAGTATAATAATAATCCTCCCTACCGATTTCGTCAACAGCGACCAATCTCACTGTTACTAGCCATCTGTACAGGAGATATAGTAGTGTACAAGTACGTGCACAGACACAAGTGCACTCTCTATTTCATTCTCAAACTCCGATAGGATGATACTCCGACACACGCAGTGAGAGATTAGGCGCAGGCCCGACAGCTTTACCTGCTCTCCGAGGCACAGGTTTGCAACACCGCCAACTTCCCAACTCCGGGATCTCGAACCCATATCCTACGGATCTGCAGCCGTACATGCGAGACACTAGACCACCGAGACAATTAAACATATATATATAATCCTAAAAAGCTTACCTTAGTCCCTTCCACGCTAATAATGCGGTATAAATTCCTCGAGGAATCATAGAAAAAGGAGACCGAGACCGCCGCCGAGCTGGCCGACATCCATGATCGCTTCGTCTTCGGGTCTATGTGGAACACGTGTGCCTTGCACGTGAAAATCGGCTGCTCTCTGTAACAAAATATTTTATTACTAGCGACTCACCCTCGCTACGCTCGGGTTCTTATCCCTGTATAATTCATTTAATTGACATAACTTTTTTATTTATGAACCGATTGAAATAAAACAAATACTAAATGTTAAGTGAAGCTTACAACAATACAATAGTGAAGACCGCACCCAAATCGGATAAGCCGTTTCTAAGATTAGCGCGCACAAACGCACAGACAAACAGACAAAAATTGTAAAAAAGATTGTTTTTGACTCTATTGCGTTAATGAAGACCCCTAATAATACATAGATTTTCACAAAAATCTTTCATGTACAGACAGCGATCAGTTACACTTTTATTATATGTATAGATATAGATATTCATTAAATACATTTATACATTACATTAAATACATTAATTACATGTATAGATATAGATATTCATTAAATACAGCATTTATTGGTTCTTGAAAGTAGCTGAAATACAGCATAAGTGAGGGATAACTGCCTACGTTAGTTTGGTCACGTAATGCGCCGTAGTGAAGACCATATGACCAGACAGGTCTTGGCCATTAAGGAAGGCAGAAGAGGCAGAGGACGCCCACCAACTCCGTAGACAAGGATAATCCTAAACATGTTGACGATGGGTTAAACTCCAGAAATGACGCAAAATCGCCAAGAGTAAGGTAAAAGTATCAGAAGAATAAAATAAAGAAAAAGCCCAATAAGAAAAAAGCCAAAGGATTAATTAAATACAGCAACTGCTCCGCTCCTAATCGTCTTAACTTGTTAGTGTATAACCATCGTTAATATTTAAATTATTCATGTATTAAATATCAAAACAAAATGCATAAAGAATTTTTCAAATTAATTCAAACTCAAAATATATTTTATTCAGCATTAAATTATTACAAATTTTTTACTGAACGTCATGAGTTTAGTACCAGTCACTTCATTTCCAAAGCGTGCTATTTCATCAATCATCACACAAACAATCGTTCAAAAACTAGTATACCACAATCTATACAGATAAATAAAATTGAAGTGTCTGTTTGTAATGTCAATATAACAGCTTTATACTAAATGTATATGGAATTATATACGGCACTTATAAGAAAAACACAATTTTTCAAATTTTTGTTTGTCTGTCTGTCTGCTTGTTCCGACTAATCTCCGAAACAGCTGGACCAATTTTAACGTGACTTTCACAGGCAGATAGCTGATATTATAAGAAGTAACTTAGGCTACTTTTATTTTAGGAAAAGAATTAGAGTTTCGCTCAAAAAAATTAAAACGTACGCACCCGAGCGAAGCGAGGGACTTACCCTCGCTTCGCTCGGGTGTGATATTGATACGTATGTTTCATGAGTAAAATTTTAACTAATGTTTCATTATAGCGTGGCACATCGTATGATGTATCGTGGCTGCATAGTATATAGGACAATACCTAATCGAAGTATAACTAACAATAGGACGTCACCAGACGATGTCATTATATTGTTAGCCACACACTGCACTTTGAATCAAGTATTCCAACTTTTCAAACAAGTCTTAAGATTTTTTGTCTTGTCTGTTTGTAATATTGTTAGCTCTTTATTCTTTACATAATTACTTAACTGATCTCGTTGAAAGACACTGTAAAGCTTCTATGTGAAGTGAAAGACAAAATTTAGTTACACCTAAAAAACGCTAAAAGTACTAATTGGTTTATTAACTAGCGACGTACTCTCACTTCGTGTTGGTACGTTTCTGAGATGCCTAACAATAACCTAATTGTTACTCCAAGTCAAAGTTTTGCTATCAATGTGCTAAATCTCATCTTCATGCTAAATTCCATGAATATGTAACGGATTTGGATGAAATTTTGTCCAAAAATAGACAGACTGTGTACTATTTCGAGACATGCATAGGCATAGGCATACACTACTGTTAAGCACGTAGTGCACTAGGCACCTTTTTTAAGGTTCCGTAACAAAGCCTCCGCTGTCCGTTCGTCCATCCCTCAGAGGGCTATACCTCATGAACCATAATAGGTAGAGCGTTGATTTTTTCACAGAGTGTGTATTTCTATTGCCGCTATAACAAATAATAAAAAAAAAACAAGAAACATTATTTACGTTTGTAATCGATCTTCGAAGTAATATACTACATACATAGAGTAAAAGTCATTTTAATAATTAACCGATTTTTAAGTTTATGTTGGGGAATGCATTTCCTCATACCACTTGCATACATACAGGTGGTTATGTGGGAATCACCAACTAGAGAAACCAGTACTACCCAACAAAACCTCCCGCGTCTTAATGGGGCAGGATCATTTACGCACTTAAACACGACGCCCAGACGGCAGACTTGCCGAAGCAGACCAAAACAACCAAAGGGTTGCTTTGCTCCCACGGTCTACTCTGGTATCGAAAAAGTACCAGTGGAGTGCTCCAGGCCTCCGAGGAGAATAACTCGCTAGTAATACAAACACCCTAAAATTAATTAATTTAATGCCTTCAGCCATATTTTCAAGTGAATATAGTCGAATCAAAAATTTAAATCCACTTAGACATTAGCGAGATTGTAAAACAGCTATCTCTGCAATTTTACACAACAGTGCAGCAGTCGTAATATAGATGGGAGTTTGAACAAAAATTTAAAAATAGCAGCATTTACCTAAAGGTCAGCGGTTCAAGTTTATATACCGCAAACTATAAACATCCGAGTTTAACAAAAACGCTGACAGGCAAAAATTGTAAATGATTAAAACGAGATATAAAGAGTGGCCTAGAGAAAAGTTACATGTAAAGGTATTTCTATTTTCAGAGACATGAAAAAATGACTTTTTAATACATGGTTATAGTACTTAAATCGTTTAAAGAGCTAGTGGTTTAAGGACATGGTTTTCAATTGTGGAAATCGGGTCTTCTATTCCCAAGTTGGGTAAAAATTGGTTAAAAGCATGAAAAACACTTCACAAAATAAAAATTACAAGAAAATATAGACAACGGTGAGCTATAAAAGCGATCCCTTACAGTAAGATATAATAAAGTACCTGTCACGAAAATTAAGATTGGTTACAGCAACGTTGTCATACGTATGTACCTAACAAGGGAAAGTATTTAAGAACAGTCATGATGAATCATTATGCTAATAAAAGTCGGTCAAGTGCGAGTCGAATTCGCACACGAAGGGTTCCGTACCATCTTACATGCACTTTTTATTAATACGACTTTTACTCTATCTATGTATCTCTCTGCCTATTACGGTTCATGAGATACAGCACTCTGATACTCCGACGGACGGACGGACGGATGGACAGCGGAAGCTTAGTAATAGGGTTCCGTCGGCACTCTTCGGATACGGAACCCAAATAATATAGAAATTGGTAGGACTCTGTCAAGCCTGAGGAGTCCGACTGGATGGGTACCACCCCCTTATCTATTTCTGCCGCCAAGCAACAATGATTGCATTGTTGTGTTCCGGTATGAAGGATAAGGTAGCCAGCGTAATTACAGGCAAGAGGCATATCATCTTAGTCCTCACAGTGACAACGCACCTGTGGTTCTGCATTTTTGTTACTTAAAACCTAAGTGCATGAACCGTAGGTGTTATGGGCGACAGGTACTGCTTTCCATCAGGTGGTCTGTCTGCTCGTTTGTCACTGAATGTCATAAAAAAAAAAAAAAAAAAAAAAAAAAGAAATCTTTGTTTGGAGTGACTGAATAACATAATGTATGCGAAACGAGGTGGATCGTTTGTGCTACACTTTCATGCAAGAATGTGTAATTTTTTTATGCCAAAAATATAGTTTCGTTCTAAGTAGATAAAATTGACATTGTCTCTATTTTCTTGCGGCGTAGAGATGATATAAGAAATGATATGTACATATTATATATGTATGTAAATACTCAATACAAACGTTTTCTGAATCGGAAATCGAACTGACAATTTCCTGTTTCATAGACAGGTGGAATACTTGCCGCCTCGAAAAGGCAATATTAGTGAGTTAAATACAACAGTAATAAATAATAATGTTTATATTAATTTAGATATTAATATATAATGAGATCTAAATAATATCATTCATGGGCTGTGTTAATTTCTGATAGTGTTTATTTTACTTTTATGTATAAAAAATTGCTCTAAATATATTTTTGTAGGTTTTCTTTTCCAAGCATAGTAACAACAAACAAACAAAGTGAAGCGGGTTCAAATCCCGGGTCTCTTACCTCTGATATTTTCATGTGCGAATTATTTCCAACACGAATACCACTTGTTTTACCGTGCAGAAAAATATTTTTAGGAAACCTGCATGTCTGAGAGAACCTACTGGACCCAGCAAGTTTTCGAAGGACATGTGAAGTCTACCAACCCGCACTTGGCCAGCGTGGGGGACTATTGCCTAAATGTCCTTGTAGTAAAGGGATGTCTGTGCCCAGCAGTAGAAAATTAAAAAGGGCTGAATACATATGTACATAAAAAACTTTTAAAACGTGGAGATTTAAAATGATAGTTTAGGACTTAGGTAACATTACATTATATAAGTAATAACACAAAACTGTTAACAAACATTCGCCTACCAACCTTAATTATTATGTAGAAATGTATGTTACTTAATAAAAACGAGACCACTAACTGCTCTCTAGTTTAAATTTATACTAATATTATAAAGAGGCAGTTTGTTTGTTTATTTGAATGCAATTATCTCAGAAACTACTCATCCAATTTGAAAAATTCTTTTTGCATTAGATAGCCTGTTTAATGAGGAAGTCTATAGGCTTTACATCATCATGCTACTACTCAAGAGAGCAGACAAGCAACCATAAATGTCAACAAATCAGACAGACAGATATATACATAAGAGCAAACCGGAGCGAAGCGAGCAAAGGGTGGGTTGCTAGTCACATATAAATGAACATATATAATAAATATTTTACTAACATTAATATTATCTTACATTATCACACTACTTTGTAACAAGTAGTTTAAATCACTATTCTAATACTAGGGGCTAGATACATTTGACCTACATATTGATTGATTCAATTTAAAGTGCATGAGGCAAAATCTCAAATCCAATTGCAATCACTACAAATTGCATTCGGTAAAGAATGAAATGTGAAGGAAACATTTTAAATATTATTATTATTTAGTAAGTATTTTAAATAATATTCTCACATGTTCTCTATGTGTTCTTCCATTTCCAAGTCCACTTATACTACTTTTTAAAGTGCATTTATCATGAAATATAAATGTGGTGTTTATCTAAAGAATGTAAGTAAAAATTTTGATACGGGAATTTAGGTCTTTTCTTTAGTAATAATAAAAATGATTATAGAAAACCATGATTTAAACCGAGCCGCTGATAATTTCATGTCACAAGTTTGGGAGATTTCAGGTAGATTTTTTTGATAAGATTATCTTCAAAAATTGAGACCAAAATAACAAAACAGTTATTTTATATTATTTTCACTAAAATGTGCCAGTAAGATAGATACTTACTATAAATACTATTATTCAAATTATACTATTTAAAGCATACTATATGGTTGTTTTATGAACAAATCATGTTTCATATTCGAATCAAATGTCAACATATGACAGCTGTAGATAATGTTATCAATGATTGTCATTATGAGGCATTTCACACATTCCTAAATCCCATATCAATAACAAAAACAATAGATAAAGCATATAGACACTAAACAAAGTAATTTCTTAACTACCCTCGAAACTGTAATATATACATGTAATTTATATTAATACTTGAAGCTAAATTTTAAAGTTAAATCTAAGCATTTTTCAAATTCACTTTAACATTCATGTATTCTTGTAAAATAAAAATATCAGAGTTATTTTCGCCGCAAGCAGCTAATGAAGGTAATTGCGTTAATTTGCTCTCTCGGCCCGTCAAATTCATTGAAGTATGAAAAAATTATAAATAGCGCCGACCAAGCGTCCCCCAGCGACCTTAGAGCGAGGTAAGTAGTCAATCGAATGCAATCAATGAGCAAAATGCAATCACCTCGACCGTACTACGAGTCTTGCGAGTTGCGAAATAAATTTGCGAATAAATTCGTTAGTATTGCAAATAAATTCGTATTAAATATCAACCTCGTTCTTTAATTTACTGAATAAAATGTAACTTAAAATTCTTCCTATTACATGAAAATAAGTTAGTCGGATCGGAAAACCCTAAAATATCCCATCGCATTGGTAAAATGCATCCCCTCCCTAAAAATATCGAGATCTAAGGGAAACAGATTTTTCTGGATTTCGTAAACGAAATGATGAATAAGATAATTTTACAATATACAAAATAGAAATATGAGCAAATCTTACCCCATGTTTTCTTTTCCTACTGTCATTTAAACACAATTAATTGGAAAAATTCTCTACTTCATAATTCCTAATTTTTCCCACACAACTGTCATGCGGCGGTTCCACCATAAACTATAGAGGTGAATCATGATATTGCCACTATTATAAAATAAATAACAGCTTTCTTTATAATCCTACATTTAATATTTTAATAAATAAATAAAATTTTATAATATATTACTATTAAGTTTCACTTAGAAAAATATGATAAACATTTTTAATATAAAACAATACGAAACCGTAGACAGTAATTATAAAATAGAACGCCATCTATAGCTTTCTTTGAAAATGAAATGTTACATAGAGTAGCTAGTGAACAATAGATGGCGTTTTTAATAAAAAGTTTAACTATTCAATACTAGATGACATTTAAAATTTTTATTTCATGTAACAAGTGCAATTTGAAAACATAAATTAATTTATTTTAAATGCATATAAAATAAATAAAAAATTAATAAAGAAATGCAATTTTTATCTTAATTTTTTCATTTCGAAGCGCTTTCTTATAGGATACAATTTTTTTTTTTTTTTTTTTTTTTATGTTAACAAGGGGGCAAACGAGCAGGAGGCTCACCTGATGGAAAGCGATTACCGCCGCCCATGGACATCTGCAACACCGCAAGGCTTGCAAATGCGTTGCCGGCCTTTCAAAAATGAATACGCTCTCTTCTTGAAGGTTGCCAGGTCGTAACGATTCGGAAAGACCGCCGGCGACAGCTGGTTCCACAGAGTGGTTGTGCGGGGCAGAAAGTGTCTACAAAAACGCAATGTTGTGGAACGCTGGACATCGAGATGGTATGGATGGAATTTGCTATTTTGACGCGATGTCCGATGGTGAAATTCAGCGGCCGGGATCAGTCCGAACAATTCCTCAGAACATTCCCCGTGATAAATGCGGTAGAAGATGCAGAGTGATCCAACATCTCTACGCAGAGCTAAAGGATCAAGCCGATCGGAAAGAGCTTGATCGTCGATAACTCGAGCTGCCCTACGTTGAATGCGGTCAAATGGAAGCAGCTGGTACTGGGGAGCTCCCGCCCAGAGATGAGAACAGTACTCCATGTGGGGCCGAATTTGCGCCTTATAGAGATTAAGGCGCTGACGCGACGTGAAGTACTGTCTCGCCTTACTGAGCACACCAAGCTTCTTTGAGGCCAATTTGGCCTTACCTTCCAATTGACCGCGAAACTGGACGTTGCTCGAAATATCGACGCCAAGTATTCCGATACTGGCTGTGGTGGACAGGGGAGTGTCCTCAAATTGAGGAGTTACGACAAACGGCGACTTTTTAGCGGTTAACGCGCAGACTTGTGTCTTTTTGGGGTTAAATTGGACTAAATTTAGTCGACCCCAATCCGAGACTTTGGTTAACAAAGATTCGACTTCAGACACAAGTTTGTTCCGGCTCTCCTCGACGTATTCCCGAGAAATATTAGCGCGGCCTGTGTACAAGGCATCCACCGTGCTATCGTCTGCATAGCAATGAATGTTGCTGATTTGCAACATGTCATTAATATGCAGAAGGAACAAAGTAGGAGACAGTACACAGCCTTGGGGAACACCAGCATTGACATATTTAGGATCAGAGCAAGCACCGTCGACAACGACCTTGATGCTCCGATCTGCCAAAAAGCTGGTAATCCAGCTGCATAATTTCTCGGGGAGCCCATAGGAAGGTAGCTTCGAAAGAAGCGCTTTGTGCCATACCCGATCAAAGGCCTTCGCTATGTCCAGACTTACTGCTAGCGCCTCCCCCTTGGTTTCAACTGCTTCTGCCCATCTATGTGTCAGGTAAACTAGAAGATCACCGGCTGAGCGACCTCGACGAAAGCCGTACTGGCGGTCGCTGATCAGCTGGTGCTCCTCTAGGTACCGCAGGAGCTGGCAGTTGATAATGGACTCCATTATCTTAGAGAACAAGGAGGTAATGGCTATAGGCCTGTAATTGGACGGATCCGAGCGGTTGCCCTTTTTTGGGATCGGGTGCACTAAAGCGGCCTTCCAGGATTTTGGGACTACGCCTGATGAATAGGAGTGCCGGAAAAGACGCGTTAAGACCGGTGCCAACTCCGGAGCACATGTCTTCAACACGATCGGAGGGATGCTATCAGGCCCACTCGACTTATGAATGTCCAAGGAAAGAAGTGCTTTGCGAACTGCACTTTGCCGGAACTGAACTTCCGGCATCGTAGTATCGCACCGCGGGATTGTCGGTGGTGAGTTTCCTTGGTCATCCAGAGTCGAGTTGGATGCGAAGAGGGAGCCCAGTAGATCGGCTTTCTCCTTCGCATCATGAGCCAGCGATTCATCTTCCGTGTGCAGAGGTGGAAAAGAAGGCTGACAGAAATTCCCTAGACAAGCTTTGGCGAGAGACCAAAACGCACGTGTTCCTGAAGGGAGACGCCCTAATCTCTCGCCAATTCTGCCAATGTGCTTCGACTTCGCATTAGCAATAACACTTTTGAAGGACCTGGAGGCAAAGTTATACTCCTTTTTGAAGTCGCTAGTATTTACATCACTAGACGCCGACGCGACAGCCCAGGCTTGGTAGCATTCCAGCTTTCGGCGAGATGCCGTTTTGCAGGGGCCACCAAACCAAGGCTGGGATTTGCCTCCGATGGGCACTGCAGAAAACGGAATAAACAGTTCCATACCCTGAAGTACCACATCGGTGACAGAGTCAGCAACGACGTCTGGATCATCTGGCGAGAAGCAAATCTGCCCCCAAGGGTAGGATGCAAAGAATGACCGCATCCCGTCCCAATCCGCTGACCTGTAGTGCCATACACGGCGACAGCCCGCAAAGCGAGGCCGTGTTAAGCGCGTAACTGGCACTGTACTCCGGACAAGACAGTGGTCCGACGAACCAAGAGGAGGATCAACGGAGACCAGGTAGCCGTCTGGATGAGAGGTCAACAGAAGGTCCAACAGGGAAGGTGTATGATCCTCCACATCAGGGATTCGCGTTGGCGAGGTGACCAGTTGTGTCAGATCATATGCTAATGCGAAATCGTGAACAGATCTCCCCGCATGATCGGTAGTGCGTGATCTAAGCCACTCGGAGTGATGGGCGTTAAAGTCGCCGAGAATCACGATCTCTGCGGATGGGATCTGCTGCAGCACGGAGTCTGTAGCCATTTGCATGTGCTCAACGAGTCGGTCAGTTTCGGCATTTCCGCTATGAGACCTATACAGGCACGCGTAGATTCGCGGATGGTCGTCGCAGTCTACACGTAGCCAGAGGATGGATAGGTCCCACCCTTCAAGGCTGCCGAGGCGACGAGCACAGATATCCTCTCTGACGTACACGCACACCCCAGCCCGTGGTACAAAGGAATGCTCCAGTTTATACCCCGGGTAAGAGAGGAAAGCGGTGTCAGCCGGAGACGATATCTGCGTCTCAGTGAGGAAGAGCAAGGCCGGCTTCGCCGTCTCAAGGTGGAAGTGGACGGCGTTCAAGTTGGAATTCAGCCCCCTTATGTTACAGAAGTCCACAGCAAGCGTGAAAGGGGTGGCCTTATGATGCCTGCTCCGTTTGCCCCGAACAGGAGACGAGAGCGCAAAATTGCCCCCCCCAGAATTCGGAGGGCAGCCTGGGCATCCACGCTCAGGTAGTGTACGATCCGAGCATGGATGCCCAGAGAGGGATTCTCCACCGCCATGTGCGCTGGTGGTACCCTCCTGGGGTAGAGAAACCGAATTTCGCACTGACATATTGGTGTGGGGGAGGGGTGGGGAGTGGGCCTCCCCACCCCTCCCCCACGCCAAAATATATTGTATCACACTAAAAGAAAACGAAAAGTAGGGATAGGCGCACCACAATAGACACTGCTAGTCAGCAAGCAAGCAAATTCTACTGCACTCCTAATGTAATGTTTAATTAGAATAAATCTTTTTATTTTAATAATTTAAAGTTGATTCGCAAGTTTTATAAAGGAAAAGCAAAGTATGGATGTACCTACTAGAAAGCCTCAGCGGTGTAATGTTAAGCATACGAAAAAATGAGGAACTATTTTAGAGCATTTTGATTTGGATGATTTCTTTTAAAAATATTCGTTATATATCGAATAAGCTTTTTAGGAAAAAAGAATTTGGAAAGATCACCAGAATAAAAATTAACTTGGAATAAAAATGAAAAGTTCATTTTCTATATGGTTTTTGTATGAAATCCGATCCGTCTGTTGACCTAGCTAGTTTGAAATATTTTTTTCAATACATTAAAAACACATGAAACTATAATTATGACATTTCACAACTGTAGTGGTAGCCCAGTGGTAACGCGCTCGCTTGGGAAACCGAGTGAAGCGGGTTCGAATCCGGGTTTCGCACCTCTGACATTTTCATGTGCGAATCATTTCTAATATGATTACCACTTGCCTTACGGTGAAGGAAAACATCGTGAGGAAACCTGCATGTCTGAGAGAACCTAGCAAGTTTTCGAAAGACATGTGAAGTCCGCCAATCCGCACTTGGCCAGCGTGGTGGACTATGGCCTGATCCCCCTCGTATTGAAGGGAGGCCCGTGCTCAGCAGTGGGACGTTAAAAAGGGCTGAATACACACATACACTTACGTTTGTTCTTAACTGAAAATAAACGGATGCCCTATATGCAGCTTGTTATACGGGATTTTAGAATGTAAACATTTATAATCCAATTTTTCTGATATAATGTGTTATATAATAGAATTAAATAAGATGCAACTTCTATGTTACAAGGAGCGATAATTCTTTAATATTCAAAACATCAGATACTTAATCACTAATGTTGAATATGTATTTTGATTTTAAATTAAATTAAAATACATATTCACCATTAGTATGACTCTGTCAAGCCTGAGGAGTCCGACTGGTACCACTCCCTTATCTATTTCTGCCGCCAAGCAACAATGATTGCATTGTTGTGTTCCGGTTTGAAGGATAAGGTAGCCAGCGCAATTACAGGCAAGAGGCATATCATCTTAGTCCTCACAGTGACAACGCACCTGCGGTTCTGCATTTTTGTTACATAAAACCTAAGTGCATGAACCGTAGGTGTTATGGGCGACAGGTACCGCTTTCCATCAGGTGGTTTGTCTGCTCGTTTATCACTAAGCACCATAAAAAAACATATATGAATATATGTATGAGTATAAGAGAACTGGTGAGAAAAAAAAATAACAGGATACAAACTTTGTTCATCAATTTATTTTACGCAGGAAAAACTGGTATCGTCTCATTTCCTATTTACTGTATTTGTATGAATAAAATACAAAATAATTAACAACATCCATTTATTTGAAATTCTGGTTTTTTTTTTAAACAGAAAAACACAAAATAGCATAAACTATTGATTAGTAGGCTATTACATAATATGAACACATTATATAGACATTTTACAAACGATAGAGAGATCCTTTAAAACTACTTTTGTTATATGAACGTATAAAGTATTTAAACATAATAAGTATATAATAATAATGTAACATTATATATCTAGAACGATCTATATAGATATTAATATATATATATATATATATATATATATATATATATATATATATATATATATTAATATCTATATAGATCATTCTAGGATATTGTCATAGCTTTTTTTTAGTATTTGTAATTATGTATACCGTGATCGCTCAGAAATTTCGGGCTATGGACTGAAAAATATTATGGCTCCCAATTAAATCAGGTATAATAAAATCTGTGTACAATATCCACATATAAAATGTATGGTTACGAAACTAACGAAATTGACAAGAAAATATTTATAGAAGCCATAAAAATATTTACAAAAGGTAAATTAACGCAATCGATCAATTAAATTTTAATTAAACAACAATTAGTAGATACTTTCCCTTTGACCTGATAAAAAAAGATTAAGACATAGCAAATAGTAATATGTATAAGAGTCTCTACACACTGTCTTTATATTTTCTGTCGATATTTTAGCTGAATTCCGAAAAAATTGTAATGTAAGCAAGTATGCACATAATATTCATTCGGTGTTTTGACGTCTTTGAAATCACATCGAAACACACGAGTCAGAAACGTGGACTGTAACGAAGTAGGTTGCATTAAGTTGCCATAGTAACCGTTATTATCCGTCGCGGTAGTTATGCGTAAGCGATCCCGCGGCGTCCCACTAAGGCGGAGGGGAGGGGAAAGTTGGGGTTTAGTGGGTAGTACCGGCTCTTCTAGCCGGTGAGCCCCACATAACCACCTGGGGGATAGGTGGTATGCGTAAATGCATTCCCCAACTATAAAAAAAAAAAAAAAAAAAAAAAAAAAGTAACCGTTATTATTGACTGAAAAACTTGAAGTCAAAGATGACTATCTATACAGATAAATAAAATTGGAGTGTCTGTTTGTAATATTAAAATAACCGCTTTTTACTAAATGCATATGGATATATTTTTGTCTGTCTGTCTGTTTGTTCCGGCTAATTTCCGAAACGGCTGGACCAATTTTGACGGGACTTTTACTGGCAGATAGCTGATGTTATAAGGAGTAACTTAGGCTGTTATAAGGAGTACTTTTATTTTAGAAAAAGAATCAGGGTTCCGCGAAAATAATTAAAACGAATGAAATTGTGAACAAAATCCACGTACGGCGTACGCACCCGAGCGAAGCGAGTGTAAATCGCTATATAATTTAAATGAATATCTTAGGAGTAGGAAGCTTCTATTTATGTATACCTAAACATAGCTAACCGTGAAAACATATCAAGGGACGAACGCGAGCGAAGCGAGCGTGAATCGCTAGTTTTTAATAATTTGATTCAAATATGCAAAATATAAAAAACAAAAACACTAAAAGCGACTCACTGAAGTAGATGTTTTACGTTAAACCAACGTAGGTGTGTCCCGACACAGCCCCACCCGTTTTATTTTTACTAAAAAAATTCTACAGTGTACGAAAGCTTTAAGCTTTTGTGACAGAGCTTTTGTAATAAATTGGATTAATTAAGTAATAAAGAATATTTGTAAATTTGAAGGATTATGTAACGGTCCCTTAACTAGACCACGAGATAGAGTGAAAGTAAATTACATAAAAATTGAACGCTGATCGCTGTGTGTTGGTACTTAAGGCCAAGTGGTATATCTATTGTATGAATGTAAACCCTCTATACCGATATGAATATAGTGGAAAAAGTTGAACAGGAACCGGAACAGTTGAAAAATAGAAAAAAATTAAAGAGTGCGTGTATGAATGTGTACACGCGCAAGAAGTAAAACTTCTGTATGTTATCGGTACTCTTTATGAAATTCAATTTATGTTTTAAATAATTGGAATAGGTGAGATACTAAAAATAACGCAAATTAGCCATATTACAATCATATATTTAAAGAATATCATTTACCGAAAAAATATAATATTATATATGTATCATTTGTCAGACAATAACAACGGTTACCATGGCAACAAACGTACGTACATTTTTTCGTAACGCATTCACCAGCTTATCAAGCACGCTTGACTTGAGGGAGCTTTACGATGTTTTACTTCAAAAAGTGGAAATTGTACCGGAATTGAAACTCAAACTGTACACGATGCGGCCAATATTATCGATCTCAATAAATTGGAGTTGGAAGGTTGATTAGGATGGATAACTGCTTATGAATTTACAATAAAATAAATTTGAAGTATTACGAAGTTACTTACTTTTACAAAAGAAAAAGTTGTTAAAGTAAATAAATAAATATGTTGGGACACTAACACACAGTACCATCTAGTTCCATGATAAGCTACGAGGCTTGTGTTATGGATACCAGATAGTTGATACACTACATATAATTATATAATTTTAAATACATACATATTGTTAATATAAACACCCATGACTGAAGTAAAAACATTCGTGCTCATCACACAAATGAATGCGGGACTCGAACCCGCGACCGCTAGCACAGCAAGTAGGGTCACACAAAACTCACAAAACTGAGCCAAACGTGTCGTCACAAAAAGTAAAAGTAAAATTTTGAAATAAGCAATAATCAATTCCCGTATAACAGGATATGGCTTCCTTACTTCGTGTTAGTGAAAGGGAAAAAGCCTTTGTACTGTCCAAATATTAATCAGATCTGATTTCGAACAATAATATAGAGTATACACACGTACCTAACGCGTGTGCGTTGATTTCTTTTACTTTTCCATCAAGATTTATGAGTATGGTATAAATAATATAATTTGATTAATAAAAAAGATAATATAAGCTCCATTATATAATTTATGTAAAACTATTACTTATACACTATACAGTATTTTGAGTTATTTATTATGTATGTATGTATTCAGCCCTTTTTAACGTCCTGCTGGGCACGGGCCTCCCTTCAAGACGAGGGGAATCAGGCCATAGTCCACCACGCTGGCCAAGTGCGGGTTGGCGGACTTCACATGTCTTTCGAAAACTTGTTTTCTCACGATGTTTTCCTTCACCGTAAGACAAGTGTTGATCATGTTGGAAAAGATTCGCACATGAAAATATCAGAGGTGCGAGATCCGGGATTTGAACTCGCTTCACTCGGTTTCCTAAGCGAGCGCATTACCACTGGGCTACCACTCCCTTGATATTTATTATAACGCATAGTAAATAAGAAATTAGAGTACTTTTGAAGAGCATGACAATGTTTTTTTGCAGTATTACTTTAAATATAATTTATAGTTAATAGTTATCGTTGGTTGCAAATCAATATTATAATCAATATTATTAACAGTCATCGTTACTTTAGCTAAGAATGTGTATAAAAAATCCATAACATTATTTGAGTTAATACGACACCTTTATAGTATATTAATATTATAAATGTGAAAGAGTGTTTGTTTGTTTGTGCTTCTTTCACGTCAAAACAGAGTAACGAATTGGCGTGAGTTTTTGTGTGGGGATAGTTGGAGGGCTGGAGAGTGACATAGGCTTTTTACCGCGGGAAATTATCTTATTTCCACGGGAAAACACGTTATAATACAACCCACAACAATTCATCTTACCTATGTATGTATGTAATATTATGTATATATTATATATAGTCTGTCTATTCTATAATAACCGTTAAAACGTGCCTAGGGACGAACCCAAGCGAAGCGAGGGTGAGGCGCTAGTATGTACATATACATTTATAGTTACATAAAACATCAATAGTACTAATAATAAATATAAAAATAAATTCAAGGATCCCCATAACGAACTGTGCCTTAAATAAAGATCGACATAAGAAAAAAATCGACAGAACAATACAATATGAAACAATATCTTATGTCATACCAAAGATATCTTTATTGCATTGTTTACTTGTTCATATAACGTATATTATATAATAGTAAAGTATATCTAAATTTAAATATTTATTCATGCATATTACATACAATATATAGACGAAACGTTTGGCTCAGTGTGTAGTGACCTTACTTGCTGTGCCAGCGGTCGCGGGTTCGAGTCCCGCTGGGGGCATTCATTTGTGTGAGCGCGAATGTTTGTACTCCAGATATGGGTGTTTATATTTATAATATGTATGTATTTAAAGTTATATATATGTAGTGTATCAACTATCTGGTATCCATAACACAAGCCTCGTAGCCTACCATGGAACTAGATGGTGCTGTGTGTTAATGTCCTAACATATCCTAACATATTTATATATGTATATGTTGGTACATGTAACAATGAGGTAATTAATAGTATACTAGCGACTCGCCCTCTTTTCACTCGGGTTCGTCATTAGGTTGCTTCTCCATACAATCTTTCATCCCCATTTTTACCCATTTAAGGGATGATTTCCGGGATAAAACTATCCTATGTTCTTCCCAGGGTCTCAAAATATCTTCTTAGCAAATTTCATCTAAATCGGTTTAGTATTTTCGGAGCCTATTCAAACAAACAAACAAAAATACAAACAAACAAACAAGCAAATCTTACCTCTTTATAATATAGACGAGAGAGTTTCTTTTCTCTAACAGATCTTGTCTGGGGGTCATTTAAGTGTATTTTACGTGTGTAATGTAGTTTATGCGCCCATTTTGAATGTCATATTCATTACCAGCGTGTCGATAGATATAGGTATGTATGGGCTTATCGGCCGTTTGTCCTTTTTTATTATTCTAACACACAAATTAAATCACAATTACATGACAAACACAAAATACTTAATCATATAATATTTCAATAAGCGAAATAAAATATCCTTATACATATTAAAGTAAAAAAAAACCACAATTATAACAAACGTACAAACTAACAATACAACAATAATTCCTAACTAAACAAGGTTTTAAAATGAAAAATATTGCAAAACCGATAAAAACGGTACATTTACAAGGTTGTTAATTAATTTTGCATCAATAGACAAATCTAATTATAAGCAAGAGAGCATACTGATGCAATAAATTATAAGCTAGAAATCAATAAAAGTACGCAATACTTAACTTCCCACATCGTTTCCTCGGATCGGCCGTGATTGTAAATTTCTGTTTTCCTCTGAAGAAAATGTAAACGCACATAATTGGAAATAATTAAATGATTCTATCACAATTCTAAGGCAGTGGTAGTCCAGTAGTAACGCGCTCGCTTGGGAAACCGAGTGAAGCGGGTTGATATTTTCATGTGCAAATCATATTTTCTAACATGATTACCTACCACTTGCCTTACGGTGAAGAAAAACATCGTGAGGAAACTTGTATGTCTGAGAGAACCTAGCAAGTTTTCGAAAGACACGTGAAGTTCGCCAATCCGCACTTGGCCAGCGTGGTGAATTATGGCCTGATCCCCCTCATATTGAAGGGAGGCCCATGCCCAGCAGTGGGACCGTTAAAAAGGGCTGAATACATTACAATTCTACAATCACACTATTATTAAAACTATGAAAATTGTACGTGTGTATATTTGTTTGTTTATTATTTACTAACGACTCAACCTTGCTTCGCTTCGAGTTGATCCTTGGACAAAAACAAATCTATCCCACGGGAACCGTACATTTTTCCGGAATAAAACGTGCCTAAACCTATATGTTATTCCAGACTATAATCTATCTCTACGCCAAATTTCATCCACATTTGCTTAATCGTTCTGGCGTGAAGAGTATCAAACAGCCATCCAACCATCCTCACAAACTTTCACATTTTATAATATTAGTATGGATTCACGCTGAAATGGCTGCACGGATTTGGTTCAAACTTAGTACACAGATAAACTATGGCCTGGAGTACTTCTTAAGCTATTGTTGGCATCCAGGGAAGCACACAAGTGAAGCCAGTGTAAGTCGCTAGTATTAAATCAGTGTTTTAAAAATTAACAATATTAAACAAATCGACGCGTAATTAAACAAAATTTATCATCTGTTAGTGAATTTAACAGCTTATAGTATACCAGATGTATATATTTACTAAAATATCTAATTTGTTATTTTTTTATGCGATTCAGTGACAAACGAGCAGCCAGACCACCTGATGGAAAGCAGTACCTGTCGCCCATAACACCTACGGTTCATGCACTTAGGTTTTAAGTAACAAAAGTGCAGAACCACAGGTGCGTTGTCACTGTGAGGACTAAGATGATATGCCTCTTGCCTGTAATTGCGCTGGCTGGCTGTTATTTTTAATTAACTTGTACTCATTGATATTATACAAATAATTTTATATATCAATGCTTGTACTATAAGAATACGTTGTCAAAATGTTTGCCCGTTGCAGCGGCTTGATCTAGAAGTAGATGAATAAGTTAAAACAAATATATTTATTGCAACTTCCGTTTAATATAGTATGTGTAAATTATTAACCGAAAAAATCAGCCATCGGCGTTTATGCGTGAGAGGGCTCTAATAGAGATACCTACTTGTAGGTAATAGTATACCGAGAACACACTTACGATGACAGTACAGCCTCTTGCTTAGATATTACAGAATCCTTAAGTGACCCCCAAAACCCAAAAAAAAACCCAAAAATATACCACTCTAGTTATTTCCAAGTAAAATCCCGCAAAATATATAGACAATTTGAATAACAACACTATAAGCTATTTTTAGCTGAACAATAATACCAATAAGGCTTCACATAAGTGCAAAACCTCGTATTTCTAGTATACAATACATTTAATAATTAATGTTAAATCTTGATAAATCTATCGTATAGACAGTTACAATCGCTTCCTTGCTTCCTCACAGGCGACCTTTGCTGAACCTTGATTTCGACGTGATGCGAATAAGATAAATGGACGGAAAGATTATTTTGTAATATATACTATGTATGTTAAAGGGATCGATTTGCACGCATAATTAACTAGCCACCTACTCGGCTTCTCTTGGTAATATTTTACTTACTTTTACACTTCTTTTTGTAAGATTGAATTTTGCAAAATGTTATATGTTTTTTTTTTCAGAAGAGTATTTCTAAAATATATAAAGTTTTGCTTAAAAATACTTTATTTTCTGTATACATTTTCATCATTCATTTGGGGTTAGATTTCAAAAAACTCTTTCTCATATGTACCTACCTATATAATATATCATACATAGATATCAAGTCTTTTAAGAAAATTGAACTCAAAATTTTGTTAAAATATTTAGCGATTTGCTTTGGGCATTGTTGAATCAGAAAAGATAATCAATTATATATATAATATTATGTTGAGGTAGTTCTGTACGTTTTATTGTTACTACAAAACATCAAAGTCAGTATATAAGTAAAGAAAACGTGAAACAATTTGTGTGTAAATTAAGTGAGTCTATACTATAATGTTATAAATGTGTGTTTATTTGTTTGTCATTTTACGTCAAAACAGTCTGACAGATTGGCGTGATTGTGGACATAGTGGGAGAGCTAGAGAGTGAAATAGGCTACTTTTCCGCGGGAGAATGCCTCATTCCCACGGGAAAACAGTTATAATAAAACCCACAACAACTCATCATACCTATGAAATCGTATATATATAACATACTAGCGACTCACCTTCTCTCCACTTGGGTTCGTCCCTTGGTTACGTTTTAACGTTTAGGTCAGAGATGACATACTTTCCCGCAGTAAAAAGTATCCTTTAATATGTTTGCCCAGATAACCAGCTATCATCATACCAAATTTCATCACTTTTTCCGTGATGCGGTAACAGAGAGACAGACAGACAAAATTTTAAAAACTATAGATTTGGTCTCTGTATTGATAATAACGTTTATTTCAATAAGATGTTCCAAAAATTATTTAATGTAGAGATTTGGCTTAGTTACAATTTTATTATATGTGTAACTGTAGATAGTCTTTCTATTTCATTCTAACCGTTAAAAAGTACCAAGAGTGAGTCGGCACTTCGCTTGTATTGTATAAATACATTTCTGAGATAGACAAAGCAAGTTAAATTAAACATAATGACGTCATCAATACTTTCACGCAGTTCGCGAGTTATAGCGTGAAGCTATTAAACATCGATTTATATTCGATTGATTGTAATTAATGATAACTGATGAGAATGTAAATATCAGATGTTTGTTTGTTATACGAGATTTAATTAATTTTATAACTCATGCTTATGCTATTTCGTAACAGTGGCGTGTCAGTAGCATATTCATTTGAAAATTCAAAAGAAGTGGGTTCGAGTTTGGGTTTCACAACTCTGACATCTTTAGATACCATTTATTTTCAACAGCATTACCATCTGCTAAAATGGTAAACGGAACCATCTAGAGGAAATCTACATGCCTTGTAAGATCTAACTAGTTTTCGAAGGATCCCCGCGTATGGAGGGGAGAACAGTGTTCAGCAGTGGGACGTTATAACGAGTGAATTATTTATGTATATCATTCCAGATAACACAAATCAAAGCACACCGACTTCGAAAATATCTGATCTGATCTATACTTAATTAAAACCCCCATTTAGTTATTTATTTACTTTTTAATGTTTTGTCGGTTTTTTTAAGTTCTTATTTTTCGGTTTTTAGTATAGACGTAGTAATAGAAAAGTAAGAAGAAAGTATTTTAAACGCAAATACTATAAAAAAATTACCCAAATCGCTTCAAGTGTGCCTATAAAATTTAAAGAGTTCTTTCGAGTTCTCCAAGATCCCATCATCAGGTCCTGACCTGATGACCATAAATAATAAATAATAATAAAAATAAATATGTTGGGGCATTAAGACACAGCACCATCCAGTTCTATCGTAAGCTACGAGGCTTGTGTTATGGATACCAGATAATTGATACATTACATATATATAACTTTAAATACATACGTATTATAAATATAAACACCCATGACTGGAGAACAAGCATTCGTGTTCATCACACGTGAATGCCCCCAGCGGGACTCGAACCCGCAACCACTAGCACAGCAAGTAAAGTCACTACAAACTGAGCCAAATGTGTGGTCGGACCATCTAGGAAGTATACCCTTTCAAGCAAAAAAAAAAGAATTATCCAAATCGGTCTTCGAGTGATCGGGGACAATACCTTTTTTGAAGTCGCTTAAAAAGATTTCTCTAGACTTGTCTAGTTTTACAATTGATTGTTACAATTTACTTTTAGGTATATAAATTAGGAACAGTATTCTTAACCGATTTCAAAATAAACTAATTGACCTGTATGTGTGTACGATTTCGTACAAAGGTTCTAGCTTAGGAAATGAAATTTGAAAATTGTATTTTGTGGACCAATTACGAAATATGGCCACCAAATAAAATTTCAATGTAGTTTTATTTATGAGTAATGGTAGTAATGTCAAACACCTAAGGTAATATTTTATTCCTAAGTGGTAGATGAAGTGTCATTACTAGCTTTGCGAGTGAATGATTAATGTTTATATCAATCAATACATATAAAAAATTACAGGGTTTGCGTTTGTACGTTAAATATACATAATATATATTTTGACTCGCGATTTACCTTTTCTTTGCTCGGGTATCTTTTGTATTTATGATATTACTAGCAGAACCCGCGGCTTCGATCGCGATCAAATTACGAAAAATACGAAATTTAATGCAAATATTATGTCCAAGGAATAAAAATTTTCATACAAACTTTTATCCCCTATTTAACCTTCTTTTGGGTTGAATTTTGAAAAATCCTTTCTTAGTGTATGCCTACGTCATAAGAGGAATACGTGTGCAAAATTTTAAGTTACCAACCCTAAGGGTTTGTTGGCCTATGCGTTTATTTAAAACTTTCATCCCCTATTTTACCTTCTTAGAGATTGAATTTTAGAAAACGCTGAAATATGTAACTCATTATTTTGGCCGTACTCAATTTATACGAAATTTCATGCAAGTATGTCCAAGGAATAAAAAGTTTCATACAAACTTTTATCTCCTTTTTCACTCTCTTAACGGTTGAATTTTAAAAAAATTCTTCCTTAGTCGATACCTTCGTTATATGAGGAATATGTGTGCGAAATTTCAATTTTCTAACCTTAAGGGATTGGTCTGTGCGTTTATACATCGGTCAATTACTTTTGCCTTTTATATATATAGATATACAACATATACATATACATACAATAAAACAGTAACATAGCGAAATCGATGTGTGCGTTTCACTCAAAAAGTACGAATCGATTTGAACTAAATTTGTGAAGTAATGACTTATTACTCTGGGCAACATTTAGGATACCTTTTACTACAGGAAAAATCCTTATTTCCCATGGGAAAACACAATAGCTGGCTCTTTCGAGTCGTTCGTAGAAATTTACATGTCTATTAGTCGCTAAACCTTAAGAGATACAGAAAAAAACTACAATAGCATAATTCTTTCTCCTAAGGTACACTCGCAATAACTGTTCATATCTATTTAAAATATCTATTTAAAACGTACCTAGGACGCACTCTAACGAAGCTAGGGCAAATCAGTAGTATACGAGTTTTTGCATTGTGCCACCTTAATTACTAACGTTATAGGCTACCTATTGCTTTAGTCTAGTCTAAAGGGTCCATTTCATCCAAATCTATACATATAGGTATACATACATACATACAAACAAATTTTTAACATATAGAATACATATTTGCGAAGACCACAAATTAACCTATCATCGTTTCGTCTATCGTGAACTATAATTAAAAGCCTTTTTAACGCAGTAACCAAAGACGCGGTAAAAGTTAGTAAATAATAGGCAATTCTTAGTAACAAGTGTAACTTCCCTACTTCCTCGCAGCGGCCATGACACGACCATGACTCGCTTCACGATATTGTGTCAATCGTAAATTGCAATATTCAATAATAAAACCAGGTGCTATATGCGATTTTGCTTATTTTTTTCTATCTATATTTTATAATCTATACATATAATAAAATTTAACTGAGTCGAATCTGTACTTTAAATATTTTTTTGGAAAATCTTAATGAAAATAGACTTTATTATCGATACAGAAACCGAATCTATAGTTTTTAGAATTTTTGTCTGTCTGTCTGTCTGTTACCGCATCACAGAAAAACCACTGGAGGGATTTTAAAGAAATTTGGTATGATGATAGCTGGATATACGCGTCCACATATATGACACTTTTTTCCGCGGGAGATTATCTCATTCCCACGGGAGTACACGTTATAACACAACCCAAAAAATATTTATGATCAGAATTTCTTGAAACTTGGTATTAATGCTTTTCAATACAATTAAATAAAAACGCGCTTTAGCGCTTTTTGAAATTCATCCCATAAGGAGATAAAATAAGGGATGAAAATTTGTATGAAACCTACCCTTTTAAAGTTTTTTGGTTGTTGTTTTAGCGCGAGCGAAGAAGCGGGTTTTGCTAGTATATTTATATTTTAATGTCCAATAAAATAAAAGCTGTTCACTGGGAAGTGCTACACTTGGCAACGACCATAATTTTTACTAAATATGATTCGAATAAGATTTTTAGGGAAAAATTGGAAAATTCTGGAAAATCTAAGAACGCTTTCTTCAATAGATTTAGTATAAGCTTTAAGATGACAAATAAAATAGAAAAAAAAAATAGAAATTTCTGTCGAGTCGATTTAATAAAATACAATTAGTATATCAATACTTTTGTAAAGTTTACATGAATATCAAGTAAAATTATGTATTGTCCTAGTATGAGTTGAACTCATGCTGTCAATCACGAAATAAGTATTGTACACTCTGAGCTTTTATGATAGAGATTGAGAAATACAAACATATGTTTTCAAGTCAATTTTTTATAAAAATATAAAAATTTTCCAGAACATATTGTTAAAAAATCTAAGGCTACTTAAATATGCTGCAACATTTCTTAAAAAATATAATATAAAGATATTTATATGATAGATATAGTTTCATAGGTATATCTAGATTCCGAGCTGACGCTTATTATAAAGGTACTTTTAATTTATTTCAGTTAATCACGATAATTTATATTTTGGAATGCATACGAGTTATTATTCTCGCAAACAATGATAGTAAAATTATATAACAAACTAGCGACTCATTCTCGCTCCGCTAAGTTACGTTTTAACGTTTAGTATAGATTTCTCAGAGATGCGATATTTTCCCGCTGTAAAAAGTACCTATCTTATATGTTGACCCGGATAACCAGCTATCATCATACCAAATTTCATTAAAATTTGTCCAGTGGTTTTCACGTAAAGCGTTCCCAGACAGACAGATAAAAATGCTAAAAATTAGATTCGGACTCTGTCTCGACAATAATGACTATTTCAATAAGATTTTCCAAAAAAATAACATATGATGTTAATACATTAAATATTTTTTGGAAAATCGAATCAGTATTTTATTATATGTATAGATAATATTTATTAAATTATAAATCAATACAATAGTCTTAGAAAAACATGAATCAATACTAAATATAAATGCGAAAGTTTGTATGTTTTTTTTATTACTCCTTCAAGCTGTAACGGCTGAACGGATTTGGATGAAATTTTGTACCCCGATAGATTATGTTCTGGGGTAACACATAGACTACTCTTAAAATACACCAGGAAGCGAAGCGAAAGTTGCTGGTATAATAAATACAAAAGGCATCTGGGGAAGCATCCAAGCGATGCGAGATTAAGTCGCTAGTTGAATATAATTTGCATTTTTTTTTAAAGAAATCTATACATATAAATAATATTGAAGTGTCTGTCTGTAATTTCAAAATAACTATGTTTTTATAAGTGCCGATTTATTTATATATGTATGATACCGGTACGTAAACTTTCTAACCTAAATTAGAATCTAATCAAAATTTTTGCCGTTTGTCTGTCTTCCTGTGTGTCTGGAGTAATCATTAGAACGGCTTAACCGATTGTAATGGGACTTTCACTGAAAGATAGAGGAGTTTGTAGTGTTGTGAGTCTACATATAAGAAATGTTTTATTCCGGAAATATTTTAGATATTAGTGCGTAAATCGAAAAACCTTAAAAATTACGCAAAATTAGAATTTATGATGTCACGAAAAATTCTGCGATAGCATGTCTAAGGTATGCTCCCAATAACTATATTTATCTGATAAAAACGTACAGGGACACCCGAGCGAAACGAAAGAAAATCACTAGTATATAATATTTCCTTATTCTTAGATTAAATTTATTTTAACTTAAAGTCGGTATTCAACAAAAACCAGCGCTTCCCGACTTCCTCTCCGCGGCCGTGACACGACCCCGACTCGCATAACAATGTGATAATAATTGCCAATACACTATTATAATCAAATGAGCATTCAATAATATAATGTTTATGTTAATAATCAATAAACATATTATTTTAACTAATTTATACATAGAATAAAATTCTGAGTTGAATCTGTACATTAAATATTTTTTTGAAAATCTTATTGAAATAATCAATATTATAGATACAGAGGCCGAATTTATAGTTTTTAATTATTTTTTTGTTTATCTGTCTGGGAACGCATCACGAGAAAACCACTGGATAGATTTTAATAAAATTTGGTATAATGATAGCCGGGTCAACATATAGGATACTCTTTATTGCGTGAAAATATCTAATCTCTGAAAGATCTATACTAAACGTTAATAAATGTTTGTTGCTTTGTTCATTTTTTAAACTCTTAACGTGATCTTTCACAGTTAATTAG
Source organism: Argynnis bischoffii washingtonia (assembly GCA_033884665.1). Classification (NCBI taxonomy): domain Eukaryota; kingdom Metazoa; phylum Arthropoda; class Insecta; order Lepidoptera; family Nymphalidae; genus Argynnis; species Argynnis bischoffii. The sequence goes on along the minus strand of CM066629.1, from coordinate 2,069,611 downwards.
TAAAAGCTGCTTCTCATCTCAATAAAAAACTTACAAAAGAGCGCCTAGAGTAGGTACTTAAATTTTATTTAAATCATGTTTATTGTAAACTAAAGAGGTTTAATTCGTTATTTTGATACAAATATTACAAATGCGCTTGCAAAAGCTCTTAATCGCCGATGACAAATCGTTATCGGTCTCAAAGATTGATGTATGAAAAAGTGACTGTGGTGCGAGACCCAAGATTTGAACCCGTTTCTCTCAGTTACCTGCCTTCCACTATACCAACGAACACTACAACTGAACTAGGTAAAAGATAGTTTATAAATCTATACTGGATGTTACGCAAGTGGTATACGTGTAGTTCCACAGAAAATAACATTGAATTTCATTACAGAAAACAAATTTAAAATCTCACCAAGAGCACATTGTAAAAGATGTATATTATTTACATTTTGTCATCATATCTTTCGTTTGGGTAAGTTTTACATTTTATTATGGTTAGTAGTAAATACTTATATGTTTTATCTATATATTCTATATATATATAAAAATCAATTGCCGTTCGTTAGTCTCGCTAAAACTCAAAAACGGCTGGACCGATTTGAATAATTATTTTTTTTTTGTTTTGCTGGGGGTGTGTCAGGGGTGGTTTAAGTATAAAAAAATAGGAAAACCCAAAGAAAGATTCTCAGAGATGAGATATTTTTCCGCCATAAAAAGTATCATACATATATGTTGATCCGGATAGCCAGCTATCATTTGGTATGCTAAATATCAGAGGTTTTTCGGTGACGCGTTCCCAGACAGACAGACAAAAAATCTACAAACTATAGATTCAGCCTCTGTATCGATAATAATGACTATTTCAATAAGATTTTCCAAAACATACCTATGTAATATACAGATTCGAATCAGTTAGAATTTTATTATATGTATAGATTACATAATATTTAACAGCGCTAGTCATTACCTATTGATATATTTTGAAAGTAATTACTGTCATCGACCCATGGCGAGCGATCCTGCGAATGTGAAAGTTTGAATACTTGCTCATGCAAGCAAAGCGAACGCGGTTTATTATAATATAACATTTCGACATAATTTATCTCATTTATGTTTTATTTTATAAAGTAGCGACTCACGCTCGCTTCGCTCGCGTTCGTCCCAAAGTACGTTTTCACGGTTAGGTATGTTTATACATAAATAGTAGCTTGCTACTCCTAAGTTATTCATTCGAATTATATAGCGATTTACCCTCGGTTCGCTCGCCGTACGCGGATTTCGTTCACACTTTTATGGGTTTTAATTTTTTTTCGCGGAACCCTAATTCTTTTTCTAAAATAAAAGTCGCCTAAGTTACTCCTTATAACATCAGCTATCTGCCAGTGAAAGTCCCGTCAAAATCGGTCCAGCCGTTTCGGAGATTAGCCGGAACAAAAAGATAGACAAAAATTGTAAAAAATGTAGTTTTGGTATATGTACCGTATATACATCCATATGCATTTAGTAAAAAGCGTTTTTTTTTTATATTACAAACAGACACTCCAATTTTATTTATCTGTATAGATGAAGAAATAACTATTTATCTACCTGCTTTTTAAATTGCTGTACCAATTTTGATGGATGAAATAGCACTTACATATGTATGTAAAAATTTGAGAATATACTGTCGTGTGTAAGAAAAAATAATATTTAATATTATAAATTAAGTAAAATTATTAAAAGCAGCGCATACAATATAACTTATTCTTAAAATTATTACCACTTGTCTTAAGGTGAAAGAAACTATACTAATCCGTATCTATACTAATATTATAAATTTGAAAGTTTGTGAGTATGGGTGTATGGATGTATGTTTGTTACTGTTGAAATTTGGCACAAAGACTAATTATAGTCTGGAGTAATACATAGGCTTCTTTCTACCCCGGAAAAATGTGCGGTTCCCGTGGGATAGGTTTGTTCACAATCGGCTAATCACATCACAATAGGTAAAGCTATTAAAAGGGCATACAACTATATTATACTCGTATAATTTAGGCGGGTCGTCAATAGAAGTATTATCATTAATGCGAAAGTTTACTGTATATGTTTGTAATATGTATGTTTGTTTCTTCTTGACTATGTAATAGCTATATTTCAATGAAATTTAACACACTATGACGGTTTTCTTAACAATAGTAAATGTATGTAATGTGGAACACATGGGATGGATATACCAGTAATGCTAACTTAATCCGAATGGAGGTTTAATGGCGCGTTATAGTCTGTCTTGGGGCAAAGAGTTGCTAACATCATCTCTGCTATTAGAGAAGTACCAGGATCAACTCACATGGTACCTACCAAGATGGGCCGCCTCCTAGTGTGTTTCTTGGCTTCGCGTCCAAGCATCCAGCTGCCGGTGAAGCTGTGAAATGATCCCCTCCACCATCCCCCCTCCCTCTATCCCCCACTCCCCTGGGGAAGAGGGATAGACTATGACCTAGAATAACACATACGCTACAAACAAATTATAGGCATTTAGTAACAATTATCCTGTCGAGAGTCGCGGGCACACCGGTGTGCCAGTTAACAATTGATTTCTTGGAAATTAATCAGAAGGTGATAAATCTAGTGAAATCTAAATATCTGAAAGACATTTACAACATCAGAATCGAACCTGCGACCATCTGGACACTAGCACTATTGTATACAAGAAAATGTCTTGAACTAATCTAATTTACTTACAAACCATGAATGCTTCGGCTAATCGCTCGACTCAATCATCCGAGTCCAATTATATGTCCAGTTAACTCGCGTAACTAAAACCACGTGTACAATGTAACACTAATTGTCGGTCAAACTACGTATGTATATATTTTGTCATATATGATATTTTTGGTAAATTTTAATAAAAAATAATTAAACTTAAAAGGTTTTTCTGATTTACGTATTCACTATATTTACATATAGATTTCTTAACAAGTAGTTTCGTAGTTTTATAGTTTTTTTATAACTCAAACACACCTACGACTAAAATCGAACTAGTCAAAATAGTATCATTGAATATTTTTGAAGAGAAAATATTTATATAATAATTCCTTAAGGGGGTGAAAACGGGGATAAAAGTTTGTATGGGAAAGCAACCTAGGGATACACCCGAAGCGAGGGCGAGGGCGTAACTAGTTTTATATATAGAAATATGTAGATATAAAGAAACCTTTAAAAGAGAGGTGTCTGGTAAGACTCTGATTTCTTAATAAAAAAAAACTCTACGTTATTTTCAAATATTAAAAGAAAAATAATAATTTCACAAATTCTTCAAAGAGAGAACGCTGAAATTATTTATAAATTATTTATTGCCGTGTCTGTCCCTAGGTATATATATTAATATATATAACTCATAAACTATCTGTGTACTAAAATTGCTGTAAGAAGTAACACACAAACAAACATACACATTTTCGCATTTATATTAGTAATCCGATAAAATAATATGAATTAATTGTTATCTAAGTAATAACTTCAAAACATGTCGAACAATTTCGACACAAATTCTGCGCGAAAAATGAAATAACCAGCGCTATTAAGCCGAATGCACCAGTTAATCGCTTAATACCTCTTTGCTTTATATAATACGTTACAACATGTAACGAAAACATGTTAATCGTATCTGTTATTAATCTATGTTTGACGACACGCTTGGCTCAGTTTGCAGTGAAACTACTTGCTGCGCCAGCGGTCGCGGGTTCGAGTCCCGCTGGGGGCATTCATTTGTGTGATGAGCACAGGTGTTTGTGCTCCAGTCATGGGTGTTTATATTTATAATATGTATGTATTTAAAATTATATATGTGTAGTATATCAACTATCTGGTATCCATAATACAGGCTTCATAGCTTACCATGGAACTAGATGGTGCTCTGTGATAATGTCCCAACATACTTATTTATATTTATTTATTCTATACATATAATAAAATTCTGAGTCGAATCTGTATATTAGAAATTTTCTTGAAAAATCTCTTTGGAACAGTCATTATTATCGATACAGAGGCCGAATCTATAGTTTGTAGATTTTTTGGCTGTCTGTCTGTCTGTGAACGCATCACGAGAAAACCACTGGACAGATTTTGATGGGTATAATGATAGCTGGTTATCCGGGTTAACATATAGGATACTTTTTACTGCGGGAAAATATCTCATCCTTGAGTAATCTATACTAAACGTTATAACGTAACTACGTAGTTTCCAGTGCTTAAAGTGAAGATAAAACATAATTTTGTTACTAAAGCTTTTCTTTGTATTATTCTAATGACTCACCTTATTCAATGATTCACTTCGTAGCTTAAAGCGAAAATAGTCACGATTTCTTTCGTATATTCGTTACTTTGCGAAAGAATGACAAAACACAAACAAATCTTTGCATTTATGATATTAAATATAATCTTACCAATAATATATATGTGAAAGCTTAGATGGATGTTTGGATGTTTGTTACTCAATCACGCCAGAACAGCTGATCGGATCTGGATGATATTTGGGACAGAGATAAATTGGCAGACCATTTGGCGACCATTAGTAATAATAACAAAATTTAAAAGCACTCGATTGATTTTATATCACGACTAGCGACTCAACCCCGCTCTGCTTGAGTTCTTTCCTAGATATGTTTTAATATTTAATATAAATTTCTCAGAGATGAGATATTTTCCCGCAATAAAAAGTATCCTATATGTTGATACGGATAACCAGCTATCATTTTACCGAATTTCATCATAATCTGTTCAGTGGTTTTCTCGTCATGCGTTCTCAGGCAGACAGATAGACAGACATACAGACAGAGAAAAATTCTAAAAACTATACATTCACCCTCTGTATTGATAATAATAATAATAACTATTTCAATAAGATTTTCCGAAGAATATTTAATGTACAGATTAAATCAGATAAATTTTATTATATGTATGTATATATAATAAGTAGGATGATCGTAAATTAAAAACGTAACCTTCATTTATTTATTAGTTATCACAAATTACACATCCGCATAGAGTAAAGCGGAAAAACAAAAATTAAATTCGTACCTACAATTGTTACAAAAAGAAGCAAAAATCCAAAGTCTAAGGTCTTTCATAATAATATGAATGGATTAAACAATATTATAGTAAAACGATCGTGAGTAAATTATATGTACATATATGTTAAAGCCTCCATCCGTGTTCTGATAAACATGCTAATTTAATTAATAGCTGAGTGACTAATTATTTCTCGTGACTTCCCTTATTAACATTTTTCGTTTGTATTCCTTTTTTGTTTTCAGCCCGTTTTTAACGTCCCACTACGGGGGGTGGGCTTCCCTTCTTCGAGGGAGATTAGGCCACAGTCCACCACGCTGGTTATGTACGGGCCAATTTCACATGTTATGCCTAAAAACTTGCTAGCTCTCAGACATGTAGGTTTAGTATCCTGTTAGTAAATATATACATATATCTCTATACATATAATAAAATTCTAACGGAGTCGAATCTGCACCTTAAATATTTTTTGGAAAATCTTATTGAAATAGACTTTAATATCGATACAGAGACGGTATCTATAGTTTCAACATGTAGAATACTTTTTACCGCGGGAGATTATCTCATTCCCACGGGAATACACGTTATAACACAACCCTATATATATATATATATATATATATATATATATATATATATATATATATATATATATATATATATATATATATATATATATATATATATAAACATACATATATAAGTAGTATTTTAATAATAATTTCAGTGATTATGTGCACTAACAAATATATTTTTTAAATTTCGTGCACTACTCGAACTCATTTAGACATTTTTATTTTTATATGCGGAATCGCAACCGCATTCTAAGGTCAGATTTCCAAATTTGCTATGTTCTATTGTGGTTAATTTATCAAAAATTTTAATGACATTAAATTTAATGTCATGGTCACTGCCGCCATGGCCACGACAAGTATGTAAAAAACATGGTAAAAATCCCATTTTACATCATAAGGACATTAAAAATTTTCGATATACATTCATAACTTATCTTCATCAAGTAAATTCTTTAAGATATAATTTCTTATCGACGTTATAAACAGAAGCTGTCAACTTAGTTTTATAATTCTGCAAAAATGAGAAACTTATATACGAACTTTCATTCCCAAAGTGGTTAAGTATATGAAATGAAATAAACTTTATTCAATTAGACTTATTGCAAGCACTTTTGAATCGTCAATTTAATTTAGACGTAAGTGTAGTCAGTCCGTGAGGAAGCTACCACCGGCTCGGAAAGCAGTTCTGCTGAGAAGAGCCGGTGAGAAACTCAACAGTTGCTCTTTTAAATATCGAAGTTACATTTATTTTATTAACATACCTATGTAGATCCCGCTCAACGTACGTTCACCTTATCGTGGTTGGGGGCTCAGTAGTGCCTGGCAATCCAGCCGGGCGCGAAGCTAAGAAACGCACTGGGAGGCGGCCTACGTCGGTGGGCGGTGTGCCATGCGGGTTGCTCCTGGTACTTCTATGATAGCAGAGTGGACCGTGGAGCAACCCCATGACTGTTGTGGTCTGCTTTGGCAAACCTGCCGTAGGGGCGTCGTGGTTGAATGCGCAAGCGATCCTGCGACGTCCCATTAAGACGAGGGATTTTAGTGGGTAGTACTGGCTTTACCGCGGGTGAGTCCCACACTTCGTGCCTAAATGCATTTCCAAACGTGAAAAAAGAAAAAAACTATATAGATACCTATATCTTTAGTTATAACTAATGACCTGCCGTCGTAATTGCTCACCGTGTCTCCTTAACGCTTTTTGTATGGAATAATTATGCCACGGCTTATTAGGCTCTTTTCTTTCTAATCCATAAATTATATGTATCCAAAAAATAACATTTTCTTTCTATTGCTTCGTAAAAGTGAGAAAAACCAACAAACAGTTAAAGTATTTTTGTTATTCGTAAAGATTGCACTGTCGTGTGTAGGATGATTATTGTAAAATTTCTAACATCGCCATTAGTGACTCTTCGATAACCTTTAACTGTCTTTATAAATCTCTGCTATTTATGGATGGTACAATCATTTAAGTTTGCTAAGTTAGATTAATATGCATTCTGTAATATGACCATTTGACACAGTCGACAAAATCTCTATATGTGAGACTGCATATTCTATTCCCGCCCTAAGTGAAAGGGGTTGCAAGTGTACGAAAATCAACTATTTTTAAACTACGGGCAATTGCTGGTAATTGTAAAAGCAAAAGGTCATTCCCTCACTGACTAACAGGCACCTACGCGAGCAATGCTAGTAGTAACATAAAGAGATCTACCCCTGTAGGGACGTACTCTAAACATTTACCAAAAAAGAGATCGACATCTTGAACTTCTAACTATTTTGCAAAACCAAACAGAAAAATAAAATATTTTATAATAGTTTCAATAAAAAAAAAATGAAATTTAATGAATAGTTATTTTATTTTTTATTATGTTAGATTTTTTTGACGCACATACATACATATGTACAAACAAACAAATAAACAAACAAAAAATCTGTTCGCTATATTAGCTCTATATACTTTAAATACTTATTTACCTACAACAACAAAAATCGAAAATTTCATTTTTTTTATCTCGTTCATCGTTTACGTAAGTGTATGCAACAAATTACCTCGCGTAATGGCTCTTACATAAACAAATTTAACTACGGCTGTTAAGTATTTTGAGAAACAAAAGATTGATCAAAATTTTAACTGTAATTACACTAGAAGATATTATTTCACTACATTTGTTTTGGATATTATGGAACAGAAAAGAATGTAAGATTTATTAACCTTTTTTTTTTTAACGTCAGGAAAACCCCTGTTACGGGTACCCGCTCGCCAATGGGGAAGCGAGTCGGGTTATGTGGGACTCCTGCCGCGATGTGCGGCAGCCTACCCACTAAAAACCTGACCAAACTCCTTGTCGCCATAAGGCCGGGGCCGCGGGTACCAAAAAGACTCTTCCGCGACCGCGACGGCGAGCGCTTGCTAAGGCCCGTCTCCGTATCAGGGGCTGAGATGTTCGACCACCCCTGACGGCCTCCTCCAGCCAGAACAGTGGACGGCCGGCCTCTCCTAGCCGACCGCCGAAGTGGGCAACACTACCTCGGCTGCAGAGGACAGGGAAACGGCATCGAAACACCAGCCCTCTCCCCTGCAGCCCCACCGCGTCCGCCATCACACGGTGGCGGCCCCGTCCAGACCGCGGAAGGCGGGGAAAATTTATTAACCTGATTAACGACTTAATTTTATATATATATATATATATATATATATATATATAGTTGAAATAAATATATAATAATGTAAATTGAATGTAATATTTGAAGTTGTTTTCACAAAAATCAAATGTTCAAATGAGCGCTTTTTCGGTGAGGACATTTTTTGTCGCTGATTGTGTATCTGGTACTTTTTTGATCGATGTGTCTTACTCAAGGTTATAGTGTATCTATATACTAAATTTCATCGAAATCTAAAAAAGCCGTTAAAATCTAAAAAAGTTGTATTGAGGTATTTAAAAATTAAAATTTAAAAATTCTTTATGACAGTCTCATCCCATAAATGAATTCTACTTAAAAAGTCACGTCGATACATTACACTGTTGCTTTGAAAAAATACAAAAAAAAAGCACTAACATATACAGTATTTATAGCATTAATAAGGATATCTGAAGATATCGAGTATCCGGCTGACGTCTGCAACTTGTTTTCCATAATGTTCAATTAAAACTACGTTGGTTAATTACATATATTTTACTTGTATTTATTTTGTACTTATTATATATTTGTATGATACGCATATATATAAATATATACTCTTTCTACTATATCTTTATTTATTATTTTCGCCTCACTTTACTAAAGATTGCCTGGAAGAAATCGCTCTTTTAGCGATAAGGCCGTGTACATTCTCCTATATTTTGTAAAATTGGAACTGCCAGTACAATTTGAAAAAGCTTCATAAAAATTTGTATTGATATGACTTTTTACATTGAAATTGCTAATACCATTTATATATTATATGTACATAATAAAATATATACTTACATATATAAACTCTTCGAATAATAAAACTTTATTTTGACTACTGTCTAGTTATATATGTATTTCAAATGGGAATAAAAAATGGACAAAAGAAGTGAAAATTAATTTCTTTTGTTATTCCAATAGAAATATTTTGAAATATAAACAAACCAGTGACTCAAGGAAATGCAACCCAAGATTGGTTCCTTCGTTCCCTCCAAAGGTATTTTGTGGACCATAGAATATTATAAGGTACTTTTTGACTATACCAAAAGACTTTTATTTTGGCTTCAAAGAGACGATATTTTCATTAATTGTGTATCGATTTTCATATTTTTCATATATATTTTTTGATGAATAAGTTAAATAAAGATTTATCTAGATAGGTTCCTGTGAGATATAAAATATTCTGAAAGACGCTCGGAATGTTAGAACCTAATCAAAGTATGATCTAAATATTAAAGTATAGAAGAAAATTAATTTAGGATTTCTAACAGTCAAGGTTGTATCATAATGGTCAATAATTAGATACCTATTAATATTCTTATTTTCATACAAAATGTCATTGTTTTATGTACCATTGCATGCCTTTATTCAGCATTTCTATTTAATATTGCAGTTCCATAAAATTTTCTTGTCGTATATTTTTAAAGGGCACATTATGGTACCTTTTCGTATGATTTTTTTTTTTGGAATCTAAAGGGGATTACCCCGAATGTCCAACATTAGTGATTGTTACTCACTCTATACATACTCTATACCGAACATATTTTAGCGTAAAATTGAAGAAAAAATATCTGGATAAAGTTTTTTAAAAAGAGTTTTTTATTGATGCCCTATTTTTATTATATTAAAATATAATTCAAATATTACAAATTACATATATAAAAAAAAACATAATATTAACATAATAACTGCAACGTGTGTGTGCGTCTGGTACTTTTTCACGCTGTCACGACTCAAAGGAGTCGAGAGAAATTTGAAAAGAAGATTTTAATCCTGGATTAAAACAAAAGTAATTAATTAATAAGTAACAGCCATTCGATAACTCTTAATTTATTAATTATCAATTTAAATACTATAATATACAGTTCGACTCTTAGAAGTGTTTTTTTTTATTTATACGGTACAAGAAAAAGAAAAAGAATTATAAAATTAATAGGTATACATTTTGGCGAAGACATGGACTAAAGCAGTTTGAAGTATTTTAAAACTTTATTAACCTCATTAGCAACTTATTTGAACCTAATTGAGCCCTTTTTAACGTCCCACTGCTGGGGTTGGGCCTCCATACAATACGAGGGGGATCAGGCCATAGTCCACCACGCTGGCCATGTGCGGGTTGACGGACTTCACGTCTTTCGAAAACTTGCTAGGAAACTAATAATAAATCGAAATGAAAAATATGAAGTGAACAATTCTCTACTAGTACTAAGTATTTACTAAGCAAGACGGTATAAGATACAGTAACATGCAATTGTATTTCTTTTATTTCGAGTTTTAAAATAATTACTGTTACACATTCCGTTACTCCTCATGCAGATAAATATTACTTAAAGCCGTATGAATTCTAGCAAAACTTATTTATATTTAAAAAAAACGATTAACTGTATGTTTGATACTTTTGACTGACTTTGTAAAGAACTCAATTCGTCAGAATTTTCTTCATATGTTATACAATATCTTTGGTGATTATTAATTATTATATAATAATTATTTATTCCATGAATGAATGAATGAATCAAGGGGATGATATAAGGATCATTCATTTAAAATATAAAAAAACACCTATAAGCTAGTAATAGCTACTTATTTTAAAGTCGGTGTATCATTTAGATTCAACTAATTTTTTATATGATAAACAATTAATTTCACAGAAAATTGGCTCATTTTCGAATTGTTTCAATTTTTTTTTCAATTTCAAATGTTAGCTTTTTTATTACCAAGCCTCCGCCGTCGTACGGAACCCTATGTTTGCGAATTCGACTCGAACTTGACCGATTTTTTTTTCTTTAGTAGCTATCGACGAGCTTAAGTGTTATTATTAATTAAAAAAAATTGGTAACAAGTATTTTTTTATATATATATAGATAGGGAAATTCAATTTATATATGTTTTCCCCAAATTTTCAATAATGATTATACTTAGTCGATTTTCGACCATTAGGCGAACATAGAGTACCTACTATGTTATGAATAGAATGAATAGAATAGTATGTATACTAATCTATACAGATAAATAAAATTGAAGTGTCTGTTTGTAATGTCAAAGTAACAACTTTTTACTAAATGCATATGAAAGTATATACGGTACATATAAGAAAAACACAATTTTTAAATTTTTTTGTCTGTCTGTCTGTTTGTTCCGGCTAATCTCCGAAACGCCTGGACCGATTTGCACGGGACTTTCACTAGCAGATAGCTGATGTTATAAGGAGTAGGCTACTTTAATTTTAGAAAAAGAATTAGGCTTCCGCTTAAAAAAATTAAAACGTACCTAGGAACGAACTCGAGCGAAGCGAGTTAATCGCTAGTTAATAAATATATTAAGTAGTATAAAAGGAAAGGCTGTGTATATATTAGCGCTATCTATATGAATATATACAATAGTAAAAAACATTCATGGTCGTTTGTGCGTCGATAATTATTTGCAATTCATTACATGTATTACCTTAAGGGAAAATATCTAAAGGAAAACACACCGGAAGACAATAAAGCACGTATCCGTCAATTCGCAATGAAACAGAGCGGTGCGGGACCTCTGAATTTAGAGTAGCTAATGTTTTTGTTTATTTTGCAGTCCGTTGAGTTTTATAATAAAACTCCGGTTACAGGTTCAATTCTCGTAAAAGAAGACTACTATATATGTAATATCTAAGTATAGCGTATAATATCTAAGTTATTGAAGTTAATCGGTTTTACAAACTGCCTTCATTTCACTAAATACTAATATTTGATAATAATAAAAATAATGAAGTTCATAAATATAAGGCCCTTTTACACTTACTTTAATGCATAAAACTGCTGAAAACGAAACAAATAAGCCCAAACTCGAAAGTTATACTTATAACCTTTAAAAAGTTACATTACATCAATACGGTAAATATTTAATTATTATTATTATTTAATTATTATTATTTTATTTTATTATTTATATTTGAGTAACTGCAGTTTAGCCTGCTTTTTAATACTATCTCTCTAAATCACTTAGGTTGACTGGAAGAGATCAATTCTAGAGATAAGTCCACCTTTGCTTACTAATTTTATTGTATGTTAATTTCTGTATTTTACATATAAGTACAATAAAGAACCGTATATGTATATAATCAGTAAGTAAGAAAATTAATATAAAAAATAAGATAAAATCGATTGGCATTATTTAATTATATAATACGTAGGGTGTTAAAACGTATAGTCAAAAGGTTTAAAATCACTACGCTGTGCTTATCTTTCTTTCAAATTAAAATATATTTCTTTATTTTATAAAAAAAAAACTTATACTCAACTATTAATATTTTATTATAAGCGGAATAAAAATAACTAACCAAGGAGTTTTCAATCTAAACTTGACCTAAATGTCTTAAAATATTATTGCATTTACACTACACGTTTTTAACCTCCAAAAGAAATTATTTAAAATGGTGCTATCTATTTGTCAGCCAAATAAATGGTTTTAATTAATTTAATGATAAAATTTATAACGAAATGTCGTACATGTAAAATTTATAACGAAATGTCGACGGAAATTTAGTTATGACTATTATTTACGATGTATGGATATAAAATTTTAATATATTGTCATAAAAAGGCTGTTTGATAAGCAGTTACAATAGTAAGGTAATAAATAATAAGGCTAAAAATCAAAAGTAATTCATTCTTTGAACTAACGTAATTATTATTTACTAGCGACTCACCCTCGCTTTGCTCGGGTTTGTCCCTAGGTCGATTCCACACACAAAATTCCATCCTCATTTTCACTCCTTACGGGATAATTTTCGGGATAAAAACTATTTATTGTCAAACAAACTCACAAACTTACAAACTTTACCTCTTTATAATTATAGTATAATATGATGATAATCTATGACATCAAGGCTAAGAATTTCACGCATATTTTAGATGACAACCTGCAAAATCATAACACGTTTTTGTTTACTTTAAAAAAAATTATAAATTGTCAAAAAACAAGATAAATCTGTATGTCCTTCCGTAAACAAGGTAGTTTACAATTGTTTAGTTCCTCATTAGAGACAGAGTTTAATTTAAGTTTTTTCTTACCTCGCTGTTAAAGTCCCTTTGCTTAATTCTCGAAATACTGTATGTATATAAAAATGCATACTTTTTGCTTTACTGTACAAGGCTATACTTAATTATGTCCTTAATGAGGCTTTATCGACTTTTCTTAATACTATAAAAAAATTATGTATACATCTTTTGGCACACAGTAGTCACTTCAAGTCATGTATGTAATTTTATCTAAATTTGCTTAGTCATTTCAGCATATAGGAGTAGAAATAAACATACATACGTACATACATGCATACAAACTGTAGCACATATAATGTAGTGTGATAATTTCGCAATAAAAAAATAGGCATCCAACTATATTATTATTATTTTATGTATTTTATATTCATGTCTGTCAGAAAACACATTGAGGATAGGTTGAATCTCTTGCAAATGGACTCATTATTAAAGGCCCAAAAATTCCTTGGTTTAACGGTTTTTTATAAAATATAGGGCAATTGTGTTGACTCGCCTAACATAATATCTAAAACTGAGATATAAGTTGTACGTTTTTCCGCTCTATTAAATAATTTTCAACCATTTTATATTCATTTAAGACAAAATAAATTCGGACGAATGTTGCCTTTACATAAAACTTTAAGAAACTATAATGATATCTCTCGCAAGTATCCTGATATAGATATAAGTTATATTTTCCAATTCAATATACTATTTAAAAAAATCAAAAAAAAATATAGTAGTGTTCCTAGCAACTCACCCTCGCTTCGTTGGCTTCGTCCCTAAAAACAAAAACAAATCTATCCAAAAATTTTCCGGGATAAGAAGTAACATATCTACTTTTCCAGACTATAATCTATCTCTGTGCCAAATTTCATCCAGATCCGTTCAGCCGTTCTGGCCTAATTAATTAACAAACTTTCATCGAAACTTTCGCATTTATAATATTAACTAGCGGCTCACCCTCGCTTTGTTCGGGTTCGCCTCTAGAAAAACAAAAGCAAACCTATCCCACAGGAACCGTACGTTTTTCCGGGATAAAAAATAGCCTATGAGTTATTCCAGACTATAATCTATCTCTGTGCCAAATTTCATCCAGATCCGTTCTGGCGTGAAAGAGTACCAAACATCCATACACACAAACTTTCACATTTATAATATTAGTATAGATAGGATTGTTATAATTTAAGCAAAACATATGTAGCAAGTACCCTATAATATTTAATTTTTAAAATATAGATACGCCTAATCATAAAATGTTGTGCATACCTTTAATTTAGAGCTATATACGTAAGAGATATTATTTATGTTATTTTAGTAATTAAGTTTGTGTATATTGTACTCTAGTTGGTAAACCTTATTCAATAAATAAATAAATAAATGTACCATTTCAATCAAGCTTTTACAATTCACATATGATTAATAGCTTTAATAGCGAGTGTTTAAAGTGTTTGACCTGTGAAGCAACCGTTATCTGTCACCGCGTGAGAATCGATCCGTCAAGGTGAACTGGGGTCGAAAAAGAACCTACTTTCCACCACCAAGGTCGTACTTAATTAAAAAAAACAACGTTCTCTCAAAAACTTATATTTAAAAATCATTATTACAACGAGGAGCGCAACAAGTTAAGCATCTGATCAATTATTGTGCTATTAAACTCCTCTAAAAGAAATAAATATAAAAAACTAACTAACATACAACACATTCAACAATTTAATGACTAAAAACAAGTCACATTCGACTTTTTATCTCGTTATACAGATTCATAGATACAAGCTTTTAGATATCTCTTACTTTACCAAGTAAGAACCAAGCATGGACAATTTTACTAATGGCATACTCAGTACAAAATTTGTATCATCGGCGTCAAACGTAACTCCGAATGTTAGTCATTAAAGAAACGATCGCTCCAAATAGACAGCACGCCTCTCACCGTTACGCAATACAATTAAAATCACAACAACTTAAAAATATTACAAAAAATCTTAAACAAAATACATGACATGGCGCGACTGACTTAATATTATCTTACGTGCTACACTTATATAAAAGTTAAGGACGGTTGGTTCCGTCGCGATTTGTGGCATCCCATTTACCGAAACCGACGGCGAGCGGACTGCATAGGACACGAGATATTTGTATTATGTAAATGTATAATACGCATCTATATAATCGCAATCCTATTTACGCAACGCCCGCTCTGCCGTCCAATCACCTACTTCTTCACATACCAGATGTCGAGTCTACAATCTTTCCGATGTCGATTTTGTTTTTTTTTTTTTGAGTTTTGTGCTCACAACTCAGACATACTCTGATGAAAACTCCCCACATCGCGCGCCCTACCCGCAATAAATACGCGGACAATAAATACTATACTAATAAATTACAAGTATCTAGCTAGTAAAAATAACAACTAGACTAAATGAGCTTCAATCACATATGTCGACTAATCCGTTGTCGACTTAAATACTAGGTAACTTATTACGAATATCCGTTCCGTCATATCGACTATAAATTTTGTATAATAAAATTTAGAACTAAGCACGCGAATACGAAATGCTTCCTCGTAGATTAAAAACCAAGTGGCCAGAACGTGAAAGGTGGTGTTATCCAACGTGATTAGAAAGGTGTCACGGTTGGCGAGCGCTTTCTAGCGCGAGTACAACGCGAGGTCCGAGATTCTACGTTGGCGTGCAGCGGTGTGGAAGCCTCGCGTGCCGTCCGGAACTACAGGGGTGCGGGGTTCGAATCTAGGGGTACACGACAACCTTCTTCCACCACAGTCAGTACCGCCAGTTAATGAGCAACCAGACAACCTCCTCGCCAACCACCCGTCAGCACTGCTTGTACTACCGGTACTCGCTTGTGACGTTCTCCTTGACCCACAAAAGAAAGAAACACCAGAATCAGAACTATGACTGCAAGTTGAGGGTCTACGAGGAACCCACGTTTGTATTTCAGGTGATCGAGGAGTGAAGAATCCACTTGAATTTCTTCTATAAAATGGCGTTGCATATCTATAGTCATATTCAGCCTCCGAACCGCTACAGCATGAAGAGTATTCGCATTCATGACGCCTAGTCGTAGGACGACGCACTGGCGCTTTCCTCTTAGGCTCCCGGGGGACACCGTTCAGTTCATACACACGCATACCTTCTTCATCAGAACTTTGAAGACGGAGGGCACCTCTAGCAGCTTCCGACTCCGTAAACTCCACCAACGCGCACACACAATTCACCAAACTAGGATTTTTGTTAAGGAATTGACGGACATCCGCTGGCACCGGATTCCCGGGTCGGAGGACGCGGACTAGAGCTATCTCACCACAGCTCGCAAACAATCTCGAGACGTTCTCGACTGTAGGGCGATCTATAGGCATTCTGACAGCCACGACGGTCCTGGATGGGGTAGTTTCGTCGTACGCCGGGAGAGGGTCGATCCGACGAAGCTTAGTTCCCGGCTCATTGATTTCTAATTTTGTGGATCGTTTCAAAGCTTCGGCGACAACTCGCCAATCCTTGGTTAAGTGCTTGACGCGTTTGAAGCTGGATATCAGCTTGAGTGACACATACCCTTCCTTGTTGCGACGGACGTGTTTGAGCAGGAATGCATCTTTAGTTATATTAGCGTCCGAAAAGTAGAATTCCACTTGTGACACAATGCGGTTGGCCAGTTCCTCGTCTGGCGGTGTGTACGGCGGTTCCTGTGGGTCCGGAGCGACTTCGCAGCCGGAGTCCTTGCCGCCACCGGAGCCTGTCTCGGAGGCCGTATCGGAGAGATCGGCATGATCGTCGGTGGACGGACGCCTATCGGTGGAGATACCCTCGTCGGGCTCTGGCATGGCTTGGCTGGGGGTGTTCCCCTCCATGTTCGTAGCGTGGATTTACCACTTTAGCATAACAGGACGTGCGACTCGCTCGGTAGCGCTGATCAACTGCGAGCGCGCGGCGCGACGCCGACACTTTTATAATATCGGGGGGATGTGCGGTAAAAGGCAATCGGAAACGAGACGTGACATTGCAGACTACGAGACGCTAAACGTTAATTACTTAACATATGTAAAGACCACAAAAGCCGCGCTCGACTCGAAATTGGCGGTCGCACGCACTATTTTAACATATTAATATATAAATTAAACACGCAATTGTTACGTGAATCTGTGTTAACATGCTAATAAAACAGCACGCGCTTCTAATTATGTAGCAAAACGGAGCATGATAGTTCTAATAAATGTAATAATTTTGTTAAATTATTACTTTGTGTTGGTATACAGTGTACAAATAATAAATTTTAATTATCTAAATTACTTCATAAAATATTTGTTCTTCAAGGTTACATTTTTCTTATGTCTATTGTCACATTTAATAAATATTTATATACATTATTGTATAAATGAGTGACTCTTTTTTTTAGATACTTATTAGACACTCCAATTTTATTTATCTGTACAGATTAAAAATCTGTATATCATTATGAAAATAAAACTAATGATTTTCGTTACTAATAGTGATATAATTGATACCGATTTTTAAAATTAACTAACTTTAAAAAGAAGGTTTTTTAAATAAAACTATCTTTTTGGATTTTTTTGCGGATTTATTTTAATCATGGTCATGATAGAGTGGTTCTTTCTCATGACGATCGGGTTCACTGTAAAACATTCGAAACGTCGGGAACCAAAAAATCATACTAAATATGTAATAAAATCCTAAGAGAAACTTATTTAAAATGTTAAATATTCACGAAAATGAGCAAGTATTCTTGTGTGTGTTGGTCTATCGAGCAACTTAACCCCATAAGAAGATTGATACTATAAATAAATTAAAAAGCAAATAAAAACTGACTCCATTACATTGCCGTAATAATAAATAGATAGCTGAAGAAAATAATCGTTTAAATTTCTAGAATTCGTGATGAAAACGTTCTCAATAAGGTCATCTGAATTACTAAAACGAATTAAAATAGCAATTTTTATATTTGCATAAAACAATATGTAGGTCGAGTTTTTAATGTTACGAATATTAAGACAATAGCTGTTGAACTGGTTGCAGACTCTCAAGCCCCGCCCTTACAAATAGACACGTTATCTTAACTACTAGGCACATGTACTCATATGTATTGGTAACTATAGACTACAGAAATACTATAATTTTGCTTAAAATTCTTTTTTTTTTATATCTATACTATTATTTAAAAAAAAACTGAATAAAAATTGTTTGACTTATGTGGTTCTCTTATCTTATATCTGGAACAATTGGTTTCATAAAATTTTTTCCGCATTTTTTAGCCTATTTTAATAGGCTATTAAATGCTTAGTAAAAATAAATAAGAAAGTACATATTATATATAAATATTACTCTTAGTTTACTTTTTCAGTAATTATTTCTTTCAACAGTAAATCATTTCTTAATATTATAAACGTGAGAGTTTGTAAGGATGGATGAATGTTATTCTTTTACGTCATAACGGCTGAACGGATCTGGATGAAATCAAAATGGCACAGAGATAGATTATAGTCTGGAATAACACATAGGTTATTTTTTATCTCAGAAAATATACAGTTCCCTTGACATAGATTTATTTTTGCTTAGGGGCAAACCCAAAGCGAAGCAAGGGTGAGTCGCTAGTATTTGATATTTATATATCCAATAATTTGATGTATAGGTATACTTGATCTGCGTGTAATAGAAGTAGGATAAGAAAAATGAGTGAACGTAATAATGAAAAATTGTATTCACGTGCAAAGTACCTATTAAAATACACAAAAAAATAAATTATATAGAAAATTAAACAATAGTGCCATAAATACGTCACTGTTACACACAAATATTCTTGTTTAAATAATAGGTTATGATCGACAGCTCAATACCGTATTGTAAAAATGAATAAATACAAAGACGTAAGTACATAACGTTTGTAGTATGTCTGCTTGTAACTTCTACATAAATCATCCGATAATCATGAAATTTTACTGTTTTTTAGTACAACAAATATATCTAATACCTACTTCTATAATACTCGAGACGTCCAACAACTAACATCTTACGGTAGGGACCTCTCGTGACCGTATTTGTTGTGAAACATCCAAAACGGATTCAAAAAATCAAATAGGCTAAAAAATTCGTAAAAACACCTTTAATTCAATGCCTAATGATAATTATATTAAATTGTAATTTCTGTTAAAATTTAATATTTAAATAATTGTACATACATATACATATGTACAAATATATGTAATATTAGTATCATAAATGAAAAAAACTATTTGTATGTTTGTCGCTCATTTACGCTGAAACGGTTAAATCTAGACCTGGAATAACACATAGGCTAATTAATGATAATAATAAAATTTACTGTCTATAATATTACAAATACAAGAAACCCAGGGATGCACCCGAGCGAAGCAAGAGTAAATCCCTTGTACTTTATGAACAAACATACAACAATACTTCTTGTGATAACACTTTATATTCAGAGTTATATTTACTTCGCGTGCTAAGATTGCAATATTTATCTCTTCTATTGATTTACTGTGCCAGACGTTTCGTAATCAAAGATAATAATAGATTTAGAGGTTTTTTTATAAGTTGTTATTAATACAGATCAGCTGTTGACGCAATAGATAGGCTAAATAAGTAATATAATCTAAATTGCCCATTTAGCCTATATAGTCTAGTATAATATATGAGACATAGATAGGGTCTTCAGTAATATATATTATAATTCTAAAATTAAGTATTTCCAGTCTTTATAATATATCAGTATATCTTGAATTTAATTATTTTATTAAGTATCTATTGATAGCAGTTATGCCCATACTTGTTATTACAAATTTAATATACAGGTTTACCAGTAACTACAAGTCCCGCCTTATAAGGGAGCAATGCGTCGTCGTAAGTCGTTTTAAATAAAACTATCTTTTCGAATTTATTTTGATTTTTGGTTCTCGGCGATCGAATGCTTTACACCAATCATGGTCACCGAACAGACTCTCATGGTCTCTGCTGTGACTAAACCCGCGATAAAAATCAAAAAGATAGTTTTCTTGAAAACTAGCGACTCACCCTCGCTTCGCTCGGGTTCGTCCCTCTGTGCGTTTTCATTTGTTTTAGCGGAACCATAATCCTTTATTTAAAATTAAAGTAGCCTAAGTTCTGCCAGAGTAAAACAGACAGACAGACAAAAAATTTAAAAATTTTGTTTTTCTTATATGTACCGTATATTCTTTAATATATGTACATTTAGTAAAAAGTTATTACTTTGACGTAACGAATGAAGTACGTATTAAATGTTTTCAATATTATTTTTTTTAATTTCTATTATTTAACTATAGTAGAATAACAACTGGTCTAAGCCTACGAATTAGGCAGTGTAATACTGTGAGAATATAATAATTCCACTTTTCACTTTCCACCGCTATTAAAACATTGCATGTTAGAAGGCGGTCCGCAATACCGTTACGACGTTACTCTTAACTATAAAAATTTCTGTAAAAAGATCCAAACGAGATTCAAACCTACAGTCTGATATGTCAGTTAGTTTAGCCTATTTTCAGATATTTGTTATTATTTATAATTTAATATAAAAATTTCTCAGCTTCCGTTTTCAAATCGATATGATCTTGATCTTTAGTATGAAATAAAAGGTCAATGAACAATTATAAAGAAATAAACGAAATTTTAAAGTTTTAACCTAAATATAAAAAGACAATATAAAATATCAGATGTACAAGGTCCAAAATGTGCAGAAAATATACCTAAATATTGGCTTACGAGTTAATCTTTAGAAAAGGTAAATTTTTCAATAAACTGTACAAGTGTAAAGTGTTTATATCAATTTAGTCACGAATTAACAAAAGAAAAGCTATTATCACAGAGAGGCTTTCTCTATTCTCACCAGAAACTATATATGTACATATAAAAATAATAATCTATACAGATAAATAAAATTGATGCGTCTGTTTGTAATGTCAAAACAGCTTTTTACTAAATGCATATGGAATTATATACGGTACCTACTTATAAGAAAAACACAATTTTAAACATTTTTTTGTCTGTCTGTGTGTCTGTTTGTTCCGGCTAATCTCCGAAACGGCTGGACTGATTTTGACGAGAATTTCACTGACAGATAGCTGATGTTATAAGGAGTAACTTAGGCTACTTTTATTTTAGAAAAAGAATTAGGATTCCGCTCAAAAACATTGAAACGTATAGTAACGTACGATAACGTAAGTCGCTAGTATAACATAAATAAATATGTAAATATTATTTTTCTATGTTTAACTTATACCAAATGAACATAAATCATAGCGAACTGTGGAAAGCTTTACTAAAATTATTTTACATACAAATGTACTGTCATTACTCATTAACCATTCAAAATGAAAAAGTATTTGCTGCAGTATATCGGTCTCGTCCCTCTGATATTTTCACTCACCCACTTGTCTTACGGTGAAGGAAAAACTGCATGTTTGAGAGATCCTAGCAAGTTTTCGAAAGACACGTGAAGACCTTCAACCCGCACTTGGCCAGCATGGTAGCCTATGGCCTGATCCCCTCCTATTGAAGGAAGGCCCGACCCCAGCAATGGGATGTTAAAAAGGGCTAAATATAAGCAGTATTTAAAAACATACGTTATCCATAGATAAATTATGTGCAGATACAGATGGTTGGATGGTTTATAACCACATTATCTGTATCAAAAATTATGTACCTATATACTACTAGCGACTTACCCTTGCTTCGCTTGGATTTTTCCCTGAATACGTTTTAACAGTTAGTATTGAATAGATAGACTATATATTTCATAACTTTTTCTTAAAAAATGATTCATTCCCCATGCAAACTTTCATCCCCCTTTTTAAACCCTTAAGAGATGACTTCCGGAATAAAAAATTATATTCCCTTCCCAGGGTCTCAAACTTCATAGCACATCTAAATCAGTTCATTAGTTCCAGAGATTACTTCCTACAAACTCATAAACTTACAAACTTTACCTCTTTATAATATTAGTATTAGATTGATAAAGATAAATCTGAAGAATTAAAGTAGATACAAAATTCGGTAACATAAAGTTGTGTAGCTCAAGTATAAGTTACCTACACAGTAAGAATATAAACCGATTAGTTACGTTATATAATAAGGGTGACTACTCGATAATCTTTTTAGTGTCGAGTGTCGTCGTCATCGTTGGAGAAAAATTTAAAATTTAGATTTTAGTGCCTAATATACTTTTTATTTTGAGTGATCTTGCCGTTAGTTTTAATAACCAGACGAAAATGTCGTTTGATTAGGTTCGATTCCCATATAATACAAACATGTTGGTCTTATATTATCTTTCAATAATAACTTATCGATATAATTGTTTTTTTATTTTCTAAAAACTAATATATGCTGGTGGTAGTACAAATAAATAAATCTCTAGGCTAAATAATATTTTTTTTTAATTATTTCTTTCGTATTTTGGCCACAAAATGTGCAGAGGCGACGAAAGTTTGGAAAAACTTATTGTAGTTGGAAATATTTATATAATATAAGACCCACCAAATTGAAGACTCGTCATCCAATTCTACACGATTGTAATAGACGCGCTGGACAGAAACCGGTGGAGGCAGATCATCCGCTCCAGGTGCAACCCTAATGCTGACCACGATCCTCAGACATGAGAGACCGACCCCAGAGAGAGAGAAAAATAATAATGTTATTTCTCAGTAGGTATTAACATTTGGACGTATGTAACTAGAACTTGTCAGCTATTACTTCATCTACTGTCTAAGATCTTTTATTTACTGCCTCTGCGTTATTTATTTATTTATCTATAAATGTTCTGTTCGTAAAAACCTATGATCTGCAATACTTCAAATCGGGCTAGTAATTTCGGAAATAATGCGTTCTAGTAAAGAAAAAACAATCTTTTAAGCATCACAACATTACATTACCTAATAACATTAATTTCAAAAAGGTAAATTATGAACTAGTAAACCTTTTATTTTCTCACTTATGACGCTCTAACGAACATAGTATATGTAAGTCGATATCTAGGTAGAATATTATGAAGACGTTCGACATAATTGGCTGTATTTATTGTACTTTATACAATGTTCCCTTTATGATTGAGAATACTTACATTTACATTTCATTGAATGCAATGTTAATACCTTCTTAGTCTACATTCTAGGATTGTATGTTCTTATTAGATGATTACACTTGTTATTGGAAATAAACATTCTTTTTACAAGTTTTTCTTTAATTTGCCTTCTTAGGTCTATTTTACCATCTATTTTTAAACACTGTTTTTTAAAATCTATTATATTATTCATATATGCAACATACGATTGAGCTATGATTTGGCATATCTATGTAATGCTGATGATAATACATCAGTAATATATGTACATAGCACTGCCTCGGTGGTGTAGTAGCTAGCAAGTACGACTGCACACCGAGAGTTCCTGGGTTCAAGTGCCGGGTCGGCTAAGTTATTGAGTCTTTCTGTTTAGTAAGTCTCAGTAACAGCCCGGAGTTGGGAAGTTGGCGGTGTTTAACCCCGTGCCTCGAAGAGGACGTAAAACCGTCGGTAAGGCACAGGGCCTTACCTTTCACTGGTCGCGTCGAGTAGTCGTCCCACCAGAGTATGAGAGTGACAGGAATAGAGAATGCACTTGTGTCTGCGCGTACACTTGTACACTATAATATCTCCTGCACAGATGGTTAGTCTCAATGAAACTGGCCGCCGTGGCCGAAGTCGGTTGCGAGGTCATTACATGATATATACATATGTATATACCAGAAGATTGTATAATACCACAGATTACATAATACTATACTAGTACAGATGCCTCATCCCATACAAAAAAATTGGTCATTATTTCATTACCCTTCACTTAGAATATTTTTTAAAACAATAATATACCTTTTTGGGATATATTTTTTTTTATCTTTTGTCAATTTAACACAACTAAAATAACAAATCGATACATGTAACGTCATCTATTGACATTTATTTAAACTAATCTTTCGTTGTTTGTGACGAGACCCCATGAAAATTCTATGTCACTTCTTCAACCTTTCTCATCTCTTTAATTTGCTTTTTACGCAGTCTGGTTTTTATTTTTTATTCTATAGTCAATTTTTTTAGATACGTCCTTGTGCAATATACACAAACATGCCTTCTGCACAGTAAGCTAATTTCAGCGAGATTCGCAGGCGTGGCTGAATTCAATCTTGAGGATTTTTTCTGCCTTAATTCGACGACACCTTATCTTATCACCTTCAGTGGCATAAAATGTTACGAAAACGAAAACTTGCTAGACATACAGGTTTCCTAGGCTAGACATACACGATATTTTGTTCACCATAAAGCAAGTGGTAATCATTGAACCCGCTTCACTTGGTTTCCCAAGCGATCGCGTTACCACTGGGCTACCACTACCTACCTCAAAACTATACCAAAATGTAAATGCATATAAAGATATTATATAACTATTGAATTCTTCTTAGTTATATTACACAACTTCGAGCCCCGCGTCACCAACTGCTGACATTTAGTTCAAGTAAAATCCCATTAAAATAATTCGGTCACAAAATAAGTGGGTTGCATCATAAGTATGGCTTCTGAAGACGTACAGATTGTTATCGTAGTATTGAAAAATAGTTTTTTTTTTTCAAATACTATAAAAAAAATATATCACCGAAATAGCTATAGATAAAAAAATCTTCATATATGAAATTTAAGAGTGTTTGTGTGTCTGTTATTTTTTCGATTTTTATAATTCTTTCATATGCACTAATGAGGTCATCTGGATGGATCTTAGCTTTAGTTGGACCCGGCAGTGCGCTGTTATCAAGATTGAGATAATTTTTTAACTTAACTAACCAATTAATTATTTTTTAATTTGTTCTATAGCAAAAGGTTTGTCTACCGGGTCCGCTAATTAGAATAGATTTAAATGTATTATAATTTTTTCGGCTATAAATTATACTAATCTATACATATATTAAAATTCTGCGTCGAATCCGTACATTAAATATTTTTTGGAAAATCTTATTGAAATAATCATTATAATCGATACAGAGGCCGAATCTATAGTTTTTAGAATTTTTGTTTGTCTGTCCGTCTGTTTGTCTGGGAACGCATCATGGGATAGCGACTGGACAGATTTTGATGAAATTTGGTATGATGATAGCTGGTTACCGGAGCCAAGATATTAGATACTTTATTTACTGCGGGAAAATATCTCATATCTGAGAAATCTATACCTACTAACCGTTAAAACGTTCCTAGGACGAACCCGACCGGAGCGAGGGTGAGTCATGAGTTTAATATACATTAACTAACTATAACTTACACACTTTACGCTGAAAAAGCACAACATACGTACTTTGTTGAAAATTGCTAGATAGAAAGTCAACAGCCGCTAAAATGAAATTCTTTTTGTTTTTTCACCGTCTAAATTATGGGATGTCTTCATCATAACTGATACATGCCATTATACATACGGACTCTTTTACCGGTGGTAGGACTCTGTCAAGCCTGAGGAGTCCGACTGGATGGGTACCACCCCCTTATCTATTTCTGCCGCCAAGCAACAATGATTGCATTGTTGTGTTCCGGTTTGAAGGATAAGGTAGCCAGCACAATTACAGGCAAGAGGCATATCATCTTAGTCCTCACAGTGATAACGTACCGGCGGTTCTGCAGTTTTGTTACGTAAAAGTGCATGAACCGTAAGTGTTATGGGCGACAGGTATCGCTTTCCATCAGGTGGGCCTTTCTGCTCGTTTATCACTGAGTACCATAAAAAAAAAGTACTTTACATTATTTATTGCACTAACATTCTAATTTATTATATATTTTATTTATTATTTGTATGTACAATGTACATATATCGTAAATAGTGTACGTTTTGTGTTTACACGCTATTCGATGAGAATGAATAAGCATAAGCGGAAATATATAAGCGCATAGCTCGTTAATTATTATAATAAAAATACATTACAATAATTAATAAATAACATTAGCAAATATCTGATCTATATAATAAAGTCAAAAAGTTGATTGGTTGTATCATTTCATAACTTAATTAAGTTTTAGGGAGAAAAAATTGTAGAAGATGGCTGGAAAATGGGAAGTACCAGGAAATTCGGGCAACTGAAAGCTTTTCTATGACCTCAAAGATCATAAATTTTATGGAAATTCGGACGTGACGACATTTGTCAGGTTTAGTTGTATATCTATTCAATCAATCAGCCTATTGCCGTCTGCTGAACTGCTGAACAAAGACCTCCCCCATCCCTCAACCATCCCCATCTAAGGCTGCCTGCATCCATCCACTGCCCGCCACCTTTCTTCGGTCATTTGTCCATCGTGCTGCAGGGCGTCCTACACTACGCTTGCCTAACCGCGGTCTTTACTCTAGCATGTTTCGGCTACATCGACCATCAATGCGTCTGGAGACATGACCGGCCCTTTTCCACTTTAGCGAGCTAAGCCTGCACCAAATGTAGGTTACTTTAGTTCTCTGGCGAATGACTTCATTTCGAATTTGGTCTACCAGAGAAACCCTAAGCGTCATAATATTTATTAACAGCTAAGACTATAGTCAGAGGCCATCGGACACAGATACGTCATAATATTTATATAATTAATACTAGGGGTTAAAGTATGAAATTGCCGTTTTATTGTAATAGGTATTTCGAATTGACATAGAACCTTCATGGTTTGAGATTTTTGAGTAAAGCTTTTTTCACATGGTACCTATGTAGTTCTTCTTTTAAAAAAATGTGCAACATTCGATTATCGACTTTCAGCTGTTTTGCTTTGATTTTTTGAATATGAGTTTCGACGCGGAACTAACGCGACAGAAACAGCTGCAATATCAATGTTGCGTTTGGAGAGGGGACTGTTAATGAACGCACCGTGCGATTTTGGTTTAAACGCTTTCGTGATGGAAACTTTGATTTGAAGAACAAACCAACAAGTGTTGAAACTTGTTTTACCTTGTTGAATCGATACAGGAATATTGGATCGAATTGTGACATGTGATGAAAAGTGGATTCTTTATGATAACCGTAAGCGAAAAATGCAATTGCTGATCCCAGGTCGAACGCCGCAACAGTGTCCTAAAGCAAAACTTACCAATAAAAAGGTATTGGTAACTATTTGGTGGTCTCAGCATGGTGTTATTCACTATAGCTTTCTTCGATCTGGTCAAGCAATAACGGCAGATGTCTACTGTGCCGAACTCCGAACAATGATAGCAAAACTAGCAGTGAAATAGCCCCGACTCATCAATCGATCTTCACCATTATTGCTCCATAATAACGCGAGATCACATACAGCACGAGAAACCATTTTAACTCTATAGGAACTGCAATTAGAAACCATTCGTCACCCTCCGTATTCGCCAGACCTTGCTCTAACGGAGTACCATTTTCGCAATTTGGACAATTTTCTACGTGATAAAAAGTTTTTTTCTCAGGGGGCAGTAGGTACAAAATGCTTTCACACAGTTTGTCGAATCTAGATCACCAGAGTTCTATAGCAAAGGCATAAATGACCTTCCTATTAGATAGCAGCAATGTATAGATAATAATGGTAATTATTTTGATTAAATAAATATGTTAAATTAAAAAAAAAAACAATTTCAATTTTTCAGTGCAAATCGGCAATTTCATACTTTAACCCCTATTATTTATAAGCATTTACTTACAAAGTAGAGTGTTTTTTAAAAGATCAATAATAAACTCAATTATGGACTTTTTCTTGGAATAAGATACTCTTAACCTTCTATTTTCGTACTAATCTCCTAGAAATAAAAAGTTAAATATTGGTGTATTTCCAGAGTTAAAGGACTCAGTGATGGAATCAAATCAAATCAAATATTCTTAATTGCACACCAAAAAATTTACATGACATACCTATATATGTATATCAAAGAAGAAATAGCACAACAGGCAGCCTTATCGCTAAGTGAGTGATCTCCTTTAGGCAACCTTTGGGCAGAGAGAAAGAGAAAGAAATTATAGCATAAAGAAATCTATACTAACTATACTAATATAATAAAGAGGCAGAGTATATTTATTTGTTTGTTTGAACGCGATAATCTCAGGAACTACTAATCTGATTTGAAAACTTCTTTTTGCGTTAGATAGCCGGTTTATTGAGGAAGGCTATAGGCTACACACCATATAATATATACTTTATCTATTCCATACTAACCGTTAAAACGTACTTAGGGACGAACCCAGGCGAAGCGAGGGTGAGTCGCTAGTACAAGCTAGTTATTCATTGAAAATGTATACGGAAATGGATATTTGCCTTATCTCGGAACAACTGGTTTGTTTACGGAAAATATAAAGAAAAACCGGTCTTTATGTTCGTTTATAATCGACAATATACGAAACCCTCATTTATATGCAACTCACACTTGACCAATTTTTAACAATTGATTAAAAAAATAATAAAGCATCAAATGTAATTAATACTACACAAGAACGAGACAAAGCAATTAGATTTCTCTTTCTAAGGCTAATTTCACGGTACAATTTGAAATCATTGTATTTTTTATCATTTCACTGAAATTGCTTCACGACCTAGATTTTTTATGTATTTTGATGATCTTTTACCAATACTTTTTTTCTTTACAAAATTCTGTTATAATTTTGTTAGTTTTATTAACTAAGTCTTTTTGACCTCCACGATGTGTAGGTACTGTTTTAATATAACACAAAGATTATGGGAATGGATATTCAGTGGATACTGCGATGGGTCAGGAGTTCGATTTTCGCATAAAGCTTGTGTTGAATATTTGTTATGGCTACTGCTCTTAGCAGTTTTAAGATACGCATTCTATAGATCTAAATACATCTTTGTCTTTCTGATAATCTTAAGAGGATTGTGAAGTGCCGATACACGGCGCGAGTAGGTTTTTAAGAAAATGCTATCTGTTTCATATCGCTCGCTTTGCCAACCCTTATGGTGCGATAGAGAGAGTTGCAAATCTTAGAGGCAATTACCTACATTCCTGTTTGAAATATTGTTTTGGGCGATAACGTTTTTACCCCCCTAAACATTTACGAAATGAGACAATTTTGGTTTCATTAGATTCAGTACACCTTAATCTAAGTCTGTACGTTTTCCTTTTTTAGTAATTCAGTTTACTTTAATTATAAAAAAATAAAAACGCTCGAGGAAGTTTTTACGTCAAAAATACAGATATTTAGATGCTAATAACTTCTATCATACGCAATATTTCTTTAAAATAAAAACGTACGGACCTAGTTTTTCATTATATCTACAACATTTCCAAAAATTATGAAAATTAGACTATGTTAATGGGGGGGAAAACGTTATCGCTTTTTGTATGGAAATTTACTTTTTTTATTTAGCTTCACAAAGCTCTTAATCTTTTATAACATATTTCGAAGTTCGGGAAATAATAAGTTAACATATTTTAATACGCATCAATAAAGTAATGATTAAACGTTGCCTTCAAATCTTGTGTAGCGATCGTGATTTATTGTTTTATATTTATATATCTTTATTGTTATTTATTAAACGCGAGTCAAGCGCGAGTCGAATTCGCACACGAAAGGTTCCGTACCATTGTATATGTAGTTTTTATTGATATGACTTTTACTCTATGTGTGTATGTAGTATATTAACACTTGATGATCGATTACGAACGTTAAAAAAAATTCTTGTAGTTTTTTTTTATTTTTTATTATTTGTTGTTATAGCGGCAATAGAAATACTTACTCTGTGAAAATTTCAACTCTCTACCTATTACCGTTTATGAGATACAGCCCTCTGACAGAATGACGGACGAACAGCGGAGGCTTATTAATAGGGTTCCAAAGGCACCCTTCGGATACAGAATCCTAAAAATATAAAGTAACTATTATTTTGATTTAAATAATTTTTTTTAATGCATTGTATTCGTATACTACACACATGTATGTTTTGACATCGATCAGTTTTGATAAGAATCTTGCAAGAAAAATGGCCAAAGGAATATTTTTAACCGACTTCCAAAAAAGGAGGAGGTTCTCAATTCGACCGTATATATTTTTTGAAACTACACCAATTTAAATGAAATTTGGTAAGAAGATAGTTTGAGAACCTGGGAAGGACAGGATAATTTTTATCCTAGAAATCATCCCTTAAAAGGGTGAAAATGGGGATAGAAGCTTGTATGGGGAATCAACCCATGGACGAACCAGAACGAAGCGAGTCGCTAGTCGTAGTATAAACTCTTCCCAGCTAGTGACATCTATTATTTTCCCATGAACATTTCACAGGTCTACAAAAAAAAATTTTTTGTTTGGTGCCGCTAATTCTAGGTTATATTTTGGTTAATTAGCCTACAAGATGTCGTGTGAAGCTGTCAAAATTGTGAAGCTACGTTCAGGTTTGTATCGATCGATATAATAACCTAAAAAACGTATTTTATCATAATTAATGTCATTATAATCAATAATTTTTTTTTAAATTAATAATATTGATATGCCGTCGTCAAGAAGGTGTTGTGTAAATAATCCAAATACTTTTTGTTACATTTGTGGTGAATATGTAGTGAAAAAGTTTAGAAAACCTATAACAGATTCAGTGAAGAAGACATATATTGATTACTTTAAAATAGAGATGAAGGCTCTGAACAAGCCGTGGGTTCCAAACATTGTGTGCAAGTTGTGTAGTGAACATTTAAGACAGTGGGCAAACGGTAAACGTAATCATTTAAAGTTTAATGTGCCGATGATTTGGACAGAACCGAAAAATCACATTGATGACTGTTATTTTTGTGTTGTAGAATTACATGGTATAAACAAAAGAAAAATGACATATCCTGATTTACCGTCTGCTAAAAGACCTCGACTGTGTTCAGATGACGTACCGTCTCCTATGAGTCAAGATCTTTCAGATCTATCAGATTTGTCGGACACCGAGATGATGGAAGTTTTTTCTGATGAACGTGACAGTGATTTTAAAGTGTCAACAGCGCCTTCATTTTTTTCTCAAGATGCTTTAAGTGATTTGATTAGAGACCTTGACCTTTCGAAAGAGCGCTCTGAGCTACTAGCATCTAGACTCAAAGTAAGAAATTTGTTATCGCAAGGTACAAAAATAACATTTTATCGTGATCGCGAAAAAGAATTTCTTCCATTTTTTAGCTCAGAAGATGATATAGTTTTTTGTAATAACATTGGTGGCCTTCTAATGAAATTGGGGCTCTCAGGGTACAAAGCTGAAGAATGGAGATTGTTTATGGACAGCTGTAAGCGAAGTTTAAAATGTGTTTTACTAGATATTGGTAACAATCATGCAGCTGTGCCTATTGCTCATTCAACGAAATTAAAAGAGGAGTATCAAAACGTGGATCTTGTTTTGAAAAAACTTAAGTACTCGGAGCACCAATGGATTATATGTGTCGATTTAAAAATGGTCAATTTTCTATTAGGCCAACAAAGTGGGTACACTAAATTTCCGTGCTTCATATGTTTATGGGACAGCAGAGCAAAAAAAGACCACTGGATCAAGAAAGATTGGCCTTTGAGAGATAACATGACGGTTGGCAAACAAAATATTATAAACCCGCCTCTAGTTTCTAGTGATAAGATTATTTTGCCTCCATTGCACATAAAATTGGGACTTATGAAGCAATATGTTAAGGCATTAGATAAAACTAGTCCGTGTTTTGTATATCTTTCAAGAAAGTTTCCTGGTTTAAGTAATGAAAAACTAAAAGCTGGTATTTTTGATGGCCCACAGATAAGACTTTTAATGAAAGACAACGATTTCATACATTCAATGAATAATTTAGAAGCAGAGGCTTGGAAATCCTTTGTTGCTGTTGTAAAAAATTTCTTAGGAAATCAGAAGG
This sequence comes from Argynnis bischoffii washingtonia, assembly GCA_033884665.1. Taxonomy (NCBI): domain Eukaryota; kingdom Metazoa; phylum Arthropoda; class Insecta; order Lepidoptera; family Nymphalidae; genus Argynnis; species Argynnis bischoffii. The sequence goes on along the minus strand of CM066629.1, from coordinate 2,037,434 downwards.
CCGAAAATTACAAAGAGTTAGTTCAGAACCTCTTAATTAGCTTTAAAAATCTTGGATGCAATATGAGCATAAAAGTACACTATCTGGACAATCATTTAGACAAGTTTCCTGAAAATCTTGGAGCGTATAGTGAAGAACAAGGAGAACGTTTTCATCAAGATTTAAAGGTGATGGAAGATAGATACCAAGGTCGCTGGGATGAGCATATGATGGCAGATTACTGTTGGAGTATTACACGGGAATGTCCTGAAGACATCCATCGGAGAAAATCTAAAAAGAGAAGCTTCTAACCTGCGAAATACAATGTTTAATTAAATGTATTTAACTGTTTTGAATTAAATGTTCTTTTGTTTTTTAATAAATGAAATCTCGAAAACTATACGTAGCAATAAAAAAGTAAGTATCACGTTTTTATCATGGTAACGAATGTACTTGAAATCAGTTTTACTTTTAGCGGCACCAAAATCATTGTAGATTTAAAAATATTTTTAAACATTATACAAAATATTTAGCTTGCCTTTAGCACTAAATAAAGACATACCACTTATGAGAATTTATAGAAAAACAATAATAATTTTTTATATAACCTTAAATGTAACCGCTACTATATAAATAAAGTGGTTATGGTCAGATCTTCCCTATATACGTCTATATACATAATACATATAACTAAGCAATAGCAAAACAGCTTACTACTTTTTTCTCCTCCGTTTATCAAGCTATTTTCTTTTTTTTTTTAGTAGCTATTGATGAGCTTTAGTTATATCGATAAAAGATTTTTGGGTTTTTTATACTGATAGGTAAACAGTATTATTATTTAAAATTTTCATGATTATAATCGAATTTCGACCATTGGAGGAATGTTGTTATTTATTATTTCATCACTTTATTAAAAGTACGGTGTCCAATCTAGTATAAGTACGCATATAGACACGTTTGGCTCAGTTTGTAGTGATCCTACTTGCTGTGCCAGCGGTCGCGGCTTCGAGTCCCGCTGGAAGCATTCATTTGTGTGATGAGCACGAATGATTGTACTCCAGTCATTGGTGTTCATATTTATTATACGTATGTATTTAAATTTATATGTGTGTAATGTATCAACTATCTGGTATCCACTATCTGGTTCATGTCCCAACATATTTATTTATTTATTTCATATAGGTACATAAGTACATAGTCCATAGTAAAGCTGTTCTAGAGTTCTAAATTACCACACCCAAAAAAGAAATCAAAGTATGAAATAATTAGTGTCTGTCTTAGGATTCAAAATATTGAACTAATATGATATGATTTTACACTATGAAAAACTTCAAATAAATTACAATAATTTAATAAATTTTCATCTATCTGTACGTTAATACCCACTGACCACTTCGTCATATACGCTCTTCTGCTCATATCTCCGAAACCTAAGTATGTATTAAATAGAATTATGACTGGCGGGTATAAGCTTCATGGTGCTTACACAAGATGACATTCTACAGTTACATTATTAAAAATTACAATAACAAATTCAATTTTTATATCCCAGAACCAAGTTTGTCATTCCCATATATTTTTTTAAGATTTCTGTTCTTAGAATGACATATTGTGCAAGCACTGAGAGTGTGTTTTATACGTCGTTATTTACGAATAACGATAAAAGCTGCAAGCGAAAGCTATTTATTTAAATCGACCTACCATAAAGCATTAGAAATGGATTTTATACGTGTGACGGTATGTGTATTATTGTTAATCCTTCACGCTAAATCGGGTAAACGAATTTGGTTGAATTTTGTAGGTTAGTAATTTAGAACCTGAAGGGGACATATAAGCTACTCTTGTATTCAGCCCTTTTTAACATCCCACAGCTGGGCACGGGCGTCCCTTCAATACGAGGGGGATCAAGCCATAGTCCGTCACGCTGGCCAAGTGCGGGTTCGACTTCACATGTCTTTCGAAAACTTGCTAGGTTTTCTCAGACAGGTTTCCTCACGATGTTTTCCTTCACCTTAAGCTACTCTTAATAATATAGTATGTATTATGAAATCTGTAGCAGTAATATTTACAAATAGAGATGCACCCGAGCGAAGCAAGCGTAAGTCGTTAGTAAATAATATTGTAAGAACTTCTCGTAGTAATTTTATTACGGCTAGATATTAAGTGTTCACTACATCATTAATTTTATCCTTTACAATTTACTTTAAATATTCATAAAGGTACCACTCGAACATGTCGAGATAAATAATATAATCGATAAAAAAATTATTGTCCTCGTAAAGTGTCAGTTTTAATGAAATTAAAAAAATCTTCTGGTACATCACTTGATATCCAAGGCCAAATTACAAGTTAACAATGTAATATATTTTTAGAATACCTCTACTATTTATATGTACGATGATCGCTAGCGACTGTAGAAATGAAATGTATTTTATATTATTTCTGATACGTTCTTACTTTGATAGCTGTAGTAAAATAGCTTTTAAATAAAATAGCTTTGCGATAATGGTAGACGTTTAGCGTCTTATCTTATATGTTATCAACTCAGGTCTCAGAACCATGTATAAAAATGTGAAATGAATAATGCATCCATGCAATTTGAATTTCAAGGTAAAATACTATAGATAGGTACTGTTTATAACATTACTATATTTAAATCTGCGTAACGTACATATATTGATAAATTTTACACTATCATTTAAAGAATTTCTTTCAAAAGGTTTATAAAATACTAACACAAAACAAAAACAAATCTATCCCACGGGATAAATTACACCGTACGTTTTTCCGAGATAAAAAGAAGCCTATGTACTATTCCAAGCTATAATCTATCTCTGTGCCAAATTTCATCTAAATCCGTTCAGCCGTTCTAGCGTGATTTAGTAACAAACATCGAACCATCTAAACTTTTACATTAGCAAGATGTGTCATATTATGTACATATGTACATGTCATATATTTTATAGAAAGCTAAGAAAAGTTGATATTTTAATATTACAAAAGAGTTATATATTTGTATATCATAGTAATATATTATACAAATATCACCTAGAGATGCACCCAAGCGAAGCGGGGGTAAGTCACTAGTATATAATAAATATTCACAACTACTCTATATTCCAACAAAAAAAATTATAAAATCATATTATGTCGAAACAATATCATACTTTTCTTTGCCACGTCAATAGCCTCGGTAGCGCAGTAGGCAGCGCGTAAGTCTCATAATCTTAAGGTCGTGAGTTCGATCCTCACCCGGGGCATATTTTTTGTATAATTTTTTTGTCATAATATTATTTACTCTATATAATTACTTTACATTACATATTATATATAACATTACTCTATATATTAATTATTAAAATTTAAATATTATTTATTTATTAATAATATTTATTATGTAAATTATTATAATTAAAATTATTATAATTTCTGTTGTTAATCCAAATAAATGAATAAATATTTATATAATATGACGTTGATGACGTTTATTTTTAAAGCACCTAAAATTTTTGATTCTTTTTGAATAATTTTTTTATTATTTTTATGATATTTTATTTATTTATTTTTAATTATTTATTATTATATACATTAAAAAAAGTTATGTTTTAAGGGTTCAATATGACTGTATAACACATATTATTTAAAAAAAATTGATAACTACATTACTTTGTGTATAGTATGTAAATTTTGTTGTTTAGTCTGCATATAGCCTTATGTGTGCTTCTACACTTTCTTTTGTTAATTTGAATGAATTTACACTTTAAATAGAAACTTAACATTACCTAGTACCTACTAACTTTTATATCGTCACAATAAATGTTAATTTTACATTCATTTGACGTTACAATACTACATTAAAATACTAAAAATTTATTAAAGCACCATTATATTTATCATTTTCCATAGTTTTCCCATAGCTTTGAACATGATTTTTGGTCTAAAAATGATGTAGTTTAAGAAACGGAATTCCTTATGGGACGATACGAAGGGGTGTACCCTAACCGGCAAAAAAACGTCTGTAACGAAAATGCGTGGAGTAAGTAGTTTTGTGTATAGTTGATGTGTGTTCGCTATACAGTATCTATAGTCTATGTAATGACTTCTATTATTATATATTTTTAAGAATCATAGTGAATAAAATAAAAGTGTTAAGATAAGTAGTTTTTGAATTTTATCGATAAAAAAACATAATAAAAAGTTTATACCCGAATAATTATTTTCTTTTTATCTCGACTAGAACTTGAAATTAATATTTATGTAATAAGGAATTTCGTTGCTATCTGATGTCCCACGACACCACACGTTTTTTTCAGTTCAAGCCTGTTAAGTTTTTTTTTTTATTTTTACTGTTGTTTGTTATTACTAAATTGATTATAAAAATATACGTAACTGTATATATTATATTTTATAATACTAACAATAAAATTAAGATAGTACATACTTGAATGCAAAATATACAAGGGTTTTTTTTTTATTCATTTATATATTATAATTGAAATTCATATAAGAACCACCTTTTAAATTTTAATTACACATTTTTTCCGGTTACTTTTGTAAAGGATAAAGTAGTCCCAGCCCTACCTAATATTCAACAATCGTCTGAACACGCGCGAAGGCCGAAATTCAAGATCTAGGTCGTAGCGAATCAAAACAATGTGTCATCGCTTGAGTTCCTCGTAATAGTTACTTAGTAGAAAATAAAGTGGGATTTTTAAATATAAAACAATAGCGACACGTTCTAACTTCCCTCTGAACTTTTAGTGGTTTTCTAAATACCTTTTTGCGACAGACAATTCTCCAGAATCATTTATATAACAATAATAATGTAATAATGTCCTCCTGACCGATTCCGGCCACGGCGGCCAATCTCATTGAGACTAGCCAACTGCACAGGAGATATTATAGTGCACAAGTGTACACATAGACACAAGTGCACTCTCTATTCCTGTCACTCTCATACTCTGGTGGGACGACTACTCGACACGACCAGTGAGAGTTAAGGCGCAGGACTGAAGGCCAACCGACCGCCAACTTCCCAACTCCGGGCTGTTACTGAGGCTTATCATATAGAAAGACTCAATAACTAAACTTGGCCCGACCCGGGACTCGAACCCAGGACCTGCAAGTGTGCAGCCGTACATGCTAGCCACTACACCACCGAGGTAGTTATCACTCATATAGTACTTGTATAGTACCACTACCGCTACCAGCAAAGTGCCTACCACTTTGTATTAATAAAAGTTAAACAAAAATCGAAAATTTAAATTTAATAAAAATTAAATCTAATATTTATGTTTTTTTTTTTTAAATATGGAGATCCTCTTGGGATTATAAATTAAAAAAGGTTATGCTTAATATCCATATAAGAAGTAGAGCTAGATTGAGTTCCTCATTTTTTTTAAATAAATAAACCAATAAACTATCTTCACGCACAAAACCCCGATTGTCCTTTATCTTATAATTAAAAAATATATCTAATAAGATATATTATAATATTAAATGAGAATTTCTTGTATATATGTATGTAAATTTATGTATATTTTATTTAGTGTATCTCGGAAACGGCTCTAACGATTTGGATCAAATTTTGTATTTAGATAAGGTTTTGCTTAAGTTTATCTATATATTATGTATGTAGATGTCTTTTCACAAAAAAGAAACATTTTCTAATTATTAAGGCCTTTTTCTACTTGCATGTATAATATTTTTTTGTGGTTGTTCGAATTGTATTGTCGCCAATGGTTACCTACCTACCTGCGTACTGAAGTAGCGCCTACGCCGAGTGAATCTCAGTCGCCCAGATAGGTATACCGGTTATTTGAAAAGGAGGACCAAATTGCAAACACGTTCGATTTAAAGATAATTTAAAGTAAATATCTTTTAAACGAAACTATCTTTTCGGATATTTTCGCGGATTTTGTGTATGCTTTACAGTTTGATGCTTTACAGCAATCATGGTCTCGGGAGAGACCTTGAGATTGAGATGTAATAGACAGTGATTCGTCTCTCATTTAAAATTCAAATATTCGCGTAAATCTAAGAAAGTGTTAAAATATATTTTAGTCGAAGACATGTATGTGGTGACTACTACGATAGTGGTCGTGAGTCTGATTTCGTTCTTCGTAAAATTGCAAAATAGGTACGGTACATTTGTTTTCCCCAGGCTGACAACGAATTGGCCGACAAAATTATAATCAAATTGTAACAAGGTTATAATAAATTATGAATATTTAAATCGTTAGAGAAGCTATAGTAACAATTTTTAGAAGTTGTCTGTTTTTATATGAGACTGTCTGTAAAACACGTGAAGAAATTAATCAACTGTAATATTTAGAACTCGCCAAATTGAAAGAGGCCAAAACTTCATTGTCATTGAAAAAATTAAATATTCGCCTTCTGGATCCATTGTCAGTAAAGCTCGATGGTAATAAAATTGTTGTAAATTAATTTAAATTTCACATTAATACAAAGTATTTAATCGATACGTCAATTTGGTGACTTCAAAGGTTTGTTTATATACTAATAAGATCACCATAAGTAAAGCTTGGTAAATATGTAAAGTTAAATGTAACTATCCGAGATTTCGATCTTAGCAGCATCAGCTGAGTTTACTACTTTTTGCCATAAGATAGGTATATTAAGTTCTTTTAATAGCAATGTTTACCCATTCCTATAAATGTTTGTTCATTCTACGGGCCTTCATACAAAACGAGGGACACGTTAGTTTATGATGTTACAGAATACAAGTAAAGTCACAGGAAAGAGCTAGATAAACTATATATACACGATATCTGTATGTGTTACATCAAATCGAGATTTGATTAAAAATTATAATTATAGCTTTCCCCTTTAGGCAACTATAAAATATGTTATTTACATTAATTTAAGGTCAATAGCGTGACCTCTGAATAAGATTGTAATCGGATATATTTAATATGAATAATAAAAACTTATCGGTGCACTCTAAAATTATATGACACATAAAATTCGGCGTGTCAAAGCTTAAATTATTCTTTAAGAGCTTAATGCTTTGTAATTGATTAAATCAAAATTACTGTATATCATGTTTTTGGAGTAAACAAGCTGGCAATAAAAACAAAATATATGTATACAAAAATGTAACGCTTTTATGAGCTAAATATATATATATATATATATATATATATATATATATATATATATATATATATATATATATATATGTATGTATATAGCTTACATTATACATAGATTACATAAGCTATATAAAAATATTACTAAACAGAAAGTGATAAGGTGTGAAAGTGAAAGCAATCCTTACTATAATAAAATCATTACCATAATAACTAGCTTTTCTCGCTACATCACCCGTGTTATTAGAACGCATTTGTACGGCGTTAAAGTTTATATGCTGCAGGGTTTTGTACAAACGTACATTTACTTTTTTTTTATATAGATCTCAGAAAAGTGTGATTTTGGTTGATTTTCCCATTATGCATTATAAGAAAATGTATCGGCTTGAATATTTGCATGTTTATGGGCGAGAGAGAGTTACAAAGAGTATTTGAACTCGCCAGTTTAATACAATAAAAGCTCGCAATCAAAATGTTACGTTAATGACTGAACTATCATCAGTACTTAAAATTTAAATATTTAATTTAAAATATACATTAGTTTCAAAAACGTACATTTAAGCGTTTGCAATTGAGTAATACAATTAATAATTTAATATTAAATAATGCCTAATCATGTGTTATGATTCATTAATTTTAGTGCTAATATTGTTAGACATATTTAAAGTTACCTATATTTCTTGTAATTAACTAAAGTTTCAATGAAATTATGTTTTATATTTTAAGTATGCTTTTATAAATTAAATACATTAATTGACTACTATGATTTAAAGATTACGCCGGAAGTAGTTGAAGTTACATTAAAATTATTAAAAAAGGCGGGTTGATTGAAATTAAAATTATTTTTTTTTTTTTTTTTTTTTTTATGATACTCAGTGATAAACGAGCAGACAGGTCCACCTGATGGAAAGCGATACCTGTCGCCCATAACACCTACGGTTCATGCACTTTTACGTAACAAAACTGCAGAACCGCCGGTGCGTTATCACTGTGAGGACTAAGATGTTATGCCTCTTGCCTGTAATTGCGCTGGCTACCTTATCCTTCAAACCGGAACACAACAATGCAATCATTGTTGCTTGGCGGCAGAAATAGATAAGGCGGTGGTACCCATCCAGTCGGACTCCTCAGGCTTGACAGAGTCCTACCACCGGTAATTAAAATTAATATATAAGGAGTGCTTTCTATGATTGGGATTCATTCTTGTTCAGGAAGAGTTACTGTGTAATTATGCTGAAACAGTGTTGTGTAAATTCTAGTATAAAGCAGTGATATATACAGTGTGTTGTAATCCTTATATGAAAATCAATAATTATTATACGTTTGAAGTGTACTCTGGTGGTTTTCTTTACACTCTGAAGTGGGAACACAACCCAAGAAAAAAGGAAACAGGAATTTGACAATTATTTTATGTTATATTTTTAATTTTATTGAAGAATAATTTATATATATAATTTATATTTTTTTAATAATTATAATTTATAAGTTACGCCCACGTGAAATTTTTAAGCGTCATTCAGGACGGTAGTTGCGTAAAATGTCTGGTCAGGGCAACTCTCTGACGATGTTATGCGTAAATTGTGTTTTAATGTGCGAGAATGCTTGGCCAGGGCAACTCCCTGGTAGTATTTCTACATTATAGCATAATATGGACATAGTGCAGGAAGTGTCGGTGCGTGATCGGGGCTACTCTCCGATAGCATCCACCACGTTTTTGTCTATAACCAATTACTATAACCTACTGTGTGGCACTTAATTATTTTATTATGAAAAATGAACTACAAAGTATATTTATGTTAATGATGCATTTTTATTTTATTTATTTTTACGTGAGTATCATTGTGAGGTATACATGACAGGATACTATGTTACGTCTTTTAATACAATACGTGTTGTGTGTGGTCAGGGCTACTCCCTGGTAATGTAACACGTAGATTACAAGATAACGTGAGACTTCATGTATTTGTCATGATGCCCACAATTATTTAATTTATTAATTCATTTAATTTTTATTTTATTTTTTTGTATATATATATACATCTATACATTAATAAAATTGTAACTAATCCAAGTCTGTACATTAAATATTTCTTTTTTGGAAAATCTTATTGAAGTACGTTTTTTATCGATACAGAAGCCAAATCTATAGTTTTTGGATTTTTTTGTCTGTCTGTCTGTTATCGCATCTCGGGAAGACCACTGTACAGATTTTGATGAAATTTGGTATGATGATGGCTGGTTGTCCGGGTTCAATATGTAGGACACTTGCTTGTTCCTATTTTAAGTAAAGTTTTTGAGAAAAATAATTTATAATGCATTGAATGATTTCTCCGAAAGGAACAAATATTTACAAAGGATCAATTTGGTTTTCGTAAAAACAAAAGTATAAATATGGCGTTTATAACTTTCTTTAGTTATGACGTGTCCTTTATTTATGGACTTAACGGAGGCTTTTGATTATGTTGATCATAATATCTTATTAAATAAATTTTTCACTATGGTGTTGGAGGAAATGTTTTAGAGCTCATGAACAATTTGGATAAAACTAATTTAATGTTCTTTAAAAACAGGAAAAATAAGTTAAATGCTTTGGATATCAATTTTGAGGGTAAGGAAATAAAGCAGGTGGATGTAACAAAATTTTTAGGTCTCAATATTGGTAATAATTTAAATTGGAAAAAGCATATTGAGGAGGTAAGCATAAAATTACGACAATTTTCTTTTGCACTCCACGTGTTTGCCAAAACGGTCAATGTTTCAACCTTAATAACTGTGTATCATGCTTATGTTGCTCCTTTGTTAAGGTGTTGTATTTTTTTTTTTTTTTTTTTTGGGGTAATTCGGTACATAAATTAGCATTCGAAGCAAATGTATTCGAGCAATATTTAATTTGTGAATAATAGAAAGATGCAAACTATGTATTTGGAAATTACAATATAATGACGTCACCAAGTGTGTGCATTTGTGAGACTATTATTTATGTTAGAAATAATCTATATTTATTTGAAAATTGTTATGGTATAAGACATAGGGCCTTACTTCGCCACCCTCGATGTGTGACTCGACCTTTTCTCGAAGAGTATTTTCTGTACTGATAATCATTTACTTAAATGTATTCTGGAGGTTAATGAAATTAATATATTTAAGCAAAGATTGAAGAAATTTTTATTAGAAAAGACGTATTATTCTATTAATGATTATGTTTTGGATAAAGTCGTAACATGTAATTTTGGGTATATTGAATTTATTGTAATTATTATAATGAATTGTTATTAAATTGTATTGTTCCATGCTCTAAGGCTGAGCTTGGCTGGTTGAATTTGAACTTTTAACTGCGGAAAAATGTCTCATCTCTGAGCTGAACGTTAAAACGTAGTTTATATTTCACATAATGAATATTAGTATGATGATGATGGTGGTTAAAAACTTAAAACGTAGTTACGGTTGGTAAAGTTTATTATATTTTACATATGGAATATTAGTATGATGATGATGGTGATTAAGAACTTATGAAATGTGTTGTTTATCGGTTTTTTTTTTAATACATGGTTTATATTTAATACCGAAAGTTCTAGGCTGGTGGCCGCTAGATTGATAGATGGGTTTGCTGGCTGGATTGAGTAACCTATGGCAGATCGCTGGAACGGATGATCTGTGTTTGATCGCAAAATTGAGTGGTCTGTTTTGCAGCACTGGATGGTGATCTATATCTGATCGCTGGAATGAATGATCTATGTCTGATCGCTGGGATGAGTGATCTATGTTTTACCACTGGATTGAGTGGTCTATGTTTGATCACTGGATTGAGTGGTCTATGTTTGATCACTGGATTGAGTGGTATATGTTTGATCACTGGAATGAGTGATCTATGTTTTACCACTGGATTGAGTGGTCTATGTTTGATCACTGGATTGAGTGGTCTATGTTTGATCACTGGATTGAGTGGTATATGTTTGATCACTGGAATGAGTGATCTATGTTTTACCACTGGATTGAGTGGTCTATGTTTGATCACTGGATTGAGTGGTCTATGATTGATCACTGGATTGAGTGGTATATGTTTGATCACTGGATTGAGTGGTCTATGTTTGATCACTGGATTAAGTGGTCTATGTTTGATCACTGGATTGAGTGATCAATGTTTGATCACTGGACTCGATTGGAAGTGCTTCAATTATGACCCAAGTAAGTATGCCTGGATAACGTAAATGACTGTATGATACAGCCATGTATGTATATATGTGTGCTGTGGTAGCCATGTATGTTGACCTTAGATACTGGACATATAGGTGTGCAGCAGTAGTAATGGATTAGCATTATAGCTATAGTCAAGAAGGTGATGTGTGATGTTAGTTGACATGTAATTTTAATACCTCGGTGGTGTAGTGACTAGCACACCCGGAAGTCCTGGGTTCGAGTCCCGGGTCGGGCCAAGATTAATTGTTGAGTATTTCTGTATTGTAAGCCTCGGTAACAACTAGAAGTTGTGAAGTTAGTTGTGTTTTATCCCTGTGCCTCGGAGAGCACGTAAAGGCGTTGATCTCCCACCGGTCGAGTCGAGTAGTCGTCCCACCGGAATATGAGTGGCAAGAATAGTGTACTTGTGTCTGCGCATACACTTGTGCACTATAATATCTTCTGTGCATTTGGCTAGTCTCAATGAGAGTGGCCGCCATGGCCGGAATCGGTCAGGAGAACATTAATTTTTATAGTGTTATTTTAGTGTATTGCATTAAGTTATTTTAAAGTTACAAATACCCTTAATTTCAAATATTTTCTTTAGAGATATATAGTTAAGATTAAACATTAGCAGAGGTTAAGATTAGAAGCTTAAGTAAATTTGATATCTATATCCAAGTATGCAGTTGTAAAGACAGATTTTACTGCGTTAAAAAAACAATCCTCCAGGTGACAGAGATGGATCAGAGGGCTTTACTCCAGAAAGGCCCAATCGACGTCGAAGGAGGTCATCTTCTGGTGATGCTGAAGTACCAGCTAAAATTAAACGATTATCCGATTACCTAACAACCGAAGACCTGAAGAAATTTATAGCAGCGCTTCAGATAATGCAAGTAAGACTTCTACTAATGTAGTTCCGGAATTTCATCAAGATAATAGATCACAAGATGTTGAGCGATGACTAAAGAAAGTTAACGAATGTGCCGTAATTTATGAATGAGATAGAAATTAAGTTATTCTTTCAATTATATGAATCTTTACCAAAGCTCAAAAGTTAGTTAAAATTAGTAAGGCATTCCCGAAAGGTGAAAACTTGAGAATATTTTTATGATAAACTTTCATTATTAAGTAGATATGATATTGCTGGACGAAAGGCAGTTGATTGTATTATTTTCGGAATAACTAATAACTCTGTACGTAATAGAACTCAAGCTCTTAAATGTAGTGAACCAGAAGACTTGTTAAATTATTTAGCTTCACCACAGTTTAACCAGATTAAAGAGAACTCAAGAAGTTCCTCGCTTATAAATAGTATACCTTTATGAAACGAGATTTTGGAAATGGTCATAACATTTTACCAGGTAATACAAATAGACAAAATAACTTCACGTGTTTTAATTATCAAGAACTAGGTCATACATATATGTAATAATTATACAAAACCTATTGTGAAATGTAAGTAGAATAGGACATAACTTCGATGATTGTTCTAGAAAACCCCTTCTTACGCACGAAATAAGTAGTCAAAATGAACAGAACCCAATTAAGATGTCAAACAGAGAATTTGAATCTAGTGTTAGGTGAAGTGATTTCGTAAACGCTAAACGTAATTGTGTGGAAATTGCATCTAAAGCGAAAAGTATATTTGCTTATTAACATTAAAAATGTGTGTGGTATATTAAATTAAATTAATGTCAAGTTTTTGAGTGCATTTATAGATTTTGGTATCATAAAATATTCTATTGCTAATGTGCTGGACCTTTAAAAAGTAATGAATATCTGCCCGTCATTAGGGGCTTTGGTAGTTATATAATTATTTAAGTTATATAATTAATGCAGTTAGAAAAATTAAAAACTTAACGGATATTAACACTGCCCGACTTGTATATTTTAGTTATTTTCATAGTATTTTATCGTACGGAATACTTCTTTGGGGCAGTGCCGCACAAATTAATTCGGTATTTATTCTTAAAAAAAGACCAGTACGGGCTATTTATGATCTAAGAGCTCGTGATTCGCAATTATACTGTGTAATATATTATTTGTGTTAAACAATTGTATTAATAACCATTATAATTTCAAGACGAGGAAAATAAGAACACAGTAAATCAATATAATAAGCTTTATTATATCACTCTTTAACTTTATTTTATAAGTTTTATAATTTTACTTTAATTTTCGTATTTCCCTTTAATACAACAAAATTCAATGTCATTTTAACGATTACTTTATGTCACTCCTATTATATCACAGGAAAGCGCTTTATTTTCCACTATTTACACATAAGTTCAACACTATTTTGATCAATAAGTTTGCCAACATAAATTTAGTATTATTTTAACAACTAATACTTATCTCGTCTGTCGTAATGACCGTCTCCCCAAAAACTGCCCCTCCAAAGGTTATCTTTTGCCTTTTATATGAATCAGCCGGAAGTTTTTATTAAATAGCACAACCGTATTTCTGAATTTTTAAATGCAATAATATAACTTTAAAATTATTAATGTCTTACTATTTGATTTACTTTTTGTAGAATTTATTACAAAATTAGTAACTCGAAAATAAGTTTAATTTCAAGATATTAACTTTTTAACATCAATATAATTTAAAAGCAAAATCAATAGACATTCCATATTAATTTAAAAGTAGTCAAATTATCTCCCATTAATTATATAAATTTATCAATGACTTTTAATTAAAATATTATTATTTATGATTTTCAATTATGTATAATATTTTAGTATGTACAATCTTACGACTCCGTGTAAGCCAGTTTAACAGTTGTTCGCAAAAATCTAAAGATAGACATACAAGAAACACTAGGAATAGAAATAAGTTTGTTAGACCTAGACTTCGGCTCCAAAAGGTGAATAAATCCTTCGTGGGCCTGACTATACGCAGATATAATAAGATTCTACAAAATATCCTAGATTTATCTTTTCAAAAATTTAAAGATATAATTAAAAATGTTTTATTGGGCAAAGCATATTACACGGTTCAAGAGTTTCTTGTTGATGAAAATGTGTGGAATTGAGTATTATTGACTCGTATGCGGGCTATCTACATGATATATTAATAAAATAAATGTAATTTCGATATTTAAAAGAGCAACTGTTGAGTTTCTTGCCGGCTTCTGAGCCGGTGGTAGATTCCTCACGGACAGACTTCACTGACGCTTACATTAAATGCTTTTGAATCAAGTCTATTCGAATTAAGTTTATTTCATTTCATTCTATTTAAACTAAGTTAATATTAGGGTTAACTAAATCGATGCAGAATTTATTAGCGGTATTAATAAGTGGCAATAAAACAATAGTATTCGTTATATTATTTAAAATGATAGATGAAGGGAAGTTTTAATCCCAAAATTTATTGTTTCATATAAAATCTCTAACTATGCTCCCGGTTTTAGTACCATGAGATATGAAAGCGTTTCGCATTCAGGCAATAGTTGGACAAATCTTCTGGTTCTGAATACAGCTCCTCAAGCTCGGAGAACAGTGATACTGAAAAATAAAAGTATTTAAGTTTTATCTAGTGTAGTATAATCTGGTTTATATTAATGTAACGATATATTTTTTTGCTTGTATTACATGCTGTAATTATTAATATTGTTTTGAAATTATAATAGAGAATCATGAACATACCTTACGCCGAGTGTTGTGAGATTTGCGTGCTCCGGAGATAGCACGCATGTCGATGGCCGAGTGTTATGATTCATTAATTTTAGTGCTAATATTGTTAGACATATTTAAAGTTACCTATATTTCTTGTAATTAACTAAAGTTTCAATGAAATTATGTTTTATATTTTAAGTATGCTTTTATAAATTAAATACATTAATTGACTACTATGATTTAAAGATTACGCCGGAAGTAGTTGAAGTTACATTAAAATTATTAAAAAAGGCGGGTTGATTGAAATTAAAATTAATATATAAGGAGTGCTTTCTATGATTGGGATTCATTCTTGTTCAGGAAGAGTTACTGTGTAATTATGCTGAAACAGTGTTGTGTAAATTCTAGTATAAAGCAGTGATATATACAGTGTGTTGTAATCCTTATATGAAAATCAATAATTATTATACGTTTGAAGTGTACTCTGGTGGTTTTCTTTACACATGCATATATACTTTTGCCTACGTCTTCTTAACGGACAACAAACAAACAGACATTTTTAATTTATTAAGGCAATAAAAATATTTTTAATAGTGCAACTTTGACCCCATTTCATATTTATTGCCTACAACACTGAGAAATCCTAAATGTATCTCTATAAATACAGATATACCAAATCTTAATCACTGCTCTATTAAAATCGAATATCAGATCGTTTGTTTTCGGACCTTGAGGCCTCTAATTGGCACTAAACAGTAAAGCCACGGGTCATTAAGCTAATTGATATTTAAAAAATCTACACATATAATAAAATTCTAAAGGAGCCGAATCTGTACATTAAATATTTTTTGGCAAATCTTATTAAAATAGTCATTATTATCGACACAGAGGCCGAGTTGGTTTTTAGTTCTGTCTGTCTGTGACTGCATCACGAGAAAACCACTGGACAGATTTTGATGAAATTTGGTATATATAATAGATAATATAGGATACTTTGTCTGTATTAAAACATCACATCTCCAAGAAATCTATACTAAATATTCAAACTTAACTAAAGACGAACCCGAGCGGAGCGAAAGTGAGTCACTAGTATTATATAAGTGAGCAAATTCTTGTAGAAAAATAAATAAGACCTTGTTTTTATAGATTATATAATATATTTAATGTGAACAATTTAGTTGTAAACGGTGGCTCTCTTGTGTTTACACGTAACGGTGTTCATTTTAAAATATTCATGTTTTATTGATTAGGTTTTTATGATAATTTTCAATTGCTTTAAATTTAAAGTGTACAATGTTTTTATTATTAAATAAATAATAATAAATAAAAAAATATGTTGGGTTATTAACACACTATCTAGTTCCATGGTAAGCTACGAGGCTTGTGTTATGAATACCAGGTAGTTGATATACTAAAGTAAATATACATAACTTTAAATACATATATTTATATATATATATATATATATATATATATATATTTCATATATATATATATATATATATATTTCATATATATAAACACCGATGACTGGAGTACAAACATTCGTGCTCATCACACAAATAGATGCCCCCAGCAAGACTTGAACCCGCGACCGCTAACACAGCAAGTGGTGTCACTACAAACTGAGCTAAATGTGTCGTCATATTTCTTCATATGTCATCATATTATTGAATAAGATAATATAATTTTGCCCGCAACTATGCTCGCGTGGTAGACACGTTAGCAAAAAGTACCTTATAACTCATAAGCTACTTTTATAGAAAATAGATTATTTCCATTTGGAATATCACAAAAAACCGTCAAGTCATCACACCTTAAAAATGAGCTGGTGGTAGGACTCTGTCAAGCCTGAGGAGTCCGACTGGATGGGTACCACCCCCTTATCTATTTCTGCCGCCAAGCAACAATGATTGCATTGTTGTGTTCCGGTTTGAAGGATAAGGTAGCCAGCGCAATTACAGGCAAGAGGCATATCATCTTAGTCCTCACAGTGACAACGCATCTGTGGTTCTGCATTTTTGTTACTTAAAACCTAAGTGCATGAACCGTAGGTGTTATGGGCGACAGGTACCGCTTTCCATCAGGTGGTCTGACTGCTCGTTTGTCACTGAATCGCATAAAAAAAAATGAGCAAATACACTCATTCATTCAATCATTTTCAGGGAACATTTCTGCATACTTGCTTTATTTTAAATTAATTGTTATACATCACTAAACAAGTTCTATATCGGCTTCCATAGAGTTAAAATGTGGCCTGTGGGAAACTATTTTTTTCTTGATTTTATTATTTCTTATGTTTAAGACACAGTATTGAATATTGATATTAAATATTGGTTATTATTTTTCATTAAAAAGAAGTAAATTAAAGGCATCATTCCGCAGAAAACAGCTAGTACAGTCAAAATAAATCTACATAAAATTAAAATCCTTAATATCTTAGAAACCTACACCGTCGGGTAAGATAAATAGCCATGTAACTTTCCATGAGGACACCATCAAACAAATAAAACCCATTTACCTCATGTGTCGTATCTGTTGACCTAGACTCTGCAGGAAGCGGCCTTCGCTCAGGAAATTGCACTGAACTTCAGCAAATGATAATTGCGTTGATATAATTACGCATATGTACTATACTCCCGTCATAAGAAAGAAGGCCGTAACTAACAATTTAGTCAAAAACGACTTACATGCAGATTCGGTATCAGCAAAAAGAGTTTTACTCGATATTCTTACTCATAAACCTCTAAGTCTTACGAATCCGGAGATACCGTAAGCATTTTAATCGTAACTACGTCAAAACTAGTAGTAATTTTAACATAGTAATAAGACAAAACTTCAAATATCTCGAAATCTACTTTGACAAAGTTACGGCCTACTTTCTTATGACAGCAGTATACTTATACAAGTAAATATCTATTTTACCAGCGACTTACCCTCGCTTCACTCATGGGTTCTTTGGAGGCTTTTGTTTTATAATATTTATATAGAGACAGCGCCAACTTTTAGCAAATATTATTACTAACAACAGCCTATGTGTTACCGGGTCATAATCTATCTATGTAGGTACAAAATTTTATTCTAATCTGTCTATTTATAAAAGTAATTTAATATACTCGTAAATAATGTTTGTTGGTTTTAACTTCCTTTGACTTTACTATTTCGGTATAGAAAGAGCGTGAGCTGAAAAATGGCATGAGCTTTTTGTTTCAATACGTTTCTGTAACTAGGATTTAGGTTCTTGTGGGATATAGTAGGTATGTTTAAAAAAAGTATGATCCCGCGGGATGAAAATAATTAAATATATTTAATGCAAAAACTATTGTTTTTCTTTATGTTGAAATCGTAACTAAGAATAAAGTTTACTTTTAAAATAGTACCCAACTTTGCAGGTTACTACACAATAATATACAAGAAACCAAGAAGATTGCAGAAAAAAAACAATCATATCTCTCCCGTAATAATGATTTCCGTAAAGCATTGAAACCAAAAATTTAAAAAAAAAACACGAAAAAATCCGAAAAGATAGTTTTATTTTAAATGTCAAATATTCGCGTAAATCTAAGAAAATATTAATTAGACCACAGAAAAATTCAAACCACATTAAACATCTCCGATGTATTTATTTATTCATTTATTTACTTTTAAAGGGAAACATAGAGTAAAATAAATAATTACATTATAAAACATATAAAAGTAATCCTTAGTCAAACAAGTTTCCACATATATCTAATACATAGTACATAATAAAGCTACAATATCTATACAGATAAATAAAATTGAAGTGTCTGTTTGTAATGTCAAAATAACAGCTTTTTACTAAATGCATATGGAATTATATACAGTGCTTATAAGAAAAACTCATTTTTCCAAATTTTTGTGTCTGTCCGTCTGACTGTCTGTTTTTTCCGGCTAATCTCCAAAACGGCTGGACCGATTTTGACGGGACTTCCAATGGCAGATAGCTGATGTTATAAGGAGTAACTTAGGCTACTTTTATTTTAGAAAAAGAATTAAGGCTCCGTAAAACAACGTAATACGTGCCGTAAATAATATAATTAGTAAAAAAATATAAAAATAACGTATATAATTTAAAATAAAAAAATATATAAAAAAAATACTACATGGTATTTCGAGATAAAATGTGGGTCACCTAGTACTTATGTATAAATAAAAAAGAGTACCTAGTTCCACTATCAGACAAATTCCGTCCATACATACATGCCATATATGTTGAGGCGAGAACAACATTTACTTTTTAATCAAATCAAACGTAATTTAAACTCTATTCAAAGGGTTTAAAGTTTAAATTGATTAGCACTCAAGTTATTGTTTTTACTGAATCATTTCATATGTAACATTGCCATTTGTAAAACTCAATGCCGACATCGGAAGGAAATAAGGTCGATCGAGACATGTTATCAATAACGCGTGAGTTAATACTTTAATTTTCATTGCAATATGCAATAACAACTGTAAAATCCTTTATTTTAAACGTATAATAAAGTTGTAATATGGTTAAGTTTGTGCAATTTCTTACTAAATAATTAATTTTAGTCTAGAAAGATAGGCGAGGGTTGACATATGGGTGAATCTTTTTGTCGCGGAAGTTATGCGTAAGCGTTCCCGCGGCGTCCCACTAAGGCGGAGGGGAGGGAAAAGTTGGGGTTTAGCGGGTAGTACGGGCTCTTCTAGTCGGTGAGCCCAACATAACCACCTGGGGGTACAGGTGGTATGCGTAAATGCATTCCCCAACTATAAAAAAAAAAAAAAAAAAGTGGGTGAATATTTTTATTGAATACAGGATTTAGTTTTTATGAGATTATAATTGAAATAAACAGTAAAAATCTCGAATAATCTCTTACTCAAAGCAATGGTAGTCCAGTTATAACGCGCTCGCTTAAGAAACAAAGTGAAGTGGGTTCAAATCGCGAGTCTCGAACCTCTGATATTTTCACGTGCGAATCATTTCCAATATGATTACCACATGGAATATAATATCTTACGGTGAAAGAAAACATCGTGAGGAAATCTGCATGTCTGGGAGAACCTAGCAAGACATGTGAAGTCCGCCAACCGACACTTTGGCATCAGCACAGCGTGGTGGGCTATGGCCTGATCCCCCTCGTATGGGAGTCCAGTACCCAGCAGTGGGACATTTAACAAAGAAGGGGCTGAATATGAATACGAATGTAGATGAAGTGGTAACGTATTAATGCAAAAAATATCTGAGGAACCAACTACATATTGTATAAGTTTTTGAATTTTTTATTGAATAAGTTGTGAGGCTAAAATCTTTAACAAAATAAGCTCTATAAGCCATAAAAGGACATACATTCAAATAAAGTATTGTTTGCTCAATTAAATAAATCCAATAATAAATCCATACCACATATGTTTCCCAAAAGCCCACCCAATAAGGTAAAGGTTACCACTAGGTCATATCGCGTTGAATGTGTCTAAATTGACATATTGCAGTTTTAATGAGTAAAGATTGCTTTCCATCGTCTCCTATACTATTTATTACATAATTAAATATGCTAATTTATAATAATCACTCATTAAAATGACACCAAAACCTCCATACCATCTATTCTAAACGCCATTATAATTACAACTAGCGACTCAAGCTCGCTCCGCTGGGCTTCGTCCGTTTCGACTCGGTTTTGACGTTTTATATAGATTTCTCAAGATGAGTAGTTTTCCTGCAGTGAAAAGTATCCTATATGTTGAACCGGATAGCCAGCTATCATCATACCAAATTTCATCAAAATCTGTCCAGTGGTTTTCTCGTGATGCGATCACAGACAGACAGACAGAGACAAAATTTTCTAAAACTATAAAATTGACCTCTGTATTGACAATAATGGCTATTCCAATAAGATTTTCCAAAAAATATTTTATGTACAGATTCGACACAGTTAGAATTTTATTATATATATAGAAAATTAGGCCTGAAAAGTCAAAGTAATTATATAGCTAAAGAACTCTTTAATAAAGTAGATTGAAAAGGAAAAACGTAAGTACTATATAATCGATATATGAATATTTACATAACGCCTTCAAACTTTATCAAAAGAAAATTTCGCTTCACACTAAACGATAAGGTTTAAAACGTATTCCTTTTACGTCTCATTCAAATGAAAAAGAACCATTTATCAGGAGAACCCTAGAACCTGGCATGTCACTCACGACTCCATTCGCGATACTTTCAATGCCAAAATATAATAAGGCCAAGATCGCACCACATACTTATGTACTTAAGTTCTTTAAGACCTGTATGGTGGTACAAGATGCAAGAGACTAGCGGATTAATAAAATACTAGTGATCGCCGCGTGGTTGAAAATCAACCATAATTCATTAAGTTATATATTTATATATTACAATATTAATGTATTCTCAATTTGACCACAGACTTTAACAATAAACAAAAGAGTATATATGCGTGTGATTTAATGTATTTTTATGCATAATTAAAAATATAGCATTCTGCACTCCTTCTCTATATAAACTACAAGTGTGGGAAATTTCATACTCCTCCGTCCGCGCAATTTTCGTAAAAAGGGGTACAAAGTTTTTGCTTCACGTATTAATATAATATAGATTACAAAAGAATATGGATGAATAAATTTACTGTTTTCATATCGACTAGTATAATCTTTTAATATTTTTTTTTACGAAATACCAATCTTACCCATAAAGTATCTCTGCAAATAGTCATGCTAATTTACTATTGTTGTGGCGTCAAAACTAAGGACTAATAAAAAAAGGACACGTCTTTAAGTTACATACGTATATGTTTGTGATTTCTCATAGTTCTATACTTTAAACAGTTTATAGCATAGCGTTATAGCGTTTTATAGCGTTTATAGCAATAGTACATTTTTTAATACCATTTACGTATGGTGTGCTATGGGACAAAAGGAGACAAAAGACTATTGTAGTCAAATAAACATGTCTAAAACAAATATGGCTTCTTTAATCTCTATTAATACTCTAATATTTTTTTAATTTCTTAGTTGAGGCTAAAGTATCACTTCGACCTATCTATTGTACAGCCACATTTTAAAATAGAGTTACCAATAATCTTTGCCGCTGTAATAAACTGTAGCATTTATTTAGAGATACTCTCCATAATTTCATCTGGACCTAGAAACTATTTCCCAAGATGAATATTGCGCTTGATCATTAGAGGTCCAAATTCCACCAGAAGATGTAGTGGCGTATCTGTCTCCATCTTTCTACTTCTTCTGAAGGTTTGTGTTTGACTTAAGAGGATTGTGAAGCTCTAAATTTTCATACAAAAAGCGATAACGTTTTTCCCCCCATTAACATAGTCTAATTTTTATAATTCTGGAAATGTTGTCGGTATAATGAAAAACTAAGTCCATACGTTTTTATTTTAAAGAAATATTGCGTATGATAAAAGTTATTAGCATCTAAATATCTGTATTTTTTAATTAAAAACTTCCTCGACCGTTTTTTTTAATTAAACAAAACTGAATTACTAAACAAGTAAAACATACAGACCTAGATTAAGACTTACTGAATCTAACGAGACCGAAATTGTCTCATTTCGTAAATTTTTAGGGGGGAGAAAACGTTATCGCCCGAAACAATATTACAAACAGGAAATGTAGGTAATTGCCTCTAAGATTTGCAGCTCTCTCTATCGCACCATAAAGGTTGGCAAAGCAAGCGGTATGAAGAGATAGCATTTTTTTTAAAACCTACTCGCGCCGCGTATCGACACTTCACAATCCTCTTAACCTAAGATCACAACATCAAATATCTAACCATGTATCTAATCTAGTGAAATGTTCACATCTCCAAAGACTTGGACCACACGCGGTACCCCCGATACACCTGTGTCAACACATCTCACGAACAAATTAGTACCATGAATATTATGATATCCATTCAATAAATCTATTTATTTGTTCGAGAATAAACTCGACGATTATTTGTATATTTATAATTATGTAACCTTAACTCACGATTCGTTTTGAAAGCAAATATAATCAAGACATCATTACTAGAAATATTAATTTTGGTTTTTAGTTCAATAAATACATATAACTGAATTAAGTAAATACACTCGTAAATATCATGTACTGTAAACATCAAAAATTTACGTCTTCTGACTGTTAGTTAAGAAAAATTAAGCATGAACAACAAGGTTCGAAGAATGAGTTCAAATAACTTATATTTTATATACCATTGAAAACAATACTTTGCAGAAAACGTATATGTAGAAGAAATAGAAAATTATGAATTACTAGCGACTCACCCTCGCTTCGCTAGGGTTCGTCCCTAGGTTGATTCCTCATAAAAAATTTCATCCTCATTTTCACCCCCTTAAGGGATGAATTCCGAGATAAAAAGTATCCTATGTCCTTCCCAGGGTCTCAAACTATCTTCTTACCAAATTTTCATCTAAATCGGTTCAGTAGATCCAGAGATTACCCCCTACAACCTCACAAACTCACAACTCACAAACTGTACATCTTTATAATTTTAAAATAGATTTACTAATTACTACTGTTTTTTACTATCTTCATTTTTTGACAATAAGCCTTTGCCTAATTCATAATCTTTTTTTCGGAGATGTATCTGAACTTAAATTTAAATCCTGCTAGAGGTAAATATTTTGTCATTATATCTATATATTTCCAGCTGATTTAGACCTGAGATGAAGCGATTTGCATACATTAAATAACACGCTCTATTACAACTTTGATAAACACCGGAAAAACGATTAAACCATTAAACGATTTATAAGGGACTAATTATAATTTAAATAATAAGGAAATATATATGTGTACAAATAACTTTTAATTTTTACAAGATTGATGATACACAACTATCAGTCGACAGCTAAATGGAACACGTGTGTACTGAATTATTTAACCGGACTAAAGTATCGGCCGACAGCTTAGTTTTATGACAATCTGCGGACGCGATTATCGTAACACCATGGTCGCGCCTGTAACACCATGGTCGTAGGTGGTCTTTTTAACCATTTACCTGTGTGAAGTAGATACTAGGTAGGTAGGCACAGCCTAAAAATCAAACAGTCATCCGTCGAAGCCGTCTAGACAGGGCAATCGTGCGGGGTGTGAGGGGTGAGGCGCGGGTAGGCAAGCCCGAGCTGCATACACTGCTGCCGCCCGAATTAGTAAGTAGCTCAGGACACGACTTTAAGGGTTGTCGCGTGCTTGTTATAATTTGTAAGTAATTAAAATGGTTCATACTACATGAGATGTGACTTACATTATATTATTTTAAATAAAACTTCATATACTTTAAAAACTTTAGAACTTTAAAAAAGTAAATCTTTTCGGATTATTTCGCGGATTTATTTTGATTTTTGGTTCCCGACGTTTGAATGCTTTATATTTATAGCATTCATTTTTATTTAAAGTGTCAAATATTCGCGTAAATCTAAGAAAGTATTATATTATATAAAACATTGTAAAACTCAGTTTAAATTTGTCTCCGCGAAATGCCTTAATATAATATATTATCGAATATTGAAGTTTTTCAAAGAAAATTCATAAAATATTGAAATTCTTCACAGCAACGAATACAAAAGTAATCATTGCTGTGAAGAACTTCGATGAATGACTAAATAATTATATTAAATTTTAAATAATTTATTTAAAAACCTGTGATAACCCTACGTGCTGCGGAGTTGCCACGCCATCGTTGTCGGCTTTTAGTCAAACATCATAGGCGATGGCTCAATGTTATTTTTTGTACACTGTGATGTAGGTAAGTCGTGGTCGTTTTCGCCTGGACTACGACCATATGTTATATGTATGAGTTTAATGTATGAGTTTAAAGTATACATAACTTATTATAAAGAGAAAAAGTTTGTTAGTTTGTGTGTAGGAGGCAATCTCTGAAACTTTAAAAATTTTGAAAATTCTTTTAATAATAAAAATCTGCATTGCCAATAAGTGTTGTTGAGAATTTTTTATTTCGAAAAATGAATTTTCTGTCAGAATTGATAATAACTTAAATTGAAGTCGTAAAGAAACGTTGTATTGCTTTATCAGCGTTTGAAATAAAGCAGAAAATGTATGGTGAACAGATACATAGGTACATAAGGACGCACCCGAGCAAAGCGAAGATAGGTCGCTTATAATAAATATTTTAGTTAAAATTCACACATTATGTATATATACATATATATTTTCATATTATCAAATTGTGCCTTAAGAGTTTTTAAAAAGGTCTACAGAGAAGTAAACAAAAATTTCAATGTCGTCAACACAATGATGTAAATATTCTTAAATGGTCAAATTTTAATTTATTACCAAAAAAGTTTTTTATATAACACACAATAAACTTTAACATTGCGCTTAAAGCCGAGATAAAATGTGCCGACTCTATATATTTATTTTATAGTTTTTATTAATGATTTTACTTTTGCACTTAAACGACACCTGTAAATTATAGAATAAATTATCACCACACGGCTATTTATTTGATCTTTCAATTGTTGCAATATGTAAAATTATTTTATGCAGATTTTAAAGGTTATACAATTAACCAGTAAAAAAATACATACAGATGAACATAGAACCTCCTTTTTGGTAGTAGGTTAAAAATAGGACCTTACGATGAATGCGAATGCAACCAAAATTATCTATATCTATACATATAATAAATTCAGAGTCGAATCTGTACATTAAATATTTTTTGGAAAATCTTATTGAAATAGTCATTATTACCGACACAGATGACGAATCTATAATTTTTAGAATTTTCGTCTGTCTGTCTGTCTGTTAATCTCTTCGTCTGGGAACTTTCATGAGAAAACCACTGGACAGATTTTGAGTATGATGATAGCTGGTTATCCGGGTCAACATGTGGAATACTTTTTACTGCGGGAATATCTCTGAGAAATCTATACTAACCATAGGGACGAAACCGAACGGAGCGAGGGTGAGTCGCTAATCATATATTAAAGAAATACTAAGATATAATTTTTGAACAATACTTTTACCAATCCATTATCTTACGTGATAATTGCTCTTAAGGACATAACATATCTCTGATCAATCTCTCGATTGATATAAACTACAAGTAAACAACTGTGACCCCATTAAACAACAAGTGAATAAACAATTGTTTTATCGACTCTACTTGCGTCATTTTATTTATAGTATGAATATAGATAATCTTTTTTGTAATGTTGGGAAATGCATTTACTCATACCACCTGTATACATACAGGTGGTTAAGTGGGACTCAACCGCAAGAAAATCCAGTACTACCCACTAAAACCCAATGGAACCACCGTTAATGGGGTATCGCAGGAGCACTTACGCCTTTAACAACGAAAACCCGTCAACAAGCCTGCCAAAGCAGACCACAACAACCATAAGGTTGCTCCCACGGACCACTTTACTTCCCAATGAAAATTTTTGCCTTCAAGCTCGGCTTGTTTGCCGGTCGCTAATGAGCCCCACACATTTACACACATGGCGTACACAAATAGCGCACACACAGGGGGAGGATAAATATAACTTGTACTTGATGATGTTTTTCACTATCAGATCGTCTCGGTAGTGCTATATTCCGAGCTTTTATTCGAAAAGCTTTCTGACTAATTTTAAATGAGGTAACTAAAAAACTAAGCGTTTCCAAAAGTTTTTTTACTGACTAAACCTCATATATAAAATCGGTTGACAAACAGTTCGAAAAAATCGGTTGAAAAAAAGGTACTGATTTTTTTTCTTTAACTTTAAATATAAACCTTATATTTAGTTTAATTTCATCAAAAGGAAAATCAACTAAAAATAAGAAAAAATACATATTATTTTTTTTACTGAGTGGGATCATCGACTTCAAAATAGCTTTAAATGTCACACTATGGGAAGTTTTTTTTGTATCATATATGTTTTTTTTTTTACAAAAGAAAAAAATATAGCGTAACATACGTAAATAAAAATATACACTCATATCATAATTCTTCTTTGACATCGGTTGCAAAGTAAGGTTGTGTCGGGGGAAAACCTGCAGTTTAGATGTAATAAACTGACACGTAAAACTTGCGGTTTTTTTTAACCTTCATCGCTCATACTAAATTAATGATCTTTTATAATTCTTACTTAATATTATAAATGCAAGTGTTGAAAATAGTTGACTTGTCTTCTATTAAAAAGATTTGAAAAAGTGCTATAGAATCCTAATATCACATGTGCGAACTTATATAAGATTTCCTTCTGCAATCCTTAAAGAATAGATATTAAAAAAATACGATTACATTTGACATTTCAACACAATTTTTAAAATCAGTTCACAATCAAAAAAACATACACTAATATAAAATATTTCCTCGTTTTTTGAAGTCAGTTAAATTGTATTGTGACTCAATCATCATATATCATATCATTTAAGGGTAACTTTATATTAGTTATGCCAATTTTTATTTAAACCTATATATATTATAAAAATCTGAGTCGAATCTGTACATTAAACATTTATTGGAAAATTTTATTGAAATAGTCATTATTATCGGTACAGAGACCGAAATTAGATTTTTTGTCTGTCTGTCTGTCTGAGAATTCAACACGAGAAAACCACTGAACAGATTTTGATGAAATTTGGTATAATGACAGCTGGTTCAACATATAGGACAACACATATATTTTTATCAAACATATACATACATATTCGATATCTTTGAAAAACAAATTCAGAAATAAATTTACCAGACAAAAAACCGGTGTCATTGATGTTGCTCAGAGAATCAGCAGGCAGAATCAGTGGCAGTGGGCCGGCCATATCTGCAGGAGAACGAATAACCGTCGGAGCGAGCAGGTTCTCGAGTGGAGACCACGGCTAAGGAAACGCAGTGTGCGACTCTCCCCTGCTATATGGTGCGACGACCTGCGTCGGTCGGCTGGATGCACAACTCAAGATACCGCTTAATTGCTCATCATAATAGAGACCTATTCCAATAGTGGACTAAAAATAAAAAAAATAATTAAATAAATATGTTGGAACATTAACACACAGCATCATCTAGTTCCATGGTAAGCTACGAGGCTTGAGTTATGGATACCAAATACTCGTAGCTAATACACTACACATATATAACTTTAAATACATATATATTATAAATATAAATACCCAACTGGAGTACAAACATTCGAGCTTATCACTCAAATGAATGCCCCCAGCAGGATTCGAATCCTCAACCGCTGGCACAGCAAGGCGGGTCACTACAAACTGACCCAAACGTGTCCTTGAAAAGGGCTGATGATAATAATGATGATAGAAATTGTAAAGCTCTTTTCCGGAATATATATAGATACAATTATAACATACATATACAAAATATTTCCGTACAATTCTAGTATAGTAATTAAGATAAAATATGACTATAAACTACATAGAAACATGTGACATATCCAACACGTGAACAATTGCACTCAAACGATAACCCTCAGCTATCAGAATGTAGAAATACCTAAGGTTAAATGATTTGCAAACCTAAGCTAGATATAAATACTATCAGGAAACAAATCACGGAAGAAATACACAAGGATGAGTAAATGTTTTGTTCTTTATGAGATTGATTGTAAAAGCAACCGTAATACGGAATGTGGTTTTTACTTCCTATTACTATTTTATTGTATTTTATAGACACTGTAGGATATGGCTTAGGGCGAGGTTAGTGTTACTCATACACAGGAACTATAAATATAAATATATAAATATGTTGGGATATTAACACACAGCACCATCTATTTCCGTGGTAAACTACGAGGCTTGTGTTATGGATACCAGATAGTTGATACACTACACATATACAACTTTAAATACATACATTGGTAAGTATAAACACCCGTGACTGCAGTACAAACATTCGTGCTCATCAAACAAATGAATGCCCCCAGCAGGACTCGAACCCGCGACCACTGGTACAGCAAGTGGGGTCACTACAAAATGAGTCAAACGTGTCGTCAAAACTTTACTATAGTTTAAGTAAAAGCTTCGAAGTTAAGCTTACTTTTTTAAGCTAGTGTTTTTAATAATAATAATCATCATCGTACCAAAAAGGAATAACTTGATAGGGATGAGTTCAGATGAGAGATGTAGGTAGGCAGAAATAAAATAAACTTCTTTAAGAAATAGCAATGCTGCCATCGATCAAAAAAATACTAGATACACAATCAGCGACAAAATGTCCTCATCGATGGGCGCTCATTTTAACATTTGAGCGCGCTTTTATTTTTTTATTTTTTTTTTGTGAAAACATCTTCAAACATTGCATTTAAGGTTCAATTTACATTGTTGTACATTTATTTCAACTAGAATAATTCCCTAAACACTATTGGTGACAGTTATAAGAGAACTTTTGCATGGGATTATGTATCTAGTAGGTACTTTTTTGATCGATGAATGCTGCCAATAGGATAAAGGGTTTATAAATATTGTTCAAATGAAGCGACCGATATAATGATAGAATTTCCCTTCAACAAGTTAATTGAGTTAAGTTGATCATTTATAGTTTAGTTTTTCAAAGCTACATTAATTAGTATTATTTCCATGCCAATATCTGTTGAAAAATATAATATCATCTAACCGCAATTAACTGCAAAGATAGAAATTTGTCATTAAAGACTGATGATAGATCATGCAGGTCCGCTAAAAGTCGATATTTATATCGATATTTAGATCGATAGTCGATATGGTTTTTGCTGTTTTGTAAAATTAGCAATATTTTTTATTATCTTAAACTATAAGCAGAAAAGAAACTTGCATTGTTTTCTCTGTTCTTTGCCACACACTATAAAACTATATGGAAATAAAAACGTGCGGGTATTGAATATTTACTACAGACTCACTGTTAAACTTAAAGCGTCTTGAAATATTGAATTATAAAATAATAATATTAACAATCCTACTAATTTCAGTATATTCTACAATCAACTCCTTGTCTCAAAATTACATGTAATTTCAAAAATTACAAAACGTACATATAACATAAACTTTCTAAACATGTAAAAGGAAATCTTAACTGTTTCAACAATCTAAGTCATTGCATTAATCTGCTTCCGCGACTCTACTTTATTGTTTTTTACTTTCTAAAAATGGTCTGCAATTCTTTCCAACATATAGTAAGTGTAAATACTAGCACTTCCTCCGGCTTCTCATTGAGATTTTACATTAATAGACAATAATACAAAAACAAATATATATATCTACTATTATTATAAAGAGGCAGAGTTCGTTTGTTTCTTGCGCTAATCTCAGGAACTGCTAATCCGATCTGAAAAAATCATTTTGCATTAGATAGCCCATTTATTGAGGAAGCCTATAGGCTATACATCATGTAATATATAGTCTCTATTCCATTCTATTCCATTAACCGTTAAATCTTACCCGAAGCCGAGCGAAGCGATTGTGAGTGGCTAGTATTGGATAATTTAATTAGTTATGTATATAGTTATTAGCATCTTAAGAATATATAATATGAGATACATATTTCATGTAATAATAGAAAAAATATTTAATCTATAACAATCATATCAAGTAACTCTAATGATAAACGATATAGAAATAAATAAAACAGAATATAATAACATAAACAAGGCAGTAGCCCAGTATCGCGCTCGCTTGGGAAACCAAGTCTCGAACCTATGACATTTTCCATTCGTCCTTACGGTGAAGGCAAATATTGTGAGGAAACCTGCATGCCTGAGGGAACTTAGCAAGTTTTCGAAAGATATGTAAAGCACGCCAACCTGTGCTTCACCCATGTGGTGGCCTACGGCCTGATCCTCTCTTATTGAAGGGAGGCCCTTTGCACGTACCCAGCAGTGGGACGTCAAAAAGGGTTAAACACAGGGATAGTTAAATTGAATGATACACTTTATTGTACACCACAAAAAGAAATTAACAAAAATTGATGATGCGGCAGGAGGCGGCCTTATCGTTATAAGCTACTTAAAGCATACAGACAAATTAAATACATATTTTTTTTACATTTCTAATACATACATGTATATGAATACTATTATATTCATTTATACAGACAGTGCATAGTTATTTCATGCTGTTTTTATCTAGTTAGCGAATCTAGTGACAGGTGGAAGTAAGCTGTGAGGCTCAGAGCCTCTATTACTTGGCTGCATTAACTTGTTCTATGGTAATTAATGTTACAATTAAAAAAAAAAAGAAGTTTTTAATTAATTTATTCTAGATTAAAGAGGATTAATTGATGCAAATTACATTAAAATTATAAATACGAAAGTTTTTAAGCATATAAGTAAGTGTGTGTGACGTGTGTGTGTGTCTGTTGACTACGAATTAGTCATGGCCTCAGTTCTAAAGGATCGGATTGAAATTCTCAATGAAAATAGCGTACAATATTAACATGTAGGCCACTTAGGCCAGGTAAAAAAATTACTAAACTCATAAACGTGTATGTATTCTTCAACCCTTTTTAATGTCCCATAGCTGGGCTCGGGCCTCCCTTCTATTCAAAGGGGATCAAACCATAGTCCACACGCTGGCTTATTGCCGTTGATATTGGATTTCACATGTCTTTCGAAAACTTAATAGGTTCTCTCAGACACACAGATTTCCTCACGATGTTTTCCTTCACCGTAAGACAAGTGGTAATCATGTTGAAAATGATTCGCACATGAAAATATCAAAAGTGCAAGTGATTTAAACCCGCTTCATTCGGTTTCCCAAGCGAACGCGATACCACTGGGCTACCACTGATAAATATATATGTACTATAAATAATTTCGCAAATCGATGTACATATATTGTTCTAATATAATCGATATTTCAGATACATTCTATATAAAGCAATTATCTCTCACTGTAATCTATTAATGTAATATAAGGAAGTATAAATTATAAAACATCGATCTATAAAAATACGACAAAAAAGAAATGTTTAGTTTTTGTTTTGTACTTTTTTCCTCCATCTTGGATTAATCTATTATATCGATTATTTATTCTATTGTGCAATCGATGTTATGAAGGATGAAATGTTACGCCATTACTTTTTATTATAAAATAGGAAAAGTACGAACTCAAATGCATAAACATAAAAAAATATATATTTAATATTATTAGAGTATTTGAAAACAAATTACAAGTAAATATTATATTTTAAGTTAGGTTAGGTTTGGTTTAGTTTCTGTGTTTTTAAACAGAATCGTTTTATCAGTTAGCATCTAACATGTCTTAAAATAGTGAGACCTATAATATGGATTACATTTGAGACTGTAGATACGTATATATATATTCAAGCGATTTAAGTTTTAGTCTCTTTACAGGTTCATGAGCTTCGAATAGCACATAAAGATATCTTGATCTACTCCGTAAGAGAAGAAACGCTCTACAATATTTTAAAAATATAGCCACGGCACAGACTAACTAATAGTCCCTGTCACGGTATATATTAAACTAGCGACTCACACTCGCTTCGGTTCGGGTTCGTCCCTAGACAAAAACAAATTATCCCACGTGAACCATACATTTTTCCGGGATGATATATAACCTATAGCCTTCCTCAGTTAACGGGCTATCTAATGCAAAAAGAATTTTTCAAATCGGATTAGTAGTTCCTAAGATAAGCGCGTTCAACCAAACAAACAAACACTCTTCAGCTTTATAATATAAGTATAGATTTTAACTTATAACTTTTGCTTATTTAAGCTTAGAAATGTTATTTTTTACATATTTCAAGTATTTTATTAGCGATACCTATTGTAGAATGTAGGCAAGCTTCACTTGATAAAAGATCACGCATGCGTTCGATTTGATTTTCCCACCGTGTGGTAGAGGAAGAACTTGTATCGCTCTTGTGCATTAAGATAGTCTCAGTAGAAATAAGAAATGTTACCATAAATTAATTAAAACTACAATTCAATTCAATTCTCTTGTTAATCCCTTCAAAACGCGCCAGTTGAGCACAGATTACTTTGCCAATGTCACGTAGAATGATGAAGGATATCGAAGTTAAAATGACATTTTCTATACTAATATTATAAAGAGGAAAGGTTTTTTTGTTTGTTTATTTGTACCGAATAAGCTCCGAAACTACTGAAACGATTTAGATGAAATTTGGTAAAAAGACAGTTTGTGGCCCTGCGAAGAACATAGGATAGTTTGTATAGGGAAGCAACCTAGGGACGAACCCGAGCGAAGCGAGGCTTTGTCACTAATATAATATACAATTATTGAATTTTGACGTTTTATACACGACTAGCATTACCCGCGGCTCCGCCCGCGTTCAAATGACCAAGAGCCATATTCTTAGGTTTTACATATTAGTATACTCTTACATTGCAGTTTTTGTATTTTTTCTCAGAAATGAGATATTTTCCCGCGGTAAAAAGTATCCTATATGTTGACCCGGATAACCAGCTATCACCATACCAAATTTCATCAAAATCCCTCCAGTGGTTTTTCTGTGATGCGGCAACAGACAGACAGACAAAAATTCTTAAAACTATAGATTCGGCCTCTGTATCGATAATAATGTTTATTTCAATAAGATTTTCAAAAAAATATTTAATGTACAGATTCGGCTTAGTTACATTTACACAATTTTATTATATGTATAGATTATTTCTAGAAAGTATCATGGCATATTCTTATTTTTAACTTCTCACTATGAATATAAAAATATTTGCTTATCTACAATCTACGCAGTATATATTCTACAATCATTCATCTCAATGTGACAGTTAAATCTTAAAGCAATAAATTTTAAAATAAATAGTCCCAGAACAGTGGCTGTGGAAGTGCCATTGACATAAAACATACATTTCCTGCGCGACCTTATGTGACGCGGAAACGGTACCGGTGAAAGATAAAGAGTACGGTCGGCAAAAAATATATTATTAATTCTTATTGTCTAGATACTAGATTTGAAGAATTTTTTGGCTCAACCAATAAATTTTTTTTAAAGGTAGTGTTTAAATAATACAGATATCACTAAATACTAATAGCTAGACATGATTAAATAATTAAATATTTTATAGTATAAGTTCTTATACAATATAGAATAAATAAATTCTTCTTTGTAGTTGATAGAAGTATATATTAAATTATTATTATTTACAATAAAAGTTTATTGCTTAGCAGTGAACAGTTGTTGGTAAAATATGCACATACATAGTATGTTTTCTAATTTTATATTTACTTTGAATGTGGATTAAAATATATGCAACATACTGTGAATTTGTGTACTTTTAATCTGTTTGTAATCTGTATAGTATACTAGCGACTCACCCTCGGTTCGTCCCAAGGTGATTCTTTAAATTGACTTTTTTATTTATGAACCGATTGAAATGAAACAAATACTAAAGTATAGCTTACCATAATATATTATTGAAACCGCACCCAAATCGTTTAAGCCGTTTCTGAGATTAGCGCGAACAAACGCACAGACAAACGGACAAAAATTCTAATAATCATTGTTTTGGGTTCTATTTCGTTAATAAGTATTGATGATAGTTTTTCTCAAATATCTTCTATGGTCAGACACTTTTATCAATAAGGTTAAAAATCATTATTATATTTTTTACGCTGTTGCAGTACACGCTTGTGTTTCTACCTTAATTGTGTTTTCATAATAAGATTAAGAATAGGTGAACTAATTTGCTAAAATATACAGTTAGCAAAAATAAAAATAATACATTTCCCAGTACTTATTTATCTGCGATCGGTACTTCACGATATGCGACCTTCCTCAATGTCGCGTCACTTTGACAATAACATGCTATACGTATACCAATAATTTACATTTCTACTCACCTCTAATCCATTGTAATAAGGATTAAATTACAATATTTACTGAACTTTAAATTTGTTTTAATGAAAATACAGTTATTTTAGCAGTTTGCGTGTCACGAGTGTCATTTTATTTTATAGAAGCCCATAAATATCTCGAGATACTACATAATCACTTTGTGTTGCTGCGTAAAAAAAAAAGATAAACCATCACACACTTTCGCATTCATAATAATATTTTTCTTTATTGTGATATATCATCCCTTTCTTTAACGTCCCACTGCTGGGAGTGGGCCTCGCTTCAATACGAGGGGTTTCAGGTCATAGTCCACCATTCTAGACAAGTGCGCATTGGCGAACTTCACATGTATTTCGAAAACTTGTTAGGTTCTCTCAAACATGCAGGTTTCCTCACGATATTTTCCTTCACCGTAACACAAACTTCACGTTTTCTTTAATATTAACAACGAATGTAAGATTAAAAATACATATCATATAATACTAATTTACTATCTGCTAAAGGACCTGCTTTGCTATCTAGCATAGCTCAAAAGTCTATACCACCTTTTACCATCAACATGAGCAATTTGTTAAGGTGCTCATTACAAATGGAAATTATTTTGAGTCTACTGGAAAGAAATTCCTTTAACTAAATACGGAAAAATTAAAAGCTAAAATATTTAATAGGCCACAAATTTAACTGCTCGCAAAATTAAGTCAAAACAATAAATTAAACAGTCTAATGCATAGAAATCATTTGTGTCAGTAATTAAAAAAACTTTCTTTGTAAATATGAAAGTACCAAACTATCAAATTTTGCCCAACAATATACTTGAAAAATATTGGTTGCAACATGACCGTAGAATTTCATTATTTACACTCTTATCAAGACCAATTTCCTGAAAATCACGCCGACTTAAGTGATAAACAAGAAGAAATATTCCATCAACACTTTCAAACTATGCAGGAATGTTACACATTACTGCTACTGCAGGGCAGAGTACTGCTAAACTTTTGAACAAGACCCACAAGAAATGTTAAATTCATTGAAAAAATCATTTTTGGCGGCTTTCGCAAATTAAATTTATTTTTATAATGATTTCTTTGAGTTTTTTACAAAAATACACATAAGCCATTTCTCAAAAACTAAAGCTGATGGATGAAAACGACTTTCATTTTAGAGTCACAATGCCAAATGGCTTCAGAAAAGCTACTTAAACTTTCGAAAAAAAAATTAACCTAAAAACTGTTCAATAACTAGTCTTATTCATTATAAAAATACTCTAAATAAAATCATAAAAATGTCGTTTACTACCCTCACATTTATTGATCAATATGAGTGATTGCTCTTACGACCCAAAACTACAAATATTTCGATGTAAAATGTTGGGCGTAAAAACATTTGTATCATCTACGGTGTCGCTTACTACCCTCGCATTTATGACCATTAACAGTGGTTGCTGTTACGACACAAAAACTAAAAATATCTGTTTTATTTTCTACAAAAAATGGGGTCGTAAACGCCATTTTTTGGCGAATTGGAAGACTTTAAATATACAGATCGATAGAGGAGAAAAAAATTAGTAGGACTGCATTAAAAAGTCAATTTCGCCAAAATGGCGGTTACGCCCTTTGAGCCCCGAGGTATCGATATTTTAACTTTATAAAAATACTTTTTTCCATGAACCATGTTAGGCCAAATACATTTGCATATCATTTATTAATAAGTAAAAAAGTTACTTTTTCTATTACATTTACACCACCAAAATAAATATTTGCTAAAAAAATTGATCTGACTGTACTAAGACAATATGCATATAACACTCTGGCTAAGGAATAATATAGCCAGATCGTCATAGAGCAAATAATAATGTTTTAAAATATTAATAAATAAAAATGGCTAAGGGATTTTATTATAATAAAGTAAAAAATTAAATAAGTAGATAATTGATCAGGTCATTTTTTAACCGACTTCCAAAAAAAGGAGGAGGTTCTCAATTCGACCGTATATTTTTTTTATGTTTGTTCGCGGGTTTTTTCGTCGTTTATGAACCGATTTTGATATTTCTTTTTTTGTTGGAAAGGAGATATCCTAAGAGTGGTACCATGATAAGGAAACCAGGATCTGATAATGGGATCCCAGAGAAATCGAGGGGAACTTTCGAAAACTGTAGCGGCGACTAGTGCGTATGTTAACATTTTCATTAGGTATTTTAAAGCACTACTATTTAATGAAGGTCTGGAGTCGATCTGATGATGGACCCGAAAGATAGTCGAGGGAACTCCTCAACGATTTACAGCAATTACCTGGTGTTTAGGCTTGATTAATTTGTATTGATGATACGTCTACATTAAAAATGGAAAAATAAAAACTTAAAAAAAAACCGACTTCCAGGCACCGAAAAGTAAAAAATAAAAAATAAGTAAACGGGGGGTTTCATTTAGAATAGATACTTAATCAGATTTTTTCGAAGTCGGTGCCAGCCAATACAAATCAAAGCACACCGACTTCGAAAATATCTGATTAAGTATCTATTCTAAATGAAAACCCCCGTTTAGTTATTCTTTACTTTTCAGTGCCTGGAAGTCGGTTTTTATTTTTTTTTTAATTATTATATACTATCCTCCTTTCAAGCGGACAAGCTGAGAGAGCAATGGAATGTATG
The DNA here is from genome assembly GCA_033884665.1 of Argynnis bischoffii washingtonia. Taxonomy (NCBI): domain Eukaryota; kingdom Metazoa; phylum Arthropoda; class Insecta; order Lepidoptera; family Nymphalidae; genus Argynnis; species Argynnis bischoffii. Next base: position 2,000,099 of record CM066629.1, on the reverse strand, counting down.
CTTAAAAATACAAAAAAATGTATTATATATAATATGTAGTATTTTTGAAGTAAAACTTCTTTACCCACGCTTTGGTGAATGCGTTACGGGAAAATGTACGTACGTCTGTTGCCATGGTAACCCTTGTTATTGTCTGACAAATGATATATGTATATTATATAATGTTATATTCTTTCCTTAAATGATATTCTATAACTGTATGATTGTAATATGCCTAATATGAGTATCTCACCTATCCTAATTATTTAAAACATAAATTGAATTTCATAAAGAGTACCGATAACCTACAGAAGTTTTACTTCTTGCGCGTGTACACATTCATACACGCACTCTTTATTTTTGTATTATTCATATTTTATTGTCAAAAATTGTATATTAATTTAAAATACAAATATAAAATTTCCCTTTTTCCTTGAATAAAAAAACCAATCTGTATGGCAAAATCGAGAACAGTAGCATTAAAAGCACGCTACATTTGACTTTGATATTTATTTAAGCACGCTCCCTCTATATAATTCTTAGCCTCAGATATAACAATAGATCAAATTAAATTATCATATCACTGAAAGGATCAAAATAGACTTTTCAAAGGGACTATGAACTAACCGCTTTATTTCATAACTATATTATTTGAAGTATCAATCATGTGTCAGATACAGCCTTGGTCAGGTGAAAAGTAAATACGATTAGAGGTTAGAGATAACTAGTGACATCGTATTACCGTATGATATCAATTTAGCTGTTATGATATGCTTATTATAGGTTTTGAATGTCAAGGCGTGTTGAATGAAACAGTTTATCAGCGTCACTATATTTTTTTATTTAGCAAAATTATAATAGGGTCAAAGTTTTACAATTCTTAGTAGGTATATAAGTAAGATTATTAAGCTCGTTTCTACGCATTATCATATAAAATGGGTGTCGCATATGCAAATATTTTTTTAAAACATATGTTAAGTGTTTTTGTTTTAAATAATATACATTTTTATTATTTATTTAATTAGTAATATGTTAAAGGTTGATTAATATATTAAATAGTATATTTATTTAATTTTTAGCGGCTAACCTTTGTTCAGTTCGGGTGCGTGTCTAGACGGTTTACTAGGTTATCTGTTGCTCCCCCTATGTTTACCTTGCCATGGTTGCTCATTACCGTCCATAAATCCAGCCAGACGTGATGCCAAGGGATACAAAGGGGACAGGGAGGCGGTCCATCTAGGGGGGTGGTGTGCCATCCATGTTGCCTCTGGTTCTTCTCTAATAGCAAAGTGGACTATAGGAGCGATCTGTTAGCTGTGGTCCACTCGGCAGACCTGTCGTCGAGGGCCCATTAAGATGGGGGAGGTTTTGTTGGGTTTAACTGGGTAGCACTGGCATTTCTGGTAAGCCCCACGTAACCACCTACACTACTGCAGGTGGTATGAGTAAATGCATTAATTAGTATGATTAAGTTATCTGTTGCGGTATTTTATTCTATGTGCGTTTAGTACACAGATTTGATCTAAAACCGTCCACACGTTTCAGCATAAAACAATAACAAACGTACAAACTTGTATTTATAATATTATCCTTTAGTTATTTTGAATATTATTTAATTTTGCTTAAAGATATTTTAAACATTATTTTATATGTTTAATAAACATGCACATTTTTAAAAGCTCACATATTAAACATGATCATTTTATTTAAACATCATATATACATATTTTACATATCATTCTATTTGTCTACATCTATATAATTTATCTACTAATAAATAACAGACCAAAATACTGTTGAAGCTTTTATTCGAAAATGGTAAATTTTTATAAAAGAATATATTTTTTTAATGTAGATTTACTGTGGACGAATTATAATATAAAATACATTTATAATTACGATATGAGACATGAAGGAACATTCATAATTTGTCGTGACCTCATGCGACGCATTGTATGTTAATGCGCTGTTATAATTTATATTAAAGCGGCACGTGTCACTTTTGGCGTGATTAACCGATTGTGGCACTTAAAAAGCATGACTTCAACATTAAATATTTCTATATCATTTATCTTTAGTAATAAAATAAAAACTGTTTTTTCTCAAATTTGAAAAAAAAAACGAAAGAACTTGTTAATGTATGTATGTAGTATTGATAGGCATACTATATGTAACAAATATCTCACAAATTGATCAATCTTGATATTCACGAAATCCCATTAAACCAGGTTGTATGATATTTCGTTCATTATCGATTTTAATTTATATATCGTGCCCAAAAACGATTTTCTAACTCGACAACCAATTTCAGAGCTAGGCTGTGTTAGACCCGTTTGTGCAAACATACGTATATCTACTCGGGAATGTTCTTAATAGTCCTTCAATGTATAACGTCAAACATATTTGAATCTTAAGTAAATTATTTCTATAATAATATAAATCTGGGAAAACAAAGACAAACCTATTCCACGGGAACCGTACATTTTTCCGGGATGAAAAGTAGCTTATGTGTTATTCCAGACTATAATGTATCTCTGTGCCAAATTTCATCTAGATCCGTTCAGCCATTCTGGCGTGAAAGAGTAACAAACATCCATACATACTTACAAACTATCACATTTATAATATTACTATAGATATTCTGTTAATTAGCGTCTTATCATCGCTTTGCTGGAGTTCGTGTCAAAGGGTCTAACATTAACATACTACATATACTGTGTTATTAGGCAGTGGTAGCCCAGTGGTAACGCGCTCGCTTGGGATACTGAGTGAAGCGGGTTCAAATCCCTAATCCTATCTGAGACTAAACCATCAAATACGTCAATCCATTTCAGCGTGAAAGAGTAACAAACATACACACAAATACAAACTTTTGTATTTATAAGTATAGTCTGATCAGAATTACTTTTGTTTTCCCAAAACATAAGTAGAAACTACTCTCCTTTCTTTCTTCTTGATCTGTTTTGATCCACGTTCAAAAACAATAATGACTAACACACCATTTGCTGGAATCAACTAGATATAGTTCAGAACCTTGAGCTGTACAGTTATAAATTATAACTGTACAATTATATATAATTATACTAAATTATATAATAATATTCCTAAAAAAATATTTTTTGTCTTACTCACATAACCATAATAACAAGTAAAGATGTCCGTAAAGATTTTATCTTTAAAAAAAACTATATATTAAGTCATAGATAAATTAATGACATCCGCTTAACTAATATACTGCCTTGTTGATAATAAATTTTAGCTGTTTTACAGCACTTATTTACTCATAAACATAATTTAAGATATAACGTGTGTTGGAGTTAAAGTTACAAAATTGCTTTTTTCGAAAGTTTCCATAAAATAGTCTTATTATTGTTATAAATTAAAAATTGACTGCTGTTTGTATGTAATGTATGTTAATCAATTAAATTAATTAAGTAATGTATGTTAATCAATTACGCATAAACCATGAAACTAAGTACTAGGTTAATATATTTTAATTTTTACTTTTTATTTCTGTAATATCTATTTATGGCGGTAATATATATTTATTTATCAAATTTCATTTTGAATTAATTATTTTTAGATGTAGGTACGTAGTATCTAGTAAATCATCGTAATCATATGCGTCATATGCTATATATATATATATATATATATATATATATATATATATATATATATATATATATATATATATATATATATATATAGCTTATATAGTTATTACAAATATTTCTTACTCCTTCAATTAATACTGCAGACAAGTTTGATTTAAAATTGACACTTTATCCCCATAATTGTGCAATCCGTACTATGCAAATGAAAAGATTTAGCCTTCAATATTTTTTGTGTACCTACGTAAGTGTTCATGAAACATACTTTTTGTACATACATAAATATTAAAACATTATTGGTGTAAAATATTTCGGTCGTAAACAAGAATTGGATACTTTTCGTGAAAAAAAAATATATTTATGATATCGTTTCGCTAAAAATGTTTTTTGAATTCACCATTTTTTTAATGAGAAACTCTTATTTAATAAAACATATCAAATAACACATTATATATTTATATTAAAGACTTATCCACGCTTCGCTCAGATGTGTCCTTAAATACAATAAAAGTCAGTTAAGTTACTCCTTATAAAATCAGCTATCTGCCAGCGAAAGTCCCGTCAAAATTGGTCCAGTCATTTCGGAGATTAGCCGGAACAAACTGACAAATAGACAAAAAAATTAATAATTGTTATAAGTACTCATTCATACAAATGTAAGTACTGCTATGTAAATAAATTAAAATGAATATTATAAAATTGTATTATTTTTCTTCTGCTCTACATCAAAATAATGTTTTACTTAACATTATTTTGATGTGGAACACTTTATTTAATGTTACAACATGACATTACTCTAATTCCCAATTTTAATTGATATCTATAACATCATTTTCAAAAAATTAAACTCGAATTGGTCAATCGAACTTCCTTTTTCCTTCACTAAAGTCCAAGGCCTATAAGGAGAGTAATTAAAAACAATATTCTCGCGAACTCGTTAACCATGCATATTAAAAACTGCCATCACTATTAGTCAGAGAGCTTGTTTTGCTTTAGTCATTTATATCAAAACTCATTAATAATATTAGTAATTTACTTAGATTGTACACCTATCTAAGTGTCTCGCTAGTTAAGTACATAGGGCTATAAATCCTGAGATACTGGGTTTGAGTCCCGGCTAAACGTTTTGGATATTTCTATCAAAAATTCTCTTAAAACTTGGAGATAAGAACATGGGGTCTCTGGGGAGAGAACAGCCTCCTGCGTCTGATTTTTACCGGTCATGTCATCGGACTGAGATTGAAAGGACATACTTGTGCACTGTAATATCTAAATATATAAATATAAATTGGCCACTGTGTCCACAAATCGGTGAGGAAAACATTATTATATGATTTTAACAATACTATAAGTTAGTTTGTAATTTGCTCAATCACTCAAAGAAATACTAAATAACTGCCTGCTGCCTAGATAGTAGATATTTTTAAACTGAAGGCCTTGAATTTGTATTCCGCCTAGATCTTTTTGTTCCTAGTAAATAGAATCTTAGTTTCCTCTATAATATAGAATATATATAGTAATAATACAAAATCCAAGTAGACGTTTATCTATACTAATATTATATAGAAGCAGAGTTTGTTTGTTACCACGCGCTTATCTAAGGAACTACTAATCCGATTTGAAAAATTCTTTTTGCATTAAATAACCCGTTTATTGAGGAAGACTATAGGCTATATATCATCATGCTACTACCAAGGAAGCGGAGCAGTAATGATAAATATCAACAAATTGGACAAACTTCCATACATTATTACTAATAGTATAAAACCAAAGAGTTTTTTTTCTGTAGATTTAGCGCGAGCAAAGCCGCGGGTTCTGCTAGTTAATAAATAAATGTGAAGTACATGAGAACTTACAAATTTATATTCTTGTTAGTATACGCACATAAATTTACCGGTGGTAGGACTCTGTCAAGCCTGAGCAGTCCGACTGGATGGGTACCACCCCCTTAGGTATCTATTTCTGCCGCCAAGCAACAATGATTGCATTGTTGTGTTCCGGTTTGAAGGATAAGGTAGCCAGCGCAATTACAAGCAAGAGGCATATCATCTTAGTCCTCACAGTGATAACGTACCGGCGGTTCTGCAGTTTTGTTACGTAAAACCTAAGTGTATGAACCGTAGGTGTTATGGACGACAGGTACCGCTTTCCATCAGGTGGGCTGTCTGCTCGTTTATCACTGATTACCATAAAAAAAAATAATTAAGATATAATAATGTATTCTCAATAAATATATAGATTTTTTACTATAAGTAATAATCCATTTATGTCTTCGTCTACAATATATTAATTTATTCAACGCGTAAAAATTGCCTTGTCAAAATAAAATGGTTTACGACGTATGAGCGGGGATGAATTCTTACTTCGAAATTGTGACGCCATAATAACCAGAGAGTCTGTAAATGTCTGCAATAAATATTTAAAGCAGTAACATTTTTCAACATCCATTATATTTAGTACAAAATAAAAATTCGCGATTTTATTTTGTAATAAAAGCTCAAAGTTCTAGAGGGTTGAAAATAAATCTATTTATATAAAATAAAAGGTTCGTGTTAACGTTTAGTATATGTTTCACAGAGATGAGATATTTTCCCACAGTAAAAAGTATTCTATAATCTATATGTTGACCCAGATAACCAGCTATCATCATACCAAATTTCATCAAACTCTGTCCAGTGCTTTTGATGCGTCCCCAGACTGACAGACAGACAAAAATTCTACAAAAAAAAAAAAAAAATTAATGTACGGATTCGACTCAGTTACAATTTCATTATATGTATTGATAGAATCATTTATTGACCATTCAAAAAAATCAAATAAATTCTTTCCAAATTTTACTTTCAATTAGATAAAAGTCAGTATAATTAGTATACTATAACCTCTAATTTTATAAAAGATTCGCAACCACGGCACCAGGCGGTCTATTGTGGTACCAAAATAAAACGAATCCAATTAAATTGTCGTAAATTCCGATTAAAAATCCGCAATATGCAAAGGCTGTAAGAAGATATTTCTTTTTAAAAATCAGTGGAAGACCGTGACACAGTTTTAGTGCGTTGTCATTACACATGTGTATACGGTGGGCCAAACCTACACACATATGTTTTTAGAATTATAACCTTTAACATACAATGTTAAGAGCTGCTATCGCATAACCTATTTTGCATACTGTACAGCATTATTGACATATGAACATTGACTTTACAATACTTTCTGTTAAGTAACGTATGAATGTTAACACTTAAAATATATACTTCTAAAATACTGGATTGCCTTCTACTCCTTTTTCTTTTTATAATTCAGGTAGGAGTGTGTCGCATATTAATTATTATGAAGGTTCCTTAATAATTTTTATAAAATATTTCGGCTTAAATTTTTACCTATCTACATATTATGTTATTATAAAACTTATATCATAGTAATTTTAGTACATATATAATTTTATATGTAATAGAAAGCCGTTAAAAGAAATAAAAAAACGTGTGTGTGTGTGTGTGTACTTTATGTACGCACGTAAGAAGTTATACTTCTTTGGCGTAACAGAACAAAAATAGCTAAAGATTTCATCCCGTACGTCACAACTCTCTGTTTGTGAAAGTAATGATAAATTAATAAAATAATTAAAAAAGGCATATTACAATCATATATTTATAGAATATCATTTAAGGAAAGAACACAATATTATATATAATTTGTCAAACAATAATAACGGTTACCATGGCAACAAACAATTATCAGCTAATTTCATCATGTCGCTTCTATCGGTGTGCGCGCGCATTGTAAAAATTTTACTCTCATAATTTTTTCCAAACGTCCCTAAAGAAGTATAACTTCATAAATAAGTCAAAGAGGTCAAGGATTTCGCAATTTAGGATTTAGTATATGGAATGGGCTTATATGTATAGAAAATGTTAGGACTTTCGCTATTTTTACTAATTAATAAATAAGTTTTTGTTCAACATTTTTCCTATGCACTTTGTTATAATCGAAAATACTTGCAATTTTCATAATACGCCCTTTCATTTGATGTGTCGCATAATGTACTTTACTATATTACTCCCATCCCATAAACTATCCAGATCCAAATATGTTTTAATTTTTGAAGTAAAACTGCTTTACGCACGCTTGACTTGGGGAGTAAGATGGTGAATGCGTGACGAGAGCGTTACGAAAAGTGTAATCGGGCGAGGCAAATGTTTGTTGCCATTGCAACCGTTCTTATTATCTGAAAAATAATATATAATATTTTATTCTTTCCTTAAATGATATTGTATGAATATATGGTTGTAATATGCCTAATATGTGTTATTTAATTATTTTTTTACTATCTCACCTACCCTAATTATTTAAAACATAAATTGAATTTCATAAAGAATACCAATAACCTACAGAAGTTTTACTTCTTGCACGTGTACACATTCATACACGCAATCTTTAATTTCTTTTTATAAGAAAAAGATAAAGCGATAAAGAATTTTCACACTTATAATATTAATAAACATACCTCATCAGATAACAAAATCACAAGAGTACGTATAAAATAAAAATATACGTAATAAAAAGCACAGATTAAAATTAATTATTACCTCGTTAATTACAGATTAAAAAATTTGCGCAAATTCATAAATGCGTACTAGTAGCACTTGCATAACAGCACGTGCCTATTCGCTGATATAAATTAGACGAATATTTTTTCGTATTTCCCAACATCCTTCTATGATGTAAGTTGAATGAACGGATAATCTTTTCGTTTTGCAAAAATATCTAATTAAATTTGCAAATTTGTTCTAGAAGTTTTTATTTTTAAGAAAAAAACTTTAATCATTAGATCTAGATTTAAATTATATGATTAATGACAGCTAGGCTTCTCTTAGGCACCAATAAAACTTCTTCAAAATACAGATATTACTGATTTTAGTTCTACACTATTTAATATATGAAAAATATATAAATCTTTTTGTTCTTCATTGAGAAAAACACCTTTTAATTATACAACTTTTAAAATTGAATAAAATCTATCTAACGATAATTATAGCCACTACAAACATTTTTTTTTGTTTTTGGAAACTAAATCGTAGTCGAATCAATACTTATTAGAAAAGAAATAAATATTATTTATTCCCTTGAGAGTCGCGGGCACACCAGTGTGTCAGTTAACAATTAATTTCTTAGAAATTATCCAAGAGGTGATAAATCAGGTAAGTTTTGTTCACCGATTCTTCTTAGGACTGAGGCATATTATATCCGAACTGGTAGACACATGTCCAGTAAAAACTGTAATAATTTAATGTTGAATAAAAATTTGAACAGAAAAGTAAATGCTTCTTTTTAGTTGTATATTTTTTATATGATAAGTTAACGTGATATAATATAACGACACGATTGGCTCAGTTTGCAGTGACCCTACTTGCTGTGCCAGCAGTCGCGGGTTCGAGTCCCGCTGGGGGCCTTTATTTGTGTGATGAGCACGAATGTTTGTACTCCAGTCATGGATGTTTATATGTATAATATGTATGTATTTAAAGTTATATATGTGTAGTATATCAACTATCTGGTATCCATAACACAGGCTTCGTAGCTTAACATGGAACTAGATGGTGCTGTGTATTTAATGTCCCAACATATTTATTTATTTAATATCTGACGAATATAGGTATACCACCATCTGTTATGTAATAATGACGTTGCAAATTTTTCCTGACTGAAAAGTAAGGAATTCGTTTTCGAACGTCATATCTCGTTTTCAGTCCCCCCTATGTAGGTACTTTTTGTGCCCACACAATATGTAAATAATAACATTAATTAATATATTGCTAGACTTGCCTACACATTTGTCTAAATGTTAAAAATACAATTGAAAGTGTAGGCGCTTGTCATTGCAGTATCTATCTTAATTAAGACTATTAGTTTTGTATTTAAATTATGTTTGTTTAAGGCTTAAACTATCTCCAGTACATACTATTTTAATTACAGTTAAAGAAGATTTAAAATTAATTAGTACTAACAAAAGTTTAAATTTTTAACTGATTCAACTAACATTAATTATCTAAAGAATTAAGATATTACCACAGATTCCGACAAAAGAACCTAATAATAATAATTAGCCAGGAGAGATCCACCACTATCCTGATAAGTATTACGAGTAGTGATTCAAATTTAAAATAAAACTAAGTATGTATGTATGTATGTGTTCAGCTCTTTTTAAGGTCCCACTGCTAGGCACGGGCCTCCCTTCAATACGAGGGGAATCAGGCCAAGTGTAGGTTGTCGGACTTCACATGTCTATCGAAAACTTGCTAGATTCTTGCTAGATTGCAGGTTTCCTCACAATATTTTCCTTCACCGTAAGCCAAACTAAGTACCTATTCGGAATCGATTTTTTTCACGGATTGGTTTTGACTTTTGTTTGCCGACGTTTCGAATGCAATCCCATGATTGCATACGTTGCATTCACAGGAGAGAGAAACATCGGAAACCAAAAATCAAAATTAATCTGTGAAAAAAATCCGAAAATATACTTTTACTTAAAATATCAAATATTCGCGTAAATCTAAGAAGTTTCACAGTTCATTTTTCACAGAAGAGGTATACCTACTCAAATTTTTATAGTACCTCTCTACCCCCTTTTTTAAAATCGATCAAAAATAAAGCCAACGATCTAATTTATTAAATCAAGCTGCATATAATTTTCATTTATAAATAAGTATACACAATCCTAGCCCAGATATAACTGCTAGACTACAGTTTAATCCAATAAAACATCCTTCCTAGCGGCGCCGGCATGAAAAAAATCACGCCATACAACTACTTTAGACTTTCAATTTTCTATTGAAAAATAAACACTCACTTTCACATTATAAGGCTCATTTTTAACTGAATATAATAAATATACTACAAATTCATTATTTTGAAAAAGAAACTCTATTTGTGCATGATAAAGTCTGTTTTCGATCATTCTTACATTAAAATAGGGCGTAAGTCATAATTAGATTAGGGATAGCTCAAAGTTATTTTTAATCCTATTTTGTATCGCGGTTAAGGCTTTAGTTTTTAGCCGTGCATTGTTTAAAGTATGTTAAGATTTTAAGGCAATTAGATGACGTTAATTATTACGTGTTGCTCCTTGGTCCTACCTCAATACAAGAATTCACTTCAATTGGAATGTGGGTCGTTCTTCTTTTTCAGTGACAATTATCTGTCACTCACCTCATTTTGTGTCATATTAGGGTATAGATTATTATGTTTTCCTTGTTTGACTTTACATCCTCATCGCTTTATACCTTTTAATACTAAATAATCTTTAACTTTCTGTAGCCAATAATTTTTTTGCATGTGTTTATTTTTCATTAAATACCGTGACAGAGTAGTCATTCATAATGATATCCTACCGAAAAGAAACCACTCTGTCACAGTGTTTTCTCGAAAATAGCCACGAAACAAACCGCAATATGGGCATGAAAACAAAGATTAAATGATCCAAATAAAAATTAAATGCATTTGCAATAAAATATATAACACAAAAATCAAAATATTGTTACTTGAAAAATTCGAAAAACTGAGAAACACCAATTCATTGTCACTAAAAAAAAGAACGACCCATGTATGTTTTTATGTTACGCTAAATTATCGTCAAACGTAAGCAGATTTTCATGAATCTTATTTAATGTTAGACACCCCTAATAGCGGAATCTAGATATAATATAAAACAAAGTCGCTGTCTGCGTCTGTCTGTTACTCCGCTTACTTCTTCTAAACCACTCAACGGATTTTGATACGGTTTACATTAATAAAAAGAATGTTAAGAAAGAGAATTATGTATATAATTAATAAATATTTTTTATAAAAGATGACTGAACCTAGATGATGTTTCATCAAAAAAACTATTTTCGTAAAATAAATGGCTAACGCTGGCTAAACGTTTAGAGATACATGAAAGCAATGTACTAGAAAATTGCTTACAGAAAAGTCCGCAATATCATGTGTCTGTCTCTTAAGGCACGCTAACAATAACTATATTTATCTATCTAAAATGCACTTAAGAATGCATCCGAGCGGAAGAAGTTAAATCTATATATATATATATATATATATATATATATATATATATATATATATATATATATATATATATATATATATATAGTCGGTGTGCTTTGATTTGTATTGGCTGGCATCGACTTTGAAAAAATCTGATTAAGTATCTACTCTAAATGAAAACCCCCGTTTTGTTATTTTTTACTTTTCAGTGCCTGGAAGTTGGTTTTTTTTTTTTAAGTTTTTATTTTTCCATTTTTAGTGTAGACGTATCACCAATACAAATTAATCAAGCCCAAACACCAAGTAATTGCTGTAAATCGTTGAGTTCCCTCGACTGTCTTTCTTACAGATCGACTCCAGACCTTCATTAAATAGTAGTGCTTTAAAATACCTAATAAAAATGTTAACAAACGCACTAGTCGCCGCTACAATTTTCGAAAGTTCCCCTCGATTTCCCTGGGATCCTATCAAGATCCTGGTTTTCTTATCATGGTACCACTCTTGGGATATCTCCTTTCCAACAAAAAAAGAATTATCAAAATCGGTTCATAAACGACGAAAAACAAACAAACATAAAAAAATATATTATATACCTATACGGTCGAATTGAGAACCTCCTCCTTTTTTGGAAGTCGGTTAGAAAGTTTAGAAAAAGTAGATAGTAGCGATAACAAATAGTGTGAATACGTCATAATCTTTTTTTGTTATGACGTAAGAATGACGTCATTTACACCTACGAAGAAATAACCTTGTGGGGGTTGACAAGGCTGACGTCGCAAATCATATCTATAAATAGATTAATCTGTAGACGAAACACTGAAAACAAATATTTTATGTAGTAGATAAAAATAAAAATAAATTCAATCATACATATAACAAAATTTTAACTGGAGTCCAATCTGTAGGTATATTAAATATTTTTTTGGAAAATCTTATTGAAATAGGCATTATTATCGGTACAGAGGCCGAATCTATAGTTTTTAGAATTTTTGTCCGACTGTCTGTCTGGGGACGCATCACGAGAAAACCACTGGTCAGATTTTGATGAAATTTGGTATGATGATAGCTGGTTGTCCGGGTTAACTTATAGGATACTTTTTACTGCGAGAAAATATCTTATCTCTGAGAAATAAATTAAAATTGTATGTGCTCTTATGTAAATATATCAAAATTTTAAAACAGATGAGTCAGTGAACATAACTTAAAAATGCTAGCCTATCGCTTTAATGTTGTAAAAGATTACCATCTATATACATACATATATGAGTACATATGCATTTTTAAATGTAAAAAAAATACATATATTTATTGTATACTTACATATATGTAACTATTATGTACCATAGTACAACCTATTAGTTTTTTGTCAAGCCTTTCTAAGGAACATCCTGAAGTTATATGATATTTCTCCTCCGAACAAATCACGTAATCTCTCGCAGCTACTTGTCCACGTTACTAACACAATCATAATTTTGAGGTAACTTAAAGATATAAGATTCACAATAGATCTATTTACCAATTTTAAGTGTGGCTGCCATTTAATGGCATAAAAAAGAAGTTTTATACTTTAAAAGCCACCTAAAACTTAGATAAATTATAAGGTCACCTCCACAGTCCAAACTTTACAAGACATTTAACCATAAATTATTTACTAGCAACTTGTGTGTAGTGGAAATGAAATATTTTCCTGTACTAAAAGTATCCTAAATGTTGACCCGAGTAATATGTTATCCTTACACAACAATTAGTTAATATAGGTTTAGTACTTTTACGTGAAATGCACACAGATCTATAGACATACAGACAAATACACAAACTATTGTTTTGGGGTCTATATTCTGTACACAATACGCTATAGTCATTGTTTTTAAAAATATTTCATGATCAGATATCGCTAAGTTACTGTTTTATTATATGTAATTAGCGACTCACCCTCGCTTCGCTCAGGTTTGTCCTTAGATACGTTTTTACGCTTAGTATAGAGCAGTTCTTGAGTTATGAGTGTTGTAACAAACCAGGCTTTATTTTATATACCTATATAGATTTGTATAGATACAATAAATATATGTATTTTCAAGCAACGCCGAATGCACTTGCTAGCAGCTTGCTATAACATAAAATACCAAATACCGAGTGACCCACATGTCTCGAGATTGAACGCTTATATTACCATACATTTAATTTAATTGACTGCGATATTTATGGACATGTGCATATTTTTTATATTATATTTATGATATTGAAACAATATTATTATAGGCTTTTAAACTTGCGTAGTGATTACTGATAGAGCTAAGTGAAGTGCTTATCTAAATTGTATTTAATATATAATGAAATTTAATATTTGTTACACCTATATACATGCATAAGTATGTATACGTTAATAATAATAAAGTTAGATATTCCTTTATCCACGAGACATCCTGTTATACAGCCGTATTTCCTAAACGCCCTTAGTCTGAATACCTAAACTCTTGCTACCTTTTTTTAACGTTGGGAAATACATTTAGGCATACCAACTCACACCTACATACATACAGGTGGTTATGTGGGACTCACTGACTTAAGGGAAGCCAGTACCCACTAAAACTTAACGGAACCTCCCTCGTCTTAATGGGAAGTCGCGGGGTCGCTTACGCACTCAACCACGACTCCCCGACGATAGCTCTGCCGAAGCAGACCACAACAACCATAGAGTTGCTCCAACAGTCCACTCTACTATCAAAGAAGTACCAGGAGCAACCCCCATGGTACACCACCCACCAAGGTGAGCAAGGTGGACTTATTGCAATGCAACTTTATGGAATTGAATTTTTCAAACCGACGTTATTGACGAAATCTAAAACAATAGTGAAAAATGCTTACATGAAAAACGGGGCCGCTTTCTATCGGCTAGTGCAATATTACAGCGTGTGTTTAAATTTTTAAAAGTAACAGGTTCTATATACTATTAAGAAAATTAATTCAAAAATATTTAAATATTATTTAAAACTGAAGTAAAAAATCTTAGAAATTTTAGTTATATAATTTCCGCAGAAACAAATTGCTTAACGAATGGTAAGTGCATCTTGAGTCTTGACCGTTTAAAGATATTAATCTTTATTTCCTTATTAACGTAGTATAGCATAAGTGTACTAGAGACTTACCGCCATTTCGCTCGAGTGCGTCACTAGAGCGTTTCAGCGTGAAAGATTAGCAAAAAACACACAACAAACTTACTCATTGATTTAATTGTTGTGTAGTCAGTTAATTTTTTTCACAGGCTGGTGTGACTTTTGTTTAATACTTTCTTAGGTTTACGCGAATATTTGATATTTTAAATAAAACTATCTATTCGAATTTTTTCGTTGTTACAGACAGCAACTATGGTGTCTGTAACAAGAGGTGTATAATGAGCTTTGAGTTATTTAAAACCTTAGTCTCTACTCTCCCCCGTGACCATGATTACTGGAAAGCATTCGAAACGCCGGAAACCAAAAATCGAAATAAATCCGCGAAAAAATTCCGTAAAGGCAAAAAGATAAAAAGTTGTTTTGACTTGTTTGGGACACAGAATGACATAAACTATTTTTAACCCCACATCGTTAATTTCGTTAATAGTTACCGCCTACCGGATAGGCTTCGTTGAATTAAGGATGTGGCATTCATATTTTATAACTATGACATAATATTATCTTATTCATATAAAAATATTTCTTATTTTGCAAAAAGGTATGACGTAAACTTATGAAATTTCCGCAAAAGGAATTTGCTTGGCGCGTGCACGATGCACCTTGAACGTTTAAAGATTTTAAATCTTGTAAATACGAAAGTTTGTTTGTCTATCTTTCTTTCTAGCAGTAACCTAGCAACGAATCCACATAAGTTTTGCATAGAGAATTTATAAACTTAACAGTCTAGTCTAGTCTAGTTAGGATCAACCATTACAAATGCGAAACTTTATATGTGTGTATGTTTGTCAATCCTTCACGGTGACACGCCTGAACAGATTTGGATGAAATTTAATACATAAATAAACCATTATGTATGAGTTAAAAATTTTTATGTAAGAGGTTACTGTAAGCAAAATAAAAAAAGTTCGACTCGTTCTAAGCGAGGATAAGTCGTTAGAATTATATAAATATAACATATATTATTCACAATTAAATTTCTCTTTTGAAATAAAAAACAGCGTGAAATATACTTATTATACATTGATTATAGAAAAAAATTGCTTGGCGCGTGCAAACGTGCATCTCAACCGGTTAACTTACAGGATGCTAAATATTACATCTGACATTATTGCTCATGTTACTTTATTTAATAAACAGACTGTATCCTAAAGTGATTTGCTAATAATTAAACACTTCATAAATTTAACTAGTATTCATAGTAAAAATTGATTTAAATATTTTCAAGGAAACTTCAACATAATATATTTTAAGACAAATATTTTTTTTATATTTAATATATTTTTCTCGCTTTGCTCGGGTTCGTCTCTAGAAAATCAAAAACAAACCTATCCCACTGGAACCGTCCGTTTTTCCAGGATAAAAAATAGCCTATGTGTTATTCCAGGCTATAATCTTTGTGCTAAATTTCATCCAGATCCGTTCTGACGTGAAAGTGTAACAAACATCCATACACACAAACTTTCACATTTATAATATTTAGGGGAAAGTCGGATGTATTGTACCAGTTTTCAGTTTTTATAAATTATCTCCTTTCTATAAAAACTTACAAAAGTACAAAATTACATGTAGGTAAGGAGGTATGTCCTGAATCATAACCAATGGCATTTTATTCCCAGTATTGATTAATTTTCCTAAAATATGCGATTTTCTACAAGCAGTCAAATGGTACAATTCGGAGAACTAGTTGGATATATTGTACCATAGGTATGATGAATTGGACCACTTATATATAAATTTGTTTATGCTGTCTAAAATAGGTGGATTTCAATTAATTATAATCAAAATATATTATTTTAACAATTCATTCATTTATTTATTAAAGTTTTACAAAATTAAACAATTTTTATTGTATGTAGTAATAAGTAATATCACTTTATCTTAAATCTAGTTTGCCAATGGCACATAATACTCATATTTGAGAAACAGCAAAAATATATTCTAAAAAATTAAATAATGATTATATATCATATGTAGTAATAAGTAATGTCACGTCTTTATCCTAAGTCTTGTTTTTATTATGACACATAGTTACGAATCAACAAAAATATATTTTCTAAAATTAAACAACTTTCTGAAAGTAAAACAATCAACAAAATATAAACTTAACAAAAAAAAATCAAAATGACATCCTTTATTACCATCATTTAACAAAAAATATAGCATTTGGCAAAATATAGCAATTCTAAAATTAAATTAGTATCACAATAAAATTATCTTCTTTTAATGTAATTTAACAAAAAAAAACTCTTTATATCTTCTAAAATAAAATTAACGTAGCTTCAATTGAAAGTTTCGACTTAGTTTCGACTAAATAGTTACTCCTTTTTGAATTTTTAATTCATTTGCAAACTTATTTTTTTTTTCAAAAGCGGCGGATAAGTGTAGGTTTTGGTATCCCATAGGTTTTACATATGTTATTCAAGCTCATATCCTTCCTCTCTAAAGCTAATAATGCTCTTTCGAGATCTTCTGGAGTCCATTTATAATATTTTCATTTATCAGCCATCTATAAACAATAATATTTTTGTAAGCAAAATAACAGTAGAAATTAAAAAATTAGTCGTTTAAATCGTACCGGTACGTTACAAAGAACTTTTAGTGGTACGATTCAACAAACAACTAGCTGTCAAATTAGAAAAAGTGTTTTTAATAACCTCAAAAAGTAGCAACAACACAAACACAGATATTTGTAGTAAATTAAATCACTGATTCATATTAAAAAAATGATAATTTTAACTCACTATTTATGAAGGATAGATCCTTATGTATGCACTGTAAAATTTCGATCAAAAACAACCGAAATAGAAATTTTTCACTGGATTAAAAATTAACGGCCGCACGCCATTACAAAATGACTTATGACTTTTGGCGCTAGTATCGCATATTTTAACATTGCCACTGTAAAAAAATACTGCCGTTTAGAAGAAATCTGGAGGTGGTACGATTCATCCTGCGGTACAATACCTCCGACTCTCCCCTATACAGGTTATTGAATATAACACTTGAAAATAAACAAAAGAAGTTAAAAAAATTTATGTACCATAACATTTTTAGGGATCCGTAGCCAAAAGGCAAGAAGGAAACTCTTTTAATTTCATCTTGTCCGTCTGTATGTCACAGCCATTTCTCTCAGAGACTATTGAATTGGATTTTATTAGCTACTGTTATACAATTTTTAGTCAAATTGCAAAAAATTGAAAATGGCACATGGCCATGCATGAAACTGAAATTTTGAAAGAAATTTAAGTCCAAATAGTAACTCCTTTAAAGTATCTCTGGATAGGATTTTAAAATTGTAATAATTATGATAATAAGTGATTTTTTTTCAAGTCGCTCACCCTATTAAGTGCTCCTAAAGTTGTAAATAAACATTGTTGCAGATATAATTTACTATTACAGTCAACATTCATTCGTCTTCGTTTGCATCTTCATATTTTATATAATTTCAACATTCACGTTAGAATTTTCATTTTTTGTACTAAAATAATTTTTAATCTTTATAAAATATTTTTAATCTATTTAAATCTTTGGCAATATCAAAAAATAATAATAATACTGGCAAATTCGCGCGAAAATTTCGTAATAGCTATCTCGTGTTTTTTTTTTTTATTTTAGCACAGATGTTATCTTAAACAGATTCCAAGAAATATTACTTAATAAAATTATTAATAAAATGATTAGTTATCCTATTCGTATCTGGGATCAAATCAGTACACGCAATGCATGTGTCAGAACGTATGTGCAAGGCGAGCGACCGCGCCCAGGCCTTTGTATAGTGATGTGACATGCGGCTCTGTCATATTGATTTAAGGTGAGCAAGCCTTGTAGTTTGTAGTGTCTAATCGTTAATGTTGTAAAATAATAATTAATGAACTATTCATAATTTTGTATCTATTGTTATTAAAAAAAAAACTTTACAAAATAATTTACATGTATAATAACTAATAATTAATAATACTTAACACGTTCATGCGAGCAACGTAAATATACGTCACATATTGGTAGATATGATATGGCACAACGTACTATAGCGTTCAGCAAAAACTCGATTTATTGAGCACAACGTAATAGTACGGTGTCTGGCCATACTAATGTTTAAAAGTTGGGTTGCTGTGCCACAATATATCGAATTCTCAAAATTGTAGTGCTACACCGCACCGATTTTTTTTGCCTTCTTTTATGGCACTCCGTCCTGGTACTATGCACCTATTTTGTTAGCGCACAACGTCACTGTACGTCGTTTCGCCTAAGAAGTTTCATTATATCTGTCAACTTGTGCGCATCGCGGGGGTAGTGCGTGTGCCGATTCTGTGTTCGCGTGAAATATTAACGCAAAACGTAAGTATTTTGATTATCTTACTACGTTGTATATATTATATCAATGTATTTTATATTATATTATTTTATTTTATATTATATCATTGTAATAAGTCTGAATGTGTTCAAAATACATATTTCGTCTTAAGACGTCTTAAGACGTCAGCGCAATATATTCAAATACTAATATTATCAGCTATTTGCACAACGTCATTAGACGGCGGTTCAGTTTGTATCAAAAAATGATGTGCCATATCGCATAGAGCTACGATATTGGTATGTTCGCATGAACGTGTTAAATAGAAATAGTAACGATGTTGTATAGGATAGCCAAGTTGAATTCGATGGCATCCCTCATCACTACTTCTTCCTAGACCTTCTAAAACACGAAATTTACATAAAAGAATTTACGATTCAAAGCGAGTTTATTTTGGAAAGTATATTTAGAATATAACTTATATTATTTTTCCGTTCACCCTGCAAAAGAAATTTTTAATTTAATTTAATTTAATTTAAATA
Source organism: Argynnis bischoffii washingtonia (assembly GCA_033884665.1). Lineage (NCBI taxonomy): Eukaryota > Metazoa > Arthropoda > Insecta > Lepidoptera > Nymphalidae > Argynnis > Argynnis bischoffii. The sequence continues at coordinate 1,980,460 of CM066629.1, read as the reverse complement.
CTACGGTATATATTGTGTAGGTACTATTATTATTTACTATAATAATACCTATATATGCCCATCACTAGCTACTCCGGTGACACACAGCACTAGCGTGTCGAAACGCACGTGTGTTGTGTAAGAGTAGACATGGACAGCTTAAGTTATTATTATATTCATTTTATTAACCGGTCATATACTTAAGTTACACCTAAAACACAATTTATATGTTTCTGAACTCTTGACATGGTTATACCTTAGTTTCGAGAACGATATATTTCCGGGATAGATATACATACATAATTAAATAAAAGTAAATTTTTAGATACAGAAAAATAATAAAAGTAACTATGAAAAATATATGTAATGGCTGTCACTACATACCGTAAAATAAATAACAGAATGAATATTATTTTTTCAATAAAAAAAGAAGGAAAGAAAGAAAGGTTGAATTGAAAACAATCAATAGATTTTTTTATTATATTTTACACTACGCTATCAGGTCAAGGTTTTATACAACGCAGCCTCTAGGTCTAACTGGAGATAATAAAAAGCAACTTTTTTCAAGATTCGTCGCCATCTTTGGCGCGAGTAAGTACATAGGCTCTTTATGAAATAGTGCCTAATGATGACGGCGGTGACTAAGTAGTATTTATATAAAAATATATAAAAAAATTAAGATAATATACTTAGTAATCAGTTCATTGGAATTTTTCATTCGCGTGCTGTCAAAAAGTGTACTGCCATTTCTGAAAGTAAATGCCTCAATTCTGAATAAAATTGGCGAAAAAATCAAAGCAACTTAAATTGATAGATACAACTTTTACTATGTTTACTATTCATAAAATATTTACAGCGAAGATCATGTAAAATTTTATGTATCTAATATGTAATTTAGCTATTCAAGTTATTATTTTTTTTATTAAATAAATAAATTAAAAACTTTTTTAAAAAAAAGTCAAATGCCTACAAAATTAAGAGAAATGTTATGAATACCTGTATTTTACCGTCACTTACATACGCATGCCAAACATGGAAATTCACGCGCAATGTTAAGAACAAAATAAACTCATGCCAACGGAGCATGGAAAGAGGTATGATGAAAATTCGAAAAATTCAAAAAATTCGCAACACTACGATAAGGGAGACAACAGGAGTAATAGACGCACTAAACTATTCCATGAGATTAAAATGGCGATGGGCGGGCCACGTAGGAAGAATGAGCGACGATAGATGGACATCTCGGCTGACGTCATGGCCAGGCCCCCTGGGAACTAGAAAGAGAGGAAGACCTAAAAGTAGTTGGGCAGACGACATTGAAAGGTCAGCTGGAAAACTGTGGAGGGAAAAAGCCACAAACAGAGACTACTGGTCATCTTTGGAGGAGGCTTTCACACTTAAATAGAGGGGTTCAGGCTAATTTAAAAATTTATAAAATAAAAATAATAATAATATTAAATTAGACAATAATTTTTATAAATATAATAAGAATAATTTATAATTAAAATAATTTATAATTGGAAATGATTTACAATTAAAGTAATTCATAATTAAAATAATTTATTTAAAATAATAATTTATAATAGGAAATTTAATATAATAAAAAAAAATGTTACAATAAAATGCAAGTTATTATTGATTATAGCTTCTACACTGATTTATTTTGATTAATGAATAATATTTATAATTATAATTATGGATAATGAATTAGCAATTTATTTATTAGTACTGAAATAAAAGGCTTTTTTTTTTTATTTTTATTTATTAAAAACCAGCATAATCGTGAGCTTGATAGTAATTTGTATAATGTATAAATATTTCAACTTTCTCATAACTTAATTTAAAAATGTCTACGAGCGAATAAATTAATAGTAAATTGGCCTTTTCGAGAGACCTCTAAAAAAACTTCAACAAAACTTCAACTAACATAATTACTTTCTTAGATTTACGCGAATATTTGACATTTTAAATAAAAATATCTTTTTGGATTTTTGCTAGATGGAGAGACTAAGTATCACTCGTGATCAAAATAAATCTGTTAAATAATAACCGTCAACAGTTTCATTTAAAATATTACTAACATTTTTGAAAAATAGCAAAATCTGAGGCGTTCTCTAGTGATGCACTTACCAACAAACAGCATTTCATTTTTATGTTATAGAATATTCAACGATATTGTACACACGAATAGATATTACCATCAGCTTTTCAATATGACTCGTATATTCCTCATCTCATTGCATAGGAAGGGTCAATGTCATGATTTATACACAACAAACACATACAAACCCATATATGGATGTTAATTAACCGATTACTATTCAATGTTAAATGAATCGCACACAATTATTTCCATAAATAACAATAAAGCGTCCTTTTTTCACAAAAGCTATATTTATATGCTAATACTTCACGTTCAATATCACTTCGCACTACCTTAGTGTCATTTTATGAAGAGGGGACCCTGTTAAATTAGAATTTATGCTAAAAATTAAATTAAAATTTAACAATACCTAACCTTTTTCTAAGAGATTGATCTTATTTCTTCTTACTAACAATAAGATGTTTGGTTTTTATGAGTTTTTTAACCATTAAAGTTACTATTATATTATTATATATATATTACTATTAGTAAATATACTATATCGATAAATTAACTATAATTTCTAAACAGCTAACTCATATTACGTTAATATGATTATTTACATCTTAAGTCCAAATAAACCAAATTCAATACAACTTTGTATTCAATACCAAACACCAAAATCACCGTTTATCGTGAAAAAACGATTGCTACGGGTTTGTGCTCAGAAGCAGCAAAAACGACACTGTCGCTAGATAAAGATACGACCGAAATTAACGAAGGCTAATTTTTACCTCGTGAAAAACAAAGAGTTATACGGCAGAATTATTTGCTTTATTGAGAACTAGTGGCTTACCGTCAGTTCGTTCGGGTGCGCCCCTAGGGGCTTTTGCAATTATAATATTCCCACTCTCGTTTCCCTTGATGTTCATTATAAAATATTCTCTTTATTTTCTATAAATATAATACACCAGAATATAATATAACTCATATTTGGCTCTAGCGGCAAAAACATAGGGCTATAACACTTCCATTTCACCCCCTTCAAGTTTAATTATCACGACAAAGTAGTGTATGTTCTCTTCCAAGATCCCATCTATCTCTATACCAAAATTTATCAAACTTAGTTCAGCGGTTAAGGTTTCAATGTAACAAACAGACAGACAGGCAGAGTTACTTTTGAATTTATAATATTAGCTTTGTTCTTTATTCTAAGAAAAAGCTAATTTGTAATAATAATAATATTAAAGTATCTTACGTCTATAGTCAGAGTGGTGATATCTGCCCCGTAGTACAAAAATAACATGCATAAAGAAAATATACATGATATGTGTTTAATTTACACATCATCTCAAACCTGGCTTATGGCCAATCGTGTCAGGGTCGTTAATTAAATCCTCGTCCTTATTTGAGATGAAGTCATATTATTCATATTAAAGTACTAGCGGCTCACCCTCACTTCGCCTCTAGACAAAGACAAATCTATCCCATGGGAACCGTACATTTTTCCAGGATAAATACTTTTTGTCCTGGAAAAATGTACGGTTCCCATGCTTATTCGTTATTCTGATGTATTAACTATATTATTGTAAAGTTTCATTAAAATCCAATCAGTAGTTTTTGTGTAGTAAGCAGTATAATTTACTATAGATTTTAACTATCCTATGGGAACTCTTTAATTTTCCGGGATGAAAAGTATCTTAGATATTGACCGGAGATATAAGGTACCACCATACAAAATTTGATTTAAATCGGTCCAACAGTTTCGAAGATTAGCCCGTACAAAAAGACAAACAGCCAGACAAACAGATATACAGACAGACAGAGAAACAATTAAATAAAAGTATCTTTTCGGATTTTTTCGTGGATTTATTTTGATTTTTGGTTCCCGACGTTTCGATAGCTTCACAGCAATCATGGTTACGGGAGAGACTAAGGTGTTAGATGTCTCAAAGGTATTATATACTTGTTACAGACAGCCTACCCACAAAATAACAAAATGCTAGGTTCTCTCAGATATGCAGGTTTTCTCACGATGTTTTCCTTCACCGTAAGACAAGTGGTAATCATGTTGGGAACATTCGCACATAAAAATTTCAGAGGTGCGATACCCGGGATTTAAACTCGGTTCACTCGGGTTTCCAAACGAGCGCAGTACCACTGGACTGCCACTGCCTAACTGAATATATTATTATTTTTATATTTACTAACAGCTAAAAAAGGGCTATCATAGACACTACGAATAGCTTAACTACTTATACAGTTTTATTTTTTATTTATTTTAAAACTTTAAAAAATAATTTAAATAATGTAACTAAAAATAGAAGAATCGAAAGTAATTGCGATTATTTTTACTAGATATCACAGCTTTAATTCAATATAAATAGTTCATTTAAATCGAGTTTTAATAAAACTTGATACCCGCAGGAATCGACTCCCGGATCTTAAACTATAATAATGTATATTAAATACAAGTTATCAAAATAAATGTCAAAGAGACGAGCATTGATCGTGGCATTCAAACAATCTCACATTATTTACATTTTTCATTCGATATGTTTCTACATATACACATAAATGTAGTCTTATTAAAAACCTGGTTTATGTCAGTTACTGGAGCTTGCGCAAAACTCGCTGCTGCAATACAGGATGCACTTGAGACAAGTTAAAAGTTTAGCTTTTAATTGATATTTTTATAAAAAAACTTCGCTTCGCCTCGCCCCTTACATTACATCCCTTGCAATTTTTTTTTTGTTTCGTTGTTAATGAAACTATAACATTTTTATTATATGTCATTAAGGCAGTGGTAGCCCAGTCACCCAATGGTAACATGGTAACGCGCTCGCTTGGAAAACCGAGTGAAGTGGAATCAAATCCCGGTCTTACACCTTGGATATTATCATTTGTGAATCATTTCTAACATGAGTTCTACTTACCTTATGGTGAAGGAAAATATCGTGAGGAAACCTGCATGTCTGAGAGTCTTTTCGAAAGCAATAGCAGAGAAAGGTTTTGAAAGACATGTAAAGTCCGCCAACCCGCATTTGGCTAGTGTAGTGGACTATGGCCTGATCCCCTTCGTATTAAAGGGAGGCCCAGCGGTTTTTTACATTACAAATTTTAAAATGACAAACCGACACTTTAATTATATGTATATATTATTAATATTCAGTAAGGATCGTATTGCAGGGAAGTGAAAAATATAAAATCTTAATATCCTTGACATATGAATATTGACTACATACGAATATGAAGCCGCAGGCTAAAGCTAATAATAAAAATCGGTCAACTGTTAGTCCGGTGTTGCGTGTCGAATGTTCCGTACCCCATAATATATTTGTGTAAAATCTATACGTTAGAACTTAGAGGCTACTTTTTATGTTGATCCTGCTCTACTTTAAGTTTTGTTACATACTCGTAAATACCCAAATTTTTTCGTACCCTCGTAGAAACACATATTTTTATGGTGACCACTTCTAAATTACTTCTTGCTTCTTATATTTAATATGTACGCCGTAACAAAAGTTTTTTGTCAATTTCAATCGTCTAATGACAGAGGGACAGTCAGACAATTAAGGGTTTTGTAGTAATATCCCATCTGGAGCATTTTTTTACTGAACCCTAAAAAGTCCTACAATGTGTAATAAGGCCGCGAGGTAGTAACGTAGGTCACCTACATTCTAACCTCTACGTAAATCCGCAATAGCAATTGCATTAAGCTTTTAACATTATGCTTGTATGTCATGTAAGGTTGGTGACACACTAAAATATTTTCTTTATTTTAAATCAAAATTTTCATCTATATAAATAAAAAGGAATGTTTCTTTGACCAAACTTAATCTATTTATCTGAATGTGATAAAACTTTGCTGAGATGCTCTACGTTCACCCGCAAAGGTTTTTGGTCCAAATTTCTCCTCTATGCCAAGGAAGGAACTCTTAGAAAGCACTTTACAAAGCACAGCAGTCGCTAGTAATGCAAATGTTTATTGAGTCACAGATCATATAATACTATACTAGACTAGATTGAGTGAATAAGTGTGTTTGTATGTTACTTTTTAACTCTTTAATGTCTAGTATACTTATATTTTGGATTCACATAAGCTTTTATGAACGAACGGAGCCATGGGACAAAACTAGTATTTGAATAATATTTATTATTATTACTTATTAGTAAAAAAACTTTTATTCTACAATAATATTTTAGTAGTATTTTATATATCGATATCATTTATTTAACAGAAAAACAAAACAGGTATATATATATATATATATATATATATATATATATATATATATATATATATATATATATATATATATATACCTGAAATGATTGATTCCCCATCCAATCTTCCAACATCCTTTTCACCTTTTATATATATGATATGTTTTCCCAGATGGTTTTCATGTCATTCCCAGGGTCTCAAACTATTTCCATACCACATTTCATTTAAATCAGTTTAATGGTTAAGTGTGAAAAGATGACAGACAGAGTTACTTTCGCACTTAATATTAGTATGGACATATAAAGCTGGTAAAAACATATAAAAATATATGTACCTTAGGAGATAGACATATACTATTGCGAAATTATGTAAAACTTTTTAAGACCTACAATTTTCTAGTACATTGTTTTGACGGGCTTAGCCAGCCGGCGTTAGCCCATTACTTTTTGCGTGAAACGCGCACAGACAAACAGACAAAAAATTTAATAACTATTGTTTTGGGGTCTATATTGTCTACATAATACGCTACAGTCATTGTTTGTAAAAAATATTTCATGTATAGATTTCGCTAAGTTACTGCTTTATTATACCTAGTATAGATGATATACCTAACATGTAAGATGATCAAATTACCAAGACACTAGCTGTACTAATTAATAACGGTCCTACTTTATCAATAAGTTTGTCGCATTTATGGTAATATTCGTTTCGTTTCGTAGTTTCGAAAGCTTTCGAGAATGTACTGGATTCTGGTGAAATAGATAATTGTTAATACTTGTCAAGTTGCAAACGAATATTTCATAACTCTTTAGTGTGTTTAAAAAAATCTGATACAAATAAAATTATTTTAGATATAACATCATTTAAATACAAGTTATAGCCCACGGCTTCACTCGCCTATTTATATGTAGGTAGTCCTTAAACAATAAACATGATACCTGCTTTGTTTAGGTAGAAGCGCGCGAATATAGGGATCAAGGAATAATTTTCTATAGACTTAAACGTTTACTTACGTCTCTAATTAAAAGTATTAGGTATTAAGAACAAATATGTTATTAAATTGAAATGCCTCCAGACGTTGTTGGGTAATGCACAAGAAAAAAAAAGGTTTAAGCAGGGTAAAATAAAAAAAAGTGAGAGGCTCAGTCGCTTCCGGTATTTCAGTAAGGTTTATAGCCAAGAGATGCACTCGGTAGGTGTACCATACGGGTTGCTCTTGGTACTTCCCGGATAGTAGCCCGTTAGAGTGAAAATGGGGATAAAAATTTGTATTGGGAAGCACACTAGGGACGAACCCGAGCAAGCGAGGTTGAGTCGCTATTATGTGGATCTAGGCGGAAAAAATCTGGAAAGATATAGACTATTTTTATTGTGGTTAAAACCAAAAACTCTTATAAGCTAACAGGCAGACTGTGTCATTAAAAGTATATATTCATATTTCTATGTATTACTTACTCATGTATATACATTGTACATGACGAGGTAAGGCAGATCCTGCACGCGACTCGTACCGCGCCTCTTGCCTACTTAGTTACTATATTTGTAGCGTTAACATCAAAAATATACGTATTTTTTTTTAATTCTTTATTTTTTACCGAGATGACTATTGATAAGCTTTGTCAAAGTTTTCTAATCTGATAATTAAACTTTCTAATTTCTCAATTTGTTATTTTATTGATTGCGGGTTCGAGTCCCGCTGGGGGCATTCATTTGTATGATGAGCACCAATGTTTGTACTCCAGTCATGGGTGTGTATATTTATAATATGTATATATTTGAAGTTATATATGTATAGTGTATCAGCTATCTGGTATCCATAACACAAGCCTCACAGCTTACTATGGAACTAGATGGTGCTGTGTGTTAAAGTCCCAACATATTTATTTATTTATTAATTTAACTTCCTCGATGGTAGAATCGTAGCAAGTACGGCTGCAAATACAGAAGTCCTGAATTTGAATCCCGAGTCAGGCTAAGTTTGGTCAGTGAGTTTTTCTGACAAGAAATTGTTAGTAACCGCTCGGAGTTGGCAAGTAGGCGGTCTTTTACTCCCGTGTCTCAGAGAGCCGGAGTATGAGAGTGAGGAGTAGTGTACTAAGACTAATTATTATATTATCAAACTCGTCAATTTCAACATTTACAAAGACATAAACTAAAATTATTTCTCAATAACAAAGTAAAAGGATATATATTATAAAATATTTAGGGCACATTAAAATGGCAAACGTATGTCTAGAACGAGTGCACGCGTGCCACGCCCGCTTCCGACGCACGCATTTATATTATGTGTACCGACAGACAAAAAAATATGTATGATATTATAATGATCTTATATATAGACATTTGTACTTATACTTAAAAATCATATTAACGCCTGAAAGATAGATTTTTTTTTAAAAACTTCCATATTTTTTTTTAATTCAAACCTAAGATGTATGAAAAATTACCAATATCTGTATGGGTAATTCTAATTTTCGGGTAACAAAATTAAAATAAGATATCTTCTCCTGGTTTATAGGATAATTGTATCACCATCGTAAATGCTTTATAATGTATGTATCTATTACTCCGTCCCTTCACGCTTAAATGGCTGGATCGATTTGGATGAAATTAAGTTTACAAATTATGACCTGGAGGAGGACAAATACATGTGAAGTTAATGAGAATTTCCAAAAGGTTTTTAAGTTTGAAGTTTAATTATGCATATTAAAGCAATTTATAATATTTGAATTTTGGGATGATTTACAAGTTGTGATGTTAAAGTGAAAAATATGAATGTATAAGGAAAGAGGGCAATGGTCAAGTAATAAAATGTAACGTGTTAAGAAGGCAAGCACGCGCGTGTACACGCGTGAAGACTTACGTAAAGATTAAGCTGAGCACGTGAAACTACACGCTGACTGGAAAATGCTATGTTTACATAAAAAAAATCTTAAATTAAATGTTTATTATATTTAGATACTTAATCTTATTGATACTTAATTCATTCAAATTAATTTAAATTCTAAGTATGAGTCCAATAAAATAAGCTTTGAAATTTGATACAAGTCAGTTTGAAGTCGAGACACGAGATCTACAAGAAATGGAGTATTAAGGACAAAAATGTTTTAAATTGAAATTGAAATGTTCTATTTCTAAATAAACAAACTCAATACAAATATATTAGATTTCAACTCATACTTGACTGACATTTATTCTGTACACTTACTTAAAATTTTATCGCTAGAAAAATTCTGAATCTACGTTTATTTTCTCTCAAATTTTTAAGCCGACGCTACCAGGGAAAATGCTAGATGAATATGGTGTATGAACATATGAACCTACACACAGCCTTGTGTTGGTCGCTGACCCTTCTATTTTCTAATCATAGCGTCCTCTCACTGTAGAATATTTGAATGTAACATGTAAAGATATCTTTCTAATTGAAAAATAGTTTTAATCAAATTATTACAATAAGAAATATAAATTAAAGTAAAAAGCACGCTTTAGATTAACTATATCTAGGCGACTTGTTAAAACAAATCGAATGGGCTAAAATTCGAAGGGCTTACTAGTAGCCACTGAAGAGTTCCACTATCCAACTTCTGGCAACACCATCAGATGAGCTCCAAGATACCAAATAGTATTGCCATCCAAATTACAGATACATACAAAGTTTTATTTCGATCCGACGATTAGAAGTAGGTTAATATTGACTTCCAAGATTTGATTACATTGCTAGGTCCAAGTGAAAATAATAAAAGCATTTTAAAAATAATGCTGTTTAACATTTTTTTTAAATAATAAGGTACTAATATACTGTATATATATGGAAATTAAATAATAATTAGGTTCTTTTTGAGTAAAAAGGTTTTAAGTACAAACCTTTGAGCCTATTTTTTTTAATCAATAGATAAAAAGCCAAAGACCCCATATAATTTCCGAAAACTTTTTTTTTAAATATATTAATATATCGAATATAATATAATATTATTATATTGATTATATACACTCGTCTGAGTACATTTCTTTTCTTTAAGTAGGTACAGTGTTGAATTTCTATACAACATACCATTTTGTCAAAATGATTATATAGTATAGTTTCACATACAGTATATATATGTATATATACATATATATATATATATATATATATATATATATATATATACATATGTTACAATTACCTCGATGAATACATTAGCCATATATAAAACAAAGCAATAAGTAGGTGTTGATCACTAAGTTAAATTAATAGACGCAACGACTTAAGAGGATTGTGAAGCTAAATAAAAAAAGTAAATTTCCATACAAAAAGCGATAACGTTTTCCCCCCCATTAACATAGTCTAATTTTCATAATTTTTGGAAATGTTGTAGATATAATGAAAAACTAGGTCCGTACGTTTTTATTTTAAAGAAATATTGCGTATGATAGAAGTTATTAGCATCTAAATATCTGTATTTTTGACGTAAAAACTTCCTCGAGCGTTTGTATTTTTTTATAATTAAACTAAACTGAATTACTAAAGAAGGAAAACGTACAGACCTAGATTAAGGTGTACTGAATCTAATGGAACCAAAATTTTCTCATTTTGTAAATGTTTAGGGGGGTAAAAACGTTATCGCCCAAAACAATATTTCAAACAGGAATGTAGGTAATTGCCTCTAAGATTTGCAACTCTCTCTATCGCACCATAAGGATTGGCAAAGCGAGCGATATGAAACAGATAGCATTTTCTTAAAAACCTACTCGCGCCGTGTATCGGCACTTCACAATCCTCTTAAGCGATAACCTTAATTCATTCTTTAACACTAAGCTTTTATAAATTACATTCAGCCTACGACATTGTAAACATATAGTTTATTATTGTAAATCTGTCTGTCTGTACTAATATTTTATTGCATATATTAGACAAAAAAATTTTTTGAATTTTTATAACTAGCGACTTACCTCGCTTCATTCGGAGGCGTCTATACGCGGATTTTGTTCTCCCTTTAAAGGGTTTTAATTTTTTTGCGTGGAACCCTTATTTGAAAAAAATAAAATTAGCTTAAGTTATTCTTTATAACATCAACTATCTGCCGGTGAAAGTCCCTTTAAAATCGATCCATGTCGAAGATTAGCCGGAGCCCGGAACAAACAGACAGACAAAACATTTAGAAAGTTGTTAGTTTTCTTAGAAGTACCGTGTATACTTTCATATGTATTTAGTAAAAAGGTGTTATATTGATATTACAAACAGACACTTCAATTTTATTTTACTATTACTAGCAACTTAGCCTCGCTAGGCTCGTGTGCGTCCTTAGGTGCCTAATAGAAGCCTACGTTTAACACTAGGTTCAAGTCTATTATAGAGCTGAAAACGTTGTTTTGCATAATAAAATAACAGACTGTTGCAAAAATTACCATCTGTCTGTATCAGATAGTACAATATTATAATATAAAAGAACGTGAGACACTCATTTTGTACATACGCTGAATACCTCACGATTCGTTGTCTGATAACTATATCAATAAATATACATATATAGTCGCAGCGTTACGTTACGTTTTAACTTTTATCATAGATTTCTCAGAGATGAGATATTTTCCTGCAGCAAAAAGTATTCTGTATGTTGACCTGGATAACCAACTATCATCATACCAAATTTCATCAAAATCTGACAATTTTTTTTCTCATGATGCGTTCCCAAAGAGACAGACAGACAGACAGACAAAAATTCTAAAAACTAGATTCGAGCTCTGTATCGATAATAATTACTATTTCAATAACATTTTCCAAAAAAATATTCAATGTACAGATTCGACTCAACTGGAATTCATTATATCTATGTATAGATATAGGTAGTAACTTGGTAACAAGCTTAACATGGAATAGTTATCATATTATATAGAGAAATTTGCAAGAATTAATTCTATTTATTTCATTGAATTTTATTATTTCCTTAAAAATTTTAACGCAAGAACCGCCGAAAGGCATGACTAACTGTCCACATGCTGTACATGAATCCAGTGCAGAAAGTAATACATATGTGGGTCAAGTGCGACTGCTCATATGAGCTAAGGTGATATGGGGTTCTTTAGACCTTTACGCTATACAAGCTTCTCCCGTAGTTTTACATCGTGACATTTTTAATATTTAAAAATGATATAAACTTTACATTTATTGTACTTGTCATTTATAACGTTTAATTATAGTGTTACAAAAGATTTGTATTTTCAACATCTGGTACTTTGTACCTACAGTATTTATGTCTGTTTACTTTTAATTTTTTGTTTGCACATTTCATCTGAAAATAATAACAGAATAATTAAAATAAAGAACGAATCATGATTATTTTGATGAAGTTAGCTGCATTCCTTTTACAAACAGAGAGTTGTGACATACGGAATGAAATCTTTAGCTATTTTTTGTTGTTACGCCAAAGAAGTATAACTTCTTACGTGCGTACATAGGTACACACACACACAGATTTTTTTTTGTGAAACAATTATAAAATAAACAATCTTAATAAATTTAAGGAAATATTTTAATACATGGAGATATACAATTCTGGTGTACCTGTGTTCGTAATACTTATCCTATTAAAAGGCTTGACCTATTTTGATATTTTTCTTGTAAACTTACAAGGGACTTAGATGGTTCTTGGTTACAGTACGACACAGTTGGTGGCGCTATCTAGATTTTTTTATTATTTTTCCGACCAAATAAGGTCTGTGGCAGAACAATGTCAGCTTTTTGTTGTTGAAGCGTCGTAGGATCGTTTACGCACTCAACCACAACGTCCCGACGGCAGACCTACCGAAGGAGACCACATCAAAGTAAAATCATACTTTATTTAATTATTACTGAATCGTCAATTCAACTGAAAGAGCGTCAGATAAATCAGTTTGCAACAAAGCTACCACTAAAAGTTTTTCTTATAATATTTAATATTAATGGACACACGCTCCTAATTATAGGTATATGTTAGGATATGTTAAAAAGATTCCACCGAGAAGGCCAAGCCCGGAGGCGAAATAATAGATTTTAAAACGCTCAAACTTCACAACTAATTGAAGTAACTTGTTAGAAGCGATAATACACAGATACACTGTCAAGTGTAGGCCAGAGTTAATAAATTACACGGCCATTCATTTTGATTTTGATAATAGTTCTTTAAAACGTACGCTTAGACATTATAATTAATGATATATTATTGCAAATAAAATTTCCATTAATATTATACTAATCTTAGGTGATGTAATTTAAATAAAAAAAAATCCTCTGTCACAAACTGTTTTTTTTTAATTTAACAGAAAAAAAAACTGTTAGGTGCAAATACGAGTACCTACAATGTAGAAAATTAAATGGCAAAAACAGTCTTTAGAGCACCTACTCACACCCTTAATACATATTATGTCGTAGGAAATATTTCATATATTAGGACATGTGTATGAAGTATATATTCCATACATACGCAATAGCCAATAGATTTGTACATATGTCGTTGACTTTCACTCCTTTGATGATAATTTTCGACAGTTTTTCTCTCTCTTATATTCATATTCGACAATTAATGAGAAGACATTTTTTGGGTTCCGTACCCGCAGGGTGCCAACAGAACCCTATTACTAAGCCTCCGCTGTCCGTCTGTTCGTCTGTCTGTCACAAGGCTATATTTCATGAACCATAATAGAAAGAAAGTTGAAATTTTCACAGAGCGTGTATTTTTATTGCCGCTATAACAACAAATAATGAAAAACCAAGATGGTGAATTTCAAAAAGGCTGCTAGGCAAATTAAAAAAAATCTATTATGGTACGGAAACTTTCGTGTGCGAGTGCGACTTGCACTTGACCGATTTTTCTAGATGACATTGTACTCAACTGGCACGTTGTGAAGCCTTTAATAAGAAAATTGAATTAAATTAAACAACAAATTTAATACATGCAAATAAAGAAAAGAAGAAAATAAGCGAATTTAATTTTTCCTTATATGACTTGGAAGCCATTATCTCTCATCAAGATATGGCCATTGCACGCTAACCTGTCACCCCACAGCTTCTCTGTTACTGATACGACTTTAAAAATCCCTCATCTTGACCACACTCTAAACTTATTTCATCTATTAATTTAAAAAAGAACCTAAAAAAAAATCAATTATCAACCTTAAATAAAGTAATTAAAATAGAAGTTAAAGTTTATTAAATTTAAACCCGTATTTATTTTTCTAATAACATAGTCATAATTATAGGTACTAACACTAGGCTAGGCCAGACGTGAATTCGGCGATAGATCAAGGATACCATATCGATATATCATTTGCGTCGACAGTCGCACATCACTGGTACATAATTAATGTACACGAATATGCACCGTGCGAGTGAATTGAATTTATAATTTTATATCGTTATTTATTATCTACGAATATATAGTAGTTTATTATAATTATATGATAAAATTGTGTGAAAGTATTTTTTAAATATAGAGGTGCGCTAGCCGTAGAAGCTACAACCCCTTTTCTACAATATACAAAATAATCTTGCTCATTCCAAGTGATATATTCTTTTTTTATTTTGCAAAACTCACACAAGATATTATACAAAAAAAAAAGATATTAAATAATAACTATAATTGAAAAAGTGTACTCTAAAATATACAAAACTCGTGAATAAATACCGAACAAGCATAAGTGTGAAACAGTAAACGTAATAAACATTAATCAGTAGAAAAGTTTCCCATAATATACATATAATGTCTAAATTGTAATAAATAGTTATCTATTATCTAAATTGTTAATGCTTTCAATAAAACTATTATAATATAATTAATTTCTTTATTCATTCATTTATGAATAATATAATAATATAATAATAAAATTTCATATAAAAGCTTACACGACACGCAGTTCGCGCGAGTCTACCAAAAGCTCATGCACCAATATCAACGAACGATTACTTTATACAGTCATCGATATTACAGTAATTACATCATGGCGAATATTTTTGACGGTCAACAACCGAGCTGTGGCGGTCGACGTGCCCATTTTGATAATACTTTCACTTTTTCTTATTTACCCTACAAAAATAAAGAGTATATGGAGCACAGAACGCGATTTAGATATAACAATTAAATATTACTGCCATCTAGTATCGAATAGATAAAGCTTCATAATTTTAATTATATCGCCATCTATTGATGATAAGTAAAATCATATTACTTTATAATTTATATCAAACAAAATTAATGTAACCTATGTTTTTATTCATTCTAATTATAAAAACAAAAAATAAAATATAAATATAGTAAGTGAATTGAAAAATATAAAATAGCTAAACATTGACAACTGATTACAAATATACTGAAAGGAAGTAATATCTTTGAACGACTTCAGCTGTTTCTATTTATAAATAATATATAGTTTTTTATAATAATTTTTAAGTTTCTATAATAATGGCCGAATCTCGATTTGTTTTAAAATTACAGTTATGTGCACTTATAGCCCAAGAATGCATCTCTATATCATTAGCAACTAATAACACGTGTTGTTTATAATTACAATTTTGTATTTAAAAAATTGTACGTCTTTATGTAAATCCTTTTATAAATGTAATAATAAAGCTGCTCAGTCTGTTTGTAAATTTCCTTTACTTAGAACACGTCAGGATGGCCGAGCGGTCTAAGGCGCTGCGTTCAGGTCGCAGTCCACTTCTGTGGGCGTGGGTTCGAATCCCACTTCTGACAAACTTTTTTATAGCAGTAAATTTTATATAGGTACTTCATTTAGCAAGTATGTATTTTGTTAAAATATATTGTGCAAATATAAACAATGTAGTAATTTAAAGTTTAGTTATTAAGCTATAGTTATGATATGTAAATTATTTCTTAATAATAATAATTATTATTATTTAAATTAAGTTCGGTTAAATGCTCGTCACTTTACTCTAAGACTATATTTTTATTCAAACTTTGTCTTAATACAAAAAATGTAAATAAAAAAATACACTAATATAGCAGCTTCATTTAACCACAATAGTACAAGTTTAATTATTATATTCTTATAAAAATTAAAGTAATAAACAGAATTATTTAAAAACGCAAAAATAATTAATCGTTAATATATTCTGTATTTATATTATCATAAAATATTTTAGAATAAGTAGAATAATATTTTAGCTAATTATCTTTATCGGCTTAAAATTTAAATGCAGCAGATATAATGTAAAGGGATGTGAGCGAATTCAAATTAATAAACATCGAATGAAACTAAATCGAATTAAAATGACGATGATGAAACTACTCAAATAACTGCGCTGCTTTGAAATCAGGATATTTAAGTTATGCAATAAACATTCTCAAACCTAGTATTGCTTGTGCAAATTGTTATTTACGACCGACGTCAAAAAAGTAGATGCTTTATACAGTATAACTATATTCAATTCAGATGTTTTTTTTTAATGATCGATAATCGATATACTTCTCAACACTCGATATGAACGTCACTAATTTTGACCTTGAAAACAGCTCTAGTTTGAAGGTTGTAGTTGTCATTACAAAGTGGTTTTCGAAGAGTTCAAAACTTTGTTCTTAGTTCATAACTTCTTACTAATCAAATTAAAATGACCATTATTAAAGTAAGAAATGAACAAGAGTTAATTAAAAAGCTATCTTCGTATATAGAAAAAATTTCTAACGATGCCATTCTCAATCGTGGGAAGTTTTTCGTCGGACTTTCCGGTAAAATACTTATTCGTTTCCAAGTAAAAATTTCAATAAGTAACAAGTATTATATCCTGCATATTTTATATAAAAACTAACTTGTATTCATAATTTAAGCCACTTTTTTCATTAAAATATAGATACTTTTACTAAATTTCTCAAAATTTAATTGTAGGTGGATCACTAATTAAATATCTATGTGAAGGACTGCCAGAAATAAACACAGATTGGTCTAAGTGGGTACTCGCATTTTGCGATGAAAGAGTTGTTCCTGAAAACAGTGAAGACTCTACATTTGGAACTTATGAAAAACAGTTGATACCTAAGACTCAATTAAAAAGGGACCAGTTTATTACAATTAAACAAGAGGTTTCAGGTATTTTATTATACTTGTCTATATTAATGGAACATCTGAAAGTGAAATGGAAAAAATAGCATAATACATACATCATTTCATTAAAATGAAATTATATTTCATTCCACTAAATCATTTAAAAGTAACCTTTAGACCTAAGGGGATAGTTTTTGAAATTTATGTGGATGGTTCCACATAAATCCTTTGAGTTATACACCTATTTATAAAAAAATATATTATGAAAATTGATTAAAAAAATTACATAAATAATATACAGACAGCCATAATGAGTACCCCTTTTTATTGAAGCCAGTTAAAACTTAAATCCTGAATTTTAAATAAGTATACTATAAATTATAAAAATATTAGCAATGATATTTAATGAAAATATAAGTAAAGCTATAAATTAATACAAAAGATTTATTTTCAACTTTTTACTTTGCAGCAAATGATGCAGCTATAGATTATACAGAAAAACTGACAAATGCATTTAAGAGTGAAAATTATAAATTTGACCTGCTCTTATTGGGAATGGGACCAGATGGACATACATGTTCTTTATTCCCAGGGCATAGTTTACTAGAAGAAACAACTTTAAAAGTTGCTCCAATAACTGACTCTCCTAAACCACCCCCGGCCAGAATTACTTTGACTTATCCTGTTATAAATAATGCGAGAAATTGTATATTTGCAATCAGTGGTGCTGGAAAAGCTGATATGGTGAAGGTTAGTTACATAGATGTATAATAACACCTATCTTAGTTATTTAAAGCACCTTTAGAATATTAAGTTTACTTGAAATTCAGTACAAAGTTTAAAGTTATACAAACATTCCCATTTCCATTGCTTACTAGCACCAGAACTACCAGTTCAATTCCGTCTCAATATAAACATAATAAAGAGGTTCTATGGAATTCAAAGGCCTGCTATAAAGTATATAATATATATCATCTCATTAGTGTGTAAAGCCTGCATGTCTCAAGTTTTATCCATGAGTCTAATCAACTAATAAAAATGGAATTAAGTTACTTTTGATTTAGAATAAAAAATCCATTAGTCTTTCAGAGAAGATAAACTAAATTAGACTGTTTAGTATAGAAAATGCATAAAAAAGGTTTATATTTTTAACTAGATGGCGTTACCTGTTCTCTTTTATTACATTTTAATATTTAACAAAAAAATACCTTTAACCCGTCCTGGATAATTTCTAAGAAATCAATTGTTAATTGATACGCCGGCATGTACGCGTTCCGCAAGGGGTTACGTGCATTTATTATAATTTTGTTTTTCAGCGCATTTTGAAGGATAAGGAAGACTTACCAGCGACTAGAGTAAAACCAGAAGGCTCTCTGTATTGGATTGTTGATGATGCCGCAGCAGTACATCTATAAAGTCTGTATTTAATATTTATAAAATGCCAATATTTGTAGATTGTAATCTTGGAGGGTGTTATTATTATATCCCTTATTATACAAAAGAAATACAGAAAAAAGGAAAAGCAGTTTCTTTAATCTAGTTTAATCTAAATCAATATGTAAATTTTAAAATACACTATTTTTTTACTTTAAATTTTAATGAAGTCTACTTGTAGTGTAAATGTATTATTATTTTTTTAAATCATATATAAATTATATTTGAGTCTATTATGTAGACAATAATTAAATATCATTAGTGCCTTTTTGAATGTTTTTATTATTGTTATAAAAAAAATCAATATTGTTAAAAATTGTTTTTTATTTGATTTTTTCTTATAATTGGTATAAAGTACAAAGTAATAGAAACCTGCCATATCATATAGTTTTTAAAGTAAGCCCATTTATTTAACGTCCCACTGCTGGGCATGGGTCTACCCTTGAGCAAGGCTAGCTGTAGTCCACCACGCTAGCCAAGAGTGAACTTGACATATCTTTAAACGTGGCAGGTTCTCTCAGATAAGCAGGTTTCCACACGAGGATTTCCTTGACCGTAAGGCAAAAAAATCATGATGAAAATGGTTCACACATGAGAACAACAGATTTGAAAACCCGGGATCTGAACCCGCTTCACTTGATTTCCCAAGCCGAGGCTTTATATATGACAAATTAACAGTTGACAAATTTTTATTACATGATAATTTTACCACTACCGTTACTCTAAAATTTTTATTCTTTTTATTTTTAACAAAGACTACCTTTAGGCCATAATGAGTTTTTTCATTGGCAAAAGTATCGGCATAAAGATTGGTATTGAAGCATAAACAATAATTTCTACATAAATTAAAAACGAACCACATCCCTTATTAGTAAACTAGGGTTATTAGGAAGTCGAAACAAATAACCCACAGACGAAAACAGGTTAAAACGTAAATTTTAGCTATAATTTTGATTGCACAAGAGTTTCTGATATTAAAGAACTCTAGAAAATAATTCATCCTTCTGAAAAAAATTGTAACGAGTAAAGTGAAGTGAGGAGCGGGTAATGGAGAGGTGCTACTGCAGCCGTGTGAAGTGTGAGGCGAGTACCCTGTTGAAAAACTCCAATAGGATCCCATCAAAAGCGACAAAAGCCACATAGAGACCGATAAATATTTATTGGTTTCTATGTGGCTTTTGTCGCTTTTGATGGGATCCTATGAGTTTTTAAACAGGGTAGAGTGGATGGGGATTGCGTGGGATAGTCTTGATCGGTCTAACAAGGTAAAATTTTGCGTGACATGTCAATTAATTAAGGAATTAAGAATTTTGTATGAAATAAATACCTACTTTAATCGATAATACTATTTTGGTGAAAGTCGTGTTCTCCAGTAATTTGAGATACACTTAAACACTGTCTACAAAACTCGATTTTTTTATATTTATATGAACTTCTGTAGGACATTGTCATTTATTAAATTTGTGTTAAACAGAAAATATAGAGGTTCCAAATTTGTCGGATTTTTGTATGTTTATTTTAGTTTTCCTTACATAAACCATGTTATAGACGACTTTTTAGTTTCATCTGGGGATAAATAATAATATTATATTGTAATTTTATTTATCCAGAATCACATGATACATACCTCCTAACTCCTGTACATACTTCATAAAGAATACATAATTTAAATTCCGTCAGGTTTCATTTTATTATCAGATAAAATAAAAATACTCTAACAAAAGGATAAAAAAGGATTAATGTCTAAGTAAAAAAAAAATCCAAACAAAACTTCCAATAAAAATACAATAACATGTTCCAATATGTGTATTTCCCCATACTTTCATATGCCCGCGAGATCATCTCGACATTCTTCAATAAAAAAGACCACTATAATACGGTTGTTACAACGAACTACGACGTCCATTCATTTAGTTATTTTTTTAATAATAATATATAATTACAAAACGTATGACAACTAAATACAAAAGTTCTGACACGCATAGCGCACCAACGCTTACACATACATATATATAGAGTTGGTTAATAATATAAAGATCTAGTTGCGATCCATATATTATTAATATTATAATGTAGCACTACTGTTAATTTATTTAAAAACAAATTGTAACCTAACGGAGTGGACTTACGCACAAATGAGAGTTGCCTTCACGACGCAGAGTTTAGACATTTCACACTGACGTCGCCGACCCACGGCAATCCCACAGTGTGAAAAGCCTTTACATTATAAACCCGAATAACTAACTAACCTAATCTCGCGTTAAACACGCTATATTTTTAAGTCTAGAAACAACGCTGCGTCGTGACGCCTAATAAAAAAAAATACAATAGGAATTTAAAAAAAAAAGGAAAACATAATTTTTTTATTAACATACTTTTTAAACCTTCATTCTCAATTATCTTCCATTTTATTTTACAATATCAGTTCCACGTTTTATATAGATACACGTACTGTTTTTTGTTTGTATAATATACTATATATATTACGCACTAAACCAAATCAATGAGGGCCGGTTTGACACTGACGCCACAAAAACGCACACACGATACATTACAGGACACACGTGCAACTGGCGCTCGCACTGTGTGACGTCATCGCGCGTTCAATAAGTATTTAAGGAGACCATTTTACATTTCGACACTGTACACTAGCAATAATTAAATATTTTTATTTAGTTTCATTAAATATTTCTCATACAAATTGACATATTAGAAACGCGCGTGGACGCCATGTTGTCCTGCTTGCACGGGGTGTGTCGTGTCGCAGTGGGCGGCGGTCAGTAAGGGGGTCGACGTCTATTTACACGTGATTAGCTTGTGTTCGGACCCTGCGGACAATATAGTAAATAATTAATATTAATTACAACACTGCCGTCATAAGGAGGGCCGTAACTAACAATATGGTGAATAATGACTTATATGCAGATTCGGTATCAGCAAAAAAAAAAGCTATTTAATAGTATTACTTATTAAATAAAATGAAGCATTTTAATCGTAACTTCGTCAAAACTATAATAGGATTTTAAAAGCCAGATATCTCTCCAAATAAAGGCAAAACTAATAGAAAGTGTTTCACCGAGTGACTTAGTCGGACGCTTAGTAATGATTACACACAGTTTAGTTTTCATTGCCATTTATTTACCTATACTAATATAAAAAGAAATATATTCTTTTGTATGTTTGTTTGTGATGGATAAACTAAAAATCCACTGAACCAAGATAGTTTGACATCCTGGGAAGGATATAGGATAACTTTTATCTCGGAAAACATCCCTTAAGGAGGAGAAAAGGAGAATGAAAGTTTGTATGGGGAATCAATTATTTCTCAAGTAAGAGATATAAAACTCACCATACCTACGTGTATACAGTCTATGATATTCCATACTAACCATTAAAACGTAACTAGGAACATAGGGAGTTGCTAGTAGACTATATTCTTATATTAAATACGAGATACTGTCTCCATGTAAGGCATATTTCGACGATACATTTGACTCAGTAATGACCCTACTTGCTGTACCAGCGGTCGCGGGTTCGAGCCCCGCTGAGACATTTGTGTAATGAGCACGAATGTTTGTACTCTAGTCATGGGTGTTTATATTTATAATATGTATGTATTTAAATATGTGTATTTATATATGTGTAGTGTATCCACTATCTAGTATCCATAACACAGGCCTCGTAGCTTACCACGGAACTAGATGGTGCTGTGTGTTAATGTCCCAACATATTTATATTTAATGTGTAGTATGTAAAAGCTCACCGAGTGGCCTAGTTGGGCGCCCAGTAGGACTGCGAGTACGCGGGCTTGCTGGCCGCGGGCTTGGCGGCGCCGGACCGGCCGGACGACGCGCTCTCCTGTTAAACATAAACACATATATATTCATACATACATATAATAAAATTGTAACTGAGCCGAATCTGTACATTAATTATTTTTTGTAAAATCTTATTGAAATAGACATTATTATCGGTACAGAGGTTGAATCTAGTCTGTCTGTGACCGCATCACGAGAAAACTACTGGACAGAGTTTGATTAAATTTGGTATAATGATAGCTGGTTATCCGGGTCAACATATAGGATACTTTTGACTGCGGGAAAATATCTCAATTCTGAGAAATGTATACTAAACGTTAAAACGCAAGTAGGGACGAACACAAGAGGATCGAGGGAGAGTCGCTAGTATTATTATATATTTGAATTTATTTTAAAACTACCACCATTAGACATCCTTTGTGTTTATATAACTTTAGGTATTCTATATATACTAAAATTCATCTAAAACTGTCCAGTTGTTTTAATATATAGCTTTAATATTTATTTGGATTTATTTTGAGAGGTGCAACTTAGATAGGTAGGTAGGTGCTTAGCAGTAGCCCATTTGTCACTCCAGGCATATGTATTAAATTTTATCAACTTCCGTCTATTCCTTTTAGCGTGAAAGAGTTACATACACACACACACATACACACACACACATACACATACTCATACACACTTTTGAATTTATAATAGTAATCGGAGATCATGAAGAAGTAAAAAATAAATGTAAAGGAATTGAATTTCATTAAATATACCCAAAACTACAAATATTAATTTGTTGAGTTCCGAGCAGAATCGAACCCACAATTTTAAAAGTCGAAACAGATTCCTTAGCACTGTTTAATATTACTGGTATATATACTAATATTATAAAAAGGTAAAGTCTGTGAGTTTGTGAGGTTGTAGGGGGTAATCTCTGGATCCACTGAACCAATTTAGATGAAATTTTGTAAGAAAATAGTTTGAGACCCTAGGAAGGACATAGGATACTTTTTATCCCCGAAATCATCCCTTAAGGGGGGTGAAAATGGGGATGAAAGTTTGTATAAGGAATCAACCTAGGGACGATCCCGAGAGAAGCGAGGGTGAGTTGCTAGTATTTTAATAAAGTTAAAATGTTCACAATGGCTTTTAGAAACTACAATTATTTGTTAAAATTCACAAAAAAGACATAGAAAACAAAGGAAAGGTGATTTTTTTGTAATATGTTTAGTTTTGTTACCTATATAATTATACACTGACAAAATTATAAAGCATTATATACAAATATAATATATAAAAAGTATAAAACATGCATTATTAAGGCGGGTAGCATTATTTTACTTAAATATTCAACAAGAACATTAGCATAAAAAACTAAATGTATATATATTTTATTAAAATTATAATATCAAAATGAATATCATCATCAACTATTGAAAAAAAAATCATATCTAGCTTCATCATCTACTTTTTATAAATACTTTGAGTAACATATATGTATATATATATGTATATATATATATATATATATATATATATATATATTTATATATATATATATATATACATACATATATATGAAACACAATGCACATACAGACAGCAAAATATACATATAACTTACCCGCCTATTATGACTACTGTTCACCCGACCATCCATCTACAAACGAAAGCAAACTCTAAGAATTTAATGAAATTATAAATTCTACCAAAGTCACATGCAAACTAGATCTATATAATATGTATAAATATATAAGTTTTTGTGTATATGTGTATGTGTATGTGTATTTAAATAATTTATTAAAATAGAAATAAATTTGTCTGAATTTTAAGTATTTATTTGGCAAACTATTAATGCTAGTTGCATTGAAATAATGTCATTGTATACAATATAATTATTCCAAATATTTTTGTACTGTTATGCATTACAATTATTCTTTAGTTCATGTAAATGATAAACTACTGATTAAAGTTAAGACCATAGTTTATTAATTAGAACAAAAACTATTACACAAACTGTATGGAGTGGTATCCAAATAGCAAGTAGTTATCAATATAGTAAACACTGTAGAATATATATTGTATGTGTGTTCTCTGTATAGCGCTGCATGCATACATGTCTGTCTGTGTGTGTTTAGCGATGTGCGTGTATGTGTGGTGGGTGTGTGTGTGGTGTGTGTCTGTGCGCGTGCGTGGCGGTACCTGGTGCGGCTGCGGCGCGTGGTGGTGGGGGTGGTGGTGCGGCGGCGCGGGGATGTAGAGGTGCGAGCCGGCGCCGAAGGGCGGCGGCGTGCCGCTGTGGAACCCCGCCTTCTCGTAGCTCTGTGAATGTTGCGCACGCGACCGTTCACTAGGTTGCTCCTCTCAAATCATTATATCTCATTGTATTCGTTCCTTTTTAACGTCCCACTTGTCCCACCTCATCCCACGCTGGCCGAGTGCGAGTTGGCGGGCTACATATATCTCTCAAACACTTGCTAGGTTCTCTTAAACATGTAGGTTTTCTCACGAGATTTTCTTTCAACGTAAAGCGCGTGGTAATCATGTTAAAATCGATTCGCACATAAAATATCACGGGACACGGGATTTGAACCCGCTTAACTTGGTTACCCAAGCAAGCGCGTCACCACTGGGCTACCACTGCCTTAGCTCAATAATATAAAAAAAAAAACTCTAAGCCAATCACACACACATGCACACAATAAATTCGACTTTCACCAACTAAATTCAACACCATCCCACTAACTAGAAAACCAATGTACCGATACAAGTCCTTAGATAACTAACAATAAGTATATTTTAAATTAAAATTTTCAAAGCACAATAAATTCACACACAGTCAGACATATTTCATAAATATATATACATATTAATTATACAATAAAATAACTCACATTGACTTTGTTTAGCGCGACATGGGTCTTCGCGTACATAGTATTGGAGAGATCTGCTGTGGCGCCTCCGCCAGATTTGTTAGCGCTCGCCGTGTACGGCCCGGCTGGAATTTACATAATATAATCGTTTTAATATTATTACTTTAAATAAAACTATCTTTTCGGATTATTTCCCAGATTTATTTTGATTTTTGGTTCCCGACGTTTTGTCACGGGAGAGACTAAGGTTTTAGACATCTCAAAGAAGAAAAAAAATAATCCGATAACAACAACAGAATTTAGTTATCTAGTCCATAATTAAACTTGGTCCGTGCCGGGACTCAAACCCAGGACTCCGGATCTGCAGACGTACACGCTGGAGCACCGAGGCAGAGTAAAATAAATAAACTCCCAACCCACCAGTCTTGTAAGAGTCCTGAGCGTCGTAGGGCGGCTGCTGCTGCTGCGAGTAGGCGGACACCTTGCCGCCGCCCGACACGCCGCCCACGCCCACGCCGCCCACGCCGCCCACTCCACCCACTCCACCCACGCTTGAGCCTCCTCCGTACTGGGTGAAAAGGGTTGTCGTGGATAAAATTATGTTGAACTAGCTCAAATTTAAATATAGCGCCACCTTTTGGAAATTTTTATTACTAACAGAAGCCTTATGTGTTATTCCATGACATTGTCTATCTGTGCATCCAGTTGTTTTGTGTGAAGGAGTCACAAACATACATACACACATGCACACACACAAACTTTTGCATTGATAACATCGAGTCTTTTAAGGTCATCTTTGACTTCAAAATAGTAAATAAGTTACAATGGAAGGATAAATTATGAATGGAATCCACATTATAAAAATGAATAATTTAGAAAGTTCACTGTCACTGACAACTTTAGTTTAATTTTAAGATTTTAAATTACCATAATATAAGGATTCAGTTTATAAATGTCTGTATTAACATTATGTATATATATTAACATAACAAATGTGAAAGTTTGTGAGTGTGGATGTTTGTTACTCTTTCACGCCAGAACGGCTGAACGGATCTGGATGAAATTTGGCACAGAGATAGATTAGTCTAGTATAACACATAGGCTACCGGAAAAATGTACGGTTCCTATGGGATAGGTTTGTTTTTGTTTTCCTAGGGGCGAACCCGAGCGAAGCGAAGGTAAGACGCTAGTATTTAATTAAATATACAAAACAAATATACAGTTAATAATTCCTGTACTTTTTTATTTATTTACTTATTTCGTTACTGTTGCAAGAAACAAAAAGCTTTTTTAAATTTTAATTCTATGGATTCAGTATGAAATATGTATGTCGCTTCACTATCACTTCATATTACAAAAGATACTTACCGCTGTAGGGTATACACCATATTGGTACGTAGTAGGCGGTGGTTGGTAGAAGTACGCGTAGCCGGGCGGTAACGCAGCTGGGACCTATAGGGAAAACATAAGAAATATAAGTAAACAAAATATATTTAATATGTATGTTTGTACATATATATATATATAGTATATATCGTTTTCTATTCCAATATACAATTTGTCCAGTACTTTTAGTACTCTACAATCTCAACACCTACTAAACCCTTATCTCCGCTTTATTATTATAATGCTTCCTGTATCCTAAAATAAATGTGTTATCAAAACTATACTTAGCAACAAAATAAAAAAATGCAAATCGTGGTTAATTGTATTCAGAGAGAATTATATTCAATGCACATTTCTTACAATATTAAAATAAAGTAGATAACTATAACCATAGCACTATTAACTACTAACCCTCGCTACACTTACATCCGTAGGTGCCTTACAATAAATAGCTTGTATTCTTCCAGCTCTTGCGGTGATTTGTCTTACGGTGAAGGAAAACATCGTGAGGAATGTCAGACATGTCTGAGAGAACCTAGCAAGTTTTCTAAAGACATGTGAAGTCCGCCAACCCGCACTTGGCCAGCGTGGTGGGCTATAGCCTGATCCCAATCCTATAGAAGGGAGGCCCGTGCCCAGCAGTGGGACGTAAAAAAAGGGCTGAATACAACAACATTACACCAGCTCACAGTCTATCTGTGTACAAAACTATTTCATAATACGTCCAACAGTTTCAGAGTAACAAACAAACATACATACAAATTTTCGCATTTATAATAATAATAATAATTTAATAACAGTTACCTGTTGTGGTGAAGCGGCATCCGTCCTGCCGAATCTCTCGCCACCGCCCAAGCCGAATGTGCCTTCCCGCGCGCTGTAGCCCACTTCGTAGTATCCACCCTGGAAATACACATTTAGTTTTATGATGTATTATAGATATTATAGATAGATACTCTTGTGGATGTGGTAATTAATAAAAAAATGTCTTCACGTCATTGTATGCAGCCCTTTTTAACGTCCCACTGCTGGGCACGGGCCTTCCTTCAATACGAGGGGGATCAGGCCATAGTCCACCACGCTGGCCAAGTGCGGATTGGCGGACTTCACATGTCTTTCGAAAACTTGCTAGGTTCTCTCAGACATGCAGGTTTCCTCACGATGTTTTCCTTCACCGTAAGGCAAGTGGTAATCATGTTAGAAATGATTCGCACATGAAAATATCAGAGGTGCGAGACCTGGGATTTGAACCCGCTTCACTCGGTTTCCTAAACGAGCGCGTTACCACTGGGCTACCATTGCCTTAATTCACGTCATTAATTTACCCCAATCCCCATTTATTTATGAGAACAGCTCACAGTTTAAAATCTAAACGGCCGAGTCTATAAGGTATTCAAGTTTTTCCCGAGTCTATAAGGTATTCCAGTATTTCCAGTTATTCCATATAACAAAGATAGGCGCTAAATTCTCAATTCTCCTATAGCTCATACTATATGATGTGGTAGGTCTTCATCACGCCGCAGAGCCCACACGCCTACCTGCGTTCCATACCCGTTATAGCTTACCCAACACGTAACTTAGTCTAACGCGATTATTTGACATTTTAAATGAAACTTCTTCAGATTTCGTCACCCTTTAAATTCATATTTTTGTTACCGTCTGTAACGCATTTGACACATCTAAAACCTTAGCCTCTGCCAACATCCAAAATGTCGGCAACAAAAATGTAAATCAATAGCGACTCATCCTCGTTTCGCTGAGATTCGTCCCTAGGAACGTTTTAATGATTAGTATGGAATGTAGACTATATATACATAGGTATGATAACTTTTGTATCCCTTACTTGAGAAAGGATTGATTCTCCATACAAACTTTCATCCCCTTTTTCATCTCTTTAAGAAATGATTTTCGGGATAAAAACGATCCTATGTCCTTCCCAGGGTTTCGAGCTGTTTTATACCAAGTTTCATTTAAAACGGTTCAATGGATTTTTAGTTCATCCATTACAAACAAAAATATAATTTTTGCTCAATACTTTCTTAGGTTTAAGCGAATATTTGATATTTTAATAGTCAAATTGATTGATTGACAATTATGGTCTATTCCGTGTTCCTATAAATAAATAAATAAAAAACCGGTGTCGGATATACCATGTGGTTAAATAAAATATAAATATGTTAGGACATTAACACACATCACCATTTAGTTCCATGGTAAGCTACGAGGCTTGTGTTATGGATACCGGATAGTTGATACACTACATATACATATATAACTTTAAATACATACATATTATAAATATAAGCAAGCAACCATGACTGGAGCACAAAGTGTTCATCACACAAATGATTGCCCCCAGCGGGACTCGAACATACCATGTGGTGCGGCAGGCCGCTGCGCATGAGCTGCTCGTCGTAGGCGTAGGCGCCGCCGTACAGCGCGCCGCCCGCGTAGCCCGCCGCGCCCGCGCCCACGCCCGCGCCCACGCCCGCGCCCACGCCCGCCGCCGACGACGCCGCGCCCGAGTTCACCGCGCCGCTCACTGAATACACAATTCGTTTCTAATCATATATCACACATTACATATTAAGCACCTGGGCGCTCGGAATTCTTTTTTGTTATATCGTATTTTTTAGATAAAAAAAATTAAAACTTGAATAAATACAAAAAAAAACAAAAGTAAAAATTTTGTATTCCGACCGGGACTCAATCCCGGGCATACGTGTTGTCTAGCTTGCGCCTTGACCGCTTGACCACGATGCTTACATCCGAGTGTAAGAAATTATCGACCATATTCTGCGTAGAATAATGCAAATCAATGGGTCAAAATGGGTCACATGTCTGGGAAAACGCATGTTTTCGAGTTTTCATGCGTTTTTCTTATGCATTATTCTACGCGAAATTTAATCGCGACATCTATACAACTCTGTCAGTAACACTTAGTCACTAAATGTAAAATTATTTTTAAGCCAAATTAAAAAGAAAATTATTCTTATCGCGACATCTATACAACTGTCTCAGTAACACTTAGTCACTTAATGTAAAATTATTTTTAAGCCAAATTAAAAAGAAAATTGTTCTTATCGCGACATCTATACAACTGTCTCAGTAACACTTAGTCACTTAATGTAAAATTATTTTTAAGCCAAATTAAAAAGAAAATTGTTCTTATCGCGACATCTATACAACTTTCTCAGTAACACTTAGTCACTTAATGTAAAATATACAATCATTTAAGAACTCCGAGCGAAGCTCGGTCGCCCAGGTACTTATTATATATGACACAACATGCCACTGTAGTGTGTATGTGTGTAAGCCTCCCCGGTACTTATATATTGTATGACCTCCTATTATCATTGGAGAGTCTTAAACGAACCTTGGAGCCAAATAATTGTCTCATTTTGTTCCCACACTACACTACTAAACACCTTGTGCATGGTTTGCGTGAAGGCCAAATTTTATTATCGATATTGATATAAAAAATATATTGTTTCTTAACAAGAGATCTTTAAAAGTCAAGTAGTATGAAACTTAAATCAAATCGAATCATAATATGCTTCACTCAAATATACTTTTATCAACACTTATGAATTGAAAATTATGACATTTTTCATATTGAAATTAAATGTCACATGCAAATCCGTGAGGAATCTATCGCTTTCACTTCACGTATGTATGAAATTAAATTACAAAATTTGCTACAACCTTCAATTTTATATGTCAAGTAGAAAAAAGAAAATTAATCAATGAATTGAGCATAAAAATCAATATACACCCCTGTTTACATCCATTTAAAACCCTTAAGCCAATGAAATAAAAATAACTTAATCACATTAGTTGTTACATACCTGTCGTCGTCGTAACTTTAGCTGTTGTTTGGTTTGATTGTGTTGTGGATGTACTCGTTAAACTATTACTTGATGCTACTGAACTGTCATACTGAAACAAAACAAAGACAATTTATTAAGGCATTTATTTATAACAAAAATAAAACATTATGACCTTGATTTTCTCACTTTAAATGGCATGAATATTCTGAAATTGTAAAAAATTACAAAGGAGAAAGAGGATCAATTTTTACATCACTAAGGCCTTTTAATTTTAGAGAAACCAAACCAAATGCGAGTGTATGGTTCGGTAAACGAGTCCAATTTATATAGTAGATTATTAAAAAAAAAAAAATTTTGCAATTAAATAGTATTACATACTACACAATCATGTACTACAACGAAATGATGTTTTAGAAATGTTGGTTTCTGTCATTTTCCAATCTATATGGTACTGGGAGGTGTCACTGCACCATGCTACATTGAAAATATAATTATTGACTAGAGCAACAGGAATTCGACGCGAAAACAAGCACCTGCGTCCGCTCCATGTAGTATTCATTACACAAAGCTTGCTCAACACTACCAACACACAAATACAATCACACAAACATACACAATCAAATGCATCTAGCCCTCATTACACAAACAACCACAATAACACACAATCATCTTCATCTGCTCCTTGCTCAATACACAAACACTATTTAACAATACTTATGCAGCACAAACACAAGCATACATAATCACCTGCACCTGCCCGTCATCACACAAAAAATCACAATAACACTATCACCTCCATCTTCTCCTTGCTCAATACACAAACACTACCCAACAATACCTATGCAGCACAAACACAAACACACAATCACCTGCCTATACCAATCATCACACAAACAACCACAATAACACACAATCACCTTCATTTGCTGCTTGCTCAATACACAAGCACTACTCAACAATATGAATGTGATGTAAAATGGGATATTTACTATGTTTATCACTTACTCTTGAGAGTTTCCGATGTACGTTTTTAATATATAGTTCATTACCACTACGTACTAGAAAAAAGGTAGACAGATATGTCTGCCGATAAAAAGCTTAACATCCACCCGCAAAACCATCAATATACATACCCGTGACCATGGCGCTTTGTAACAGTGTCGAAATATCGGGAACTCTCAAAAGTGATAAACATGGTAAACATCCCGTCTTACATCACAACAGTATTATTTTGACGACTCTCAACTGGCCACGTTTGTTTGTTTCAGTGTCTTTAAATGCACTCGTAAAAAATGTAGCGACGCATCGCATCGAAAAGCTATCACGCAAAGTAAGCAAAACTAAAAATGTACGTGAAACCATACACATTCATCTATACTAATATTATAAAGAGGTAAAGTTTGTGTGTTTGTGAGGTTGTAGGGGGTAATCTCTGGATCTACTGAACCGATTTAGATGAAATTTGGTAAGAAGATAGTTTGAGGCCGTGGGAAGGACATAGGATATTCTCATTCCAGAAATCATCCCTTAAGGGGGGTGAAAATGGGGATGAAAATTTGTATGGAGAATCAACCTAGTATAAGCAAACAACAATCACCTGCGTCTGGTCCTTGTGGTGTTTGGGCGGGTGGTGGTAGTGCGCGTGCGGGTGCGCCGCCGAGTACGGCGCCGTGTACAGCGCGCTGCCGCCGTACGCCGACACCGCCGACACCGTCGACGCCGCCGGGGTTTGTTGCTGGGGGGAATGGTCATATATGTTATGAAATTAAATTAACCTATATTTAATTACTTATTATGAGCACTTTTGAATCGTCAATTTAATTTAAAGAACGTCGGTATAGTCACACAGTCCGTGAGGCAGCTACCATCGGCTCAGAAAGCAGTTTATTGAGAAGAGCTTCAGAGAAACTCAGCAGCTGCTCTTTTAGATATCGAAGTTAAATTTTATTTTTTAAGATAACATTGTAGATACCCAGCTTATGAGTCAATTTTTCTCAATTCCACACATTTCCATCAATAAGAATAAGAAATTAAGTATATCATATACATTACAACCTACATGTGGGGATAGTTCAAAAAACTTTTATGGCCGCATACGGCAATAGGTCGATCTCTACATGCTCCTTAATAAATCTTAGTAAATTCATCAATGTTATCGTATGAAACATTCACATTGTTCACGTTGTTAACAAATTCACATGTAGCACCAAAAAATGTTAGCGTTGTTTGATTAAACACGACGTAAAAACCTACACATAATTAGGTAGTTCATCGACTTCTTAAATAATTCCCCAGCATTATAAATAGTATTATTATAAATACAAGTCTATATGTTGTTTGTTACTCCATTTTTTTTAAATTTTGTAAACAGATAACTTATGACGATAGAGTAAAACAGTTATTTATTTATAACCATCCAACAGGATTAACACTAATAGGTCACAATATCAAAAATTTTAATTCCAATTATATATTGGACGACACAGCATATACTGTGTTATTCAAATGGCTTTTGGTTACTTACATATTTTCAAAAAAGAAAAAAGGAAAAAAAAAACAAATGAACCAATAATAAAAAAACCATACCTGATAAGAATTAATTATAGGTTGGTACTGAGTGAGTGTGACGCTGGACGGGTACGCGTTGGCTAACGACGCGCCCGTTAGCGACGCGTTCGTTGAGTTCACCTGTGGCAAGTCGATAGAATTAAATGATATAAATACTTAATACTTTCTTAGATTTACGCGAATATTTGACATTTTAAATTAAAACTATCTTTTCGGATTATTTAGCGGATTTATTTTGATTTTTGCTTCCCGAAGTTTCGAATGCTTTACAGGAATCATGGTCACGGTAAAGACTAGATTTTAGACGTCTCAACGGCATTATATATATTTTTGTAAAATTGTGGGCAGGCGATGTCTGTAACAAGTATATAATGTCTTTGAAATGTCTAAAACCTAGTTTCTTCCGTGACCACGATTGCTGTAAAGCATTTATTCAACGGGAACCAAAAATCAAAATAAATTCGCGAAATAATCCGAAAAGATAGTTTTATTCAAATAAATACTTTTTGCTAGAACCATTTCAAAATTCTACTTTTAGAGGTGACACACCTAAAAAAAAATTGTCAATTTAGTGTTTTTTTTTATTATTATTATTAATTATTTTTAGCAACGTACCTGAGGCGCGTACACATTCGGGCTGTAGACGGGCGGGTGGTGCGACACCGCGTGGTGCGTCGCGTACACGTTCTGTTGCCCCACCGTCTGTGGATGGTGTAGGATTTATTTATTTTTTTACTGTGCTTAATAAATCAATCATTGTTATACTAGCGACTCAGTCTCGCTTCGCTCGGATTTATCCCTAAGTTGATTCCCCAAACAAATTTTCATCCCCATTGTAACCCCTTACGGGACGATTTCCGGGATAAAAACTATCTCATGTCCTTCCTAGGCAATTACTGAGGATATCTTAACAGAAAAACTCAGTAATTAAACTTGGCCTGAAACCCGGGTCTCATGGACTCGGGACTCGAACCTGGGACTTCCGTAGCAGCCGTACATGCTACCCACTACACTACCGAGGCAGTAATACATAATATAATATAGAGATGTAAACCTTCGGCCTATGATGCGCGTAGTGGTGGTGCGGCTGAGGCGGCGCGTCCGCTGCGCTCGACACGCTCGACACCCCCGACACACTCGACACGCCCGACACGGCCGACACGGCCGACACGCCCGCCACGCCCGACACCGCCGACACGCCCGCCACGCCCGCCACTCCCGACACGCCCAGTTGCTTCATTGACGCTGATAACTTGTCTAATGCTGTAAAAAAATAGTTAAAATAAATATCAAAAGATGGCGCCATATGTATAGATTTATTAATCTTGTTTTGTAATATTAATAAAAGAAAAAATAAGAACGTGAGGTAAGGTCTTCCATCCATCTGCACAAATACAATATTGTTTCATCAATGCTATTCGCAAAAACAAACAATATTTTATACAGGTACTTGTCCATTTTGAAATAAGTTTCTATTCTCATGCAATAGGAGAATATGTATTTGAATTTTAGTATTTTATGCCAATTTTTATTTTGCCTGCAACACATCGATGAAAAAAGTACTAGATACACAATCCCATACAAAAGTTCTCTTAAAACTGTTACCAATTGTGCTTAGGTAATTGTTTTAGTTGAAATAAATATACAATAACGTAAATTAAACCTTAAAAACAATGCTCAAAGTTGTTTTCACAAAAAACAATTTAAATTAAAAGCGCGCTAAAATATTCAAACGAGCGCTCATTCGGTGAGGACATTTTTTGTCGCTGATTATGTATCTGATACTAATAAGTAACATGAAATATTATAATATAAAACACAATATTAACAAACTTACATGAACTATTTGTGACTGCAGATTCTGACGTAACGGGCTGACTCGTCGCTGTCGTGTCTACTACTGATAAGCTCTCACTTAACTGTCAACAATATATATTCATTATCAATAAATAATAATAAAATATTTTAAATAAAACTATCTTTTCGGATTATTTCACGAATTTATTTTGATTTTTGGCTCTCGACGTTTCGAAGGCTTTACAGCAATCATGGTAACGGGAGAGACCGAGTATCTAACAGATAGTTTTACTTAAAATGTTAAATATTCGCGTAAATCTAAGAAAGTCATAAAATATTTGTTTATTTTTGGATAGATAAAAATAATATAAAAATATAATATTATTATTTTTTTGTTCACCCGATATTAATTTAGTATATGTACAGTATTAATTTGTAAAAATTTTGTAAAGTCTGAGCACAACCACAGTGCAATATTAATTCAATATAAAAAAAAAAAAATTTAATCATATAGTACTAATAGATAGTCAGTCACTACTAATAATACCTTTAGGCTCGATGGGCTGATTCAATTTGACGAGCCCCATATTTTACAATGGAGAAACATGTAATTTTTTTTTCTTTATTTAAATCTGATTAAAAATATAAAAATGTATAGTATAAAATCTCAATTTGTGATACCCTACTTGCTGTGCCAGCGGTCGCGGGTTCTATTCCCACTGGGGGCATTCATTTGTGTGATTAACATGAATATTTGTACTCCAGTCTTGGGTGTTTATATTTACAATATGTATGTATTTAAAGTAGATGATTTGATATTGGAACTAGATGGTAATGAGTGTTAATGTATATTTATTTATTATTATTATGTAAATAGTAAATAGTAAAGGCAGTGGTAGCCCAGTGGTAACACGCTCGCTTGTGAAACCGAGTGAAGCGGGTTCAAATCTCGGGTCTCGCACCTCTGATATTTTCATGTGCGAATCATTTATAACATGATTACCACTTGCCTTACGGTGAAGGAAAACATCGTGAGGAAACCTGCATGTCTGAGAGAACCTAGCAAGTTTTCGACAGACATGTGAAGTCCGCCAACCCGCACTTGGCCAGCGTGGTGGACTATGGCCTTATCCCCCTGATTATTGAAGGGAGGCCCGTGCCCAGCAGTGGGACATTAAAAAGGGCTAAATACATACATACATTATGTAAATACTAAATATATTAATATATCGTTATTTTTATATACATAACTCACCATACTATTGGCATTAGGGTAGCTACTAGGTGCTTCAGTCGTGGTCTCGTGGCTTGTTGAGACCGGTGCCGGCTCCGCTGGTGACGTCACTGGCTAATAAATATAATTTATTCATTAATACGTGAACAACGGAAACATACTTAAAAATGATTTAATTAGGCTGTACCGCATATACAGGATTTCCATAATTTAAGGGAAAATGATAGGTTAATTTTATTTTCTTATATACAAAGTGTACTTTTATTATATATGAAGTGTTTCACACAACGTTTCTGAGTAAATAATATAGAAACGTATGCAACGTTTTTATAATGTATTATTTGGCGTTTGCGTAACAAAGAATATTGAATCAAAAAGCCGAACACGTACGACGCGCATTAATATGATCATATTTAGTTACGATTTAACGTTTAGTATAGATTTCTCAGAGATGAGATATTTTCCCGCAGTAAAAAGTATCCTATATGTTGACCCGGATGACCATCTATCATCATACTAAATTTCATCAAAATTTGTCCTGTGGTTTTCTCGTGATGCGGTTACAGACACAGGCAGACGGATAGACAAAAATTCCAAAAACGATACATTCGGCCTCTATATCGATAATAATGACTATTTCAACAAGATATTTTTTTTAAATATTTAATGTATAGATTCAACTCAGTTACAATTGAATAGAAGTTATACTTCTTTCAGCACATTTAGAAAAAGTATGAGAGTAAAATTTTTACGGTGCGCGCGCACACCGACAGCCAAAAAGCGACATGATGAAGTTAGCTGCGTTTCTTCTACAAACAGAGAGTTGTGACATACGGGATGAAATCTTTAGCTATTCTTTTTCTGTTACGCCAAAGAAATAGAACTTCTTACGTGTGTACATAAGTATACACACACATTTTTTATATGTGGGTCGTTTTTTTTTTTGTGACAATGAATTGGTGTTTCTCAGTTTTTCAAGTAACTTCAAGTAACAATATTTTGATTTCAATGTTAGATATTTTTTTGCAAATGCATTTAATTTTCATTTGGATCATTTAATCTTTGTTATCATGCCCATAATGTTGTTTGTTTTGTGGCGATTTTCGAGAAAACACTGCGATAGAATGGTTTTCTTTCGGTAGGACATCATCATGAATTACCAGAGTGGTAAGTCACGGTATTTAATGAAAAATAAACACAAAAATGCAAAAAAATTATCGGCTACAGAGAGTTAAAAGATTATTTAGTATTAAAAGATATAAAGCGATGAGGAAGTAAATTCATACAACGAATACATAATAATCTATACTCTAATACGACACAAAATGTGGTGAGTGACACATCATAGTCACTAAAAAAGAAGAACGAGCCATGTATATGTACCTTGGGTGGCGCGTCGGGCGCGGCGGGCGGGTGCGGGCTGGCGGCGTGCTCGTGCAGCGCGTCGGCCTCCAGCGCGCCGAACTGCACGTCCAGGAAGCCGGCGCCGCCCTCCGCGCCGCCCGGCATCTCCACCGCCGACGACGGGATCTGCACACCGATACCTTATTACTGCTTCATTTTACACTTTACAATTCTTAATAATATACATCCATTCGCGAGTTCTCAGGACTGAGGTTTCTTTCCAAACTGGTAGTAGACTCATGACGTTCAGTAAAAAAATGTAATAATTTAATGCCGAATAAAATATTTTGATTTTGAATTATAATTATGTCTTTTCAATTTATTTGTT
Organism: Argynnis bischoffii washingtonia; assembly: GCA_033884665.1. Classification (NCBI taxonomy): domain Eukaryota; kingdom Metazoa; phylum Arthropoda; class Insecta; order Lepidoptera; family Nymphalidae; genus Argynnis; species Argynnis bischoffii. The sequence continues at coordinate 1,942,497 of CM066629.1, read as the reverse complement.
ATGTGAGGATAAAATTTTCCTCCTTATTTTCCTTCCACCTTTCTGTCTTTGGCCATAAGCATCCAACTTTTTCCTGCTGTGTTAATTATATATTAAAATACAATAGATACATCATTATAATCATTTTCTTAATGTTCATAAATATAATAATAGCAACACTAAATAAGAGTACTGCACCTAAAACCTTAGTCTCCTCCGTAACCATGATTACTGTAAAGCATTTGAAACGTCGGGAACCTACCATTTAAATGGATAATACCTAAATATAATATAACTTTTTCTTTACTGCATTACCTAATTATAAAAGAAAAAGTTATATGAGTAAACGATCTTGCTACACCCAATTAAGACAAAGAAAATTTTGTAGAGTTTAAAATTAATAATTATTACCAACATACAATTAATTTCTAATTTTTTAAATAAAAAAATTCAAATTGAATATAATCGCCTGTTTTAAAAGCGATTTATAATTTAAAATTATCTCTAGAAAAATATCTTTATTATTATCTCTATCGTCACTTATAAGACCACACTACGTCAAAAATCACAAACCAACTCAACAATTTTTTATTACATACAAATAATAGCGTATACATATAATATACAATCGAAAAGTAAATAACATACATTTTAATTCATTATATATTATTTTGAAAACACAAAAACTAAATCTCTTTTTATATATTGCAAAAATTACAAATAAATACGCATATAGAACAAAAAATTTACCTTAGAAGGCGGTGGCACTCGAACCCGCTGCGTCTTTCGTTGCGTAGAAATGTCCGAAGTGCCGTATACACCGTAATTACTCGTGTACACACCTGAAAAATATAAAATCTTAAATTACACATTAAAGTGCGAAGCGTAACTGTCACTATGCTTAAGGTATAAGCTATTTTGAAATACGTAACTTTTAACAACATCATATAATTTAAAAAAAATATCTGATATATTATGTACATATATAACTATAGCTTAATCATAATAATTTGAGACGTATTTATATATAATCACTAACGACTCGCACTCGCTTCGCTCGGGTTCGTCCCTAGCTTGCTTCCCAATACAAACTTTCATCCTCATTTTCACCCCCTTAAGGGATGATTTGCGAGATACAAAGTCCCTATGTCCTTCCGAGGGTCTCAAACTATCTTCTTAAAAAATTTCATCTAAAACAGTTCCGTACATCCAGGGATTACCCCCTACAACCTCACAAACTTTACCTCTATAATATTAATATAGATTATGGAAAAACAACAAAATGATGCACAGTTTGATAGCCTACATTGTTGTAAACACGCTACAACGCCAAATTCAAAATATTTATTATATATTCTTTATTGCACAAATAAGTTATAAGAAAAAAAAAATACATAGAAAGTGACGTGGACAAAGGTGGAAAAGTAGAATAGATTTCTTCTAAAATAGTTTTCTTATATTTAACTAATAGTATGCCTAACGGTAGCAATCAGACTATATGCGTAAAGTTCATCCAAATGTGTCGAGCCGCCAAAGGAGTAACAAACAAACAAACATACATACATACAAAATTTCGCATATTATATAACACCAAGCCCGATACATACTGTTGTCATGCCGCTGCGCCTGCTGCGTGAGCTGCGACAGGTACTGCGACTGCGCCGCGCTCAGGCTGCCCGACATTCCCATCGGCTGGAGAGCAACGACAAACAATAAATACTATTAAATATAATATTTTATATATCAAGAACAACAATTACACTCCATAGGATGAAAAAAAATTTCAAGCATATGAACCTGTTTTGCCAAAAATTATTTAAACATAAAAATCAATCTACATAATGCTGTTTGTCCAAAAAAGTATTCAATTTACAAACTTGATTAGTTTTTGTCCATGGCCCACTTCACTCTCGAGTTTTACTCCAATCCCTTGACTGACAAATCCTTTCATTTAAAATATTAATGTGATGAAAATTACCTGATGATGTGGCTGATGGTATTGTTCAGGTTCACTCTTTGCAGGCGGTACAGCGTTTGCCGCACCAGCCATTTGCTAAAAAAATAATAATAAAAATTTATAAGACTACAAATTTTCCTTAAGAATATATTATACAAAAACAAATCCCACGGGAACCGTACGTTGCCGAGAAAAAAAAGCTAGCGTGTGTGCTATTCCAGGCTATAATCTATCTCTGCGCCGAATTTCATTCAGATCCGTTTCGCCGTCCTGGCGTGATTAACAAACATCCATTCAAACATCTAACAATTCACATTTATAATATTAGTAAGATTATTAGTAGGGGTTTCATACGCTAAACTTTTATTATATGTATTACTAGCTTTTGCCCGCGACTTCGTCCGCGTGGAATAGTGACTTTGCTCGCAGAACTACCGGCGCGGCGGCCAGCGCCCTCCCCCCTCACGACCGCCCCGCCCTCGCCTTGCATCGGGCCGAGAGCGCGCTCACCCATAGACCGCGTAAAGTTAAATATGTATATTTTAAAACTATGATATCTCCTAAAATATTCTTTGAAATCAAATGATGTCAAGGGCAATTTTGTTCAAAATTAAATACTTGTGATGAATAACGTATTTATTTGGATAAGGATTAATATCATGTTTATAAAAACACCTTCGGAAGTAAGGCATTATTTTAGAACTAATTTCATTACCATAAAAAGGGTTATATTGAGTCAACCTTAAAAGATAGACATATGCTGTCGCGGACTTTTTTTTAGAACTTTTAAAGGGGAACAATTCCGTCATACACGATTTTTGCGTAACTTTAACCGTTTACGCAGCGCACGCAACGGAAGCTCTCAAAAGGAATGATTTTTTCCTGTTTTTGCAACATTTTTCATTTATGCTCCGCTCCTACTGGTCGTAGCGTGATGTTCTATAGCCTAAAGCCTTCCTCGATAAATGGACTATCCAACACAAAAAGAATTTTTCAATTCCAACCAGTAGTTCCTGAGATTAGCGCGTTCAACCAAACAAACAAACAAACAAACTCTTCAGCTTTATAATATTAGTATAGATGATTTCCAAAAAGACTCATTCATCGAAAACATTTTTAAAATAATACTAAACTTCGTATATCTTATAATATTAAATGAGCAATTCTTGTATGTAAATACATATAAATTTATTTTATGTATACCGGAAACGGTTAACGATTTGGATCAAATTTTCTATTTAGAAAAGGTTTTACATTTTAAATTTACCTTTTCTAAAAAAACACGGTTTTACAAGAAAAAACCAACAAATATTAAACTCACTCATAATTATATAATATTCTACATACATATATATGTAAATATATTAGTATAGATTACCGGAATATGTTGTTGGGTGTTGTGGTACGTGTATGTCGGTATGTGCGGCTCCCGGGGGCCGTTCGCCTCGTTCCCGCACTCCCAGTCCTCCTGTGGGGGAAATATTTATCATTTACTCTACTTTCTATACTCACTACTTTGATAATTCGAAATGATGTACTTTTAAATTTAATTATTTTTGTCAAATCAGAATAATAGTATAGTATAAAAAAATCTATTAAAGTAGGTAATCGCCTTGGACCTTAAGGACATGCAGCCAAATGCAAGGTTTATAAAAATGATTACCATTTGTTTTACTATCTTCGATCAACAATACTACTAGATATCAGGTCGGCGTAAGAAATCCGTCTCAGTAAATATAAGCTCAGTTGCAAAGTGAGCGTATATTTCGATTAGTTCTATTGAAACACTGCAAGCGTAAACACGTTCACTTCAACGAGTGTCTTATTTTCGGTAAGTACATGTATATTAAGTCAATATTTAAAGATTTAACCTACGAAATAATATTAAAATGAAATTTTGAATAATTTTAAATCCGCGAAGAACGTTAGGCGAAATTCAAAGAAGCAAGCAGAAACAAAACATAACGATTTAACTCACAAAGCAACAACGAGAAAAAGTGCTTTATATTTTATGGTATAAGGTTGATTTTACAATAAATATTATAAAACTTACGAAATGATCGTAAGTGTATGATGATAATTTAAGGATTTGTGACTTTATTACAAGGTGCTATGGTATTGATTAGGTTGAAAATAAAACTATTATAAGACTTTGTCTTGGTTCGTTAGTATACAAATGTAGCTGTATAAGTATATATTCGCGCGGACAGAACTTAGCTTTAATTTTATATGTGACACGTTATCTAGTAGTATTGGTGATCAAAGCTTACAATAAAGGAAAACATCGTGACGAAACCTGCATATCAAACAACCCGCACTTGCCCAGCGTGGTGGACTATGGCCTGATCCCTCTCGTATTGAAGGGAGGCCCACTCCCAACAGTGAGATGGTAAAAAAAGCTGAATACAATACATAGTCGAACTTACTAGAAAACTTTAGTAAATATTTAATAATAATAAGTTTAATAATAGGCAGTGGTAGCCCAATGGTAACTCGCTCGCTTCGGTATCCGAGTGAAGCGGGTTCAAATCCCGGGTCTTGCACCTCTGATATTTTCATGTGCGAATCATTTCTAACATGATTACCACTTGCCTTACGGTGAAGGAAAACATCGTGAGGAAACCTGCATGTCTGAGAGAACCTAGCAAGTTTTCGAAAGACATGTGAAGTCCGCCAACCCGCACTTGGCCAGTGTGGTGGACTATGGCCTGATCCCCCTCGTATTGAAGGGAGGCCCGTGCCCAACAGTGGGACGTTAAAAAGGGCTGAATACAAGTTTAATAATACAAAATGTATATATACCGTAGCATTCGCCTGCGCGGGGTCGGGCTCGGCCACCGCGCTCTGCGCGTTGACGCTCGGCGTGAATACCTGAACATGTTAGTTATACATCTTATAATTATTTCCTTTTGGCATATCTATTACTTATATTGTACAATCGTAATGTCAGTTTGTTTAATTTTTATTTACAAGATTTTACTTAAGAACAATTTTTAATTTTAACTAAAGATTGATTAGCAGACTATAATTAGGTTTAAAAATTATAAAAAAAAGACATTGCGGGTTAAAATGGATGAAAATCCAATCACCAATTAAGAGTCACATTGAGTAATTTCTAAAATTTATTTCTAAACATAGAGGTTTTTAATTTTCAGTTGTACCATCAGAAAAAGTGTTTGTGATTTTTTCTCCTTTATATATAGACAGTGACTTCAATAATCAATAAGAAATTCTATTAGCTAGCATGTATTAAGTAATAATATATATATATTTTTTTTTATTTCAAGATATTATATCCCTATTGTTTTACTAACAAAAACAATTTGGCCTTAATGACTATATTAGTAGGTAGACATAATAATTAATTAATTTTTTTATATTAAGTTCATTACAAAATGTTAATATGTTTTTATCAATTTAAACATTAATCAAATATGAGGTAAATATGTAATTCAGATAAGACTAATTGATGGAAAGTATAGTACCTTGGTGTCTGAAAGTGAGCCGGACCACTCCTCATTGTCCCAGTCTTCTGTTGCTGGAAATGAGTCAATGTTTCCACCTGTTAAATATATTTCTATTTATTTATGTATGTTTTGAATAAAAAGAAATATAATTTTCGGTTTTAAATTTTTCAATTTGATAATGAATAATGTATTTATTGATTAGGTGAAATAATAATTTATAATACATCAATAAAAATTATAAAAACCCAGCAATTGTACTATATTTACAAGGCATATTTTCCTAGCGCATAACCCTCGCTTCATTTGGGTGCTTTCCAGTACGCAGATTACGTTCACAATTTCATGGGTTTTAATTTTTTCGCGCGGAACCCTGATTGTTTTTCTAAAATAAAACTCGCTTTAGTAACTCCGTATAAAATCGGCTATCTGCCAGTGTCATAAGTCCCGTCAAAATTGGTCCAGCCGTTTCAGAGATTAGCCAGAACAAACAGACAGAGAAAACTTAAAAAAAAAGTTTTTTTTATTTTAAGTACTGTATGTACTTTCATGTGCATTTAGTAAAAAGCTGTTATTTTGACATTACAAACAGACTTCAATTTTATTTATCTGTACAGATTAGGTTGTTTGCATGATTGCTCTTTATATTTTGAAAAAATCTTTCATTTTTATATTGTGATAGTGCATATGTTTTATTCTATTTAAATTCAAAATCAAATATTTAATAGATCTAACATTTAGAAAAACAAACAGTTATAATAAGTTAGCCAGAAGCTTGTATCAATTTTTACTTTGAAGGTACTTCTGAAATAATGGTTCTAGCTCTACATATAAGAGCAAAATACCACACTGATTAATGACCCCGTTTTATAAAGTGCAAATGCTATCTTGAAATTCAGCAGGCACATATCTTATAGATGTTAGGTATCAGTGAGAAAGGATTTTAGGGTATTCAAAACGTAAACCGACAAAAAAGGGATAGGATGTTAGTGTAAAAATCTGTTATTTTTAAATTTATAGCGACTAAAATTAAAAATATATTTTTTCTTAGTAAAAGCAAACATAGAAATTGCATCAAGCAAAAGCTACCATAATCAAAGTTTGAGACATAGTCGACTAATGAGTGTTTAAAAAAGCTTTCTTCAGAATTCTGGATAGAAATGTTCCACACACACAGCATACAACACACAAAAGCACACACATATAAATGTCGTCACACCCCTACTTGATATATAATCACCGGTGTCCGGCGCGTGCGGCCAGTCGGCGTCGGAGCGCGGCGCGTGCGAGCGGCCCGCGCCGCCGCGCCGCGCGCCCCGCCCCGCGCCGCGGCCGCCGCGCGCGCCGCCCCGCCCGCGCCCCGAGCCCCGCCCGCGCGACGCGCCCGCCTCCGCCTCGCCGCGACCTGCGCGCGGGGAGTACACACATAGTTATAACATTCATGTTTTACTATATATATTTTCTTTTAGACTTACATAGCAACATGTGTATAATATTTACTAAACCACAGATAACATAATACTATTATAGTATACTCTAGACATATATTACAGATTCCTCATGTCATACAAAGAAAATTAAATTAAAAATTTAAAAAACCCCCGACAGTATATAATAACGGTCATCTTGGATTTGAAATTTGTCATAGTATATAGTATTCTACTAGTCAAGCCCTTTCATTTAAAAGGATTATATAGAGGGAATTGTGAAAAAATATGTAATCCGCCATCTTAGACCAATTTTCATCAAACTCAAATAATTTTAAAAATTAAACATATCAATGTATAAATATATAAATATATATACATATGTAAATAAGGGAAATACATACGTGTGCGAGGTCCAGAGCGACTACGGGGGGCGTCTCGAGGCGGCTCGACGTCCCCGTTGCCGGTGGGCTGCGGCGGCTTTTTCTTCTTCTTCTCTGTGGTTTGCCATTCGCCCTGTAAGAAACGTTTGTTATTTTTATTTGTACTATTATATATTGAATAGTTGACACTAATATCTAATAATTCCAAGGATTAACTTGGTTTGGCAAGTTATTACTTGAAAACCTTATTAATTTTATTAAAATTTGTTTTGAAATCTCAAATCAATAAACAGTTAATAAATTGATTTGGTAAATAAGTGACGTCACAGGTTTCTATATCCATACACAATCTGTGGAACAGTCAGGACAAAATATGATCAGGCTAATCTCAGAAACTATTGAATAGATTTTCATGCGATTTTTAATAATAGAAAGAGGATTCTCTAAAAGGCTGTAATTTTTAAACACATAACGAAAACAAGCTACTGGTAAGATTATATATTCTTGCATTAATTTGGACAAAATCGTTCCTTCTGTGCAGAAATCTAGAGTAGCTAGTAATAAATAGAAAATATAAATACTAGAAAAAATTATAACAAACTAGCAGAGCCCGCAGCTTCGCTCGCGCTAGAACACCTAAAAAATACTCTCAAAAGTAGGTTTCATACAAACTTTCATCCCATATTTTACCCCCTTATGGGGTGAATTTCGAAAAATGCGTCCTCTTTTAATTGTATTGAAGAGCATTAATACCAAGTTTCAAATAATTCAGATCATATTTTTTTCGTTGTATTATAACGTGTTTTCCCGTGGGATTGAGATAATCTTCCGCGGTAAAAAGTAGCCATGTCACTCTCCAGCCATCTCAACTCCACACAAAAACGCCAATCCTTCAATCTGTTTCGACGTGAAAGAAGGACAGACAAACAAACTAACAAACACACTTTTACATTTATAATGTTAAGAATGGATAGAAATATTAATTAAACCTGTATCCGCTGGCTTTCTTCAAACAGCAGATTGCAGGCGGACTGCATGTCGTTGTTGGTGTCGTGTAGCGCTGAGCAAACCTCCTCTTCGGTACGCCGGGTCATATCCATTAATTCCGCTACCTTTAATACAAGTGTCAGTAATAAATAACCTATATCTACACTAATATATTAAGAATACACTTTAACGTTTTGTATTGATTTCTTAAATAAAATTTTTACTTGCAATAAAAAGTATCCTACATGTTGACTCGGATAACCAGCTATCATCATACCAAATTTCACCGAAATCTGTGCAGTGGTTTTCTCGTGATGCGTTCCCAGACAGACAGAAAGACAGACGGACAGACAGATAGACAATAATTCCTAAAAACTATGGATTTGGCCTCTGTATCGATAATAATGACTATTTTAATAAGATTTTCCAAAAAATATTCTATGCGGTTTATTTAGATTTTTATGCCTGAAGTTTCGAATGCTTTTTACTTATTACAGCAAAGATTGTCACAGGCGAGTATGGATTTTGACGTTTCGGAAGCCATAGAGTATCTACGGTATCTACACACATTTTTTTTTTATCTAGGAACGTATTGTGTTGAAGTTGAAATATGTTCGAATGTGATTACTTTTTATATGTAAAAGACATATGTAGGATAAGGATCAGGGTCAGCCGCCTTAAGGAAGTCAGTCTGTCGCCAAGCTGGTCTAATTTGGCGCCATTTAGATGGAACCCTCGGTTCACTTTCCGATTCCCGGCACACAAGGTCAATAAGACGTCGCCAGTTCGATGACGCGATCCGCTCGCTCTCGCCCGGTAAAGATATATATATATATATATATATATATATATATATATATATATATATATATATATATATATATATATATATATATATATATATATATATATATATATATATATATATATATATATATATATATATATATATTACATTATTATACATTTTACATGTTTTATAATCTAATTATTTATTATACTGTAAATTATTTATATTTCCCTTGAAATGCAAATAAATAATATACCTATAACAAAATACAAGTGTGTTTTTAAAAGATTATTGTATTGTTTTAAAGATGGTATTTAAGTATATGAATATGAAGGTTAGAGATGTAGATAAAAATCGGCCAAGTGTGAGCCGTATTCGCACACGAATGATTCCGTACCATTAAACAAGTACTTTTTATTAATATGACTTTTACTCTAGGTATATGGTACGTATATTAACTTCGATGATCGATTACGAACGTTATAAAAAAATGGGTGCGTGTAACCTTTACGCGCGGTTGAAGTAAAACTTCTTTGGGAAATATCGCAATTATATTAAAACAAATCAATAGGAAAACAAATCTATCCCACGGGAACCATACATTTTTACGGTATAAGGTATCAGCATGACAAATTTTACTAAATTAGGTGCTGCATAAGTTGTTGTCTATGAAGCTATATAAGTTACTATAGTTTTTGAACTATCCTACGGGATCTCTCTAATTTTCCGGAATGAAAAGTATCTAAAATGTTGACCGGGGATATAATGTACCACCACGCAAAATTTCATTTAAATCGGTCTAACAGTTTTAAAGATTAGCCCGTACAAACAGACAGAAACAAAATTTTATAAAATATCTGGATTTGTTCTATTTCTCTTCTTACATCCCCCTGACTCGGTTTTTAGCATTTTTTTTTCTATGTACAGACATTCGGCCTCTACAGGTTTATTATATGTATGCATAAGTATAGATAGAAGATCATATACGGAAAGAATATAATATTATAAGTATATTATTTTAGTTTCGCATTTTCGTTTCATCGTCTTTCAAATCACAACAATTCTAAAGAAGTTTTACTTCAAAAATATTTCTTGGTATTTTTATTTTTTTTATTATTTGTTATTATTATAGCGGTACTAAAAATACATACTCTGTGAAAATTTTTACTCTCTACCTATTACACTTCATGAGATACAGCCCTTTGACGGACAGACGGATAACGGAAGCTTAGTAATAGAATCCCGTTGGCAACCTTCGGTTACGGAACTCTTAAAACTAGTTATTTTTAACCGACTTTAAAAAGGAGGAGTTTTGAATTCTATTGGTATTTTTTTTATGTATGTACACCGATTACGCTGAAATTTATGATCGGATTTACGTGATTCTTCTTTAGTTTGATGCGAAATAGTTGCCATTTAGTGCCATAAAAATTTAACACAGTTTGGCCCAGTAGTTTTCATTTTGTTTGATTTGCATTTGACAAGCCCAATACATTAGAATTGGATTTTAGAGCCAGAATTTTAGTGTTAACAATAAAAGTGAATTTTAGTTTGTCAGTCTTCATAATTTGCTACTACTATTATGTGTACACTAAAAAGGGAAAAATAAAGTGTTTACGAAGAAGTCGGTGTGCTTTGATTTGTATCGGCTGGCACCGACTTCGAAAATATCTGATTAGGTATCTATAGTAATACTTTCTTAGGTTTACGCGAATATTAGACATTTAAATAAAACTATCTTTTCGGATTTTTTCGCGGATTTATTTTGATTTTTGTTTCCCGACGTTTCGATTGCTTTACAGCAATCATGGTAAATGAAAACTACCAATCAGTTATTTTTTACTTTTTAGTGTTTTTTTTTGAAGTCAGTTTTTTTTTAAGTTTTTATTATAAGTGCAATAAGTTGCCACCCACCATACCATAAACCAAAATTAGAAAGTCAGATAAAAGATATTGCAAAATATAATTTAAATATGGATAAAGGACAACAAACATTGTACTTAATTTTTTCTTCTTTTAATTTAATCTTTATAATTGAATGTTATAGCTGTATTAAAATTATATTAATAATTAAAATATTATACTTTTAATCATGATATTTAAAATTAACACGATAGTCGCGGAATAAATTCCTGGCCTTCAACCTGTCACTTTTACATCTCCTCACAAGTAAATCTGCATTGTAAACCACAAAATACCAAAATTACTCAAAAAAAAAAAATAGCAATATAAAATTTTGCAAACTTAATAACTATAGCAATATACATACTAATTACCCACATTATAATATCATAACAAGGATGCTATGTTAAAGGTCAATGACCCGCATTGTCTGTACTTTCCCATGAAGATAAACGATTACTTTTACAAAAAAACAATAAGTTAAGATAATACAATTATTAGATATGTATAGTACATACCATTCTTCGTACGTCAGACGGATCTTCGCTTTTGCAGTCAATCATGTTTGCCATACGAAGTTGTTCTGTGGTAGCCTGAAACAACAATAATAACATATAAACAAAATAAATCCATACTATGTAATATTATAAATGTGAAGGTATCACGTTTTCAAGGCCAAAACCGCTATGCCAGTTTTGATGGAGTTGGTATATAGATATAGACTGGACATTGGAAAAGAACATAGCAAAATAAAAATTAAAGACCGTGAAATAAGAGATGAAACTTGAGAACCTATAATTTCTCAAGTTAAAGTCTCAGAGGGCTTCAAAGTGACCTACTTAGCTTTCGTTTACCTATGGATGAACCCGAGTGAAGCGAGATTACGTTTCTAGTGATATATAATTCTTACTTTTTAAAAATCAATTTGTCGGGCACACATTCCCCCCTTTAATGCGAGGTTTAGTGATCTACACCAAATTGACAAATGCAGATTTGCAAAACATGTTTTCCTTGAAATGAGATTTTCCCATGAAAAAGTTAGAGTTGCAAGCCTCGGGATTGAAACTCTGTTTTCTACTACCAATGACTACAACTCCTATGAAACAAATGTTATACATGAAAAACATCCAAGCAAAAAATAAAAACTTAGAAAAATCTTAACAATTACGCACAGCCTCACTATCCCACCTATTTATTATATATAAATATATAAGTAAAAATGAAAAAGTGTTTGTTGGTAAGCTCACTCAAAAACCGCTGACCTGATTTACATAATATTTATATTAAAATGTTCATAACAATCCAGGTTTTAAAAAAAAAAAAAAGAAAAACCACAAATGACTTTAAAATTGGGAAATTCTGAAAAAACAGTGTTTTTCCTTATTGAATTTCATAAAAACACAAAACTCAAAATCAAAAATTAAATTTGAACAGACTAACATTTATTGGCTCACCTAATAATTAAAAAAAAAGGAAAAAGTAGCTAACTGTATAGTAAAGAATATGTACCTGTGGTTTTGTCTTTTCCTTAGGAGCGGGCTTCTCAGCGGCCTTGCCCTTGTCCTGCTTCTCCTTCTTCGCACCACCCTTGGTGGCGCGCGCACCCAAACTCATCTTTATCTGCTATATTTACAGCCTCTATTTACAAGCAGCTGAAAAAAAAAAAATTTTTTTTTATATAGTTAAAACAATTCTCCTTTAATTTTAGTCTTGATGCTTAGTCAAATATATTTTTTTAATAATATTTGTTTTAATCTGGAAAAGAGACTGCTTGATTCCCTGGAAATATTAAAAGAAACCTAGCTGAACTTTTCTGTAACTGGTTTATTCAGTAAGACAAAGAAAAATACAACCCATAACTTTAAGTAAAATTCTTTCACAAATATATCAAAATCAAAAGTAAAGAAATCAAAAAGCTAAGCTTACAAAAATAATGTCAGTTTCAATTGTAACAAAACATAATTAAAATCAAACATAACAACCTCATAATTGGTAGTAGTAAAATAATAAAGTTTAAAAAATATCACAGATAAAGATTACAATTATAATAAATATAATAATAAAGAAAGATAGGCATATTAGTTAATATGCCGAATTGGTTTAGTTAGTTTAATTAGTTAATATAAGATAATATATAAGGAAAATTATAAGCAACTGCATATTTTCTTAAAATCATGACTATAGTGTATTACATAGTTTTGCATATAAAACTAGTTATAGTTAAGAAAATTTAAATTAATATCTAGTGCGAGTTCAGATCATAGAAAATTTAATTGAGATGGATTAATTCTGTAAAAGTTGACAAAGTATACAAGAATTTGACTATAACCTTACTTTAAAATAAGTTTTACTTATATAAGGCAGTTCCTTGGTTAGTTTATAATACATCCATATTTTAATAGATTTTATACTACATAAAAACAAAGAATTTATAGCTAAATTTATTTCAACTATATTTTAAAATTAAAAGCACTAAAGACTTATTACTTATTGAAACTTGGAAGATTGGAATGGATAACTCATTTTGTTTTGATAATTTCAATACTTGTAAAACAAAAATGATGTTATTTAAGTACATAACACATCAAGTATTACAAAGTATAAGATAACTATCGTGTTCATTGGAAAGTCGTATAAAACGGAAGGAACCGCCAATCATAGCAAAAGCGGTAATCTGAAAATAAGTAAACAAAACAATTGGGCGGATAAAAGTATAATTAACCTTCAGTGCCTAACAAAAAGATTATTAAACCTTAGTTATATGTATGAAGCACTTCAAAGTGCGTGTATAATATAAAATCTTGCATTACTTCTCGTAGAAATCAGGACAATGATTCATTGTAAGTAGCAAGGGCGATACCAATTTGAAATTTTGTAGTGTGGCGATTTTCTATCGAACACCGACGGGATTAGTGCAAACGCACAATCACACGTATACGAGCTCACGTCATCAATTTCTAAAACAGCTAACGGAGGCGAAATTTAATAGGCGGCACATGTGGGGGACGCCATTCCTGAAGCACCTTTCTTGGTATCAAAATGACAGTCTTTGTTAACGAAATAACCGTACACGACACCATTTTCCACCTTAATTTTGCACTCATCAACACATTTCGTATGCTAAATCTAAGAATTTACCTTAAAGCTAAGATTTAATCCGTAATTCAACACGATTACTAATAAAATTACGAATTTCCATACCTGTGAATGCGCTCTCAAAACGCAAGCTGGTCACGTGACTCGCTAGGGACGAGCCATATAAAAGATTACGATTCAAAGAATGGCCAGTTTTATTGCCAATTTTTTTATTGCGTAATGTTCCGATTATTGCTAATAATTTAATTTAAAAAATTCTTTAACTTATATTAATCTACATTAATAACTTGTTACTTGCTAACGTCAAATTAAAAAAATATAATCTTTTCTAGAATATAATAAAATTTAAAAGAAACATCGATATTATATACAATGTAGAAATATTTTTTGTATCTAATAAATTTAAAGTTAAACATTGACAAATATCAATGTTAAATAAATATTATAATATAAGAAACAAATACCAAACAATTAAGTTATACGAACATCTTATAAGTATTATAGTTTAAAACTTATTTAACGTCTTTTTATTATATTTTCTTTATAGAGGTTAGAGGTAAGAAGAACCATCTCTATGATGAAAAAAGTTTGTAGAATTGCGTTAAATTAAGGTAGCGCCACAGTAGCAAGTGGGTAAATTTTGAAGAACGCACCAAAACTCTTATTAAAAGTTCACAAAAATAAATCCATCTTAACGTTTATATCATCAAAGTATTGTCGGTTTAATATTTACTAAATTTTTTGCACTACGGAAATAGTTAAAACAACTCAAGTATATTATAAATAATAAATTTTTATTTTAGAACATTTACCACTGCTAAATCATATCATTCCCTCTTGCTATGCTAGTGCTATTCTGGTGAGTTTTTGAACCATTATTTACTGTTTATATACACATAGAAACTTTTTCAACTTGTCTGTCCCATACAAGATAGTTCTCCTCATCTCCTCACCTCTACCCTTCATTTATCACAGATAAGTAATAAAAAATTATTATCCAATATCCACACTATCTAGCTTGATCTGTGCACATTAGGTACCAAAAATTCCTAAACAGACGTTTACCGCCGAAATTAAATGTCATATTTTACAATTAAATTTATTTGGATTTTAGAATCAAATAGAATTGAAAGTTTATTTCTTCTCGACCGTAATCCATATTAGCATAACTATTTTGCAAAATGTCTCTACTAGAAGATGTGTTTCTTCAAGACGAAGCTGGTGAAGCTCAGGAATTGGAAAGAGTAATAGAAGGTGATGAATATGAAGATAGAGCTCGTTCAGATAGTGATGATAATAGTGAAAAAGAAGATGAAGCAGGTATAATAATTCCCGTTTTTTAAATGATAATAATGTAAATGTAACATTTAAAAAAAATGTAGATTGAATTTAGCTAACGCTTGACAAAGTTTTATATTAATTTCAGAGGAAGATAAAAGAAGAGTAGAGCCTAACACTACAAAAACGCATCGTGTCGTTAAAAATCCAAGATTTATTTTAAATCCTGCCAGATTAACTGGACCAAGAGGAATACAAGTAATTCCAGAACATTTTAAAGACTTTAAATTCAAAGGCAAGAACTTAATCATAATATAATTAAAACAGACTTACCTTTGAACTCACTATTGGTTTACTTACTTTATTGTGTACAGTATTTATCTACAGTTTTATTTATCAGAAAAATTATGTTAAGTCTAATTTCGTAGATTCTTTTGGAATTATATTCAGTTTTCAATCTTAATTGCATCTTAAAAAAAATGAATTTTTAGGTTTTGTAAATATTTGTGATTCCTTTTTGTCTATTCTATCTTGAAACTATTTTAAAAATAATTTCAGGAAAAGGACATGAGAAAGAAGATTTAGATTTAGTACTTAAAAAGCTAGAACATTGGGCATATAGATTATATCCAAAGTTTAAATTTGAAGATTGTTTAAAGAAAATTGAAATTTTGGGTAAAAAAAGACCTGTCATGGTTTGTGTTTATTTTTTATTTCTTTTAATCTTTTATATTTCACATTTAAGATTGCCCGCATGCCTGTAATCAGTCATGAGGACATTACAAATAATAATTGAGGAATTTTCAATATCTTTAAATTGAAGATGGCTTGCTTCCTGCAGCTATTTTAATTTTTAACCGACTTCCAAAAAAAGGAGGAGGTTCTTAAATCGACCGTATATATATATATATATATATATATATATATATATATATATATATTTTTATGTTTGTTCACGGATTTTTTCGTTGTTTATGAACCGATTTTGATAATTCTTTTTTTGTTGGAAAGGAGATATCCCAAGAGTGGTCCCATGATAAGGAAACCAAGATCTGATGATGGGATCCCAGAGAAATCGAGGGGAACTTTCGAAAATTGTAGCGGCGACAGGCACTGAGAAGTAAAAACTAACTAAACGGGGGTTTTCATTTAGAATAGATACTTAATCAGACTTTTTCGAAGTCGGTGCCAGCCAATACAAATCAAAGCACACCGACTTCGAATATATCTGATTAAGTATCTATTCTGAATTAAAACCGCCGTTTAGTTATTTTTTACTTTTCAGTGCCTGGAAGTCGGTTTTTTTTTTAAATAGTAATGTATGATTAAATTGTATGCATGGTTACTTAAACAAACATAAAATTGCCATATCACAACAATGTCTCATTAATAAAACACATTATTAGTATAGAAAATTGAGAAGCATGCAATATATACATATATTTCAACACAGGTTCATCTGCATAAAATAAGAACAGATCAATACATATCAGAAGAAACAGTAGTGCAGAAGGATTCTAGCAATGAAGAAGAGGAAGAAGAAAAAGAGAAGGAACCAGAAGATGAATTTGATAGACTTTTGCAGCAACAGATTAATTTAGCGCGATCCACACCAGCTCCTGGGTCGACTAGAAAAAATATGGATAGTGCCATTGAGGAAAATGGGTAAATTAAAGTTTAAATGAGAATATATTCACATAAAATATATACCTTACCTTTTCAAATTCCTAACTGCAAGTTCATTTATTAAAATTAGTACTAACATAATTATATTAATCTAATATTTTTTTATTTAATAACTAACGACGTACCCTCGCCCCGCTCCGGTTCGTCTCTACTTACGTTTTAAAGTTTAGTATAGATTTCTCAGAGATGATATATTTTCCCGCAGTAAAAAGTATCCTATATGTTGACCCGGATAACCAGCTATCATCATATTAAATTACATGAAAATCCGTCCAGTGGTTTTTCCATGATCCGTTAACAGACAGACAGACAAAAAATCGAAAAACTATAGATTCGGCCTCTGTATCGATAATAAAGTCTATTTCAATAAGATTTTCCCAAAAAAATTAATGTACAGATTTAGCTTAAGTTACAATTTTATTATAAGTATAGATTAAAAAAGAAAAAAAACATTAAATTTCACTTTAATACATTTTTTGCAGACCAATACCAATGGTAATGCCAAAAGCTACATCTTCACCATCAATAAGCGATGATCAAAAGGAGAGAATGCTTAGAAATAGAAAACTAGCTGAAGAGAAAAGATTAGCCCGTCTTAAAAATGCATCAAATATGAATAGCTCACAAAATAATGACAATCAAGGAACAACAAATATTATTTTCAAAGAAATTAATGAAAATGGAACGGATATTGAAAATGATATACCAGACAAAAGACCTAATGAATCTAATGTTATAGATAGCTCTGATGATGAAGTTGCTCCTGTTAATACATTTATTACAGTAGATGTACATAAGGATAATGAAGAAGAACGTAATGATTCAAAAAATAATAAAAGTAACTCTAATAATTCTTTAAGAATAGATACAGACAGTGATAATGAAATTGAGAAAAATGTAAAAACAGACAGTTATAATAATATAAAAGATAAAAGGCAAAAGTCGAATGTACTTGAAAGTTCTGATGAAGAACATGAAATGAATGGTAATGATAGAAATGATAACACCCAACATATAGAGAAAAGTCGTAATATAGAAATTAATGATGTTGAAGAAAATAATGAAAAATTACAAAATAATGATGCAGTAAAAACTAATGATATATTACAGAATAATGATAAAGAAAATACTGATAATTTACATAATAATGATGTGGAAAAAACTAATGATATATTACAAAATAATGAAAAAGAACAGTCAAATACTTGTACAAAAGATGCAGGGTTAGATAATAATGATGTAACAATGAACATAGAATTAAATAATGCTAATATAGATAAAGATAAAACAATACTTGGTGAAGATGCAAAAATAACAAAAGTTAAGGAAAGTACAGGTATAAGGGATGAAGATATAAATAATGAAAATGAAGGGAAAAATGATTTAGAATCACTTCAAAAAGAAAACACAGATGTTGAATTAATGGATGTTGATTTCAGTGAAGATTTCTGAATAGTTTGTGTATTTTCAATGTAACATATTATCATGTTTAATATCTGTATTTATTAAAAAATAAAGTAATATAATAATTATTAGATTTTCATGACTAGTTTGTACCTGCTGTTCTGTTCGCAACATTAAATTCCTTTCACTTAAATCTGAAAGTTCTACAGAGTGGACAAGTATCAGCCCTTATTATTATTTATCAGGTCCCTTGTTGGATGTTCTAGAGCCATAGGTCAGGACATCTTTCTACCACAGATCATATAATACTATACTAGCGCCATCTATGATTAGATTACAGTGCTACAAGGATTATTTGGCCTTTAGGTAACATTGACATCAGGGCGTGGGTGTGAAATTAGGGGTTTTCTTTTATAAAAAAAACTCCTAACCTCTCTAACACCACTTCGTGTTTTAGATATTTTTATTGAAATAAAAGAACGAAATATCCGCAACAAAAATCAACTTCAACTTCTCTCAGAAGTGACGCTTTACAAGATGGCGGTGTTAGTTCTGATTTCCGCCACGTGCCAAATGATCCTTGTACCACTGTATACAGTTATTAAAAAGATTACCTTATTACCTACCTACCTAATTATTGCCGCTATAAATACAAGAATATTAATTAATTTTAAATTATTATATACTAGCGACTTACCCTGGCTTCGTTCAGGTTCGTCCCTAGATATAGATTTTTTGAGTGAATTTTCCCACTGTTTTAAAAGTTATTCTGCTATTCGGGGTAAAGACAAATCCAACAAAACAAAGATCATAAAAATTGGTCCAGCAGTTCTCGAGTTATAAGTGTTGTAACAAACCCGACTTTCTTTTAAATATATAATATAAACTTATCGATTATTTCATTTTCATTACTTAAAGTAATTCTTTAAAATTATAATAAACACTTCTCATACTTTTTTTTACATTTTGAATTTTAGGTGAACATCAAAAATAAATCGATGCATATTAAGCCATCTGTTATAATATTTTTTAACTAATTTTTACTTTGTTCGTGATGTTATCCCATGCTTATACCAACACTTCTTTTATTTATTTATTATATAAAGAACACTTCAATATTTTGATTGTTGTCAATATTGATTTAATAATAAGAAGGGATTTGCAAGCAAATGGATTTTTACTAATAATTATCCAAATATTTCATTGGCTATTTTACCCGCTACTTTGCCCATCATAATAGTCTGAAGAAGTTGTTAACATTCATGGTTTAGCACAAAGAAATGAAGTGGTCGAATTATTAAAAAAGGTAAGAGAAGAAAACAAATAATTAATTTTAAGAATTTATTACGAGAATGCAAACGAAAACGAAACTTATCACAGTATATGATTTAATCCAACATGCTCTATTATAAATAACCTAGCCTTACCAAATGCATGAACTTTGAACCTGGGATTAAATAATATTTCCTAACTAACAAAATACCGATTTAGCAAAGTTACATCTAAATAAGAGCAGTTTTCATTAATTTTATTAGGTAACTGGTCCTATTTAGATGTAATGTAACTTTATACAACTATAATTACATATTACAGACATTGATATACAAAAACTCAAGATACACAAATAGCGTCTCAAAAGTGTCCTCAAAAAGAAGTGCACAATTCGATGTTAAATTGCGTTTTTTCAAATCTCTTTTGATTGTTTTCCGGATGACAAAATTAAAACGCACGTTGTTTCGTTTAAAAAAGTACTTTATGTGGTGTGCGTAAGGTCGAATTTGTGTTTAGCAATTACAAATTTAGATTTCTGAATGCTATTCTTTGGTTTGACTTAACGTCACATGTCGACGTAACTTTTTGAAGAGATATTTATTAGGAAATGTATATGTATCTATGTTTTTAAATATCAATGATTACAGGTAATAATTTTATGTAAAAATATTATTAACACATATGTAAGCATTATATTTGGTGATCTTTTTTTTATTAAACTCACAACTCGTGAGTTGTGAAAAAAATAATATAAATTACAAAATGTTTTAAAAGTAGCTACTTAACAAAATACACTCGATTATCACCGGAACTAATTTCACTCTAACACCAATTTAAAACCATAATTCCAATTTATAACTTAATTTATTTATACATATATCAATAGAAAAAAATATTTAAAAATTAAATCTGATTTCAAAAACGCAAGCTTTTTTACTATTTTACAAATAGTAAAACCCGCCGCCATTTTCTTTTTTCAAAGTAACAGCGTATTAAATATGATTTTGTAACGAATTTATATTATTAATAAATTTTCACATGAAAATGTATGAATACCGTCACAATCTTAAAATTGTTAATACAAAGTTTCCTCCGTGACGTCATACAAGGAAAGTTTGAGTGAAGTTGCCAAATTAATAATAATAATAAATATTTCAGTACATTAAAATTTTAAACTGTCTTTAATATCATATTTAAGACATAAAAATTAACTTGACAAACTTACACTAATAATAATATCTTTACCGATCGATCGTATCATATCAATATCTATACTATACTATATCAAAGGGACATCGAAAACCGCATCAAAATGAGCGTAGTAGACAAATAAGCGGACATATAATAATAAATATTAACAATAACTTTAAACAAATTCAATCCCTATATAAAACATTAGCAAATGGCAATTTTCAAACGCAAAATAATAATAAAACTATTTACACGATGACTTCTGTACATATTGTTATGAAATATTTAGATCAAAATCTAAAATTAATGACCTACACCAGTATTAAGTTTTTTTTTAAAGAATTTTAAACTTTATTCCAATTGCGATAAGACAGCAATTATTAAGATACATTTACTCTCAATTTTAATCGTACATTGCACATGTTATAAGTGATAAATATTATTGCCAAATTAAATAAAAACAATTTATAATATTATGTTGATGATAATATGTCAGAAACATAGCAACCCTACAAAGATCCATCACAATCGGATAATAGTCAATAAATTGACATGAAAAAAAAAAACAAGTATACACGCCTTAAAATATATATGGATAGATGAATAAATTATATATATATACTTCCGCGGCTTCGCCCGCGTTCAATCTACAAAAAAACTCTTTTTCTTTATGGTATATAGCGGCTCACCTTCGCTTTGTTCGGATTTGTCCCTATGTATTTATATTATATATAGTTTTACAATAATGTATGGAAGTCTGCCGGATTTGTTGATATGTATTTATGATCATTGCTCTGCTCCTTTGGGTAGTAACATGATGATATATAGCCTATAGCCTTCCTCAAAAAACGAGTTATCTAATGCAAAAATAATTTACTTTTCAAATCGGATAACTAGTTCCTGAGATTAGCGCGTTCAAGCAAACAAACTATGCCTCTTTATAATATTATAAATACATATATGTAGATTAATTACAAACGAAACTACTATAATTGCTATCTTATCTCATTTCATTCAAAAGTAAGGTTTTAATAAATGTATACAAATATTCAAGCCAATGTTGAATTATCTAGAAGTTTTTAAATACAATTAATTTTGTGTTCATGTTATACAAAACAGCGCCAACTTGTGTCAATTTAAGATATTAAAATATGATAAACTTTTTATTTCAACATTGACTTAAAACTTTAATGTATAGATAGATGGATAAAAACATATTGAATTTAGAATATTCTAGAATGTTTTCTCCTATAGAAATAAATGATACACTGAAGTAGGGGAGCCCAAGAAGAGATTTTGGAATTTACTCAAGCGCGCCATATTAACATAAGGGGATACATTACACTTTGTCGAGTATTTCGGCCATACATAAGCCTGTACGGCCGTCCGTCTAGGACAGCGGATCAGAATAGATAAAAAAAATATTTTGATAAGTTAGAAATACTTGAAATTCCATCCATCCATATCCATTTAACATCATAAGGACTATATAACACTATAAAGAGGGAAGGACATAGGATAAAAACTATCCTATGTCCTTCCCAGGGTCTCCAACTATCTTCTTACCAAACATCTAAATCGGTTCAGTAGTTTCGGAGCCTATTCGGTACAAGCAACAAATAAATCTTTTTCTTCATAATATTAGTATAGATTATATCACTGTTTGTTTATCGAAAAATAAATAAATAAATAATATTATAAAGAGGTCAAGTTTATGAGTTTGTGAGGTTGTAGATGGTAATGTCTGGGACCACTGAATCGATTTAGATGAAATTTGGTAAGAAGATAGTTTGTGACTCTGGGAAAGACATTGGATACTATTTATCCTGGAAATCATCGATGAAGGGAATGAAAATGGGGATGAAAGTTTGTATTGGGAAGCAAGGTAGTAAATAAATTAATCGGCTGCCCTAGATTCTCCATACAGAGGACTTATATATGGTGGAGGTACTTAATTTGAGTAAATCCCATAATCCCTTCTTAAGACTCCCTTACTGCTGGTCTTATTCTATGGTTGAAACCTAGCCATATCTATTTATCGCTACAAAAGCTATTTACATTAATATTTGGTTTAACATCAGTTCAAAACTAAAATATAGAAACTTTTGTGGAGGGACAATTAAAAAAACCGAACTGGACAAAATAAATAGGTTTAGTTATTTTTAATACAGTGCTATTTAAATATAACATTTTATAAGAAGGATCAAATGAGAGATCTTTTTTAGTCTATATCACAATGAAAGTTGTAGGGGATTATTAAATATTACAAATAATAATTTCTTAGATTTTAGCGAATGTGATATTTTAAATAAAACTATTTTTTCGGATTTATTTTGATTTTTTGTTTATCTCATGAACCGTAATAGGTAGATAGTTGAAATTTTCACAGAGTATGTATTTCTATTGCCGCTATAATAAAAAAAAAAACCAGGATGGCGAATTTCAAAATGCCGCCATTCAAATAAAAAAAATTACATTATATTATCTTGTACAATAGAATTGAACCCTTCGTGTGCAAACCCGACTCACACTTGACCGGTTTCTTTTGTTTGCATTACCATAAATTAGATTTAGTATTTTAAACAATTCCCTCACAACATTATAAGAAAAAAAACACTCTGCACTGTTAGGAAGTTTTGATCCTTCTTTTTTTTTAAATTAAAATCCGTTTTTTTTTAAATAAAAATAGTCCGCCAATCCGCACTTGGCCAGCGTGGTGGACTATGGCCTGATTCCCCTTGTATTGAGGGAGGCCCGCGCCCAGCAGTGGGACGTTAAAAAGGGCTGAATACAAATTAAAATCATTGGGTATTAAATTATAAAAACCATATATATTAAAATATCCCTTAACGATTGAGGCTGTCAGTATAAAAGAGTCCTAAAGTAAAAAAAAAAACCAATAACCATAAATCATATTTATATACTTTTAATACATTTTCGTAAATAATTTAAAAATGAGTTTTTTTTAATAAATTAAGCCACTTTTGCACTAACGACCTAAATTGAAAACCACAGCAAAAACACAATAACGTGAAAAAAGATTGCAGAATGCCAAAAAATAACGAGTTAAAAAAAATGTATGATCTTAAAACTACCGTTGTTTTGTAGCTAATAATTACAATAATTAATAATTAGAATTTATATAATAAATGTCTTTTTTAGAAAGAATTGATGGTTTAACCACATTAAAGCGGGAAAATTTATACATTAAGGACTCGATATCCATAAAATTCTAAACGTCAAATCTCGTTATTAATCGTTAACACATTTACACAACGATTATATTAAAACTTTATCTACACAACAATATTGTATATAATAATAATTAATTAGTGTCAGGTATTAAAGATGCGAAGAAAGATGTGAATATCATCCAGGTTACGGCTAATACCGATTGTTGGTTATCGTTATTTTCCGTTTCTGCTGGTCTATTACCGTCTTGGTTCTCGTTATTTTGTGGCTCGTTACGTTCATTTTGTTCGTTACGTTCATTCCGTTCGTTGCCGTTCTGTTGCTCGCGACGATTCTCGTTGTTAACTGGATGAACGTGAAGATCACGGAAGAAGCCGATTTGGTGCCTACAATGAAATAACGAATGGTCAATATAATTCAAATGTATTTATTTATTGTAAAACTTATTTGTTATTTTAAATGTGCCATTTAACTTGACACATAAAATATTATGTAAAAGAAAATTATAAAAGTTCTGGCTTCCACTTGCCGTGTCGCTTTTAAACTAAGTAACTTGTTAAATCTAGATGACAGTACAATAATTTAATACCATCAAGCTGGTCTGAAGATGGAGCCAGAGAAGAATAGGCTCTTAATTGGCGACTAGTAACTTTGAGTTTATGCTCATTTAATTCGTTTTGACAAGTCCCAAACATTAAACACGTAGTTGAACAAGAACATGTATTTTTTAGTTTTAAAAACATACATACAATTCATGTATGTGTGTTCGTTGCACACGCACACGCACATATACCTACACATGCGTACGCACACACACAAACTTTCAAAACAATAGTATATAAATTACATAAACAAATATACTCACAAATAACCAGCGGCAGCCAGCAATATGACTAGCAGCAATCTCGCCGGACTTCCATATAGGCAGAATAACGAAACCAGTATTAAAAATCTGGATGCTGCATAGAGATGGTCAAGCCAGTCTCGGGCCATTTCATCTGGTTCTGGTTCCGGATTTTCCGGTTGTGGGGGGGTCTCCGTAGGGGGAGGGGGGGTTTCTACTGGTGGTTGTGCCCTGGAGTTATTTTTTTTTTATTTAACAAGCTATATACATATTTAAATATTCAAATGTACTAGTTAATATATGACTCAACGTTTGTATAACCTACTTTGTAACAAAAAGATTACACCAACTTTAAGATAACGTACGTGATATTTTTTTTATTTAAAGTCAAAGTAATTTTAACGTCTGCAAAACTTAGTTAAAATATGTTATTTACTATACCTTATATTTTAATAACCACTTAAAATGTAACTTTTCGATTACCAAATATAAAAAAGCAAACATACAGACGAACATGGAACCTCCTCCATTTTAAAAGTCGATTAATTATGTGTCTACGAAATTATAAATAAACATATATTTTTTGCATAACTTTGGATCTGTACTAGACTGAAACTTTCTATTTCACATTCAGACAATATGATCGAAACGGTTTTAATAGCATAATCTTTATAAATAAAATTTATCTCTAAAATAGTTTTCTAAAATATAAAAAAAAAAACTTACATGTTGGCGTACTGTTGCATATACTGCATATAGGCTTGTTGCATCATTAACATATGATTGGCCATCGAGGCTGGATCGCCCTGTACTGGCAAATATCCCTCTCCGAAACTGTAATTAGGGTATGGAGGTACCCTTCCATAATTATTTACAAAAGAACTAAAATAATTTTGCATTTCAACTGTGTGATTTTGGTCATTTTGTCGCATTTCAGGTCTGGGGGTCTCTGGCGGTCTGGGGGTGTCTGTCACGTTTACGTTTCTCTGACGGAGACCGTCAGTCTTTGTATCGGGCTCTTGCATTCTTTTGCTTGAGCAAACTAAGTGCATAGTGTGCGTTATCTGACAGTCATAATGTCTTAAGACATCTTTTAATATACTGTTGTCATCTAACAGCTGTCCTGAATATATTATCTTTTGTTCATCTGCTTTCTGTAACAAAGAGGGAAATATGAATTGCGCTGGACTTGTGGTTATAGTGGCAGTTTGTATGACATGTTATGGTATCACAGGTTCGAGTCTCGGGACTCGAGCAATGCAGTGAATCTCTTAGTACAAATTTTCAATTAACAAGTTTGTTTGGTAAAGAAATTCATTATAACTTTGTTTACTTGCTGTTGTTTATGCCTCCAGAAGCCTGAATGAATCACATAATATTTTTTAAAATTTAACTCGTAGTGTATACTTAATTAGTGATTTCTAGGTATTATAGTAACATTATAATATGGGAATCCAGAGGCGGATGTAGGGAAAAACAACCGGAACGGTAACATCGGGACTTACAATGGGTTAAAGGTGTTTTAATTATTTTTTTGTGTGAAATTAACGAACCCATTATTATGGTATCGTAAATTTAGCAAAATAAAAAAAACTAATCAAAGTTAAAAAAACTTTTTTAAGTTTTTCGCAATTATTATTAGGGACTCAACTCCTAATGATCATCAGTTTTAAATACGGCCCTTTAGGAAACACTTGCTGCATTGCGATAAAAGGTAAAAAAAAACATCTATCTATTATTTTGGTACTTCTATATTAGGCTAAACCAATAAAGATTTCGAAAATTTAGTATATTAAGTAAAAAAGGATCATAAAAATAATAATCCATTGAATCTATAGTAATCTATACTAATATTATAAAGCTGAAGAGTTTGTTTGGTTAAACGCGCTAATCTCAGGAACTACTGATCCGATTTGAAAAATTCTTTTTGGATTTGATAGCCCGTTAACTGAGGAAGGTTATAGGCTATATATATATATCATCCCGGAAAAGTGTACGGGTCCCGTGGGATATATTTGTTTTTGTCTAGGAAAGAACCCGAAGCGAAGCGAGGGTGAGTCGCTAGTATTTTATATTTCTTGTGCTATAACGGAAAACACAGTTATTACATAAATATTTGTTAAAGCAAATCGTGACTTTCAAATACGTAACAAATACCATACAACAGCGACTTAATCACAGCAGGAAAATATTGTAAACAAACGCACAGTCAAGCACCTACTACATATTATGTTGATATTGCTTATTCTATTACACCTTTACCTACTACCTACGAAATGTATTATCTAAACTTAGCTTGAAATTTTAAATCCAATCTTTAAATAATTTGCTGCATTTTGTTAAATTATAATATTATTCCTGTTATAAATCACAATACATTTAGTCTGTTTGTACTCTATACCTACATATAATATCGAAATAAAAGCTTGTTACTAAATGCATATGAAATTATATACAGTATATACCTACGTACGAGATAAACATATTTTTTTAAATTATTATCTGTCTGTTTGTTCCGGCTAATCTCTGAAACGGCTGGACTGATTTTGACGGGACTTTCACTGGCAGATAGCTTATGTTATAAGGAGTAACTTAAGCTATTTTAATTTTTTTTTTTAATAATTAGGATCCCATTAAAAAAATTAAAATAAACCTAGGGACAAACTCGAGCGAAGCGAGGGTAAATCTAGTTATGAATAAGGAAATTTATCAGAATTTTTTATTTCTTCATGCCTCAACAGTTTGTTAAGGTAGTGGCAGCCCAGTGTTAAGGCAGTGGTAGCCCAGTGGTAACACGCTCGCTTGGGAAACCGAGTGAAGCGGGTTCAAATTCCGGGTCTCGCACCTCTGATATTTTCATGTGTGCATCATTTCCAACATGATTACCACTTGCCTTACGGTGAAGGAAAATATCGTGAGGAAACCTGCATGTCTGAGAGAACCTAACATGTTTTCGAAAGACATGTGAAGTCCGCCAACCCGCACTAGGCCAGCGTGGTGGACTATGGCCTGATCCCCCTCGTATTGAAGGGAGGCCCGTGCCCAGCAGTGGAACGTTAAAAAGCGCTGAATGCAACAACTTATTTGAGTGATATTTGAAATAAAGATGCCTTATTTTCTATGATTAAAAAATCTGAAAAATCTATAGATATATTGAAATATTTCCATTGGAAGTAAAAGAAAACTATTTCCAAATGTAAATAATTCAATTCGTGTAAGCATATACTGTATTTAAATATGCCTGTAAGTTACAGGCTGTCACCTACAAATCTAAATAAATCTCGTAATTTGAACCTTGATACCAACGACCCGTAAACAACGGATACATAAATTAACACTACGAGTTTGAACTTAACAATGAGCCAAATACAATTGTATAGTTAGTTACATTTGATGGTGGGCTGGCCTCCGTATAATGACATATCGAAACATGTAGGTACCTAAAACATCTATACATATAATAGAATTGTAACTAAGCCGAATTTGTATCTTAGGTATTTTTTGGATAATATTATCGAAATATACATTAATTATCGATAAAGAGAACGAATCTGTAGTTTTTAGAATTTTTGTATGTCTGTCTGTCTGTGACCGTATCACAGAAAAACCACTGCAGGGATTTTGATGAAATTTGGTATGATGGTAACTGGTTATCCGGGTCAACATATAGGATACTTTTTACTGCGCGAAAATATCTATCTCTAAGAAATCTATACTAATCATTAAAACGTAAGTAGGGACGTACCCGAGCGGAGCGAGGGTGAGTCGCTAGTTCACTTATATTGTCAAAAAGATCTAAAGTAGAAACGATTATCTATTTACGTATTACATTAGTACGAAGTTATCAAGATAAAGGTACATATCTAGATATATAAATCAAGTCTTCATTCAGTTCAATATTCCGTAGGTATATCAAGAGAATTTTAAAGACTTAAGGACTAGAGTTTATTTGCATTTTATGAGTGAAGCCCTAATAGTTTACATAGTCAATTCCTAATTTGAAAAAAAAAACTATATAATAATACATATAAGACCTTCAAAATCGGTTTTGTTTTTCATGTAATGCTATCAGTACTATTTAACAGGCAAAGAAAATAATTTAACATTATATTTTTATTTTCATTTCACTTATAATATTATGTCCAAAATAACACATACATAATACATCTGTATATATAAAAAGCAAAAGTGATTGACTGATGTATCAACGCATAGGCCAAACCCTTAAGGCTAGAAAATTGAAATTTCGCACACGTATTCCTTATATGACGAAGGCATTCACTAAGAAAGAATTTTTTAATATTCAACCCCCAAGGGGGTGAAATAAGGGATAAAAGTTTGTATAAAACTTTTTATTCCTTGGACATATTTCCATGAAATTTCATATGAATTGACTACGGCAAAAATAATGAGTTACGTACTTCAACGTTTTCCAAAATTCATCCCCTAAGAGGGTAAAATAGAGGATGAAAGTTTGAATAAAACCTACCTTTTCAGTTTTTTTGTAGGTTTAGCGCGAGCGAAGCCGCGGATTCTGCTAGTATTAAATTTATCTACAATAGATATGGATGTCGATAATATCTACTAAATTATTTATGTGACGTACATGTATAAATTACTTCTGTTGCGACTTATACACTTTTCTTTCCAATTACATCCATACTAATATTGTAAATGTGAGTGTGTTTGTTTGTTTGTCCTTCTTTCACGTCGAAACAGAGTGACTCATTGGCGTGGTTGTGTGGAGATAGTTGGAGGGCTGCAGAGTGATATAGGCTACTTTTTACCGCAGGAAATTATGTCATTCCCACGGGAAAACACGTTATAATACAATCCAAAAAATTATTTTAATCAGAATTACCTACTTGAAACTTGGTATTAATTAATGCTCTTCAATACAATTAATAAATATGTGTATTAGCATTTTTTAAAATTCATCCCATAAGGCGTAAAAATATGGGATGAAAGTTTGTATGAAATCTACCTTTCGAGTTTTTTTGTAGTTTTAGCGCGAGCAAAGCCGTGGGTTACTCTAGTTTCAAATAAATAAATTTTAATTAAAGCAGTATCGTATAATAAAAAATAATTGAAAACCGCTCTTTGTGGGTAGTTATTTTTAGTTACTTAGTTAATTTTATTTGCAATAACAATTGGCAATTATTTTACAAGAAAACGATTATTCAATAATATACAAAGTACTGTAGCATTGACGATTAATGACAGTACGAGTTACTCCTAACAGCATTCTCTGGGCCGGATTTAGAAATATGGGATAATATGAGATAATATTTAGAGATATGAGGGTTCTTGGTAATTACTAATTTAGGAGTGGAAGCGGTCAATAATATCTAAAATCTCTATGTGACATTGGCGAAGTAAATTGTGCAACGAAATAGAAGAATTGATTGAATATCTAAAATGAAAAAAACTTTTTCTGGCTTCATTTATTTAGTTTGCCAACAAAACTACAAAAACATCAATTTCAAGTAAAAAAATCATAACATTTACAAATTTCAAATTTTTTTTCAACATTCCCTTCCTCTTATGTAGGGAGCCCCGTGGTTGTAGCCATGGATATTGTGGATACACCAGTGGTTCGAAACCCTTTAGTTCTTTTAGATTAGTTACACCAATGCTTGTCCTAATATATTTTAAAAATCAAATTCATTTTTAAAATTTCAAAGGTTCTATTATTATGAATAAGATGTACCTACATGAAGACGCTACCTTTAAAGAACTGAACTGAACAGGCAGACAAAAGTTCTAAAAACTATAGATTCGGCCTCTGTATCAATAATTATGATTTCAATAAGATTTTCTAAAAACATTTTTATTATATGTATAGATAAATATAGATGTTTTTATTTTAAGCCTAAAATACTTTATTATGTTGTACTTTAAAAAAAAAACAAATTCCATCCAGCTATTGTTGTTGCATGGTTATTAAACAGACAAGAAATTGTGAAAGTATGTTTACTGTTCCTCAAACACAAACTTTTAAATGATCTGTAAGCAACAACTTTGATCTCATTATAATTCATTACTTCTTATTGTTGCCTTCTCGTTACTTCTTACAAGTTGCCTTAATGATCGCCAACCTTCGAAAGAAGATGGCACTGTAAAAAGAAGAAGACTACTTCTTTTATTTTCTATGATACAATAATATGTTATTCTTATGACATACAAAATATCTAGCAAAGTAATAAACAAGGCGTTTCTACTTGCAACTTTCTACAGTTCATTATTCACTTCTCAGTCTTACTAATGAAAGTCAAAAGTTAGAAAAATATATCTCAAACTTTTGATGCTAGCAAAAATTTAATAGTATGAATAATTAAATTGTATTTTAAGTTTCAGTTGAAGATTTCTCTAGCCTTGAAAGTTTTACAAAAAGACATTTGACGCAAGCAAGATAAAAAACAGATTAGTTTTCCATTTGGTTGTACAAATAATAAAATAGTAAATAAACTTGTTATGTAATATTTAAAAAAATACAGTTTCTCTTGCTTTATTATACATAACTATTTTTTAATTATTACAACATACACAAAACAAAAGTTCAAAATATTATTATTCAGTTGTTATTAAAGTTATGCATTACGTAAAAAAGTATGTTAAAATGCAAAATAATAAATACTCTAAAATCTTTATCAGTACTACTTTAAATGGTGCTGTGAACAAATGTTATACTGATAACAATGTTATCCAAGCCTCATTAAAATTTTTAAACTTATAGCTAGATAAGCATTGTAATACAAATAAGTTTTTATTGTTACACATATTAAAGGTAAAAATAACTAGTTATATGTGTTTTAAAAATAAATCATAATATAAATTCATATACATATATTTT
The DNA here is from genome assembly GCA_033884665.1 of Argynnis bischoffii washingtonia. Lineage (NCBI taxonomy): Eukaryota > Metazoa > Arthropoda > Insecta > Lepidoptera > Nymphalidae > Argynnis > Argynnis bischoffii. Next base: position 1,910,792 of record CM066629.1, on the reverse strand, counting down.
TATTCATTATATTGTTTTAGTATTAAAATAATCTAAATAAAGAAAAATATACAGATTTTATTATCATCCTTAAAATAGAAATACACATATTCACTATTATAGTAGCGTTTCTTGAATGAATCATTTTTATATTTTCGTATGCAAACAATATTGCTTCAAGACTACTAATTGACTGATTATTATGTATTATAAACTTTACGCTAATATATTTATATATTTTACGTAAATAATGCATCGTTAATATTATTTTTATTTGGAGACGAAGTTAAATAAATAAAGATAATAATTACCGGTTTATTCGGATAGACCTCTGATAGGTGACCCTTAAGTTGTCTGACCGTCCAAGAAGTCTGGCACTCGATGTTTTGATCCTCAATTTGCTGATTAGGCGCCTTCACAATCAATGTCACGTTATCTGGGATCATTTTTGATCTCACTAAATGTTAGATAATACAAAAAAACACTAATAATACTGCCACAATATCCTTATAATTGCGTAGACTTTGAATGATGTAATAAATACACACGATAGTATTGTACTAAAAGAACAAATGTTATCGATATACAATAGCCAAATATAATTGGATTAAAACGTAAATAAATACTTGATGAAATAATATACCGAGACCCCCACACTTGTCAATTTGCCATCAAATTGTCTGTCCGTTGTTTATTGGTCCACGGTACAGAGTGTTCAATTAGCTGTTTTCTTTGAACAAAATTCTTTAATCCTATTGGTTAAGAGACATAATAAAAATTTAAGATTTTGTGATTGGTGGTTTCATAAAATTTATGCATAAAGTGTATAGAATATTGTTAAATATTAAATAAAATATGTGCTGATCAACCAAAATCAATTATTTACTTTATATTTTATCAATGTTATAAATAATTTAAGCAAATTAGTAAATCAAAAGCATAAAATGGGTGAAGTACTTTATATTGCACATTCTGTAGTAGTTTCATTACATTTTTTACCTATAAACGACTGTCTATAGATTACCTATATCTAATGTTTCATCTGTGAATGTTTAATGTAGCTTAGTTGTCAAAACTCAAGTTTGTTATTTGGAGTTCATTGTTGTTATTACATTATTGAATAAGTGTGGAAAATAACAAAAAGTATTATTATATCTTTATCAATTATGTTTTAATACAACCTTCTATATTAATACATATGTTGGTAGTTAAAAAGTCAATAAGCTGTAATAATAAATTTGTAACCTATAATAAACACTTAATTTTTTGTTTTTACTGGAAATATAACATATAAAATGGGTGTTACTGTGTAAGTTTTCCTTAGATCTCCATTCATTTTGCAATTAATTAATAGCATATTAACAAATTTTGTTTTTCTTTAGCTTACAACAATATCCAGTGCCGGAACATAAAACGGGTACATACGTAATTGATTTGCTAACGAAAAGAATTTTAGCCCTCGGAGCATCTCAACAGGGACAGTTTCTTGTAGACTGTGAAAGTTATCTATCACATCCTCAAATGGGTAAGTATAAATAATATTCAATAATTTATTTTTATTGTATAGTATTATATTTTAAAACGATTTCGTAATAATTTATCATTCGTCATTCAAGGCACTACGAAAACAGTTCACATTCTTCACAATTCAGAACAACCTGCCTCAGTGTTTTCAATACTTGAAAGTGGTACAAAAAACATTCATGTAATAGCTGATGGATTATTTGATTTGCTCATGATGAAATTATCACATCACTATACTTCTAAAAAGCAAACAAAAATTGAAAGTAAGGGTCCAAGGTTTGAACTGGGCGACTTTTGCGTAAAACTTGGATCTGTGACAATGAATCAAAATTTCAAAGGAGTTCTCATTGAAGTAAGTCCTTTTAAAAATGTTTATCTAAATAATTAGGAAATTAAATTTTTCTCAAATATGTGTAAATGTAATTATTTTTACATGGTTATTGAAGGCTTGTTTGTTATGTGTTCTTATTACACTTGTTCAAAAGTTTTGACTTAACTATTTATAGCATTTTGTTAGAAGAAATAAAGTGTGTATTTAATTTAAACTTCATAATGACATAACATTTTTACTTCATATTAGGTTGAATACCGTCCTTGTGTAATGGCAAATGCAGTATGGGGCTTACTTAGAGAATTTCTACAAGGACTTTTAGGCCCATCTGTACCTGTTCAGCCTCCGCAACATTTATTGAGCCGAATGAATGAAATATATACACCTATAGATACTATATATCAGTACTTAGAACATTTTAGTGCCTATAGAAAAACAACTGGACTAAGAAGTGCATAAGAGTGTTCCTCTTTTATTTATAAAAGACAATATTTTAAGCAAGTAAATACAAATTCTGAACAATATAAGAAAATGTCTTTCTTATAATGGAGTCAGAAAAAAATTAAATTTGAGTACATTGATCTTTCTTTTTGAAATCATAACATGATATAACAGTTTATGTAAATACATAGTTATTGTATGTAATAAAGTTAATATTAAGAATGTTTTGTTTAATTTTTTACATCTTAAGAGTCAGTAAACAAATTTTGTTTGTATAAACATATTCAAAACTTTCTCACATTTCACAATAATAATATTTATTAATTATTACTCAGTAAATTACTTGAGAGACTATAATAAATTGACACTTCATTGTCGCAGCAACTCTGCATACAATAACTATTAGTGAAGTAATTTTTAATGTGAAATGTATTCTTATATTTCAATAACTGTTTCCATTATACTAGTAAAAGGTAAGTTTTTTACTAATTTTAGTAGAAAAACGTTCTTCAAGATTCTTCTCATGAAACTACTAACTAATCTTAATTACTAATGTTATAATTTTTATCCAAAAAAGTAATATTTTTTCACAGATATCTAGATTTAAAGAGAGAATTTACTTAAATAATTTTATTTTTTTAACTATTTCTATATATTTTATATTATGACAAAGGCGTGTAAATTTACTCCCATGCACCCCTCTTCCGCCGCCCATGGCCGTACATTTTAAATACTTTTAAGTTATTTCTTTGCTTATTGCAGTATTACAAGTACAATTAGTGGAATTAGATGTAATAGATTGCGGAATAGACCATGAGTTTGATGTTTCTGAAGGAGATGTGGATATAAAGAAGTATCCTTGGCTTGGATTATTATATTATAGCTTCTGTATGTATCTATTCGTTATTTTGTTTATACTCTTTATAAGTACTAGATTAAAGTCCCTTGTTTCTAAATTACTGGGTATTTTACTATTTTCTTACAATCAAGTGAAAAATAGTATTTCAGTAGGCCAAAAAAGTGCAGTTCATACAAAATAGAATTTTACAAATAATATTCATATCTATATTCTATAATATAATTAAATGAGCAATTCTTGTATATTTTTTTATTTATATATTATTTATTTATACCGGCGATCTCGGAAACGGGTCTAAAGATTTCGCTGAAATTCGGTACGTGGGGGGTTTTCGGGGGCGAAAAATCGATCTAGATTAGTCTTATGTTTGGAAAAACGCGTGTTTTCGAGTTTTCATGCGATTTTATTTCGCATTATTACACGCAGAATATGGTTGATAATTTCTTATACTCCGGCATAAGCATCGTTGTCAAGCGACAAAGGTGCAAGATTAACACGTGTCCGAGTTCGTATCTCGATCGGATGCAAAGTTTTTACTTTTGTTTTTTTTTTGTATTTATTCAAGTTTTTAGTTTTTTTTTTTTATCAAAAAAAAAACGATATAACAAAAAAGAACTCCGAGCGAACATCGGTCGCCCAGGTACTACATACTTAAATAAGATAAAAAAACATACATTGCACATAAATAAAATAGTCTTTGCAAAGTGCAAAGTATAATATACATATATATTATATTTATTTTAAATAGTTATATGTTTAAATTCTAGATAATGTCTGATGCCTCTTTCGCTTTCTTTCTTCTTTCTCTTTTTCTCCATTAAGTCTATCTAGATTACTCTCGTCCAGAGTAGGGCTTCAAGCAACTTGTCCTCTCACCTTTTTTGACTTGACAGACAGATGTATGTATTCAGCCCTTTTTTTAACGTCCCACTGTTGGGTAAGGGCCTCCCTTCGAGGGGAATCAGGCCATAGTCCACCATGCTGGCCAAGTGCAAGTTGGCGGACTGCAGATGTCTTTCGAAAACTTGCAGACGGGTGTATACTGAGTTAAAATGATTGTTCTTAAAGATGGCGATACCGGTGAAGGCCGTGCGGTCACCACTGTGGCTTTAATACAGGCGGAGTTCGTGATAGCCCCGGCTGCTGATATAGGACCAATGCCTAAAATTGATTTTAGGTAAAGTTTAAATTCTGCGAGAAAATTGATGTATCAGGATAAGAAATTCCCCGTAGGAATTTCTTAACCTAAATATATAAACCTCCTTTCAATTTAGAAAAAAAATGTCAATTTGTAATTAAGTGATTCTAACCAGAAATTCATGGTATGAAAAGTGAAATACTATTATACTTAGGTAAGTAATTGATTTACTACTTAGTTCAGTATAAGTGGATGGTAAGTATGTATGTACTATGTATGTATTCAGCCCTTTTTAGTGTTCCACTGCTGAGCATGGGCCTCCCTTCAATACGAGAGGAATCAGGCCATAGTCCACCACGCGGGATAGGTGCAGGTTGGCGGACTCCACATGTCTTTCGAAAACTTGGTAGGTTTTCTCAGACATGCCGCTTTCCTCACGATGTTTTCCTTCACCGTTGAGACAAGTGGTAATCATGTTGGAAATTATTCGCAAATGAAAATATCAGAGGTGCGAGACTCGAGATTTGAACCCGCTTCACTCGGTTTCTCAAGCGAGCGTGTTACTAGTGGGCTACCAATGCCTGGATGGTAAGTATATTATAATAATCTAGAGCAAAAGAGTTTTTAGGTTTTCAGTCATTAGTTGACTATTAGTGAAAGTTTGTTTGGATGGATGTATCTTTGTTACTCCTACGGCTAAAGCGCCTGGACCGATTTGGATGAAATTTCGTACATATATAGACTATGACCTGGAGTAACACATAGGATTTTTATTTTCTACATAATACATTTTGAAAATAAAACGATTTTAGACAAAACACACGAGTTCTGCTCGGGGAAGGTTGGCAGCATGGCGGTCGTCGCGTGCGCAATTACGTATTGCATCCGGAGTATGGAGAAACTTATAACACTGTTGCTTTGGTACAACTCAGCACACCAGTAAGGAATGGTTATTGATTTATTTTTTATTTTAATGAGTAGGTATTATAAGCATATATATTAATTATTTTAAAGTTTGAAATAACTGTCCAAGTCTTTTATTTATCTTATCTTATATATTTAAACGAGCAATTCTTGTATATTTATATCTTTATTTATTTATTTATTTATACCGGAGATCTCGGAAACGGCTCTAACGATTTTGCTGAAATTTGGTATATGGGGGCTTTCGGGGGCGAAAAATTGATCTAGATTAGTCACATGTCTGGGAAAACGCGTGTTTTCGAGTTTTCATGCGTTTTTCTTATGCATTATTCTACGCAAAATTTAATCGCGACATCTATACAACTGTCTGAGTAACACTTAGTCACTTAATGTAAAATTATTTTTAAGCCAAATTAAAAAGAAAATTGTTCTTATCGCGACATCTATACAACTTTCTCAGTAACACTTAGTCACTTAATGTAAAATATACAATCTTTCAAGAACTCCAAGCGAAGCTCGGTCGCCCAGGTACTTACTATAATAAGTCTTTATTTATTAATTTAAATAAGTATTTCATTAAAGCAAAATACAAATAAAAAATATTACTAAGTATAATATAATATAACTAGCGACTCACCCTCGCTCCGCTCGGGTTCATCCCTGCTTACGTTTTAATGGTCAGTATAGATTTCTCAGAGATGAGATATTTTCCCGCAGTAAAAAGTATCCTATATGTTTATCCGGATAACCAGTTATCATCATATCAAATTTTATCAAAATCTGTCAAGTGGTTTTTCCGTGATGCGTTCCCAGACAGACAGACAAAAATTCTAAAAACTAAATTCGGCCTCTGTATCGATAATAATGACTATTTTAATAAGATTTTCCAAAAAATATTCGGCTTAGTTACAATTTTATTATATGTATGGATTTTAGATAAAAAAAATTATTATATTGATTATATTATTATCATTAGATTAACCAGACAAACAAACAACCCAGGAGACAACTTTTAAATTTTTATGTTTGTATTTTTATGAATATTAATATATTATACACTGTACGGGAATCAAACCTGTGACGTTCGGCGTAGTGGGTATATGTTAAATAGCTGATAACCTTATTAATTTTTCCATAGAGCGCATAAGACCACTGTGTCCACCACCTGCCAGATTGAGGAGTCCAGATTTTTACGTTGTAAAATTCCAGGATATGGAAGGTAATTTAAAATTTTTATTTAAATTGTAATATGTAGCGGGAAATCGTGTGATTTGGCATAATAGATATTATCTTATCATGTTTACAAACACATCCTGTTATCCATACTAATATACTTATATTATAAATGTAAAGGTGTGTTTGTTTGTTTATTGTATATTTGTCCTTCTTTCATGTCCAAATAGAATGACGGATTGGCGTGATTTTTTGTGTGGAGGGAATTGAGAGGGCTGGAGAGTGACATAGGCTACTTTTTATCGCAGGAGATCATCTCATTCCTACGGGAAAACACGTTATAATAAGTACAACACAAAAAATATTTATGTTCAGAATTACTTCAAATTTGGTATTAATGCTCTTCAATAAAATTAATTAAATACGTGCTTTAGTATTTTTCGAAATTTATCCCTTAAAGGAGTAAAATAAGGGATGGAAGTTTATAGAAAACCTACCTTTTTGGAGTTTTTTTTTGTAGTTTTAGCGCGAGCGAAGCCGCGGGTTCTACTAGTATATATATAAAATGGTAATTTGTAAAACAAATGTGGTCCAATAGGAAAAATCTTCTCCTAGGTTTGGATAATTATTACTTTTAAAGTGATTTTGCAATTGGCAAGCATTAAAATATTGTCTCTTTAAATAAATTTATTGATTTTACGTAAAATGCACCTACAAATTTAGTTACATTTCAAAGGAAGGTACCATCAAAGCAGTCTATGGCGAGTGCCCCATAATAGAAAATATACTTGTTTGGAAATGTCATGTGTTTGTGCCATGAACTTAATTTGCTAAGAATTTTATTTTGTTACTGTTTACTAAATGAAATACTATATCTATTTGTAGATTACAGCCATCTCCAAAAGCAGGTGGTCCCAGTCACACATGTTATGCCCAGTCTGTGTAGAGAGTTTTACCTTCGAACTAATGTAAGTATTTACAAATAGTCTTAAAAATTATATATATATATATATATATATATATATATATATATATATATATATATATATATATATATATATATATATATATGACTAATACTACGAGTATGAGAGTTGTAGGTACTATTAGGGTTTGTACTAGACACAGAATTTATGCATATAATTAAAGTAGTACCTCGATAACTTAAAGACTAGGGGAAATTTATACTCTATACAGATAATTAAAATTGAAGTGTCTGTTTGTAATGTCAAAATAACAGCTTTATACTAAATGCATATGGAATTATATACGGGTGGGTGGACCATGGAAGGCCACCTTAAGAAATAAACTGTTATAATTCTTTTATTTATTGGAGAAATGAAACAAAGAAATTATTAAGTAACACTTTGTTCTATAATGTAACTAATAAAACATTTTCTTTTCTTGCAGAGTTAATGCTTATTTATTAAATTTAAGTTTTATTGAACTCTTCCAAAATGGCCTTGCAAGAAACAGGGCTCCATACAAGGCCGATAAATGAAAGCAGTCGTTTAACTTAAAACTAACAGTGAAATAATCAAAATATCTGGTTATCCTAAATCTTCATAAATAGGTCTTTCATTAAAATGAAACATTAAATTCATAATCATAATATATTCACTTAAAAATATTCAACAAACATTACTTGAACACTATCGTAAAACTAAGTATGTATTCGTGAAAATGTACTAAAAATAATTTTAATAACTATTATATTGATATCAAATAACTTGCCAATAATCTTTATAATGAAATAAAAAAAAAATGAAACCGACTTAAATGGCCTTCTTATGGGTATGTTCCTTGCAAGGCCAAATGGAGTTTTAAAATAAAATTATTTAAAGCATGATCATAAGCAATAATATTATGAAATTATACTTTGTTTTTCCTTTTCCGATACGATTTACAACTAAAAACTAAGTATTAATAATATTTTCGTGATTCCTAAATGTTCCTAAAAAGATCCTTGTGCCATAGCAAGGCCAACTGTCAATTTTTTGATGATCTTTTTTCGGCCTTACAAGGAACCATTGGCTTTCCTAGGAACACTACCGATATTTTAAGTAAAATTGAAATAAAATCATATAGTTTTTCTTTAGTACAATAGTAAATCCTTATATATGAATTCGGATAAAAAATTTTTTAAAGAATATAATAGTTTATTACTTGAAAACTAGCGTTTTCCTGTGAGCGCTTATTAAATTTTAACGTCGACGAAAGAAATCAACAAAACGAGGGACCGTATTGACAAACCAGCAGCGCTAGCTACTCGCCGCCGCGTCTGTGTTTTTAAGTTCGATGGGTGCTAGTCTGAGTAGAAGGAATTTGCCATCGCATGGCAATAACTAGGACTTTTTAATAATCGGCCTTACAAGGAGCCTGGCCTTAAATGGTCCACCCACCTTACTTATAAGTAAAACACAAATCTTAATTTTTTTGTCTGTCTGTTTGTTCCGGCTAATCTCCGAAATGGCTAGACCAATTTTAACGGGACTTTCACTGGTAGATAGCTGATATTATAAAGAGAATCTTAGGCTACTTTTATTTTAGAAAAAGAATTAAGAGTTTCGCTCAAAAAATTTTTAATACGTACCTAGGGGCGCAACCGAGCGAAGCGAGGGTAAGTCGCTAGGGTTAAAAATTTGAGTAAAGGCATAGTATTATATGATCTGTGGTAGAGGTTTTAACGGTACAAAATTTTAGTTTTTGAGTTTTGTTTCTGCGCTTGGTTTCGTGATTTTTATATCAACATACATACATAGTTAGTGGTACTAGGTTAAATTCAAACGTTACTTTCAAATGTGACAAACACACTTTATTTTCATTGAAAGGTACAATTACGTATTTAGTTTTATTTCATTTACAAAAACTTTTCTTTTAATTTCAACAGTTATATTCAAAGAAAATGCGTCCACCACACGTAGCATGTGCTGTTTCGTTAGTAGAAAATGACGTATGCGTGTGGAACGCGGGCTCTGCATTAGTTTCACGCGATGTATGGGGACGATGGCAATTGGTAAGGTTTTTGATTTGATTGACAAATGACATCCATATTTAATATTTTTTTTTTTTTTTATGAGATTCAGTGACAAACGAGCAGACAGACCACCTGATGGAAAGTAGTACCTGTCGCCCATAACACCTACGGTTCATGCACTTAGGTTTTAAGTAACAAAAATGCAGAACCACAGGTGCATTGTCACTGTGAGGACTAAGATGATATGCCTCTTGCCTGTAATTGCGCTAGTTTAATATAATAAATGTGAAAGTGTTTGTTTGTTTGTCCTTCTTTCACGTCATAACAGAATGACGGATTAGCGTGGTTTTTTGTGTGAAGATAAATAGAGGGCTGGAGAGAAACATAGACTACTTAATACAGCAGGAGATTATCTCATTCCTACGGAAAAACATTTTATAATATAACACAAAAAATATTTATGATAAGAATTACTATAAATATATGATTGTAATATGTCTAATATGCGTTATTTTTAGTATCTCACCTATCCTAATTATTTAAAACATAAATTGAATTTCATAAAGAGTACCGATAACCTACAGAAGTTTACTTCTTGCGCGTGTACACATTCGTACACGCACTCTTATTTTTTTTTTAAATTCCACCTTTAATTCGTCTAAAGCATTGAATTTATCTCTCAGTCATTTAAATTTATTTATTAAAATGTCATTTGTATACATATAGTTATGTGGTAACGCGCTCGCTTGGGAAACCTACTGAAGGTTAAGGTTCAAACCCGGGACTCGCACTTCTGATATTCTCATGTGCGAATCATTTCCAATATGTTTGAGAGAACCTAGCAAGTTTTTCAAGAACATGTGAAATCCGCCCGCACTCGACCAGCGAGTTAGACTATGGCCTGATCCCCCTCGTACTGAAGGGAAGCCCGTGCCCAGCAGTGGGACGTTGAAAATATATATCTTTACTCGTAGTTACAATATTTTTAGATATTTCGTTTAACATTTTCAGTTAGGTCTCGGAGTCCGAGGCCCGGGGTGCGGCGCCCCGTCCCGATATCTGGACATGATGAGCTACTACCCGTGGATAGAAGACAGTTTAAGCAAGTTCAGACGTATTAGCATATCTAAGATATCTAATCAGAAGTATATTTTACGAGGTAAGAGTATTTCTCTTTATACTTTATGCTACCATAACTACGCTTTGGCCCATGTTGTTTTTTTCTTTCTTTTTAACAACTTTTTTATTGGACAGCAAGGTATATTGACTATATCTAAGATAAATTTTTTGATACTCTCATTGAAATACTATCTCTGTGTTATTCTAATAGGTACCAGTTTATCCATATTATAGATGTGAAAGTATGTTTGTTTGTTTGTTTATTTATTTGTTTGTTTGTCGTTCTTTCGCGTTAAAACGGATTGACCGATTCTCGTGATTTTTTGTGTGAAGATAGTTGGAGTGAGCTTTTTAGTATACAATATACTAGCGACGCACCTCCCTTGTTTTGCTCGGGTGTGTCACTAGGTAACCTATGTGTTAATCCGGGTCATGTGTGAATCATTTCCAACATGTCTAAGAGAATCTAGCAAGATTTTGACGGACATGCTCAGTCCGCCCGCACTTGGCCAGCGTGATGGACCAGTCTGATCCCCCTCGTATTCATGGGAGGTCCATTCCCAACAGTGGGACGTTATAAAAGGCTGAATACAATACAATTAAATTGTGTTAATGCTATTTCTCTTCTCATCAAAATTGTTGTATAATTTTGTAGGTAGTTGATACCGTATGTAATAACTAATGACTTTTGAGACGTCAAGAACCTTAAGTCTTCAATTTTTTTCCTTGATTATCTTTGCTTTAAAGCATTCCTCGGGAACAAAAAATCCACATAAAAATAAAAGCAATGAAAGTTTTATTAATTAAAATGTTTAAAATATAAGACCATTTTTTTTCAGGTGGAGGTAGTGCGTATCAAAGATTCGGAAATTGCGATGAAGGCGAAAAAGTCAACTTGATTTACAGAGAGATGATATCGTTACGAACGGACAACAATCAGTACCAGTTTTTGACGTATAATGTATGTATAGATCACACATCACTAACCTTTTCTTAGCTATACCTACTGCAACCGCTGTTGCATATTTTTTACCTTCGCCTTTGAAGCCTCAGTCATAACATAAAAATTACCCTTCGTTTTATAGCGAGAATATAAACGTGTAAAGGATTGAAGTTATTTTTAAATTTACACAAAAAAAACCTAAGTTTAGGGAAAAGTAGGTATATATATATGATAAGGAATATTGCATTAAAATACGCCATTTTATTCGATAGCTTTTATTTTAAGATATCTTAAAAGGGATTTTTTTTTGTAAAAGCTAATATTTTTTCACCTTTCCTATAATGCTTTGACAAATAAGACTATTATAAAAACGAAAGTTTGTATGTATGTTTGTTTGTATGTATGTTTTTTCTCCTTCACACTGAAATAGCTGGACGGAATTTGATGAAATTTAGTACACAAATAGATTATAAACTGGAATACCTAACACATAGGTTATTGTTAGGCAAAGCATAGCATCCGAGCGAAGTCAGTGTAAGTCGCTAGTTATAAAATACAAGCAGATATTTATTATTCATCCAGTTATATTTATATAGATGTCTATTTATGAAAACCTGGAGTTTTCCTGCCTCACGTTGGAGCTAGTTAACGCTACAGCTGTATCGGAAATGAGAATCAAGCATTATTGTTCGAGATACACAAGGGGACCGCCATGTTATTCATATAAAGGTAAATAAATATGTTGGGACATTAACACACAGCACCATCTAGTTCCATGGTGAGCTACGAGGCTCGTGTTATGGTTACCAGATAGTTGATACACCACACATATATAACTTTAAATATATAAAATATACATATATATAAATATAAACAGTAAACACCCATAACTTGAGTACAAACATTCGTGCTCATCACACAAATGAATGCCCCCAGCGGGACTCGAACCCGCGACTGCTGGCACAGCAAGTAGGGTCACTACAAACTGAGCCAAACGTATCGGAATCATTTTACGCCATTTTAACTCAAATCTTCTAGTAAAATTCCCTTAAAATCAGCACAGCTCTTTAAAAGATCAACATTTTAAACATACAACAATTTTGTTTATGGGGTAAATATGTCTTTTGCCATTATACACATAGACCTAGGGGCTATTCAAGTATAAGAAAGGCAGTTCCGACCTTTCAGAATCGGTGTCGATGCACCGTAACATCCCTGATACATACATACAATATACAAACAAATCAAAAACATAGCCTACCTTTGGGATTTATCGCAGTCGTGTATAAAATATATTAATTAATATAGCGACTCACCCTCGCTTCGGTCAGTTTCGTCCATAGCTTGCTTCCCAATACAAACTTTCATACTTATTTTCATTTCATACCTGTACCTTATTATTATTTAAGGGATGATTTCCGGGATAAAAAGTATCCTATGTTCTTCTTAGTGTCTCAAACTATCTTCTTGCCAAATTTTAATTTCGGAGCCTATTCGGTAATCTATAAATCAGTTCAGTAGATCCAGAGATTACCCCCCTACAACCTCACACACTCACAAATTCACAACTCACAAACTATACCGCTTTATAACATTAATGTAGATTTCAAAAAATATGTATATTCCAGGTTCGACCTTCGATATATCAGTCTACATAATGTTCTCCGACACATGCCGTTTCGAAATGTTTGCGTGGGGATGGAAAAAGAACATGACGCTTATAGATATGCATGATTGGAGATTAGAAGAGGGGACTTATTACGAGGACTTCACGATGCAGCCGGCGGAGTACCGCGGGCCCGCGCACGAGACCGAGTTCGGGTTCGAACCCCTGGACCAGGCGCAGTGGGTGCCGGACTACGATGTTTTCACTTCCACTGTACCGCCTGATTCTATTAGCACTACTACTAGAAGGATGAAATCAGGTGACCTTTTAATTTATATACTAATACTAGCGACTCACGCTCGCGTTCGTCCCTAGGTACGTTTTCACGGTTAGCTATGTTTAGGTATACATAAATAGTAGCTTGCTACTTCTAAAATATTCATTTAAATTATATAACGATTTACCCTTGTTTTGCTGGATGCGTACGCCGTACGCGGCTTATGTTCACAATTTCATGGGTTTTAATTTTTTTTCGCGGAACCTTGATTCATTTTCTAAAATAAAAGTAACCTTAGTTACTCCCTATAACATCAGTTGTTTTGGTATATGTACCGTGTATACATCCATATGCATTTAGTAGAAAGCGGTTATTTTAATATTACAAACAGACACTCCAATTTTATTTATCTGTGTAGATAACGAATTGCCGGACGAAATCCAGCAATCTTCGACGGGCGGGACGACGATCGCGCCCTCCAACAGGACGTTCCCGGAGCCCGACCTGGGCCTGCTGGCGCAGATGACGGCGGCGCCCGTCCCGCTCGGCCCCTACCGCGCGCGCAACGCCACCGCCACCACCACCCCGCGCCCCGCCGCCACCACCGCCACGCTCACCTTATAGTCCTGCGGCTATGTCCCAAGGTCATGGTATATTTGCATATTCAATTTTATCCAAATTCATCCAGCAATTTTAGCGTGAAGACAAATACACACATACATACACGCATACGTGTTGTATTAGTTTATTTTATAGCTTGCTTCCCAATACAAATTTTCATCCCTATGTTCACCTACTTAAGGAATGATTTCCGGGATAAAAAGTATCCTATGTCTTTTCCAGGGTCTTAAACTATCTCCTTACCAAAATCTATCTAAATCGGTTTAGTAGATCCAGAGATTACCCCCTACAGACAAACAAAATTTGTTGTAAATATAATTTAACAGATGTAAATAATTAAAAAAATAATGACTTACAAATAAATAATACCTTATAATTGTGTGAATTTATTTATTTCATATAGACTTAAGAATCTAAATTTTATATTTACATTTAAATATTTTTGTTTACATAAGATTTATAATTTTTTTTTAAACCATTCTCTAAATATCACTTTACTTAAATATAACAGTATTTCGTATAATTTCGATATTTTAATACGAAACTTGATATCACTCTGTTGGAGTTAAAAAAAATATTTAAAATAATACTTTTAGTAACGAGAATATTTGACATTTTAAATAAAACTATCTTTCCAGTTTTCTTTTTCAAACTTGGTCATTGAAAAGAGCCCATGGTATTTCTAGAAAATATAGTTTTATAATTTTATATTTTTTTTAAATGTCAAATATATTAATTAACTACTTTATATATTAATGGGCAACACAGCCTTCACCGAGACATGAGTAAATATCGTAGAAACAAAGCTTCATAGAAAAATCTTTATAAATATACATTTATAATAAAAATATTTATTATTATATATAGATAATTGTGAAAATGGTGATAAACTGTCATAATTTTGAATTAAAGCAATAAAACGTTCAACATTGAAATTAGTAAAAATGATTAAAATTCAGTTGGATTCACAACCCTAGTTAGTTTCTGGTCTTATAAAAAACCTATGGGGACAAAGAGCGAAATGTAAAGGGGCAGTATTATTGTCCCCCTAGTGTTTTATTCTCGATAATGGGATCAAAACATTCATTTGTAAAAACACAGAATTTTTATAAAAATTGAAAAAAAAATAAAATATGGATTTCAACCAGTTATCAATAATATTGTACATAGTCAGAATAGTGGAAAAGGTAAAAAATTATTCAAGTCCAATCATGTTTATGATGTAGCAGAAAAAGTTATAAAAGTGATACTATATTAAACGCAACAATTTTGCCACAAACGGACATTTCAAACGTTTATGATGTGAAAATTATAATATGTATAAAAAAAATTACTTTAAAAATACCGAGTGTAATCAAATTAAAAAACAACATTTTTTTCTTAACGTTGACATTATTGAAAAATGATCCTAATAAATTCAAGTGCTTGCCCTAGTTTCGTAAAAGTCTAGATTCACGGTCCCTGTATATTCCACGGATATTTTACACTGTTTTATCTAAAATCAATAAAAAAATTGCTGAAATTGGTTTTTGTATTTCTATTTTCATCGATAAGACTTCATCTCTATAGAATACTCATACACGTTGAGTATGGACTGAGCATATGCTCTCATGAAATTGACCAGTCTAGAAAGAGATAAAGCGAACGTGCGGCCATTACCTGTATTTTATTCCAATTTGAATTTATAAATGGTATGTAAAAATTATAATATTATAATGCAATGTGAAATGGTTATAAATATCTATTTTTATTCATCGTATTTCAATTAATAAAGAAAGCTCTTGGCCGCACATTCGTTTTGTCTCTGTCGCGCCGCCATTTTCAACTGACGGCTGACAGAGACACTCACTTCATTCTATATATATGAGGATACTTAACTATTTACTCTGTAAATGTATACAGTGTTCACTATGTTTTATTTTATTCTTCTAATATCAAATCTCACTATATAAATATCGTTGCTTATAATATTTAAATCATTAATACTCTAATATATGCTTACTTTTAATATTTCATGATAGTCTTATGTACTATGCTTACCTCTATACAGCCATTGAAACAGATAAAAAATAAAGACTGTTTTAAAATGATATTTTTCTGTTAGTTTAAGATAATTTTAATTAAATAAATGGCAATATTTTTCACATTTTAATGATTACAGTAATATCACAGAGTTTAAAAATTTAGAATAAATAATTACATATTTTTGGTCTTATATATATTCTGTCGACCACTACATGCGATTATATGTCTAAACACTAGAGCATAAGATTGAAAATGGATTATTTTGTAAATAAATGTTAATATCTATATATACCCTCTGTCAACACAATGCACTACATTGTTAGCTTCCCTCAATCTCCCTGCTTTGGTCTTAAATGGTTTGACCTGCCAGAAATCATCGATATTTAGTTTTTTATCTCCCTGAAATTGCAAAAATGTTTTATTAGTAAATAAAAAGATAAGAATATAAATATACACATATAATAAAATTCTAACAGAGTCGAATCTGTACATTAAATATTTTTTGGAAAATTTTATTGAAATAATCATTATTATCGATATAGAGGTCGAATCTATACTTTTTACAATTTTTGGCTGTCTGTATGTCCAGAAACCACTGGACAGATTTTGAAGAAATTTGGTATGATGGTAGCTGATTATCCGGATCAACTACAACTTTTTCAAATAATATTTTAGGTAACATAATTATTTATAATATTCCTAATACTAAATCACATGTTATGGTTAACAATCTGTTTACTTTTTAAATATTTGTATTACCATTATTTCCAAAATAATCAAAATCAAAGCAACACCTTGCAATTACTTTTTATTTAGACATTTTTTTAAAGCAGTACCTATTATTAATTTATTAATAAAATAAATACCTCCATTTCCATAGACACGGCATCCTCAGGAGCCAAAACAATGAACGGTGTTGATTCAAAACTGAACGCAAGACCGAAGTATGAATACTTCTTAATTTCAGCCATAAATGCATCCCATGGGTAAATTTTATCTGGATCACTGCCCAATTCCCTTATTTGTTTGGAAAGTACATCGTAGTAATATTTGAGTAATTCATCATAATTTTTCTGCCTTAACTCTTGGTCTGTGCAGGCGTAAATTACGAAAACTATATCTAAAACTGGACTAGCACATCTGGTCAGTTGAAAATCTATGATTTTCGCAGCAATTGGCCTATTATTATCATATTTATATAAAAAATTGTTGGTCCACGAGTCACCGTGCGACATAACTCCATTAGTTTTGTCTCGAACAGCCCTTATCATGTCCTCGTATCTTTCCGGTACCGCAAATTGTTTTATTTTTTCAACGTATATCGTATTTGGGTATTCTTTTTCCACAGCATCGATTGCAATACCACAAATTCTACTCCAAAATAATCTATACCAGTCCCAGCATCTGGGATCGTAGTAAGTCTCGAATATAGAATCAGTAATTCTATTAAAAGCGTCAGGCTCTTGATCTTTCATAGCGAAAGATAGAGCATGGTACAGTGCTAACGTTCTAAAAGTCACTTTGCAGTGATCATAATCTATGCCTTCCCGTCTAATTGTGAAACTACCAAAATTATATAAACCCGCGTCTTCTAAACATATGACGTCGTTCAAACCATCAGTATGAGCTAGAAATAGCCTGGTATAATTTGTGAACGGTTCAGACACGTTCTTCTTAGATTGGAAGTTAAGTAAGCCAGGTAAAACTTTTTGATAGAAATAGATTTCGTTTTTGAAAAACTCATCACTTCGAAAAGTAAGACGCCTGCAGACATTTTTGGGAATGTTTTTAAGAACTACTTGAACATGACAGGGCTTGTTATTATTTGTATTTAGTCCATGGATTCTAATTCGTATAACTTCGCTAAGGTAAGAGTCACCCTTGCCTGTATCACCGACGTACTGAAAAAAATTTAAACAGAATGTTGAAAGTAAAAGTTAAATGAAATATAGGTCTTTTGTGTTTTTTTTTTAAATTGTAATACGGTAAAAAAATTAGAATGGATATCATTTTCCAAAAACTTAAAATCAAGTAGGTATTTTTATCGGGACGCATTTTCTCTTATACCTACAATGTTAAAGAGATGAAGTTTTATCTGTTCACGGTATTTAGTATGGTCAATGTGGCCGCAATTTTCTCATAGGTAAAATTTTATATACTTAAATTTAGGGCACTATGCACAAGAAGACTTTTTAAAGCTCTACGCAACCATTCTGCATTTTTTTAAATCGGCGAAAATTATGCCTAGACGTATGTTCATAATACGCGCGAGTTTATGAAACGGGATTTGCAAAGGCTTAAGGCTTCTTTCTTATTCTTATTAATGCAAAGGACATGGGGAGAGTTAAATACTCTATTCTTTTTATCTATACCCCCAATGATAAATAAATAAATACCAAATCAGAATCTATAGGTTGCGAGTTCCAGCCACGCTTGGGCAAGTGTGTGGTTTTATATTATACTAGCTTTAGCTTAATTATATAAATAAAATTTACTTATTTAAAATCATGTAAAATTACACTTTTACTTACTAGTATAGAGTAAAGGATTGTGTATTAGTGTTCTAATAATTAGCTAATATATTTAAACGAGCAATTCTTGTATATTTATTTATAACGACGATCTCGAAAACGGCTCTAACGATTTTGCTGAAATTTGGTACGTGGGGGTTTTCGGGGGTGAAAACTTGATTTAGATTAGTCTTATATGCGCGTTTTCGAGTTTTCATGCAGTTATCTTTCGCATTATTTCAAGCAAAATATGGTCGATAATTAAATACGCTCGGGCATAAACATCGTGGTCAAGCGGCCAAGGTTCGAATTTCGGTTGTATACAAAGTTTTTGCTTTTATTTATTTTTTATGTATTTATTAAAGTTTTTAGTTAATTTTATCTAAAAAATACGATATAACAAATAAGAACTCCGAGCGAAGCTCGGTCGCCCAGGTACTGTTTTTTTAAATGGGCAAATCAATTGATCAATTATTTTACTTCCAGAGAAAAAATATCTGGCCATAGTACCATGAAGGTTTTAATTAATTATAATTAATTAGTTTTAAGGAAACATAAGTTATGATTTACCTCCCAATGTGTAAACTGAACTTCTTCCTTAAACCATTTGGAAAGTGCTTCACTAAGGACTTCATTTGTAAGTGCTGCAGAGACTCCAGCCAGTGATTTGAAGTCTTCGGTTGCCATTCTTGGTATGTAAAATAAACTATTATTAGTTGTCTTATAATTTCTGAAACAAATCAAAATAATAATAATAATAATTTCCTAAAAACGAATATATATTTTTTTGTATAAATGGCTATAGTAAATATAATATGTATATCTATATTAATATTATAAAGAGGTAAAGTTTGTGAGTTGTGAGGTTGTAGGGAGTAATCTCTGGATCTACTGAACCGATTTAGATGAAATTTTGTGAGAAGATAGTTTGAGACCCTGGAAAGGACATAAAATATTTTACTATTACTTTTTATACCGGAAATCATCCCTTAAGGGGGTGAAAATTTGGACTAAAGTTTGTATGGGGAAGCCACCTAGGGACGAACCCGAGCGAAGCGAGAGTGAGTCGCTAGTTTATTATGAATTGCTAAATTAGCACTCCGATATTTATATATATTTTTTATTCAAGATATCTATCTATCTTAAATTATTCTATGAAACGCAAAATTTTATTACTTCTGTCCTGTAATAATATTCTAATAAATAAAAAAGTTACAAATACAATAGAACTAAATTTGTTATTTAAAAACAATGTAAAGAAATAAAATGTAATAATAATGACAAATGTTACCTACCTGTAAATAATACTGTTCACTAATTAAATAGAAATTTTTCTCGTCTTTTTCAAAGTTCTTCTTTAAAAATCATTCAATATTTGTTCCTCTTGTTATGTAAATAAACAACATCTAATCTGTAATCTGTACGATGCGAAGTTTAAAATAACACTAAATTGAAGTGTACCTATTACCTAACTGACATTTATATAAGGCAAGATATAATAGGCTGAGAGCTTCACCGTGACTTTTCAATTTAGCCGTATAATATGCTTCCACGTCAAACTTGACAGCGTCAATTTCCGCCGGAACTTTAGTTTCGTATCCATTTGCAGGTATTTAAGTGCTTTTGTTAAATTGAACAATTTAAAAAAACACATTGATTGTTTAATAATCCAATAATGTGTAAATATTATGAATTTTGTTTATTGAAAATTATTATATTTATATCATAGTGATTTTAAAAGTTTTATAATATCTATCCAAACAATAAGTCATATTCATGAAATTATATTATTGTAGCCGTATTGCGCAGTTGTCATATAACAGATTTTTGCAGCAGATGTTGCGGGTTCGATTTTCAAACACCAAATCTTTATTAGATTTAGTATGTTATGTATGTAGATTTGTGATGTTTCTCTTTGTTTCTGAGCTGTTGGTTGGAGGATCAACTTCAACACAATAATATTCATAATTAAAATAAAGGCCGAAAACTTAATTGTACTGCATTTTCCACACAGTTATATAAAAATTAGGCATATTATACGGCCTAATTGCAAAGTAAGTAAACTTTCAGGACCTTTGATTAGTAATATTGTAGTTTTAATGAATGATGAAAAATATTCTCAATATATTATTTCACAGTCGTTATATTATACCCTCGACTCACCTTCGCTCTGCTCGGGTTCATTCCTACTTACGTTTTAACATTTAGTATAGGTTGATTTTTCAGAGATGAGATATTTTCCCACAGTAAAAAGTATCTTATATGTTGACCCGAATAACCTGCTATCACCATGCAAAATTATATCAAAATCTGTCCAGTGGTTTTCTCGTGATGTGGTCACAGACAGACAGACATACAGACAAAAATTCTAAAAACTATAGATTTGGCTTCTGTATCGATAATAAAATATATTTTAATAAGATTTTTCAAAAAATATTTAATGTACAGATTCGGTTTAGTTACAATTTTATTATAATATGTATAGATTGTTTCATGCTACTAAACTTTTAAAATCACATTTTGCTAAAAATATAATATCTTTTAATATATGTATAATGTTTATATGTATTTAAATATTTTAGTAATATTTACACAGCATTAATTTTTGAAATATTTTATCTGATTATTTAATTTATAAAAGAATTTAATTAATAAATAGTTGCGAAATTGAAGTTCCGGCGGAAGTTGACGTTGTCACGTTTGATGTGGACAGCACATGCTGCTAAATAAAAAAGTCAATAGCTATTTTGCTACCGTAGATGATTGCTACGTTTTATTTTATTATTCACCTATGTTGTTGAGCTCTCTTATTGACTGTTGATTTTAAGATATATAACCTAGCATAAATAATTCAGCGAATGCTTAATATTTTCTAAATTTACACGAATATCTGACATTTTGAATAAAAATATCGTTTCGAATATTTTCGTAGATTTATTTTGATTTTTTATTAATCTTCTCCATCTTACATGATATTGGCAAAGTAAATTTAGGTTAAAAACCCCAATTAGGTATGGTTACGGGAGAGACTAAGACAACGGATGCTATAAAAATAGTAATTTGAAACTGCGCTGTTTTTGTATTTGGAGTAACACATAGCTTCTAAGGATGTTGAGCGAGAACAAGGCAAAAGGACTATTTCCAAGTTAAGATGTAATGTAATAATAATAAGTAATATATAATGATGTTCTCCTGACCGATTCCGGCCACGGCGGCCAATCTCATTGAGACTAGCCAACTGCGCAGGAGATATTATAGTGCACAAGTGTACGCGCAGACACAAGAGCACTCTCTATTCCTGTCACTCTCATACTCCAGTGGGACGACTACTCGATACGACCGGTGAGAGTTAAGGCGCAGGACCGACGGCTTTACGTGCTCTCCGAGGCACGGGGGTGAAACACCGCCAACTTCCCAACTCCGGGCTGTTACTGAGGCTTACTTATACAGAAAGACTCAATAACTAAACTTGGCCCGACCCAGGACTCGAACCCAGGACCTCAGGATGTGCAGCCGTACATGCTAGCCACTACACCACCGAGGCAGTTAGTAATATATAATAAATAATATATAAAAAATAAATAATAATATTAGCGTTTGCGCATAATATAATAAATACAATATGTGTGTCGATGATGATGATTGATGATGAATTGATTGATGTGCGCGTGCGTGCATGTGTGTGTAGTATAGTATGAATGTGGATAAGTTTGTTTTAATTTGCCTTTAAGTATAGTGACACATAGATTAGACATGATTAATCATAGCCGTACCTATCAGTTTAAGTGCCAGTATCTAAACGGCTAGTCCCCTTGACTGTTTTTTTGAAAAATACCTAACTAAGAATGATTTAGTGAAAAATTAAAATCTCTTTTCCCAAAACCTTATAATGTAATTTTATTTCACTGTAATGTAATTTTAATTGTATTTAAAATAAACTGTTCAAAACCAAATTTCGTTTATGGCGACCAATTTCAATTCAATATGGAATATACATGATTTTTTTTATACAATAGCTTACATCGATATATAATTGTAAAAAAATATCCAGCTCCAAAAAACTAAAATTTACTTTATTTTTTTTTACTATTATACCGTTACGGATACTTTAAACGTTCGCCTTTTCGCGCGCTCGGCGTGACGTCACAGTTTGATATACATAGTACATAACATACATACATAATTTACTCAATTTGAAAGCGGCAAAATCGCTAATCGCTCTGTTATGATATATTCAATCTGATCAACGGCGTGCGTTTCAACTACTTTGAATTTCCCACCTGTTTTTGCACTTTTTATCAAAAAGAAATTACATTAAAAATATACTATTTCGTCGATGTTGTATAAAATGGAGAAGACACAGTTTAGTCTGGAGATAAGAGATTAATCGGCGGCCAATCTCACAGAGATTATTGAGAGAGGGAAAGAACCAGTTATATGTTTTTTCTCAACCCAGGACTCGAACACAGAAACTCAGTTAGGATTTTATATCAACAACGAGGTCAAGATATCAGAGAAGACATCATTTCGCATTTTTCATTTTCCTATCTTATATTTAGTATGGAAAATTGAATGATGACACCCTATGCTGAACATGTTGATACTTCATGCTGAAATGCCGCTATTTAATTATTTATTTATAAACATTAAAAAAATGGTCAAGTGCGAGTCGGACTCGCACATGGAGGGTTCTGTACCATAATATATTTTTTTAATTTGCATGGCTTTTTTGAAATTCGCTACAGTGGTTTTTTATTATTTATTGTTATAGCGGCAATAGAAATTGAACAATAGCAATAGAAACTGTGAAAATTTCAACTTTCTATCTCTTACGTTTCATGAGATACAGCCCTCTGATAGATAGACGGTCAGGTAGCTGAGGTTTAGTAATAGGGTTCAGTTGGCGCCTTTCGGGAACGGAACCCTAAATAGGTGTAACGAGATAATATCAACAAAATTTTAGAAATTGTAAGTGCAACCTTTATGTAAATAATTTGTTCGCGATGAACAAAAAAAAGATTTGGAAATTTTCTCAAATACATTTACTTCGTCTGTTTTAACAGAATTACAATGAATTTTAATTTGTGTAGTGTACGTGTCGTGGGCAAGAAGTAGAGTGATGGGTTGTTACCTGTTTTATGATGTACCTACTTACTAGCGACAACCGCTCGGGTTCGTCCCTACTTACGTTTTAAGTTTTAACGTTTAGTATAGATTTCTCAGAGATGAGATATTTTCCCGCAGTAAGAATTATCCTATATGTTGACAGACAGACAGACAAAAAATTCTAAAAACTATAGATTCGGGCTCTGTATCGAAAATAATGTCTATTTCAATAAGATTTTTCAAAAAATATTTAATTTACAAATTCGGCTTAGTTACAATTTTATTATATTATGTATAGATGAATTATGATTGTCGTAGTGAGTGACGAAGTTGTATTAGAGAAGTGTGATTGGTTGAACGTATGGCTCGATATAATAAAAGATAAAGCATCTTATGTGAAAGGCAATAGGGTCGATGAAAGGAAAATCTAGCGCCGATACAATTTGTTTTCCAATGAATTTAAAACGACGAAGAATATAATATAAAGCTTCTTAAAATAAGGAGATGGGATTTATAGCTATTAATCGAACTACGATCATATAAATACCTATTTACACCATGCAACTATCATAGATTTTTGTCGCAGTCTATTTGAAAGGAAGTAATTACTTATAGTAATTTATTAACAGAGATTGTAACAAATATTCAGACCATCATAAATATTTGTACCTATGTATAGTAAATAGAAATGTTCTTTTTACGCGGGATTAAAACTCATGATTTTATACTAATCGGACTTGCTATTTTAAATGTAAGAGTTTGTTTGTGTATATTTGCCTCTGCTAATAAGATATCTCTTCCAGTCAATCCATGTTTGTGGAAATTGTGTTAAGTAGCGGGACAGAAAGAGAAAGTGCAAAGAAATGATAAGAAAATATATAAGAATAAGCATAATATGTAAAACAAAAAATAAATACAATACCTATAAAAACATATAAATATATATATATACAGTATACACACTATATTTCCGTATATAATTGCATGTAATTGTAATAATTATTATATTTTGATGAATAGATTTGGATAAAATTTAATATACAGATAGGGTAACCTGGGTCCTTTTTTTAACGTTGGGAAATGCATTTACCCATACCTCTTGCATGCATACAAGTCGTTATGTGGGACTCTCCAGCAAAGCCAGTACTACCCACTAAAGCCCAACGGAAAGTCCCGTCTTTTAATGGGTACGACCTGGGTCCTGGAGTAACACATACTGTTAATCACCTAGGGTGATTAGGTAATGTACCCAAGTGAAGTAGGCGGTAACTGCAGGTTCAAATCAAATCAATCAAATCAAAATATACTTTATTCAAATAGACTTTTACAAGCACTTTTGAATTATCAATTTTACATTTTAAATTTAAATATCAGTGTAGTCAGTCCGTGCGAAATCTACCACCGGCTCGGTAAGCAGTTCTGCTGAGAAGAGCCAGCGAGAAACTCAACAGTTCCTCTTTTTAAATAATAATTGTGTACAATATTGTAATACAATAATTATCTACTTATCCTACGTTAGACCCAACCAGACATTAGTTCCACACATAGACATCTACGACGTATTTTTAAATTGTTTAAAGGGCAAGTTCAAAATCGATTGTGGAATTCTATTATATATATGTATACCTTGCCCCATAAAGCAAGGCGTTACCACTTACCAGTCACTTGCATACTCAACGACGTCGCGCCGGTCTCCAAAGCCTGTTCTACCAGACAGACCAAAACGACCAGAGGGTTGCTCTTACGGTCCACTCTGCTTTTAGAAAAGCAACAGAAGACAGAAGTGCAACACCTCCCAAGGCCCACAGGAAAATAATTTATGTACGAGTATGTTATGGATAAATATATAGGATACTTTTTAACGACGTATCGATTTTCATAAGTAGGTCCTTTTTAATGGATAGCTTAATCTCAGAGGTGGTATATGTATACCTAAATAAAAAAAACTCCACCTCAAAGGGCAGAATAATTTAACTTATAATAATAAAAAATTTAAATTATATTAAAGTTGGTACACCTTTTTCAGTAAAAAGTATTTTTTTTTATCAACAACATTATTAAACGTCGATAGATATATACGACATCATTCGAATCAGCGAGAACGAGTTTCTTATTCTTACAGATTTATAGTTATTATTTATACATTGTTACATATGAAAAATATCCTATAAGATATAACCCACTTTAGAAAAGTCTGATAGACTGCTGTCGTATTTAGGCTTAATAACAGGATTCCTTTGGTTTTTTTGAATGGGTCCTTTAGACACGAAATCTTTTTCTTCGATTATTCAAAAATAAAAAAGAAAAGGAAATGAAATAAACATAACTATCGTTCAGTTTTAAAAAAACAATAGGTTATTTAAAAGTAATACAAAATAGATATAAAATGAGATAACAATGAATAACAGAATTCCTTTGGTTTTTTTGAATGGGCCCTTTAGGCACGGAATCTCTTTCTTAAATTATTTAAATATAAAAAAAGAAAAGGAACTGAAATAAACATAACTGTCGTTCAGCTTTAAAAAACAATAGGTTATTTAAAAGTAATACAAAATAGATATAAAATGAGAAATCAACAATCTATTTTCCAAAAAGCGCATGTAACTTCAAAGAGCTGGCAGCTGCTTTCGGGCCTTCCGTTACCACAATCAGCCTTTTATAAGGCAAACCACGACATTTTACTGCTAAAATAAACATCTATGTCATTTTAAGCCCTATTGTAAAGCAGACAGGGTTTAAAATAATATAAATGTTGTCGTCTCCATGTTTTTATGTTGGTTTTGAAAAAGTAGACGTATTGCTTGAAGGCGTGAATCAAGGATTTCGCGCGTCGTTTGCCGCCAAAACAAAGGTTTTCCGCCATCTTGTCGGAACTTTGAAGTTTTGTAAGTTTGGAACATAGAGGCAATCTTTGTGTGTTGTTTTTTGTTAAGTATTCTTGTAAATGTTTTTTCGTGTATTGTTGGCGTTATATTTTCATAAGAATTAAGTTTAAGAAGAAAGTCGCAAATATTAGATACCTACGTAATACTATATAAAACGTGTTTAATGCCTTTGTTTATTAATTCATTTTTTTATTTTGAAAGAGGTAGATATATTAAACGAGATTGGCCCTCAATTACACGGTTTGGACGGGCATATAATATTCATGGTAACTATTGCTAGTGCCTATGACGAGTATAGTTAGAAAAATTGGACGAGCATGAAATAACAAATTTATTATGAAGGTATTTCTTACTTTAAAAGTAAAATAAAATATTTACCTATTTACGATATTAATAGCGAATTATATAAAACATCTAAGTACCTCTTAAATCTTAACAATTTAGCTCCGAAAAACTTCGAATAAAATAGCTATCGCCTATGACATACGGGCAGACGTACATGGCGAAATTATAAGGGTTCCATTTTAGCGATTTGGCTACGAAACCCTAAATATAAAAAAAAAATGAGGAATCGTCAAAATGATTTAAATTAAACCATGAAAATTGTAATTTTAAGCCTACAAATTTTTAATACAGGTCATTGCAAAATTTTTGCAATGCACGCGCACACCGACAGCCAAAAAGCGACATGATGAAGTTAGCTACATTCCTTTTACAAACAGAGAGTTGTGACATATGGGATAAAATCTTTAGCTATTTTTGTTCTGTTACGCCAAAGAAGTATAACTTCCTTCGTGCGTACGTAAGAACATACACAGGTTTTTTTTATATAACTTGTGTTTATTATCGTACATAATACATATGTGTTGCAAGCCACAACATATTGTGATATTGATTACAATAGTAGATACAATTAAGTTAACTGTAATCGGATTCGATTGATTAAAGCTGATAATACTCGTATTAATTTAATATAGTTGTAATGCAGTAGGTAAGTAGGAATAGGTAAATATCAATTTGAAGCCTTAAATTTAATATTTTAATCAACATTTATAAACCCTTATAACTTTTCCGCAAACATTCGTCTCTTTTGACTTCGACAAATTCGATATTCTCTCGCTAAAATTATTAAATTTAACTTTCTTCCAATTTCAAATACAATATTGTTTTACCTCTTAAACAGATAAAAACAGGGCTTAAGACAAAAGAAATAAGGTGGAATGAATGGCAAAATTAAAACGCCATTTTGTGAACGAATTTGTACGAATCTGTCCCATTTTCACCTGCTCGATGACACCTCGTTCGTACGTTCATTTATAATTTATTCACTCACTCACAAGCGACCCGAGTCGATCCGAGTTTAAACCCCATCGGATATACGTCTATAATGCTACTAAATTGTAAATGACCATCCCGACTTTGAGTGAACTTCGAATTTGGGCTGTTTAAATTATTCATCTTAAATTGGCTGCGTGCCATGCGGGTGTGGTTCTATGAATAATTTAGCGTTTAGAAGCGTTAAAGGCGGTGTTTGATGACATTTAATTTTATTTCAACCTGATTTTGCTATCAGTTTTTGGGTCGCCCCAGATAAAGCTTTTTGGGATTATATTAGAAAGCTCGAATGGTCCATGAAGATCAAGTATCTGAGATAGACATAGAGAAGTCGTAGAATATTAAAAGAAATAATAAAAGTAAACCGATTAAACTGTAGATAGTACTCTTTCGAATATTCTTGATATCTTGAAGATAATCAGATTAATTTGCTATATTTGTTACTTCCTCACTATTGTTTTTTAATGTTAGGAAATGTTTTACCGGTGGTAGGACTCTGTCAAGTCTGAGGAGTCCGACTGGATGGGTACCACCCCCTTATCTATTTCTGCCGCCAAGCAACAATGATTGCATTGTTGTGTTCCGGCACGAAGGATAAGGTAGCTAGCGCAATTACAGGCAAGAGGCATATCATCTTAGTCCTCACAGTGACAACGCACCTGTGGTTCTGCATTTTTCTTACTTAAAACCTAAGTGCATGAACCGTAGGTGTTATGGGCGACAGGTGCTGCTTTCCATCAGGTGGTCTGTCTGCTCGTTTGTCACTGATTTACATTAAAAAAAATGCATTTACGCATACCACTTGTAGAAATATAGGTAGTTATGTGGGATTCACCGGCTAGAAAAACCAGTACTACCCAACAAAACCCAATAAAACCTCCCCCGTCTTAATGGGACGTAGTAGGATCGCTTAAGTATTCAACTACGACGCCTCGACGGCAGGTCTGCCGAAGCAGACCACAACAACCATGGGGTTGCTCCACAGTCCACTCTGCTCTCAGAGAAGGATCAGGAGCAAACCACATGGTACACCGCCCACCGAAGTAGGCTACCTCGTTACGTTACGTTAATGAGCCTTCCTCACATTCGGTGGGAGATAGACTATGACCTGGTATAACACATAGTACTGCAAGACACTCATTAAATAAAACTTTACTGCATTTAAAATATCGTGTGCAACAAAATGATGATAATTTGATGTCTATAGATTTTCATAGAAATTTAAAAACTATGCGTTGGCCGGGAATCGAACCCGGATCAACTGCTTGGAAGGCAACTATGCTGACCATTACACCACCAACGCTATGGTGCAAGTCACACAAATTGTATTATAATTTTAAAATCAACATTTCATACTTAAATAAAGCAAGTTTATGGTCATATGATATATCAAGTGAAGGAAAACATCTGTACAAACATTTATTGATTTCACAATCTACTCCTATTTAAAAAAACGATATTTTT
Source organism: Argynnis bischoffii washingtonia (assembly GCA_033884665.1). Lineage (NCBI taxonomy): Eukaryota > Metazoa > Arthropoda > Insecta > Lepidoptera > Nymphalidae > Argynnis > Argynnis bischoffii. Next base: position 1,881,555 of record CM066629.1, on the reverse strand, counting down.
TGACATATCTAATCAATTTAATGGGTTTCCTAAATGAGAAAAAAAACTTGCTAGATAGGTACATAGGAAGCAGGGGTATGTAAGTATAATACTACGCGCGACATTCGTAATAGTTTTTTCGTTATATGTATATAAAAAGTTGTACTTACATATGTATGAAAGGATATCAAATCTTATATATTTAAACGAGCAATTCTTGTATATTTATTTATTTATTTATTTATTTATACCGACGATCTCGGAAACGGCTCTAACGATTTTGCTGAAATTTGGTATATGGGGGCTTTCGGGGGCGAAAAATTGATCTAGATTAGTCACATGTCTGGGAAAACGCGTGTTTTCGAGTTTTCATGCGTTTTTCTTATGCATTATTCTACGCAAAATTTAATCGCGACATCTATACAACTCTGTCAGTAACACTTAGTCACTTAATGTAAAATTATTTTTATGCCAAATTAAAAAGAAAATTATTCTTATCGCGACATCTATACAACTGTCTCAGTAACACTTAGTCACTTAATGTAAAATTATTTTTAAGCCAAATTAAAAAGAAAATTGTTCTTATCGCGACATCTATACAACTTTCTCAGTAACACTTATCACTTAATGTAAAATATACAATCTTTCAAGAACTCCGAGCGAAGCTCGGTCGCCCAGGTACTCTTATATATTTAAACGAGCAATTCTTGTATATTTATATATTTATTTATTTATTTATTTATCTATTTATACCAGCGATCTCGGGAACGGCTCTAACGATTTTGCTGAAATTTTGTATATGGGGGCTTTCGGGGGCGAAAAATTGATCTAGATTAGTCACATGTCTGGGAAAACGCGTGTTTTCGAGTTTTCATGCGTTTTTCTTATGCATTATTCTACGCAAATTTAATAGCGACATCTATACAATTGTCTCAGTATCACTTAGTCACTTAATGTAAAATTATTTTTAAGCCAAATTAAAAAGAAAATTATTCTTATGGCGACATCTATACAACTGTCTCAGTAACACTTAGTCACTTAATGTAAAACTATTTTTAAGCCAAATTAAAAAGAAAATTGTTCTTATCGCGACATCTGTACAACTTTCTCAGTAACACTTAGTCACTTAATGTAAAATATACAATCTTTCAACAACTCCGAGCGAAGCTCGGTCGCCCAGGTACTATTATTAATATTTTAATTTAATGATTGTTTATTGTCAAATCAAAATAATTTGTTATTAACAAAATGTCAAATACATCAGAACAATTAAAATAGAGAGGCGGTAACTTGGAGCTGACAATGCCTAGCGACCAAGCATTGTTTGTCATTGCCCGATTAGCACGACCTACGTTATGTTGACGTTGGGTTGTCCATGAAAATTCAATTATGAGGAATTTTTGGAATCTATATATGTATATAAAACAAAATCGGGTTTGTTACAACACTTATAACTCGAGAACTGCTAGACCGATTATCATGGTTTTTCATCTTCTTGGTTTTATATCCGCCTCGAATAGCAGAATAACTATTAAAACATAGAAAAAAATTCACGAAAAAAAATTGCTATGCACATATTCCATACTAAGTATCAAAACGTACCAGATGAAGCTGAACGGCGCGACTGTGATTCGCTAGTATCTTATATTTATACAATTTTGTTCACTTACTAATTTTCAATTACTGATGCCCTTCTAGTTCTGGCTGATTTTGGAATCGGGTGCCAATTTAACTGAATCTCGTGTGTCTGCGAACACAATTGCATTTTCTATTACTTTTATACTTTAAATCCAAAAGGACGACAATGCCACACGATCAGTGAAAGATGAGACGCAGGTCTGACAATTTTATTGCAATAAGGAAAAACTCATTAACTAGATTTGGCCCGATCTGTGATTCAAACCCAGGAACTTTCGACTCTCGAGGCTGTATATGAATCATAATACTATTGTTGATGCATATTTAACAACACATCGATTACAAAAGCAAAAATTTTTACGCTTTTTTATTAACGAGGACATTTTTTAAAAAGATTTTTTATTAATTAATATTAATAATTTTTCTTTAATAAATCACACGTTTACTGTTTTATACATACCATTTACGTCCAATGTAGTGACTTCTCTAGCTTCTTCTTCTCATTTTTAACAAAAGAATTCTAAACGTTAATATTCTTGAATTCTAAGTGATTTTTAAGCATGGTCACTCTACCATGACCATGATAGTCAGACCAAAACGGAGCTATTCCGTGTAATGTAATTGAGATGGTTGTATTGTGTTATTAGTTTGATTAAAATCGATCCTGCCTTCATCTTGTGGAACGAATAGCTAGTGTTGCTGTTTGTACGAAGACTTGCCAAATACTTGCGTACCATATTTTACTGGAAACGTTTTCCTCTTAGTCTAATGACTTGTTTACAGATTATAAGGTTAAATTATATAATAAATAAAAAAACAAATAAATTATATTTGTTCTCTCATGGAGAATGATTGCTTCTTTGAACTATGAGTGTAAAAGGAATAGAGATTGCTATTATGTTTGCGCATAATTTTGAACTATAATATTTCTAGCGCAGATGGCTAGTCTCAATGAAATTGGCCACCATAACCTAAAATCGGTTTGGAGGATATGTTTTTGCGAATTATTTAGTTAGTACTCGCATTAACGTGTACCGCATACTAACTAACAATGGCACAGATTGATTTTAAATGAATTTCAAATGATGTTTGTTGTTTATTAAACAAATATGTGGGTATTTTAGCACCTAACTTTAAATGTCACAAATGAATAGCCCACAGCCCCGCAGCGGGCGTTAATCAAGCTTATCGGTACTATATATATTTCACAATTACGTCGCTTATGCCGATTGCGTTTCATACGAGACTCTATGAAGGCCTAACGATATGGACTTTAGCACTTTAGTTATGGAGAGATTAAATAACGAGCATCTGACGTAGTGGTTTAAGTGTGCCAATGCCGGTGGTCGCGAATTCTAGTACCGGCTGGGGCAAATATTTCTATTAGCCATAAAATATTTGTTGTAGTTAGAATGTATGTGTGTTTGCATTACGGATCCTTGAGTGAGTACACAGAGATCTTGAGAGTGTTATTTACTTTACTTAATGAAATGTAAAATAAAATCATTTTCATAATAAAATTATCTTTTCAGATTTTCTTGTGGTTTTATATTCATTTGTTGTTTCCAACGTTTTAAATGTTTTAAAGTAAACATGGTCACGTGAGACACTAAGATTTTCGATGTCTCAAAAGTAATGGTTATGATAGAATAAAGTGACGTTTTATTTAGTCGGAGTTTAGTAGCTGATTATGACTGCAAGCCGCGAGGCTACTCTATTCGTAGTATGGAGGCGTTATAATTTTTGAGATTAGTTCTAATTTTAACTTTGTTAGGATTAATTTGAGAAAATGATGTATGAATATGATTAAGGTTATTGCTAGATATCACGTGTTCGATTCCTGTATGATGTTTTCTAATTGTAGAGGCTTCACTAGATTTCATATAGAGAAAGTGACGTAGGCAATCTTCACCAAACTTTATATGATCACCGCCCTAGATCTTGTATTAGCAAATTGAATAGCAAAAAAAAACTGTCCCTTTCTTCTTCCATTCCTTTCTTATATTATCAAAAATGCTTATATAAATCTATTTGAATAAAGTTTAATATCATACTTTCTTAGATTTACGCGAATATTAGACATTTAAATAAAACTATCTTTTTGGATTTTTTCGCGGATTTATTTTGATTTTTGGTTTCCGACGTTTCGATTGCTTTACAGCAATCATGGTCACGGGAGAGACCATGATTGCTGTAAAATCCGAAATGATAGTTTTATTTAAAAGTTTAATATCATTTCATATTTCTATATTCTTTATATGATGATATAAAGAATATCGTGATCGATGGATCACCATCATCGTTTTTATCATCCTTAATAAATTCATTTCAGTAATACACGTACCATTACAACGTAGCACGTTTAATTATTTTGTATTTTAAAATGAAAACATCAGTAGCAATCCACATTTGCATCGGGCAATTGCATAAGTTAATTAATTAGTAAGAGTAAGCGGTAATTATTATTTGTAGAAACCTTTAGAGCGGTGAAGCGAATCGCCTGAGAATGGAACTAATCTATTGGAAATGTCCTCACTTCAGGTTAAACCTAACGCTAGTGTTGAATACGATGTCGATATTTTTCTAAATTACGAATATTTATCAATAAATTTTAATTTATTAAATTACTATTGTTTTATATTTTTATTATCTATAATTTTTTCTCTTTTTTTCAGTAACGGAATAACTCCTATTATAATATATTTTGTAATCTATATCATTCAGAAGGGCTGCTGCTATTTAGCTAATTCTTTTTGTTGTGTTTGTGATTGTCAGGACAAGGTTTGTGTAAAAGAAATGTTTGAAAAATTGTAAGGAAAAGTGAAAAAAATGGGTTAATAAATCTCCATATAAAAAAGTGTGTTGACAAATTGACTTGATTTTTTGCATAGTTTTTCTATTCCATACAAACCGTTAAAACGTACCTAGGGACGAACCCGAGCAAAGCGAGAGTGAATCGCTAGTATTACATAAAACAAAGTTGAGTTAGTTACACCATTTATAACTCAAGAACGGCTGGACCGATTTTTATGATCTTTGATTTGCTGAATTTGTCTCCGCCCCGATAGCAGAATAATTATTAAAACATGAGGAAACTTTACGAAAACAAAATGGCTAACCTTGCTAATAACTATTTATATTTATTTAAAACGTACTTAGAGACGAACACGGGCGAAGCGAGGGTGAGTCGTTAATTATTCATTTAATACAAACGATATCCACATTTTTTAAATAAGTATTTTGTATAATAATATATTTTATTAAGTTTATTTAAAGCACACCTTATCTTACATTGTCAATATTTTCTGTATATGTTTTATTTATTTATTTATGTGCCATAAAATACATGTTATACAAAATAAAGTAACCGAATGTCGATAAAGGATAACTTATCTCTTATCTCTTTAAGTGATTTTTTCCAGAAACTCTCTAGAAGTGAAAAAAAAAGTTAATTTAGTGCGGTGTAGGTACAGTACAGCATTAAATGGAATTACCTAATAATAAAATATATCAAATAAATATTATAATTTATACAAAAAAATATATTTATATACACATTCATACATACAAACATATATACCTACATATATAATATACTTACATATACCTACATACTTATTTATATACTACTTAATAAAATATTGCTATTAGGTAAAACTTACTTTTTTTCTAAAAATAATTACTTTTTTACTAATTTACAAAAAACCTCATAAGCGTCAATTCAGCGGGTCATATGGATGATTTGGTAAATGTGATAAGAATAACTTTAAATATGTATCGATATTCGATAAGAAACTGGAAGTATTCCCTTCTCTAATACGTACAGAATACCTTTAACGACAAAGCCAAAGTAGACGTTTTATTTTATCTAGTTTAAGGAATTCTTCACACCAATAGAGATAAATTTTTTGAAAGAAAGAGCGGATAGTTAGTGTTCTTTTCAGAGTATGCTTCTATAGAATTTTAATATACCGCCTTCAATTTTGTGATAAAGTGGATATCGGTAATTATTTTGTATAGTTATAAATAAGTAATATGGTTTTTTTTATGAAGTAATTTTCCTCGTTGCAAATCCTGGAATTTTTGATATTAGACTCGTGTATCGACGTGGTTTCCGTATCTTATGTAGTATACAGTATACACGTCTCCATATTACTTCATTAAAAACGGTTAGTATGGAAAAGATAAACTATATATTATGTGACATATATTTTATACCTTCCTTATTAAATGGGCTATCTAATGCAAAAAAGAATTTTTCAAATTGGATTAGTAGTTCTTGAGAATAGCGCGATCAAACAAACAAACAAACTCTGCCTCTTTATAATATTAAGTAGGTATAGATTGTTTGAGACCACTATAACTCATTGCAATTAAAAGTATTTGCTGATACACTTTGAAATCAGCTTATCACAATTATTTATCGTTTGTGAGTAGCCCTAAAAGACTTGAAATGTTGGAAAAATCTAAGAATTTTTTGCTTTTTTATTTACAGTCCATCATTATCTAGTTGGTATTATAATTGAGATAGTTTTTATGTGCGTGTATGAAGTTTAGAACAGAGATATAAGACTAAACTATATTAGATCCCGTGCTGCTAGGATTTTAAACGACATACTGAATAGGTGTACCACTTTGACCACTGATCGATTTTGAGCATTATTTGCTACATAATTAGCTTGTTTGGTCAACAATTAACTATTATACTATAATATATATTATGTATTAACTGATGTTACAGGAGGAACGTATGATCCTTGATTAGATGAGATTAATGCCTGAATTTGCTTACCTGGAAGGTAAAATACATTAAAAAGTATAAAACTAGTATTTCTATTAAGTAATTTCAAATTAATTTGGCAATGGTAGCCCAGTGGTAACGTGCTCACTTGGAAAACCGAGTGAAGCGAGTTCAAATCCCGGGTCTCGCACCTCTGATATTTTCATGTGCGAATCATTTCTAACATGATTACCACTTGCCTTACGGTGAAGGAAAACATCGTGAGAAAATCTGCATGTCTGAGAAAACCTAGCAAGTTTTCTAAAGACATGTGAAGTCCACCAACCCGCACTTGGCCAGCGTGGTGGACTATGGCCTAATCCCCCTCGTATTAAAGGAGGCTCGTGCCCAGCAGTGAGACGTTAAAAGGGCTGAATACAATTAAAATTAATTTAACTTTAATACCTGTACCTTCTCTCTCTAAATACCAGATAGTTTGATATAATTTCTTTGAACAGTTAAGCGGTACAATCAAAGAGACGTCTCCATAAATAAAATGTCATTTTCCTCACTCCGACCAGCACTTTACTCAGGCCGGAACAAGGCATTCAAATAGTTTAAAACAAATAATAAAGAAGCAATTCAAAACCTAGTCCACAGTCCGCTATAAAATGTATTTGTACAAGTTTTTGTGTGAAATAAAGTTGGACAAAGCGTAGCGTTTGATCGTTAATAGTATATGAGATGTTAAATAAATATTGAATTCAATGGGTAAATTCATGTTGATTTAGGATATTAGCTTCGATATGCCATTGATATATTTTTTTACTCTGTATGCGTGGACAGACACACATGCTTTACATTTAGCATAGCTATGAAACATCGTATAAATTTTCATGAATACCTAAGTCTGTAATTGGTGTAGTTCACAAATTGTACATTTATTTTTTATAATAATTATGCATTTATTTATTCACTCCAAGAGAAAAGAGAAAATAACATACCGGAACCAAACCTTAAAAATATCAGTGTAACGTCCAATGACCGATAATTGTTTGATTTATTTTTAAAGTAGCCTTTTAATATTTCTGGGCTTTTTTTGTTTTTAGTTTTGTAAATGATAAGTTACTCTCTTATCCGTAAAAACTTATCCATCGGTATCGTCAATACTAAACTAAATATATATGGGAATGACATACACTGACCACGTGACATATTGCTTACATACTTTAGAAATCTATTAGCGATAGCGATAGTTGAATGAATAGTAAGCTTATTTAAGCGCTCAGATTTTTTGTTTTAGCTACAAAGCGAAGCGCTTTGTTCTATTGAGGTTAAATGGAGAACAATCTTTCGTAGCGGACGCACGCTACGTCGTAGTACATGTTTTTGCATTCTTTTATTCTGGCAGTAAAGCTGAATTAAAATTCGCATAAAAAACTTGCATATTTCCAGATAACATAACTGATAAAAATCATTATTAATGGTAAATATGGTATCTATTTTAATAATTTCCGATAAAACTTGTAACATGTACATTATAAATTAATTATGAGAAAGCTCTATGATTACGTAATTTGTCCCTATTATAAAATTATTTGCTGATATACATTTTTTAGGTTTAAATGGTGGCTATCGGACTATTATATAGATAGTCTATAACCTCGTGTGACACATAAGCTACATAACAAGTACCTAGTGACTATTCTGAGTAAAGCGAGGTTAAGTCGCTAGTATAAAAATAAATATCATATTTCTTATCTGCGATGGATATATAAAAGTTAATCTACTCTAACTTAATTTCACAACCTTTTGTGTGAAACTGAGATCATATAATTTAATAAGATCTAACAAGCAAGTGCAGTACAAAGGGATCACTCGATACATAAAATGTTCTATGTAGCAGGTGTATTAAGACTCAATACACAATAGAACTACTTTATATTTGTATTTCAGCAAATGTTATCAAAGAAAGTTGCGAAAAAATAGCTTTTGTGATCTTTCATCTATATCTATAGTTACAAATAAAACTAGTATATCTGTTTGCGATTATCAAATAGCTATTCAGCTGATATGATTATTTGCAATTGATTTATTTATTTCGGTGAAGAGGACATAGGCTAATTCAATACTACTGGAAAGGTAAAAGGATTTGTGTGGGACTGACACTAAAAACAGAACAGCTTATTCAATTTTACCCGGACTCTCATTGGTAGGTACGGAGTTAAAATTTAACTGTTTATCTAAAGAAAAAAAATAGCCGTAAACCAATAAAATTCTTTCAGGGTGAACGTTCAGTGAAACTAAATCTATATATACAAAACTAATATACATGTAATAATTTACAAAACAAGTTGGCTACGAATAGTGGTAAGAATGCTAGCTTTAAAGTAATTTCTACATAAAATAGTGGCAAGAATGCAAGGTGCATTGCATTCGATGCCAATGCCGACACTGACCGCTAAAATCAAATCCAATCTCGCGCGAAAAATCTCACAAGTACTCTTGTCATTATTAGAGGGAATAAGACGAGGAGTTAATTTTTTTATTAAGTATTGAACAGTTCATGGACCAAGCAAGAGTTGCCAGTTAAGAGTCTAAAGAAAATAAATTTAATTTTCGTAAGTTAAACGGATTAGCTATTTATGCCACGGCTCATATTCTAGATATGAACCATAGCCAATGTGTCATGCACGTGTGAACCCACAATAGGCTCGTTCCCTATCCGAAGAAACCAGCTTTAACCCAGATTTCTTGCCATCATCTCAACTTATTCACATGAAGATTGTGCAGGAACAGAAAATTCAATGGTAGTAAAAGCTTTTTTGATGGTCTCATTTAATATTAATTTCTCTTGTTTAATGGTGTCCATGAAGAATATGATATTGTATATCCCTTTTCCACAGATGAACATAGAAATACTCAACCGATATCTACTGTAAAACATTTTATTACGAACTTTATTAAGAAATGTGCTGAGGTTAATTGAACGTAGGGCGTGCGCTGTGAAGTCAGTAACCCGATTCTTTGGCCGTCGCCGCAAAAAGGGTGGCATAGTTTATCTAACTTGAGAGATTTTAATCTAAATTTTCAAATGTAAAGGAGCTAATTGTGCGTCTTAATATTGTACGTGGAAACTTCCTGAAGAATGTCATCATTAGGTATTCCATGAACTTCTGCAGCATAAATGAGATTTTGCTTTGGTTTTATTATAATACAAAAAAAAATCGACCATTTTTATAAGAACTGAGAAAAACAAGCCAATGGTTCCTAGTATAAAGATCTTTGTGCCCATGAACATTCATGGAATGATAAATTTAGAATTTCTAAGGATTTTCTTAATTTAGCATCCATTTTAATGGTTAGGCCAGGAAATTTCTAAATTGGCCTTGATCGAAGAATATATTACTTTTAGAATAAAAAAGTAGCATTTAGGGACGGTATTATCAAAGCTCCCGCTACTGTCTCATTTGTATAGTGGCCGACATCTATACAGATAAATAAAATTGGAGTGTCTGTTTGTAATATTAAAATAATCTCTGTTTACTAAAGCATATGGATGTATATACGGTACATATACCAAAACAACATTTTTTAAAATTTTTGTCTGTCTGTCTGTTTGTTCCGACTGGTCTCCGAAATAGCTGGACCGATTTTGACGGGACTTTCACTGGCAGATAGCTGATGTTATAGGGAGTAACTTAGGTAACTTTTATTTTAGAAAAAGAATCAAGTTTCCACGAAAAAAAATCCGCATACGGCGTACGCACCCGAGCGAAGTGAGGGTAAATCGCTATATAATTTAAATGAATATCTTAGGAGTAGCAAGCTACTATTTATGTATAAATATAGCTCACCGCGAAAACGTATAAACGTAAGCGAGCGTGAGTCGCTAGTGTACAATAAAAATATTTATTTAGTTCGATAGTCGGATTTGAGAACATATTTCTGTTATAATTAGCATCTAAAAGACTTCTAATTTTGTGACTACTACGAGGCTACGAGGTTATTATAGTAGGATGTTGTCATAAAGAAAATTCTGGATAAAAGAAATGAGGTCTAAATGAGTGCCTAGTTCTTAGAAGTTCCACTACTGGAGGTAGAAATGTACAACCTACGTCTTTTGACTAAAGAAAACTGAGGTTCCCATGCATAGTAGTTTCTTAATCAGTACTAGACTTTGTACTGAATAAATAAAACTTGGCAAGTTTTTACACCTATATTAATATATCCCTACCAATTTCAGCCACGACAGTTATTATTACTTAGATTTTTCGATTTCGCTTCTTATTCAAATTGATTAAGAGATATAATGTTCAAGTGCAACTGGGCATTTTATTCTTTTTACTTTCAAAGTTTATGACAATTAGGCAGGATAGTTATTTACATGATCTCCAAGGCACGGGGTTGTATTTATGCTATCTTCCAAACTCCACGCAATTATTGTTAATTTTCGGAAGAAAATCCCAATAATAATAATACTTGAATTGACCTGGAACTGGATCTCAGGATCTTAAGACTTGAAGTCGTACTTAACAGCCATCAGACCAATGATCCAGTTACTATCAATATTATTAATGATTAACACTTTTCAACACACATTTGACATGACATTTGCTTACCATATTAATGCCATATTAATAGAAATTAAGTATTTTTTTAAAGATTTAGATGTCACTTCTATTTTATACAGTCTAATACAACGATTACGTATTCTCGCCCCGGAGATGAAATGTGATTGGAGTTTATTTTTGGTATATTCCCCTCGCAGTAAACGCCTCAGTAGGATATACTCAGATAAAAAGATGCAAATTGCTATTTAATTTACTACCTGTCGACGACCATCTCAATTGATGTATTTTTTTAAAACACATTGGGGTAATTTAAGGTTATTATCAGACTACTAGTGATAATTGCGAAAGTTTTTAAGTGTGTATGTTTGTCAGGCTGAAACGGCTGGGCGGATTTAGATGAAATTAAATAAATACATAGAAAATATTGTAATGCATTTAGGATTCCGAGCAAAGCAGGAGTAAGTCACTAGTTTCTTTAAACTGGTAAGCTAGTCTTCTCTGTTGCTTCCACCCAAATTCTATACTTTTAAGACTTTCTTATACTATCTCATCTCAATACTTTATCCATCAGTGAAAGTTCTGTCATTGCATTCAGCCATTGCGAAGAAAAATACAAAAAAAAAACTACTCGAGTTTTTTCATTTGAAAATAGTAATAAGAAGATTTAATTGGTAGCGATAACCATTTTTATTCATCGCTAATTAATTAAATTAATTAATTAAATATGTTGGGACATTACATACAGCACCATCTAGTTCCATGGTAGGCCACGAAGCTTGTATTATGCATATTAGATAGTACACATACATATATAACTTTTAATACATACATATTATAAATATAAACACCCATGACTGAAGTACAAACATTCGTGCTCATCACACAAATGAATGCCCCCAGCGAGACTCGAACCCGCGACCGCTGGCACAGCAAGTGGGGTAATCGTACCTTAATAGAAAAAATTGCTTTTCTAATATAATAATCTAAAACGCTTTCTTAGCTTTCAATTTTGAAACAAGTTAGTTCCTCGAAGTTTATATTATTTATTAAGGTAAGGTCATTGTATATTTTTCTTCTTTTATATTTGCGAATGAAAGGCTAAAATTCTTAAGGAAAAGAGAAACGAGGCGTGTTAAATAGCACTTAATTAACTGTAAACCTTAGTTTTGAAAAATCCCTATAGGAAGTTGGAATTGAAAGGAGCTCTTAAAAAAATGCGAACGCATTTCTTGTATTGCTCATTCACTTTAGCTACTAGAGCTTTGAATGGAATGTACGATTAAGTTGAATATTCTATTTTACTACACATTATGTACTAGACTTTAAGATAGTTTGACTTGTAGGTATGCTTATGTAGTCTAAAACAAACGCAAACACTCATTTTAACCAATTAATTTTGATCATGGAACCCTGAAAAATCGTTTTTCGGATTTTAACCGGTTAAAGAACGTAACCGAAACCTTAAACCGAAACGCCTTTCGGTTTGGCTTTTTGATCAATGACCAAAACCGGTTTAAAAATTGAACGAGTTTCCGCACAGTGCCTTATAGTAGGTAGATACTATAAGAGCTCTCTAAATGGATTATTTTTTTAGTCACTCTGTAATGCAAACATAATATTTTTGTAAAATGTTAATAAATGATAGCCTAGTACCTTTCTATATAATCTTTTTATCTGTTAGTGAAAAACGTATAATAATCCATATAAAACAGTAGTTTCTTAGTAACTCGAACAAATGAAAACTCAACGCAGCGGGAAACTTTAATTTATAATAAAAAGTAGTGATGAAAACAAAGTCCCAAATTAAGTAACGGTAAGACGAGTCGCTTGTTTAAATTATAAAATAATTTACTAAGTATATAGTGTCGAGATAAAATAAAGAAAAACCATGCATACCTACTAAGTTTTATTTATTCAAATACAATTACCAATAATACACTATTTAATATCCATCTTTTCTTATTTCTAGCAATGTAAATCAATAATCTGATCCCACCATTACTTCAACATGAGGTTTTTTCACATTAATTCTTTTCATTAGTTTCTTTATATCGATTAGTCTCACTTCTCTACCATATGCTACGACTTCATAAGTTACGGCGAGCTTAAAAAATATTTGTACAGCAAATTCTATTTGAAGGAATTGGAAAGAATAGCAGATTGCTTTCGGCGTTATGCACCAGCGACGGAGGCGGATGTATGGTTTTTCCACATTCTTAGCTTTCATATGATGAATAACTTTAAATATAATACAAGAGTACTCCAAGTTTGCGAAAATTGTAAACTAAAAAAGGGGGAAAAATTCCGTTAATGTCGTGGGAACGAGCTACTGGCTCATAAATCTATATTAATAATAATAAAACTGAAGAGTTTGTTTGTTTGTTTGGTTGAACGCGCGAATCTCAGGAACTACTAATACTATTTGAAAATTTCTTTTTGCATTGGACAGCCCGTTAACTGAGGAAGGCTATAGGCTATATATCATCCTGGAAAAATGTACGGTTCCCGTGGGATAGATTTGTTTTTATCTAGGGACAAACTCGAAGCGAAGCGATGCTAATTCGCTAGTTAAGTATAGAGATAGACTATGACCAGGAATAGTATATAACAAGAAGGTGAGTCGCTATAATGCTAATGTTCCTTTCTTTGTTTCTTAATATATTTTATTATCTATATTTTACTCTCAGGTCTTTCAAGCATACAAAGATACGGTCCGTGTGACAAGGAAGAAATAAAAGATGAACTATTTTCTAATCGTACGAGCGTGGAACGAGGTCCGACGTACAAACGACAGCATGTTTACTATAATGTAAGGGTTAATTAAAATAATAAAATAAATAAATATGTTGGGACATTATTATATATTTATAATATGTATGTATTTAAAGTTATATATGTGTAGTATATCAACTATCTGGTATCCATAACACAGGCCTCGTAGCTTACTATGGAACTAGATGATGCTGTGTGTTAATGTCCCAGCATATTTATTTATTTACATTAACATACAGCACCATCTAGTTCCATGGTAAGCTACGAGGCTTGTGCTATGGATACCAGATAGTTGATACACTACAAATGTAATGTATTGTATTCAGCCCTTTTTTTAACGTCCCACTGCTGGGCACGGGCCCACCTTCAATACGAGGGGAAACAGGCTATAGTCCACCACGCTGGCCAAGTGCGGATTGGCGGACTTCAGATGTCTTTCGAAAACTTGCTAGGTTTTCTCAGACATGCGGGTTTCCTCACGATGTTTTCTTTCACCGTAAGGCAAGCGGATTAGTAGTTCCTGAGATTAGCGCGTTCGACCAAAAACAAACAAACTATTCCAAATCCGTCCGTTCATTCTAGAGTGATGCAGTAACAACCAAACAAACATACATAGAAATTTTCGCATTTATAATACTGGTTCAATTATTATCAATGTCTGTTTTAAGATATATTTATTACTAAGCTTACTTCTTCTCAAAATAACTACATTCTCCGCAATTCTTGTGATCGTTGGTCTCCCAATTCTTAAAGCGCTGTTAAGTACCCAGGGTCTGAACTGTACATAGTCCTGAAACCTGGATGGCGCTCTACATCCTGGACCGTAAATGCCGAAACCAATCTAAAATTAATAAAAAAAATTACTTACCTCATATTCTGAGTGAAATAAAGAGTTACATACATTTTACATACAACAATTGGATTATCTACACTGCTATTATAAAGAGGAAAGAAGACAATTTAAGACCCTGGGAAGGACGAAGAATATTTTTTATTCTGGAAATCATCCCTTAAGAGGGTGAAAATGGGGATAAAAGTTTGTATTGAGAATCAACTTAGGGACGAACCTGAGCAAAACGAGGATGAGTCGCTAGTATATTAATAAAATAAAATGTAGCCAATCGCCGTTTCGATATGTTCCTTATCATTCCACAATATAATCTACCACTATCGAAAATTTTCTTAGAGAGAAAAGTTGGGCGTCTCATCTAAACGAAGCTCGTGAAGTTTCAACTTCACGCTTTCAGATCATCAATGATAAAAAAAGCTATGACTAAATTAGAATAGTGAAATTAATGGTCTTCGTCATTTTTAAAGTCTTAAATTAATGTTTATCTCTAAACTATACTATTTTTTTTTCCAGTTCCTGTTGTAGCCTACATACATGCCCTAAAGAAGCAAAACTTACTCCTCGACCTCAATGTTGTTTGGAAGAGATCGTTTCCAGCGATAAGGTCGCCTACTGTGCATTTTTTTTTGCTTTTTAATGTATTTTTGTTTCTTTTTTGGTGTGCAATAAAGAATATTATTATTTATATTGATTGCTTACCAAATGCCATCTATTGTCTTATCTCATAGCCAGAACAACTCCGTTCCTCCAAATACATTCTAAACCTATGAGCGATCTCGCGCAGATTGTATGAGTCGGCCATATTTTTGTTATATCTAACTGTAATAAAAAAATGTATACTAGAATATACTACTTACTACTTATAGTGTTTTTCATTTTTCTTGCACACAAAAATATTTATACTATTTTCTATTTTTAAGAGTTAAAACTCAATTATTATTACCTGTGTTTTAGCGATTTTCTCAAATTTTAAACCATGGCCTAGTATACAAATATAAAATTCTTGTATTTATTTATTAATTTTTTTTTATTTATTAAAATTTATAAATGGATGTTATATTATAATCCAAGGGAAATAAATATCAGAATATCGATTGAAAATATCTTAAAAATGAACATCAGAAAGTTATATATTATAATAAAAAACAGTTCACTAAAAGTTCAGAATCCTTTAATAGATTACAACAAAAAGCCTTTACTCCTAAGAAACTGTATTTTGTTAATTACCTCAGTTTTCCTGTAGTACGTCTTACATTGCTCCGGATCCACATACGCCATTTTGTATATTTTTATAGAAGAAGTTTGGCAGTCTGATGAAATATTTAAAAATATTATATAACGTCCCTAGGTACGTTTTAACGGTTAGTATAAATTTCTCAGAGATGAGATATTTTCTCGCAGTAAAAAGTAGGTATATGTTGACCGGATAACCAGCAACATACAAAATTTCATCAAAATCGCTCCAGTGGTTTTCTTGTGTGAAATTTCTAAAAACTACAGATTCATCATCTGTATCGATAATAATGACTATTTTTATAAGATTTTCTAAAAAATATTTAATGCACAGATTCTACTCAGTTAAAAGTTTATTATACGTATAGATGACTTATCGTGAGACACATAATGCCGTCAATTTTAAAATTTAACTTAAAATATAAAAGGAAGTAGATAATTATTTTCTTAAATTAACTCAATGCTCAGAATTTAGTTTCTTTGCATGTGTAAATGGTACACTAAATACTTTTATTGTATTTCTTTTTGATAATTTAAAATCCATATTATACAAGAAATCCGTACCGGCTTCAGGTGCTTTCCTTTACTTACAACGCTCCTTGTAATAAAATTGTTTTATTCTAAGCTATATAGAATAGGACATTTTTAATAATAGTTTTTTGTCATTCAAGAAAAAATTAAATAAATTATAGTTCCTAAATAATTATTATATATTTTTTTATCTTTATATTTTCGATTATAAGAATATACTTTGTCTCTGTTTCTTCTCCTTTTTATGAAATGTAAATATTATTTTCTTTTTGTTTTTTAATATTTATATCCAACTTTAAATGCACATACTGTAATATTCATTTTTTGGTTAAGTTTGTTTAAATAATTATATTTTTTCATTTAAATGTTGTGTACAGATGTATTTGGATAACAAATTTAAAATGATATTTTTAGTTTTTTAATACGCAGTTGTGATTTTTTTTTTATTTTTTTTTTCTGTTCCAAAATAAAATAAATAAATAAATATAAACAGTAAACACTTTTTTTTACATAAAAATGACGAATAGTACATTTCAATATGTAAGTGCATGCATATATCATCTACTTTCACCTGATTTCGATTACTTTGCTTGTATTAGCTCAACTTTAATTAAAATCAACAATTTATTTATAGAGATCATACAAACAAACATACAGAGTTATTTTAGCCTTTGTAATTGTAGTATGAACTTATTATATCGTGGATTTCCTGAATACGGCCGCACTAATATAGAATAGGACTATTACGAACTAATTATAACATAAATGTAATTAGAATTGATCTATCAATTACTAATAGATTACCATACTTGATGTTTAATTATATGATAACAATATGATGATCCTCGCACATTTTAACCCATATTTAAAGCAAATATCTTAAATTTTATTTTTTTACTAACAAAACCCGCGGCTTCACTCGCGCTAAAACTACACCAAAAAAACTTTAAAAAGGTAGGTTTCATACAAATTTTCATTATCTTATCTTATTGGATGAATTTCAAAAAAAACGCTAAAACACGTATTTCTTTAATTGTATTGAGGAGCTAATAATACCAAGTTTCAAGAAATTCTGATCATAAATATTTTTTGGGTTGTGTTATAACGTGTACTCCCGTGGGAATGAGATAATCTCCCGCGGTAAAAAGTATCCTATATGTTGACCTGGATATCCAGCTATCATCATACCAAATTGCATCAAAATCCCTCCAGTAGTTTTTTTGTGATGCAGTAACAGACAGACAGCCAGACAGACAGACAAAAATTCTAAAAACTATAGATTCGGTCTCTGTATCGATAATAAAGTCAATTTCAATAAGATTTTTCAAAAAATATTTAAGGTACAGATTCGAGTCAGTTAGAATTTTATTATATGTATAAATTGACTTAACGATTTTTTTTAGGCATTAGTGTCAAAGTTCAAATTTATGTGATCGATTCATTAATCGACGTTAAAAGTTACATAGCCGTTACCATTGTAACGGCTATGTAACTTTTTTAAAGTAGAATATAATTAAAAAAATGTATCTTTATAAAAAAGGTAAAACGACTTAAAAAATACTTAAAAGTAATAATTATTCAATTTAAATGTAAATCATTATCATCATGAAGTACCTAATACTTTTTAAATCAAAAAGTATACGTTTTCTTTTGGAATTTGTCGGAATTATATGGCAATGATTTAGAAATGACAATATGTTACATACTATCGATTGCAAACGCAAAGAATTTCGGTTTTTTCCACACTCTCGGCGGGGCACATATCGGCTGTAAATCTGCAAATTAAAATATACTGTCAATGATAATTTTTAAAACCGAATTATCAATATTTCTGAAAGCCTATTTATTATAGACAAATACTATTTATTGTAGATTAAAAAATATATTTAACTTTAATTACTCACTTTAGAAAAAAGTTTATTCTAATGTAAATTTATTTATATTTTATTTGGACGTAGGAACTAAGAGATGTACGACATAGTAGACATTTTTTGTTATATACCAACACCAATGCAGAGAATAATATTGCAATTCAGTATTGTGATAAATGAGAAATAAAAATTAATTTCTCATATAATATATTAAAAATTATTTCACAATGGAGTTGCAATGTTATTCTTTGCAGGTTTCGATACAAGCTAATTTTATGTATCACTAGTGACTTACACCCTCGCTTCGCTCGGATGCGTCCCTAGGTACGCCGTACATGCACATAATGTTGCTAGAGTTTAATAGTAAGAAATTTTTAAGAGGAATAATTCTGTAATACATTGTTTTTATATAACTTTATTAGTTTTCGCGGCGCACGCCAATAAAGCTCCCAATCGGCATGATTTTTCCGACATCTTCAAAAATCATCGTCATATTTCAGCCAATTCACACAAAAACATAATGAATTATAGACTTAAACCTTTCTCATGAAGAATTCTATCTATTAGTGAAAACGGTATGAAATTTGTTCGATAGTTTTTGAGTTTATCGCGTTCAGACAGACAGACATAGAATAAATCTAGTCTTCTATATTATAAATTAACTTTGGAATATATCGAAATGTATGGCAACTTACTTAAATACATATTACACACAATTGAAGCATTATTATTTAGTAAATTATTACCCTATATTGAAAATGTGTTTTACCCAATTTACATGATTTTTATCTTACTTAGTGGAAAAATATAAAATCAAGTGTCAACGGGTTTAAATTACTTATCATCACATTAACAGCGCTATATAGGTTTTTCAGTATCACACTAATGAATGTATTTATTATCTTTCAAAAAATGGGTTAAATTAAATACTTTTTTGTTTCTTTTATGTTTTAAATCAAAGACTTTTCAATAGTCCTTCAATAATAATGACTTATGACAAACCAAAAATCACGGTTTTTGTCTCGTAAAAATTTGAATATACATATAAATTGCCTGTTATGTTATACGTATATCATAATATTTATCTCATACATCGGAAAGGAATACCGTTCTATCATCGCTTCACTTAGCTTTGTCTCTAGGAATCTAGGTCCCTAGATTTTATAATATAAGTACTATTTTTGCTGGTTCTTCTTCTCTCATTGGTATTTCAATAAAAATATAAGCTACTTCGAATTTTATTCAAATCTATGGAACCGTTACAGCATGAACAAACACATTTACAAAAAAACTTTCATATTTATAGTGTATTGCAAATATCCCACAAATATCGCTCGTTTTATTCGATCAAAAAATAAATTATTTACTACTCGCCTCGTACTATATTTTAAAAAGTATAATACCATCCAAAATTACAAAGACCCCGATGTCCCTGCTGTGACCCGAAATGTCGTGAAATCAAAATGACACAAAAAAAAAACCGTAAAAAGAATCGCAATTTAAAAAAATTACGTAAATCTACAAAAGTATAATGACACTACAATAATACGTTCTTAGATTTATGCTAATATTTGACATACAATAAAACTGTCTTTTTGGAGTCTCTCGTAACGTCGGGAACCAAAAATAAAAAAAAAAACCGTAAAGATAGTTTTACTTAAGATACTAGCAGCTCACCCTCGCTCCGCTCGGATTCGTCTCTACTTACGTTTTAAGCCTTAGCATACATTTCTCAGAAATGAGATATTTTCCCGCAGTAAAAGGTATCCTATATGTTGACCCGGATAGCCAAAATCACACCATCATCATATTAAATTTCATCAAAATCTCTCCAGTCGTTTTTTCGTGATGTGGTCACAAACAGGCAGACAGACAAAAATTCTAAAAACTATGGATTCGGCCTCTGTTTAGAGACTATTCAAATAAAAATAAGATTTTCCAAAAAATATTTAATGTAAAATTCGACTCAGAATTTTATTATATGTACAGACTTCAATAGCTAGGATTTCCTTACCTCTCACTCCATTACTTTCAAGCTGTATCAATTCGAGAGCACTGTAAGTGTTCTTATCAAAATCTGGATGATAAGTATAATCTCTCATTTTTATACCTTTACTTGTACAGTTTTTAGTAAGTTGTAAGAATTATCCTTGAACGAGCCCTGCAAGAAGTATTAGGAAGATTTAATACATTATAATTTTATATAGAGTACATAAGTTATATATGCAATTATTATATAATTGTTAAGTTGATATATATATATATATAAAAGAATACCTCGTTTAAATATATATAATAATAATAATAGTCGAACTTTCCTGTTATGACAAATATTTAAGTTTAATCTACATATTGATTTATTATAATTAATGGCGTAATGCCTAATCTCTACAGGAAAACCTGTTGTTATTATCATATGTTAGGGTTATTAATTTATGTACCCAATTTATACTCTATAACTATAAAATGTATTTTATAAATGTCAGTTGACACTTGTTAATATTATTTTTATTTTTAAAAAAAGTTGCTCAACCCTACTGTTCTTTATAAACTTGATTAGAATATTAAGTTTAGTTTTACTTCATATTTGGTGGATAGCAGTACATAATATAAATTATATTATGTACTGCTATACTGTATATTATATAATATATACGATAGTTACGAGATATCGACGCTTTATTGGCCATCCCGTCATCTCAAAAGTGGGATGTTTGGTGTTATTTCCGCAATATTTTTCGGCTAACGACATTTGTCATCGATATATATATATGAGTACATCAAAAAGTCCTCATCATAGTAAAACTGTAAGGCCTGAAAGTGGTACACCTATATTGCATCCACGACAACGTGACCATAGCAGAGTAATACGCGGGCTGACATGCGTAAACGATGAACTTCTGGACGCCGGGTCTGGAGTCAATGGGACCAGGAAAAGAGGTTACGTACTTCTGTTGATAATAGTTTGAAAGATACTCATTTACTCATTCGAGATGTGTTACAAACAATAAACAATAGTCAAAATCGAACCGAAAACCTCCCAGACAGTTAATATTTTAAGTTCAGATTAAGTAAACTAAATATAGGAAACATTTTAAGTAATGAACAAATAGATAACTTAAAAAAAATACTTTACGAATTTATCACTTGTTTCTCGGCTGGTTTTGAGGACTTAAGATATACAGACATTGTCAAAATGGAAATAGAATTAACTGATTATAAGCCTATCATTTATCACCTGTATAGGTTACCATATGCAGACAGAGAATTAGTTAGGGTAATTATCGCACGGGCTATTCAACAGGTTCCATAATATATCATTAGGTCCCTTTTCTATCTTAGAACCAAAAAAAGAATTAAAAAGGTTTATTTACATGTATGTATGTGAAAAACATACGAATGAATTCATTTCTATTGAAAGGGTTAAAACGTTAGAGTAAAAAAAAACAGGGCTACCAACCAAAATATCCGGTCAGGAAAAACATTTCCGACGGGCGAAAATCTCTCGCCATGATAGATAGATCTGACTCGACGCGGTTGCAATAATAATATACTTCAAAATATAAACCGTGTAGATCCTATTACCCGAAAATGACTGAGGGAAATTATTAAAAATGACTTATGATGTATGTTATTAATTATTATGTTATATAATTTAAGTAATAGTTATATATGATTATTTAATAATAGTGTGTAAAAAACTGTTTATACTGTTATTTTTTTTAATATGTGTGTGTTATTTTATTTTTCCCCTTTGTAAGTCTCCTGTCGCGTTGAGGTTGTGTTCGTTCGGGCTATAGAAGTATACAATTTTCATCAATACAAAGAGATTGTTTTAATATTAAAAAAATAAAAATAAAATATAAACTTTTTGCAAAATTAAGATTGCGGTAGTGTTCCTATCCTATTAATATTATAAATGCGAAAGTTTGTGAGGATATTTGGATGTCTGGATATATAGATGTATGGATGTTTGTTACTCTATCATACAAAAACTACTCAATGGATTTTAATAAAACTACAATAATATAGCTCATACATCAGAATAACACGTAGGCTACTTTTTATCCCTGAAAAATGTACGGTTCCCATAGGATAGATTTGTGATTATATAATATAAAAATATTTGTGAATTAATTCTAAGAATATCGACCTTTTTGAGAGCTTCTATATTATTAATTTTAAATGTGAAGCTCATGTTAGGATCACTAGTCTTTACTAATATTATA
The DNA here is from genome assembly GCA_033884665.1 of Argynnis bischoffii washingtonia. Classification (NCBI taxonomy): domain Eukaryota; kingdom Metazoa; phylum Arthropoda; class Insecta; order Lepidoptera; family Nymphalidae; genus Argynnis; species Argynnis bischoffii. The sequence goes on along the minus strand of CM066629.1, from coordinate 1,859,158 downwards.
AAGAGGAAAGATTTGTTTGTTTGTTTGCTTGCATCGAATAGGCTTCGAAACTACTAAACTGATTAAAATAAAATTTAGTTAGAAAATAGTTTGAAACCCTGGGAAGGACATAGGATAGTTTTTATTTTGAAAATCATTCTTTAAGGGGGTGAAAATGGGGATGAAAGTTTGTATGGAGAAGCAACCTAGGGATGAACCCGAGCAAACCGAGGGTGAGTCGCTAGTTAAAAATAAAATCTTATTTTATTGCCAACTCTAACTTAACCAATTTTTCAAATTGTACCAAGAACCAGTTTGGTAGTTTTTTCGTTGCTTTAGAGCAGACCTTACTGTGAGTTTCTTACAGTCCGTAAACCAAAAGTTTGTTTTACATATGACTTGGAATATATTTCATTAGAGTTGATAACTAGCGCCCGCGAGCGGTAAAGCATACCGTAGTTTCCTTTGACATCTGTATTTTGTATATTAACTTTGCACTATTAAAGTTATATATTTTATAAACATACTCGTATTTACATATAATGTAGGTATATATGTATGTTACAGATTTCACATTACATATCACATTTTATTATATTTTTTAACATATATTGGAACACAATCATTGCTAAAATAAACATCCTAAATACGTCTGTTTGAGAAAACTCTCGTCAGAGTAGTTCTGAGAGATGGGAAAATGCGTGAAGTTAGTCAAAATTTTTAATTCAGTAAGTTGGAATTCTAACTGTCTAATACTTCCTTAGATTTACGCGAATATTTGACATTTAAATAAAACTATCTTTTCGGATTTTTTCGCGGATTTATTTTGATTTTTGTTTCCCGACGTTTCGATTGCTTTACAGCAATCATGGTCACGGGAGAGACTAAGGTGTTAGATGTCTCAATGGCATTATACAGTTGTTACAGACAGCCTACCTACTATTTTACAAAAATGATTTTAAAAATTCAAAAATGGCATCAAAGTACCTTACAATATTGGTTGATTTTAATTCTAAACATTTTAAAGTTTAAGTTTTTAATAAGTATTATAATTAAATATAGCAATATTATTTACTTAATTTTTGCTAGTATAATAAATATTACAATTTTCTTTATTAATTACTAATCTTATTTAGTGTTGCTATTATTATATTATCTGTAACAAACAAAACATTTTAAAATCATTTTTGTAAAATAGTAGGTAGGCTGTCTGTAACAACTGTATAATGCCATTGAGACATCTAACACCTTAGTCTCTCCCGTGACCATGATTGCTGTAAAGCAATCGAAACGTCGGGAAACAAAAATCAAAATAAATCCGCGAAAAAATCCGAAAAGATAGTTTTATTTAAATGTTCTAACTGTCTAGTTTAATAATTACTGGTTTTTATTCATATCTTCTCTATACGAGCTAAACTTTTACCGTAACAGAGACATTAAAACCATAACCATCAAAATAGCAGAACATAAAGTTCACAGATTCATTTCAAAATAAATTTCATTAGTTATGATATACTATAAAAGCTTTGCGCGAACTATCCTTTGAGTTTATGTTGCAACTTTAACGAGAGCACATTACATAAAGAAATAACATCTTAATAAAGCAAATGTACGGCAAATATAAAAGTGCCAGAAAAGAGGAGATTCAAAAATATTAATTCACATCTGAATGTATGTTATTGTGTATGTTACACGACATTTTCACAAATTGTCAAATGATTTACCCACTTGATTCTATTTTATTTTATAGGTTATATAAATTCTTAAAATAATAGTGTTTAATATACATTAACTGACAAAAAAACTTAACCATCTATGAATAGTAGCTCGTATAAAAATTTACTACACTAATATTATAAATGGGAAAGTAACTCTGTCTGTCTATTACCTTCTCGCTTAATCCGCTGAACCGATTTAGAAGAAACTTAGTATGAAGATATTTTGAGATCCTGGAAAGAACGTAGGATAGTTTGTATCCCAGAAATTATTTCTAAAAGGGGTGAAAATCTATTCTATATTAAGCGTCAAAACGTACCTAGGGACGAATCCAAGCGAAGCGAGTGTGAGCCTCTAGAAACATTTAATTACATAATTTATATAACCAAATATAAAAAAAAAAAAAAAATCGCAACTCCAACTCTTTAAAACGTATTAAAATAGCCGAAATTCGAAGGTTTTATTAGTAGCAATTGAAGAGTTCTAACTAAGTATCCAGACACCACCATCATCATTCACATCATAGTATCATATTACAAATTGACAGAATATTTAATAAAAGGTTAAAATTTACTTGGCAGGAAGACTCGACTTGGAAGATTTGATTGGTGTTAGTTACAAGTGAAACTATAAATATATACATTGGTTATATGTTAATATATATATATATATATATATATATATATATATATATATATATATATATATATCACAGCCAGTGGTAGCCCAGTGGTAAAGCGCTCGCTTGGGAAACCGAGTGAAGCGGGTTCAAATCCCGGGTCTCGCACCTCTGATATTTTCATGTGCGAATCATTTTCTAACTTGATTACCACTTGCCTTACGGTGAAGGAAAACATCGTGAGGAAACCTGCATGTCTGAGAGAACCTAGCAAGTTTTCGAAAGACATGTGAAGTCCGCCAATCCGCACTTGGCCAGCGTGGTGGACTATGGCCTGATTCCCCTTGTCTTGAAGGGAGGCCCGTGCCCAGCAGTGGGACGTTAAAAAGGGCTGAATACAATACAATACATATACATTTATACATTGTTACCTGATATCGTGTTTGGGGAGCCTGTCTATATCAATTGCAGAACCTATCACAATCTGTTTAGTGACGAGAACGACGGATGTCGTGATCCCTGAAAAACATCGCAATAATAGTCTTTTGATTGTTTTACTTTTTACGACGGGGGCATTTTCTTTTTAGATGAAAAATATATACTATACTAGCAACTCATCCTCGCTTTGCTTCGTGTTCATCTCTAGACAAAAACAAATCTATTCCACGAGAACCGTACATTTTTCCGGGATGATATATAGCCTATAGCCTACCTCAGTTAACAGGCTATCTAATGCAAAAATATTTTTTCTAATCGGATTAGTATTTTCCGAGATTAGCGCGTTCAACCAAACAAACAAACTCTTCAGCTTTATAATATTAAGTATAGATTTGCTCATGGTGAAAGTGAAAAAGTAGTGAAATGGGATGGTAAAGTTTGTATAGGAAAACTATAATTTTCAAGTCAAAATAAAACAGCTAGCTACTGCAATTCTAAACTTATAATAACTTATATATTGAGCTCATATTAATATGTGGCATGATTTAAAGACCCAAACAATCATAAGTATAATTTTCTCTGTCTGTTTGTATCCGTTATTTTGTAATAATTTTTGGGATACGGAACCCACCCACATGATAAAAAATCATTATTTGTTTGGGTAAGAAGATTTTAAGAGTAAAGCGAAGCGAGAGCTACTAAAAAGTTCAATAGCTCTCGCTTCGCTTCGCTATCTATTCATTTTCAAAAAAATTTGTAAAACATTATATTTTCTAGACGTTACTTCTTAAAAGATTGTATTTTCATATTATTTCTTTTGTATTGTTATGTTTTGTATTGTTTGTAAGTTGGATTTGACTTAAATAAAATTTTCATCAGCTCGAGATAATACTAGGTTATAGATTTAAATGAAAAATATATATTCCTGTTAAAAAAAATATCAATAAATATTTTACTTATACGTACCTCCATTTGCAAATCCAATCCAACCCCATAGTAAGCCAGTGAACTTTATTAATTCCATTTTTTAAATAAAAACATACGTAAATTTCTACTTTTATTCTTAATTTACCACTTTCATATATAATATTTATATTGCCAATATATCAGAATAACAAAATAGACCCCTTGCTACAGAAATATACCATTTGCCCTAATTTTATAACTAAAGGGACGAAAATCTATGATGATAAGAATTTGTATGGTTTACATTTCCATATAAGTAAAATTGTTTGAATAAACCTATGTATCCAAAATTAAATGAGCACCATTCTACTTATTTTCTCTTTTTATTAACTAACTTTAAAGATTATAAAAATTATTGTTACATATTATAAAAAATATGAACCAACCACAAGTGTATGACTTGCTTTATATACATGATAAACATGACGGACGATGTTGAATAAACAAATTGTAAATAAAAGACTTTATTGATATTGAATTACTGTTTGATAATAAACAGAAAATATGAAATGATAATACAGATACTATTACAAAATTGCTTCGGCTTCGTCCGTGTGTTAACTCAACTACTGCACAGTGTTTTATTACCAGATTTCGAAATAAGGTACACTATATTAATAATATTTTGTAGATTTACGCGAATATTCAACATTTTAAATAAAATTATCTTTTCGGATTTCTCGAGTTTTAGTCAATTTTTTTTCTTGACGTTTAGAATGCTTTACAGTAAACATGGTCACGGGAGATCTTAGTTCAATTTAAAAAGAGTCACTCAATTCGGGTGTACTTTTTTACCCGATTGTCGTAGCAAAATCAAAGTTTTCCCAACGTATGTATGAAAATATTATGTCTATTTTTTGGAACATTCAGTAACTATTTTAATAGGTTCCATATAATTGTTTGCATCTTCCTGTATACATAACGCGTTAAACTCGTCATTTATGATCTGATTGTCATGATATTTCAATAGCTGGTTCTAAAATAAAAAATATCAAAAATATCCACCCATAAGGGTAGAATGATTACTTTTAAAGTGATCTTGAATTTTATCGGTTTATATTTTTAGTTAAAAAGTAATAACACTTAAGTGCGCATATTGGAGAGCGCAAGGTATCTTTGGATCTCGACCAGCGTTTTTAATATCTGGTTGTTTTTTTAAATTATTTATGACAAAAATAGATAAAAAAGTAGATGTACTGGATACTTCAAATTTCATGTTTTTTCCTAATTGTCTCGAAAACAGCATACTTATGTCAAAGAAAATTTTATTATTTCGAAACGTATCTAATAAATTTAAACGAACAATTCTTGAATATTTATTTACCGGCGATCTCGGAAATGATTCTAACAATTTTGCTGAAATTTGGTATGTGGGTGTTTTCGGGGGCGAAAAATCGATCTAGATTAGTCTTATGTTTGAGAAAACGCGTGTTTTGAGTTTTCATGCGGTTTTCTTTCGCATTATTCCACGCATAATATGGTCGCTAATTTCTTACGCTCTGGCATAAGCATCGTAGTCAAGCGGCCAAGGCGTAAGATTGACAAACACAGGTGACCGGATTCGAATCCCGGTTAGATACGAAGTTTCTAGTTTTTAGTTTTTTTTTATCTAAAAAATACTATAGAACAAAAAAGAACTCCGAGTAAAGCACGGTCGTCCAGGTACTATAATTTAAAGAAGCAAAATCGGTCAAGCCGTCTCTAAGAAATCAGTGCACATAAAAAAAAAATACAAACATAGATTCTCGTCCTTTTCGAAAGTTGATTAAAAATGTCATATATTGCAATCTGTCAAAACTGAATAGTAAAATGTAAATAAACGTTTGGAAAATACATAAAAGATATGTAAGCTTAATTAATATTTTGCAAAGTATAACCTAAAATTACATAACATTGTATATAATGTAACGTGGAAGTGCATCGGAAATGTTATTTGGTAAATGTAGCGTATTTTGTAAATATTCCGTTTCAAACATAATTTGTTTTGAATACTTTGATTATTGTAATTCGTACAATAATTACTGTTGGAGTACCTACAGTTCTGCTTTTCTGATACTGATTACATCAAAGGTCGCAGGTTCTATTTCCGTTCGAGGTAAAAATTTGTCAAAACAGTCCTATAACAATAGATTTTTTATTGATCCGGCTACTAAGTTCAGATCACGAATCACAAATTTCCTAACGTTAATTCTAAGGAAATGAATTTAGATTTCACTTTTTGTTGCTTAAATATAATCTATACATAATAATAAAATTCTAACTGAGTCGAATCTCTACAATAAGTGTTTTTTGGAAAATCTTATTGAAATATTCATTACTATCGATACAGAGGTCGAATCTATAGTTTGTAGAATTTTTGTCTGTCTGTCTTTCTGGGAACGCATCACGAGAAAACCACTGGACAGATTTTGATGAAATTTGATATGATGATAGCTGGTTATCCGGGTCAACATATAGGATACTTTTTACTGCGGGAAAATTCTCAGCTCTATAGTAAATTTTAAAACGTAATACATACATTAAACAGGGGTCATACGTACATACATAAATCCATACACAAATATGATGTTTCCTTTATATATAATAATGACAAGTCAACAAAGAAAAATCTGTACATTATCTTATTTAAGTACATCTTTAACTATTTTATCGGTGAAGTGCTTTTATCAGATGACGTGGCACCGTCCTGGCACGTTTCAGATGAAAGATTGCGCTTAGTCTGAGGATGCTGGGTTTGGTTAAAATTAACTTTGTTTTACTCGTAATATATATATATATATATATATATATATATATATATATATATATATATATATTTAATTAGTATGTATATATTATATAGTATTTTGTTTTTAATTATCGGATCACAATGAGGTTTATCTGTAAATAGTATAATTTAATAAGGAGGTACAATCTGTACATTAAATATTATTGAACAATTCTTTTTGAGTTACTTTTCAAGATTGAATTAGAAACCAAAACTAGAAGAAAATTATTATTTTTTACCAATCATGGAATAATTTGAAATAGATCTAGATCTGCGTATGTTTTAAATTCTGCAAATTAAGAAGTCTTTACGCGCGACATCTTAGAGTAATGAAACCAATTATGTCAAGTTCGGAAACGAACGAAAACTACACTACTACTACTACTACTAACTATCTATCAATATAATTAAATTATATTAAAAAGAGGTAATATTATATTATAGAGTTAAAGTTTGTGAGGTTGTAGGGGTAATATCTGGATCTACTGAACCGCTTTAGATGAAAGGTAAGAAGATAGTTTGAGACCTTGGGAAGGACATAGGATACTTTTTATCCCGAAAATCATCCCTTAAAGGATTTTCATCAAATTGGAGATGAAAGTTCGTATTGAGAAGCAAGCTAGTATAATATAAAGTTTATGAAATGAATATGAAAAAATTCCCGCATTTACTTATGCGGGAATCTTTCCTTACTTGAAAAGATATAAAATATGGGTAATAAGTAATTTAAAAATCGAAGCCGCTAAGCAGAAGTAAACTAAATTTACATAATAACATACATGACAATGGTTTTTTAATGTTAAATTATTTATAACAATGTTCTATAAATGTTATTATTGCAATTTAGTCTTTATTACTTGAAAATTAAAGTACATACAGTGTGGAATGGTTGTCAAAGAGTTTTATAACAAGGCTAGGAGCGAGCATCTGAGTGTTTCCCAAACTGTCGCTGCGTAAACGAAGCTAACTGACGTCAGGGGTGTGACATGTTCATATATAAAATAATCTTCTCATATACATATAAATAATCTTCTCTTCTATATTACTATATAAATAAAAATGAATGTTGCTAAGCGCAAAACACGAGAACGGCTCGACCAATTCAGCTATTTTTTTTCGTATGTTCCTTAAGGTACACGGAAAGTTTTAATAAAGAGAAAAAATATAAAATAACCTGCCTACTTTTCTATATGTATGTATGTTCATTGTACTTACCGTTAAAACGTATGTGCTAGGGACGAACCAGAGCGAAGCGAGAGTGAGTCGCTAGTAGATAATTATAGTAGATATAAATTATAATTCAATAATTATAATATGTATTAAAAATAAGCAGCATATTTTGTTATATATTATTATATAAATAACAATTTCTTTTAATAAAAAAATATAAGTATTATATAATATAACATTTGTAAAAATATTCTTATTTTTTTTTTTTTATAAGATTCAGTGACAAACGAGCAGACAGACTACCTGATGGAAAGCAGTACCTGTCGCCCATAACACCTACGGTTCATGCACTTAGGTTTTAAGTAACAAAAATGCAGAACCACAGGTGCGTTGTCACTGTGAGGACTAAGATGATATGCCTCTTGCCTGTAATTGCGCTGGCTACCTTATCCTTCATACCGGAACACAACAATGCAATCACTGTTGCTTGGCGGCAGAAATAGATAAGGGGGTGGTACCCATCCAGTTGGACTCCTCAGGCTTGACAGAGTCCTACCACCGGTGAATTAGTCTTATTGGAAAAAACGTTGAGAGGCTAAGTTAACTGATCTTGTTCGAATTTCATAAATGTTATTTATAATACACTATAATACGAACTTTTGTTAGTAATAGTTTGGAGTTATACGTAGAATTAATAATGGTGACAAATGACAATAACAGTGTTTAAGGATATACTATCAAAGACACAAATATGGCTGAATGGCTGAAAAAAAATGATTTTAAAAACGCTAAACCAAAAAATCCTAAATTTTTATTACAATAAATATATTTCTATATTCAATACATCTCACCACATCACACCCCTCGTCACGCGTAACTGTAATTCCATATTTATATTATATAATTAAGGTCTACATTAATTTAACGTTATAATCTTATAATTGCTAATAAGGGTGAGTGCCTGGCGATCTGTAATACAGGTTCTTTCTTACCTAGTACAGATAACGGTCTCTCACTAAGGCTTCTATTACTGTTATTTGTTAAGTTTAATTATGATATTATAATATTGTTATAATGGCTTTTGAGATAAGAAAATAAATATATAATAAATAAATATATTGGGACATTAACACACAGCATCATCTAGTTCCATGGTAAGTTACGAAGCCTGTGTTATGGATACCAGATAGTTGATACACTACACATAGGTATATCACTTTAAATACATACATATTATAAATATAAACATCCATGACTGGAGTATAAACATTCGTGTTCATCACGCAAATGAATGCCCCCAGCGAGACTCGAACCCGCCACCGCTGGCATAGCAAGTAGGGTTACTACAAACTGAGCCAAACGTGTCGTCAAATACAAAAAAAAATAAACAAATAAATAAATAAAAATTCTACACTACAAAAACTAATCTACTTTGAAAGTTTACATATACATAGATACACTCTGTACATCCAGTCTACATATTGTTAAGTAATCAATCAGTGGCAGCCCTGAACGTCATTAGCGGCTGAAAGCATCCGTCGATAGTTCACGTTAACGATGTTTCGCTTAGAATCGCTCAATATAAATTGATTTTGAGTTCCATAGAATTTTATAAATATGTTTAATGTTTAAATATATCTATTTTATTAAAAATAGCTCTATATATTAGGCTCAGGTGTTTATTTTTATGATATCAAAATTTAAATAATGATGATATTTTTGCTTATTTGTTTATCGAATAATTATCCGGAATATCTAAAAAAAAGTTTGTGGAAAAATTAACTTAAATCCAATCCTAAGAACTTTTTCAACAAATAATATAGAAGTTTTAAGTTATTTTTGGTACGAAAAGTAATAAGTCAAAATAAGAATGAGAGTATAGGAGGTCAAATTGATAATTAAATAATTATAAAAATACAATATAAAATAATACAATAAAAATTTACCGGAAAAGTGTTATGTATTTCCAGATTTACAGTACTACAACCAATTTAGCACCTGTTACAACAGATTGTCAACCGTTTTTATTAAAAGCGCGGGAAAACTAAACCGCATTTTTTTTTATAAAACCGTGGCCAAGATCTTTCTAAGCTAATTTTTTTATATTTATAATAATCTGTGCTTATGTTTCGCTTATGTTTATTTTTGTATTATTCATATTGTTTGAAAATAATTTTCTTTATTAAATATAAATAGATGTAGTTATTTAGAAAAATATTATAATGACTAAAAAAGTGTATTTACATAAAAATAATACTAACATCTGTAATACTAATACACATATGTATGTATAGGTATCGACCACTGTAATGCTTTTAGAGTGTATACTAACCCAATTAGTCGGAGTTGCTATGGAGTGCGAATACTTGTTTTATTCATACTAACTTATCTCAATCTATGAAAATGGAGAGATTCAATAAATATATATAATAAAACATGTTAGTCGTGCAGATTTTTAAGATGAAACCTTGGTCTATCTGTAAAAAAAAATGGTAGAGATGTCAGCTCAACGCGCATTTCTCTATCAATGTAAATGAAGAATTTCGCTATTAGTATCTACTAATATTACTAACTTATTTTAGTAGTCATCAGTGTTAAAGTTACCTAATTAAATAATAAATGGTATAAAATATTGAAATTTAAATAAGTCAAAAATTTCAAACGAAGTAAACATATTTTGTAACATTTTCTATTAGTAAAGTATAATAGGTATGTTAAATTGTATGTACATTATATGTTAAATATTTTGCTAATTTTGAAATCATTTTAATGATGTGGTTTGATACATTTTTGCGTTGATGATTTATTATGTTGTATGGTGGAAAATTTATTGTATTATTTATTTATTTTAAATTATGTCAATATTAAAAACCACTATAAATTACCATAAATGATGTGACATATTGTTGTTATACAGAATATTTCTGCTGTAATAGTTTCACAAATGATTTTTAGAATATTCTAGGCTAACGTATTGAATTTTGAATAGAAAAATGAAGTTATTGTGGCTGAAACAAAACTTATATTGAACGAGTTACTCCTACCGTTATAAGAATTTCCCAAACAAATTCAATGTATGAAAGAATATTGTTGTGTTATCGGATAGAGGTGTTTTTACACAGTGTGGTCTGAAATACGAGTTATATACGTAACAACATATTACCCTCGGGTGCATATATATATATATATATATATATATATATATATATATATATATATATATGTAGGGAACCGGTCTTAAGCGCGTTACGGAGATGAACACGCTGACGGTGGTCGTGGCAGCTCAGCCGCACTCGCCTGCACGAAGTCCAGCACTAACGGACGCCTCTAATTAATTTTATTATTAACGGCAATAATCCAGCAAATTTATTATACAGTCTACTTTAATTTAACGTTTCAGTAGGACCCTAACAGACATGTAATAAACTTACCCACATACTTTTATGTATATGTGGGTAAATTATTCTTACTTTTGCAATTATAATAGTAGCGTTACTAGTGACTTATCCTTGCTTTTCTCAGATAAGTCGTTAGATGCATAGGCATAGGTGTTACTCTAGAGTCTAGGTCGTAGTTTATGTATATATGTATTAAATTTCATCCAAATCTGTCTATCCGTTTCTGGATGAAGTCATAACAAACATCCACACATACTAAACTTCGTTACTGCCGGAGTTGGACGAAACATTTTTTTACCAAATATAAAGTATTATAATTTTCTTGTTTTTAAATAAAGAAAAAAAATGTGTAAACCCGTCTTTAAAACCCGCGACATAAATGCATAAAGCAGCAAGTCTGCATAGAATTGAAAACATAACGTACGTGCCTTCGGGACAACTTGGTACTTACTTCACTTGACTACTTGTCTACATCTTACTTCTTGTTATAAAATGGACATTTTAAAACAATTTATATAGAAATTCTAACAGATTTCATTTGAAAGATATTTTCAGTATGTGACCGCCATTATGAAGTTGTCATCTTTATATATTACTAGCGACTCACCCTCGCTCCGCTCAGGTTCGCCCCTAGTTGCTTAATGGGGGGGTGGGGATAGGAGGGTGAAAAATACTATAATCATACCTACCAAATATACAAGAAAAAAACATTAAATCGGTCGAGCTTCGGAGGAGTGCGATCACAAACACCATGACATGAATATTCAAAATTTGAATTCATTTTGTTATTTTGTGGGTAGGCTGTCTGTAACAACTATATAATGCTTTTGAGATATCTAACACCTTAGTCTCTCCCGTGACCATGATTGCTGTAAAGCAATCGAAACGTCGGGAACCAAAAATCAAAATAAATTCGCGAAAAAATCCGAAAAGATAGTTTTATTTAAATGGGTTTCTTTTTTTATACATATTCAATTTATTATTTTAATTCTCATATACATTTCTATAGAATCATAATGATTCCATAATAAAATTATATTAATAATGTATTTCAGCCATTTCGGCTACGGCGGCTAATCTCATTGAAACTAGCCAACTGCGCAGGAGATATTATAGTGCAGCGCGTGTGAGAGAGAGCGTAGACACAAGTGCACTCTCTATTCCTGTCACTCTCATACTCCGGTTGGACGACTACTCGACAAGACTAGTGAGAGTTGAGGCGCAGGACCGACGGCTTTACGTGCTCTCCGAGGCGCGGGGGTGAAATTTAGGCTTACTAAACAGAAAGAATCAATAACTAAAACTAGGACCTCCGGATGTGTAGCCATACATGCCATGCCACTACACTACCGAGGCAGTCAAGTTTTTAATAAAATAAAATAAATAAATATGGTGGGGCATTAACACACAGCACCATCTAGTTCCATGGTAAGCAAGGCTTGTGTTATGGATACTAGATAGTTGATACACTACACACATATAACTTTAAATATATACATACATACATATTATAAATATAAACACCCATGACTATAGTACAAACATTCGTGCTCATCACACAAATGAATGCCCCCAGCGGGGCTCGAACCTTAATGGGACATTACAATAATACAGTTCATACATCAGAATAACAAATAGGCTACTTTTTATCCCGGAAAAATGTATGGTTCCCGTGGGATAGATTTGATTTTGTTTGTCCTAGTACTTTATAAACTTAATAAAATAATTTATATAGTGACTGTGTAAAAGTTTCTGTATAAATATTTTTTATTATATCTCATTTGAATATCATTTTTAAGAGCTTTAAAAGCTCAGTTGAAAATTGTAAAGTTCGATGCTAAAGATGTTTTATTCATAAGTGATTGTGAAAAGTAGAGAATATTCTTCATAATTATATTTTAATTTTTATTATAAAGTATCTATAACCCTAATGGAACCGACAGACAAAAAGATAAAACTGTAATAATGGAGGAGTAGACATGATCCGTCTTCCATCTACCTTAGTCTCGTTTGTGTTTAATATTAGTGATGTGTTTGCTGAAATATCGATACATTATTTATTTTGAAAATTTTCATCATATTATACCTATACTAGCGACTCACTCTCGTCCTGGTTATATTTTAACGTTTAGTATAAATTTCTCGGAGATGAGATATTTTTCCGTAAAAAGTATCCTATATGTTGATTCGGATAGCCAGCCATCATCATACCAAATTTCATCAAAATCTATCTAGTAGTTTTCTCATGATGCGGTCACGGACGGATAAAAATTCTAAAAACTATAGATTCAGCCTCTGTATCGATAATAATGTTTATTTCAATAAGATTTTCCAAAAAATATATTTAATATACAGATTCGACTTAGTTACAATTTTATATATATTGTTATAAATATAAAAGTTTGTATGTACGTATAATTGTTACTCTTTCACGATAAAAAATATGGATGGTTGTAATTTAGTGCCTATAGACGCTTCCGAACGAAGTTAATAATTATAGTTATATTATGAGATATTAGTTATTGATAATATTATGAGGTCACATATTCGATAGCTAAGAAAGCTTAAGTAATTGTGTAGTAGACTAACGATCGAACAAAATATTTACAAAAGAAGCTTATGACTCGGCAACCATTGGCTTGTATAAAAAAGTTACTTAGGAACCTCTATCTCAATTTTAAAGCTCTATCCAGAGAAAAGAATGGTCTTGCGGTTCACCTGAGATATATGTCACCCTTTCTGCAACATAGTATCGATAGTCTTCGAGTAAAATGGTTATATATGAACAGATGGACGAGACGAAATTATTTTTTTTATTATAAATACATTTTAATTATAAATTAAAATATTCCAGGGACTAATCGCAGTTGAAAATGTAGATTTTTGATCTTATTCTTTATTTTATTTAAATAATTATGTATTTATCGATCATCTTAAAGAAAAAGGTATTTTTGGAGTCAATTTCTAAATTATTTAAAAAAGATACATACAAGCTCGAAGTTACAGTCACTCGAGATATTGGGAACATTGGTTAATTATACAGGTACCTATGGAATTAAAAGCTAACCTTCATTTCAATATTTTAATCAAAAGTAGAAGAAAAAGTTAATCAAAAGAAAGATGCTTGATAAGTACCAATTAAAATTTTAAATGATTAATTAATCAATAATCATGTATGAATAGAAAAAAAGCGAGTTCTAAAATGCATTGAATATCGTAACTCCTATCCTATGTATATGTGTATGTATGTTCCCTATGACTTTAATTAAAATGGCTGGAGCGATTGCGATGAAATTTTCAGCAATCTTTAGATTAGCTGAGCGGTGATCCTGTGAAGTTTGGTAGCGATCGGAAGTTTAAACGCGGGCGAAGACGCGGGTACTGATAGTAAAATTATACATTTTAAATTGCCTTTACAAACCCGATAAATTTAACGATAAACTTCTTTGTGATCTCTAGGTTTATACAAAACTCCTATAGAAAAAAAACACTCTTCAGCCAAAAGAATCTATTCCACTTTTTCATTTCCTTAAAAACCTTATTCAGACTATTACGAAAAAAAAGTTGATCTGCTTTTTTTCATTCCAGGTTAAAGATGTTTTTTATTTCAAAAAAAAAAATAACAATGTTCACTTACATTAGGAGATTTAAGAAATACAAGATTAAAGTCTACAATTTAAATGGTGGTAATCATGAAAATTAAAACTGCATCATTGGATTTTTGAAAAATCTATTTTTCTAGCCAGGAATCGAACCTGTTGATTTTGAAAAAAAAAAAACTCACACTGTATAATTACACCATTCGATAGTGTTGCTAATAAGGAACGAATTCTGGGAAGTCATGACATACGGCAAACTTAAGGAAAGAGCTCATTTTCAACAAAATGTTTCTTTATTGTTCTTTGTTACTTATTAAACCTTAACAGATCAATTGTTCAAAATGATAACCGTTGTTTTCAATACATGGCTGGATTGGACGTTTCAAGGATTGTACTGCATTTAGCATTACAATATTATTGATTCCGTTTAGAATATTTTCCAAAGACACCTTTAGATTATTTTCTCTGGGGGTATGTAAAAAACGAAATCTATAAAGACACGTATAATGTAATTGATGACTTGAAACGGTCTTAAAATAATATACTAGCGGCTTATATTCGTTTCGCTTGGGTTCGCCTCTAGAAAAACAAAACAAATCTATTCCACAGGAACCGTATTTTTGTTCAGGATAAAACGTAGCCTATGTTCTTGCAGACTAAAATCTATCTCTGTGACAAATTTCATCTAGATCCGTTCAGCCGTTCTGGCGTGATTGAGCAGCAAACATCCAAACATTCATTTAAATTTTTATCACATTTATAATATTAGTAAGATTAAACATATAATAATTAAATAATATAAAACATCGACATTTCTATCAAGCTCTACCGATGAGGACGAAATAGCCGCGAGGATATCCTGTTTCGCTTAAAACAAAATCAATTACGACGCGGAGCTGTTGAAAAACGAAGTGTTGCCTTTATTTTAAAAATACAAACGCACTTGTTCGTTTTAACGTTGAAACAGGAAAAGGTATGTTGAAAGAGGAAAGTTATTTATATGCTACTAGCGAAACCCGTCCATCCGTCTGCCTTTGCATTTGTTATCTTGCCGCAATATTTTTATGAAAGAGAGATAGAGAGAGAGAGAGAGAGAGAGAGAGAGAGAGAGAGAGAGAGAGGAGAGAGAGATGCCAATAAATCCATGTTCCTATGATTTCACATATGGCCGAATCTATAGTTTTTAGAATTTTTGTCTGTCTGTCTGGGAATGCATCATGAGAAATCTGTCCAAGATTTTGATGAAATTTGGTGTGATAATAGTTGGTTATCCGGGTCAACATATCAGGTTATAGTCTTTTTCTTTTATTAGAAAAAACTTTTTTTTTTATTAGAATATACTAAAGTTGTTAAGTTTATGACAAACTAAATAAATATATAAATAGTAGACGAATAATAGTTATATTTTATTCGTCTGACTATCGGACGACAGGCAACAGCCTTATTTTATTTGTATTTTAATATTTGATGATTTAATTATGTAATATAATATATAAACACAAAATTATATAAATTAATGTAATATTGAATCCTCTTAATTGTAAGTTTGAAACAGAATTGTATTTACATGTGATGTGATTGTGTATATTTTGTTAAAGGACCTTTAATAAATAAATAGTATCTTGGCGATCGAGCTTCGCTCGGAGTTCTTTTTTGTTATATCGTATTTTTCGATAAAAAAAAACTAAAAACTTGAATGAATACAAAAAAAAAAAAAGAAAACGAAAGTAAAAACTTTGTATCCGATCGAGATTCAAACTCGAACACCTGTGATTTTAAATTTGCGCCTTGGTCGCTTGACCACGATGCTTATGCCTGAGTGTAAGAAATTATTGACCATATTCTGCGTGGAATGATGCGAAAGAAAACCGCATAAAAACTCGAAAACACGCGTTTTCCCAGACATGAGACTAATCTAGATCGATTTTTCACTTCCGAAAACCCCCACATACCAAATTTCAGCGAAATCGTTAGGCCGTTTCCGAGATCACCGGTATAAATAAATAGATATATAAATATACAAGAATTGCTCGTTTAAATATATTAGATGTATTTGCATAATTCCCTCACAAACAAGCGATCAGTGACACAAATTGGTAGCTATATCGAGTGGTATTATGATTCCTCTTTAGACTAGAATATCTGGAATGAGGCGTGGATCAAGTTATAGGCGAAATAAGAATAGGTTAATCAAGAGTAACAGTATAAAACTAGAGACTTACCATCGCTTCGCTCAGATACGTCACTGGGTAACCCCTCCACTGTTGTTGTGGGGTGGTTTTTTAGTTTCCGGCAATCTAGTCGAGGTGGAAGCTAAGAGACTCACTGGTAGGTGGTGGATTGTTCCTGGTACTTCTCTGATAGTCCTTAGAAGAAACCCCATAGAAGGCGATCTTTGCGTTTTAGTAGGTAGTACTGGCTTTTCTAGCCGAAAAGTTCCGCGTGACAGAAGGACAAAGAAACAAAATTAAAGTCAAACGATACGAAAGAGAATGTGTCAAATCTACAAATGCATAAAATTAGTTTGTATTAATTTTAAAGTAGCGCTTATAATTGCAAAGTAGTTGTAAGGAAAAATAAAAATATAATTTTTATGTTTTTCTGCGACATTTATCGAAATTTTTCTCGTCTTAAAAATTTTCCTTCACTTCAACTAATATTTCAACAAATATTTGAAATTTAGACTCAACGAATATTTGAAAAAAATTGCCCAATTGGTCTAGCCGTTTTCGAGTTTTGCGCTTAGCAACTTTAGACATTTATTTTTATTTATATATAATTATTATTAACATTAATACTAACTTAAAATATAATCAAATAAAATGTAACTATTTTTATAAATTTGTACCACAATAAATTTTCCACGGTCATATTATGATTTTACTCGAATACGCTTATTGAGAGTCCGTATGCACTCGCTCACGCTGTATACGGTCAGCAAAACAAGAGGATTACAAATTTCCCATTGCACAAATTCTATAGGTTTTGTTCTTTGAAAGGGTTTTTATGCCTTGATTTTCTGTTATAGTCAAAAGAAAAAGACTTAAAATACCCGGATTCGTATAAGTGAAAAGAAAGACTCGGTGAACGCGATTTAGAAAAAGAGCTAAACTGAATAAACGATGCACAGTAAATACATCTACTCTACTCGCTATTCTTTTCATATTTTTTAAAATTTACCTGATGACTCACAAAACATGATAACATACACACAACATGGACATTAGTCTCTTTTCAATGCGAAGGGGGTCTTTTGAAGACATGTAAGCTTCTCCACGATATTTGTCTTCACCATAAAGTGAAAGTGATAATCACGTTGAAGTGATTCGCAAATGAAAATATGAGGTATGTGAGACCCGGGGTTTATTTAAACCGCTTCGCTAGGTTTTTCAAGGGAGGGGCTGGGAGGTTACCTATGCTTTTAACGTTGGAAAATACATTACGTATATCATCTGTACAATAAGTGGTTATGAGGAGATTCACTGGTTAGAATGGCCAGTATTAGCCACCATAACCCAACGGAACGTCCTCTGTTATAATAGGGTGCCATAGGATCACTTATCAGAATTATAAACAGTTCTCCACAAAAAACAAGGGCTCCATTGCTGTCACAGTCCACTTTTCTATCAAAGAAGTGTCAGAAGCAAACCATCTAGTTGGCTACCTCTTGGCTTCACGCTGGCTTTTACGGTTGGATTGCCAATATTCACAAGGTGACTTTATAAGCGATATTACGTAAGTGACTAATTTGTTAATGACTGAGTAAAAAGCAACGATGATAAAGACTTATTTTTTATATTGTAAAACTAACTTATTATTTTATATTACAAAACTAACCTTTCTCAATAAACGGGCTAACTAATGCAAAAAGATTTTTTCAGATTGGACTAGTAGTTCCTGAGATTAAAGCATTCAAACAAACAAACAAACTCCGCCTCTTTATAATATTTTTATAGATATGCGTTCTATATGTTTTATTTTTCTTTCTAACCCTCCTTGAGTTCAAGACAGTGGAAGCGGTATTTTATATCTGCCGCTACGACTGCCGTTTAGTCTGCATTTGAAGATCTATTTACAGGGACAATGGATGCGGGAAACCAATCATACTGGAAATCTTCTATTAAATATATTATTTAAAAGTGGGTCAAAAGTTTTTGTTAAAACTTCTTAGTCCAATAAAATATGGTTGGACTTTGAAAATTTGAACTGAGACGTTGAATTTTAAAACTATAGATGAAAGCGAATTTGTTGTTCCGAACTTTTGGCATAATTTGGCAATGAGGATGAGTCTGTATAAGTTATCAGTTAGGTAAATCACCTAAGGATTGTATATAAGAAGTAATATCAGTACAAGTCTAAAACTAGAAAAACATTATGGTGAACTACATCATTGAATTTTCATAATACCAAATCTATTTTTCGTCTTCCTGTCAGTTTGTATATCTTAATATATAATATTAAATAATAAATTTTTGTATATATATAAATTTATTTCGTGTATCTCAGAAACGGATCTAACGAATTGGGTACTTTTTTTGTATTTAAATAGGGTTATAGTCTTTAAGTTTATCTATATCTGTTCTCAAAAAAAAAATGCAATTTTTGTAACTTTACCGAAAAACGCCGAGCAAAGCTCTTCTCCCGGGTAATAGCTGTTATTATACGAAATGTATAAGTTAGTATTATTTTAATAAAACATACACTGGTAAATAGAGATTTCAGGTGTTGTTTTATGCAGGAATCGAATCTGTAACTATTAGTATAGTGAAAAATCATCATAATATGTATATATATGCTTATGATAATTTTTCGCTTTATCATATCTTGATAAACTAGCGATTCACCCTCGCATCACTCGGGTTCGTCCCTAGGTTGCTTCCCCATACAAACTTTCACCCCCATTTTTACCCCCTTAAGGGATGATATCCGGGATAAAAACTATGTTATGTCTGTCCCAGGCAATTTTATCTAGTAGTTTCGGAGCCTATTCGATACAAACAAACAAACAAAAAAAACAATTTTTTCCTCTTTATAATATTAGAATAGACAAAATGTTGAAATATTCTTGGATTATTTGGAAAAGGGAGTGTTTAATGTCGACTAGTATGAAAATAATCCCGCCGCAATGGCTTGCAATGAAATTCAAAGCTAATTTTCGTCATTCCTATCCAAAGTGTAGTCTGTATCTCCTACTGTTGGTGTGTGACTTTTGGTAAACTTACTTCAAATATGTTTAAGATATACAAAATGTATGAAGTTTTAAATTAACTCATACGTATTAATTAATTTTTAGTTTTAATTTAACAAGATTCATTAAATAAAAAATGTAATTAAGAGTTGATGTTGAATGGTTTAACTTAGATATATATACATATGTATACATACACACACATATATATATATATATATATATATATATATATATATATATATATATATATATATATATATATACATACACATCCTTTTTTATACTTGTCCATTTTATATTAAGACCTTTTTATTAACTTTTTTTATATAAATAATATCTTGTGACATATTGGAAAAAAGAATAGTAAAGCCATTGACATTAAAAAGGCATACAATTTTAAGCACGATTTTTATTTTCTATTTTTTATGAAATAGATTAATCAATCTAACATTGTTGCAACGGCCATACTCATATTATTTATATTTACTGGAAAAATGTTTCATATCAAAAACAAATTAGAGTTCTGTACCCAAAGGTCGCATCGAGACTTTATCGATCGAGATCTATTTACCCAATCTATATTTTGAATCATAATTCGTAAATTTTTAGGGTTCCATACACGAAGGGTGTCAATGAAATCCTATATTGTAATAGCTTCGCTGTACGTCCGCCCGTCTGTCAGAGGGCTGTATCTCATGAACCGTAATAGGTAGAGAGTAGAAATTTTCACAGATTGTATATTTCTATTGCTGGTAGAACAACAAATAATGATAATACAAAAAAAATTACGTTCGTAATTGATCATCGAAGTTAATATACTACATACATAGAGTAAAAGTCATATTAATAAAAAGTACAATATGTACGTAGGTACGGAAGCCTTCGTTTGCGAATTCGACTCGTACTTGACTGATTTTTAACATATTGAGTTAAAGCCAGATATCTTATTAAATAGAATACGCAAAATTTTAAAAAATAGTACAATTTCTTCAATAAAATAAGTTTTTGTAGAACTATCTTAATAACGATGCGAGATAGAAACATCATAAAACTTCATATTTTTCTTTAAGTATAGATAGAGTGTAAAGAAAAATATATATTGATTTACAAAGTAAATAAATCTGTCGAAATTTGAATAACTAATAGTAGTGGTTTAAGCTTAGTCAGAAATTTAGTCCGAATTTCAAACAATATCCCGTAATCGTTTTACAATCGATTCAGTGGAAGTTGGACAAGGCAGGTTCAATATAACTCTATTGACTTATTAACTCTACATGTTCGCTTATTCATGTATTATCTGTACATATAATAAAACTTTAACTGAATCGAATATGTACATTAAATATTTTTTGGATAATCTTATTGAAATAGTCATTATTATTGGATACAGATGCCGAATCTATAGTTTTTAGAATTTTTGTCTGTCTGTCTATCAGTCTGAGAACGCGTTACGAGATAATCACTGGACAGATTTTGATGAAATTTAGTATGAAGATAACTGGTTATCCGGGTCAACATATAGGATTCTTTTTACTGCAGAAAAATATCTCTGAGAAATCTATACTAGTCATTAAAACGTTCCTAGGGACGAATCCGAGTGGAGCGGGGGTGAGTTGATAACTCGCATCGCATTCCCATGACATCTCAGAAGTGTCAGAGTAGGGGGTTTGAACCTGACTCGCTTGGTAGCCCAAGCCCACTGTGCTATATAAGTAGTTAAAGCATACTATTTTTTTCTCAGAAATTACGTTTCTCTATACTTTGATAAAACTCAATATTTACTTATTTTTGCCTCACTTAGTATTTAATACTATTTCAGTCGTTATCGTAAATACATTATAAACTACGTACCATACGTATGCTCTATCAAAACCATTGGCAAATTAATACATGGATTTATTAGAGCACGCCATTGTGGCTTCAAGACAAAGGCCTGTGTGCTCGCAATATATCTATAAATTAACCGAATTTGATCCAAATCGGCGCTCAAATCGCTAATTACATAGTAAGTAATCACATTAGTAGTATGAGGGACAACAGTGTTATAAATTATGTGTATTCGTAATTTATATAAATATATATTGTTATTATATTTTTTTGCTCTTGACAATAAAAGTGAATTTCTACTTAATAATATTTTAACAAAAATAAACCATACTTTAAAAATTTGAGGAAACTGAATTAAATTATAGAGTTACTAGCGACTTACCCTTGATATGCTTGAATGCGTGATCTCATGTCTAATATATAGATACATATACATGTATATAGCAGCCATGGGTTACTATTCTCTCCAGGTCACAATCTATCTGTGTACTGAATTTCACCCAAATCCGTCCAGTGGTTACATCTTTAAGGAGTAATAAACAAACAATCTTTCGCAATTATTATAATAGTCCGATTATTTCTTATATTTAAACTAGCGACTCACCCTCTCTCCGCTCGGGTTCGTCCCTTGTTACGTTTTAACGGATAGTATAGATTTTTCAGAGATGAAATATTTTCCCTATATGTTGACCCGGGTAACCAGCTATCATCATACCAAATATCATCAAAATATGTCCAGTGATTTTCTCGTGATGGATTTCCAGACAGACAGACAAAAATTCTGTATCGATAATATTTCGTTAAGATTTTCCAAAAATATTTAATGTACAGATTCGACTCGGTTAAAATTTTATTATATGTATAAATTAATTCTTTTTGATAGATATAACCACCTTTTTAAAAGACTTAATAAATTGAAGCCGACTCTCCTCCTATAATACGTTAGTTAATCGTATCCACAGTCGACATATCGGAATTTGGCAATTCCGCCCAATTTGAAGCAGTTTATTTTAATTTGTTTGCACGATGCGACTTGATTGTTTCAATTATTTGGAATAATTACTGCAATATTATATTGAATAGGTGTTAAAGGTATCTGCCAAATGAACATGAGTACGACTTAATTTTTATTGTGAAAGTTATGATAATTCTGTGGTTATACTTGTTTTTTGTAATAATATGTTGGATACATTTCATTTATGAATCATATTATTACTCCGGTAATATTATTCTCTATTTGGTTAAAGAATAGTATATACCTAAATTTTTCTTTATGAGTATATTTACAAATAAATAAAATTGAAGTGTCTGTCTCCGAAACGGCTGGACCAATTTTAACGGGAATTTCACTGGCAGATAGCTGATATTATAAGATTACGAAGTTCTTCGCATTTCTTCAACGTTGATACTACGCTTTTCTGGTATAAGTAATCACACATTTCCCATTATTTTACTTTAAAATATTTATGAATTTTATGAATATTTATTTTCTCTGACGCAGGATTCGATCCCATGACCAATTATGATGCCGTGGAATATGCATATATATGAATATATGCATATTCCACGGCATCATAATTTGCTATCTCAAACAGTTTAGACTAGTATCGACAACACTAAAATAGGCATTACATATTAGATAGCTTATATAATAGTATCTAAACCGCTATTATACACAAGCACGTTTTGTCATAGAACAAAGACGTGGTCGAGGGCCTCGAGGACTCTTGGCGGCCGATAGAAGGGCAACGGTCTCGCAAGAGCTGTGTCAAAGTGTCTGCAAATGATTTTTTTTTATAATTAAAAAACTACATTGAAGTGTTTTAAAGATAAGTCTATTTTTTTTATTCTTGCATAATAATAAAAGAAATGTTAATTATATAATAATAATTTTGTTATTTGCTGAAGTGTGAACTGTATAGTTAGTTCTGATAAAGAAATGGAAAATAAAAATCCGTGAAATAATTATTTAGTTTTTTATTGCGTATTATATTTTATTGTATTCAGCCCTTTTTAACGTCCCACTGCTGGGCACGGGCCTCCCTTCAAGACGAGGGGAATCAAGCCATAGTCCACCACGCTGGCCAAGTGCGGATTGGCGGACTTCACATGTCTTTCGAAAACTTGCTAGGTTCTCTCAGACATGCTGGTTTCCTCACGATGTTTTCCTTCACTGTAAGGCAAGTGGTAATCATGTTAGAAATGATTCGCACATGAAAATATCAGAGGTACGAGACATGGGATTTGAACCCGCTTCACTCGGTTTCCCAAGCGAGCGCGTTACCACTGGGCTACCACTGCCTATATTTTATTAGATATTATATATTTATTATGAATATTTTTTAGTTGAGTAACCTTGGAATGAATCATGATAAATATAATAAAATAAAAGAAACTCCATTTATTTCGCTATACATTGAAACAGGTGAATGAAATTTATCTAAAATTTTTTTTTTTTGGGAACTTTTTAACTTTTTCTGTTTTAGGATTTTATGGGAAGTTTTTTAAACTTCTTTAATGATTCTGTAGATATAAAATTTCAAGAAAGAAAGTAAATAAAAGAGAGTAAGTTAAAAAAAGCTTCACATTTTCTATGATAACTAACTACATATTTATTTAATACTTACTTAGATTTATGCGAATATTTGGCATTTTAAAATAAAACTATCTTTTCGGATTTTTTCGCGGGTTTGATTCCCGTGACCATGATTGCTGTAAAGCATTCGAAACGTCGGGAACCAAAAATCAAAATAAATGCGCAATAAAATTTGAAAAGGCAGTTTTATTTTAAAACTAGCAATGCCTGTGGCTCCGCCCGCGTTCAGATGATAATAATACATATACCAATTTCATTGCGCACCGCATGATCGGTAAATAATGGCGGTGATTGACAATGCCACAAAGGTTCCTCCGTTAATCTCATATTTGATTTAGTAATATTGCACTTTTTGTTTTAGCAATAACGTTTATAGGTTGTCTATATTTTTGTTTTGTTTGTTTGTTTAGTTTTGAGCGATAAACTACTCGATTAATTTTAATCATTTATTTACTAATAGATAGTTATTGATTAATTTATATTTAGCAGATTATTTAAATTATTTAATTTTAACTTTTCTTAATGTTAGTTAATCGCGAAACAGGGATGGGTAAGCGCTTGTTAGTAATCTTTTCAAAAATAATGTTCAAAAGAAGAAATATTTCCAAAAATATATAATTAAGGTAAATAAGTAAATCCTATGCAAATGATTTTTACTATTTCATATGGATCGGCTAATACGATTAAAGTCGTAAGCATTTTATTGCGTTCTTTAAGCTCTTTCCACCTTTCAAGAAATTGTGACAAAAAATCTGAAAAAGTTGAGGTATAGCAGTTTCTAAAATACTTTTACGTTGATAAAATGAAACGATATTGTGGACACGTAAATATTATTCGTATTTATTTCAATGTTAACCCAACAAAATACGTAAGTAAGAAAAACAACACAGTATTTTGCTATTCGGAACCTATAATGCGCGAGGTGGACTTGCATTAACCCAATTTTTAACCGACTTCCAAAAAAAGGAGGAGGTTCTCAATTCGACCGTATATATATTCTTTTTTTTTTATGTTTGTTCGGCCATTTTTTCGTCGTTTATGAACCGATTTTGATAATTCTTTTTTTGTTCGAAAGGAGATATCCCAAGAGTGGTACCATGATAAGGAAACTAGGATCTGATGATGGGATCCCAGAGAAATCGAGGGGAACTTTCGAAAATTGTAGCGGCGACTAGTGCTTTTGTTAACATTTTCATTAGGTATTTTAAAGCACTACTATTTAATGAAGGTCTGGAGTCGATCTGATGAGGGACCCGAAAGATAGTCGAGGGAACTCCTCAACGATTTACAGCAATTACCTGGTGTTTGGGCTTGATTAATTTGTATTGATGATACGTCTACACTAAAAATGGAAAAATAAAAACTTTTAAAAAAAAGATAAAAACCGACTTCCAGGCACTGAAAAGTAAAAAATAACTAAACGGGGGTTTTCATTTAGAATAGATACTTATTATATTAAAAGATTTACAAACATTAACATCATTTACTAAACAAAAAAATGTACGAATATTTTCATTTGAAAATTGTTTCGGCCAGCAAAATATTACTAATATGTTACTAATTTATAAAGCTACAAAGTTTGTTTTATTGATAATTTGAACACGGGAGGTACCCGCGGGGTAATAACTACGTGTTTTAGAAACACATGGCGACATTTATTGCCGAGTATCTAAATAACTCATAAATAAATATTTTTATTAGAGTTATTGTTTATTCATTAAGGATAAAATAACGCTATAGATATATATTTTTTTCAAAACAAGAAATTTTTAATACTTTTCGGCATATTTAATAAGTTACCTTGCTAAAATGTTTATAGTATTATCGTTATTTTTATACTATTAACCAGTTTTTGTATTTTTTCTCAGAAATGAGATATTTTTCTGCCGCAAAAGTATCCTATATGTTGATCCGGATAACCAGTTATCACCATACCATCAAAATCCTTAAAGTTGTTTTTTCTGTGATACGGTCACAGACAGACAGACAATCAGACAGGCAGACAGACAAAAATTCTAAAAACTATAGATTCCGTCTCTGTATCGATAATAATGTTCATTACAATAATATTTTTCAAAAAATATTTCATGTAAAGTTTCGGCTTAGTTACAATTGTATTATATTTTTAATGATAATTTGAACACGGGCGGGCTTTTAATTTAATAGTAATTTTAATAAAATCATAGAAACGCGCTCGCTTGAGTAACCGAGTGAAGCGGGTTCAAATCCCGGGTCTCGCACCTCTGATATTTTCATGTGCGAATCATTTTCTAACTTGATTACCACTTGCCTTACGGTGAAGGAAAACATCGTGAGGAAACCTGCATATCTGAGAGAACCTAGCAAGTTTTCGAAAGACATGTGAAGTCCGCCAATCCGCACTTGGCCAGCGTGGTGGACTATGGCCTGATTCCCCTCGTCTTGAAGGGAGGCCCGTGCCCAGCAGTGAGTCGTTAACAAGGGCTGAATACAATACAATACATAGAAAGGTCATATCTGTACATTCAATTTTTGGGAATGAAAACTACGTATTTTTAAAACTCATGGCGACAACTATTATCGAATAACTAAAGAACACATAAATAAATATTCATTAAAACAACTATTTTAATGAATAAAATAACGCTTTTGATATATTTTTCTTCAAGATAAGCTATTTTCAATAGTTTTCGCTGTATTTAGTAAGTTATCTTGCTAAAATATTTATAGTAACATCGTGGTTTTATTCTTATCAGTTTTTGTATTTTTTCTCAGAAATGAGATATTTTCCCGCGGTAAAAAGTATCCTATATGTTGACCCGGATAACCAGCTATCATCATACCAAATTTCATCAAAATCCCTCCAGTGGTTTTTCTGTGATGCGGTAACAGACAGACAGACAAAAATTCTAAAAACTATAGATTCGGCCTCTGCATTGATAATGTCTATTTCAATAAGATTTTCCAAAAAATATTTAAGGTACAGATTCGACTTAGTTAGAATTTTATTATAAGAATAGATAAATATTTATTTACAATAAAGGAAATATATTGAAATTACGAAAAACTTTATTATATATATATATATATATATATATATATATATATATATATACAGAACAAATGTACCCTTAATTATTACTATAGGTACATGTCATGTACATTGCACATGCGATATTGTAATAATGATACCTTAATAATAAAAAAGTGAACATACATTTTTTTTTATGTGATTCAGTGACAAACGAGCAGCCAGACCACCTGATGGAAAGCAGTACCTGTCGCCCATAACACCTACGGTTCATGCACTTAGGTTTTAAGTAACAAAAATGCAGAACCACAGGTGCGTTGTCACTGTGAGGCCTAAGATGATATGCCTCTTGCCTGTAATTGCGCTGGCTACCTTATCCTTCAAACCGGAACACAACAATGCAATCATTGTTGCTTGGCGGCAGAAATAGATAAGGGGGTGGTACCCATTCAGTCGGACTCCTCAGGCTTGACAGAGTCCTACCACCGGTAATACATAATTTAAAGCCACACAATATTATGAAATAAGTTTAATCCTATTCATGAACGCTTTATACATAAAAATCACATCGTATTTTTGTATATATATACAAAAGAAAAGTTTTATAATAACGTTGAAATTCTGAAAATTTTCGATACGTCAATTTGTCTTCCTACCGTATTAGTAACAAAAGTACAGAGGCTCACGTTGTCGCTATTGAGTTACCACTAATCAGTGTCTCGTATGGAAAAATTCATTCAATACTGATGTAATGTAGTGATAGAAAAAAAAACATCTTATATAAAATCAATAAATATTAATAAATTTAAATTAAAAGTAGTAAGAAAACGTGTGATTTTTAACTTCTTTAGGAGTGACTGAGGGAAAAATGAATATCGTGGAAGTGAGAGTCAAAATTAATAAAAAAAAATATTTACGTTTGTAATTTCAAAATAACAGCTCTTTACTAAATGCATGTGAAATTAAGATTATATACGGTACTTATAGGTAAAACACAGTTTTAAAATTGATGGGACTTTCGCTGGCAGATAGCCAATGTTATAAAGAGTAACTAAGGCTACTTTTGATTTATGAAAAGAATTAGGGTCCCACAAAAAAAAAACGTACATAGGGGACGGACCCTAGCGAAGCGAGGGCATGTCGCTAGATTATTACTTATAAAAATGAATATTAATTATTAATAATAATTTTATAAAAAATATTATATATGTATTTTGATTTGTTTTAATGTAATTGCGGTATCTGACACAGCGACAAAGAAGTTTTATTTCAACCACGAGTAAAGGTTACATGTACTCATTTTTTTATTCAGATATAACATTACATGTACGCTCGTATTCGCTCAGACTCTAATTAGCTAAGTTCTTTAATATTCTAAGCCACTGTCATGATGTAAAATGTATTTTATTCTACGGGGTAGCCATAACAAGCCTTGAAGATTTATAAATTCTACTACTACTATTATCTTGAAATGTTATTTATTATACTATTGTCCATTGTTGTTGCTATTTAACATACTATTATAAACTAGTGGTTCATCCTCGCTTCGCTGGGGTTCCCCTCTAGACAAACAAAAATGAATCTATTGGGACTTATCGTATCGGGATACAATGTAGCCTATTTGTTATTCTAATGTATGAACTATATTATTTTTAGTATATTATATGTAGTTTTTGTGTACTAAGCTGTACAAGTTACTATAGTTTTGTAACTATCTCACGGGAACTCTTTAATTTTTCGGGATGAAAAGAATCTAAAATATTGACCGAAGGTATAAGGTACCACCATGCAAAATTTAATTAAAATCGGTCTAACAGTTTCAGAGATTAGCCCGTACAAACAGACAAACAGACAGAGAAACAAAAAATTTGATAAAAAATATGGATTTATTCTATTTCTCTTCTTACATCTACCGGACTCGGTTTATAGATTTTTTTTCTATGTACAGACATTCGACCTCTACAGTTTTATTATATGTATAGATAATTAACTAGAAACTTAATATATATGATATCGTATTACTTTTTTGCTCACGTGGCACATTTAGCGGCTATTAAAGCTCCTAATTGGCATAATTTCTTCGATATCTTCAATAATCATCATCGTATTTCAGCCAATATACAATATACAAAATCTTGAGGAATTATATACCTAAACCTTCTTCATGAATCACTCTATCTATTGGTAAAAACCGTATGAAAATCTTTTTGGTAGTTTTTGAGTTTATCGTGTTCAGACAGACAGAGATACAGACGCTGCGGTTTTTTACAACTGTCTTCAAATTCAGAATTGGCATTTATACGTATATTTTACTCTAATTGACTAAAACGAAATCCACAGACAGCATAGATACTTTCTAATCTTTTTAGTGTGACTTTTTTTCGTATTGAAATTGTTTTACTCCTCGGATAAGCTCAGTAATTAAGATGGAGCATGACAGAAAATAAAGTTAGTTGGTCTATACATGTTTGCAAGTAACTTTATATGCTGTCGTTACCTCATTAATATTTCTCGTCATGTGGCTTGTGATATTGCAATAAGATTTATTATTCTCTAACACTCACGCATCACACATTTTTCACCTGAACCTTATTTTTAGGGTTTTATAGAGAAAAATCAAAATCGAAGTCCTTATATTTTCGTCATATGGCAAAGACAGTATATCTTATATGAACCACTAAGCAATTTTGTAATCAAATTAAAAAAATAAGAATATTAAATAAAAAAAATAATTATATGTATCTGAGGGTAGTAAAAAAGGTTAAAATTACACAAGTTAAAATACAATAATGTTTTATGCTAATGATCTTTCGGTGTGTACGTTAGACTCGGACTTGCCCAATTTTTTTATAGATAAAATCTTTGAAATTCGTCGATTTTTCTACCTTACTGTAGTCTATCTTAATATATATAATTCTTCTGTACGTGTGTTTGTCACCTTACTTCTCTTAAATCGCTGGACCGATTCGGATGAAATTTTGTGGGTATATTTCAATGGGCTCCTGAATCGTTTGAAAACACAATTGGATCAGGTAGGTAGCGCTGCAGTCGGTGTGTCAAAGAGTTTTTTTTTTGTAGTTTGAACGCGGGCAAAGACGCGGGTTACTGCTAGTCTCTTATAAAGTTGAAGCAGTCTGTGTATCTCTATATTATATAGCTCTATAATAGTTCCTTCCTATTGACAAATGTTAAGTCAGACTTTCTCCCTTGAGGATTAGGGAGAAAAGACTAAAGAGAATATCGAAAAGCTGCAATTTCCGATTCATGCAACACTATTATCTATACATATAATAAAATTCTAACTGAGCCGAAACTGTACGTTAAATATTTTTTGGAAAATCTTATGACTTACCTTAATGACTATTTCAATAGTCATTATTATCGTTGCAGAGGCCGAATCTATAATTTTTAGATTTTTTATCTGTCTGTTGGTCTATTTGTTGGTCTATCTGTCTGTCTGGGAACGAATCACGAGTAAACCATTGGACAGATTTTGATGAAATATGGTATGATGATAGCTGGCTGTCCTGGTCAACATATAGGATACTCTTTACTGCGGGAAAATACATCATCTCCGAGAAATCTATACTAAACATTAAAACGTAACTAGGGACGAACCCGAGTGGAGCGAGGGTGAGACGGTATTAATTTTATAAACTAGCGATTAACCTCGCTTCGCTCAAACTTTCGCATTTATTATCTTAGTCAGATAATTTAATGGGACATATTATTTTACATTTGCGCTTCCTCTAAATAATATTTCTATTAAAAACATCGCACGGTGAAGTTAAAATATAGAGGACCGTAGTCAAAGGCAACGCGGTATGCTTTACCGCTCGCGGGCGTCAGTTATCAACTCTAATGAAATGTATTTCAATACGAACGTGAGTAAACTTTTAGTTTACAGTCCTTATTTGTGACTGTATATACTTTTGTAAAGTTATTTGTCGAAAACAGTTTAAACATTATGCTAGGGTGAAATTATTAAGTCTTGTAAAAGTTGAAGAAAATGTGGACTATTTGGGTAGGTTGTAAAATGAATGTTAACAAATCAAGGAAAAAATGCTCAAGGAATAAAGGGCTTAAAGGCTTTACTATAATGGTCTCTTTTTGATAGACTAAAAGACCAAGACTTCTCCGCATCCCTCTCCTTGAAGACCAAAAGACCTTCAACGAGAAGGATGCTGAGAAAATATACTGATGGGCTAGATCGCAGATCCAACATGCTGATGTTAAACGGGGATGGAGACGTTGTTCACATTTATTATGACGATACGATAGGCTCAGTTTGTAGTAACCCTACTTGCTGTGCCAGCGGTCGCGGGTTCGAGTCCCGCTGGGGGCATTCATTTGTGTAATAAGGGTGAATGCTTGTACTCTAATCATGGATGTCTATATTTATAAAATATATGTAATTAAAATATCTGGTATCCATAACAAAAGCCTCGTAGCTTACCATGGAACTAGATGGTGCTGTGTGTTAATGTACCAAAATATTTACATTTATTTTATTATAAACTTTCCACTAGAGTAGCTACAGCAGGATAGTTGCAAATAGTTTTTATATCATTATTGATTTTGAGGGTATTCTTTGTAAGCAAACTGACATAGGAACATAGGAGGCATATAGAGGAAGGAGGAAATGGGAATAGAAAAGTGATATCGCTGTGTCCCTTGAACTGATGAGGGTATTGCTGGGTTTTGGAGGGCAAATCAATTGCTATTTGCACCGAAACCAAGTTATTTAAAAATTGGGTGATAATTGGGTTACAAATTATTGCTAAAACTGGCCTTCTTCCCAAGAATTTCCTGTACTTTTATGCTTTATTGTATGTCTTGGCAAAATAATCAACACAGGATACTTATACCAAGCCTACACCGTCTATCCCTCTATACGTCTTTGTACGTTTATACTTTGTATCTTTTGAACCAATGTCGGTAGCTACTTTAATTTTTTGAAAAATATGCTCTTAAAGTTTTTAACAATTTTTTTTCGTTTAATTGTAAATAGAGTAACTCATACAAGACTTATCGATTATTTTATACAAGTTTCTTTATTTTGATAAATACCTCACTCTTTTCTCTCATATAACTAAAAGGATACAAGCTTATTTATTCATTTAAGGCCCAAGTGAAATGTCAAATGGTTGAAGGTCAAAAGGATTTATGTTTTGTAACATAATATTATTTGCGACCGCGGCGGGCGAGATCTATCTATCATAGTGAGAGATTTTCTCCTGTCGGAAATGTTTTTTTCCTCCATATATATTTATTGGCAAAATATTTTTCCTCAATCTAAGGACCGTACGAGAAATGAAATTTTCTCACGAAACAATATATTTTCATTATACTCAGGTATTAGCTAGATTTTCATTAATCATAACACGTATTTTCTTGCGATTATAAAAAGAACAAAATAAATTAAGTTTAAGAGATTGAGAGAGAGAGACAGGGAGAGAGCGAACGAGAGAGAGAACGAGATAGAGTGAAAAAGAGTGGGAGAGACAAAGAACATAATGATTTTCATTTCCATTTATCTAAAGTATGGAAGAACTACGTGTTACTTGTGCCTAGCTTATATATAAGGACACAATCAGGCTTGGAGGACGTCACTTAAATTAACTTATAATCTTACGAAAAACCGATAAAATTATATTATTTTATGTATTTATGGGTCAGAAAATCTTCAATATCGAAAACATATTAAAATAACATATGGCTTCGTTTAAATAATAAGGAAAACGCTCCAAACACGATTTGTTCGCTAACACGGGAAATATGCCTAATAACTTTAGAGGCAAGCGGCATGAAAAGAATTACACGTAATGATCGAAATAATTTAAAATAATTCTTGTTATAAAACCAAAGTTAGAATAATAAAATATTTATTGTTGTTTTCTGTGTATTCGTCATTTTATACAAGAATATTATTTATATTTATAGATATTTTATAATGAAAATAATCTACTAATCTTTGGTTAGCCTAAAGCCTTCCTGAATAAATTAGATTATTATTAGGGAACAATTATAGACGTCTTCACGAATTTGGATGAAATTCAGTACACGGGTATCCTATAACCTGGAGTAATACTTAGATTACTTAGCCATCTAGATCAGCTATACTCATCCTGCGGCCCGCGGGCCGCATGTGGTTCGCCAGGCCTTTGTTATTGGCCCATCTGAAGTAACAAATTTATTGTAACTAGTTGTTTAAAGAGTTCATCGATTTCAAAAACGATACCAATCTAGAAGTTCTGTTTAAAGAAAAAAGGGAAAACAGAGAATATGTGGAATTTTGGAATATTGTACCCTAAAAATATAAAAGCGTCCAACGATGTGCCCAAATCCTACTATCATTCTTTGTGTCTACGTATGTGTGCGAATCGTCTTTTTCAAAAATGAAATACACAAAGAACGTTTACAGAAACAAACTTACAGATTCTCATCTGGATGATGTTATAAGGATAGCACGTAGCGACAAGCCAGATCTTGATAAAGTTTTGAAAAAGTGTTCACAGTACCAAAAATCGCATTAAAACATATAAACATCTTTATTAAAACTTCTTTTATCTTTAATAAAGTAACTACATCGTTAACTTGGAATTACGTTTTAATTAAGACCTAAATAATTTTTGCTTGCAGCCCTCGACACCATGACGGACACGTGTTTGTGGCCCCTATAAAAAAAAAGGTTGAGTATGGCTGGTTGAGATGGATGAACCCGAGCTAAGCGAGAGTTAGTCATAAAATTGACATTAAGCTATAAAACGCAAGCATTTTTCAAATGTACTTTGCTACTTTTTTTGCTAATTTTAGAGATTAGTTCTTTTAAGGAACCTAAAATAGAATAATTTCTTTACTTGTAATCTATACTAATATTATAAAGTTTAAGAGTTTGTTTGTTTGTTTGGTTGGTTGGTTGAACGCACTAATCTCAGGAATTACTAATCCGATTTGAAAAATTCTTTTTGTATTAGATAGCCCGTGAACTGAGAAAGACTATATATAGTCTCGCGAAAATCCCGTGGGAGAGATCTTTTTTGTCTAAGGACGAACCTGAAGCGAGGCGAAGGTAAGTAGCTAGTATTAATATAGATTGAGACTCATTGTAGATTGAATTTCATTGCACCCAAAGCGTCGGGAGGTGGGAAGCAAATAAATAAACTTGCTTTGTGCAGAGAGCTATGTTGGTGTTGGCTTGCGGCTTGACCAGGCAAGTACTAGTCCTAGAATACAGACATAACTACACCAAATAAAAATACTGTTAGATTGTGTACCTACATACTTTTACATTTTACCATTATATTTACTCCTATCCTTCTCTTTTTTCTCTATTCTACATTAATACAGGTTTGTGTTGAGGTAACGCAGGTGTGAGAGATGCACCTGTACAGCAATGGTAGAAGGGTAGATGCTTATAAAGTTGCCTGTTTGAATTACAAGTAATTATTTCTATTA
This sequence comes from Argynnis bischoffii washingtonia, assembly GCA_033884665.1. Lineage (NCBI taxonomy): Eukaryota > Metazoa > Arthropoda > Insecta > Lepidoptera > Nymphalidae > Argynnis > Argynnis bischoffii. The sequence goes on along the minus strand of CM066629.1, from coordinate 1,824,424 downwards.
TTTTAATAATTATAGTAAAAAGAAAATTGTATCCTTTCGACCGACTAATGTATGGCTAATCAAAATAAATTTTAATGATTTCCATAATGATCATTCATCCCCTGACCCTATAATAAGATCAACTTGATAGTTTCAAATTATGGTATTGTCATCTAGATTTCAATTAATAGTTAAAAATATTTTAGAAAACAGGAAAAGAAAGGGTATATGCCTAGTTTTAATTGCCTCTGGTTTCTAGTTACACAGCTGTCAACGGCTGCACTGCATAGCACTTGATTTACTGAGAGTTTCGTAATACATGTTTATGGCTCACGGATCGAATTCGACATGACAATATGCTGCTAAATTGGGCTGTTGTGTGAATGATATCTTTAGTGGAAATTGATTCAATATGACTACATTTTGTGGTGATTTTCCTTTATTAATAAAATCGTTGCTAAGTTGGGTTTTATTGCAATTATATTAGTTTTTTTTTTAATTTAATACTAGTTGTTACGTTTTAAGGACTTTGTAAACAACATTTATTTAGATGTGGAAAACAATAAAGGTAAGAAAAAAGAAATAATGTTTAATCAATGTGATTAGAAAATATTATTAAAGTTTCATAATACTATGTTTCAACACAAATCAAATTAAATATAATTAAATGAACACTATTATGAAAATATGTATTGTTGAAGGTTAATATATACTTGTTACTCTTCCAATGATTACCATGTTATATTAGCATATTGTCAATAATTAAATTGCATACATTGATAAAAAGTGATGTATTCAGCCCTTTTTTTTTAAAGTCCCACTGCTGGGTACGGGCCTCCCTTCAATACGAGGGGAATCAGGCCATAGTCCACCACGCTGGCCAAGTGCGGATTGGTGGACTTCACATGTCTTTCGAAAACTTGCTAGGTTCTCTCAGACATGTAGGTTTCCTCACGATGTTTTCCTTCACCGTAAGGCAAAGTGGTAATCATGTTAGAAATGATTCGCACATGAAAATATCAGAGGTGCGAGACCCGGGATTTGAACCCGCTTCACTCGGTTTCCCAAGCGAGCGCGCTACCACTGGGCTACCGCCGCCTTAAAAGTGATGTTCAATGAAATTAAGACTTAAAACTATTGTTTAGTAGAAAATACTACTCTCAGCTTTAATAGTATTTTATTATATATGTTAAAACTCATACTTGTAGTAGTGCTTAAATTAATATTAATCTTTTTCAATAATGGCTAATATATACATTGTTGTTGATTTCAAACTCTAAGACGTGATATATTTTTCTAAAAAAAAATATGGCATTTTCATTTTTTATACTTATTCAATAAAGAAATCAATCCACATTTAACTAGAATATCAATTACACACAAATTTTGTGGGTACTTCCAGTTTTTTAAAGTCCAAAATTAGACTATATTCTTAGAAGACAATCAGCATGTAATGGAAACTAAATGTATATTTTTATAAATGTTTTTCATCTTAGGCAAGTACAGTCTACATGAAAAACATAGCAAGGTTCATTTCAATTAGTCGAGTGGATCAAAAGATATGGTACCTGAGCTTCTATACAAAGCGTCTGTCATGTACTCGTATTGCAAGTAGCAAACGAAATGGATAGTAGATAGTAACCCCAGAATTTAATTTAACTCAAGAGATGAATTAAAAATTCCGCCTTATATAGTATAAATGTTAATTTAATAATGTATTCTATGTTTGTATTATTATTTAATAATAATTGCTCATTTTTTAATATTCCTAATATTACCTAATAAGTAAAGAAATAGTTTTTTTAAAGTAAATTTCTTCAAATATTTGGAGAAGCTCTAAATTCTTAAAAAATACACAGCTTAATTTTTGGTAAAAAAGATGTCCTTAGAACTTGATGCCTAAGTTTTTAAAACAGAAAAACTTTTATTCTCTATACACAAAAGAAAAGATTTTAAGTAAAACGTCAATCTTTTTCCCACGGGCACTTTTCTTTTATAGTTGCGTAAAAACTTGTCACTCTTGTAAATAAAAGCTGTTTCTGCCAAAATTTATCGAGATCAGTTCAGTCTGTTTTGTTGTTCTGTCAGTTCAAGGGGTTTCTTTCAAATGTTAAACAGGCCTACATGTTTTAGCTTTTAACATATTAGTAAAGCAAGCCTGGGACAGGCGCATGGTGGAAAGCAAAATAATCTTTCTACCTATTATTATTTAATTTTATTATTTAACTAGCAAAACTCGTGGCTCCGCTCGCGCTAAAACTACAACAAAAAAAACTTTAAAAAGGTAGGTTTCATACAAATTTTCATCTCTTATTTTATCTCCTTATGGGAATAATTTAAAAAAAACACTAAAACACGTATTTATTTAATTGTATTGAAGAGCATAAATACCAAGTTACAAGAAATTCTGATCATAAATATTTTTTGGGTTATGTGATAACGTGTATTCCCGTGGGAATGAGATAATGTTCCGCGGTAAAAAGTATCCTATATGTTGACCCGGATAACCAGCTATCATCATACCAAATTTCATCAAAATCCCTGAAGTGGTTTTTCTGTGATGCGGTAACAGACAGACAGACAGACAGACAAAAATTCTAAAAACTATAGATTCGGTCTCTGTATCGACAATAAAGTCTACAATATTTCAATATTTCAATAAGATTTTCCAAAAAATATTTAAGGTACAGATTCGACGTATAGATCAAGGTTTATTGAATTGAATATTAGTAAAGATTAGCAATTAAAACGTTTTCAATAGGTAAAAAGTTATTGTGAGTGTACTTTAGGAGATACATACCTATTACAATATGCCATCGCGGACTTTTTCATGAAATCGTGAATTCAAAATATGCGTAATTTTTAAGGATTTTCGATTTACGCGCTGGAACCCTAAATATTTTCGGAATAAAACATCTTCCAGGGAAAGTTTCATTACAATCGGTTAAGCCATTCCAAAGATTATCCTGGACAAACAGAAAGATAGACAGACGTACAGACACGTTTAGATATTGATATCATATAAATAAACCTCAATTACATGAGAAAACATAATTATTTTAAAACGACAGACAGCCACTTCAATTTTATTTATATGTATTAATATAAATATTTAATAATACCTTCATTTTCATTATATAACTAAGCTCTAATATGAAAATAACTAAAGGAATATTAAGTTCTGTAAGCTATTTCTCTTGCAAAGCAATTTTCAATGTTCATGTTTCAGAGAAAGCTTTATAAGTTCATTTCTGTTACTCGTCAGATTTGATTCGATAAAGCTTCATTTATAAGCAAGTAACGTGCAGATAATATCTGTCTCACTATGTTTATGGCATACGCCCAGAAATTGGACGACGAGATATGTCGTCTGAATGATGAAGTACTTTATAAGAGTAAATGGTATTTTATTTTTTATTATTTTACTATTTTTATATGTCTTGTACAGTAATTAATTATTAATGTAAATAACTTTGTATAGATATTTAAAATTAGTGCGGGCCAATGCAAAATAAAAAACAAGGATTCATTTAGTTATTTAAGCATAGGAATAACGCTTTGTTTTTTTTTTAATTTGTGATTAAATCTAGATATTTTATGAAAAAATAATATCTACATATTTACCTATGTTTCGCTCGGGTGCGTCAATTTGTGTCTAACAGTAGCCTATGTGTTCTCCAGGCTTTGGTCTATCGGTATACTAGTCTTTACCGAAATTTATTCAGCCGTTAGTGAAAGACTTACAAAAATACAAACATACAAACTTTTGTATTTATAATAGTAGATAATAATATTTACAAGGCTTCTAAAGGATCGCGCTCTTTCGAGCCCGTGAAATCCGAAGAAATACAAGTAATAATAATAATAATGTCCTCCTGACCGATTTCAGCTACGGCGGCTAATCTCACTGAGATTAGCCAGCGCAGGAGATATTGTAGTGCAGATGCAACGTGCACTCTCTATTACGGCTTTATGTGCTCTCCGAGGCACGAAGTTGCGATACCGTCAACCTCCCAACTCCGAGCTTTTACTGAGTATATCTTAACAGAAAAACACAGTAACTAAACTTGGCCCGACCCAAGACTCGAACTGAAGACCTCCGGATCTGCAGCCGTACATGCTAGCTACTAGACCCCCGAGGCAAACATAATAATAGTAGATAGTGTGATATTGTAAAGTTAATACATCTGTGATGTAGAAAAAAACTGAGCGAAGAATAGGCCGTTGGTAGGTTACTTATCTCATCTAAATCATTAGGTACTTGGCTTTTGACATATTATCCTACAGTTATGTTATAAGTGTTACACAAAAATATTACAAAACAGTGCTAAAATTACATTACATATTTCAATCTTAATAGAACGTTTGAGGCGTATTTAAATTTGTAGTGGACGAGTTGTGTGTACAACACAACTGTCAGAACTGGTCCCTAGCGTGTTTCTGGTCGGTAAGTCTAGACAAATCTGATTAAACCTAGATCTAAACCTAACATTGAACATCCCGAGTCAATGGCTCAAATTCATGTTTCTAAAAGCCGGTATAGTTAAAATTCAATACACAACAACGATATCCGTGCAACCGTTACAGGTTTGTTATTTTGAGGAACGATATTTACAGCGTTACTTTATTTTTGATACACTTAGTTTTGATTTATTAACTCACAAATACTACATTTCTAAGCTTTTCAATAAATATTGATTAGTGGAAAGTAAGTTGAGGGATCTCTGGTATAAAAGTCAATAGAAAGCTTTCAAAATAATTGCTGGGCTTCAATTTTTGTTGTATAGGAAATAATTTAAATTATTTATGTTATTTCACTTTAATCGATCAATTGGCTATTTGACAGTTTTCGGAAAGATATTTTAAAACATACGTAGGTTCATTTTATACCTCTTACAATTATTTTTTTCTGAAAAAAGCGTTATTTATTCGGAAAAAAATATATTAATCTTTCAGTAATTTGAAAGTCGCGCGAAAACAGCACATCACGTGACATTCCTGGCTGTGACGTCATATCTCAATAAACTAAGTAAAGCTAACTACGATGCATGGAGAATATAACATGTTATATATTTTCCATGCTACGATGCTCCAACTCTTAAACATATTTTAAGCTAAAAGTTTGCAGCTTTTTCATTGGCAAGCTCATATAAGTTAATATATATATATATATATATATATATATATATATATATATATATATATATATATATATATATATATATTAGAATATAAATATTTTTTATGAAAATGACAAGCTACAAGACGTGTGCCGTACCTATGTGTAAAAGTTCTACAATTAAATATCCTGACAAATTGTTTATACACGTCCCTAAATGTCCTAAACGTCGAAAGCAGTGGTTACAATTAGCACGCTGAGAGTTGAATTTTACATCTGATAAATCTGCAATTTTTTTTTGTGAAGATCACTTCGATGTAAGTATTTAAAAGCAATCAATTTAGCCTCTGATTTACTGAAAATAAATTAAACTTAATCCAGTATTTTGTACATAAAACATGTCATAAAAAAAATTCTTTTTATGACATTATTTTTATTAATTTTAAAAGTATTATTTTTATTATTCACCATACGACTGTCGCGAAGATCTAAAATTATCAACATAACCTTTAAGTAATTTAAAATTATTTTATAAAATTTTTACTACTTGACTTAAGAACTATACACATTAACTTTTACCAATAAATTATACATAATTACTTTGTTCATTTCGGTACTTACACGGAAGTTTTTACATTCCGAAACTCGGCTGAGCAAAAGTCAGGATTACATGCAAAAAAATTTGCAACCATAAATGAATCTATTTTTGGTAAATTTGCACTATCAGCTTTTGTGTAACCCGGCTCCATTTCGTTAAACTTCTCACAAGCACTAATTAAAATATTTTAGAGTGATCTTCTCAGCAAAGTGCAAACGATAAAACACACGATGTTTTGTTATGTGAAAGGTGACGTCACACGCTGCACAAACATGGCCGCCAGCGTTTCAGTATTTGTAATCCACAGATAAAAAAACTCAAATTTATTTTTCAAAAATGAAATATTTACAATTTATTTTAATGCAAAAAACATATTGTATAATTATTGTGGACCCATAAGCTACTGTCTCCAACAGATTAAATATTTTATCGTTAGAATTGTCAAATAGCCAATTAGATACAAAAATGTGACAGAACACGGGGGAAAAGTTTCATTCCATCTGAGCTTATAGAGGAGTAAAAAAAGAAGATTAAGCTAACGCTTGATCTTAATAAGTAGACAATATTTAGTTTTAAATGTTTATTTTTAAATTGCAAGACATAAGTTAATTCTAAACAATATTAAATTGTACGTAGTAACTAACGTACATATGTACGTAGTAGTTTTTAGTAAGATTTTTTTTATTTAAAATGTCAAATATTCACATGTATATAGACAAGCAAAGACAAAACATTTCAGTACTTTTTTCACCTCTGTTTGTAATTTCCAATTTTCTTTCTTTTTGTTTATTTCCCTTTAAAACTAAGAAAATATTATGTTAATCATAATCTATTTATCTAGTTAAAATTGATTCGGGGCAATGCATTTTACGTGAAAGGGAATAGCATGTCGATTGTAGGGCCATTATAATTTTACCATGAAATACCAAAGTTGAATATTTTATACCATATTATCGTTACAACATCGTTGTTTGAATATGCTCTGGTCAGTCATCAATATTCCAGTCGCGGCGTATGCAAAGTACGGCTGGTCCGAGGCGCCGCTCAAACTTTACTGTGATCAAGCCATTTAGTTCACCTTTTTATTCGTCATAAAGATATGCCCTTATTTATTACTTATAAATTATCTATACTAATATTATAAAGAGGTAAAATTTGTGAGTTTATGAGGTTGTAGGGAGTAATCTCTGAATCTGCTGAACCGATTTAGATGAAATTTGGTAAGAAGATTGTTTGAGACCCTTGGAAGGACACAGGATACTTTTTATCCCGGAAATCATCCCTTAAGGGGGTGAAAATAGGGTTGAAAGTTTATATTGGGAAGCAAGCTAGGGACGAATTCGAGCAAAGCGTCGATGAGTCGCTAGTAATATTATAAAGAGGCAGAGTTTGTTTGTTTGAACGCGCTAATCTCAGGAACTACTAATCTAATCGGAAAAAATATTTTTGTATTAGATAGCCCGTTTATCGAGTAAGGTATATAATATATATGTAGTCTATTTATTCCATACTAATCGTTAAAACGTACCTAGGGCCGAGCCCGAGTGAAGCGAGGGTCAATCGCTAGTGTTTTAATAATTATAGCTATCTTCATTTATTTCTTTACTATTTCTAACTTTCTAATTATCTTCGTAATAGAAACAGTGGCACGTACAGAAAAAATATGTCCGAAACCTTTGTAGCTTATATTTTCTTTGAAGTCCGCTAAAAATCGATATCTTAAGTGTTTTTATGATTCTTCGGCTTAATATTATACGTGAGAGAACTTTTACACTCAAATATCGTACTTAGTTTCAAACATGGCGTATTCTGAAGCCCTTATGGAGTAGACGAGGGGAATATTTTTAGCTTTTTAGTGGAGCACTATAAAAGTACGTAAAGAATAACTTTTTTATGTTAAAATGATATATTTTAGTTATATTTTTAACACTTTATAATGATTTTGTTTTATAGAATATTCATATTTATGTTTTACAGTTGAACGCGTATACAAAGTTTGACGTTCGTGCTCGTAGAGGGGTTCCCTCGTGAGGAAATGATCCTGGCTGCATCATAAGGATGATATCACAACTACAAAAACCCGTTATATTTTATTATGATTAACTATTATAAGTTAATTTTAATTTCCAGGATTTTTTGACAAACTTACTTAGGTACAGGTAATAGATAGATAATATTCTCTTTATTGTACACCTTACAAAAGAAACAAACTTAATGACAATAATATACAAAAAATGAATGTACAGCAGGCGGCCTTATCGGTGGAGAAGCGTGTGGCAAAGATGGCGGTGTGCAGATTAGCTTATAAAATAATATAGGAAAATACATAAATACATACATACATACATACATACATACATACATACATACATACATACATACATACACACACACACACACACATATACATATACACATTAATCAAATGCTAAAAATATCTATTTTATATATTACCTACTACTACTTTATATATTAAAGATAATGTGAAGTAAAGAAAAAAAAACTAAAAAAATAAAAAATAAAAATAAATAAAAACTTAAAACCTAAGTGCATGAGCCGTAGGTGTTATGGGCGACAGGTACTGCTTTTCATCAGGTGGTCTGTCTGCTCGTTTGTCACTGAATCCCATAAAAAAAAAAGGACAAAAGGGATAGAAAATATTCTTTTACTAAAATCTTAAATCTTCCTAGACTTCTCACACCTCTTACCTTATATAATCATAATAAAAAAACGTCTTAAAAATGTATATATCGACTTTTGTAATAATTATTTATATAAAATTTCATTATTAGATCTAAAAAAATAATTTCTCTATGTTGTATAAAATGTATGTATTGTTGTATGAAAATTTTAACTGCGAAAGCCTGTATGTTTGTATGTTTTTAACTCTTTTGCGTAGTGGTATTTTTACTGCATACTGCATAAGTAAATGACTATATACTTATGCAATATTATACAATCACTATCACCTTTAATCAAAACATACATATTACATAGTATAGACAATAAATAGATAGGTTTTATAAAATCTTCTCGTTTTTAATTAGTTAAATTTAATATTTCTCTCTTTTCATTGCTAGGTTATGTTTATTAGCTATAAGTAATTTATACTTATTCATTATTGTTAAACTGCCATGAACAGATCAGTGAATTTTCCCTGATCTGTCTATCTAAAATAATGTATTCAGCCTTTTTTAATATCCCAATACGAGGGGGATCGGGCCATAGTCCACCACGCTGGCCAAGTGCGGGTTGGCGGACTTCATAAAATTCTAACTAAGCCGAATCTGTACATAAAATATTTTTTAGAAAATCTTATCGAAATGGACATTATTATCGATACAGAGGCCGAATCTATACTTTTTAGAATTTTTATCTATCTGTACATCTGTCTGTCTGTGACCGCATTACGGAAAAACCACTGGAGGGATTTTAATGAAATTAGGTATAATGATAGCTGATTATCTGGATCAACATATAGGATACTTTTTACTGCGGGAAAATATCTCATCTCTGAGAAATCTATACTAAACGTTAAAACGTAAATAGTGACGAACCCGAGCGGAGGCGGGTGAGTTGCTAGTATAACATAAAATTTTGTACTTTATACTTACTTTGCTTTGTCTCAGTGAATAATGGATTTTAATTATTAACTCTTTGTATTTTGGCCGGAACCGATTCAAACAGATTCAATAAATATATACGAATGATTACTTTTAGAACAAAATGACAACGATTACAAAATCACTTAAAGCTTATTGTGCTACCTTTAAGACTGCAACTTTTTCTTCAAATTAATATGGGTATGCCATTAGTATATCCTATTCTTTACAAAATCGACTCAAAATTGGCAAATTGAGCGATTTCTCTATGTGAAGCAAGTCCATAAATAGACGAAGAATGAAAAGCAAGGCTTAAATTCATATATGTACGCTCTTATGACTTTTGAATCACCAGTTTACTTTGAAAGTTTGAAACTTTACATTGAATATGATTTTATAGAAAATAACTGGAAAGTATTTAAAAGTAGAATTTAAAGCTAATTAATCGATGTAATTATATGCTTTACTAATTAACATTTCCCAAATTTCTCAAATTTTACCAATAATATGATATAAATATCGCAATTTATAAAATATTGCTCGGCAATACTGCAAAATACATTAATTTATACCTTAATTTTTCTACATAAAATTGTTTTAATAGGTTTCGCTTTTTTTTCAAAATTTTGTTATTTATACTTACATACATTACAAAACTGAAAATTGTTTTAAGTTTTATAACTTAAGGAAGATTATAAGGTACAATACATTACGACATTTAAGAGTGAAGCAATTACATATTAGGAAGTTCCGCGAGCGGAGCCACAGGCAAAAATTTGCTATTAATAAATGGATACATCATGCAAAACTCACATGACAAGATGAGTCCAAAATGAAAGAATATTCATTCCAATGTAGCTTATACAGATTAAAAAGATTCACCCAATTTGTTTTACTCACGTATTGTTTAATAGACCGGCTTGTCCGTGCTTTGTCCCTCAAAAATTCATTAGACTGAGATTCTATAATGGGGCGAAAAATTTGAGAGAATTTGACGTGTGAACCTTATATTGAAGGCTATAAGGGTGATTTTCGAACACTTTTTCCCCAATAGTTGGCCATACAATTGAATCCAAGGTTTTGTTTGAAAAACAGTATGAAATGAATAGAACCGACAACAGAACGTCACACAAAGGAGATTGGAAAATGTATTTATCGCTTGTGCATCTAGCTTTGATTACGAAAAATAACAATACACGTGTACGTTTTTATTTTGCCTGAAACTGGGTCTGGCTTTTAGTTTATCTTCATTTTGCATACATAAATAATATGTCAGTCTCGTTGCTTCTTAATATTGTAGTGTCTTTAAATTGAATTTTCATTTTCGATAGAATTAATACTTTTTCATTTTACATGTTTTTTTATTATAGCTACTGACATTTCATGTGTTTCTAAGTTTTCATTTTTTTTTATATTTGTGCATATTATAAATTCTGTTCTGGATATGCAAGGTGCTTATATATCTACATTATATTTTTCCACGTATGTTTTTTAGAAGAAGACTAGGTATACTCGCGGCTTTCACAGAATCACCCGCTGAACTAATCTGAAGATTGCCTGAAAATTTTATTAAAATCACTCCAGTCATTTTGGAGTCCATACACACATAGATTTTTATATGTGAGTATTCAGCCCTTTTTAACGTCCCACTGCTGGGCACGGGCCTCCCTTCAATACGAGGGGAAACAGGCCATAGTCCACCACGCTGGCCAAGTGCGGATTGGCGGACTTCACATGTCTTTCGAAAACTTGCTAAGTTCTCTCAGACATGCAGGTTTCCTCACGATGTTTTCTTTCACCGTAAGGCAAGTGGTAATCATGTTAGAAATGATTCGTACATGAAAATATCAGAGGTGCGAGACTCGGGATTTGAACCCGCTTCACTCGGTTTCCCAAGCGAGCGCGTTACCACTGGACTACCACTTGCCTGATTTTTATATACATAAATAAAAAAAAAACATTTTTATCATTAACTATTAGAAAGACAAAAGGAAATTGATTTAGTGATATAATTATAAATACTTATTATTATTATTATTTATATTTTTTCTTTCAATTCTCCCATTGCTGGGGCTTATTTTTCCCTAACGCGGACGTTAGTCAAACGTTAGAGAGGTGATTTTTTTTTCCATTATTGCATTGCTAAAAATTTTCTAACAATACGACAAGTGTTGAGGATAACAGCTTTTTGTAACTGAATATAAATGAGTGAGTGAAGATTAAGTTGTTTGAGACTGGTGTGTAGCGTGACTGGTATGACTCCAGTGGTTGATATTATTATAAATACGAATTTCAAACAGAGTTCTGTAAATTCACTTTCTTATATAAAACTAGCGACTCTCCTCGCTTCGCTCGGGTTCGTCCCTAGGTAGATTCCCCATACAAAATTTCATCCCTTTAAGGGATGATTTCCGGGATAAAAACTACCCTATGTTATTCCCAGGGTCTCAAACTATCTTCTTAGCGAATCTCATCCAAATCAGTTCATTAGTTTTGGAGCCTATTCAGAACAAACAAACATACCAAAAATCAAATCTTTCCTCTTTATAGTATTAGTATAGATATCCTAACCACTTACCATAATACCAATGGATTATTTATATAACCAAAAAAACAAATAGCCGCAATATGATATATTACTACAATGCGTACACTGACGTTGTATGAGTAATGTGGTCGGGAACAAGTATAAAGTCGAATTTGTCAGAAACATCCGAGTCTCGCGGGTAGAAACAAGCCCGCCCATTGGGTTTTGAGTTTTCACTGTATAGGCACAGAGCTAGCGGAAAAAGGCAAATTATTAAAAAATATATTCAGTATGAATACGTTAGCTTTTCTCTTAGACTAATACTAGTATTGAAGAAAGAAAATGATATTTAAAATTTCAAATCAACAGGATATTTCAACTAAAAAAAAAATAAAAAATTTAAAAATTTTTACAAATAAATCTATAGAATACATATGTAGGTATATAGGGGATTTTAATTTTATTTCTGTGCTTTAGTAAACCTTGCCTGTCCACGACGCATACTTCTGAACAAGGAGGCTCCTGAGGCTCTTAAGAGCGATATGATTATACATATATAACATTTTACCTACTATTATTTAATGAGGAGTCGAGACGTGAATATTGCGATTGACTCAGCAATTTGAAACTCTTAAAACTTAGCGAGTTATAGATAGAAATAGTTCAGTTTTTTTATGAAAAATCGACACATGGTGATCAAGCAGAAAACCAAAGTAATCGGTAAGCTTTATCCATAATTTGTAACAGGTAGATTAGTCATAAAACCGGTAACTACAGAGTAAGTGGGTTCTAGAGAGCAACAACTCCACAGTTTGGTAAATATAGTTTAGCCCCTCAGTTTCATGAAACCTCTCAGCTGGATGAAGCGACTATATACGCTGAATGTGGCAGTGGTTGAATACAAAGAACTAAAAAAAGAGTTCAGTGAGTTATGAAAAACCTTGTTTTTAACTGTGTACGAAAGTGAAAGGAGAGGGTTTTTGAAGAAAATGATTGTTGAATATTATGACGATGAGTTTAAGGTCTTTAAAATTATAACGTAAATATACAATAAACTAACAACTCTCATATCCTGCTATTAATATTGTAAATGCGAAAGCTTGGATAAAATAGTAGGCATCTAGAATAATAACTAATAGAAAATTGGGTGTAAATGAAAATCAGCGCTGTTTGAGATTTCGGTCTTAGCGGCATCAGCTGAGTTATTACCCTTTGCCATAATTTATTTTAAGCTTCTACTAATTGTTTACTTATTTAACTCTTTTTTTTATGGCAATAAATACTTTTTTCATTTTCATTTTCTAGAAGATTCCAATGATTAAAGGAAATAAAAATAATTTTATTTTTCTATGTCAAATAATATAATAAGCTCTTAGCCTAACTTTCCTAAAGCTTTTCAACAGAAACAAATTGGTAAAAATTCTTACACATGCTCCTTTCAGTCGTTAAGTTCACGAGTTTTATACTTCGATGGTACTTTGGAGAAATGATCGGAAATTTGTCAGGTATTTCAAGATTACTATAAGAAATAACAATAACTAGAGAAAAGGAAGGTATGTTTTTAAAATATTTTGTAAGAGATTTATTTTATAGGATTTCTCAACGTTCAATAAAATATATAACATGTATGTTTGTACGTTTGTACAAAAATAGAGGATTTTTTTTCTTTTGGTTTCAATTCCTCTCAGGATTGAGACATATACTTCTCTTAGTAAGTTTATTTCATGCTGAAAAAAAAATAGCTTAATATTTTAGGTTAGCATTTAGGTGAACATTTAGCTTAATATTTTATTATTTTAGACGCCACGTTTGGCTCAGTTTGTAGTGAGCATACTTGCTGTGTTAACGGTCGCGGGCTCGAGTCCCGCTGGGGGCATTCATTTGTGTGATGAACACGAATGTTTATACTCCAGTCATGGGTGTTTATATTTATAATATGTACTTATGTATTAAAAGTTATATATGTGTAGCGTATCAAGTATCAACTATCTGGTATCCATAACACAAGCCTCGTAGCTTACCATGGAACAGATGGTGCTGTGTGTTAATGTCCCAACATATATTATTATTAAAATTATTATTATCATTTTTAAAAATTTAACTTAGGGTCGAAAGCTGCGCACAATGCTCATGCCACATCAGTAGTCCAGTTCAGTAATTTCTTCAATTATTTGCAAATCAAAACGTTTCTTTATTATACAACTAGCGGCTCACTCTCGCTTCCCTCGGGTTCGCCTCTAGACAAATAAAAACAAATCTATCCCACGGGAACCGTGCATTTTTCTGGAATAAAAAGTAGCCTATTTGTTATTCTGATGTATAAACTATATTTTTGTAAATTTTCATTAAAATCCAATCAGTAGTTTTTGTGCGTGTGTGTATAAGTTACTAAAGTTTTTTAACTATCCCACGGAAACTCTTTAATTTTCCGGGATGAAAAGTATCTAAGATGTTGACTGGGGATATAAGGTATCACCATGCAAAATTTCATTTAAATCAGTCCAACAGTTTCGAAGATTAGCACGTACAAACAGAGAAACAAAAAAATGAAAAAAAAATCTGGATTTATTCTATTTTTCTTCTTACAACCGTCCCCCTGGCTCCGTTTCTTAGCATTTTTTTTCTATGTACGGACATTCGACCTCTACAGTTTTATTATATGTATAGAAAAGGGTACTTGTTAAGAAAATACATTTATTAGTAACGGAAATTCAGCAAAAGGTTGGCAGGAAGACGTCAAAGGCACAGTTGATTTAGCAAGTATTTCGCATTCAGCTAATTTGACTTCACCCCTCTTAAGATGAGATAAGTGGTTCCGTTCGTGGATATGGCATTTTGGCTAATTAGTTAAAAGCACACTAGTAGTGTGATTAATATTACAAATACATTTGTATGACTGTGTGTATATTTGTTACTTTATCACGTTGAGACCGTTTAATGGATTTGAATGAAATTTCGTACACAGATAGACTATAATAAACTACAGTAAATAAAGTGCAGTTAGATTAAAAAAGAAGTTTGTGAGAAAGGTAATAAAAAAAAAATATTCCATCTGAAATTTTCTTTGCCTGGTCTCCTACATACATATTCTTACTAATACTTAGTAAATATAATGCAGGCAATGTGTTTGTTGGTTAATCCTTTTTTTAATTTAGCCACAAAATAACTGATTAATGTGGTTTTCTGCATAGATACTCATACTTTTTTTTGCATAAAGACACTTATAGGTAGTTAAGTGACATCGCCATCATTTAGCGAATTTTATTAATGTAGTCTACATTTTACTGCAAAAATTACAAGTATAATTTGTAAAAAACCGAAAAGATAGTTTTATTAAATATTTTATTATAAATTTATTATAGTATGAAGAACTATTAATAATATATAAATGTAGCATATCTATTATTTCTTACATCCCAAACCAGGCGCCTCGAGTCGAGCGTCTGATTGCCATCTCGAATATTTATTAAATAAATATTGAACCGTTTCATTTGTTTAATTTTGCGGCGAACTGTCAAAGGTTTAACTTTTCTGAAACGTGTTTATGAATGTAAAAAATAACAGCCGTAGGCAATTTTGTCCATTCCCGGTTAAATATAACTTATTAAATTATTTATTGTTTGCGAGGTTATTTACAAAGCTTTACATGAATGTAAACTAGTCTTATATACTTTTTAACTAGTAGCTCACCTTTGCTCCGCTCAGGTTCGTCTTTAGGTACGTTTTAACGTTTAGTATAGGTTTCTCAGAGATGAGATATTTTCCCGCAGTAAAAAGTATCTTATATGTTGACCCGGATAACCAGCTATCATCATACCAAATTTCATCAAAATCGGTCCAGTGGTTTTTTCGTGATGCGTTCCAGACAAATAGACAGACAGACAAAAATTCTAAAAACTATAGATTCGGCCTCTGTCTCGATTATAATGACTATTTAAATAAGATTTTCCAAAAAATATTTAAGGTACAGTTTTGGCTTATTTACAATTTTATTATATGTATAGATAATTTTTATCAAATAATATTATGTATAGTTCTGTCAAATATTACGCCATAGAAATATTTATTTTTAGTTTTTATTAAAACAAATTTTATTGTCAATGATGATTTAAGGGTGTTATCGTAAATAATATTGAAATTTCTATGGTATATAATTACTTTTTAACTAAAAAGGTACACAGGCTTAAAAACTGTTTGAAATTTCACAATTTGACCCATATGAGTGGCCTAAATAATAAAACATCTGATTTATTTGTAGGTTTCAAGCGATTCTCGTACCGGCATACTTGTATGTAGGTTAGGAAGAGAAGATTTTTTGTTATTTTTTTTTTATATTTTCTTAAATAAATGCTTAACGTACTTTATGCTTTAATTTATAACATTCTAATATTTTTTTACCCTTGACCAAAGTAAATATTATATATTTTTATATTATAATAAAACACATTAATTTAACGTTTTTTTTATTTTAATTTTAAGTTATACAAAATAATACTCTTTTTACGCACCCCTAGGGGGGGGCGCCCCCCTGGTTGGGAATATATACCCTTTATATTCCTGCTATATGTACCATTTATATTTTATAACATAGGTAATAATATAGCTTATAATATTTCATTTCCAGAAAGTTATGTACCTACGTCTAGGATGTAGCTTTACTTAAAAGAGGATTCAAGTTTCAATACATTATATCCGCCAATCCGCGCTTGACCAGCGTGGTGGACTATGACCTGATCCCGCTCGTATTGAAGGGAGGCCCGTGCCCAGCTGTGGGACGTTAAAAAGGGCTGAATACATACATAAGAATATAATAAAATTCTCAACGCGTTCGTTGTATTTTACCCGCTCAATAGTTTCAGCCTAAACATTAATTGTTTTTTTTTTATATATCTTATTAGTCCTTTCTTTTTTAATGAAACATTTTTATTTTCTACCTAATGGGTTAAAATGGTTAGTTATTTTAACTCTCAAAAGGGTGGTGTAGGCCATAATTCCATTATTAGATCAAATTTTCCCGTTGAAAACAGTAGGTAACATGTGTATCAAATCGCAACTTTAAACGACACACATATGAGTGAATAAGTTATAACAGTTCCGTTTTTCTTTTTGAGGTAAGGAACCCTAAAAAAGTTTTTTGTATTACTTTGCAGGTTCAGTTATATATATATATATATATATATATATATATAATGTATGTGTGTGTGTGTATATGTTTATTGATTTAGTAGATACACTATGTAGCCGAAGAGGCCTTATGTATATTAACATAACTTAGTGGCTTCCAAGATTATCTAGATACTAGATATTCTATCTAGATAGATAGATAGAAATATTTTAGTTAATGTGTGTTTATATAGTAGCTTATCTCTGAAAAAGTTACATTTTAATCTTTAATATCGAAAAAATATTTCTTAACAAACAACACAGAACTATTTGAAAAATTTTACAATAAAACTGGGCTATTTGAGAAATTTTACGATCTTCTATACAATGTTAGTATTTGATATTCGATAATACATTTCATTGTTAAATTTCAATGTTGCTTCACTCAGTGAAAGAAGAATTATATAGAGGTTTTTTGGAATTTATTTTTAGTATTTCTTCAACTGAAAATATAAATAAGTTTTCAATACTTAGTTAGACTTAGATTATGATGGCATAGAGTTGTTGTAGGCTGTATTATAACGTCCCGGGGGAGAGCTGACTCCTACCGGGCGCGTCCCCAGGTGGCGGATAGGGGAACGCCACCCGTTGCCCCAACGACGGGTGGTACCGGAGAAATCCGGCGCGGACCAACAGCATGGGGGTGCCTCTGGCCGTGGGCCGTCGAACGCGGTTGAGGCACCTCCCAGGTGGGGCCGCTCTTCGTTGAGGCTTCGGCTTCCGGAGTTGCGGCCACCGGGGGCGGGGCCGCTTTTGTGGTTCCGCAACCGGAGGGTTTGGGGCCTCTCTCTCGTCGTGGCTGCATCTGACGGCGTTGCGGCCACTGGTTGTGGGGTTGCTTTGGCGATCCCGCGATCGGATGAGAGGGGGGTGGACGTGGTGGGGCTGCAGGGGAAGAGGCGTGTCGGTGTTTCGTTGCCGCTCTCCCTATCCTCTGCAGCCGAGGTAGTGTTGCCCACTTCGGTGGGCGATGAGGTTTAGTGGGGCTGTTCCGGGTACTTCTCTGTTTTGCAGAGTGGACTTTGGAGCAGCCTCACTGGTTTGGTGGCCGACAGGCCTGCCGCCGGGGCGTCGCGGAAGTTATGTGCAAGCGTTCCCGCGGCGTCCCACTATGGCGGAGGGGAGGGGAAAGTTGGGGTTTAGTGGGTAGTACCGGCTCTTCTAGTCGGTGAGCCCCACATAACCACCT
The DNA here is from genome assembly GCA_033884665.1 of Argynnis bischoffii washingtonia. Classification (NCBI taxonomy): domain Eukaryota; kingdom Metazoa; phylum Arthropoda; class Insecta; order Lepidoptera; family Nymphalidae; genus Argynnis; species Argynnis bischoffii. The sequence continues at coordinate 1,806,247 of CM066629.1, read as the reverse complement.
GGGGGTACAGGTGGTATGCGTAAATGCATTCCCCAACTATAAAAAAAAAAAAAAAAAAAAAAAAAAAAAAAAAAAAAAAAAAAAAAAAAAAAAAAAAAAAAAAAGGCTGTATTATAACGTGTTTTCTCTTGGGAATAAGATAATCTACCGCGGTAAAAATTAGCCTATGTCACTCCCCAGCCCTCCTAATATAATAAGAATAAGTTAATATAATTATAGGAATAAGTAATATAATTATAATTATAAGTATGGAAGTATGGGTTTCCATCATTAAGGTAAGCTATCAATTTAATAAATTATAATGCGACCGAATATGAAAGTGAAATAATTGAACTATTTGATTCCAACCATTGTATTTTCTAATTTTTTCGTATTATATTTTATACAATCAATCACTTTTATCTGATAAAATCGATCTAATCACCTTAAAGCTGCTGTAAAAGTTTCTGTAACGATAAACCATACGTCAAATTAGATCGAGCACTTGAATAGACAGTATCGACATGGAATTGAAACGAGCAGCAAAGGGTTAACTGTCTCTTTCACACTCACAGTATGTATATATTGCTATCTCACTCGTTAATTAGAGAAACATTTTCGAAACATTACCTATCTTGCTCACTTCTATGACATTTCTGTATATGCGTCCCTTTCGTTAATTAACCAACCTGTCAATTTGTATTGAAAGACACTTGACGTTACAGACTGGCAATTTGGCGGTAAACTTCAAGTGATGTCAGAGGACCGAATTGGTAATCCCTAAAATAACTATATAATATTTAGTATATTATTTTTAACACTCTTTTACTAGCTTTACTTGTAACTGACTAAATGGCCACAAGTAAAATCTTTAAGTTATTTTATCATAATGAACTAGCGGATCAGCCTCGCTTCGCTCGGCTTCATCTCTAGACAAACAAAAACTAATCTATTTCACGGGAACTGTACATTTTTTCGGGATAAAAAGTAACCTATTTATTATTCTGATGTATGAACTATATTTATTGTAAAGTTTCATTAAAATCCTATCAGTAGTTTTTGAATACTAAGCTGTATAAGTTACTATAGTTTTTTAACTAACCCACGGAAGTTCTTTAATTTTCCGGGATGAAAAGTATCTAAAATGTTGACCGAGGATATAAGGTACCACCATGTAAAATTTCATTTAAATCGGTTCAACAGTTTCGGAGACTAGCCCGTACAAAAAGACAAACAGACAGAGAAACAAAAAAATTGGAAAAAAATTGGATTTCTTCTACTTCTCTTCTTACACCCCCCTGATTCGGTTTTCAGCATTTTTTTTTCTATATAAAGAAATTCGGCCTCTAGCCAACTGTAGCTTGCCATAGAACCTTCTTTTTTAATAAGAAAAAATATGTCTGCACATGATTTTTATTTATTGGCAACATTATTTAAAGTATAAGAGCAATAAAAAAACATATCTTTTAAAGTATTTCTTTAATCTGGGTAAGGCCATTCTCACGCAGATGGCCCGATATTGTAGCAGTAATTTCTATGAATAAATAAACAGATAATTTTTATAGCAAGTTCAGTTAACTTAAATTGTCTTTTTTTGTTTTTATTGTTATGACGTTTGAATTTAAATTATTCTTTTAAACTTTAAAAGTAGATCAAATAACACATTAAACATTCAAAGTGAATGATTTCTTACATATTGTATTTACCAAGCTTTCATGTATAGTATTGAACATAGGAAGTATACATACGAAGCTTACAGTATCTATAGTTTAACAGCGTAGTAAGCCTAGGCCTTAGAGGGTTCATATTAGACTGCAGACCATAATAGGACCTAGGTTCGAATCACGGGGCAAGGAAATTATTAGTGCAGGAGTTCTTTTGATGCTGCTACACCTTCATACCTCGGAAAGAAAGAAAAGCTTTTTATTAGTATCTGATCTACCTATTAAATTGTTATCCCACCAGACTACGAGAGTAAAGAAATAGAGATTGGGGTTTTATTGCATACACACTTATAATTTATCAATCAGCGTAGATGATTCAATAAGATCGATATTACAGTAGAAAAATATTATTATTATTTAAATTTAACTCAAAATAGACTTATACAAACATTTAAAATTATTTAGTGCATGTTAAAGTTTCAGAAGGTAATAGTGGCTTGGAATACAAATCTGTTAAGTGGAATGGCGAGAAATTCTACATTCTACAGTTATTTTTCAAATGAGGATTTTGAGCTTCTCTCAGCAGAACTGAAGTCGGTATTAGCTTTCTCACAGACGACGATAGATGCCATTTAATTTAGATTTAACTATACTAATAAAGTTGTTCAGCTCTTTAACGTCCCACTGTCAAGTATGTGCTTCCTTCGTATTGAGGAATGTGGGAGAAATCAGTTCACAGTCACACGCTGCCCAAATAGGGGTTGGCCTAATTTAAATATTTTTAGATAACTACTTTAGTTCTTCAGATATGCAGATTTCCTCACACATACAACCCAATGGTAAGGTCTTTTTGGATTATTTAATAAAGGGCATATTATTTATTGTTTGTAATTTTTAGGTTCAATATCTTTAAGACATGATAGTATAAAGTTATGTAAGTTTAGTCCTTGATACAAATATGGCACTTTACAGGTTTAAATATTAAGACGGTACTAAGCAACAATATTTTCTCAATGTTTCTCATGAGACACAAAAACAAGAACAAGTGTTTTGACTTGAGCATAATTATAACCATTTTCATAAATTTACCTGTTATCTGGTTAAATTAAAACTTTGTAACTTGCTAAAGTAAATTTCAACTAATATAATAAATGTGAAAGTCTGTTTGTGTACGTGTAATTTTTTTATAGCAATGAAATGACGTAGACTGTAAAGAAATTGATCACGCGAATCGAATCGTACCTGTGGAATACAACTTATAGGTTACAATATACGTTGGGTGAACGTTATTAGTTTCATACTTTTTTAGAATTATGTGTGTAACCTCGTTCATTTTTAATTTCTTTTATTTACCTTGCTTAAAGACTGAAAAGAAAAACTATCAAATACCTTCATTTGAAGTCAAAACCTATATACAGTATTCAAAGAGAAAATTGAAATGTTTACTTCCGTTTATTTATTTCACTTCAGTGAAATACGGCTACGTTATACTTGGAAGCAAAAGTTTAACTTGAACAAATGACATAAAACTATCAAGTGGGGAAGCAAAGGTAAATAAATAAAAGCGAGTTTATTACTCGCTTTATTTATTATAAAAGAGTCATTATAGCATATTAAAACTCTTACAACCCTTTTATTTCAATGTTGGAAAATACGTTTAGATGTACCACCTGCATACATAGAGGTGGTAATGGGACTCACGGTCTAGAAAAGCTTACTTACTACCCACTAAAACCCAACGGAACCTCCTCGGTCTTAATGGGGAGTCGCAGGATATCTTACGCACTCAACCACGACACCCCGACCACAGGTCTGCCGAAGCAGATCACAACAACCGAGGGGTTGCTCCAACAGTCCACTCTGTTATCAGAGAAGTACCACGAGCAACCCACATAGTACACCACTGACCAAAGTGGACCACCTCCTAGTGCGTTTCTTGGCTTCGCGTCCGGCTGTATTGCCGGACGCTAATGAGCCCATCCCTCCCCCCCCCCCCCCCCACACCACGATAAGGTGAACGCAAGGCAAACGAAAGTGAATAATCAATAAAAGAGTCGTTATAGCAAAATAAAACTCTTACAACACTGACTCAACCTAAATATTTATTAAGTCAACTTACAAATTAGCATCGTAACTGAAGGGTTTAATTAAACGCGTCTGATTGGACTGTGTGTCAATGTCTTGTACTTAAACTTGGAAGAATAAAAGAAAAGTGAACCTTAAAAATTGATAAATAAAGTACATAATTAACTGGTTGGTTACATTAAAATTGACATGCGTAAAATTAGTTTGTGTATAATTGGTTTTCTTTTAAGAGGTGGTTTTTGTTTGAAATGCGACCTATATACATATGTACACATACATATGTACACATACAATGTATAAAGGCTTTGTATTTTAAATAATTAAAGGGCAAATGAGCGTACCAAGTATGAGTTTACCACATTTTGTTATAAGGTATGTAATAATTATTTTACTTCGTACATTAGGAAATTAATTTATGCCTACAACAAATTAATATTTTTAGTTATAAATTGTCATCATTGACAATCCTTTGATATGAGGCGATATTGAAGTGAGAGCTAAGGTATTTGAATCTTGGTTTTTCGCATTCGTTTGAAAAGTTAAATTCTAACTAAAACAGTTAACTCAGTAAGCTTCTTATTTAGTACTAGCGACTGACACTCGCTCTGCTCGGGTTCATCCCTACATACGTTATAACGTTTAGTATAGATTCAGAGATGGGATATTTTCCCGCAGTAAAAAGTATCATATATATTGACCCGGATAATCAGCTATTAGCATACCCAAAATCTCTCCAGTGGTTTTTTCCGTGATGCGGTAACAGACAGACAGACAGAGACAGATAAAAATTCTAAAAACTATAGACTTGGCTTCTGTGTCGATAATAATATCTATTTCAATAAGATTTTCCAAAAAATATTTAATGCACAGATTTGGCTTAGTTACAATTTTATTATATGTAAGATTATACATACATAGTACATACCCAAGAAAGGTGTTTTCCTCAAATAAACTATTTCAATCTAAACATCACAATGATTCCTTGCCCCTTTAGAGGAACTAATCAATACTTTTGGCTTAAGGTATTTCTAATATTAATAAGCGTTATGGTATTGTGTTCAGCCCTTTTTAACCGACTTCCAAAAAGGAGGAGGTTCTATATTTTTTCTTTTTTTTTATGTGTGTTCGCGGATTACTTTGTTGTTTATGAAATGATTTTGATGATTCTTTCTTTGTTGGAAAGGAAATATCCCAAGGGTACCACCCTTGATAAGGAAACCAGGATCTGATGATGGCTCCCCAGAATAATCGAGGGATACCTTCGAAAATCGTAGTGGCGACTAATGCATTGTTAATTTTTTTTATTAAGTATTTTAAAGCACTACTATTTAATGAAGTCTGGAGTCAATCTGATGATGGAGTCGAAAGACAGGCGAGGGAACTCCTGAACGATTTACAGCAATTATCTGGCGTTTGAGCTTGATTAATTTGTATTGATGAGAACTTTATACCTAGATGGGTTGCGTCTGTCATTAGGGGTCTGAATAAATGGTTTAATCGAATATGTTTTTAAAAATCTTTCTTCTTACAAATTACCGGCTTATTACGTCTACACTAAAAATAAAAATAAAACTTAAAAAAAAAACCTTTTTTTTTGGTTTGGTTTTCACTTAGAATAGTTACCTAATCAGATATTTTCCAAGTCGGTGCCAGCGAATACAAATTAAAGCACACCACACTATTCAGTATTTGAAGTCGTTTCATGTGGTTTCCCAAGCGAACACGTTACCACTGAACTACTTTTACCTTATTATTATTATGTACTATAGTAAAATAAAGCATTAAAAGCTTTCTTCCCACTTTGCACTATCATATTTAGGCTATTTGTTATAACTCTTACCTTTAAGATTTTTCGCGTGCAGAAGTTGAGCTTCTAACCTACGGCGTAATTTGATTTACTAGGTCAGACGTCTAATTTCACTAGTTTAAGAGTAAAACTAGAAAAAGCATATCTGTAAAATAGTACGTAAGTTTATCTTGGTTTTAGGGTTCCGTACCTGACGGGTGCCAACGGAATCCTATTCCGTTTGTCTGTCCGTCTGTCAGACGACAGTAACTCAACATTAGCACGTCATGTGACCATGTCCATGACGATTTACATGAATTTACTCCCCATCTAAACCAGCCTATCGAAGTTTTCACTAAAAAATAGTGTAAAGCTATAAAAATCGCACTATTTGTTTCATATAATATTTACTCAGTGTGCAATAAAGGCTGTTTTGTCAGTTATAATTTATCACCCGCTACAGATCCCCTTCGAATAAATAATAAAGGCGCAAATCCCGAGGAATATGGAACGGGATAGCAGCGTGAATTTCGTATTCGGTATCCGACGAGTTAGAAATGTACAGAGCGACATCATGAACTATCGATTTAAGTAATTATTTTTAGTTTTAAATATAAACAAACATTTTTTAACAAGAAGTTCAGGAATACTTAAACACTTATACTATTTAAAGATAACTTCGCACTTTTGTTTGTACGATAGGGTCACTTTATTACTTGCTTACGTGTTGATCAATAGGTTAAGTGGAATATATTTCAACAATTATTAGCAATTTATTCTCGCTTACAATTAGACTTTATAACTTACAGTTATTACATACAGATTAACAGTAGGCTGTTTTTCAAGGTCATAGTCTCTATATAGTAATAAATTTTATCCAAATCAAACAAGCCATTTTAGAGTATACACGTAACAAATATACACAGACATACAAAGATTCACGTATATAATAGTGTGATAAGCAAATAACTTTTATGGTTTTTCTTAATCACATCTTATAAATTTAATATTATTTTTATAAAGTTCGACGTTTATGTAGTTAAACTAAAGCTGTCGATATCAGGTGTAAACTTTCACCCGTGACGCGGACTCCGCTGGGAACATACGGGACCCGATACCGTGTTTAGGATTCCTCAAAATGGAATATAAAACCCGTTCGGAAATTTCAGAAGTTTGATGGGTATGGATTTTTGCTATGAACTTTGAATAGAATTTGCAGAGGTCAGATATTTTGAAGTTACTTAGTAGTATCTTAAATGTGTATCATAAAATTATAATGATGGCTAAGTACTTCTGATTTTGAGAAATAAATTTGTTTTGATGTTCTTAGAATGAAAGTTATATATATATATATATATATATATATATATATATATATATATATATAACAAAATAACAAATTCCGACCACGTGACCTCAACTTCTATGTCTCTTACTTCAAAATGACGAACTCCATATAAACTTGCATCCCCTATTTACCCTCTTACCGGATACATATCTAAATGTCCTTCTCTAGCGCTCACCTATGAAAGTTTGTGTAATTCTAGTTTCAGGCTTAGGCTTTGCTTTCAGATAATGAAAAAATGAATTTATTATTTAAAAAAAAATGAAGTACCAAGCTTATGTTAGTAAATTTACTAGTGTACTAGGTATGTTTTAACGATTATTATGGAATAGATAGACTATATATTATCTAATATGTTTTCCCGTGGGAATGAGATAATCTCTCTTGGTAATAAATATCATATCTCACTCTTCAGCTCCCTTCACACTATCTTCACACAAAAATTCACGCTTATCCCTTACTCTCTTTAGATGAGAGAAGGACAAACAAAGAAACACACTTTTATATTCATAATATTAGTATAGATAAATGAAATTATTTTCATGTGATTGTTTTAGTACTAATAGTATAATTTTAAAACGTAGAAACCGTAAAGTAGACAACAAATTGTTATTGAAATTGTCAAAATGCTCTTTCTTACTCATCATGTAATGACTGAAAAAAAAAAATCTAAATCAGAACTCAATCTGGTTGTGAAATTCTAAAGATATACTTTAAATTTTTTTTAGGGCGGAGGCATAGTAGGTGATGCTCGAAATCGCAGACAAAACCTGGTGATAATATATAACGAGATACTGCCTTTTTAGTTCATTGATTTTGCCCTTAGAACAAGTAAATAAGTAGTTTCTAAATAATAAAACATTTTTGGCTTAATATTTTCAGCAATTAGTAAATGCAGTGAACACATGCTCAATATCGTTCTTAATTTCCTTTTTTCATGTAATAGGCAATTTTCGGAAGATTACTTTGCGAGGTCCATTTATATTAAACGTTTATTATTTAGTATGAGAAAAATATATTAATTTTATAGTTTTATAGATTACAAATCCGTATTTAATATTATAGATATGAAAGTGTGTTTGTTTGTTTGTCCTTCTTTCACGTCGAATTAGAGTTAACGTCGAAACGGATTGGCGTGAGTTTTTGTTTGGAGATAGTTAGAAGGCTGGAGAGTGGTATAGGCTATTTTTACCGCGGGAGATTACCTCAATCCCACGGGAAACCACGTTATAATACAATCCGCAACAGCTCATCATACCTATGTATGTGTTTATATAATATTTTGGCTATCTGTCTGTACTAACTGTTAAAATGTATCTAGAGGCAAACCGAGTCAAAGCGAGGGTGTGCCGCTAGTAAAGTGTAAAATTATTATTATATTGGGAGTATTTTTCGAATTATGGATATCGTATACAAAATCTTTTAAACAAATAAAATAATACGTTTAGTAGTACAATGTACATATACCTAATAGACACAATGATTGATCAAATGACTTCAAAAATTTATTAAGTTATAAAGGAAATGAATGTTGAATATAAAAATGACAATTCTAAAATAAGCATGTTATAAAGTTATAAATCAATCAACATTTAATGTTGATTAGAATGCTTAGAAGAACTAAAAGTTTGACTTTAAGCCAAATTTTAAGGTTGATTCCCCATACAAACTTTTATCCCCATTTTCACCCTCTTAAGAGATGATTTCCGGGATAAAAAGCTACCAAATTTTATCTAAATCGATCAAGTAGATCCAGAGATTACCCCCTACAAACTCACAAGTTTACCTCTTTATAATAATAGTATAGATAGAATATTATAATAACAAAAGGCATCTAAAGACGCAAAGTCGCTAGTATTTCATATCGTATATATATATATATATATATATATATATATATATATATATATATATATATATATATATATATATATATAGCTGCCCAAACTACGTTCATACGAAAATTATACCATTTTAAGAATTGCTGTAAGAACTAATCAAGTAAAACTCACAGACGTATTTGCAAGTTTCTCAATTCGATCGTGCAAAAAAGTCGTATCGTATAAATGGCATCTATAATCCGCAATTAATGGCTCATCGTAGCAGAAGCTGTTTTTCATCGACTAATTAGACGAGCTGTCTGGTCAGCGCTTCTTGATGTTGAATGGTTATTTTATCTCGGTGTGAACATATTATTGTGTTTAAAAAATCTACTCACCTATACATATAATAAAATTCTGAGTTGAATCTGTATATTAAATATTTTTTGGAAAATCTTATTGCAATAGTCATTATTATCGAATTTTTGTCTGTCTGTGACCGCATGTCGAGAAAACCACTCGACAGATTTTGATTAAATTTGATATGACAATAGCTGGTTATCCGGGTCATATAGGATAGTCATATAGGATATCTTTCACTGCGAAAAAATATCTCTGAGAAATCTATACTAAACGTTAAAACGTAACTAGGGACGAACCTTTCGTTATAAATTCAAATATCATGCACGGTGAATTGTCAGATTAAAGTGCTAATGAATGTTAAATTAATATCTTAGTATTTGATTTAAATCAACTTATAATCATGAGCTTCTATATTGCTCAGTTTGACACTACGATTCCAAAATCTTTGGATTTACTTAATGGTTTATGTAGTACTAGCTTTCACTCAGTGTTTGAAATTTGACGATTATCGTTATTGAACGTTAAGGAAAACATATATTAATATAAACCTATTTTTTTTAAAACGAACTGTTTTCAAATATTTTTATTGATAACAATCAAGCTCGTTATTAGCTACTAAAGAACAGAAAATCGGTTGACAAACAGAGAAGGAAAAGGTATTGAACTGTTTTGTATTTGTAGAATATAAATAGGAAAATTAGGCTTCGTTTCTTCCAGGTATCAGTAATCACTATGTATATTATATTGAGATATTTATTTTAAGCATATATTAAATGTAGTCGTACATAAACATACTGACAAACAAACAAACAAATTGCCGCACTTATATTCGGAACGTCGCATCGAACGAGCTTTCCTGGTGCGAAGAGTTTGGGCCACTTTCAGTGGCATCCTAAGAGCTTTTGCTGACAGGTTTGGTTTTTAGTATTTGAACCATTGTCAAATGGTGCACTTGCTGACAAATCGAACCTGTCTTGGATAAGATTTAGAATAAAGTAGTTTAAGAGTGCTAACATTAGGTTATTGTGTCTTTCCTAATAAAATATGAACCTTGATGGTCAAAATAAATGATATATTATTATTATTATTAGATAGGATGTTAAGTTAATAGTTGTTAACTTATAAAGCGGAAAGATAAGCCATCACATATTAATAATAGAGAACATATATGTACATTTTCCGGATTACACGCCACCAATGGACTGTGACGCTGGTCTCGCAACGTCGACTGAGAGGCGCCGTATTGTCTAAGACTATTTAATACAAATGGTACATGAGAAATGTTAACCGTTTAAATCCATAACAACAATAAAATCCATATTTAATAGTATTATAAATGCAAAATTAACTGTTTGTTTGTTTATTTGTTTGTTTGTTACCTGTTCACGATTAAACGGCTGTACAGATTTATATGTAAATTGGTATGAAGATAGTTTGAGACCCTGAAAAGGATATAGGATGGTTTTATCCCGGAAATCATTTCCGTATCGTGAAAAGGAGGGTGAAAGTTTGTATGGGGTATCAATCATTTCTCAACTAAAGAATATAAAACTTATCATACCTATGTATATATACTATGTAGTCTATCTATTCTGTACTAACCTTTAAAACGTAGTATTTATATTATTAGGATAATAGTTAATTTAATTATTAATCTAATATTTAATTTTCCTTTACATAAAATTTTATTACTAACAAAACACTCGTATATCACTTCTAATACTTATACTCTGTCTCCTTGAGTATGAAATGCCGCCGTATAAGAAATTTATTACAATAAGTAGATGCTAGTGCTTTAACATAATGAATTCTATTGTTTGATATTAGAGTTCACTATCGCTTGCTGCATTTTAAGTTCTTAACGGAATTAGGCCCAGTTATATTGCCACTCTGTTAAAGTCCCTATCACAGTATATAATGTCATACGTGTAATTGAAAAATATCTTGTCTGAAAAATAGTGTAGAAGTTGCAAATTATTTGGCAAGACCACAGTTACATTAGCTTTAAAAAGCTTAAATTTAAATAAGCTTAATAAGCTTATACTACTAGTTGTTTCACTTGGCTTCGTTTGTGTGGCACTTCGATATAAGATATTTAATTCAGGAATAGATTTCCATTGAAATTAATAGATTTTGAAATTAGTTCATTAGACTTTTAAAAATTTAAACAAAATCACTATTGTATTAATATTACTAGTAAGAATTAGCACGATATTTTCAAATAATAAGTGATAATACAGTAAAAAAATAATATAAGTACTTATTAAAATAATAGCGAGTATTATTATTTTAGATTCGCTGTACTTATGAGTATCAAATATGCTTTTCTTTTAGAATATATTTCTAATTGTACAGAAATATCACAGATGGGCTTCATTTTAATAAACATAACTTGTTTTTATAAACCTTTTTTTAAGCTTAATTTTTGTTTTAAAGCTTAGCTTGCAATAAAGCAGACTTTATAAACGTAATATGTAGACAATATTTGAAAACATATAGATTCAATTAAAAATATTAAAGAAATAACTAATACCACACGAGTTTAGGAAGTTTTAAAAATATTCTCTATTATTAAATTATTATTTTAAGAATAATATCTCTGCTATTCATAAATTTGTAGAGCTTTTATAAAATATTTGGAGATATATTTCAATTTCATAGAAGTAAACTCCATGAAATACTTGAGAATAATTGAGAAAATATAGTTCACGAGCTTTTTTCCATTTTGAAAAAGCGTGCCAAGTGCGGGTTGTCGGACTTCACATATCTTTCGAAAACTTGCTAAGTTCTCTCAGATATGCAGGTTTCCTCACGATGCTTTCCTTCACCGTATGACGAGTGGTAATCATGTTGGAAATGATTCGCACATGAAAATATCAGAGGTGCTGCCTAATACAAATGGCTTATTAATATTTTTTAAGCCACGTATAGAATATTTAAATACCAGTATCAAATTGTTTGTTTTCAAGAGGATGTGGTTTAACACTAAAATTATGTTGAAGTAGTGTCATGACCCAATTTAGGATTTTAAATTAATTGTTTTTACAATAATTCATTCTGTGAAATAAAATAAAATCAGGCAGGCGAGTTGATTTTGATTACAACCAGATATCTCTTAAATTTTCAAATTATTTATAACGGATGTACAGATTCATTTATAATTTTTTTTATAATATAGTAGCGACTCACATTCGCTTCGCTCTGGATTAATTTGGTTTTATTTTTTTTCGTGGGACATTATTTTTTTCTAAAATTAAAGTAACCTAAGTCACTCCTTATTACATCGGCTATCTGCCAGTGACAGTCCCGTCAAAATCGGTTGAGCTATTTCAGAGATTAGCCGGAACATACAGACAGACAGACAAAAATTGTAAAAAATGTTGTTTTGGTATACGTACCGTGTATATATCCATATCAACTGCCTCGGTGGTGTAGTGGCTAGCATGTACGGCTGCACATCCTGAGGTCCTGGGTTCGAGTCCCGGGTCGGGCCAAGTTTAGTTATTGAGTCTTTCTGTATAGTAAGCCTCAGTAACAGCCCGGAGTTGGGAAGTTGGCGGTGTTTCACCCCCGTGCCTCGGAGAGCACGTAAAGCCGTCGGTCCTGCGCCTTAACTCTCACCGGTCGTGTCGAGTAGTCGTCCCACTGGAGTATGAGAGTGACAGGAATAGAGAGTGCACTTGTGTCTGCGCGTACACTTGTGCACTATAATATTTAATTCTATATAATAATAATCTATAACTGCGCAGTTGGCTAGTCTCAATGAGATTGGCCGCCGTGGCCGGAATCGGTCAGGAGAACATCATCATCATCATCACATCATATCCATATGTATTTAGTAAAAAGCGCTTTTTTTAATGTTACAAACAGACACTTCAATTTTATTCATCTATATAGATATAATGTAGATATTTTTTTTACTAATAGAGTTAAAGATACAAATTAAATTAGCTTAATAACGATTACTATACGCTAGTGTGAAAGTGTTCTTTACTATAAGATGCGTTAGCGTCGTGATTTATTAATGTTTTGTCCGTGTCACGGTTAACAAGGGGTGTATTTTTCCAAGTTTCAAAATTCCCTATTTTCTGGATAATGTATTTTCAAAGAATTGTGCTTAATTAAGTGTTCATTTTACTCATATAAAATACAAGCAACGCGCTCTTGCTTCGCTCGGATTCGTCCCTAAGTACGTTTTAACGGTTAGTATGGACTATGGAATAGATAGACTATATATGATGGTATTGCCTTCCACAGTAAACAGAAGAAAGAATTTTTTAAGTCGCATTAGTAGTTCCTGAGATTAGCGCGTTCAAACAAACAAACAATCTCTGCCTCTTTAATAATATCAGTATAGATGTTAAAATGTAATAATATTAATTTGTTAGGCATCGCACTCATAAGTGTTTTTATTTACCACTAAATATAGATTAAGCTTCACTCAAAAGCTCGATAAAACTGAGCTTGAGCTGTATTTTTGAATTTGACTGATTCAAAAGGAAATTTATCTTTACTTTTGATTCTGATTTGAAAATTGTAGGAATTCCCAATAAAACCTGTTATGTAAAAATCTGAAGATTAAGTGTTTTTAAAGAAGGTCAAAGTCAAAATTCCGAGGACCCCCAAAAGAGCGTGAATGAAGAGAATAATAACAATGGAAGAATCAAAAGAGGTTCGAGATTATAGCACTTGTATGTGCATGCATGCATGTGTGTATACGAATACATATACCTGGAAAACAAGAACCTAACTTTTTATGAAGTCAGTTTGAGTTATATGTATATTCGTCGAATTATATAGGTACACAAAAAATACTATTCTATAGGTATGTATTATAATAAAATTCTGAGTCGAATCTGTACATTAAATATTTATTGGAATATCTCGTTAAATTAATAGTCATTATAATCAATACAGAATTTATAGTTTTTTAATATTTGTCTGTCTGTCTGTTTATTTATCCGTCTGTCTGGGAATGTATCACGAGAAAACCATTAGACAGATTTTGATGACATTTAATATGATTATAGCTGGTTATCCGGGTCAACGTATAGGATACTTTTTACTGTGGAAAAATATCTCTCTCTAATGTATAATAACCATTAAAACGTACCTAATTATAAAAACGTAACAAATAAAATCCATTAAAATTTAAAGTAAAAGCTCTATTTGATAATAAAATATCATTACTGCCACATGACCAGCCAGCGTGTGAAGGTTTTACACTGATTAACTTAACTACGAATATTTGCATAATGCTCTTACTTGTTTACATTTACTTGTGTTATATGCGATAACGTATATTTCCAGTTCACCTTTACATATTTATAGCAAATGGATGTTGTTTTTTAAGTATATTTTTGACTGATTTGTTTTTTTTTAAATAGATTATATACTAAAGTGGTACTAGCTAAACATTTGCGCGAATATTTGACATTTTAAATGAAACTTTTTTTAATTTTCGTAGTCTTATTTTCATTTTTCCTTGATTACCGACGTTTTGCTTGACGAATGTTGTCACTGAAGAGACTACAGTTCTAGACTAGGTTTTTAGATTTTCTTTAATATTATTACCTTTGAGACATCTAAAACCTTAGTCTCCCCCGTGACCATAATAATTGGTGTCTTCTTCTTCTTAAAGTACGTTCTTTCGAAGGTTGACCATTGAGGCAACTTCTATCTTTGGTGCTGCGATTCTGAATAAGGAACGAGTGCTTCTTCCAAACCATTGGCGTAGGTTTTTCAGCCAACATGTTCTTATTCGACCCACACTTCCTTTTCATTGGATCTTGCTCTGTATGATGAGTTGTAGTAGGTCATATTTTCGGTTTCTCATTATATTCTTCTCATTATTTTACCGGTGGTAGGACTCTGTCAAGCCTGAGGAGTCCGACTGGATGGGTACCACGCCCTTATCTATTTCTGCCGCCAAGCAACAATGATTGCATTGTTGTGTTCCGGTTTGAAGGATAAGGTAGCCAGCGCAATTACAGGCAAGAGGCATATCATCTTAGTCCTCACAGTGACAACGCACCTGTGGTTCTGCATTTTTGTTACTTAAAACCTAAGTGCATGAACCGTAGGTGTTATGGGCGACAGGTACTGCTTTCTATCAGGTAGCCTGTCTGTTCCGTCACTGAATCGCATAAAAAAAAAATACGGCCGAGATATTCAAGCTTTCTTTTCTTTACTAAATATACAACTTCTGGTTTTTTCTTTATGCGACTTAGCACGGTTACGGTTTTTATTTTGTTTCTGCAGGATATCTTTAACATTCTCCTGTATACCCACATTTTGAAGGCTTCAATCTTATAACAGCTCGATTCTGTGAGGGTCCATGCTTCAACACTATACAAGAGAATGGAGAAAACATGAATGGTGTAAAGCATTCGAAACTTCGGAAACCAAAAATATAAATAAATCCGTAAAAACTCGAAAAAAATAGTTTCATTTCAAATATAAAAGTAGTTTTAAATAAATTTTAAGAAAAAACAAATACTTTGAAGTTACTATTATGAAGTTTGTATATTTTTGTTTAAAAGTCATTCTTGACAATTAATTCAGAACTTTTAAACGTAAGTTTTGATGAAGAAACTTTAATAACTACATAATCTTAGCTTTTATTAAAATTGACTCTGTGACGTCTAATTATAAAACTAATCTTACCTATATGTGAAACCCCTAAAGTGATCGTATCATATAAGGGGTTTTATCTCGTAAAGAGAGGCATTACGACATGCAAGACTTTCCGCGCTTCTGTCTCAATAATTTACAAAAATAAAAACCCGACTGCGTAAAAAGTAAACTAAAAAGATGAGAACAAATTGTCAAAAAATATAGTATTATGCAGTTATAGACATGTTTTATACTTGCTGCGAGTCTATGTGTATCGTATGACTCCGACTACATAATAATATGTTTTTTCGTCAACTTGTTTTCGTCTTTATAGCTCACTTTTTACGCAATCCTGTATTTTATTTTTGTAATTTTTTTTTTTATTTACAGATTTTTAGTTTTGGTTAGTTAAACATTTTTAGTTTTATTTAACGATTTCTTAACATAAATTATTTTTAAACATAAGTTGTGTATATTTTTTAAATCTCCTCCTAAAAATCTGTACTTTAATTCCCCACTCGATTGATTCAGACGAAAAAAATTTTTTTAAAGACACCAAATTCACGCCTAGGATCTGCCATTATCATTTTTAATGACATCTATATTTATACCCTATCACACTCGCAAGCAAAACGAATCTAACCACATATGAATCAACAATATCGGTTAAACTGTTTAGTAATTACGAGGGAATATATGGTCGGACATACATACATACGTACAGGTCAAACACCCTCCTTTAGGATTCGCCGGAGTAGAGTAAAAACGGTTAACCGTATAAAAATGTTTCAAACAAAGATTGCAAAGAATTTCATGCTTTATAAAAAAGCAACACATTTGCGTAAAACTGGTTTTTTGTGACATTTGATCTTTAATATATTAAGACGATCACACGAGATTATATGAGATATTTGACAAATCATGTAGAATGTCAAAACAAAGGTTTATACAATTTTTCAGCTTATTACTTTAAATTTCAAGGTTGATCCCTTTTTTGACTTATTTGACCTTACTACTTATTATACACTAGCCTACATACGTATGTATAATAAAATTCTAGCTGAGTTGAATCTGTATATTAAATATTTTTTGGAAAATCTTATCGAAATAGTCATCATTATCAATACAGAGATCGAATCTAAAGTTTTTAGAATTATTATCTGTCTTTCTGTCTATCTGTCTGTCCGTCCGCCCGTCTGTCTGTCTGGGAACGCATCACAAGAAAAACACTGGACAGATTTATATCCGGGTTAATATATACTTTTTACTGCGGAAAATATCACATTTCTGAGAAATAGGGACGAACCCGAGCGGAGTGAGGTTGAGTCGATAGTTAATAAATAAAAAGTTAAGTAAGTAAGTTAAGTTAAAGTAAGTTTTACATATATATGTTTTGGTGATGTAATCTTGACATATTTCTCACACAATATTAAAAAAAATAATAATAACATATCGTTGTGTGTAAGATGTTAGCTCAATATAAAATAGTTGCAATAAAACTCTATTTTATAACAAAGACGGGTGGGTGGGAAGAAGAATGTACGCTTTATTGATTCTTAGTACCGTCTGGTTTCTAAATTAACATTTGAAATCTATACTAATATTATAAAATTGAAGAGTTTGTTTGTTTGTTTGGTTGAACGCGCTAATCTCAGGAACTACTAATCTGATTTGAAAAATTATTTTTGCTTTAGATGGCCCATTAACCGAGGAAAGCTATAAGCTATATATCATCCCGGAAAAACTACGGTTCCCGTGGGATGGATTTGTTTTTGTCTAGGGACGAACCCGAAGCGAAACGAGGGTGAGTCGCTAGTACTATATATATGTAATACTAATAACGTGTTTTATATTTGAAACCAAAAATAATTGAGTATTTTTTTATAGTTCAAATTTAAATCATGTAGGTTATTTGTACTAGAAACCTGCCCTCGTTTTACACGTTTTAGTTTTAAAATATAATAAGCCCCTTGGTTTTTCCGAATACATGTTGCGATGTCCTACATTTTCTCTCAATATATACATAAAGATAATAGTTCACATTGTTGTGTAAATTTAAATAAACTATGACAATTAACACAACTCTACCCTTATAGCTGATGTTTTGATAATAAAAGGGGTCTTCCAAATAATTGAAACAAACAGGTTCAATAAATTGAACCTCCGATTTCCGTCATAAAAAACTGTGCTAGTGTAATATTTCCCATGCAACTCACATGTAGTAGGGATAAAAGAGGATCTCTTTAGAAACCTGCAAATATTTGTGCAGAGGCCCGCTTAATAACGATTCTCCATAGACTGTGTAAGATAAAACACACCATATCTCATAGAGATCAGGTCGAAAACGTAGTACCAGTTAAGTAGAACAAAATTATATATCACCTAAGTTCACCGTGGAAGTGGTGCAAACGCTCCAAATAATTCATTCATAGCTTCCATTGTTCAGATAATTGGTTCTATTTGCCCGTGGAATTATGAATATTCTACAACACTGATAAAATGGAGGCTTATTAATTGTAGAATTGGTAAATTAAATGAAATGCAATAAAGATTTTGAATATATGTATGTGTTTCAGAGAGTCAGAGATAGAAGGAGTGATACAGAGCAGAGAGAGGGATAGCGAATTTAAATAAAATTTTGCATGGTAATACCTTATATCCCCAGTCAACATTTTAGATACTTTTCATCCCGGAAAGTTAAAGACCTCCCGTGGAATAGTTAAAAAAACTATAGTAACTTATACAGCTTAGTAAACAAAAACTACTAATTGGATTTTAATGAAACTTTACAACTAGGCTACTTTTTATCCCCAAAAAATTTAACAAATAGGCTACTTTTTATCCCCAAAAAATGTACGGTTCCCGTGGGATAGATTTGGTTTTGTTTGTCTAGACGTGAATCCGAGCGAAGCGAGGGTGAGCCGCTAGTATTAGAATAATTAATTATTATTTTCATTCTTAGTTTGTTCGCAGAGTTTCTCAAGCTAAAACCAAAAGTACGTCTATTATATTTTCTAAAGGTTTTTGAACTCATAATCTTACGGGTCAAGCGGTTTATTAACCACGCGGCTTATTTTTTGTTTTCACTTTTGTATACAACATTTCAATTTTTCAAATAAAAAACTCTGTTTTTTGTCTTAATCTAAGTATTTCTTCTTGGCTTTATTAAATAAACACGTATTTGACTTTATGCTAGGAATTTCTTTTTCTATGTAAAAAGTTAAAATTTCACTATGGACTAACATTTATTTGGTTAATATATTTAGGTCTGGACGAATGTGTTCTGGGTATATTATACAGACCCAGGTACAGTGCAACTTAGTGGATATATAGAGTGTAACGAGATTATTTAACAAAAATATTGTATGTATGAATTTTTTTTATTTTTATAGATTTTTCTAAGAGAAAAAGTAACGAGCTTTTGTACGAACTTGCATCTTTTCTAGATAGTAAAAAATGCTTTCAGTCAAATGGGTATTAAGTTTTAAAAATGTTTAAACTAACCCATGTTACTGTTTATAATAAATAAGGAAGTATATCTTTAGAATAACTGTGGATCTGAGAATCAAGTCGGGTGTTATCCACCTGTCATCCGCGAGAGATGTATATTTGGAAATCCCACACCGGCAGAGAATATAATGTAGACGAGTCTATATTGTACAAGTAGCAAGTTCTAATTTCCATTTTAAATATATATTTCATAGAGGTCCTTTATTTCATATTTTAGCTATTTACTACATTGTTTTTTTTTAAATTCCATGAAAACCAGACAATGGAAATTAAAATCACATGAATTTTGAAAGTTTTATAGTAATTATTACACTTTTAAAGAATTAAAAAAAAATTGATATGATTAGCGAAGATATTGCATATATTACATAGAAAATATTAAAGATAATTCTCGAAAGATATTAAGGAGCCAGTAAAAAAAATATTACTTTGTTCTTTAAAGAAATACCAGTAATTCACATTGCCAAATGGTACTAAGCAAGAACTAAGATAAAGAAACTAGATAAAGAAGATCAAGAATCACATTAAGAAGTTAAATTATATATTTATATTTAGCCCTTTTTAACGTCCCACTGCTGGGCACGGTCCTTCCTTGAATACAAGGGGTATCATGGTTGGCGGACTTTACATGTCTTTCGAAAACTTGCTAGGTTCTCTCAGACATGCAGCTTTCCTTCACCATAAGACAAGTGGTTATCATGTTGGAAATGATTCGCACATGAAAATATCAGAGGTGCGAGACTCGGGATTTGAACCTGCTTTACTCGTTTTCCCAAGCGAGCGTGTTACCATTGGATTACAATTACCTTTATTTTCTATGAAAATAATATTTGTCATATCTAATATTAATTCATCTTTGAAGCAGTCAGTCCGGAGCGATGACGTCATAATCCTAAAATATATCCACCCAGTTATTAATGCTCCTGTTCCAACGGCGTAAATTTAACGATACTATTGTGTTGTTATCAGCTGATTACATTAGTAGCTCGTACATTATTAATTGGTTTAGTAATATATTAAAGTTATACTTCTTTTGGCACGTTTGGAATAAATAATGAGAGTAAATTTTTTATGATGCGCGCGCACGCTGACAGCCAAAAAGCGACATGATGAAGTTAGCTGAAAGCGACGTGATGAAGTTAGTTACATTCCTTTAACAGAGAATTGTGACATACGGGATGAAATCTTTAGCTATTTTTGTTCTGTTAAACCAAAGAAGTACAACTTCTTACGTGCGTATATAAGTACATAAACGTTTTTATTTTTTTTTATTTAGCTTTTCAGCAGAGTTATATTTTACAACGACTTTCAGCAGGATAAATAGTATCGCATCTCACTGTCCAGTCTATAATTTATCCTTATTGCTTAAATGTGTCATTGTATGTAAAATATTAATTTTTATCCGCGGCATTATTTTATTGGAATTTCAGTTATGCAACTTAAGAAAAGTTAGTTTATGTACTTAGATTTTTGCTACTAAAAATCTGAAAGAACATTTATTCTTTCAAATTTTTAGTAGCAATAGTGTTTCTTGAAGCAGGATTAAGGGTGAGTGAATAACGGCTCAATCGATTTTAACTTTTGTTGACGGCTAAGTATGTAATTGAAAGTGATATAGGCTTAAAGTCTTTTGATTGCTCCCTTTCGTCCTTTTTCTCTGCAAAAGAGGTTGTCTGGCAGAGATAACTCATTTATCAATAAGGTCGCCTGTTCTGCTTTTTCTTTCAACTATTTATGTCATGTAAAGTGGTTTGCAATAAAGGACATTTCTATTTGTATTTGCTACTTTTTCTTAAAAGAAAAGAATTATTTAATATTAATTATTAAAATATTATATATTATATACTTTATTTAAAAAAAATGAATGCTTTTGTATGGGGATTTTACGATTTTAATGGTATTAAATAAAATTCAATTTTATTTAATTACACTTTTATAAGTACTTTTGTTTCGTGAACTTTATCTAAATATCCCCTCGAGAGTCGCGGGCACACCGGTGTGCCAGTTATTAACAATTGTTTTACTTAGAATTTAAAGGTGATATAGATATTGTATTCTCCCTTCATACACCTGTATTCGAAAATAATTTTTGGAATCATATGTACATATGTATATGGATTTACTCAGTTTTATAAAAAGATTAATTCCTGTATTTAGAAATACGACAGAAACATAATAATATCATAATATATAATATTATGATATTAAATTAAAGCAAGATATATAATATAATACAGTAACAGTAAGAATAATATAAGCTACTATATTATTCTATGGAGATAAGATACACTTACCAAGTATAATGAAAGATATAAGGGTACATCACTATACAGAAATTTAAAGCGACGGTACGCCATCAGGTTACCCTATAAAATATTAACTAAAATGTACTGAATTTAGTACGGCCTGGCGCTATTATTGGTTTAACTTACATCTGACCCTTTGACGTGAAACGACCTTGTTTTGAGCTTTTTATTATAAGTAAGCTTTTTCGTATGAAATACGAATTTGCAGGTTTAGAAATATTTTCGTGTATCTTCTCATGTTTTTTAAAGGTTAATAGAAATCAAGCAATAAGCATTTCATGTATTTGACCTATTCTAAATTATTATAAAATACAAACAAAAAATAATGGGTGCGTGTAACCTTTACGCGCGGTTGAAGTAAAACTCTTTTGGCAAATATCGCAATTAAATTAAAACAAATCGATAATTAAATAAGACATATAAGGCATATTACAATAATATATTTATAGAATATTATATATGGAAAGACTATAATATTATATAATATATATTTGTCAGACAATCTCATTCTCTCGCCGGCTTTATCTAGACTAATATTATATAGAGGTAAAATTTGTGAGTTTGTGAGCTCGTAGGGGGTAATCTGTGGATCTCCTGAACCGATTTAGATGAAATTTGGTAAGAAGATAGTTAGAGACTCTGGGAAGGACATAGGATACTTTTTATCCCGGAAATCATTCCTTAAAGGTATGAAAATGGGGATGAAAGTTTGTATTGGGAAGCAAGCTAGAAAGACAAACCCGAGCGTGGGTGTGTTTGTCTCTTTTTAGTGTCGCATTTTTGTTTCATAGAGTTTCAAAACACAACGATTCTAAAGAAGTTTCACTTCAAAAATGCTGTTATAAATTCTCTTCCCTTTTTTTACGTAGCATATACAGCAATACATCGATGTGATTTTTTTCAATAAAGCTAGTTTATGAGTCGTAGAGATCCATAGGTTTCATTTAGGCATATGTAATAGTTGTCTAGATTTGCTAATTTTTTTGCAAAAAAATATTGAAAGACTTACTATAAGTAGAACCTGAGCAAACTAAAAAATCTTTATTTCTTATTAGTCATTTGTGTAATCTATAGCTATACATATAACTAATAAAAGTACCTATGTTTATAAAATTCTGAGTCGAATCTGTACATTAAACGTTTTTTGAAAAATCTTATTGAGAAATTATTATCGTTACAGAGGCAGAATCTATAGTTTTTAGAATTTTTGTCTGTCTGTCTGTCTGTTTGTCTGGAAATGCATCACGAGAAAACCGCTAGACAGATTTCGATGAAATTTGGTTTGATAATAGCTGGTTATCCGGGTCAATATATAGGATACTTTTTACTCAGGGAAAATATCTCATCTCTCAGAAATCTATACATAAAACGTAACTAGGGAATAAACCGAGCGGAGCGAGGGTGAGACGCTAGTAAGTAATAAAGATTTTTCTTGTATACCAGGGATTACCTCGCGCGACGTTGAATCTACGAACTCCCTTTGATATAGCAATGCAGACACGCTACAAGTATGCCACAAGTTGCTCCAAAATATATTTTAATACATAATAGAATAGTCAACTTAAAGTATACATTTAATCAAGATTTTGACGATACCTACAGAAATGTAAGCTCTAAGTCCACTGCATAATTGATTAGACTAGATTTCGTATCTTGAATCCGAGGTTTGCATTGTACACCCTGCTACTTCACCTGTGAAATATTAACTTGTAAGCCTTATTACGAGGCAATAAAGACTATTTTAACATTTAAAAATCTTTTCATCTGGGCATACTTCGTATGAATTATTGACATCAGACGAGCGCAGTTTCGCAGACGGTAAGAAAAATGACGGTGTAGCGGAAATCTATTTGAAACATTAAATCACATTATGTATTCAAAGATTAGTTGCTAGTTATAGTTTTTCATGTCCTCAATTGTTGACAACATAAGAATTTTATTTTATTAAAAGTAACCTGTAAGTACATAGGTAAATTATAATCTATACTAATATTATAAAGCTGAAGAGTTTGTTTGTTTGTTTGGTTGAACGCGCTAATCTCAGGAACTATTAATCCGATTTGAAAAATTCTTTTTGCATTGGATAGCCCGTTAACTGAGGAAGGCTATAGGCTATATATTATCCCGGAAAAATATACGGTTCCCGTGGGATAGATTTGTTTTTGTCTAGGGACGAACCCGAAGCGAAGCGAGGGTGAGTCGCTAGTTTATAATATAGAGACAATTGAGGTACACGTGAAGTAACTACCGGTGGTTGACGTAGACTAAATACTCATTCGAGTGAATGAGTATATGAACAATATGATAGACATACAAGTATCTATCCGCCGCTAGGTACAACATTATGTGTCTTGTACACCGATAGTATTCGAAACTTCTTTTTCATATAGTAGAAAATATTATATACTTTCTTAGATTTCTTTTCCTTTTGGATTCTTTCGCAGATTTATATTGATTTTTGGTTCCCGACGTTTCGAATGCTTTACACCAATCATGGTCACGGGAGAGATTAAGGTTTTAGACGTATCAAAGGCGTTATATACTTGTTACAGACAGTACCTACCCAGAATTTTACTAAAATGTGTATTTTCATTGTTAATGATGTAAAATATAAAGAAATGTAATTTCTTCGTTAATATTTACGGAACTAAAATTTATAACTCACTCAATTGTGGAGTGAGTAATCACAAAGAACAATAAAACTCGCGGTCTAACGCCTAGTAAATAGAAAATTGGATTAAAATTATCTCTTGTCATTGAAATAGTTATTTAATTTTAGACTAGTGACTTACTCTTGGTTTGCTCTTGTCCGTTGGTTGTATAATACACCTATGGATATTGCTTTATTTTATATCGTTAAGGCAGTGCACGCCGATGAAGCAAAACGACAACCATTTTTTCCCCGACTTTAATTAAAGTTATTATGATTTCATATAGTACGCCCTTTTATCGGAATAAAATATAGCCTATAGCACTTGGTGGTAACGTACTCGTAGCTTCCTATAACAACGAACAAACTTACATATTTATAAATATATATAAACTTACAAATATTGCTTTATTTACAATACAGGAAATTACAAATATACTTACTTAATTATAAAACAAAACAAATGTACACATTATTATTACTGTATATCATATCTGCGTGGAATAATGGCAAGAATGATAGCCGCATTCCCCCGTAGAATGGCAATGCCGATTCTTTGGGCGAAAAACGAGCTAGCTTTTCTGTCATCAGTAGAGGCGATGAGACGAGGTGTTATGTTTTTTAAGAAGTGCTTAGCACTTTGACACCATGGACCAAAGATTTCAGCAAATGGTACAAATTATACCACCACCAGTGGTAGGACTCTGTCAAGCCTGAGGAGTCCGACTGGATGGGTACCACCCCCTTATTTATTTCTGCCGCCAAGCAACAATGATTGCATTGTTGTGTTCCGGTTTGAAGGATAAGGTAGCCAGCGCAATTACAAGCAAGAGGCATATCATCTTAGTCCTCACAGTGACAGCGCACCTGCGGCTCTGTATTTTTGTTACCTAAACCTAAGTGCATGAACTGTAGGTGTTATGGGCGACAGGTACTGCTTTCCATCAGGTGGTCTGTCTGCTCGCTTGCCACTAAAAAAAAAAAACCTCTTTATAATATTAGTGTAGATTTTACTACGTGTGTGTCCATGGGGAAAATATTTTCTTAACCGTGATACAGTCTATATTAGAAATAAGCAGCGTCACACCATATGTGAGATCAATGTAACTTTCACATAACATAATAATATCAGTACTAACATCTGTACATATTTCGTATATTATGTATAAAAGATATTTGCTATGGTAAATAGTATACAAATATTGAAACGCACGAACTTAATGATATTTCATTAATAATGTAAAATAAAACATGGCGGCGGTTCATTCAGTACGAAACCTCGTTTCCCTACACAAAGACCTCCACCTATTCACTTTAAACGTCAAAGACGCGTAGAGTAGTGAGTGGACAGAGATAATTTTTAAATACCATTTTATTGTATCAACTAGCGACTTACCCTCGCATCGCTCGGGTGCGTCCCTAGGTACGTTTTAATTTTTTTCAGCAAAATCCTAATTCTTTTTCTATAATAAAAGTAGCCTAAGTTACTCCTTATATTATCAGCTACCAGTGAAAGTCACGTTAAAATTAGTCCAGCCGTTTCGGAGATTAGTCGGAACAAACAGACAGACAGACAAAAAATTTAAAACTTGTGTTTTTCTTATAAGTACCGTGTATAATTTCATATGCATTTAGTATAAAGCTTTTATTTTGACATTAGAAAAAGACACTTCAATCTATATAGATTGTATGCATTCAGCCCTTTTTAACGTATCTCTTACATTAGCACACTGACGCTCTTTAAATTAAATTGACGATTCAAAAGTACTTGTAATAAGCCTATTTGAATAAAGTTTCATTTCATTTCATACCTCCTTAGTATAACAGAATAATTTAATACCACACATGCATATTTTTTTAAATATTAATTTCTCATTACTCTGTGCAAATTAATGCAAGAGCCCGTTGCTTGGCGGCTGGCGGCTTCCTTGGATCAGATTTTACTTTCACACTAAAGATTTGCCGAGGGACTTTCTTAAAACCTATTACAAATAAATTGGGGTGGAAACGTTAATAGCTTTTAAATATCCTTAAAATACACTCGCATTCATACTATATTAAAAAAAAAGTGTATGTGTGTACTTATGTACGTAGACGTTATACTTCTTTGGCATAACAGAACAAAAATAGCTAAACATTTCATCCCGTATGTCACGACTCTTTGTTTGTAAAAGGAATGCAGCCAACTTCATCATGTCGCTTTCAGCTAACTTCATCATTTCGGTTTTCGGCTGTCGGTGTGCGGGCGCATCGCAAAAATTTTACACTTATAATTTTTTTCAAACGTACCAAAAGAAGTATAACTTCAAAAATGTATATTTTTAATAATTTTCCAAATATATAACTTATAACAATATATCAAGAAATATATTATATCAATTTTAAGCAATATTGATCGACCCAGACGAATAAATATATTCAAATCTTCATTTTGTACATAAAAAGTATTTATGGCTTTATTGGTTATCTTTTACATAATTATAGCTGGATTTAAAATATTTTAACCAAATCATTACAGTAAAACTAAACTAAAAATATTATTTAAGGTTAGGTCACTTTTCCACCAATATACTAGATTAAAAAGCCACTATATAGTTTTTCTTTTTAATAATTCTCTATAAACGAGTCTTATTTCCAGACATAATTGCTTCTAAGTTAAAAGGCATACATTAAATTCTACTGACCCAAGTTAAGATTTCGACTAAAGTTTGTAAGTTAAATGTAATAACTCAGCTTTGTAAGTTCATGAAGTTAACTTACTGAAGTACTAAATGGTATGCAATGAAATTTACAGTTTTCAACTTTAGGGGATGATTTCATTCGCTTCCATAAATATAAGATGAATTCTATATTAAGTACTCAGACTAAAGAGTCCATAAACTCTACCTATCTATATGGATTCCGTCAAATGAAATATTAAAGTCAAAAATAGTAGCGTTTTTTCTCGATTTTTTCATACAAATTGCTTACTTTTTTTTTAAATAAGGGAATTTTTATATAGAGGTTATAGTTAAATGAACATACAACTTTTGAGACGATATATGTATAATAAAAATAGTACTATATTCTTTCGTATATTTAAGCATAAGTTCTCATCTTCTTGAAAGACAGTAGCATAATAGTAGCTAATTTAAACTTTTTTCACTATTATAATAAAATCCGATAACAATTTTCATATATTAACATTTATTTACTTATCACTCAGTATACAAATTGTTGTTTGTATACTATTTTAAAACATTATTGTTTGGCTTCATGTTTAGTTCTATGACACTCTGTTTCAGTTTGAGATTAACTTTTTTTTTTTTTATGAGATTCAGTGACAAACGAGCAGACAGACCACCTGATGGAAAGCAGTACCTGTCGCCCATAACACCTACGGTTCATGCACTTAGGTTTTAAGTAACAAAAATGCAGAATCACAGGTGCGTTGTCACTGTGAGGACTAAGATGATATGCCTCTTGCCTGTAATTGCGCTGGCTACCTTATCCTTCAAACCGGAACACAACAATGCAATCATTGTTGCTTGGCGGCAGAAATAGATAAGGGGGTGGTACCCATCCAGACGGACTCCTCAGGCTTGACAGAGTCCTACCACCGGTAACTTAGAAAAATATTTGACAATACCTATCTGAGATGTAGTAAAAATTAAAATAACCTTTCTATTTCGCTACGTATTGCTCGAGAACAGCTCCATCGATTATTTTTTAATCATTTAATCACTTTAAATATTTAGTGGTAATTCGGGTGTAACTTTTTAAGCTGTTTTATTCCAATCAAAGATTTAGTGCACTTTTTTTCGTCTATCTCTCACTGGTCAAGTATGCCGAGTACGATAACTTACGATAAGGAACTTCATTCTAAAAATAACTATTTATTATTACGGTTAATATAGGTTAGTATGGATTATATAGATTATATATTATACATATATATACATAGGTATGATGAGTTGTTGTGGGTTGTATTATAACATGTTTTCCCGTGGAAATGATATAATTTCCCGTGGTAAAGTAGCCTATGTCACTCTCCAGCCCTCTAACTGTCTCCAAACAAAAAATCACGCTAATGCGTCACTCTGTTTCAACGTGAAAGAAGTACAGACAAACAAACAAACACAGTTTCACATTTATAATATTAAAATTAGTAAATTAATATGGATGTTAATCAAAGTAGTGTAACTACAACATATCCAGTACAAAGTTTAAACTTGTTATATATGACAGAGTGATTAATGTATAAACTATGACTCTTGACAGCTTACTTGTTACTTAAGCTACTGACTTCGCTAGCCGTTCTCTACTATATGACGCTCGATACTCGATAACGAGCGCGTTAAATATTCATTCAAAAATTAAATCGTGTAGTTTAAAATTGGTGTGCAATAATTGTTTTTTTTAAGAGATTTATGTCTTTTAGATAAACAAGGACGAAAATTATAAATGTAAAAAATTATGAGTTGCTTACTCCTTATATGTACGTAGTTTAGTAGATCGTTAGTTTTCAGGTGGTTATCGGTCTGGAGGATATTAATATTATCACATTTACTAAAAGCTCCTATGCTATTCATTACACTATTCAATTTATTACAGCTATCCATATATTATACGAATATATCTATTTACATTGTCAATGTTATTGTTACGCTGTGGAGTGCACCGACCTTGAGAAGAGTGTTGTGACCCTACTTGCTGTGCCAGCGGTTGCGGGTTCGAGTCCCGCTGGGGCATTCATTTGTGTGATGAGCTGTAGTCAGGGGTGTTTATATTTATAATATGTATGTATTTAAAGTTATATATGTGTAGTGTATCAACTATCTGGTATCCATAACAAAATCCTCGTAGCTTACCATGGAACTAGATGGTGCTTTGTGTTAATGTTCCAACATATTATTATTATTTCTTTACAATATTTTCATTTGCTCACAATAATATTATAATAATGATAAATAAAACTAAATGACATTCAAAACCAAAGCTTAAATTAAATATTGTGTTAAGTATATTTTTATATACTAGAAGCCATACCTGATGTAAATTAATAAGTTAATAAATTAATAGAAATACAAAGATAGGCGAAGTCGCAATGCGAAACTAGTATGCAATTATTCCCTGAACGTAAATTTCTTGTATGCGAGCTACGGCTACTGAAAACACTTGCCTCATGTTCGTTGGCGTACATAAATTGCTTTGTCACACGTCGATGCAATCTTGACACAATTACGACGTTGGAAATCTTGACACGACATGCTTACATGCCTTATGTTGTTTGCTGAATACTATATCTCAAACATCTTTTATGGTGGTCTGGTTATTTTTTTCTATTATATTTCAAATACTGCTTTAATTTAATTGAACTAGGGCTAATTATTGGGGTTATTGGGTTCATAATAATTATATCCCAAATAAAGTTGCGAAAGGGGCAGGAAGAAGAAGATAATTATAATACTAATTATAGGTCTTAGATTTAAGTGAATATTTAACATTTTAAATAAAATTATATTTACTGTAAAGCATTCAAAGCGTCAGGAATCAAAAATATAAATGACCACGAAATAATTCGTAATTAATACATTCGAACTTAATACGTTTTCTTTAACACTTTACCCCTTATTTTGTATTTATTTTTAAAAATTTAATTTAAATATTATTCTGTGGAAAGATAAATGAAATTAAATTACACTATGGGAAATAACATATGACCTTCAACCTTTATCGTAGCCTTTATCCCGGAAATCATCTCTTCAGGGAGTAAAAAGTTTAGGGAAGTCGAAATTTGTATGGGAAATCAATCATTTCTTAAGTAAGGGATATAACTTTTTTATTCTTTAAAGTACTTACCTACTTTTCTATACTTATGTAATATGTATGTATGTAAATATACAACCGTTAAAACGTACCTAGGGACGATCCCGAACGAAGCAAGGGTGACTAGCTAGTATTTAAGTTTATAAATGCTTTGTCATCGCTGGCATGAATCGTGACCATTCGCATTCTCATCACGTTTTACCTTTGGCTAGAGTTAGGTACTACTCAATCTTTGTTTGTATCAACAAATATTATGTTACGTGCTCATGTTTTTAGATTCGTAAAGTTTCAGTTATGAAAATTCTGATTAAAATTCGATGTTTAGTTTCAAATTATCGAGTAAGATTTTTTGATCCAGTTTAAATCTAATATTATGTATTAGACATTTTTCTAGCATTTTTTATAATTAAGTAAAACTACCGCAATATTATAAAGTGGTAAAGTTTGTAAGTAGGAGGTAATCTTTGAACTGAGGAAATTACTGAACCGATTCTCTTCTTAAGTTCTTTCACTAATAGGAACTAATAGGCTATTTTTTAGTCCGATAAAAATGAGTTTTCTATTAAAAATATAATACATTTAATTGGAGTCGGAAAAAATTGGTCATATGTCGCTTTATCGGCTACTGCTAGGCACCCTAGGCACCTTGGACGCATCCAAGTATAGCAAAACTGCTAGATAATGATAATTGTAGTAGTATTTTATAGTGTGTATCTAGCGAGGATAAACTAAATCTATATAAATAAAAATGAATATTGGTAAGCGCATAACTCAAGAATGGCTGGACCAATTCGGCAATTTTTTTTTTATGTTCCTTAAGGTCCACGGAAGGTTTTAATAGTTAAAATTAAAAAAAAAACTATATCCATGTTACTATATCCAAGGATAGGGATGAACCCGAGCGGAGCGAGGGTGAGTCGCTAGTGTTTTATAAAATAGCGATATCGATTAATGCAGAAAATTAACGTTTTTCTTGATAGATTTTCGTAAGTCGAAGTATCAAATTTGTTAGCTAAAAGAGATTAAATTACTGTACGTATGCTCTTATTTCTGTTGTAGAGAATAGAAAAATTGTCTGACACTATACTATACGATGTTCGTAGAATATAAAGATACTTTTTGGCTAAGAAATACTAGATCGCTTGGGAAAGTGGGTTCAAATCCCGGGTCTCGCACCTCTGATATTTTCATGTGCGAATCATTTTCAACATGATTACCACTTGCCTTACGGTGAAGGAAAACATCGTGAAGAAACCTGCATATCTGAGAGAACCTAGCAAGTTTTAGTTGGGTTCGGATCAGGCCAGGTGGACTATGGCCTAATCTACCTCGAATTGAAGGGGGCTCTTCTAGGAGTGAGACGTTAAAAAGGGTTGATAACAAATTACTATCATACTCTTAACAATAAATGTTTAAAGTATAATAAAAAAATGCCGCTTATTAACAGAGTTATACGAGGATTTAAGACGCCTACTGATACTTAATAGGGTATTCTCATCAAGCAACAGATTAAGGAAAGTTTATTGACTTTTAATAGCCTTTAACTTTGATAATAGCGAATTGTAAATTATGATAATACCATTGACTAGTAATTTGCTCAAGTTTTACTAATTGATTATAAAATATCGACATTTATTCGCTTTATATAAATAAAAATTAATTAATTAATAATTAATATTATGTTGGGACATTAACACACAGCACCATCTAGTTCCATGGTAAGCTACGAGGCTTGTGTTATGGATATCAGATAGTTGATACACTACATATATATAACTTTTAAATATATACATATTATAAATTTATAAATATAAACACCCATGACTGAAGTACAAACATTCGTGCTCATCACACAAATTAATGCAATCCAAGCGGAACTCGAACCCGCGACTGCTATCACAGCAAGTATAGTTACTACAAACTAAGCCAAACGTGTCGTCAAAGTCGTTCCTAGAGATTTATAATATTTATAATATAAATATAATAATATGTTTGTATTATAGATATTATAACCTTTAGGAACTTATTCATTCAATGAAGTGAAAACTCCATAGTAATTCGTTGGGCAGTTCAGGAAAACTAAGCGTAAAAACAGAAAAATATAAACAACTTTGTTTTATACAAATCTATACTAATATTATAAAGCTGAAGAGTTTGTTTGTTTGTTTGTTTGGTTGAACGCGCTAATCTCAGGAACTACTGATCCGATTTGAAAAATTCTTTTTGCATTTGATAGCCCGTTAACAGAGGAAGGCTATAGGCTATATATCATCCCGGAAAAATGCACGGGTCCCGTGGGATAGATTTGTTTTTGTCTAGGGACGAACCCGAAGCGAAGCGAGGGTGAGTCGCTAGTCTTACATATATTTTGACTTTTCATACTATTTAGTTTGTTCATACAGTTTTTTGTATTATGTGTATGTTTTCAAAAGCAAATCTTTACATTAATGTCTTCCAAACCGATTTGGGTTACGGCGGCCAACTTCACTGAGACTAGCTAACTGCACGAGACATATTGTAGTGCACAAGTGTACGCGCAGACATGACGTGTACTGACTATTCCTATAACATGATACCGATGAGAGGTAAGGCGTAGGACGGACAGATTAACATACAAATATGTATACGCCGACATTCCAACTCCGGACTGCTATTCTATACATATAATAAAATTGTAACTGATCACTGTTTGTACATGGAAGATATTTGAGAAAAACTATTATTGGGAATCTTTATTAAAGCAATAGAACCCAAAACAATGATTTTTAATATTGTTTTTCGGTTTGACTGTTTGTGTGTGCGTTTGTGCGCGCTAATCTTAGAAACGGCTTAACCGATTTGGGTGTGGTTTTCACTAATATACTGTGGTAAGCTTCACATAATATTTAGTATTTATTTTATTTCAATCGGTTCCTAAATAAAAAAATTATGTCAGTTTAAAGAATCATCTATGTGCGAACCCGAGCGAAGCGAGGGTGAGCCGCTAGTGTGTATATAACGACAGAAAAAATCAGTTGCTGTTTTTGGTCGATTCGGGTATCGAACCCAGAACCTTATGATCTGCTTGACATGCTAACCACTAATCCAAAGAAGCGTGGCGTTTACAATAACAGGGACAATATTCCTGTCACGTTTTCTATCGGTATCAGAAATCAATTCATTGCATGGGTTAATTCTCTTTATTTACACAGAACTAATTAAATAAATAACATATAGATACCATTTTAACTTCTTATATAATTAAATATATTTATATATTTATATATTAGTAATTTCCTTCGTTCCTTATTTTTATATTATAAGTCTTTGCCTAGAGGTCGAAATTCAACCACTAAAGCTCATTAATTGCTACTAAAAAAAGAAAATCGGTTGACAGAAAGAGGTTCGGATTCGTCCCTAGGTACGTTTTAACGGTTAGTATAGTTTTCTCAGAGATGACATATTTTCCTACAGTAAAAAGTATCCTATACGTTGACTCGGATAACCAGCTATTATCTTACGAAATTTCATCAAAATCTGTCCAGTGGTTGTCTCGTAATGCGCTCACAGACAGACAGACAAATAGGCAAAAATTCTAGAACTATAGATTCGGCCTCTGTATCCATAATAATGACTGTCTCAATAAGATTTTTCAAAAAATGTTTAATGTACAGATTCGACTTAGTTAGAAATTTATTATATGTTCAGTTTTTTTCCCATATATAAATTAAATTCTTTGTTTTATGACTTTTCCCGTCTATAAAGCTGAATTTTTACTGCAAATATGTACATGAGATCAATTATAAAGTAATTCACAAAATAAATTATGAAAATCGATATACAATACGATTTACAATATCCTGTAGCATATATATAAAAGTCATGACGTCTGGATTGTGTTTCCCCTCCTTTTATGTAATCTGCAAAAAAAGATGGGGAGAGTATATTCGCTATGTAATACTGGCTCTTAAAGGTAAATAAAAGATGTTCTTTCTTGTCTAAGATTCCTTTAATACAGCTCTAATGACATCTATACATATAATTAAATTGTTACTAAGTCGAATCTGTACATTAAATAGTTTTTGGAAAATCTTATTGAAATTGATGCTATTATCGATATAGAGACCGAATCTATAGTTTTTAGAATTTTTGTCTGTTTGTCTGTCTGTTACCGTATCACGGAAAAACCACTGGAGGGATTTTGATGACGTTTGGTATAATGATAGCTGGTTATCCGGGTCAACATATAGGATATTTTTACTGTGGGAAAATATTTCATCGTTAAAACGTTAAAATGTAACTAGGGACGAACCCGAGCGGAGCGAAGGTGAGTCGCTAGTATAAATAATATATATATATATATATATATATATATATATATATATATATATATATAAATAATAATAAAGTACCAAAAAATCATCAGTTCATACAAACTTTCATTCTGTATTTTACCCTCTTATAGGATGAATTTCATGCTAACACATATATTTATTTAATTGTATTGAAGAGCATTAATACCAAGCTTCAAGAAATTCTGATCATACATATTTTTTAATTGTATTATAACGTGTTTTCCCGTAGGAATGAGATAATCTCCCGCGGTAAAAAGTTGCCTATGTCAATTTCCAGCCTTCCAACTACCCTACACAAAAAATCTCGCCAATCCGTCACTCTTTTTTGATGTGAAAGAAGGACAAACAAACACACTTTGACATTTATAATATTAGTAAGTATGGATATGCATTTACATATATGGAAGATACCCCATAGCTAAAACCATACTTGTAGGGGGAGTGGTCCTAATTTAAGCGAAACTCTCTAAGAAAAACATAAACATTTTGTTGGTATACAAAATAAAATTTTCGCGCTGTCATCATAACATCTTCAATCACCGAACTTTTGCACTTCAGTCACGTCTTTTATTCACTGGCGAATTTCGACGGTCACTTTACGATGTTTCTTATTTTTAACTCAAATTTTACTTGAAAAAACAAATATTAATATAGTCAAATATACATAAAAGATTTTATAATGTCAAAATATAAGAATGGGAAATCTTGACATTTTATTTTTATTTCAATTTCGTTTCATCGACGATCGTAAAAAAATATTATGACTTACGACGATTATATTTTAGTTTTATCAACCGACTTCCAAAAAAAAGGAGGAGGTTCTCAATTCAACCGTATATATTTTAGAAATTTAAAACAAAACTAAAAAAATACTTATCAGTCTTAAACTAAATGTTATTGTTGGGAATCAAACCCAGAACCTCTGGATTCTACTCGCGATCAACCCATAAGACATAAACAAAAGTTGCTAAAACTAACTAACGTCACTAGAATTTCAGTTTTTTTTTCATCCAAAAATCGAACTCGGTAACGCCTCCAAATTATCTACTCCCACTGATGCAGATGGTGAACTATGTGTGTCTAAGCCAGAGGTTTAGCTTCGTCATCAACACACCCACAATTACCGACCCATACACATTCTAGTCACGTTCTTTATACACTGAGCTTAGAAAAATTAATTCAACATGATTGTTCAATTCTCTTTACTTTACTGCTTGATAAAATAAAATATTGTGGGAGAAGCTGTTCTTTTTAGCTATAAGATGAATTATATAAATCTTAGTACAAGATTCTAACTCTATCTACAATCTTACTTAGATGTATGTTTGTTTATTGATTTATTTATTTATTTCATAAGCACACTTACAATATATATATGTACATAACATTCACCAACGAATACATGTAAACATTGAGGGGGAAAAGGAAAAATTTTCTTTTTTAATGGAAAGTGAGACCTCACCGATAGATATTTGTTACTCAATATCGCCAGAATGGCTGAACGGATTTGTAGGAAATTGGGCACAGAGATAGATTATAGTATGGAAGCACATACTTTATTTTTTTGTCCCGTAAATATGAACGATTCCTGTGAGATAGATTTGTTTTTGTTTTTTTACAAAGTAAGGGATTGACTATGAATTCCATACTAACCGTTAAAAAAGTACAAACACAAGCGAAGCGTGGGTGAGTCGCTAGTAAGTTCTTTTGTTGTCTGTTAGTAAGTTAAACATCATTGGCAGTTACATTTGGATGGGTGGCCGCTTAATATTACCAATACTTTTAAAATATAGCTATTTTCACTCTTACATTCAGATCATAAGTCGTCAGTCGTAGTATTTATTCACTGATAATAGTTGATAAGCCTTATAAGTGATCTGGAATAAGGACTATAAGTTACAAAAAACTTTTTAACAATTGCTTAGGAAATAGCGAAACTTTAACTCTAAAGCTCGTCTTTCCTCTGAATTTACGGCGAAATAATTTTAGGTGACAGATAAATCTTATATATTTAATCGAGCAATTCTTGTATATTTATATCTTTATTTATTTATTTATTTATACCAGCGATCTCGGAAATGGCTCTAACGGTTTTGCTGAAATTTGGTATATGGGGGCTTTCGGGGGCGAAAAGTTGATTTAGATTAGTCACATGTCTGGGAAAACGCGTGTTTTCGAGTTTTCATGCGTTTTTCTTATGCATTATTCTACGCAAAATTTAATCGCGACATCTATACGACTGTCTCAGTAACACTTAGTCACTTAATGTAAAATTATTTTTAAAGAAAATTATTCTTATCGCGACATCTATACAACTGTCTCAGTAACACTTAGTCCCTTTATGTAAAATATAAATCTTTTAAGAACTCCGAGCGAAGCTCGGTCGCCCAGGTACTAGTTACTTATATAAGTGTTTAACAACATAATTTAATATCTAGTTATCTAGTTATATTTAATAAATAAACTATAGTGTATTACATAAATTATACTGTCATGTGAATGTTGATACAATCTGTTCCGAATTGCGGTCACTGGTATTCCCGTCACGCGCCGCCCTCGATACAGTAGCGTTAAGAAATATTAATACTAGGTATATAGTATTTGGTATTTTCCTAGGATTATTATTTACTATTTTTTTAATACAGTATACTTTTCTGACAAAAAGCCAATAGATCACGTTATAATAGACAAAACGTTTGGCTTAGTTTGTTGCGCCAACGGTCGCGGGTTCGACTCCCGCTGGCGTAATTCATTGTAGTTGTTGTATTCAATTGTCACTCGTTTGATATTTATAATAGATATGTACTTAAGATTATATATGCGTAGTGTATCCCACTATCTGGTATCCATAGCACAAGCCTCGTAGCTTACTATGGAACTATAGTGCTGTGTGTTAATGTCCCAACATATTTACTTATTTTTATTTTATTGTTGATTTCTTCTTAAAACTTCTTATATATTCTTCTAATATTAATC
Organism: Argynnis bischoffii washingtonia; assembly: GCA_033884665.1. NCBI lineage: Eukaryota > Metazoa > Arthropoda > Insecta > Lepidoptera > Nymphalidae > Argynnis > Argynnis bischoffii. The sequence continues at coordinate 1,769,006 of CM066629.1, read as the reverse complement.
TAAATTTTATTATTGGCGAAATAAAAAAAATTATCACCGGTCCATACAAAAGGTTACACTGTCCTTTAAATATCCTGTGAAAAATGCTGTTAATTAATTGTATCATAGAACAGAAATCCTTAATTATTTACAAATATCTTGCTTTCGAATTTTGTATTATATATATAAAAAAAATGACATACGTAATTTTAGTTTCAGTAGTTAGTTTAGTTTCAGTACGAAAGATGATATGATGAGATGAGAAGGGATAAGAAGAAGTGAAAAGTGAAGCAAATTGTAGTTATAAATGACTAGCGACTCGCCCTTACTTCGCTCGGGTTCGTCACTAGCTTGCTTCTCAATACAAACTTTCATCCCCATTTTCACCCCCTTAAGGGATGATTCCCGGGATAAAAAGTCTCACATCAAAAAAACTCACAAACTCACAAACTTTACCTTTTTATAATATTAGTGTAGATAATGGTAGTGGTACTAGGGGTCAATAGTGCTCAGTAATCGAGCTAAGCAGTTTCAGTGCGTGGACTGTATGTGAACGTGAAGTGCTTTCTGATATGTGTAATAAGTAACTCTTGTAGGCGAATAAATAACTAAACATACTAAACTTTTAATTAGGCAGGTGTCGTGTCAAACTAATGGACACTTTAGATTTATATCGAAATTGGTAATTAATAACTAATATTAAAAACATCAATAATAAGAAAATATTATTATTTTGTATTAAGAAATTAGTGTTATAAATAATAAAGACTACAAAATCTATCAAATTCCAATTAACATCGTAGAGTAAAGAGCTCTACGTTTATATGAAATAAACATGTAATTTCATCTCGCGAACATATTTTCAACCACACGATACTTTCATAAATAAAGTTAAATGCCTAACGAAACAAAGCCAACAATTCTCCGTACAAAATTAATAGTCCAGATGAAAATGATAGTTATTCGGTTTAGACTGCATTATATAAGAGGCCGAAACCATCTCGACATATTCTTACTGCACCGTAGCTGCACGCCAAATAGAATTTTTGGCAGAAATTCTTTGGAGCTGCTACAGCATTTATTTTATTACTAGTCACTATATATTTTTTTAATATGTTGGGACATTAACACACATCACTATCTAGTTCCAAGGGAAGCTACGAGGCCTGTGTTATGGATACCAGATAGTTGATACACTACACATATATAACTTTAAATATATACATATTATAAACATAAACACCCATGACTAGAGTGCAAACATTCGTGCTCATCACACAAATGATGTCCCTAGCGGGACTCGAACTCGCGACTGCTGAAACAGCAAGTACTTAATTTATAGCTGTATAAACTATGTTATTTATTTATATGTATTTATTTGACACTGTAGCTATATAAAATTATCTTTTTAGATTTTTTCGCGGATTTTAAAATAAAATTAAAATTAACATATATTGTACTTTAATGCTATTTTTGTATTTCGATTCGTAGATTATTATTAATCCTTATTTAAGAATAATACTTTTGAAACCAAATATCTTAAATATTCAAGTGTTGGTTGGATGTGTACAGATAAAGATTGAGCTCAGTAAGAGAGGCCTATGTCCAGTAGTAAATGACAGCAGTCATGTTCTAGTTGAAGATGATGACAAATATGTTTAGTAAACATCAATTTCTCTGTTTTATATTCGCTATACATATTTATAACATTTTAAACCACTTTTTTTACAAGTGGCTCTTAGATTTATTCATATATCAAGTATGTATCGATGTGGTATATATAATTTTATTACCTCAGGAGTTACGGAGCGGTATAGATTAAAATGACACGATCACGCGTTTCAGATCCCGGGGACTTATGTTTATTCTAGCGGTAATTTCTTGCTACATTGCTTCCTTTTATTGACGGCTTAATGGTTACATAAATAGAATTATGTGTCCAAAGATTCTGTTTTTTTTAATATTTGCTAGAAACGTTACAAATGTTTTGTTACATATATTCTAATCAACATTATTTACATTATCTTTTTATTGGGGAAAATTAAATAAAAATGAAAATTATGCTACATAGCTGACTAATAGTGAGATAACACCTGAAAGGTTTGAGGAGAAATTCCTGACCATTGGGACTTTACATATAAAATATTCCTCAGAAAATCATATTACCCAAAAATCGAGACTTCCGGTTGTTTTACGACCAGTAATTAGTTGTAGATATCCGGAGATATCGTGTAGTGGAAGACTCTGGATCTAGAAGTATGAAATTTTACACAAATATTTCTTACGTTATCTAATAAAGTAGGTCAAAAAAAAAGAAGTTAAACGGTTTTATTGAAAAAAAGAAAATAATGATTGTACTTGAATGTAGATAATGTACTAAAAGCTAGAAAATAATTACATAGGTCTAAGGTACCAGTTATATCATTATCCTCACCAATCTAGGGAATTCATCAGACTCAAAAATAAAATCGTAGGACGTTACATATTTACTCAGGTTACGCTACGATGATGATTGATGACAATTTATATGTATATTTATCACGTTTCAAGCAAGAAATATGAAAATTAATGGTAAATTCTCTATTTATATTGATCACTATTGGTAAAAATAATCAAATGTACCTACACATACACATATTATGTAAGTTCTATTAAATGGATCTAAAAGTGCAATTTGAGCTGTCCGTACAACGTTCTCATATAAGACGAAGGTTGTTACAGATGACTAGGTTTAGTTGTAATCTAAACAGACATAAAACATGTGTTAAATCATTATTATATAGTCAAAATACTATAAAAATTGAATTTTTTTGTATGTGTATATTATATTAACTAGCGACTCACCCTCGTTTCGCTCGGGTTCGTCCCTAGCTTTCTTCCCAATACAAATTTTCATCCATATTTTCACCCCCTTAAGGAATGATTTTCGAGATAAAAATCTATCTTCTTACCAAATTTCGTCTAAATCAGTTGAGTAGATCCAGAGATTATCCCCTACAGCCTCACAAACTCACAATCTTTACCTCTTTATAATATTAGTATAGATTACTTCTTCACGGTGAAATGGATGAAGGGATTTGGATGAAATTTAGTACATAAATAGACTGGGATAATACATAGGCAGATGGGGGGTAATTTACAAGTACAATTATATATAGTTTGTTGCATCAGCTTTATACACTTCTACAACATAGAACCGCGGCGACTGAATTCGCGACGCGCTGCGCCATTAGATTTACAGCCTCCCTATATAGAGTAGTTATATCTTTGCACATAATTCAAGCGTATTATGATAATATAAGCTTTTGACTGTTATCTGGTTATAGTGGAGGTGTTTACGTAGTGTCAAAGGTGGCGTGTTCGATTTTCTGAAGTGAGTTTGTGCTACCATTTAGAATATAGTTATCGTTTTGAAAGAAAGAAGGAATAATACTTTTAAGATTTTCGTGAATATTTGACATTTTGAATAAAATTATCTAAAATAATAATAAAATTGGAGATTGAGTCTGTCCCGTGACCATGATTGCTGTAAAGCTTTCGAAACGTCGGGAACCAAAAATCTATATAAAGCAGCGAAAAAATCCGAAAAGATAGTTTTATTTAAAATAAGGAATAGTTCTGATCTAATGCCTGTCAATAGCAATATTTAAATTAATAATTTTCTCCCATTTTCATATATAAGTATTGACCAACATGTAATAGTGTATTCATGTATTAAAATCTGGAACGAGTTTTAGTACATATTATATACTGTTCACAATAAATCCTAATTAAAATAGGTTATTTTAATAAATGGGTGCTTACACCTAAATTTTGCAGCACATTTAAGCGCCATATGTTAAACGGAAAGTTAAAATGTTAACATATAGCCGTTAGTTAGATATTATTGAAACATTTAGAACAGTATTTTTTTATCATTTCCTATTTAAACATTTTTTTCTTTAAACTTGAGTGAAGCCAACTTTGACACTGTTTTGAATGTTGAAGAGTATGTATTTACTAGCGACTCACCCTCATTCCGCTCGGGTTCGCCCCTAGATAGTTAAAAAAATGGGGTAGGAGGGGGTAGGAGGGTGAAAAAGATTTTACGACCTATTTTCATACCTACCAAATATATAAAAAAGAATTCACTAAAATCGGTCGAGCCGTTTCAGAGGAGTGCGACCACAAACACCGTGACACGAGATATTTATATATTAGACTAGCATTGCCCGCGGCTCCGCCCGTGTTCAGATGATCAAAAACCAAATTAGGTTTTACATTAGTATACTCTTACATATACCACTTTCATTGGGCACCGTATGATTAGTAAATAATGGCAGTAACTGACAATGCCACAAAGTTTCCTCCGTTAATCTCATATTTGATTTAGTAATATTGCACTTTTTGTTTTAGCAATAACATTTATGTATGTCTATATTTCTATTTTGTTTGTTTGTTCAGTTTTGGGCGTTAACTCTCAAACTATGGAACTAATAGACAGCCATATAAAGCCAAAAAGTTTGCTTTAGTGATAATTTAAACACGAGCGGTGCCGCGGGTAATTTAGTAGTAATTCTATTAAAATCGTAGAAAGTTCATATCTGTAAATTCATTTTTTTGGAATTAAAACTATGTATTTTAAAAACACATGGTGTCATCTATTTTCGAATATCTAAATAACACATAAATATATATTAATTAAAATAACTATTTAATGGATAAAATAGCGCTATTGATAATTTGATTTTCAAGATAAGCTATTTTTAATAGTTTTTACTATATTGAGTAAGTTACCTTGCTAAAATATTTACAGATAGTATCATTATGGTTTTGTTTCAACCAGTTTTTGTATTTGTTTTCAGAAATGAGACATTTTCCCGCGATAAAAAGTATCCTATATGTTGACCCGGATAACCAGCTATCATCATACCACATTTCATCAAAATATGTCCAGTGGTTTTCTCGTGATGCATTCCCAGACAGATAGACATATAAAAATTTTAAAAACTAAAGATTCGGCCTCTGTATCGATTATAATGACTATTTAAAAAAAAATTATATCTATAGATTAGTATAGAATTATCCTATGAATAACTGACAATTTGATAATTGAATATTTAAATGTAAGTTACTTTAGTAGGTCTTAGATAAAAATCCTATTTCAGATATAAGTCTTTAGCTAAATTGTTGTTAAATCCTCGTGCGGATTTATTTGGGCGGCTAACGGCTAGACTGTATTTAATCTAACCGCTATAAAATTGCAAGTGATCCTAGAACATAGCATGATTTAGAAGGGGTTTAAACGTGTAAATATGTTTCTATCGCATCGATCTTTTTACTAAGAGAAGAAGGCATTTAATTTTAAACTAGCGACTTACCCTCGTTTCGCTCGGGTGCGTCCCTAGATACGTTTTAATTTTTTTGAGAGAAACCCTAATTCTTTTTCTAAAATAAAAATAGCCTAAGTTACTCTTTATAATATCAGCTATCTGCTAGTGAAAAACCCGTTAAAATTGGTCCAGCTGTTTCGGAGATTAGCCGGAACAAACAGATAGACAGAACAGTATGTAATTCCATATGCATTTTGTAAAAAGCTGTTATTTTGACATTACAAACAGACGTTTCAATTTTATTTATCTGTATAGATTTCCTTGTAATTGATTTTAGATATGGATAAATTATTAAAAATGTCACTTCGCCGTTATTGTTTTCGTGTATGTATTTAATTTTTTACTTAACAATAAAAAATAAATAAAACCATATTTTTGTCTATTCAACAATACTGAAACTTAAATTTACTTTAAAAAAAATTGCTCTGATTGACATAACGAATAGCCTAAAAATAACAAAAAAGTATATAAATTAGTACATACTCCTTATATAAGAAACGTGATCGAAAGATTTTTAAATCAATTATTATTTATCGAAGTCACTTTTAAAGTAATAATAGATACTTTCTTTATATGGCCGATGAAAATTCTTCATCATCTATATTTTTTCTCATAATATTCTTATTCAATTAAAATTTTAAAGTTTACTTAAAGCTCAATTGGCATTTCTGTTTCCTGCCAAATTCTTTGTTAGTAATAGTTTATTAGCGCTTTCGCGTCGCCAGTTCGGCTATATTTTGTTCTAGACTATAATAAAGCGCAGGCATTTTCATATAAACTGGACTTCAAATAATTTATTTATAGTATACATTTATGATTTATGCATTTATATTTTATACTGTTACTTTGATATATGAACTATCATGTGACAACCATTTTGTTGAAATAAATAATATTTTATTTAAAATGATAGCTATTATTTTTATCTGTGGGATGCCAGTGCGAAAATATCAATCAATTCTAAAGATAATGGTTTTTTTTAATTATTACATTAACTCTATCAAGCTAAGGGTACTTTAATCTAAATTAATAAATATGTTGGGACACACGGCACCATCTAGTTGCATGGTAAGCTACGAGGCTTGTGTTATGGATACCAGATAGTTGATACACTACACATATATAACTTTACATACATACATATTATAAATATAAACACTCATAATATTCATGCTCATGACACAAATGAATGACCCCAGCAGGACTCGCTGGCACAGCACGTAGGAACACTACAAACTAAGCCAAACGTGTAATATAAGAGAAATCACTAAAAACGAATAAAGGACTGTAGAGTGTAGACTGTAGGCTATAGGAAAAAAAATTGTCAAATCTAGACCTACGTTAACTCGAGTACAAGAGTTGTTTTAAAATAAGTCCAGCTATGTATGTGGGAGAGCCAAAAGTAGGATGAATTTCAATGAAACCATAATATTAATTAATTTTACTAATAATACGTTCCACTGAAGGCATAAGCATTATTAAAATTAATTATTTTACAAGGTAGCTAGATTATTCTTACTTCCTCTTCTATGTAGGACAAATGGCTGTAGTATTAAATAAAATTAAAATATAGGCTGGGCAGAGTTAAACACCAATCCCCCCCAACGTGCGTTCTGCGACGCCCCATTAAGACGGGGGAGGTTTTGTTGTTTTAGTGGGTAGTACTAGCTTTTTTAACCCGTGATACCCACATAACCATCTGTATGTCTGCGGGTGGTATGCGTAAATGCATTTCCTTAAATTATTCCTCATTAAAAAAAAAAGTTAAATACCAATACTAATTACATAATTATCCCAATAATATAATGAAATCCTTCGAGTGAAATTCTTAATGGACTAAATAAATATATTATCATCGATCAAAAAAGTACTAGATACACAATCTGTGACAAAAAACGTCCTCACCGAAAGAGCGCTCATTTGAACATTTGAGCGCGCTTTCAATTTTTTTTTTGTGAAAACAACTTTAAGCATTGCATTTAATGTTCAAATAACATTTTTGTTTATACATTTTAACTAGTATAATTAACTAAACACAATTGGTGACAGTTTTAAGAGAACTTTTGCATGGGATTGTGTATCAAGTATTTTTTTGATCGACGCATATTATGTACGTTTCATCGTAAACTGTGGGCAAAAATAAGTTTTAAAAATATATTTTTGCAAGAGGTTAAAAATAAGTGGTAAGAAATTAGTGCTTTAAAACACAAGTAGATATTATATTATTATGTATTGATCGTAGCATGCTACGGCGTAGATTGTTATATCGTAGCACATTCATGGCAATACATTTCAAGACTACGTACATACTATATACATGTATGTATATATACAAAGTTTATGTAATAAATACTACATTGTTTATATTCATAGTAGAGAACTTAAAAAAATAGATTTAAGTTATTGATGTATTCTTGAATGTTTGTACGTAGTTTTAAATATTATTTTTGAGTGTCTTCCTTTTAAATGTTATAACAGGTTGTTGTATTATTATATGCATTTATATTAAACTACAGGTACAACTACAACACTACTTTTTGGTGAATTTAATTACTATTAATAGGTTATTCCTAGGTCACAGTCTAGTCTATCCCCTCCCCGATCTCATTAGCGTCCAGTAGTTCAGCCAGATGCGAAGCTAAAAAATCCTACGACGCCCCATTAAGACGGGGAAGTTTTTTAAGGTTTTAGTGGGTAATACTGACTTTTTTTCTGTATGCATACATGTGGTATGCGTAAATGCGTTTCCCAACATTAAAAAAGGTCATAGTCAATCTATATAATAAATTTTATACAAATTCGTCCATCCATTTTAACGTAATGCCTCCATCATATAGGAAACACATATACATTTTCCATTTATAATATTAGTGCGATAATAATAATTATTAAACAAACCCATTATTGGATGAGATATTTAACCCATTGTTGTGAAAAGTGCATCTAAAATATTGGTACCGACGTCTCGCTTGTAACACGTCGTAGCACGTTACATTGCCGCTCACTATTTTCACTCTAGAGGGCCAAAGTTATTTCAGTTTAAATTTAACTATCATGGTTATTTTAGTGTGAAGTTGTATAATCGCTGAAATTTTACTAAACATTTTTTTAGTTAAGTGAAAAGCTTTTTGCTTTATCAGTATTATGTTGAATAGAATACAATAGATATTATATATGTCATCTTTCTTTACATTTTTGAAGTAAAACTTCTTTACACACGCTTGACTTGGGGGGTAAGCTGGTGAATGCGTTACGAAAAAATGTACGTACGTTTGTTGCCATAGTAACCGTTGTTATTGTCTGACAAATGATATGTAATATTATATTCTGTCCTTAAATGATATTCTATAAATATGTGATTGTAATATGCCTAACATGCGTTATGTTTAGTGTCTCACCTATCCTAATTACTTAAAACATAATTGTAGAATGACATATTGTTTTGTATATAGGATAAAGTATATTTGTAATTTACTTTATTGTAAATAAATAAATTATCATATTTACACTTTCATTATTATACACATATTATTTTTCACTCAAAAATCCTAGTCTGTGATATCCATAGTTACAATACCTTTCAAAAACATATGTTTTTATTATTTTTATTATTAATATACGTAAATATATAAACAAAAGAAAAGTACACTTAATTAGTACGGTATAAGTCATGACTGCGTGAAATTGTGGTTGGAATTCTCACCGCATTCTCCAACTGAATGGAAATACCGATTCTTTGGGCCATAAACGAGCCAGCTCTGTCACCAGTAAGACGAGGTGTTGTCTTTTATAAAGTTTTTAGCGCTGCGAATAAATATAAAAAAAAAAAAAAAACACTCATGAGGACTGCCGACAGAAGTGAAAATTTAAAACTATAAACAATCAGTTGTTATTTTTGGATTTTCATATTAATTGTTTGATCTTAAATTAAATTTTGTAAATTAAAACTGTTTATCTGGTTTTGAGATCTATCGGCACTCTGAGTGTTGGCGTTAACACGTCACGTGACCATGTCGATGACGACTTACATGAATTAACTCCCCATCCAAACCTACATATAGAAGTTTTCACTTTAAAAATGTTAATATTCATATACTAATAAAAGTTTCATTCATAGAGAAGCAATAATTTTCATGTACAGTTTTTTAAGGAAATTATAAAAATAAATAAACCGATGCTATTTCTAATATGCTATTGTTTCTGCTGTGTCTAAAAATGCACAATTTTCTAGTCAAAGTCGGTCAAAGAAATGACAGGTAAAGATAATGACGTTCTAGACTCAGGTAAAGAACCAGTAGGTATAAGACGAAGTTATGGGGCCATCGCTGTGACAAAAGGCGGTAATATCGACGGTACTCGCTCGTATAAATTCTTTGTTCATGTATGGACTTGGTTAGAGAATTTTCTACGATGAAAAGTATTTTAACGTCCCATCAGTAAGGGAAAATGTTTTATTTTGCTAGCGACTAGCGACTTACTCTCGCTTCGCTCGGGTGCGTTTTTATTTTTCGAGCCTAAATTACTCCTTATAACATAAGCTATTTGCCAATGAAAATCCCATCAAAATCGGAGATTAGCCAGAACAAACAAACAAACAGACATACACAAATTTTAAAAAATTGAGTTTTTCTTATAAGTAACGTATATAATTTCATATGCATTGCATTTAGTATAAAGCTGTTATTTTGATATACAAACAGAAACTTCAACTTTATTTATCAGTATATACTACATTTTTGTATTTAGTTTGCTTGTTGTTTGTGTTCGACTCCCGGGTTATGTTAAATATACTTGCAGCCTAAAGTAAAAAATATGATATTCATAAATTGTTGACATGACAAAATAAAATCAATGACCATAAAATTCGTATTTATAAAGAGCTAAGAGCTATTGAGAAAATTAAACCTTATAAAACGTTATGAAACCTTTGACTTTGTTCTACAGATCAGAGATTAATTAGGAGCAGGGTACCACAATATTGACAGTTGATGGGGCTTTAAGATCCTGTTTTAATTAATTATATACGAGATAAGGATTTCAGCCATTTATTTTATAAAACAAGAAAGGTTGAAGAGTCTGAATATATATTGTGTATATAGAATCTATAAGTAGTTAGAACGTTAATAATATCTGTATATTTATTGAGTACTAACAACATACCCTTGCTTCGCTTGGGTGCGTATCTAGCTGCCTTTTGTATTTATAGTATTAAATACCGACAGCCACTTTTTGAAAAATTATATAAGTAACTAGCAGAACCCGCGGCTATGCCCGCGTTAAATCTACAAAAAATCTTTGGCTTTATGTTATACAGCGACTCACCCTCGTTTCGCTCTGATTCGTCGCTATGTATTTATATGTTGTTCATACAAAATTACTAAAATTGAGGGAAAATAAGGGGTGGGGGTAGGAGGATGAAAAATACTATTAATATTATAAGCTTTTATCTGACCAAATTTTATTATTAAATTTCTAGTTTTTTAGATTTCGTGATTAATCATTCTGTGAGTGAGTCTTGTTATGTATTACGTATACAGTTATCAACTTATCAACTTCAGCTATGTATAAATAATAATCTGTCTACAGAAACCCAGGTGTTTCAACTAAAAGCACTAGAACTTGGTTGCAGTTAATTGAATTGAGAGAGACTGGACGTCGGGACTTGCGACATTTTCATACTGATCTAATTAACTCGGGACGGATTGTTCTGTTTTCACTATTATAGAAGCGTAGCACGTGACAGATACCTTTAGTATATCCCAATTTAGCTAGGGATTAAATATTAGGTTATACCAGACATTACAAATAATATAATTTTAGTATAGCGTTTTTGAAGTATACTTCTTGGCTTGTTCGCAAAAAATATGAGAGTAAACGATTTTCGATGCCCCGCGAACATCGACAGCCAAAAAGCGACATGATGAAGTTAGCTGCATTTCTTTTAAAAAAAGGAAGAGTTATGACATACGGGATAAAATCTTTAGCTACTTTTGTTCTGTTACGCCAAAGAAGTATAACTTCTTACGTGCGTGCATACATATACACGTTCTTTTTAATCATTATTTATTTATAGAGGCTAAACTATTCGATAACAAGTACTATATTTATTTAGAGCTCCACACCAAAATATTTGCGTTGGGAGTTAAAAAAATATAAAACGTAGAAATTCCTTTAGTACCCAGAAATTTCTGACATTTTGTTTACTACCATAACGTACTGAATATACTGAAATATATTTTGTTTAAATATTTTCGTTTTACATTAATAATTGTATAGGTATCCTAACCTATATTCTAAACCTATTAGTTACTCATCAAGATTACAATTTAAAAATATCAAGTCAAAAACTTAATTTGAAAAAGTTCAAAAAACGTCTTCTAACTAAAAGTAAACTATAAGAAAAGCTCCTAAAAGCTCGTTGAAATTGAGAGAAACCAAACTATTTTTTTTTGGCTTTTAAATAATTATTATATTTGTTAAAGTAGATTCATCTTAAAGTAACTAAGATCTAACCAGCCTCTACGCCATATTGTAAGATGATAATCAAGCTGCAACCTGTATATAAAGCAGCCTGTGTCGGTGTATACAACGTATAAAGGTGTATTGTGTAGATAATACGATATACCTCGTTATACGGTCCGATATGTAGACAAAGGACGTTTGTATTCTAAAACAAGCAGTTTCAATCTACAGTGTGGTGCAAAATTACTTTTCTCGTTCGTTTTTGTTGGTTTTTATTTGTGAATGTTGTTCGGTTTTGGTATCATTATTTGCTGACTTTAATGATATTTTTATGTACAAAATTTCAGGGCGTGTATTCGTATTTTTTCTTATTCTATACAGCTTGACTGATTTTGATGCAATTTTTTATTTAGAGTCAACTGAATAGTTTTTTTGCTGTAATTAGACCCGATGATGCTGTGGTTAAGAAAGATTTTTTTTTTAATTTTCAGATATCTTTGACAGGACAACGTCCGCCTACTGAGTCCTAGTTGTAATGAATCAAATATCACAGGCGTTCGTAGGTAAAGTGTAGCGTCTAAAACGCCCTAACTAGTTTTCTAATCGTAATCATGATTTACAACCTAAAGCGTACCCAAGGTGATCAATCACAATTGTCAATGTGCTACGGTATTGTCAATTGCAATTGAAGTGCGTTTGATGCAGTTTTGAACTCAGTATGCTTTTTGGCGTTGGAACAGTTAGTGTTCGCACAGGCAGCTCGTAGGCTCCTTAATCTGTGGGCAGCTACGCAGTCGAATGACGGAAATGATTGTCAATGATTTAGTAAACGATCAATTGGAAACTTCAATAGCTCCTGTCAATAAGCATCAATTAAAATTTCCATCAATTGCTTTCAATCACGTAACTGCGATTGACAATCGCTTCAATTGTAATTGTAAACGATCAATGGCAATTGATAATAACGTAAGATTGACAATTGCAATTGATTGTCTCGGGTCCGCTTTATGTAAAAACCTAAAACATTTATATTATTTGAATTGCCCTACATCGTCTTATCAACTTGCAACAGAAGTAAACTGTCATAAGTTACTTTATTCCATGATTATTACATTTTGATATCATGTTATAAAGCCCGTTTTCAATTATTGAATGAATAGTAGCATACAATTATTGCAAATTTTGAGGCATTAAACGTTTATCGTATATCTATAGTATAATTCATATTTTTATTCACTTTCATCTTGTACCATACAAAACTTACTGAGCGCTGGCCTTTGCAGTCTGCAGATCTGTTCGCTTCTAAGGGCTTCGATTTACCTAAATCTAGCTTTGACGCTAGCATTTGTTACTCTTGCTATAGTTTTTAAGTTTATTTTCATATATTTATATGTTATAACGATGGCGTAGCCTTATGGTTATGTAATGGAATTCGTGGGTTCGAATCCTTTTCGGTTTTATATTGGAATTATCAATACGTATCCTAATATTCCACATACATTTTAAGGAGCGCTAACTTTAGGCGACCTTATAGTTATAATATTGTAAACAATGCCCTTTTGACCGATTTTGGTCACTGTGGCCAATCTCACTGAGTCTACCAAGGTACGCAGTACATATAGTACAGAGCATGTGTGCTTTCAAAGTCTGATGGGGCTACATACCGGGTGAAAGTTATACGTGCTTTCCGATTCACTGGGCCGAATCGCCAATTTCTCAACTCTGGGCTATCTCATGACAGAAAAACCCATTAACTATTTAGGACCGACGCGGGAATTGAACTCAGAACCTGTGGATTGACAGCTGTACATGCTAGGCACTAGACCACAGACAAAGCAACCTTACATGATATTATGAATTCGACGGTCCTAAGTCTGCCATGGGTCAATGTGATAAATAAGGTATATTTTACAGATTAGATTGATACAAATTGATGGCTGGATTAGTACATTGGCTGTGGGTTCGATCCCTACGTTTAGTAAGTGTCTGTTTTGGTAGACAGTAGGTACTATATAGCAGTCTGGATACTTATGAATATTATTGTAGCTATCAAAGAGTTATTATTATGTCATATAATATTTTGAATATTCACGTCTTAATTTTGGGATAAACATTGTAATGAGTTGTTTAAATATTTTATTTCACTGTTTCTTGATACGTCTTTATTGTTAATTTGTATTTTATTAGTGTAAATTTTGAAGTAAAACTTGTTTACGCACGCTTGACTTGGGGGGTAAGCTGGTGAATGCGTTACGAAAAAATGTACGTTTGTACGTACGTACGTTTGTTGCCATGGTATATGGTACGTTGGTTGCAAATGATATATAATATTATATTTCTTCCTTAAATGATATTCTATAAATATATGATTATAATATGCCTAATATGCATTATTTTTAGTATCTCACCTATCCTAATTATTTAAAACATAAATTTAATTTCATAAAGAGTACCGACAACCTACAAAGTTTTACTTCTTGCTCGTGTACACTATTCATACACGTACTCTTAATTTTTTTTATAACTAGTTGTTTTTATACAAGTTATTTAAGTTTTTAATTACTATGTTACTACATAACCTAATCATCTGCAGTTTGCTAACTAGTGATAAAATTTTGATATAATTTGTATACAGTTTGTGTGAACTTTTGGTCTCTAGTAGAGAAAACTACAGTTAGTTTAGTGTAGTTATATGAATTAATTATGTTTATTTTAGTAATATAGTAAACTTATTTAATATAATAATATCACTTTGACAACACGTTTGGCTCAGTTTGTATTGACCCTGCTTGCTGTGCCAACGGTTGTGGGTTCGATTTCCGCTAGGGGCTTTCATTTGTGTGATAAGCACGAATGTTTGGACTCCAGTCATGAGTGTTTATATTTATGATATGTACGTATTTAAAGTTATATATCTGTATATATATTATTAACTACCTGGTATCCATAACACAAACCTCGTAGCTTACCATGGAACTAGATGGTGCTGTGTGTTAATGTCCCTACATATCTATATTCTAAGGGTCGTAGCATGACGACATATAGCCTCAATCTGAGTAGACTTTAAAATGCAATACAATTTTTCAAAACAAATCATCTGAACTACATTTTACCACATTCCAACAATCAAAGAAACAAACAAACAAACTTTATAGATTTATATTATTAGTATAGATAGTGATTTCCAAGATTTCGATCTTTGATATTATTCGTAAACTAAGACATTGTTAACACGTCACTACATTGTCCTGATAATTGAATTCCAGATTATCTGTTAAGGAGATTGGAGTCGCACTGCGCCTGTAATGGGATATGCTTATACGTTAGGTATGAAGGATATACACTGTCTAGCTATTTACTATATATACTTACTGGTATCTGTTGTTCTTACTAATATGATATCTTTATGAATATTAATATAAGCATGAAGCTTTGTTTGTTGGTATATTCTCCTTTTACACAGCAATAAAGTAATTGATTTTTCCTTAGAAATCGCACTACTGTTATAAATACGAAAGTTTATGTGTGCCTGTGTGTGCGTCGTGTGTGTGTGTGTGTGTGTACACAGATAGACTACGTATTGTATTAAGCTATTTTTAACGTCCCACTGCTGGGCACGGGTCTCCCTTCAATATGAGGGGGATCAGACCATAGTCCACCACGCTGGCCAAGTGTGGGTTGGCGGACTTCATATGTCTTTCGAAAACTTGCTAGATTTTCCTTCACCGTAAGGCAAGTGGTAATCACGTTAGAAATGATTCGCACATGAAAATATCAGAGGTGCGAAACTCGGGATTTAAACCCGCTTCACTCCGTAAGTTAGCACGTTACAACTGGGCTACCATTGCCTTTGATAGACTATATATATAACAATATAAATAAGAAAGGCACTTACGACACACCCCAGTGAGAGTAAGTCGCTGGTGGTTTACAATATAAAAGTAAACTATGACGCCACGCCTTAATGAAGTGCATATCACTCGGGTTTTGTTAGATTTATTGTTTTGTTAAAAAATTTACAAACATACAATAAATATAGAGCAATATAGGGATATTTAATAAACGTTTGGTTTACTTAATGTTAAAATAAAACTCATATGATTATTGCTTATATATTTATTTAATTTTATATATATATAATATTATAACGTAAGTATGATGAAATTTAAATTGAAAGTACATCATCAATTATCAATTAATCCGTTTAGGAGGTGAAGAATTATGAACACACGCATACCGGAATGTTATATATAGGCATGTATAATATATAATATTCCGGTGTTTACCTATATTATGAAATATATATTATATACTCATATTATCTTCTATATAATAAATAATGAATAAATAAATAATAAATATAAATAAAAATGAATGCTGGTAAGCGCATAACTCAAGAATGGCTGGACCAATTCGGCTAATTTATTTTATTGTATGTTCCTTAAGGTCCACGAAAGGTTTGAATACTTAAAAAAAAAGTAAAACTCGAGATCGTTAAAACGTACCTAGGGACGAACCCGAGCGAAGAAAGGGTGAGTCGCTAGTAGTATATATATGAAGATAACCAATTTTTGGGATATTCATTAATATTTTCGGAAACCATTATTAAAAATATTTATCGTATCTTATGTACAATTAAGTTGAAATGATCACGCACGTTTGTATCAAGTGGTATGAAACCACCGACCTTCATAGTTATAAATATGTTGGGACATTAACACACAGCACCGTCTAGTTCCATGGTGAGCTACGAAGCCTGTGTTATGGATACCAGATAGTTGATACACTACACATATATAACTTTAAATACATACATATTATAAATATAAACACCCATGACTAGAGTACAAACATTCGTGTTCATCACACAAATGAATGCCCCCAGCGGGACTCGAACCCGCGGCCACTGGCACAGAAAGTAGGGTCACTACAAACTGAGCCAAACGTGCCGTCATAGTTAGAAATCAATATAGTTAGAAAATACATACGTGTATTTGCATTTAGCTTTATGTATAAGTGGACAAAAGCTCTGGTACGGTTTCAATGAAACTTGTCCGATTGGCTTCACGCTTTGCTGCGCCAGATGTGATTGGCTTAATGGATTTCCGAATTGATTGGCATGAAACGGGCTCAATAGTATAGGATAGTCTTTTATGACTTGTGTCACTTTATAAGAGAAGACAAACTATTTTTTTAAAATTATACTTCTTTTGGCACGTTTGGAAAAAATATGAGAGTATATTTTTTACGATGCGCGCACATCGACAGCCAAAAAGCGACATGATGGAGTTTGCTTCATTCCTTTTACAAACAGAGAGTTGTGACATCGGGATGAATTCTTTAGCTATTTTTGTTCTGTTACGCCAAAGAAGTATAACTTCTTACGTGCGTACATAAGTACATACTTTACTTTCTTTGTTTAGGCTCTAATTTAGTAAATGTCATAGGGAAAGTACTCAAGAAATTGAGATAAAAAAAAGCTCATTGTATAGTCCACGATATTTATTTATTATTAAATATAGCCACCTTATATTAGAATTAATCTCACAATAATATGTATAACGGTGAGAAATTGACTCCTTTCTCTTTGAAAGGTTTTGCCTATGGTTACGCTTGCGTAGTCTTTTAATGTAATACTAGTTCGAAGTGTGATGTTAGATAACCTAGGATAACCTAGAAAGTTTTAAAATCTCACTGTAAGTTCCAGAGATTAGCGCGTTCAAACAAAAAATTGTTATTAGATTAAGGAGTATATTTGTATCCATTTTTGTTATAAGGAATTACATGGATTGAATTAAATAACAAAATTATTCTCTAATAATTAATAATATCAGTATAAAATGTAAATGACGTAGGTTATTTTTATCGAAATAAGTAGAAATTTGCTCTTATTTATTTATTTTTGGATTATATTATTGCGCTTATATATTTTTTTTCATTTTGTGCATGCAATGATTATATAATCATTGTAGAGTCGTATGAAGATAAAATAAAACGAGACATTCAGTAACTTATTCATATAATATATTTTTATATTTGAAAATTCTTGATACAATTTACAATTTTCGACTTAATTTAAAGATTGAAATAAAAAACAAAATTATATTTGTTATCAAAGGTTTTTATGTTGTATTGAAATATGATTTCTCAGAATATACAAACAAACAAGTACAAACAACGAAATATATATATATATATATATATATATATATATATATATATATATATATATATATATATATATATATATATATTATGCAAGAGTTAGTTTCGCTTTAATACACACTCGTAAGAAAGTATAAGAAAAACACATAAAGTACAATATTAAACGCCGGTCATATTTACTTTAACGAATAGTTTTATGATTATACCTTTACTAATTACCATGCTTGTGTACTTTTCGATTTTTTATAACCATGGTTGCCATCTATCAAATATTTTCATACCATGATTTCTTCAACATTATTATAACCTGTAATAGTATTAAAAACAGTTATTTAATGCGTTCGTTTAATAAATATGGGCTTTGTAAGAGAGATAACATATTTAAATGTCTCATTTATCGCTTTCCATAGATAAGATTGTGTCATTTTCATTGATAAGATTAAGATTCGGATGCACCATGTTTTGTTATCTGAACTGGCTCTACGGAAATATCCATATTATATGCAAATTTTATTACGACCTACAACATATATATGTATATATATATATATATATATATATATATATATATATATATATATATATATATATATATATATATATATATATAATATGTCCCATTAAAGTTGTCAGTATGTTCATTTATAATTTAAACAACTCAACGGTATATTATTAAATTATAAAAATAAGTTTCATTTCTTAAATAACTGTAGAAAAGAAAAATAATAATAACTGATACACAAAATTCATATTTCAATACATTTAGAATTAAAACGTTGGATATTTTAGCGTCAAGGCGTATGTATATTCAGCGAAGTTATTATAAATGGCAGTTTATTCGATATGAAGGATTCTTATTATTAGAAAGGTGTTTTTGCCATACATCTAATTGCAAAACACTAATTAAATGTTAAAATTCAAAGGGCATTAAGCCTAGCTTTCGTAAAAGCTTCGCTATTCATGCGATTTCATAGAAATAAAAGTAAATTATACATAAATATTTCATACTAAAATTGACAATAAATGTCCATGTTTAATACTGTCTGTCACTCTTTGTAAATGATTATCTGTTAAAGAATAAAATATTTTTTTCTAACTAAATGGTCGTCTATTCCGTTCTTCGAACGTTAACAAACACACAATACTATGTTACAATATACATACATTGTTTAAGCGATACCATATTGCTTTCAATTAGAAGTGTTCTATTTAATATACATACTCATACATTTAATCTATCGACTATCTAAAGCGGAGTCGATCCATCCATGATTCACAGTTAGAATTAAAGTGACGTATCTAAGAAAATTATTTATTTTGACATGTTAAATATTTTATTTTAAATTAATTACACGATTCATTCATTTATTGGAAATAAAATTTGATTTGGAATAGTAAAATTTTGTATTAGGTCACTATAATTCTAAAGGAATACGTTTATTAAAAAAAAAATCGACCTGTCACAGTGAAGGGTGACTTTCTAAACAGATACACTTTTATACATCGGTTATTTGGCAATTTCACTATATACTCTATACACGGATTGCGTAACTACGTATTCTGTGCACATCTTATTACTTTAAGCGTAGCAATTATATTTTTATTTACATACTAGCTTTTGCCCGCGGTTATGTTTGAATTAATTTCATAGATAGGATCGGTTAGAGTTTATGAGATATTGACGGACAGACACACCATAAAATAGTAGGATTCTATGATTAATATAGTACAAAACATTTGTTACTAAATATTTTGTTATCTTAACAATTAATAAATTTAATCTATACTCGTACATGGAAATAATTTACATACTTATATACCCAATCTCGTACAGTTCAGTTTGTTCATTCAAATAAAGATAGAATCTTGTGTGAATTATTTACTAATACAGTTTTTTTTTAATATTTAATAAAGCCATTATGATTTTTTTATTTGTATAAAATATTATAATTTCTTCAACTAACTTCAGCAACGAGTTAATAGTAGGATGTTAACTGAGCCTCCACAAAATTTAATAAGTTTTATGTAAACAAAACATAATACATATATATAATTATATATAAAGAATTTATAAGTTATAAAAAAAAACTGATAAATTTTTCGTAAAATTTGCTATGTTTATCACCAAAAAATGTGCTGTTATTTTCAAAAATCACTTAGATTTTTTACATTTTTTTAGCAAGAGTTCCATAAACACAGTTTTCAATAGAGGCATAGTTAAAATCTTTAAAATGTAATATTTGAAGTATTAATATAAAATTATATATTTCATAGTAATATTGAATGAAGAAACTTGTCAAGTCGATGCTTGTAAACGATTTTTAAATCGATTATATTCCTATGTGATGTTACCTTATAGTGCTATCACGACTAGAATCTATTTCGTGCTCAACAATTATCCATCCATTTCCAAAACATAATATCGATATTTGATATTTATAAAAAAAATAATCGATTAACATGGTTTCCATATATATTTTTTGGATATTTAAATAAAATGTATATTTTAGTTTAGGAATAATTGACAAATACATATACTAAGGTGACCACAATATACACAAAAAATAAAGAGATCTGAACATTTTTCTTACCTTTAGTATGTGAGAAATTAGAAAACATCAAAATATATAACCATTGATTGTATTTGATCTAAATAAATTTTATTTTAGTGAATAAAATAATCAAAATAGATAATATTATATTTAAAAATAACTACAACCGGTATAAAAACACGATTTAGTATGAAATAAAAATTACAACCAAACCAAAGTTTATTTAAATCCATTTCCACAAAAACGTCACTATACCACTGTCACAATTAGCCTCTTTAAATGTTCGTGATTAGTCCAGATATTTCTAGTATTTTCTAGTTTTTTCTAGAAGTTTCTAGAATTATTTAGTCTTCGCAGGTCTTGCAACACTGCTCCTTGTATCGCCGAAGGGCGCACATATTCATTGCGCGAACATTCTCGCAATATCTCGATGTATCTTTACAGACACCGTCTGTTTGAAAAATTAGAATTATTATTAACATTAATTTGTATACCAACTTGACTGCTCCTAAAATATTTAAAGTGATACTTAAAAACTGAAAAATTGAAAATTTTATCAAAATTTGCAAAAAACATACCTACAATAAATTGAAACTTACATAAAACCATCTTTTCTAATTTTTCCGCGGAATTATTTTAGATTTTTGGTTTTTAACGTGTCCTTTACAGCAATCACGGTCACGAAAGAGACGGGAACGAAAAGATAGTTCTATTTAAAATGTCAAATATTCGTGTAAATCTAAGAATGAATATAAAATTGAAACTTTTTAATGCACATCGTAAATAAATCGTATAAAACCGTAAAAACACAATGGTAGACAACAATGGAACTTTATGTTGACATAATATGTCGAGATCCCGACAGTGATTTAATAGATACTAGTTTTGTTTAGTTGATATCCTTTACACTACTAAGTAGCTTGTCTATGTATACACATATAATAAAATTCCAACTGAGTCGAATCTCTACATTAAATATTTTAGAATTTTTATTTGTTTGTCTGTGACCGCATCACGAGAAACCACTGGACAGATTTAGATCAAATTTCGTATGATGATAGCTGGTTATCCGGGTCAACATATAGGATACTTTTAGTGCTGAAAAATATCTCATCTCTGAGAAATCTATACTAAACGCTAAAACGTAAGTAGGGACGAACCCGAGCGAAGCAAGGGCGAGTCGCTAGTAGTAAATAAAAAAACACGAACCATTCTTACCTGTAACACAATCCCCCTTACACCCCCGCACCACGCGCGGGCGCGCGCGCACACACGCAGCGGAAGCACGCTCTCTGCCGCGCGACCTCTTAGAGCCAGTAGTGCGGGCGCGCCATATGCAGCGCAGCACGCGGTGTTGCAGGCCAGAGCCGCACGGGCCTTTGCACTGTTTGGAGTGATATTTTTGGTATTCATTTGTAAGAAAAGAAAACACATTGTTTAAACAAATATACTTAATTATTTACAAAACCAGTGTATAGTTAATTGTTTTGTTTTTTTTTTTTTAAGATAATCAGCCCTTTCTATCATCCCCTTCTTAAAATGAGGGGGACCAGAACATAGGTAAGTATTTTAAAATGGATATAAAATGCTATTGCTTATATAATAAGAAAATGGCGTAACTCTAATTTGTCTCCAAATTGTGGTTTTTACATATTCGAAATATAAATATTTTTGTATAATTTTATTTTAAGCTGTTCAAGAGTTCCAATATTCATATCCTATCTACATCATTAAACCTGCTCATATTACATATAAAAGTTAATTTCATATCAATATGCTTATTAGAATTTTAAAATAGACTTTCACAACACGTTAGGCTCAGTTTTTAGTGGCCCTACTTGCTGTGCCAGCGGTCGCGAGTTCGAGTCCCGCTGGAGCATTTATGTGATGACCTCGAGTTTTTGTACTCCAGTCATGGGTGTTTATATTTATAATATGTATGTATTTAAAGTTATATATGTGTAGTGTATCAACTATCTGGTATCTATAACACAAGCCTCGTAACTCACCATGGAACTAGATGGTGCTGTGTGTTAATGTCCCAACATATTATTAAATTAATTAATAACATAGCTTGAAAAATATCTATCTCACCTTACTCCAAGGCCCGACAACCCACACGGGTTTGCAGCGCTCCGAGTCCTTCTTAGTCTTGTCTGGCGCAGTGCTATACACACACGACGCGTCAGGTAGCACCGTGCCATTGCTAGCTACACACTCAACGCGCCGACGGACGATAGCTGGTTATGTACGGAAAATAATATAAATTCACGCTATTTTATTTTTATATTAAAAAAAAAAACAAATAAACTTGAATAAATACAAAAAAAAAAAAACAAAAGTAAAACACTTTGCATCCAATCGAGATACGAACTCGGACAAGTGTTAATGTTAATCTTGCACCTTGGTCACTTGACTAAGATGCTTATACCCGAGTGTAAGAAATTATCGACCATATTCTGCGTGGAATAATGCGAAAGATAACCGCATGAATACTCGAAAACACGTGTTTTCGCCCCCGAAAGCCCCCACATACCAAATTTCAGCGAAATCGTTAGAGCCGTTTCCGAGATCGCCGACATAAATAAATAAATATATAAATGAATAAACAAGAATTGCTCGTTTAAATATAATAGATTAGATATATATATTTCTTTTAGATAGTACCAATAATTTAAATAATATGTATACGGTTTCAAGTACATTTTTAATTTTGCTTACTTTACGCGATAGCTTATCGATACGATGCGTCGCTATGTTTTTTACGAGTGCATTTAAAGACACTGTGAGTCGAACAGACGTGGCCAGTTTGAGTCGTCAAAATAATACTGTAACTTGAGTAATTAAAGTACTTTAAACTAATATATTTTAACTTGTGTACTTCAAACTCTTACAATAACTATATTTAATGTTCTAACTGGGACGGTACAATATGGTTTAGGAAATGAATTGTAAAAATAATAATAAAATGATTCAAGATTGCATGTTTTAATCTAATATTTTCGATATTCATAGAAAAACATGCATAATTTACTGTCATTTAAAATTACGCATGATTTTATACATATATATATATATATATATATATATATATATATATATATATATATATATATATATATATATATATATATATATATATACTAGCGACTCACGCTCGCTTCGCTCGCGTTCGTCCCTAGGTACGTTTTCACGGTTAGCTATGTAACAAAATCCGCGTATGGCATACGCATCCGAGCGAAGCAAGAGAGAATCGCTATATAATTTAAATGAATATATTAAAAGTAGCAAACTAACTACTATTTATGTATAAACATAGCTAACTGTGAAAACGTTCCTAGGGACGAACGCGAGCGAAGCGAGCGTGAGTCGCTAGTATATATTATATACTTCAAACGTATTTTTTTTGGTTAGTTATGTACGAGTATGTCTCGTTATATCTGACAATATTACTAGTAAAAAAAGTATAAAATTGAATTCCGTTTTTAAGTTAACGCTATGTATTTTAGAAAATAGACATATAGGTTTTAAGAGGTATCAAGTAAAGAAAATGAAGGACTCACCAGACCCGCTCGGTAAACATCTAGGTGCAGACCAGGCCCCAGTCCTCCAGGACGCGCATACTTCACTGGCGCAATCACGTATAACGTCTGGAGGTATCAAGCCCCTCGACAAACACTCGTTCGTTTCTACTGTTGTTGTTTGATTTGTCAGTTTGTGCTGAGGGAAAATGAGAAAATGATAGGAGTTGTTTTTACGTATTTATATAAAAAAAAACACCATTGTTATAAGTTATAAATGTGAACGTTTATATGTTTGCAATTTCGCTGAAACGGCTCGGCCGATTACCTGGAATAAATATATAGGCTACTGTCACTTATAAAATTGCCAAAATAAGGCGCTTACTTTATATAATATTATAGATACAAAAGCGAGGGTAAGCCATTAGATAAAAAATAAAACGTAACATATGTTTAAATGTCATATATTTATTTTTTTAATTGTTGAAGCTATGAGAGGGATATCTCTATCTATGTAAGCTTTAACGGATTTCAATGTATTCAAGCTTTTAACAAAATACTTTTTCAATAAAAAGTCAGAGTGAACTTGTAGTAACCATTTTAAGATGTTAGTGTTTAAAATGAAAATATCTATGAAAACAAAATATTCAATAGACGTAGATTGTTGAAGAAATTTTCAAATATCTATATCATATTTATTATTATAGATTTTATTACAAATCTAAAATTTATAATTAAAAGGCAATGGTAGCCCAGTAGAAACGCGCTCGCTTTACCACTCCAAGAAATCCAAGTTAGCGTATTCAAACCCCGTGTCTCGCACCTCTGATATTTTCACGTGCGAATCATTTCCAACAAGATTACCACATGTCTTACGGTGAAGGAAAACATCATGAGGAAATTGTCATGTCTGAGAGTACCTAGCAAGTTTTCGAAACGTTGGTCAAGTCCGTTAATGCGGACTTAACCAATTTGGTGGATTATGGCTTGAAGGGAGGCTCACCCCCAGCAGTGGGACGTTAAAAAAGGGTTGACAGTATTTCAATCTACAACTTTCTAATTATTCGTAAGACTCGACTACTTTACTTCAGTGAACGCGATTTGAAAAGGAAGGATTAATAAAAAGTTTATCTGTAAGATATATAAAAGAAAAACTTTTTTGTTCGCTAAAATCCATAAAACCAAACACCTTGTATCAACACTCTTCCTCTAGGGAATAATTAAGTTCATACTTTGTGTAGATCTTAGGGACTATTATAAGCATATCAGAAATTAAATTTTAAAAAGTTCTATTATTTTAATTTTCTTCAATATCTAATTTTTAATTATCATATAATGACATTTCGTCTTAGGCCCAAGTTTATATAAATATATATGTATTGTCAACACGTTAGGCACAGTTTGATGTGACCCTACTTGCTGCGCCAGCGGTCGCGGGTTGCAGTCCCGCTGGGGGTATTCATTTGTGTGATAAGCATGAATGTTTGTATTCCAGTCATGGGTGATTATATTTATATGTATGTATTTAAAGTTATATATGTGTAGTATATCAACTATCTGGTATCTATAACACAAGCCTCGTAGCTTACCATGGAACTAGATGGTGTTGTGTGTTAATGTCCCAACATATTTAATTATTTATATGTCGAGCTATTCATAATAAGAACATATATTTGCTGATTTAAATTTTTAACAATTTAATAATAAAAAAAACCGAGTAAATCCACAAAACAAAGCTAGTTACCTTGACTGTACTTGTATCTCAAAGCCCAATAGCAAAGTAATAATTAAATCCAGCGTAAAATTAAATTTTCATATTCATGTAATATTGGAAAAGTTTCCCTTCTCAGTTAAATAGTTCTACTGAGTTTCTTGAGTTGGAAGTTTCCATTCATGAAATTGAAATCTGGATCAGCTTTGAATTACGAAGCGAGCAGACCATTCGTGTATAAGAACATTTTTTTAACAACTCAACTATAAAGTTTTTGTGCATACCCTTAGCCAAGCCGTCTTTGATGTTTACACAAACAAAGTACATCTTAAACTTATAACGTCTCTATATATTAAAAAAATATACACACATATAAACAGTTCAACAGCTTCGCTTTTAAAGCTTTTCTAAATGCTTCGTATTCTAGCTTTTTACAGTAATGTCTACAATTTAAATTACTATAATCGATATCGCTTATAGAAACTTAAAATATATGACATTTTATGACTATTTGACATGACATGACACACTAAATGATTCCTATACAATTTTTACTTTTTTATTTGCATTAATTAATTGTTAAAATTATTTATTACTTAGATAGATAAAGTTCAAAATAACATCTTTTTACTAAATACATATGAAAGCACTATAAAGTAAGTACGGTACTAACAAGAAAAGAAAAACAATTAATAAAAATTTTGTCTTTCTGTTTATTCCAAATAATCTCTGGAACGGCTGGACTGATTTTAACGGGACTTTCACTGGCAGATAGCTGATGTTATAAGGAGTAACTTAGGCTACTTTTATTTTAGAAAAAGGATCAGGGTTGCGTGCAAAAAAAATTAATACCCATGAAATTGTGGACAAAATCCGGGAAAAAACCTAGGGACGCACCCGAGCAAAGCGAGGGTAAGTCGCTAGTATCCAATATACATAAAAAAACATTTGCATATGTAAATATGCAAATGCCTACTACCTGGTCTCTAATAACATGTATGTTATCTATCAAATATTCAGCCCCTTAAGATAACGCTCTACAAGAAGATAGCTATATAGATAACTAAAAATACATGAGAATGGCAACATTCTGTCCATGTTATATGACAGTTTAATATATTCATAAGCTATAGCGGTATAGTTAAAGAGATTAAGCATCATTCTACAATCGATGTAGAATAGAAATCTCAAAAATATATAAGAATAACATATTGTGATTCTTTGACATATCGATAACATTAGTTAATACAATAGGATTTTTAAAATCTCTTTTCTATAATTATTTTACGACGACATCTTGTCTTTGCCTCAAAGTTCCTATTAATAACATTAATAGCTTATTAAAAATCAGCTTCGAATGAACTCTGTATTAACAGAGCTTAGAAGTCCTACTTGTCTTCTATACGTATGGATGGACATTTTTTTTATTTACATAGGATAACCATAAGAAATCGGCTTATTTGTCAAAATGATCATTTTATCAAAATAGTTTTTTATATAGAATAATTTATTTTTAATATTAGTAATATATTTTTAATATGTTTTAATATTAATAATATATTTTAATATATTGACTTTATAATGTATATAAATATTACAAATAAAGCTTTGTTTTTAAAATAGAAGAAAAAACTCTCTACTGTAAAATACAACAAGTATTGGTCTCTTATATTAACAAATAAGTACTAGGGCGACGAATTGTTGGTAACGATATGATGTAAATACACAAGAAAGATAATCAAATAATCATTAAATTTAAAAATTAACCTGACACAAAAATGATTGAACCGATTTTGATAAACACATGAAAATTTCAGAGGTGCGAGACCCGAGATTTGAACCCGCTTCACTCGTTTTCCCAAGCGAGCGCGTTAGCACTGGACTACCACTGCTTTCAAGTAAAAGATATATCCGAAACGGAGATCTCTTTTTTAAAATCAGTTATAAAGGTATTCATTAAAGAACAAAAAGAAATAAGAACAACACGGCCTCTTTCTTTTCAAATCAAATTACTTTAATTAAGCTTAAAGAACCCAATTTACTTTTATTATTATAACTGAGAAGTTGAGATAAGGAACGGATTTCCGACTCTAAATGTAACGAATTAACATTTCAAAATTGCGACTTATATTGACTTACAAATAGTGTTGGTAAAATAAGAAAGTAATACTTTTTAACGTTTAAATTTACGCCGGCGATTTTAAAACCAAATGAATGTTTCAATTTTTCTTTATATCATATAACATTATATATCATACAAAACAATATATAACATATGTATAACACTAAAGCTCGTCAATAGCTTTTAAACAAAAGAAAAAAAAATCGGTTGACAAACAAGAGAAAAAGGTGCTGAAGTGTTTTGCATGTGCCTATTCATATCGACATAGATATTAAAAAAAATATGAATGTAATAATATATTATAAAGTCACTACACAACATACAATTTGTATGACATTGACAAAATACGATTTGCATTTTTGTTAATTTTAATTTATTTAAATTAAATATTTTATTTTTTATTTTGTAAAATACAAGGACGGTTTTTTAGTTTTAATTTTAATAATAAAAGAAACAAAAAAAAAACAACATTTAAACACGAAAATATTTTCGAGACGTGTTATTCGTTACATTACTTTGTGAAATGGTTTTCTACAGTGTCTTCTAATTTAGCTGACTGCTTTAATATGTTAAAATTATATTTTTTAATGTTAATATACGTATAGTGGTACGAATCTCGGCGACATAGAGTGAAAATAACTTGAATACTCAGAAACTAGTTTACATTTAAGAAAATAACTGTTCTTAAAAATATTAAATATTTAAAATATTATGATGTGTCTTTTTTTATATTTTTCAATTACTATTTTATTTCCATTTAGTCTCAATTACATAATACTATACTTAACCACACTTCGCTAGGAAACGTCCTTGCGTGCTTTTTTTAACTTGATATTGATCTTTTGGTAATAGACTAGCGCCACCTTTTGGCAAATTTTACTACTAACAGGAGCCTATGTGTTTATGTGTTCTAAATTTTATCCTAATTCCTCCAGTCGTTTTAGTATACACAAAGATATAAACTTTCGCTTATAATATACTAATATGAATAATAATACATTCATGACAGAAAAGATAAATTATAAGTAGCACTACTTGATAACTTTACTTATATAGCATTTACAAACAATATTGTTAAAAGATAAAAAGTTCACTTACTTGGCAAACAGCCCCCCTAATCTGATGGCCGCCTTGGCCACAAGGCGCGTTGCACGACGACCATTCTGTGGTCTTCCACGTGTATTCAGTGATATCCGAAGCAGTATACCTAGTAAATAAAATAAACTTTATATACATCTAATTTGTCATACCTTTTTATTTAATGAATAATGTTAAAGGTCGCGGGTTCGATTTTCTCATTTCAAGTTCTGGGTTGTAAGTAAAAGAATATTTTTAACTAGTAAATGCAAGAATAAAATCAACAATAAAATATTATCATCTTTTATTCGTACTAGCAATCAGTGACCATCATCAAAGTAACCAAATCCTTATAAATATAACAATTAGTTCCATTAAAACAGTTAGCAATTCACAAAAAAATATTTCCATATTTAGCCCCTCAAAGAGATAAATTTTTAAAATCTCTTCTTACTCAACTTTGTTACTTACTCTACACTCAAATTTTGTACTTTTAGACCAAGTGGTCAAGATGATATCTAATCAATAAATCCAAAATATCGTTTTATTATTATGATATAAGACTAGTAATGTAACTGCTCAGAAATATATTTAAAATAACCTTTTTCCTTCTACCGTCGTCGCGTCCATTAAGTCACCCATGTCTTGCTTCACACTTTCTACTCGACCTTCTTCAATCGTATTCCTATTATAGTCTTCATTTACTATAATTATATCTGAATCGTCATCTTCTGGGAAGACTATTTGTTTGTTTTGAAGATTCACTATCTGTGCTTGAGACGGCGTACCATAGTTTTGGTACATTATGACAGGGTCCACCATTCTTTGACCCCTCGAGTTGCCAAGTGTCTGGAAATTCCAAAACATCTGAACATATCAATGAAAACTGTTCTTGAAGTAACTCACTTTTTTAAATATATAACATTTGATCAATTAAAAAAAAATATTATTATCAAAAGTTGATACAAAATTTCAATGTTTTAATATAAAAAATAAAAAAGATGACCGAATATTAGATTTATTAATAATGTAATGAATTTTGATGTAAAATTAGTAATTTTAGACAACCCAGATACTTTAAATTGTAATATAAAAACAATAGATTTTCAGAAAAACTCTATTCCATGAATAATTTTATTTGTATAAGATATTGAGAGGTTATTTAAAAACACAATATTTACATAGAATTATTGATATCTAGAATTTAAAACGTAAATATATTGCAAATTTGAAGTTATTGTTTTCAACTTCTACAAAGTATAAAAACAAAAGTCATAACTTAGCACATCCATTATAATAACTGAAACTCTGGCTACAAAGACATCAAAAATGTTAAGCACAAACAAAATTATTCACGTATTTCATATAACTTTTCTACGATCGTCTCCTCAGATATAATTTTCCAGACTACGTTTTAAAAAATTTAACCATCAAACACAATCATGCCATGGGAAATTGAACCTAGACCCGGTGAAATAAAACCTACAATCCAACCATGGGCATGCATTCTGGAAACCGCTCACCTGGAGTTGCATTACTAGGTAATGCAGACACGGCAATAGCCTGGACGACGCGCTTCGGTTTGGCGGAAGTATCTGAGATGATACGGCAGACTCCTTATAGCATCCGAGCAGCGTGAAAATTTTATTTAAATTGAAATTCCATACATATTTTCTTTTAAAGGTGAATTGAAGGTCATTGTAATTGTATTTTAATTCTATACATATTTTCTTTTAAAGGTGAAGGTCATTTTGGTTTAATTTTTTAAATGTTTATTACTCAAAAAGACTTCAGAAAAATTACGTTACTCCTCTACATTTAAAAGTGTTATTTTTTTTTTATAAGGGGCCACCTCTGAGATATAGCTTTGTAATTTATAAAAATAAACATGAAAGTCATTGAAATTCGATACATATTTCCTTTAAGGTAACATCAATTATATTTTTTTGTTTTTTTTTAGCTCTTTACAATTATTACTCAAATAAAATTATTTTTTACTTAAACTAAAAATACCCAAGAAAAAAACTATAGAAGTGGATGTTTTTTGTAATTAATTATGAGGTAAAACTTAATCATTAATATAATTATAAAAATTGGTTCGCAATTAGCAGAGATATTTCATCACGAACTTCATCTGCATTAAGCACTCTAATATATAATTTATTTTGTAATATAACTTTTGTTCGTGACATAATTCTATCCACAACCACTGTGCATGACCGCCGTTTCATATACGCCGCATAGCACAGAGAGTTCAAGTGTATTTGGACACATTCTATTGATGGAAATAAAACTTATTTATTTATTACTAGAGACTCACCCTCGCTTTGCTCGGGTTCGTCCCTAGCTTGCTTCCCCATACAAACTTTCATCCCCATTCTCACCCCCTTAAGGGATGATTTCCGGGATAAAAACTATTTCACTCACTCACTTTTCATATCATGATATTAAAAAAAAACTTATTGTAGTAAAAAAAAATTATGTAATTTTCTTCTATAAAAAACTTGTCCTGGTAATAACAAACACAAAAAAAAAAAGAATTATCCAATTTGGAGCAGTCGTTCGTAAGTTATGCGCGTATGTATACATTTCGGTGATTTATTTTTTATTTTTTCACTGGTATTTCACCGGTGGTAGGACTCTGTCAAGCCTGAGGAGTCCGACTGGATGGGTACCACCCCCTTATCTATTTCTGCCGCCAAGCAACAATGATTGCATTGTTGTGTTCCGGTTTGAAGGATAAGGTAGCCAGCGCAATTACAGGCAAGAGGCATATCATCTTAGTCCTCACAGTGACAACGCACCTGTGGTTCTGCATTTTTGTTACTTAAAACCTAAGTGCATGAACCGTAGGTGTTATGGGCGACAGGTACTGCTTTCCATCAGGTGGTCTGTCTGCTCGTTTGTCACTGAATCTCATAAAAAAAAAATAGACTTTATTTAAAATGTACTTAAATTAATATTATTATTTATTCAACATTTTAATGACATTAATGCGTCATTGACTATATTTCAAATTAAAAAAATAAATAGAAATTTCTCATACAAAATCTGAGGATCTTCCTCTGTGGTTTTGGAGAGATTAAATTATAATTTCTTACCAGAGTAACTTTGAGTATCACTTTTAATGGTTGATACGTGTACGTTCTATGCAAATTTAAGCTTTAGAAAAACTTTGTCGTAGTGTTACCATTTGAAAAGTTTATTTTTGGGATAGCATTTCATACTAATTGTATTATTATACACTATATGATATTATAACTGAAAGCAACACATCTCCCCGATAGTTTTGTATTAAATATTTTACTAATAATAAAAGTTATATGAACGTCTGTTAAGTTTTTAGAATTATAAAAGAAAAGATCCAAATTAGAAAAGTTTGTTTAATTAAAACTTGTATAAACCATACGATTATGCTTCGGTCATTGTTTCATATAATAACCATATTCCCTCTAAGCTTTTTAAATACTATAAAATAAACGATTTTTTTTAGCAAATTTTAATTTATAAATTAGTTGATTGCATTTAAGTAGCTACTTCTTTTGATGACTTTCTCGTTAGGCCAGTTCCATAGTCCCAGAATATTACAGTATCGTCACCAAAGTTACATAGGTATTCCGAATTTCAACGCAATCGGATGCCAGAGAGCGTTTGAAAAGGAATTTTCGCTTGAAAGCTTGGATTACAAATTGTAGACCGGAAAGACAGGTCGAAACGGAACAAAAATTCAATAAAAATAAAAAGTTGTGCGAGTATGAGTTTCTAGATTTCTAATAATAACTTTTTGATTTTAACATTAATTATTGTATTGTTGAAAACTAAGGATTTGCCCTTACTTGGTTTAACATGCCCTAGATGTCAAACATTAGTCTACGTGTTCATGGAATCTCATGAAAGCTTATGACAGCCGGAGGACACAAAAACTAAATTCTTCACTAATACTTTAATTAAAATTACTTTAAAATAGAAATTTTTAAATTTTGACGACACGTTTGGCTCAGTTTATAGTGTACTTGCTGTGCCAATGGTCGCTGGTTCGAGTCCACTGTGTACATACATTTGTGTGATAAGCAGGAATGCTTGTACTCCAGTCATGGGTATTTATATTTATAATAAGTATGTATTAATAGTTATATAATATGTGTAGTGTATTAAATATCTGGTATCCATAACACAAGCCTCGTACTCGTATCTTATCATGGAACTAGATGGTGCTGTGTGTTAATGTCCGAACACAAACAAAAGAAGAAATATTACATATAAACTTAATACTATGAAACAAGTAATCGATTTAAGAGGCCTATCACAAAATGTACTGAGTTCTATGGTATTGAGTTCGAGCGGCCGAACATTGCTGTTTCTAGCATTTTCTACAGTTGTAATTACTTCTATGTAAAGTTTTATAATAAATTACTTAAAAAAAAGTATGTTATTACGTTTCTTTTGAACTGATGTATATTCTGATATAAATTTTACTTAATAATATTAATGCTGTAAGGATATATTTACAGCTAATTCTGAACGTTTTTAGTAGTTTTTAAGATTCTAAAAAGGATTTTTTTTGTAGAAATCCAATACATATTTTCAAATTCCGAGGCCGCTATAAACTCAACCACTATATACGAGATATTATTATATATTTTTCATTTCGTTTGTTTAGTATAGTATTTCAATTCATGAGCTTGAAAAAGTGCCGTCGCGCATTTTATTAAAAACTTGCTTCAGAATTTTGGCTTTATTTCAATTAATAATGAAAATTTGCGAAAAGCGAAGCCGCTATGAACTATATTAATAATTATTCTCCATCATACAATAAGTTTAAATTATCGAAGAGTTTCAGTTATCTCTGAATAAGAACGTTAAAAATGGGCATTAAACTGAAAAATCACAGTCAAAATGTAATAGGCTTCTTAAGAGTCACATATTGAATACAAACTACTTATTACTCGTAATGGTACGCGACTTCAGCGGTTCTTCTCTAGACAACGCATGTAACACGTTTCAGCGTGAAGGAGTAACAATCATTACACACATACAAACTTTCGCATTTATAATAGTAGTCCGATTAAAATTTCATTCTTTAGGGTGGTTTTTATTTATTAAAATTTATAATTTTAAAAATATCGTGTAACATACACAAAATAACATACATCAAAATTGAGTACATCCTTTTTTTGAAGTCGATTCATTATAAGAATATCCATAAAAACTGTGTAATGTGGTAACAATATTCTCTTTATATAATGATTTGCTATCTTCTGTAATTCAGCTAAGTTCAACAATAAAATGGCCCAGTGAAGTTTACAGCCGTCTTTATAGCAGTAATAAAATTATTATTGAATGTGTATTATACTAGTGGGCTTTAGAGGTCGTTGGTGTCAAGGACTTTCGAAGGACCCTTAGAGATTTTTACTTCGCTCGTATTTCTAATACTCATTTTATGTCTTAATAATTTTAAAGATGAAAACGTAGTAACTAATCATTTTAGTGGTAATTCTTTAGTAGGCTTCATATAAAGCTCGGGCAATTATACATTAATATAAAATCATAAAGCGTCCTATTGATTACATTGGTAATTTATTTTTGACTAACAGCTGAAGCTCTCTTATGAAATAGAGCAAAAATATTTGTTTTCCAGACACAAACAAACTTACAGATTTTTATATTAGTATGGAAGTATAGTTAAACCAAACTATCCCTAAAGTCTGTAAAACCAATTCCAGTCTATACTAATGTATAAAATTGAAATTGTTAGACCGTTTAGAAAAAAAGATTTGAAATGTACATATCATTACATACTATTATAAAATAAAGTACCCCCCACCCCCCTCCCCCTTCCCTCTGTCTGACTGAACACGATAAACTCAAAAACTACCGAGCAGATTTTAATACGGTTTTAAACAATAGATAGAGTGATTAATGAGGAAGGCTTAGATGTATAATTTATTAAGGTTTTATGTTAATTGACTGAAACATAGCGATAATTTTTGAAGATGTCGGAAAAAATCATGCGGAGTGGGAGCTTTATTGGCGTGCGCCGCGAAAACTAATAGTTATATCAAAACAATGTATTACAGAATTATTCCTCTTAAAAAGATCTTTCTAAAACGTTACGTGCACGTAAAACGAGGGTAAAACACTAGTATGAATAATTGTTGAATTACCTTTTATTGTATAAATTCTAGATGTGAAATTGGAAGAACACTTGTAGGTTAGTAATGTCAATATTAACCCCAAAACGGGTCAGAACAACTGTACAACTTTGTGTACTACATTAACTTTGAAGCATAGAACTTGTAACCATTAGTAACTAGTTGTTGGCCGCGACTTTGTGGGGTTTATAATGTTGTGTATCAATCGACATATCCCGCTTCTGTAGATATTTGTGCAGCTCTTATTAACGTCCCACTGCTGGGCATGGGGATTAGGCCATAGTCCAACATGCTGTCCAAGTGCGGGTTGGCAGAATTTCCATATCTTTCAAAAAGTTATTAGGTTGTCCTTGACATGTAAGTGTTCAGAGAAAAATTTACAAAGATGTACTTACTTATGTATCTCATGTTTTTTTGTAGAAATTATTTGTACTAAATTTACTTATACTCAATTTCATATCCCTATTTCATACCAAATTGAATTAGCCCAATTAAAAAATAAGTAAATATTCAAAAATATTTTTTTAGCAGGTCTCTTTAGGCCCTATTACACAGACAATCACCTATATAAATCTAGATATTTACGTTTAGTTTTTGAGATTTCAGCCAGAGAAAATACAAAAATCCAAAAGTACTTAAACTGCTAAAGTCATAAGTATATAAAAGACAACTGACAAAGTATATCTCTTATAGTATTTGAAATTCTATGGTTACTTTTACTATCACATATGTATGTGGAACAATAAAATAATCATTTGACTACAGTCATAACTTGTTACGAGTGTTCGTGCATCATGCAAAGTATTGCAATGGTTTTAATGTATAGGAATATGTATAACAGGTTAAATACTGTAAGTTTTACAATTCAATGAAGTAGTTTTATCATCAAATTACTGTATTATAAATGTGAAAGTTTGTATGTAAGTATGTCTGTTTGTATGTTTGTTTGCTTGTTTGTTTATTAATACATTAAGCTGAAACGGCTGCACGGATTTGGATAAAATTTAGTACACAAATAGATGACAACATGAAGTAACAGATCTTTAAAGCGAAGTGACAATAAGTCTCTAGTAAATAATAGATTTAATTTCTAACCTTTTTTTTCCAGAAAAAAACTTAGCAATAAAAAAAAAAACGAAAATGAATTATCTAATTATAAACCAAATATTGTACTACTTATTATAACTTGCTGTGTTATAGGGTACTTAAAGTGTTACGTTTCAATAGTATGAAGCAAAACTTTATAAGCAAATCGTCTTCGAGATATGATTATTAATTATTTGTATTATACATTCAATTAAAACTCTTTGATATTACAAAATGTACCTAAAAATAAATGAAAACAGTATTTAAAAATAAAAAATTTTGTTTTAAAATATAGGTCATAGCAAAAATATTTTTAAAAGCACTAAACTATCGCAACTTCTAGTATAATAAATAAAAATCCTAGATTATATTATTCTAGCGAAATACTTTAGTTTTTATAATGCTACATATTTCCAAGTTCAAGCATTTTATATTCAGATCTCGTAAAGGAGATTTACTATTTTCATTATATTCGTGGCAGACAACTTATATATATTTCATAACGATATTTCTGTGGATCATTTTTATTGATACAATTTACGGTTTTGAGACATACATTGCTTTTATTGGTAACTGGTACTGTTTAGAATTTTCATAATTTATGTCTATTGGAACTTGCTTATGGTTTATCATTTTTGTTTATATCAAAATTATGTAATACGTCACATTCTTAGATTTACGCGAATATTTGACATTTTAAGCGAAACTATCTTTTCGGTTTATTTCGCGGATTTATTTTGATTTTTGGTTCCGGACGTTTCGAATGCTATATAGCAATCATGGTCACGGGAGAGACTAAAGTTTTAGACGTCTCAAAGGCCTTATATAAATGTTACATATAACGCCTTTTGAGTCTAAAATCTTAAATAAATAAATGAAAAATAGTTTTATTTAAAATGATTAAATACGGTTACTTTATAGGCAAATATCTTAATTCAAATCAGATAAAACGTTCATTAAGATTATATAAAATTTTAGTTTATACCAAATTTTAATTTAAATTAACAGTACTACAGTGATCCCTTCTATATATGTATGTTAATAGATACCCTCATTTTGCTCAGGTGCCTCTCTAGATATGATATCATCTAACTATTCAACATATTATATATAAAATTTAAGCATCACGTGTAATTTTTGCTACTGTGACCTATGTCTTACTCAAAGTCATTATCTTTATACTAAAAGTTCATCCAAATCCATCAAGTCGTTGACCGTGAACATACACACATACTAACTTTCGCATATATAGTCTATACTCTATACAGATAAATAAAATTGAAGTGTCTGTATGTAATATTAAAATAACCGCTTTTTACTAAATGCATATGGATGTATACACGGTACACATACCAAAACAACATTTTTTACTATTTTTGTCTGTCTGTCTGTCTGTTTGTTCCGACTAATCTCCGAAACGGCTGGACCGATTTTGACGGGACTTTCATTGGCAGATAGCTGCTGTTATAAGGAGTAACTTAGGCTACTTTTATTTTAGAAAAAGAATCTGGGTTCCGCGAAAAAAAATGAAAACCCATGAAAATATTAACAAAATCCGCGTACAGCGTACGTACGTAACGTAAATCGCTATATAATTATATTAATAAAGCTACTATTTATGTATAAACATAGCTAACCGTGAAAACGTACCTAGGGACGAACGCGAGCGAAGCGAGCGTGAGTCGCTAGTGTACAATAAAAAAGTTTCTTAATAGGCGACATATGTTTTATTTAGATCAGATAAATCAAAAGTGGATTCTAAACACAGCCTCTTTTTCGTATGCGATAGCAGAAACGGAGATCTCGTTATATCTTTTGATTTACTAACCAGTGGAGATAGAACATAGCAATCTTTTAAATTTAGAAAATTCTACTGTTATTACTACTAGATATAGAGATACTACGTCAAGAATAAGCCATTTACATGTTATGTCGCTTATTTTAATTTTTGAATTCGTTAAAAAAAATATTCAAAAGAAATACTAAAAAAAACATGTATGTATGTATGTATATATAGATACAAAGGTTACTTTGATATGTAATACATATTTTTATTATTTATTTCATCCTACATGTTTGGTCATAACTTAGGCTTGTTCTTTGCTGTATGTTATTTATATTTAGTTGCTTCGCTCCTAAGGGTCTAACGTGATGTTAGATAGCAGAGATTAAACGTTCAACAAAAAACAGACATTTTTACTTTATTTATTAATAAATTATATATGACATATATTTTAATATATATATATATATATATATATATATATATATATATATATATATATATATATATATATATATATATAAATATATATATATATATATATATATATATATATATATATATATATAATTATATATATTCACAAACTTTTCTATCACAATTCAATTCTTTAGTTTCGTGGTTTCTAGGAGTGCCTTTGGGCACAATTTACTTGGCCAATGTCACGTAGAATGGAGAAGGAATGTCTTTTCTATCACATTGCAATAATCTATACTTCATGTTGACACGAAGGCAGACTAACCTAGTCAGGTTGACATGTCAACACAGCACATTTTTACAATACTCGATTTTAAACGTAGAAATAGCGGGATGTACACAATACAATTTTAACCGAAAAAAAAAATCGAATGGTTACAGATTTCACACAACCACGTCGAGCTAGAGTATGAAAATCTTAAAATTCATTGAGTATTCTTGACACCATGAACAAAAACCTTTGACTACATAAGGGAATGTTTTCACTGGAAGATACACTCGTAATGACAGTACTATCAATTCAAAAAATCTACTTAAAATAGATACTGATTGCAGGTACAATAGGAACAGAAAAAAAAGTATTTTTAATAAGTCTGGTGAGTATCCCCTATACATATTTTGAAAAACACAAGACAAAACGTTTGTATGTACATTACACATTGTACATAATATATGGGCAACTTATTCGATAAAACATATATTACAAAAAACACATTCAGACGAATTGAAATCCTCCTTTTTTGAAGTCGGTAAAACAACTGTCATAGCCGTTTTAGCGAAAAGGCTATCTCGTGTGATTATTTATGTATATATTATTAAAATTAATATAATATGTAAAATAGTATATATAGTATATAATAGTTAAATATTCAACTCACCTCATTATCGTCGTAAATAGTGTCTCTTGCTTGCGAATTAAAACTCGGTAGAGATTTTGCGGTTGTAGGACTTCCATATAATGCGTCTCGAACTTTATCTATTTTACCTGTAAATAATGATATATGTTTACATTTAATAGGTAGTAGCTATCGCCCGTGGCTTCACTCGCATAATAATTAAAAATTGCCTATCTCATTCTCGCTTTAATTTTCTATACGCCAGTCAAAGTTATCAATCTAGTATTTGCAAAGACGTTCATAACAATGTGTAACTAAATGGAGTAGATTTTTTTCTTGTAATATATAAACAAATCTATCCCACGGGAACTGTACATTTTTAGGGCTAAAAAGTAGACTATGTGCTATTCCAGATTGTAATTTATCTCTGTGCCAAATTTCATTCGGATCCGTTCAGCCGTTCTGGCGTGATTGAGTAACAAACATCCAAACATATAAACTTTCACATCTATACTAATATCATAAATGTGAAAGTTTGTGAGTATGGATGTTTGTTACTCTTTCACGCCAGAACGGCTGAACGGATCTGGATGAAATTTGGCACAGAGCTAGATTATAGTCTCGAATAGCACGTAGACTACTTTTTATCCCGAAAAAATGTACGGTTCCCGTGGAATAGGTTTGTTTTTGTTTTCCTAGAGGCGATTCCGAGCGAAGTGGGGGTGAGCCGCTAGTTTATAAAGATTTCTCTTATATAATACGTAATAGGGTAGAAAAATAATTAAAAAAAAAAACAAGGTATAGGTATATTAAAAAAATTTAGAAGGTAAGTTCACATTTGGTAAATAATAAATATATCATCTCGGAGTATCGATTCAATATTTTGATTATACATACTAAGAACTCTAAAAAAATATATCCATGTTATGCCTTTGCCTGATCCTGTTACAGTAATATGACTATGTACACTAACGATTTCAATGCGAGGATCGATTCTTGCATATGGTACATGTGTATTGTGTACACACCTTTGTTTGATCTACATAAGACTAAACCTTGTTAAAGGTATACAATCTCCTATGCAACTTATGTATATAGGAAGTATATAAGCAGTATATAAGCTTATTGTGACACATTTAGGTATATAACGATGTACATAATATAGATATATATAGAAAAAAACAGATCTTTTGTATATCCATTGTTTTATTTAATTAATATTCAATTCTTAAAGTAAATTTTAAAGCAGTAAATGCGAAAGTAAGTGAATGTGTTTGTTGCTTATTTAAGCTGTGTTATTCCGGGTAATACTTATATTACCTATATGTGTACTAAATTACATCTAAAATCGGTGCAGCCGTTTAGGCGTGATGGAGTAACATATGTATATATACATAAAAATATAGTTTTTTATTATTTTTTTTTTTTTTTTTTTATGTCATTCAGTGACAAACGAGCAGACAGACCACCTGATGGGAAGCAGTACCTGTCGCCCATAACACCTACGGTTCATGCACTTAGGTTTTAAGTAAGAAAAATGCAGAACCACAGGTTGCGTATATAATATATAATTTACCTTTAGGTCTACTCTTGTAGTTTTTCTTCTGATCCGGCGGTCTTTGCTCGTGCGACTGATCGTCCGACCTGCCACCGATCATAGCGCGGTAGCGGCCGTCAGCTCTGCTTATATACAACTTATTGTTACAATATTGACTTTTTTGTTAGTATATAAGTTATAATATGTATATAAGTTCTAATTTATTCATTTACTTAATTGTAATACATATGTATGATAATAATTTATAACAGCTTATGTACGGTAAAGCTAAGTAGAGAAATAATAATTGTTATTTTTTAATAAATATAATATCATATACGTACATATATGGAAAAAAATAATAATTACGGAATATGTAAAAAGTTATAATTGAACATCAATTTTCAAGCTCGAAAAGTCTAGTTAATGCCTGCGAACCTAAAAAAGCTTAAGTGCAAGGGTTTTGAAATATTACGTTAGTGACATACATGTTAAATTAAAATAAATAGAAACATAGAAATGCTGGGTAATTTTTGTACCACTTATATGAGTTACTAGTATTATACAACACCTAAGATAATAATAATAATATGTTGGGACATTAACACACAGCACCATCTAGTTCCATGGTAAGCTACGAGGCTTGTGTTATGGATACCAGACAGTTGATACACTACACATATATAACTTTAAATCCATACATATTATAAATATAAACACCCATGACACACTGGAGTACAAACACTCGTGTACATCACACAAATGAATGCTCCAGCGGGACTCGAACCCGCGACCGCTGGCACAGCAAGTGGGGTCACTACAAACTGAGCCAAACGTGTCGTTCAGTAGTTAGTAGTATAACAGCGGTTATTTTATTATTATTAATACGTATGGGAGTGCTTTCGAGATCTGTTTCAACCAAACCCATATATAAGTAAAATTAATATAATATTTTGCATTTTGGCGACCCTCTACCAGATTATTTGTCTCCTCGTCGGAGGTCACGGATTCGAGTCCCGTTTGAAACAATATTTATATTGGTTACATGCGTATTTGGGGTTTTAAATTAATGAGAACCGTAGACTACGTAGAGCAATTTTTATGTATATATTGTATGTACATATGTATTTCGCCCTTTTTAACGTCCCACTGCTGGCCACGGGTCTTCCTTCAATATGAAGGGGATCAGGCCATAGTCCACCACGCTGGCCAAGTACGGATTGGCGGACTTCACATGTCTTTGGAAAACTTGCTAGGTTCTCTCAGACATGTAGGTTTCCTCACGATGTTTTCCTTCACCGTAAGACAAGTGGTAATTATCATCCGGGATTTGAACGGTATACGATTTTAAAAAGTAAAATAATTCTATTTAGAATATAAACCTAGAAAAACATTGAATTAAATACGTACCTATCAGACAGCGGTGAGGAAGGCTCATCCAAAGCTTTGTGTCGTTCGATCTCTTCGCTAGAGGGGAATTCCCCCGGCCGGGGCTTCACCAATAACGTGAGGTTTGCACTAGAACGTCCTGCGACGCAAGTGTACACGCCGTGGTCGCGAAGGGAAAGTGATGTGATGCGAAGAGCCCCCTTTATATATAAAAAAATAAGTGTTTTTTTTTTAGCAGAACAAAAGACAGCAGAGATGATATATTATGGGGTTGGGGCGGACTATTTCATTGCAAGAAATTATTGGATTAAAGCTGCATCGACTTCAAAATCACTTATGTAATTATTGCACTTTTAGGTTCGTTTTTTTACTTCAAGTTTAAATAAAATAGGCTATTTATTATAACAAGGGTTATGAATTTTGTTTATATTTGGTGAAGATATTATGTAACATATTAAGTATACAATATACGCTCGAATGGAGTATCTCATTTATTCATGAAGCTAGATGAAGTTGTTTTTGTATAAGTTATATTTTTGCCAAAAGTAAAAAGATAAAGTAGTCATAAATTGGTAATAAAAAGTCCTCTTTTAATATATTAAAAACAAGCGACTCACCCTCGCTTCACTCGGGTTCATCCCTAGGTACGTTTTAATTTTTTTGAGCAAAACCCTAATTCTTTTGATAAAAATAAAAGTAGCCTAAGTTACTCTTTATAACATCAGCTATCTGCCAATGAAAGTCCCGTTAAAATGGCTCCAGCCGTTAAGGAGATTAGCCGGAACAAACAGACAGACAAAAATTTGAAAAATTGTATTTTTCTTATATGTACCGAATATAATTCTTATCTAATTTCTTATGTGTACCGTATATAATAAT
Source organism: Argynnis bischoffii washingtonia (assembly GCA_033884665.1). Taxonomy (NCBI): domain Eukaryota; kingdom Metazoa; phylum Arthropoda; class Insecta; order Lepidoptera; family Nymphalidae; genus Argynnis; species Argynnis bischoffii. The sequence continues at coordinate 1,725,906 of CM066629.1, read as the reverse complement.
AATTATCTGAATAGATGAGTGTTTTCTTGCTGTATTTTACATAGCAACATACACATATATTTCCTTATATTTTTCTGCTAAGTAAATTGATTCCACATGACATTAATACTTAAACTGTAAAAAGCAAATAATATAAAAAAGTAGGTATAAAGCAAAATATTTTTCGTAGTTTTATTAGTATTTACAATTAATTTATCAATTTGATTTTTTAAATTCAAGTTGCTATTTTTTATAATCTATCAACATCTTCAAGATATTTAAAACAAATATTATTTTTTAATTTTCTAAATATTTTGAAATTCAAAACATAAGGTATGTTGCTTTACAGCAAACATGGTCACGGCAAAAACAGAGAGGTCTATTTAAAAAATAATTTTATTTAAAATAATATAGGTACCTATTATATAAACTTATGAATACATAATGTAAGTACATAATACTGCATTTTATTTATATACCGTTTTCTCCTTCAGCTATTTTCAAAAACAAGCATAATAAGCGTATTCGCATTTATTAAAATAGTTCCAAAAAGCTTTTCATGGAGTTAATTAACCTGAATATGTTGAACAATAGTTTGCATAAGCTTTGTTACGAGTGCTATATTTAGTTAGAGGAATTTATTATTGAATTTGGAATTTACATTGTAGGTGTGAGTAAACGTTATGTTGTATTTAACTGTTCAGTTATAAGTAATTAACTTGATAACTTTATACAGGATGGAATAAATAAATGGGATTTGGACGAAAAGTACCTTATTGAAGTCTAACTCAAAGGATATAATATTTTATTAGAGAAAAACTTGTTTACGCACGCTTGACTTGGGGGGTAAGCTGGTGAATGCGTTACGGAAACATGTACATACATTTGTTGCCATGGTAACCGTTGTTATTGTCCGACAAATGATATGCCTAATATTATATTCGTTTCTTAAATGATATTCTATAAATATATGATTGTAATATATCTAATATGCGTTATTTAATTATTTTTTTAGTATCTCACATATCCTAATTATTTAAAACATAAATTGAATTTCATAAAGAGTACCGATAACCTACAGAAGTTTTACTTCTTGCGCGTGTACACTTTTATAGACACACTATTTATTTATTTATTTTTAAATATTAATATCTGCACTTAATTAAAAAAAAAGCTTAGCTGAGTCGGTAATAGAATGAATCATTAGAGCCTTTATTATTTAGGTTTTATGTTTTACCCCAGTTATTTAACATTAAATACTAACTATATAAACATATAACTATTTATTTAAATAAAATTAAAATTTTGTTTTTATTAAAATTGTTTAAATATCGTTAAAATTGCTATTTTTGATTTATTTTTGTTGCAATTGATATTTTAACGTAAATTCTTCTTATATTTTGTAAATTGTTATTAAAAATATACATATATTTGAATATTTTTGTTATTTATATTAATAAATGCTGACGATATCACAATAATTCATAGAAGCACTATAAAATGAACACTAAACCATTGTGCATTATTTATTCAAGTTATTGCGCAAATAGAACAAAACGTTTTTGCGAGGACAATTTACGAGTTGCTGGGACCTAACACTTGATATCTTATTCTAGGTAAGGGGTTGTCAAACTATTTAATTTATTTATCTTTCTTGTATAAAGCAATTTACGCAATAGTGTCGAAATTTCGAAAGCTCGAAAAACAAAGTAAAAACTCAACACAAAGAACAATATTTAAGTTTTAGATCATACCAATTATATATTTTTTTATATTGAGGATAAGAGAATTAAGTTTTCTGTCAGTATATTCTTTCTATGTCAGGCTACACCTTACTAGGGTTTAGCAAGAACTACATGCATATACTACCAAATACATATTCACTCACCCTCGCTTCGCTTCGGGTTCGTCCCTAGACAAAACAAATCTATCCTACGGGAACCGTACATTTTTCCGGGATAATATATAGCCTATAGCCTTCCTCGATAAATGAACTATCTAATTCAAAAAAAAATTTCAATTCCAACCATTAGTTCCTGAGATTAGCGCGTTCAACCAAACAAACAAACAAACAAACAAACTCATCAGCTTTATAATATTAATATAGATTAAATTTGATTAAATAGATTTTAAGAATTCTAACATATTATTCTTATATAAGCATTAGATTTCTTTACATTTTAAATATTCGTATAGTTTTTGTGTATAATAAAAGGAACATCTGAAAGGCAGGCCCTAGTTTGAAAAGTCCTGTTAGAGCCGAGTCTAAAAGCCGATACTTAACAAAAACTTTACTTTGGCAAACTAATTGACAGTGAGCTAAATAAATTAGTTGATTCGTGGATAGTTTCGGGATAGGGGTAGAATACTGAAAGAGCCAATTAATGTATTTTGTTAAAACCAAGAAAGTAGATTTTCAACACAACTACTGCATACCTTTTATTGTTTACTAGCGACTCACCCTCGCTTCGCTCGAGTTCATCCCTAGCTTGCAACCTTTCATCCCCATTCTCACCCCCTTAAGGGATGATTTCCGGTATAAAAACTATTTCACTCACTTACTTTCACATCATGAGATTTAAAAGAATCTTATTTTAATATTTTTTTTTCTTTTAATTTTCTTCTATAGGTACAAAACTTGTCCTGACAAAAACACAAAAAAAAGAATTATCCAATTTGGTGCAGTCGATCGGAAGTTATGCGCGTACATACATTTCGGTGATTCATTTTTATTTATATAGATAACATAGTACTTGGGTGATCGACTTCGCGTTTTTTTTAATAAAATCTTATTTTTGCGGAAAAGATATTAATTTTTTTTTTCAGAAAAGTCACAAGGATAAACTTAAGCAAAACCTTATCTAAATACAAAAAGTCCAAAACATTACAGCCGTGTCCGAGACACGAACTAAATATATATACAAGAATTGCTCATTTAATATTATAAGATTGTCTTCTAGGCTGTATTTTTACCTTACACTCGATGTTTCTGCTGTTGACATGTGGTCGTAGTTCAAATGTTGAAACAAATGTTCTTTTAATATTTCCCATTCCCTTTATTTAAATAAGTTTTCAATAAAGACTTTTTACAATGTACCTAATTTCCTACAAGAACATCAAATAACAAACAAACATACATATTATATATTAAATATTTTTAAGAAATATTCTGCCTTTAAAATATCAATAAATACCCAAAATATCCTTATTTCATAATCGTTAAATAATTATTTCAAATATATTTTGTTGCGGTACAGTTTTAATGTAATTTTATCTATGATTTTTAATATTATTTCTAGTAGGAGATACAACTAATGATTATATTGAGGCACGGGGTTCGGGGCAAATAAAAGTTCGTGAGTGATATCTATACAGATAAATAAAATTGGAGTGTCAGTTTGTAATATTAAAATAACCGCTTTTTACTAAATGCATATGGATGTATACACGGTACATATTCCAAAACAACATTTACAATTTTTGTCTCTCTGTCTGTTTGTTTCAGCTAATCTCCGAAACGGCTGGACCGATTATGACGGGACTTTCACTGGCAGATAGCTGATGTTACGGGGAGTAACTTAGGCTACTTTTATTTTAGAAAAAGAATCAGGGTTGCGCGAAAAAAAATTAAAACCCACGAAATTGTGAACAAAATCCGCGTACGGAGTACGCACCCGAACAAAACGAGGTTAAATCGTTATATAATTTAAATGAATATCTTAGAAGTAGCAAGTTACTATTTATGTACACCTAAACATAGCTAACCGTGAAAACGTACCTAGGGACGAACGCGAGCGAAGCGAGCGTGACTCGCTAGTATATAATATGTATATTAATTACTTCATACAATTACGATATATATTACAAATAAGGATGCGACCGTTCGCTACCCGATTACCCCGTGACTGGCGAGACGGTGCATTGCAAATTATTATATATTATGCTACTAATTAGTGCATGGTATGCATAACTGTAGTAATATCCCTAAAATTACAATAATCCTACAGTTGATGCAAATAGATCGGAAAAAAATTTAAGCATTAAATTCGAAAAGGCTTTTTAAAATTGTTTTATATTTCAAACGGTCACTATCCGCTGTGATATTAATTAAATTTACAATTATATCTTCTTTAATATGAAAAAAAAAAAAACAACTTATATAATACTTTCTCAGACTCAATCTCTCCCGTGACCATGATTACTGTAAAGCATTCGATACCTACGTCGAAAACCAAAAAAAATCAAAATAAATCTGCGAAAAGATCGAAAAAGACAGTTTTATTTAAAATCTGCCTATATTTTAAGAAAAAAATGACTTAAATAAAAAAAATACATGCAGACGAACATACAATCTCCTTCTTTTTGGAAGTTGGTTAAAATGAGAGGGGATAATAATATAAATTTCAATTATTACATACCTTCTTAGAAATCTTGTATTTCTTTGACTTGGAGATAATCTGATGGTCTTTTGCCCACTGGATCTTTGTTCTATTGTATCCTTTTACAGGGCATTTTATTTTCACTTGTGTCCCATAGAAAATTGTTGCTGATCCACCTACTTTGACTGTTACCTATGATATATAATAACAAACATTAATAAGTAGATAATGTAGTAGTGTATGTATGTACGTAAGGGTCCTTTAGAAAGAATACAAAGATAGATAGATAGATACTTTATTGTACACCACAAAGAAATATACAAAAAAGAAGATATAAACAATAAACGATGCTCTGGAGGCGGCCTTAGCGCTTTAAGCGATCTCTTCCAGGCAACCTTAGGGCGTAGGAGAAATTATATGAAATGGTAGGCGGTGTACTTACTGCACACATATGCATATCCTAAATACATATATACATACATACGTACGTATACATACATACATATATATTAATACATATATTATATTAGAGAAAAATTGCCATTTTTAAGTTAATAACTATTATTATATATTAAAAACGAAATTATAGAAACGATCCACAGTCGGGATTAAGAGAAATACGGCCTAACTCTTTCAACTCCATATTAGCATTGCCATTCCGTGGGACAATGTAGCTAGCATTCTTGCTACAATTTCACGTCGACATGACATGTACAGTACTAATGATTAACTAAACATTTGTTTTGTAAATAATTAAGTGTATCTGTAATTTTAATATATTTCTTTTATTATAAATAAACTATTAAAACTCCATTTTGAGTTCGATCAGAAAACTTACCTTCTTTTTCTTCGGATCGTGTTGTATATAAGAAGAATTGGCCAAAGATATTTCAGGGGCAGAAGTATCAAGAAGACAAGGTCGACTGTTGCAGGATTTAGTGAGCGCTGGTCGGGGCGAGTTGCACTGAGAGGCGGGTCGCTCGACCACATGGGACTGGGCCATTATTTGCTTGCACACCACCTAATTATGGTAATAAGTTGTATAAACATGATTTTATTATTTAATGTACAAAAAAATATTGATATTAAAAAATATTTATATAAAGGATTATGTTATTTTTATAGTAGAGTTAAATTGTTGAGATTTACGTCCGTTCTTCTTAGGAGAAATGTCGTCTGATTTCTTGAAGCGTTCTCACGGAATAATAGTATGAAAAATAGTGTTAATATGTAAAAATATAATTTATTATACAAGTATACTATTTACATTTATTTAGAACAACATTCTATAATTAAAGATTAACTTTTATTTTTATATATATATTTTTTAGTATTTATGACGTGGGCTCTTCTAAAAAAACGGACCTTAATAGACATGGCATTTTTTGTAGTCATAAAAAACACATATTATGTTTAATTGTTTAAAAAATAGAATATTTTTTTATATATTTTATTAAAACTAATTATTATTAACCAAAAATATTTTCTAAAACCAGAAATAGAAAAATGTAAGGCACAAAAATTATCGACGTATTTCTTTCATACATTATTTTTGAATAATAAATTATTCAAAAAAATCATCCTTCTGGTGACTTCATATAAAATTAGATAAGTCCGTGAAAAGTCTCATTGACTTCAACAAAAACCTTGTAAGTCGAGAAGGTTTGTAAAATTAATTTGCATTAAGATTGAGGTCATGGCTCGTGGGGTCATGGTATTTTAATTGATATTATAAATTCATAAAAGAAGTATTAGTTATAATATTCTAATGTTACATTGTAACAGATACATATATAAAAATTGAAATATTTTAACTATAACTTTCAGTATTTTTAAACTCTTGTTAAAAACACTCTAAATTATGAAAATTCTTTCAATATCGATATTTAAGTAAGTAACTAAATTATCACGTTGTTTTAGTGGACTTAGAATTGCAAACAGAAAAAAAACTATCAAGTGTTAAATCACTCTATACAAATGTATCGTTCTCACAGTCTCATACAACAGATCTCAATAATCTAACTAGTTTTTCTAGTTAGAGATAGATATTTAATATACTATACAGATAAATAAAATTGGGTGTCTGTTTGTCATATTAAAATAATCACTTTTTACTAAATGCATATGAATGTATACACGGTACATATACCAAAACAACATTTTTTTAAATTTTTGTCTGTCTGTCTGTCTGTTTGTTCCGGTTAATCTCCGAAACGGCTGGACCGATTTTGACGGGACTTTCACTGGCAGATAGCTAATGTTCTAAGGAGTAACTTAAGCTACTTTTATTTTAGAAAAAGAATTAGGATTCCGCGAAAAAAATTAAAAGCCATGAAATTGTGAACAAAATTCGCGTACGGCGTACGCACCCGAGCGAAGAAGCGACGGTAAATCGCTATATAATTTAAATGAATATATATCTTAGGAGTAGCAAGCTACTATTTATGTATAAACATAACCGCGAAAACGTACCTAGGGACGAACGCGAGCGAAGCCAGCGTGAGTCGCTAGTACACCATAAAAATTATGTCAAATTCCTACCGCTAGTAAGAAATATTAAAGATAGATAAGTTATTGGGATACGCAGGTTCGCGGTCGAATGCGCAAGCGATGGCCCTGTCTTTTGCAATAGGGATCACCGTGGTGGTTTTAGTGGGCAGTCTGTCGCGCTTCACGTGACAGGAGCCCCACATACCCCGCGCGCCCCCCGAGCTCTGGCACCCGTAAAGTGGTTTCTCCACGAATCAAAAAAAAAGGTTATTGAGATACGATCAAGACTAGGTATATAAATACATGTAGTAGCTATATTTCATTTTGACTAAAATGATAAGTTATTGCAAAAATTGAACTACAAACCTCTCTCTGCTTCATTCCACCTCCACATGTTTTAGAACATTTGGACCATTCGCCAGTATGCCATCTTACTGGGCAGTCCAATACGTTGCAGTACTGCCGGTCGGGCGGCGGCGGTTGTGGGCACATGCTGTTCGGTACTACTACCGTGTTTGTGCCGCCTCTTGTTACCTGGATAGGAATATTTTTCTATATAAATAAAGTATTGAAGGGACGCCCGTGCCCAGCTGTGGGACATTAAAAAGGGCTGAATACATACATACATACATAAATCATCTAACAATCTCTCTGCGTCTCTAGATATCTAAAATGCCTATGTTTTACTTCAGGTCTATTTCTGTACAATTTTATCTAAATCTGTTCAGCCGTTTCAGTTTAAGGTGTAACAAATAGATACACATACCAACTTTCGTATTTATACCAGTAGATAAATATACAATTACGGCCCTATACTTGAGTATATGTATATAAATTTTAATATAAGCTAATATATTAGGTATACTCTTACCATATATTTAAAAAACATTTCATGTAGAAATTGAACCCACGAATAACGAAATAATAGGTAGAGTACGCGGTATAGAATATTTAAGGACATTTTAAAGAAAATTTTAGAATGGAAATGAAGTGTTTCTACAAGTACGCAAATATTGGGAGTAAATAGTAAATACGTTTTAGCAATCTTTGAACAGCTGACGGTAAAAATCAGTTCAACGGAATCAGGCGCCTGAAAATGCACTTGCAAAGAATGTCGAGTTGCTACTCGCTACGACTTTTGCAATTTGCATGGCGATTACATACTATTTTATGTAGTTCCTGGGTATATTTTTCCTATTTACTAGCTATTTTTATTATATACTAGCGACTAACCCTCGCTTCGCACGGGTTTGTCCCTATATTGACATAGGTTACTTTTTAACCGACTTCCAAAAAAAGGAGGAGGTTCTCAATTCGACCGTATATATTTTTTTTTATTTATGAACCGATTGAAATAAAACAAATGCTAAATGTTAAGTGAAACTTACTAGAATACATTAGTAAAAATCTCACCCAAATCGGTTTAGACGTTTCTGAAATTATAGCGCACAAACGCACACATAAACAGGCAAAAAATCTAAAATTCATTGTTTTGGGTTCTATTGCTTTAATAAAGAATCCGAATAATAGTTTTTCTCAAATATTTTTCATGTACAAACAGCGATCAGTTATAATTTTATTATATGTATAGATACACAACTAACTTTAATTATACACTTACGATAGTCCTAACTCTATTTTGCCATAAAATTCGTTTTTAGCTAACGTTTGCTACCAATAAACAGCTTACCTCTGCCAAATTTTAGCTTTATTAGCTTTACAGTTTATTTTTCGTATTTTTTTGGTAAACTACGTTATTAGGCAACTTGATTGTCACAGTCTTTGGATCTAATAGAATCTAAAGTTTACTCATTTATTCAGACTATTACTTAAACAAAAAATATCCCCATACATATCTATCCAGTACTTCTGAGTTATATACGATTAAACAGACGGACAAAAATGAAAAATTTTAGATTTAGCTTCCTATATCACTATCAAAACACCTGCATTTTAATTTTACATTTTGTTCCCTATTATAAACCTAGTAACTTATTCATTTATATGAAATCTACATATGTATGTAGTAAAATTCTAACTAAGCGGAATCTGTAACTACATTAAATATTTTTTTGGAAAACCTTATTGAAATAGTTATTATTATCGAAACAGAGACGGAATCTATAGTTTTTCGAATTTCCGTTTGTCTGTCTGTGACCGCATCACGATAACATCACTGGACAGATTTAGATGAAATTTGGTATTATAATAGCTGGTTCTCCGGGTCAACTTATAGGATACTTTTGACTGTGGGAAAACATCGCATCTCTGAGAAATCTATACTAAACGTTAAAACACAACTAGGGACATACCTAAGCGGAGCGAGGGCGAGTCGATAGTAATAAATAAAATAAATAACTCAGCATCTAAGTATCTAGATGACCTACATACATATATTTCATTATATACAACATATACAAAAGCCCATAAAGTGAAACAAATAAAATATTTCCTTACCTCATGTATGCACGTGACTTCTCTGGTCTGAATGCCGATGCCGCACGACTTAGTGCATTGCGAGAACTCCGTATAGTTCCATCTGCAGGTGTTTTAGATACTTAGAACAGATACTTTGACACTTTATACATGTTTTATATAAACATTTATTTATACCATTTATTTAATATCCTCATATATATTTTCATGTATCATAAATTGCTTACATATTATTGTAATTGGGGGAAAAAATGTTGTAAGTGAATTTTTAAAACAGTCTAGAGCAATTATTGATTTTAAATTAGTATAATCATTACTGCCTAATTTTTACAATATATATATAACGATTTTTTGGAGGTAGAGGACACCCTAACGATCCGCGAAAATCAATAGTTTAGAAGTTATGATTTCTTTTCTTTTTTTTGGAAAATTGTCTACTCCAATCATACAAATCAATTTTATTTAAATACTATTCTACTAAATCGCATGAAATTTGGCATGTGCGTAGAGAAGTCATGTAAAAAGCACACAATGTAAGATTTGTACGTTTTTTTTTTAGCATTTTCTATTGTTTTAAAATTGTTGTTGATTTATTTATTTTTGTGGCAAAAACAAAATCCCTTTGAGAAATCACTGTCGTAAAATTGTTACAACTAGAAATTTGCTTATGACTTTTAAAACTACCTTAGGATGTAGTGATAGTCTAGGCAAAAAATAGTGGTGATGTAACCACTAACATCTTCAGAAATTCGCATTAAAATAAACTAGGTTGTTTTTTTAAACACAAAATTTAAAATGTTTTATTTAGAAGATAACTTAATAACAACCTGAGTTCCTCTTAAAACCAGTCCAGTGCGAGTGGGACTCGCGCACTAAGGGCTCCGTACCTTAGTACCATTGAAATAGAAATTGAACTTAAAATGTATTTGGTTAAAACACCGTTGTATGAAGACCTGCTTGTGCTTTTATTGTGATGTGAAAGAGGGCGCAAGCACTGCTTTGTTATTTTTAATCTGTTTGACGGGCTACGCCAACCTCAGCGGGGCTACAGAATTATCTAAGTAGTAGTTCAAATGTAATGAATAATGAAACAAAAACAAACAGTAAGAATAAGATATTTATTAAAAATTACAATTGATTACATTTTGTGTTAAATGTTCAAATTGTCTTCCACAGTTTATTATGCATAGACGACAGCGACGTAAAAAAATCCAGGTGGAAATGAAAAGAAACTTTTTACGAAACTTTTTTTTACTGTTTGTTATATATATATATATATATATATATATATATATATATATATATATATATATAGGACGAATTTCGAAAAATGCTAAAATACGTATTTATTTAATTGCATTGAAGAGCATTAATACCAAGTTTTAAGTAATTCTGACCATAAATATTTTTTTTGGTTGTATTATAACGTGTTTTCCCGTAGAATTGAGATAATCTCTCGCGATAAAAAGTAGCTTATGTCACTCTCCAGCACTCTCTATCTATCTCCACATAAAAAAACACGCCAATCCCTCACTCTGTTTTGTCGTGAAAGAAGGATAAACAAACAAACAAAGAAATAAACAAACACACTTTCACATTTGAAATATTAGTAATGACTCTATTTGGTTTTATCATTATTTCTTAGAAGGTTGTTTGAACAAAATTATATTTAATAGTGTTGCAGAAAAAATCCTTATGCTTTTTATAATTTGAGCGCATCCGGTACACCAAGGTTGACTTGTTACAGGAAAAAATTTAAAAAAATGTCGGAAAATTAAGAAAAATTCAGAATCTCGACTACAGCGCCATTTATTGGGTCTAAATATAGCTAAGAACCACGAAGGTGATCCCATCCTTACTTCTTAGTATTAATATCATAAATGTGAAAGTTTAGATGTTTGGATGGATGTTTGTTACTCAATTACGCCAGAACGGTTGAACGGATCTGTATAAAATTTAGCGCAGAGATAGATTATAGTCTGGAATAGCACATAAGCTACGTTTTATCCTGGAAAAATTTACGGTACGCGTGGGATAGATTTGTTTTTGTAAGTACATAAAAACAATAATCAAAATCGGCGAGGTAGCTTAGGAAAAGAATAATTTCGGAAGAAACGCGTACTGGAATTATATATATATATATATATATATATATATATATATATATATATATATATATAATTAATATACATATATATTAAAGCTATCAACCAATTTTATTTCCCTTCTTTTAAACTTTGAACCAATGTTTTTTTTTAACATTTTATTATTCTTTTCTAAGAAATATGGACATTAAATTTTCTTTTACGGGCCATCGGATGGAACTCGAGTAGGAAAAAAGAATGCTCTACGAGAAGTAGGTCGATCAGACATTAAGTAATCTAATCCGTCTCCCGTCACGAGCTGTCCGTATGCCAGAATCATGTCGCTCAGTAAAGAAAAAAAAAGTTTCTAATTAAAAAAAATACGTATAGTTATACAACATTTTTATACTCAAATTGTGTAACTATAGCATTACTCATAGATTTTTTTTTAAATTATTAAGTACTTTGGTGCCATTTAAATTATTTTACACTTTTTGTGGGTAGAAACCGTGTCTAATAGCCATAATTTTTGAGACGTCAAACACCTTTCTCTCCCGTAGCTACGTTTGTTCGAAACCTCGAGAACCAGAAACAAAAAAAAAAACCAAAAACGAAGAAATTCGGAAATCTTTAGAAATAAATTTATAAACAATCTCCTTAACGCGACTTCACTCGCGTATATTCTTTTACATACAACAATGTAGGCATTAAATTTAGATTGCAACTTGTACGATAAAAAAAAATAATATCGTCCAATCATCTTTCAGTAACACACATAATTTTAATTTCATTCTGTTTTTAAATACATGTATTTAAAAATACTTATATTTAAAATGCTTGAGATTTAACATATCTAAAAATATGCCAGCCAGTGGTAGCTCAGTGGTAATGCACATGCTTGGGAATCCGAGTGAAGCGGGTTCCAACCTCGACTCTCGCACCTCTGATATTTTCAATCATTTCCACATGATTACTATTTATTTTACGGTGAAATAAAACATCGTCAGGAGACCTGCACGTCAGAGAACTTAGGAAGTTTTCAAAAGACATGTGAAGTCCGCCAACTCGCACTTGGCCAGCGTGGTGGACTATCATGGCCTGGTCCCCCTTGTAGCAAAGGGAGGCCCTTGCCCAGCATTGAGACGTCAAATAAGGGCTGGAAATATGCGATTCGACATATTCAATTACACAGAAAATATTTACTAAACAAATTTTGTTTTAAATGTAATGTATTGAGTTAATGATCCAATCTCGTTTCGATTAGACCCTAACGACTAGAATTACAGAGCCTGTGATTTCTAGCTAACAATTCATCTTTTTCAGGATAAAGAATACCCTACACCACTTAGAAATAATGTACCTATTAGTGAAAGCTTTTCCAGAATTACAGTAATAGTATCAGATTACTCTTATATCGGAGTTTAAAATATCGAGATTTAAAATATTAGCTAACTAGGGATTCACCCTCGCTTCGCTTCGGGTTCGTCCCTAGATAAAAATAAATCAATCCCACGGGAACCGTAAATGTTTCCGGGATGATATATAGGGACTAAGCCTATAGCCTTCCTCAGTTAACGGGCTATCTAATGCAAAAAGAATTTTTCAAATCGAACTAATAGTTCCTGAGATTAGCGCGTTCAACTAAATAAACAAACAAACTCTTCAGTTTTATAATATTAGTATAAATTTCGTAGCTTATAATTTTATTGGATATACTGGCGACATACCCTCGTTTCGCTTTTTTTGGGGCATCCCTAAGTGCTGAACAAAAGCGAAGAATGTGTTACTCCAGGTCATAATCTGTGTACTAAACACCCTAAACTTTTAAGGCGCTTCAGCATGATGGAGTAATATACATACATACAAACTTTCAAATACATAATAATATATTTAGATAAAACGTGATCTATCGTAACCCAAGATTTTTATTGAAATACGCTTAATCAACGCAAATACAATATGGACGGAGTCGTGTGCAATTATTAGTAACTAAATCTATATGATTTCGCCTAATAAATAAGTCTAACAATGTAATCTAACAAGATTCATATAAATCTTTTAAAAGGTTCACGTGTAATCGAGTAACAAACTTTTAAATATTTTCACAAACTTTCATATTTATAGTATTAATATTTTTAAATCTCACCATAAATTGATATTATTATCCTAATAATACCACATTTTATTTAGTCGAGAATAGTATGCAATGGCAACATATTGCATGAGACTCGACTGTTTGGGGCCGATATTTCGATTGTTCTTTTCTTACACGCAAACTAATAATTTCTATTTCTTTGATGATTTTTTTGGTTATTTTGTCATTTTCTAACTAATCACTGTATAATACTTTCTTAGATTTACGTAAATATTTGACATTTTAAATAAATCTATCATTTCGGATGTTTTCGCGGATTTATTTTGATTTTTGATTCCCGACGTATCGAATGCAGCAATCATGGTCACGGGAGAGATTAAGGTTTTAGACGTCTCAAAGGCGTTATATACCTACATACTACAGACAGTGTCTATCCACAATTTTACAAAATGATTCAAATATGAAATGCATTCGAAACTGCATAATATTTTAAACTAGCGACTCACCCTTGCTTCGCTTCGGGTTCGTCCCTAGACAAAAACAAATCTATCCCACGGGAACCGTATATTTTTCCGGGATGATATAGCCTATAGCCTTCCTCAGTTAACGGGCTATCTAATGCAAAAAGATTTTTTCAAATCGGATTAGAAGTTCCTGAGATTAGTGCGTTCAACCAAACAAACAGACAAACGCTTCAGTTTTATAATATCAATATTAGTATAGATTTTAAGACCGCCGCTGAGTTGAGTGTGTGTTTGTTTGGGGCTTTGGGCTAGTCTCAGAAAATACTGTAGGTACGTATTTTCATACAGTTTTGAAAGATAAACAAGGAGATTATCTAGACGAGGCTATAATTTATGAACATTGCGCATAAACATAATACTTGTGTGATATTTGTGAATAAAGTAGAAAAAAATCGTCCTTTCTGAAATGACTAATATTATAACTAATGCAGAATAAGAATTGTTAAGCTGTTTGCTGCAAATGTTTAAATCATTGCAAATACCAAAATAATTTAGAATAAGGTTTGGAGAAACGTATCAAAGACATGGTAAAGAATGCGGTACTTTTTGTTGCGGTATCGAGTGTTCCGTATGACATTTGAATACGAGACTTTTTTTATTAATTTCACCTGTAACTAACAATAGAGTCAAATCTTTTAAGTCTCTTTTAACTAAATTTTTTTCAGTACTTTGTATCTATCTGATATGGTGATATCAACAAACTGGTCTGATTCAGATGCAGTCAATGGTAATGTATGTATGTATGTATTCAGCCCTTTTTAACGTCCCACTGCTGGGCACGGGCCTCCCTTCAGTACGAGGAATCAGGCCATAGTCCACCACGCTGGCTAAGTGCGGGTTGGCGGACTTCACATGTCTTTCGAAAACTTGCTAGGTTCTCTCAGATATGCAGGTTTCCTCACGATGTTTTCCTTCACCAATGTAACTCAATGGTAACACTTGTAAATATTTAAATTTGGTCAATTTGAATTCGTTTTAAGTGATTATATAGTACTATAGTTGGTCAAAAGTAAGTTTTATAACATTATAATATTTAGGGTTTCGTACCGGAAGGGTACCAACGGGATCTCATAACTAAGCTTCCGCTCTATCCGTACGTCTCTTTATCAGCGGGCTGTAGCTCATGACCCTTAATAGGTGGATAGTTGAAATTTTCAGATTGTGTATTTCTGTTGCCGCTATAACAACAAATAATAAAAAAACCGATGGCGAATTTCAAAATGGTCGCTATGCAAATTAAAAAAAGTCGATTAAGACATAGCATCTTGTACGTTGGTACGGAACCCTTCGTGAGCGACTCGCACTTAACCGGTTTTATTATTATGATTGGAATATGTAGCTGAAGTTGATGCTCAAATGAAACGAATACAAGTGATCGCCCACTTTCGTTACGATAAATATAATAGCTACCTCAAATCTATACTAATATTATAAAGCTGAAGAGTTTGTTTGTTTGTTTGTTTGGTTGAACGCGCTAATCTCAGGAACTACTGATCCGATTTGAAAAATTCTTTGTGCATTTGATAGCCCGTTGACTAAGAAAGGCTGTAGGCTATATATCATCCCGGAAAAGAGTACGGGTCCCGTGGGATAGATTTGTTTTTGCCTTGGGACAAACCCGAAGCGAAGCGAGGGTGAGTCGCTAGTAAATAATAATTTTAATATACTTTCTATACAGAAAATAGTAAAATTCTACGAATTAAAATTGAACACTAAGTACGCCACCGCGCATATTAAATTTTCTTCAGTACTATAAACTTTTCAACTATTACAGCAACTTTATATGGAACTAAAAGTTATAATGCCTGAGCGTAGGAAATCGATTGCTACGAAACAAGTTTGAGTTATTTGAGATCTAGTTAAGGTTTGGGTATACGAGTACGTTTTACGGGATCAATTTCCGTATTCTAATTGAAGGTAGATTCTGCTATCATAATTATTACTACTATTTAATATTATATTACTAACGAAACGTTTAGCTCAGTTTGTAGTGACTCGCTGTACCAGCGGTCGTGGGTTCAACTCCCGAGCATTCATTTGCGTGATGAGCACCAATGTTTGTACTCCAGTCATGGGTGTTTATATTTATAATATGTATGTATTTAAAGTTTTAGTACTACTACTGTACTGTGTACTACTAGTAGTCAAAATTCGATCATAATCATTATTAAAAATTTTAGGGAAAAAATTGTTTCCATTTTTTAAAGCTCGTCAATAGGTACTAAACAAAAAAGTAAAAGAAAATCGGTTGACAAACAAGATGAGAAAGGTACTAAAAAAGGCACCTCTTTTAAAGTACCTTTTTCTTCTTTATTTAATAGCTGTTTTTCCTTACCGTGGTGGACATGGGTGGTCATTGCACGTCCTCACTCTGTTCTCTGGCTTGGTGTGTGGGTCGCACATGTATGGAGAAGCGTTCTTACCATCTTCATCTCTCACACATTGGATTATAAGCTCCTAAAACACGAAGAATACGAATAATATTAGATATAAAAGATTTTTTTTATTTATTTATTTCGTTATTTATATTATAAAAAATCAAAACATAAATAGAGAAATAATTATGATTGTGGGTTCGAATCTTACAAAGAGCGGATAGGTGCAAGAGTCATTTCGATGATTATTATTGTCTTTTCAAGTTGTACTTTTTATACTGGACATATAAAATAAAGATTAGTCTAAAAATGTGAAAAAAATATCGATTTTTACCAGAAATAATCGATTTTACAACTTTCCAGTAAAATGTCTTATCGCAACGCGACGTAAATATACGATTATTTCAATTATTTTGTGCAAATAATCAATCCGTCATGGAATTTGAATGGAATCTGGATAATGATATTTATTTTCGTTTAAGATTACATTTACATTTTTTTTTATTTTTATGTAAAAGATTACATAAAAATACGTATAATAAAATTCTAATTCAGCCGAAATCTGTACATTAAATATTTTTTGAAAACTCTAATTAAAATAGTCATTACTATCTATACAGAAGCCGAATCTATTTATTTTTTTTCGTTTTTAGAATTTTGGTCTGTCTGTCTGTGACCGCATCACGATAAAACCACTGGACAGAATTTGATGAAATATGGCATGATGATAGCTGGATATCGGGGTCAACATATAGGTCACTTTCTACTGCGGGAAAATATCTCATCTCTGAGAAATCTATATTAAACATTAAAATATAACTAGGGATGAACTCGAGCGGAGTGAGGGTGAGTCGCTTGTTTCTAAATAAACCTTTCAAATATGTTTTTGGAATAATTTGGTATGAAATATCATATTAATATTAAAGTTCAGTAATCTTTGTAATTTTTAAACATGGCTTTGCCTTTCACTTCAATCGGATACCAGCATGTACTTGAAAAATATACTTCTTTTGATATATAGTATAAAATATTTAGAATATAAAAAAAAACATGTAAGTTAAGGTTGCATACCTGAACTCCACTTAAGCATGATGCACTACAACTGGTGTAGCCCTTCTCTTTCCACGAGTAAGACTTGCCAGGAGACCCGGGTGCTACTCTAATGTTGCTCGACGTTCCAAATACTAAGGATCTGCTGAAAAATATTTCAATTTTTAAGTGGAAGTAACTTACAAATCTATAGTAATATTATAAAGAGGCAGAGCGTTTGTTTGTTTGTGTATTTGTTTGTTTGTTTGTTCCTTCGTTTATTCGTTCGTTCGTTCGGATGGAATAATATATGGATATTACAATAATGTATGGAAATCTGACCGATTTGTTGACATTTATGATTACTGCTTCACTTCCTTGGGTAGCAAGATGTTATATAGCCTATAGCCTTCCTTAATAAACGGGCTATCTAATGCAAAAAGAATTTTTCAAATAGGATTAGGAGTTCATGAGATTAGCGCGTTCAAACAAACAAACAAAAAAAAAATAAACAAACTCTGTATCTTTATAATATTAGTATAAATTTTAATATATTCATTATTAGGTATTCATTTTAAATATGTAATAAGATAAAATATAACATTATTACTAAGCAATTAGGTATATAATATCAACAAGATAACAACAAATTAGTATTTAATCTGAATTGCACAGATTATATTATTGATTACTGATGCCATATAGTATTCCATTGACTCGTGATACCTACTATGAAAGTTAGTATTCTTAATTCAGAAGTAAAGACGCTTAACCTAACATACATTTATATTAGTCTTACACATTAAAGAAAATAGCGTTATTTTAAAGATATGGTACACGTAACCCATTAACATAAATCCATCCATGAACCATACAAGTTACCATATACATATTTCATACACGACAAAAAATACAAAAATTACACAACCTCCTAAACTTCTACAAATGCTAGCAACTTTAAGTGTTACATTAAATTTAAACCAGATAAATATAAAACTACATAGGGCAAACATACATAAATGTATATATCAACTAAATTATCAAAAGCTAATTCTCTTAGAAAAGTTTTTTTATTTCTCCCGTACTTAACATTTCTTTTAATACGAGGTTAAATGAGATTTATATCAAAAAACACGATCATTTATGATTAATGGTTAATAAGTAATAGCATTGTGTAACACTTGCCTACAGCGTAAATCGATAAGCGAGTAATTATCTTATCAGGATATTGTTATCAGTGAAAAATTTTCTACAAACCATATTGGTCAATGTCACGGTGTACATATACACAAGTGGTATTAAAATGTCTTTAGACGTAAATATAAGTGAACCAGACGAATTTAACTGCATTGAACTGCATAACTGTATAGAGATTGTCGCAAAAATAAATGAAATAAAGGATTTTATATATCACGTTGATATATTGTGTGGTAAAGGAGAGAATTTTATAGCAAACGTTTTCAGAGTGTCAATTAAAGAAAGTGAGAGTGACAAAAATATTAGTGTTATAGTGAAAACCCTTATTAATACGACGAGGCAAGAGTTGTTTCGCGAATTACATAACAGAGAAGTGATAGCGTATAGAGATATAATAGAAAGATACAATGTAATACAAAACAATTTTAATGTTGAAGACCGAATAGTTTTACCTAAATGTATATTTTCGAGTACAGCAAAGAACAATGAAGTAATAGTTTTAGAGGATTTACTGTTAAGTGGTTTTGAACTAGATTGTAAACTAGCAAAATATGAAAAATTAGATTATCCACAAGTGCATTTGATAATAACAGAATTAGCTAAGTTCCACGCTATGTCATTTGTTTATGAAACAACTGATAAAAGTTTTGAAAATGTACGAGATTCATTTAAAGATTTAGTGTATCAAGATAATTTTCTGAACAAAACAAAGTTAAAGAACTATTTCCAGGAATCGTTCCAAATATCCCTGAATCTCATAGCAGATGAAGAGATAAAGAAAAAATTAGAGCATGTTAAAATTAAACTATTAGATTTACTTAAAATGTATACAAAACCTAAGAAACATAATGTATTCTGCCATGGAGATTGTTGGATAAATAATATATTATTTAAAAATGAGGTAAGTGTATTTATTTACCTATAGGTTTTTTATAAGCTATAATGTAAATATAATATATGTAAATCTATTTTTATAGTATTTTTTCTCCTAAAATTGATTTTCAAAATTATAAAATAATGGCAAAGTTTATAATTATGATAAGTTTGTTTTTTATTGTCTAATTTTAGACTTCCAATGCCGTTGCAAACAGATTCAAGAAAAAAAGTGCAGCCGTATGAGATTTTAGAATTTCAATAAAAATATATCATTTTAAATAAAAGTAGTCATTTATTTTACATTAAAACGAATGTAAAATGTATTATAAGTTTTATAAAGAATTATAAAAAGTATTTATTTAAATATTTTAATTCTGAGATTCTTCATTAATATATTCTACTAGCGACTCACCCTCTAACAAAACAAATCTATCCCACGGGACCCGTACACTATTCCGGGATGATATATAGCCTATAGCCTTCCTCAGTTAACGGGATATCAAATGTAAAAAGAATTTTTCAAATCGGATCAGTAGTTTCTGAGATTAGCGCGTTCAACCAAACAAACAAATAAACAAACAAACAAACTCTTCAGCTTTAAAATATTAGTATAGATTTAATCTACTACAAATTTCTAACTCTAACATACTATCTTATTTTTAGGGGACACGAAGGGAGTTGTGTTTTTTGGACTTCCAAGCTATGCGCTATGCAAACCCTGTAACGGACATTTTATATTTTATGTATATTTGCACAGACTCTGAATTTAGATCTGAATATTTCGATGACCTAAAAACAGCTTATTATGACACTTTTAAAATATTTTTAAAACAGTATAACGTGGAAGCAAATGTAGTGTATCCTAAAGAGGATTTTGATAGCGATATACAAGAAATGTTGCCATTTGGATTATTAGTAGCATTGCTGGAACTACGACTAGTTACTACTATGCCTGAAGATCAAGCGATATCAAAAGACTTGATTCCAGGCAGTGAAGAAAACATCGAAGGAAGAGCACCGGGTGAAGATAAATTATATGCAATCAGAGTAAATGATGTTGTAAATGAATGTATTAACAATGATGTTATACAGAATCTTCTGAATATTGTAAATTCTTAGTGCCGTATTCTTATAGTAAAAAATAATATACATATCCGTATATATATAATGTTGTATATAGACCTACAAAAAAAAATGTTTTAAGATTTTTTTTGTTACTAAATAAATGTTATGAATTTATAATGTGTTAATTCATATAGAAATTTCAGAATAATTTAGATATTTTTATAGTTAATCATAATATAATTTCAGAAATATTTTATTTTGCTAGCATAATATAAAAGAAAGTTAAAATCGGTTCAACTTTATACATTGGGGATTACGCGGAGATTTCAGAGTGACTTATCTTACGCATTTCAATTTTCAGGCAAAAATTTGTTCAAAGTTATTAACTAACATTTTCTCAACTTCAAGCTTTAGCTAGATTTTATTACAAAGGTTTAAGATTAAGAACATAAATAAAACGAGTACTACTAACCTGTCTCCTGCCCCATAAGCTGGAGCGCTTGAGTCACCAAAGGAAGTCCCATAGGCCATTGAGCACGGTTCCATAACACATCGCTCCGTTTCTTCTGTCGGTTTTGGTCCCATACATTTGCTATCAGGAAGTTTTGCTATTGTTCGGCTGAATTCTAAGAAAATCTTGCAATGTACTTCCTTTTTCCTCCATCCCTCACCACAAGTTACGCTACATGGACTCCATTCGTCATCTTTGATGTAACTATAAATAATTATTTTCCATGAATAGTTGTAAGAGCAAATATTATGACTTATTATAGAAGACAATCGACGTGCATGATTGCTGGATGCAATACACTACATTTGAATGTATTTTATTAATTATAATAGTTTCATTTCATTCGAACTTATCCTATATCTATTAGTGAACTGACATTGTGGTCCAACATTCAATATTCTATCATTGCTAGGGGATTTCACACATGATAACACATGCTGGGTGCGAAAGGTTTCAAAAACATGTAGACACTACCAATCCTAATAGTTCAGATCTGGCTGGTATATGTAGAAGTATGTGCACCAGTGTTAGTCTGTATGTATCGCCAATTGTTACCTGTAAACTCGATAAATTCATTTAAAATATTAACTGTAGCAGTGTCAAACCACTCTGTGAATAAAGTCGAAGAAAAAACATCTTTGTTGGTGTCAGTGCAGATGTATAGTATCTTAGAGTATTGGAAAAGTGTTTCGAAGCGAAACAAAAAGTAGACAAACTTTAGATAGTGTAGTAAGTGCAAGGAAATACAAACTTTATAGTGCAGTGCATAGAGTTGAAAAAGGTATAATCATAAAGAAAGTAATGGTCTGTGACAGGTAATGAACTGAAGGGTTCTTGCGAAAATAGAAAAGAGTGCATACGAAATTGGCCAGTATCCAGCTAAATTTAAGTTTTATATTCCTTTAAATAAATTTTAAGTGATAACTATCTATCCTTAAAACACAGAGTTACATGATTCGATACTAAGAGGTCTAATAGTGAATATTAGTGCCTATCGTCCTTAAACCATTAAAAATAAGGTTCAGAATGGTTTGAAGACGATGCCCGATGACAGAACGTTAAAGCTTGGAAGTAAAAGGGAGCAACAGCCATTGGATGTGTGTATGAGGTGGGGTAATGTTTTGTAAAAAATGTGATGTTCTTCTGAATTTAAAAGTGAAACCTTTAATTAAAACTGGTCAAGGTACAATACCTTACATACAACCAGCCACACGCAAAGAATATTTTGTAATTGCTGAAAACAATACAAAATACTCTGAGCTATTTAAGAGGAGACAAACACTAAATATAACATAAGGATAAACATATTATTGTATATATATTTGTAAAAGTATAGACGTTTCGTATTGTAAATATATAGATGATGTGTAAAATAAAAATATTCAATAAATGGCTGTAACGTAAATAATAAAACTTGTTATTAAGTACTAAATCTAACTACCATATTGTAACTTATTTTACTGCTTACGACAATTTGAAATCTAAAAGGCTTTGCATCCTTTGAATTACTTTCTACAAGTACATTACTTTGCTAAAATACATAATTTCAATTTTAAATTAAAATTTTACGTTTTCAACAATTTGATCTAGAAATGAATAATCACTATAAACTCTAAATGTTTGCTTTCATCATATGTATGTTGAACAACTATTAGAAGATAAATATTATGATCAAAAAAATAAAAAAAAAATGCATGCACGTTTTATATTTGTAAATATATAATTGTAATTTTAATAATAATACAAGAAAACATAAAACTTAGTTATGTAGTAATAATAATGAGATGATATTTTTATAATAGACGTGTATTTTCAAATTTTTAAGAAACATTTCTATGCGAGTTGTTTTCATGGAAAATTTTAATAAGAGTATTTAAGTTTGAAGGAATATATTCATGAAAACATCTAAAATGAATATTCTTATTTAATAATTAGTTTAGAGTTAGTTCTTAGAATATTTTTAACTATACATATAATAAAATTCTGAGTTGCCTCTGTACATTAAATATATTTTGGAAAATCTTATTGAAATAATCATTATTATTGATACAGAGGTCGAATCAACAGTTTTTAGAACTTTTGTCTGTCTGTTTGTCTGTCTGTCTGGGAACTCATAACGAGAAAACCACTGAACAGATTTTGATGAAATTTGGTATGATGATAACTAGTCATCTAGGTCAACATATAGGATACTTTTTACTGCAGGAAAACATCTCATCTCTAAGAAATCTATACTAACCGTTAAAATGTATCTATAAACGGACCCAAGCGGAGCAAGGGTGAGTCACTAGTGTACTATAATTTTACCATATAATTGAAAATTTAATTTGGTAATTAATTTAGTGTAAATATACTTTTTAACCGACTTCCAAAAAAAGGAGGAGGTTCTCAATTCGTCCGTATATATTTTTAAGATATTACTACTAAATGAGCTAATTGAAATGTGGTTTCTACGTTTTTATTTATTCTACAAGATAATATATAATTAGAAATAGGTCATTTTCATAGCATAGCGTTTTGTTATTATGTAGATAACAAGCCAATTTACAACAACAAAAGCAAATTAGCAATTCATTCATATAAGAGCGAAAGAAGGTCGCTTTAATTTAAGTCGATTCGTAATTATATCATTTGTTTGGGTTTGAAAAGGATTTTTTTCATTGAATTGTAGAAAAATGTTTTCTATTTGTAGAAACACTTTGCTTTAATGATTAAGCAGTGGACTAGTGTCTGACTGACACTTTAGCGGGAATTTACGAATTTGGAAGTTGGAAATTTTAGTATCACCGCATGTCATAAATTGTGTTTTTTTTTCGAACTAATCTCAAAAGAATCTCAACTGATTTTTATTCGGGTTTCATTAATAGAAAGATGAATTATTTAGTAATATATTGTAAGGATAACCTATGAACATTTTGCGAAAATAAACTCAAGTAGATGATGTTAGACGAATCATAAAATCGTCCCTTTTGAAAGCTCCCGCAATATTATAAATGCGAAGGGCATCTAGGGATGCTGCTCATATAGAATTGATAATATAAATTAAATTATAGGGAAAATTCAGAGGCATATTTTGGGGTTTTAGGATTAGAGTCCAAAAGACAGAAAAGTGAAGATAAAATTTGTAATGCAGAATTTTATTTTCTTAGAGACGTTTTATACGTTTTGTAAATACAGTGTTTTGGCTTAACATTGTATATATAATTGTATTAGGTCAGTCAACTACAGTCATTCGGATTGAACCGGCTACCCCTTAGACAGGGATAGTGCCATAGACAATGCCATTGTATCAGTATGATTATTATTTCGAGTATTTCTTTTAAAATTCATAATTCTAAAAAGAAAAATCTAAACATATTTAAGAGGAAATAAGAGTAACGAGAAAATATTAGTTTTATTATTTATAATTTTAATGGTTCAAAAGTACCATAAGTAACGATCATTTGCTGAAATATTACTCGTAAATAAAAATATTGCAATTATTTACTAGTGAAGTACTAAAATATTATGAAAATGAAAATTATAATAACAAAGATATATATATATATATATATATATATATATATATATATATATATATATATATATATATATAGTTTTATAATAAAATAATAAATTGTATGACTTTAATCAAATTGTTATTATTTCTATCGCACTAGTTAAAGCGGAACAAAAGTGAAACTTCAGTATCGATCAATTGTTAATTAAAATCTTGTTATTTAGATCTGGGGGCACAGCAGTGCCCTCGCCAAGTCGAGCAAAAAAAATTAATATTACAATTAAAACAATATTTTCAATTACTTCTATCATATTATGAAAAATCTAGATTCTTTTAAATTTCAGTTTAAAAATTCACATAAAATATATGGTTTTATTTCACATAGCTTCGCTTTTGTTAGTGCGTTAGAGACCTTACACAATGTAATACTTACGTGGCCTCTACAGGTATGTCAGGTTCACCGATGAGTTGTTCGGCCTTCGCTTGAGGAGGTGGATACGGCTGGATCAGAGGTTGAGTGTGGTATACTACTCCCGGAAGTAAATCTTCTATGTCATCCTATGAAAAATACTATTTTTTAAATAATGGTCAATTTTTTTAGGATTCCATACTCTAAAAATGAAAATGGTATCTATAATAACATTTAAAAAATATATATAAATTCTACTTCACGCTGAAACGGTTGGAGGGATTTGGATGATTTTTTAGTATCAACTAAGACCTGAAATAAGCATAGGCTACTGTTAGGCATTTTGCAGTCAAGTAATACGAGGATTTAAAGCTTATATGGAATATCTAAATATCATAAAGTAAATGAGTTTTCGAAAATTAAGCCCACCAACCCGCACTAGGTCAGCATGGCGGATTATTACCTCATCGCCTTAACATTTTGGACGTTAAAAAGGGCTAAGCATTTAAAATTATTTTGAAATAATTCTAACAGTTGTATAAATATCGTAATATTTGCTTTGACTTACTTAAAATATACTAATGAAGTCTAATTGGCAGCAACTCGTAGTGCGATACCTATTGAACGTACGAGAGCGGAAATTTGCTTTGTAAAATAATTTGCAATTGGAAACACTAATTTGACGTTGAAATTATTATTATAAAAACATAAAATAGTTCTACAACATGTTTATTTATGATAAGAAATAATGAAAAGCTAAGGCTGGCCAAGTTTAAATCGGACTTGTGTTAATAGTACATAATATGATATTGATATATATGATATATGTTTGACGACACGTTTGGCTCAGTTTATAGTGACCCTATTTAGTGTGCAAGCGGTCGCAGGTTCGAGTCCCGCTGGGAGCATTCATTTGTGTGATGAGCACGAATGTTTGCACTCAATTCATGTAATCTAAACTGATTTTTTGATAATATTTTTTATAGATCATACCTCAAGAGCTAGGTATAAAAGACAATTCCGCCTCCATGCATGGAAACCTCATGTTTATAAATCATAATCTGTAGACAATTCTAAATAATCCCTCTTCCTATAGGTGAAAACCATATAAAAATCTGTACAGTAATTTCTGAGATTAGCTCGAACAAACACAAACACAGCGCGGGGACTTTTATTTATAATTAATATGTCGTGAAGTATGTAATTATCTTACGTCAGGATCATCGGCTTCTCTATAGGCGGGACAGCTGATACCAGTGGAACAGGGTCTTGATATCTCAGGTCTGATACCAGGGTCGCAGCCACCACCAGCAGGTGTACATTCCACACCTCTCACCTGAACACCTTCTCCGCAGGATACTGAACACTGTAACAAACATATATAATAATAGAATATTAATTATTGGCATCAACACCGTTCGTATGGTAAATAAATTGATTTATAAAATAAGTTATAATAATGAGAGAGACTCACTCTTTTTTAGTGATAGTTTCTTAGATTTACGCGAATATTTGACATTTTAAATATATTTGTTATTTAAAACTCACCCTCGCTCCGCTCGGGTTCGTCCCTGCTTACGTTGTAACGTTTAGTATAGATTTCTCGGAGACAGACAGAAAAAAATCCAAAAACTATAGATTCGGCCTATGTATCGATAATAATGTCTATTTTAATAAAATTTTTCAAAAACTATTTAATGTACAGATTCGGCTTAGTTACAATTTTATTATATGTATGGATATTTTTTTAGTCTCTCCCGTGACCATGATTGTTGTAAAGTATTCGAAATATCGGGAACCAAAAACCAAAGTAAATCCACGAAAAAATCTGAAAGGATAGTTTTATTCAATATCTCTCCTTAGTATATAGATTATTCTATCTACATATATCTGTATTCCAAATTTCATTTAAATCCGTCTAATTATAATAGCATGAAGGAGTAACAAAATAACTCATGAACTCACTTTCTAATTTCTAACATTAGCGTGGTATTACCACGAATCAAACTCTTAAAGATTTAATTAATAAAAAAATATTTTTTAAAATTTTCTGAAATATTCATGTTGTAAATTAATTTTGTGTTACGGAGTTTATTCAAATGTTAAAATACAAATTGGGGCGCATCCCGAAAACCTTAACTTTACTTTATTTATTAAATTTTTTATAAAAGAATTGTCTGAAAAAAATATATAACAAAAAATTGAGAATAAACATATAGATATAAACAATAGCTAGTTTTTTTTTTTTATAATTATATTATTAAAAAAGGTTTAACAAAGAATAAAATATAAAGTTTCCCAACATAAATCTATGTGCTCCAGTTCATAGTAAGATTTTAATAAAATTTTAAATCATAGTAAAATATTCAAATAAGCTTAGTACTTTTCAATATCAGTGCTTCGGAATAAAGAGAAAGTTTCCAATTAATTTTTCAACTCTTTAAATATCAGAAGTCTATTTTGGCTATTGCCGAAGTTAAATTACATAAACAAAAGACATGCACTCACTACGTCCAATATACTATTCACCGACAGGAATAATTTGAAGTACCCATACTATTCTATTTTAAGGCAAAAAATTACATTGATCGGTTACCCGTTTTCGGAGTTTTTATATTATTATTTACTAGCGACTTACCCTCGCTCCGTTCGAGTTCGTCCCAAGTTACGGTTTAAGGTTTAGTATAGTATTTCAGAAATGAAATATTTTCTCGCAGTAAAAAGTATGCTATATGTTGACCCGGATAACCAGCTATCATCATGTAGATTCGACTCAGAATTTTATTATATGTATAGATATAAAAATGTCCTTCTGAACGATTTCGGTCAGGGTGGCCTATTTCACTAAGACTATTTAGTAAGCGAATGTGTGCAAACTTATCGTGTACTCTCATATTCATAGCAGGTCGATGATTCGACACGATTTTTCAGATGCAAGAATGACGGATTGATATGTTCTGCCTTTATGGTGTAACATTGACAATTTCGCAATTATGGAAATTTTGACAGAAAACCTCTAAAATTATGCTTTACCCAATTTAAGACTCGAACTTAGAATCTTCGGGTCTGTAGCTTCTAGACAAGCGAAATTATCTTATTATTATCATAAATATCATTCTTTTTACACTTGCGAGTGTGACTAAAGATGATGATACTTTCCGAGAAGTCATTAGAGGACGCCATTTATAATCATATTCTTTATTTGAACATTTACTTATTTCTAATACTAGCGACTCAGCCTCGCTTCGCTCGGGTTTGTCCCTACTTACAGTGCTACAAGGATTATTTGGCACGTTGCGGAAATCAGAACACCGCCATCTTGTAAAGCGACACTTTTGAGAAAAGTTGGAGTTGATTTTTGTTGTAGATATTTCGTGCTTTTGTTTCAACAAAAATATCTCAAAACATGAAGTGGTGTTAGAGAGGTTAAGAGTTTTTTTTTTTATAAAAGAAAAACCCTAATTTCACACCCATGCCCTCATGTCAATGTCACCTCAGTGCCAAATGATCCTTGTAGCACTGTACGTTTTAACGTTTAGTATAGATTTCTCAGAGATGACATATAAATAAAAAGTATCCTATATGTTGACCTGGATAACCAGCCATCATCATACCAAATTTCATTAAAATCCTCTAATAGTTTTTCCGTGATGCATTAACAGACAGACAGACATTCTAAAAACTATAGATTCGGCCTCTGTATCGATAATGTCTATTTCAATAAGATTTTCCGAAACATATTTAATGTACAGATTCGGCTTAGTTACAATTTTATTATATGTATAGATTTACTACTATGCAATTACGATAGAACAAACTTGATTTCATCGTGTCTCCAGAGTTTGCATCTAGCTGTTCTGATTCTATAACAAGTTCAGGAACTAAGCACTTAATAGCTTGGGCAGTGCCTTCGTTGTCAGTTTACGTCTAAGTTTAGACTAATTGCCTTCTACATGAAGGTAGCAAAAGTACGTCATGGAATTTGAAGTCCGGTAAATTACGTTAAGTTTAATTGGTGTTTAATGTTAAAAGAGAAGGAGTATATATTTTTTTTTATTTCATTAGAATTTCTGTTTGTAACACTATTTAGTATTGAGAAATATCAAAACAAGATAATAGTATGTTATATATTATGTAATCTATACTAATATTATAAAGAGGTAAAGTTTAAGAGTTTGTGAGATTGTAGGAGTTGATCTTTCACTTATAAATTCTATGCAAAAAAAATTACTAAAACGACGAAGCGTTTTACTGTGTGAAATGTGGTCAAACTAATCAACTCAACACTACTTTCTCAATTATAATATTAGTAACACAAGTTTAAATAATATTAATTTATGACGACACGTTTGGCTCAGTTCGTAATGAGCCTATTTGCTGTGTAAGCTGTCGCGGGTTCGTGTCCCACTGGGGGAATTCATTTGTGTGATGAGCACGAATGTTTGCACTCTAGTTATGGGTGTTTATATTTATAGTATCTATGTATTTAAAGTAACATATATATAGTGTATCAACTATCTGGTATCTATAACACAACCCTCGTAGCTTACCATGGAACTAAATGGTGCTGTGTGATAATGTCCCAACATATTCATTTTTTCCTTAATTACTAGTATAGATGTAATATTGTAGCCAATTACATTACTCATAACTATACCTAATTCAATAAAATCACTATCTTTCTATAAAGGAACGAATGTTTTAATTAAGCGCGAGTACATTTAACTAGTTCAAACCAAACTTAGAATGAAGAAGAAGTAGTAAAAACTTGTTAAAACAGCGAAAACAACATTTCTGTGAAGCTTGTTAGCGTTGTTCAGATGGTACTTAAAATTTAGATCTTTTTGGTAATTAAGTGTCGGCAATATCTTAGTTATTATTTGATTATAAAACTTTTAAGTAAATTAATAGGATAACATTTGAAATTAACTTAATTTTTCATATAATATGTATATATATATATATATAATATATATGTATATATATATATAAATATATATATATATATATATATATATATATATATATATATATATATATATATATATATGTATATAATGTGTGTGTGTTTTCTTAAACATAAAATAACAACGAACTTTCTCACAAAACAATAATTCACATCCGAGCCACAAGTAAGTAAGCAAAATACAGGCATTGCATTTTCTGAAGCAAGCCTAACTAAATTAAAATGTGTAAACTACAAACTAAGAAATAGAATAATCACAAACTCACTATAAAACTCAATTTCGTCGCTTAAACTATTCCCAAGAACGCCAGAACAACCCGCTTTGAAACAAACTAGGCTAATTCCTTAAGATCTTGGAACTTGTAGAAGTACATTACGTTATTGTACCTACGTGGCGTGAGCGATTTCGTAATATGTGTGTTTGTTTTAATAAGAGTCAACCTTTTTAGTTGCTACTATTCTAAACTCTTCTGTTTTGCTAGAAAAAAGAATATCTTGATTTAATTTTAGTATTCCTTTTGGTAGTAAGTTCGATTATCTTTCAGGTAAATTAAAAAAAAACTAATGAATATAGAACTTTCTAAGGTTTACGCAAATATTTGTTTTTTTAGGCGTAATGAGATTTTTAAGGGTTTTCCACAGTTTTACATAGATTTTTGATTCCCAACGTTTCGTGTGTTAATCACAATTTCGTGTACTGCTTTATACCACTTCCGTGAACATCATCACCAAAATATATATAACAATATATATATATATATTATATATATATATATATATATATATATATATATATATATATATATATATATATATATATATATATATATATATATAGGAATAACATATACATATATGAATAGGAAGCTAGCAGCAGTTCTGATGAGAAGAGCCGGCAAGAAACTCAATTGTTGCTCTTTTGATTTGACTTAAAGACTTGAATACGGTTAAGGGTTAAAACATATAATATAATTATATATTATAATAAGTTATGAGGTATTAAAATCTTAGCTTTAAATTATTCCTAGTTTTTACTTGTATATTTTATTAAAAGTAATTACATCTAGACATTTCTTACATTGTTTTTTTTCTTTTCATCAACCATCATAGTGGTGATGCAGTGATGATCGGTGATGAAAGGCACAAAGTATGGCAGTAAAAGGTTTACACGTCATATACGTATTCAGATACATGGATAAAATTGTATGGAAAATTAGGATGCGACTTAAGATGCTAAGATGGGATTATATCTATGACTACTGTGGTATTGGCAGTAAGACATAATATGTGTTACTGAACTTCAATCTGTACGTATAATAAAATCCTATCTGAGTCGAATCTGTACATTAAATTTTTTTGGGAAATCTTATTGAAATAGTCATTATTATCGATACAGAGGCCGAATCTTTAATTTTTTGAATTTTTGTCTGTGTCTGTCTGCGACCGCATCACGAGACAACCATTGGGCAGATTTTGATGAAATTTGGTATGATAATAGCTGGTTATCTGGGTCAACATATAGGAAATACTGAGGGAAATTGTCTCATCTCTGAGAATCTATACTAAACGCTAAAACGTAACTAGGAACGAACCCAAACGGAGCGAGGATGGGTCGCTAGTGTAGTTCATATAACTGATAATATGTACATAAGCTTGTCCAAGTAAGATTGTAAGGTAAATCTCGTTATAACTAACTGTTTTGGACAACGACGAAGTTTACTACACGAGATGTTTGAACTTCAGCATGTAAATTATCTAAGAACGTGAGTCCGCTTTATGGTACATCCGGATTTTGGGTGTAAATAGTTAGTGGTGTGTGGATGTTTCATATAATAATTTATTCTAACATTATAAATAGGAAATATTTTTTTGTTTGTTAGTTTGTTTGTACCGAATAAGCTCTGAAACTACTTAACCGATTTAGATGAAATTTGGTAAGAAGATAGTTTGAGACCCTGGGAAGGATATAAGATAGTTTTTATCCCAGAAATCATCTCTTAAGGAGGTGATAACGATGATGAAAGTTTGTATGGGGAAGCAACCCAGGAACCCGAGAGAAGCGAGGGTCAGTTTATATCGTAGACCTTATCTATGCCTTCGAGCTAAGATGAAGATCAAGAGTAAGCCCATCTGTAATAAACAAAAAACGCGGAATAAGAATCACTTCAAATTCATTTTAATGATTTTATTTTCATTCATGTTTATTTATATTTTAGTTAGGTGTATTTTATGAAAAAAAAAAACGCAATTTTTATAATTATCCAAAGTGCCTTTCATCCCTCACAGGATAATATCGTGCACTTCTTTCTTCGAATACGTACGTTCCATTTTCCCACATGAACATGTTACTCTGCATGTGAGATTGAACTCAACTTATCAAAAGCAAACTGAAATCCCTTAACGGTTATTGGTTGTGAAAATTATATTTCATACATAGTTTCAAAATTGATACCACATATTTTCCCGATTTTTTTAATCTGATATGACTTTCAGAATTTACAGAAAAAAAAATATAGTAATAATATAATTGTACTAGGTATGTTTTAACGGTTAGTATGGAATAGATAGACTAAAAATTATATGATATGTAGCCTATATTCCTCAATAAACGAGCTACCTAATGCAAAAAGAATTTTTCACATTGGATTAGTAGCTCCTGAGATTTGCACGTTCAAACCAACAAACAAATAAACAAACAAACAAGCAAATAAACAAACTCTGCCTCTTTATAATATTAGTAGAGATAGAACTTGAAGTACCAACTAGTGATCTTCTCTAGAGCACGCTGCAAAGTAATTTAAAGCTATATAACCCAACTTAGTGACCAACAAAGTAACAAGCTCTCAAAGTTACAGTAAATAGAATCTTGTCTAAGTAATATCTAATAGATCTGCGACCCTAACTTTTCTAAAAAAAAAAACTTTCAACAAGTTGTCAGTTTACTGTCAGGTAACATTTTTGCCGTGAGCGTTTAATGAAAACAATGTTTTTCATAAAATGTCTTCATTGATATTTGTTTAAAATTTTTAGTTCTTACTAAATTTTAAATAAAAATAGGTTTATTAATTACTGCTCTAGACTTATTCTTATTTATCAACTATCTGGTATCCATAACACAAGCCTCGTATCTTACCATGGAACTAGATGGTGCTGTGTGTTAATGTCCCAACATATTTATTTATATTCTTTTGATAGAAGGAGCATAAGAAGCTTTAGGGTTTTTGTTTCAATGGGTTGTTTTTATTGCATAGTTCTTATGGGATAGCAAAAAGTCACTAGGTTAAATAAGGTTCTTGAATGAGGGATAAATTATCTATAAATTTGGTGGATAATTTTTACCATAGAACACGCCAAAGAGAATGCTTCATCATACATGATTATTTATTACAAATTGAGTTTCATCGCTTCACTGATAACTAAATGATCCCTCAAATGTTCCATAATAAATTCTTAATTCAAGTCTAACACTAAGTGACACCTTTGGGTTTAGAAATATATAATTTTGAAATTAAAAATTCATCTTCTAAATGGTTTAAATAGGAAGGTTAAATAGGAAGTTAAAAGCTTAATACAAATTCTTCGTTTTTATAGATATGGAAATTGATGTTTATATTTATCTTTGTTCCCGATAGCAAATGTTATCAGATTTATCATTTATTTTTAATAGATAATAATACCACATGAAAATAACTTGATGTAGAAATTGCTTTTTTTCATCCTATAAAATATTTGTGTTTAAAAAATATTCTTTGTTGATATTCATATGGAAATTTGAATTTGTTCCCCTAAAATAGCTTGACGGATTTGAATGAAATTTTGTACATAATCTATGAACTGAAGTAATAACCCAGTCATTTGGTACCCACAAAAAAAGATTATCTGGAGAGTTTTCCGGTAGCTTTGAAAGTAGCGTTTTCATCATGATATCTCCAATAAACCTAATCTACAAATCGACAAATTGAATCAAAACATACTTTATTCAAATAGACTTTTACAAGAACTTTTAATTCGTCAATTTTTACATTTTCAAAATTTTAATTAAATGTCAGTAAGTAAGTTCGCGAGGAAACTGTCCAGGTAAAACTGCTACATAACTGGACTATAATACATTGACCAGTGTTAGACACCTAAGGACGCACTTAAGCGAAGCGAGGTAAATCGTAGTTAAAATATGCAAAACATATGATATAGCAGTAAACAAATTTCCACGTTCATAAGATAATTTTAACACGAAGAAACCTAATTTTCCTCCACAGCTCGTTAGGTGTAATGACTTCAAAGCTTATTTACTGCAAGCTACACACTAATGAAGATAAAATTTCACAACAATTAGTGTAGTCGGCAGCTTTCGATTCATTTACAATTCTATGCATTTTACAGGTGGTAATTTAAACAAAGGTTGCTATTTTCTGGAATATAAATAACTAGCAAAACCCGCGGTTTTGCCCGCGTTCAATAACAAAAAGAACTTCTTGCTTTATTTTATATTGCGACTCACCCCCGAGCGAATCCCTATGTATCTAATATTTAAACGAGCAATTCTTGTATATTTATTTATTTATACCGGCGATCTCGTAAACGGCTCTAACGATTTCGCTGAAAATTGACATGTGGGGGTTTTCAGGGCCAAAAAATCGATCTAGATTAGTCTTATGTCTGGAAAACGCGTATTTTCGAGATTTCATGTGGTTTTCTTTCGCATCGTTCCACGCAAATATGTTATTAAATTCGCACACTCGGTCATGACCATCGTGGTGAAACGGCCAAGGCGCAAGATTGATTATCGCAGGTGTCCGGGTTTGAATCCCGGTCGGATACAAAAATTTTACTTTTTTTTTAAATTTAAGTTTTGTTTTTTTTTTCCTTTTTTCAGCCAAATTAAAAAGAAAATTGTACTTTTTACCAAAAATATGTATGGAAATAATAAATAATGTATGGCAATCTACCCGTATTGGTGACTTTATGATTACTGCTTTGCTCCCTTGGGTAGTAGCATGATGATATATAGCCTATAGCTTTCCTTAATAAACTGCAATAGATATCTAATGCAAAAATAATTTTTAAATCGAATTAGTAGTTCCTGAGATAAACCCATTCCAAACAAACAAACAAACTATATTCACTGAAAACAGTATTTAAACAATACAAAGTTATAAATGGTTAAATAAAACGCAATGCTCTTTTTATAGAATACAGTCAGGTTTTATAGGACTCCATTAGTAGTTATTAATATGACTCGTCCTATTAGTACTTAGAAAAGTTTTGAAAGAGTGTGAAGTGAAGGACTAGAGCTACCACTGAAACAAAAATGCGGAAACTAAACACGAAAAAGCAAGATTCTTTTAAATTACTTTTCTAGTGTTTGGAGTAACATTATAGTTTGTAAAACAACTACTAAAACAATCTTGATATTTCTCGTGAGAATAAGAAAGTTCAAGAATATTTGCGTTTGTTTACAAAAACCACTAACCAATAAGGTTAGTGGTTTTTGTATAATAAAAAATGTAGGTTTACATAGTAATTTCTAATGAGGGTTTCTACTCGACTGCGGCAAAGCCCAAAGGAAGGTTATGTGTTTGACCTGTATGTACATTATAAATATATATAAAACAAAGTGATGTTAATTACCCTATTAAAGAACCCTAATTCTTTTTCTAAAATTAGAGTAGCTTATGTTACTCCTTATAAGATCAACTATCTGCCAGTGAAAGTCCCGTGAAAATCGGTCCAGCCGTCTCGGAGATTAGCCGGAACAAACAGACAGACAGAGGAAAGATTTAAAAATTGTTTTTCTTATAAGTACCGTATATAATTCCATATGCATTTAGTATTACGCTGTTATTTTGACATCACAAACAGACACTTCAATTTTATTTATCTGTATAGATAACAATATTAGTGTCACAAATAAATATTACAAACACTAGAAGCGTATCTTATCTTATATATTTAAACGAGCAATTCTTGTATATTTATATCTTTATTTATTTATTTATTTATTTATACCGGCGATCTCGGAAACGGCTCTAACGATTTTGCTGAAATTTGGTATATGGGTGCTTTCGGGGGCGAAAAATTGATCTAGATTAGTCACATGTCTGGGAAAACGCGTGTTTTCGAGTTTTCATGCGTTTTTCTTATGCATTATTCTACGCAAAATTTAATCGCGACATCTATACAACTGTCTCAGTAACACTTAGTCACTTAATTTAAAATTATTTTTAAGCCAAATTAAAAAGAAAATTGTTCTTATCGCGACATCTATACAACTTTCTCAGTAACACTTAGTCACTTAATGTAAAATATACAATCTTTCAAGAACTCCGAGCGAAGCTCGGTCGCCCAGGTACTAGACTTATTATGTAAAAACTACACAATATCTATCACATTTTCAATTTCATTTAGATATATGATTTTTTAAAAGTCATAGTCAAATGCACATTGTTGCTGATGTTTTTATTGCTGTCATAATATATATCATAGTATATACATATATATATATATATATATATATATATATATATATATATATATATATATATATGTATATACATATATATAAAACAAAGTGATGTTAATTACACCATGGATCAATTTTTATGATATTTGATTTTTTGGATTTTTCTTAGCGAGGGTAAACCGCTAGTAGATTATAAATATTCAGTTATTATTTAGGATAAAAAAAAATCATAAAATAAATACAAATATTTATTTCAATTTGCACGTAATAACTACTAAAAGGCCCCACAGTATCGCAGATTAGTTCCAGTACCGTTCAGTATATCATCGCATAAAAATTTATGACAGCAATAAAAACATCAGCAACAATGTGCATTTGACTATGACTTTTAAAAAATCATATATCTAAATGAAATTGAAAATGTGATAGATATTGTGTAGTTTTTACATAATAAGTCTAGTACCTGGGCGACCGAGCTTCGCTCGGAGTTCTTGAAAGATTGTATATTTTACATTAAGTGACTAAGTGTTACTGAGAAAGTTGTATAGATGTCGCGATAAGAACAATTTTCTTTTTAATTTGGCTTAAAAATAATTTTAAATTAAGTGACTAAGTGTTACTGAGACAGTTGTATAGATGTCGCGATTAAATTTTGCGTAGAATAATGCATAAGAAAAACGCATGAAAACTCGAAAACACGCGTTTTCCCAGACATGTGACTAATCTAGATCAATTTTTCGCCCCCGAAAGCACCCATATACCAAATTTCAGCAAAATCGTTAGAGCCGTTTCCGAGATCGCCGGTATAAATAAATAAATAAATAAATAAAGATATAAATATACAAGAATTGCTCGTTTAAATATATAAGATAAGATACGCTTCTAGTGTTTGTAATATTTATTTGTGACACTAATATTGTTATCTATACAGATAAATAAAATTGAAGTGTCTGTTTGTGATGTCAAAATAACAGCGTAATACTAAATGCATATGGAATTATATACGGTACTTATAAGAAAAACAATTTTTAAATCTTTCCTCTGTCTGTCTGTTTGTTCCGGCTAATCTCCGAGACGGCTGGACCGATTTTCACGGGACTTTCACTGGCAGATAGTTGATCTTATAAGGAGTAACATAAGCTACTCTAATTTTAGAAAAAGAATTAGGGTTCCGCTTAAAAAAATGAAAACGTACCGAGGGACGAACCCGAGCGAAGCGAGGGTGAGTCACTAGTATTGTTATAATATTAAATGAGCCATTCTTTTATACATGTAATATATACATATGTATGTAAATTTATTTCATGTTTTTCGGAAACTGCTCTAACCATTTTAATTAAATTTTCTATTTAATTAAAATTTATCTGTATAGGTGTCTTTTCTGAAAAAAACGTACCTAATTTTTATATTGTATCTTTTCCGAAAGAAGACGATTTTACGAAAAAATAAACGCCGAGCGAAACTTAGTCGGCTATCTATATAATTATATAGATAAAAAAATGTATGTTTGTTTGTAATGGATAAACTAAAAAGCTGAATCGATTTAGATTAAATGAAGAAAAATAAAGATAGTTTGAGTTGGGAAGGATATAAGATAGTTTTTATCCAGGAAATCATCCCTTAAGGGCGTGAAAAGGAAGTATGAAAGTTTGTTTTTTTTTTATGGGATTCAGTGACAAACGAGCAGACAGACCACCTGATGGAAAGTAGTACCTGTCGCCCATAACACCTACGGTTCATGCACTTAGGTTTTAGGTAACAAAAATGCAGAACCACAGGTGCGTTGTCACTGTGAGGACTAAGATGATATGCTTCTTGCCTGTAATTGCGCTGGCTACCTTATCTTTCGTACCGGAACACAACAATACAATCATTATTGCTTGGCGGCAGAAATAGATAAGGGGGTGGTACCCATCCAGTCGGACTCCTCAGGCTTGACAGAGAATTAATCATTTCTCAAGTAAGGGATATACAACTCAACATACTTATGTCTATATTATATATAAAGTAATATAAGAGGCATTTCACGTGAAGCGGACAACGAAAAAAAATATGTGGTGTTCTGAAATTCGTTCATATTAGGCATATTTGTACCTCTAGGGGATATGAACATGTACACATATTTTTTTTATTCGAGGTTTAGTTGTCAAGTTATGGGATTCCAAAGAATTGATCAGATTGAAGAAAAGGATTTTTGGATTCTTTTTTCATATTCAAGTAATTAGAAATAAAATAATAACTGCAGTTGTCTGTATAGAAAGTTTACTGTTATTTTTTATTTTTTAGTCGATTCTAAATAAGGTTTATTTTTCTAGTGTTAAACCGTAAGTAAATATTTTAAATGAAATTTTTAATAACTTCGAGTCTTTTAATTTTCGTTATTTTAACTGCAAGAATAAGCCTAATATATATTAATTTTATCATAAAAATTAGAGGATGAGATCTCAATTAGTATAAGAGATAAATCAATTACAGTACGTACATGTCGCACTGAGCGAGGTACCTGGCGCTTGTTAAAGCCGGCTGGTTGATGTAAAGACATTAAAACGTTGATTATATTTCAATAATAATAAAAATAGTTAAGAAATAATACATAATCAAGTATTATTTCTTAACTATTTGGTGTCATTGTAAAGTTATTTAATATCATAATTTTAAATAAAATGCATTATTTTGAACAAAAATATGTTTAGAAAGTAAGATCAATATAAAACATTATTTATCGTGATTTATTCATATATTGTAACAACGAAATACGGGTAATAGCGCCATCTCTTAGTTACGAAATTAATCACTTCATTAAAGGAATGCAGTTATCTAGATAATTAGAATCCCATAACTTGACAACTAAACCTCGAATAAAAAAAATGTTATGTGTACATGTTCATATCCCCTAGAGGTATTGTATTCAGCCCTTTTTAACGTCCCACTGCTGGGCACGGGCATCCCTTCAATACGAGGGGAATCAGGCCATAGTCCACCACGCTGGCCAAGTGCGGATTGGCGGACTTCACATGTCTTTCAAAAACTTGCTAGGTTCTCTCAGACATGCAGGTTTCCTCACGATGTTTTTCTTCACCGTAAGGCAAGTGGTAATCATGTTAGAAATGATTCGCACATGAAAATATCAGAGGTGCGAGACCCGAGATTTGAACCCGCTTCACTCGGTTTCCCGAGCTTAATATGAACGAATTTCAGAACCTCACTTTTTTTTCGTTGTCCGTTTCACGTAAAATAACCTATAATATAGTCTATCTATTCCATATAGTCTAGTATGAAAACAAAAACAAGGTGTATATGATATGCAGATACTTAATTCTACGTTCGTTAATAAACAATCCATATAAAATTTCACTTTATAAGTGCGAAGAAAAATATTTTTAATCTAAAACCACCGCCATTACACTGTCGTTTACTATCGACATAAAGCCAATATTTCCTCACCGTAAGTATTGCTAAGTAGGAAAGATAAAAATTCAATATCCACGTTAAAATGTGCTACGATGTTGCTACGAAATTGACATGCATTGTGAACTGATTGCATTGAAAATATGTAAATTTAATTTGGTTAAGTATTACCGGGTTGTAATATCTATGTGTATTTTATTTTAATTAGTGACCTAAATTCGTTGTTCTCAAGTCTACGCCGACGTTAAAATATCTTCTTAAATATTAAACGAGTTCAGTCAAAAGTGGCGTTTTACAAGTAGTTGAAAAAAATATTTTGAAATAACTAATAATAATTAACTAATAAAATAGTGGTAGCTCAGTGATAACGAGCTCACTCGGGAAATAGAGATAAGCGGGTTCAAATCCCGGATCTCGCGCTACTGATATTTTCATGTGCGAATCATTTCTAACATGATTACCACTTGCCTTGCGGTGAAGAAATATTAAAATTATGACAGGACCTAAGCATTGTCTTTAGAATTTCCAAAATTACAATTATCGGTATTCACCTTGTCGTCAAAATTCGACTATAACCATCATTGAAAATTTAAATTTATCTTTCAGTAGGTACTAGATGATTCTTTAAAAAGACAAGTTTTTTATTTAGAAACCGATTGACATAAAACTAATATCTATTTAATATTAAGTGAAGCTTACCATAATATATAAGTGAAAGCCACACTCAAATTGGTTTAGCCGTTTCTGAGTTTAGCGCGCACAAACGCAGACAAACAGAAAAATTCTAAAAATCATAGTTTTGGGTTCTATTACGTTAATAAAGACCCCTAATGATAGTTTTTCTCAAATATCTTCCATGTACAGACAGCGATCAGTTACAATTTTATTATATGTATGTACAGATAATTAATAATACTGAAATAACTAATTATATTTTATATGAATTCAATATTAAAAAAAAAACTAACTGAGAGGAGAAAAAGGTACTAAGCTGTTTTGTTTTTGCTTATTTATATATAGTTCTTAACCACTCAGGTAATAAAAGTACATAAATTCCGTCGTATGAAAATAAAATGTAATGTTTATAACATACGTAGATATAAACAACGGCTCGTAGCTACACGAGATATAATGCAACGCTACGCCATTGCAGTTTACTCAATGCTTTAGGTTTCACGTTTTTACTCTCAGGCCAAGGTTACTAAAAATAAAGCGTATTTTGAAATATTTCATAAAGTTTATATGAAAAATAATTTTCCTCTTAGCAAATTAACTTAAAATTTAATATTATTGCTCTTCGTAACCGTAGCGAATATTTATATCGCTTATAGCGAATATTTAATCTTATTTTTTTCCAATATTTATCGACCATACATTAGATCCCTCCTATACTTTATAATTGATCAATAAAATATGTTACGAAATGCGGCATATTGTTTAGAACGAAATGTGACATCAGAAGCTATACATGTTATAGTATTTAATTAAAAAAAATGTGTTTTACATCAGTTTTTTCTAAATTAATGCCATTTTAGTATATACTAGCAGTACCCGCGGTTTCGCCCGCATTTAAACTTCCAATCGCTACGAAATTTCACACGAGCACCCGCTAGGCTAATCTGAAGATGCCTGAAAATTTCATAATAATCGCTTCAGCTGTTTTTGAGTCCATAGGGAACATATATACACACGTCGATTTTTATATATATAGAGTACAATGTACCAACTTAGGGATCATTAGATAGGATGGCATTAGCACTGAATGTGACGTCAAATCAAACGTCATATCACAAGGCCATGTTTAAACCACTCAACTTTATTCTGTTTTAAATATGCTTTTTAAAAATGAACTCAAATACTTCCAAGCTTATTTATATTTTTACTTCGATATCAGAATGTAAGCAATGAGTTAAAATTAACAAAACTGAATGCATAATACATATACTCAATTAGTTAAATATATTTCGGAATTTTTGTCAAATTGTCAGTTTTTTTTTTATGAGATTCAGTGACAAACGAGCAGACAGACCACCTGATGGAAAGCAGTACCTGTCGCCCATAACTCCTACGGTTCATGCACTTAGGTTTTAAGTAACAAAAATGCAGAACCACAGGTGCGTTGTCACTGTGAGGACTAAGATGATATGCCTCTCGCCTGTAATTGCGCTGGCTACCTTATCCTTCAAACCGGAACACAACAATGCAATCATTGTTGCTTGGCGGCAGAAATAGATAGGCTTGACAGAGTCCTACCACCGGTGATTAAAATAGTTAAAATAGTTTTTGGCCAGTATTTTCAAATGTATACATATAATAAAATTCTGAGTCGAATATGTACATTAAATATTTTTTTGAAAATATTATTGAAATATCATTATCGATACAGAGGCTGAATCTATAGTTTTAAGAATATTTATCTGTCTGTCTGGAAACGCATCACGAGAAAACCACTGGACAGTTTTGATGATATTTAGTATGATGATAGCTGGTTATCCTGGTCAACATATAGGATACTTTTTACTGCGGGAAAATATCTCTATAAGAAATATAGAGAAATATATAATAACCGTTACTATGTACTTACATAGACGAACCCGAGCGAAGCGAGGATGAGTCGCTTGTATGTTATAAAATCATGGATTGTAGGGCTATTTTCGAGTTGAAATAAAAGTAAGGCGTCGAATATTTAGTTTCGACATGTGTGATTGGGAAAGTGTCAATCCGTATGAACAGACGGACGACAGACGGCCGACGTGACGTCAGCTTGTAACATTGACAAAGGATTGACATTGTACTTTAAATATAATCAGAGCTTAGACAAGATGTCAATATATAACTGCTAAAGAACAGATGACGCTGAAACGACGTTAAAATGACCAGACGAATTTGGATAAAATTTAGTAAATAGACAGAATAAAATTTTCCAAAATCTGGCGAAATTTCCAAATTCAGTTTATAACATAGTTTACGATACTATTGCAAAACAACATAAAAAATATATCCGAATATATGTTTACTGTAAAATCCCGCAAAGTCATTATAATATTGGGGGTTCTGGGTTTGAAATAAAAAAAAGAGCTAACGAGAAGGCTAAGGCGCAAAGTGGTTTACAGTCTGTAGCTCCCCGCTACCCATATCAACCCCACCGCCGCCTCTGCTTGCCACAGTCGATCGTTGGCATTTGGTTTGACTAATTAATTCGATTTCTGCTTGTCATTTTGATTATGTAACAGGCCCGACTTGGATAACGTAGGTTAGGAACCGGAAAACGATGGGACGATAATTCAACACGACTGATGAGAGATCAGGCGCAGGACCGATGGCTTTACGTGCTCTACAAGGCACGGGG
Organism: Argynnis bischoffii washingtonia; assembly: GCA_033884665.1. Lineage (NCBI taxonomy): Eukaryota > Metazoa > Arthropoda > Insecta > Lepidoptera > Nymphalidae > Argynnis > Argynnis bischoffii. Next base: position 1,682,775 of record CM066629.1, on the reverse strand, counting down.
GCGATACACGGCCAATTTCCCAACTCTAGGCTTTTACTGAGATTTTCTAAACAGAATAACTCAATAACTAAACCTGGCCTGACTCGGGACACTAACCCATGTTAACTTTTATTTATTTAATTATATATTATATAATTAATATGGATTTGTATTACTATTATATTCTATATTGATTTATTTTATTGGGACTTGTATTGACTATCTAATGTCAGTACTGTCAACTTTAAAACTATAATAGATAATTTTGTAAGGGTGCGCTGTAAAACGGGTGGGATTTAGTTTATATAATTTCTTGGAAGTCGTTAGATAAGGCATTCCGATTCATTACTTTGTATAGTGCAGATATCTGAATTCTGAATATAATTGCTGAATATGAGAATAAACGAATGACACAGTAAACTGTTGTTTAAATTGGAAGATCATCCTGTCGCAGCGTTAATACCCAGGACCTCCAGATCTGTCATGCCGTCAACAGTATATGCTAGCTACTAGACCACTGAGGCAATGAAATTGGTTATTTAAACAAAACACATAAGACTTACCCCAGACCAGGGTCCGGCAATCCATGTAGGACAGTTGTGTTCGTTGCAGGCTTGAGTCGACCGCGGCGCGGGCGAAATGCAGCCTGGTTCTGAACTTGTCTCTGGAACATATTATATATACATAAAACGATTCCTTAAAAGATAAAATGGCGTCAATTAAGCTATTTTATTCGAATGGACGTTTTAAGATATATTTTCAAATTTTGAAGTACGTTTAAATTGTAAATTAAATGAAGTTTATGTTTAAATTACAAGTTATTATATTATGCATATAAATAAAACTCTTTATTTTTTTAAATTATTCGGTGTTTTCATGGATCTTTTGTTTTCATTGTTACGAACGCTTTATAGCAAACATGGAGTAACTCTCCAATGGCAATGTTTGATCGTTATGATCAAAACATCGGGAACAAAAAATCGGAATAACAATACCAAAAATTTTTAAAAATACATAGTACAATGTATTAATGAATAATATAATAATGTAAATATACACTAGCAAGTTAGTGGGTGCTTAAATAATAAATAAAATAAAAAATAGCCAATACAGTAACTTAACAGCCACTTTTATCCGACTTCAATTAAAGTTAGTATGATTTCATTTAAATCGGAATAAAAGAGCCTGAAAATGAAAGAATTTTAACAATCTTATCAGTAGTTTCAGAGATTACTCCCTACATATAAACTTGACTTCTTTATGATTAGTGTAGATAATAAATAATGTCCTCCTGTCCGATTTTGTCCATGGCGGCCAATCTCACTGAGACTAGTCAGCGCAGGAGATGTTATAGTGAGAGTTAAGACGCAAAACCGACAGCTTTACGTGCTGTCTGAGGTACGGGGGAGCCATACTACCAATTTCTCAACTCCGGGCTACTACTAAAAAAATCTTAACAGCAAAACTCAGTAATTAAACTTGAGCCGACCCGGAACTAGATCCCAGGACCTTCGGATCTGCAGCTACATCCAGCCACTAGACCACCGAGACAGTTAATAAATAAATAATTAATATAAATATTAATGTAGATAACGCACCAGGATCGTAAGTGTCAGTACGTGTGATGTTAGCAGATCGGGCGCACAAGACTCGTCTAGTGCGAACCCCGCCGCCACACGTCACGCTACACGATGACCACTCGCCCACGTACCACCTGTTTATAAAACAAAATCTATGATAACAAATAAAGACTTTAATAAGAATTAATATAATTGCTAGTGTTAGACTGAAATTTTTACATATAATTTGTAAATATATTATGTACTACGAATTATCAAATAAATAGCGATTCACGCTCGCTTCGCTCGCGTTCGTCCCTAGGTACGTTTTCACTATTAGTATAGAATAAACTATATATATGTATGTATACATACATAGCTAGGTATAGAAAAGTAAGTTCTTACTTTAAAAATTAAAATATATATATCCCTTACTTGACACATGATTCCCCATACAAACTTTCAAAGCCCTTTTCACCCTCTTAAGGGATGATTTCCGCGATAAAAACTATCCTATGTCCTTCCCAGGGTATCAAAATCTCTGTACCAAATATCATCTAAATCGGTTCAGCGGATTAAGCGTGAAACGGAAACAGACAGACAGAGTTACTTTCGCATTTATAATATTAGTATGGATATAATATTAATATGGATAAAATATTAGTATGGATTAGTATGGATGTATAGATTTACTTATTTATCCTTATTATAATAAAATCCGTTAGCAATTTTTATTTAATAACATTTATTTACTATTATACAGACATATGTATGTATATATGTATGCTCAGTACAAATTTTCAGCTGTACACTATTTTTAAACATTACTGTTTGGTTTCTTGTCTATAGTTATCTAATCTATACATATACATAATAAAATTCTGAGTCGAATCTGTACCTTAAATATTTTTTGGAAAATCTTATTGAAATAGACTTTATTATCGATACAGAGACCGAATCTATTGTTTTTAGAATTTTTGTCTGTCTGTCTATTACCGCATCACAGAAAAACCACCGGAGGGATTTTGATGAAATTTGGTATGATGATAGCTGGATATCCGGGTCAACATATAGGATACTTTTTACCGCGGGAGATTATCTCATTCCCATGGGAGTACACGTTATAACACAACCCAAAAAATATTTATGATCAGAATTTCTTGAAACTTGGTATTACTGCTCTTCAATACAGTTAAATAAATACGTGTTTTAGCGTTTTTTTAATATTCATCCCATAAGGAGATAAAATAAGGGATGAAAATTTGTATGAAACCTACCTTTTTAAAGTTTTTTGTTGTAGTTTTAGCGCGAGCGAAGCCGTGGGTTTTGCTAGTATATAAATATATCGTGTCACGGTATTTGTGGTCGCACTCCTCCGAAACGGCTCAACCGATTTTGATATAAGAAATTTTCTATATTTGGTTTGTTTGAGAATAGGTCGTAAAGTATTTTTTACAAACAACAATATTATACAAATACATAGCGACGAACCCGAGCAAAGTGAGGGCGAGTCGCTGCATAACATACAGCCAAAGATTTTATTTGTAGATTGAAGGCGGGCGAAGCCGCGGGTTCCGCTAGTACCTACCTATACGTTTATTATCAGTTCTATGATACTCTGTCTATATTATCCTTGAGACTCAGGCTTACAATAAAATATAGTGTACTATATTTATATTTATTCGACAAACAATAAACAAGTCTGAAGCTATTTTAAAGTATCTCTTTCAAGCATTTAAGTAGAAAACGTCTTGCAGTTCAAACTACTTGGCGCTCTCGTACCGCACTAAGCCTTTTATCGATACGTAAGTAAATAAATCATGCACAAATTCTGAGTTGAATTTGTACAATGTACATTAAATATATTTTTTTAAATCTTATTAAAATAGTCATCATTATTGATACAGAGGCCGTATATATAGTTTATAGGATTTTTGTCTGTCTGTCTGTCTGTGATGAGAAAACCACCGGGCAGATTTTGATGAAATTTGGTATGATGATAGCTGGTTATCCGGGTCAACATATAGGGTACTTTTTACTGCAGGAAAATATCTCTGAGAAATCTTTACTAAATGTTAAAACGTCACTAAGGACGAACCCGAGCGGAGCGAGGTTGAGTCGCTAGTAGTAGGTAATATAAAATACATTTCCCCCCCTCAAATTATGTGTAAGACTGTGAGAATTTTTCTGAGATTCCGTAGAATAGTGAACAGTGTACCAACATAAATTGTTGGTGAAGTTAGTATTTTAAAGTTATATTTTCAATATTTATTGCATATTTTTATGAAACTGATTAAATAATGACTGATTAAAATTGTTAATATTGTAACAAATTTCTATTTTAGTAGAATGTAAAAATTGAATTTGATATAAAATACAAGAAAACATTTTTTTTATAAAGAGTTCGCCAACATAATATTTTAGAAATAAAACAAATCTCTTGTTTATTACGGCTATATAATAAATCATAATTACAAAATATAAGAACATTTTTTTATTTATGGCAATTATTTTATTTAATTTTAGTACCCAATTAGGCTTGAATATTTTTTTTCAAAATAGCAACATTTCCGGTTTATAGATAGATGAGAAAAAGACATTATTTTTTTAGAAATGTCTGACACTATGACACATCGTTAACCCCGTTTTACAGACAACAAAACGGATAGGGGAATAAAACGCGCCTCTCTAAAATGTACAATACTATTTTTCACCTTAAATCTTCAATGTTCGGAAAAGTCAAAATCTATTTTTTACTATCTAGTTTAAAATTAATAATAGATAGGTATTATTTTTTATATATTTTATGTAAAATCTATACTATTATATTTATATCGTTCGAATAAAGTGCTGCACCCAACTTCTTTGTCAATACAAGCTTATACTTATATATTTTCGAACGTTTCCTTAGAAAATAAATTTTCATATTATAATATGAATCCATTATAATCCGTTATAATCCATTATAATAGATAAATGTGTGCTTAAACTAACAGCTTTACAAGTTCTTTGATACAGTAGTATAACATCATCTGATGTTCCCTTTCTGTTCCCCGATGCGGGACTCGGAATTTAGATCCCAACTCATAATATTCAAAAAACAGCAAAGTGGTCGCGCTTACTTAGGAAATCACGTGAAGCGGGTTCAAATCCTGGGTCTCACACTGATATTCTCATGTGTGAATCATTTAAACAGGATGTGACCTTGTGGTGAAGAAAAATATAATAAAGAAACCTGCATATTTGAGAGATTCTAGCAAATCAAAAAATATGTGAAGTCCGCCAACCTACACTTGGCCAGCGTGGTGGACTATGGCCCGATCCCCCTCGTATTAAGGGGATAAGGGGACATTATATACACAATAGGTAATAGATATCTTTACTTACTTAAAAGGACAAGGATGTGTGTTACACCGTACAACGGCAGAAGCGGGCTTGTTTGATCCGTCGCACAATTCCTCTGGAGCGTCCAGCCCAGTGAGGCGGTCGCGGCATACGGCTAGTGACATTTTGTATCCTATGAACAAAATTACACGTTTAAAGATACAATTCACTGTATTTATATTATAAATATTTTAAATGAATTACTAGACTTCCTTAGGTGCCTTTTAGTGTAGCTTATAAGTTATTCTGGATCATAGTCTACCTGTTTATTTATCTGTCACGAACACACACTCAGTACAGTATTACTTCTTTTTAATGTTTAGAAATGCACTTACGCATATCACCTGTAGACATACAGGTAGTGTATGTCTACAGGTAAGTGGGACTCACCAGCTAGAAAAGTCAATACTACCCACTAAAACCCAACGAAACCTCCTCCGTCTTAATGAAGCCTCGCAGGATCGCTTACGTATTCATCCATGACGCCCCGGCGGCAGGTCTACTAAAGTAGACCATACAACCATGGGGTTGCTCCTACGGTCCACTCTACTATTAGAGAAGTACCAGGAAAAATTCGCCTGGCACACCGCCCACCAAGGTGGACCGGCTCCCAAAGGGTCCCTAATGAGTCCCCCCACCACGACAACGACACACATTGAGGGGGACAGTATTACTAACCTACTCTATTTATTTTTCTTTTTTTCTGTATATTGATGATCGAAAAGTAAATATTTAAACGAAATTTATACAAATAAAAATAACGTTTCTTTGTATGTTCGTCGTCTCTCCATTCCATCTAAACCATTTTTTTCTGAAGATATACATGAGAAAACCCTCGGGTAAGTCACTAGTGATTCATAAAAATATATTTTTATATTATTCTTATAAAATCCATGTTATAATTTTGTATACTATGTCTCATTACTAATAACAAACTAATTATGCATTAAACGCTTTTAAAGCCAGCAATAAACTGCTGCAAGAATAATACGAAGTGCATACAAAAATGTAATTTTAAAAACCCTTAAACAAATTAAGCCAGTTCTCATAATAAAAGCACGAACTGTTTAAAACTCGGAACAGAAACTACTCCCGGAATGCCTTCGTTCTGATAATGAAAAGAATTGTGTAAAATCCGCAGTATTTAAATAGCCATTAGGAAAGAATCAAAATTTGTGTACAAGAATTAAGGTTTTTCTGGAAGTTCATTATAATTTTTTATAAAAATACAATTTTCTTCTCCAATTGGATGAGTTAAGCTGATTCTGTTTGTAATGTTAGAGGTTGTGGGTTCAATTTTTACGTATGTAATGTTTATTCAAAGCAAAAGCACCAGTTACAAAATAAAACTATGCATTATAACCATGTATTAAATGCATGCTGTATCTGCCTTAAAAGATAATACATTTAGAATTAAACTACACTGTATTTCTTTTTACTAAACAATATTGTATTAATGTAATTAACACTGGCGGATCTAAATAAATAAAATAAATCAGAGGTTTTAAGCAAAATAACTCTACACAATAAACATTGAAGAATAATAAAAAATTACATTAAAATGAGTAATTTAATTAGAATCATGATATATTTCTTCACACATCACATCATTCCCACATATTTATTTAAGTTTGCAGAATGACATCTGTTATAATATTATAAAGAGGAAAAAATAGTTTTTATGTTTGTTTGTTTCCTTGTATCGAATAGGCTCCGAAACTGCTAAACCGATTTAGATGAAATTTGGTATAAAGATAGTTTGAGACCTTGGGAAGGATATATACGATATTTTCTATTCCTCTTAAGGGGGTGAAAAGGGTGAACGTTTGGATGGGGAAGCAACCTAGAGACGAACCCGAGCGAAGCAATGGTGAGTCCCTAGATTTCTATATATGTGTATAAAAATCGATGTGTGTAAGTTCCAAATGGACTCGGCTGGAACGATTTTGATGAAATTTTCAGATAATTTTCGGATAAGCCCAGCGTTTGATCCTGTGAAGTTTAGTGGTAATTGGAATTTTAAACACGGGCGAACCGCGGGTACTGCTAGTCTTGAATAAGCCCCGAATGTCAATTCTAGCGGCATTCTACAGACAAGTCACGGTAATGAACGATTAACAAAGTAGGGACGCAACTTCTTTTGAATATATAAATATCTAAAAAAGATCAGTTCATTTACCCTTAGATTTTGTTAAATACAAAATTGCTTGGGACCGTCGTTTCTATATTACTTTTAGAAGTATTTTATACTTTTACTCACATTTTGTGAAAGTTTTTTAGAATAAGGTTTGTTTTATATTTTTACAGATTAAATAAAGTTGACATTGTTATTTAATCTGTATCTGTCTTTATGGATATTGATTTTTAGTGTAACAGGTACCTACTTGTAGAGGTCAAACACCGTGCTTCTGCATATTAAACAATTCTAACAAGATACTTAATGCTAATTGGATATTAGGTATGTTGTAATCATTATTATAATATTTATATAAAAATATTATGCTTATTATATTTAGTGAATAATACATTTATTTATTTATCTATTTATTACATAGGTCGTTAACAGAGCATGTACATTTTTACAATTAGTACATGTTGATAAACAAAAGCAAATCTAGACTAAATGATGCTCTAATTATAAGCAACACTTAATTTATACAGATAAATAAAATGGGAGTGCTGTTTGTAATATTAAAATAACCGCTTTTTACTAAATGCATATGGATGTACACACGGTACATATACCAAAACAACATTTTTTACAATTTTTGTCATTCTGTCTGTCTGTTTGTCTGTCTGTCTGTTTGTTCCGGCTAATCTCTGAAACGGCTGGACCGTTTTGACTGTACTTTCACTGGCAGATAGCTGCTGTTATAAGGAGTAACTTAGGCTACTGTTATTTTAGAAAAAGAATCAGGGTTCCGCGAAAAAAAACCCATGAAATTGTGACAAAATCCGCGTACGGCGTACGCATCCAAGCGAAGCGAGGGTAAATCGCTATATAATTTATATGAATATCTTAGAAGTAGCAGGCTACTATTTATGTATAAACAGAGCTAACCGTGAAAACGTACCTAGGGACGAACGCAAGCGAAGCGAGCGTGACTCGCTAGTAACATATAATTTACGAAGTAAAAAATTAAAATATACAAAAATATAAGCAGGCAAAGTGAAGTAACGTTCATTTTTATGTAATATTTTCTAAATGAAAACTTTTATCGCGACCGTCTCTTTTAAAATCTTAAAATACACTAAACGCAGCAGTATGTAGCATTTAATTTTGAAACAAAAAGTCAACAGTAAAAAGTATCGTAGAGGTCGGAGAGAGCTGAAATCAAAAAACAAACTGCAAACTGTGCGGTCTGGTAGCTACTAAAAATTCCATTTTGAAATGCATTTTTCTTGTAAAACTTTTTACGTCCTTTTACTTGCCGAATAAAGGCGGTTATACACTTAGATTAATTTAAAATGATAATATAGCTCGTCTGTCAGTAATTATTTGTCTAAATGACCAATTTACCGAAAGAGTTTTTAATACAAAATTATTGACTTGTAGTCTCTCCAGGATAATTTCTAAGAAATCTGTGCGAATTTCCGAGAATTCAATTGTTATCGTACACGCCGGCGTGTATGCAGTCTTCGAGGTGTTAATAAAATGTCATTCTATTGGCATAAAATATATATTATACTTTAAAAAAGCCGAAAAAGTGTATTTTATCTACATATATATAATGTATATAAATCTTAGAAATAAACCTTTATTTTTAAAACATAGGAAAAACTCTCTGCTGTAAAGTACAACAAGTATTGGTCGTTTGAACAAATAAGCAGTAAGGCGACGAGCTGTAATAGATTATAAATAATAAATAAATAAATATGGACCATTGACACACAGCACCATCAACAGTTGATTTAATTTGTTATAATGTTTTTTTTAATAATAATAATCTATACATATAATGAAATAGTTATAAGCCGAATCTATACATTAAATATTTTTTGGAAAATCTTATTGAAATAGACATTATTATCGATACAGAGGCTGAATCTATAGTTTTTAGAATTTTTGCTAAGAAACCACTGGAGGGATTTTGATGAAATTTGGTATGACGATAGCTGGTTATCCGAGTCAACATATAGGATACTTTTTACTGCAGGAAAATATCTCATCTCTGAGAATTCTATACTAAACGTTAAATCGTAAGTAGGGACGAATCCAGCGGAGCTAGGGTGAGTCGCTAGTTAATTGATAATTCTTTTTTTTAATTTTCAGTGGTCTCATATAAATTCACCAATTACATTTAACGTGATTTAGAAGCCGGTGTACTTTTATCATTGAAAGAAATTATATTTCGACAACACCCGAATAATATTTGTACGGACTTTAAAACATTTGCCCTACCACAGTTCTAACGATAGATCTAGATCTAACAATAAATTAGACCTAGATAAGGCCAGAACAAATGTCACCAACCATATAATAATAAACAGTACCATAGTGTATTCATTCTTATTATTTGGAAATTGCTTTTTAGATACACGGGTAAATTTTGTATAATACAAAAAAAAACCATAGAAACTTTTAGTCCCATTTAAAACAATTTATATCAAAAGTACTACAGATTGAACTTCAATTTACTCAAACCCTAATAATTTCTTACGCTTTTACAAAAAGTTACTTTTTGCAATATCCTATTTGGAATTCATTTAATTTACATGTATAAAAAGTAGTTTATATCACTCTCCTATCTTATAAAGTATCTCTATGCCAAAAGTCAATTTGTTTTACTTTTTGTTTGAAATAACAAAGTAATAAACAAACATAATAACGCCTTTATAATATTAGTTCATTTTTCATTTATTTTTATAATAGCAGAACCCGCGGCTTCGCTTGCGTTAAAACTACAATAAACCAAATTCTTTGGTTTTAAGTAATTGATACAGAAACACCCCCACTCCTCCGCACGCCCTGCGCAACCCTGCGTGCCATACGTTCATCTACCATGCTGTGCAGAATTTTCAAAGCACTATTTGTCTTGGGTGATGATTTTAAAAAAAAATGATACACGTGTCTCATAATTGAAGAGTATGTGTACCAATTTTCGAGTCAAACTACCTAGAGAATAAAAAGTACTAGCAAAATCCGCGGCTTCGTCCGCGATCAATCTACAAAAAGAAATCTTTGGCTTTATCTTATATAGCGACTCGCACTCGTTTCACTCGGGTTTGCACCTGTGTATTTATATAAAATACTAGCGACTCACCCTCGCTCCGCTCGGGTTCGTCCCTACGTTTACGTTTGAAATTTTTCCTGAATTTTCTTTGCTATAAACCTCACGGAGCCCGAGACCTTTCCAATGAATGCAAAACCGTGGAAATCGGTTGGTGCGTTCTGGAGTTATAGCGTCAGGAAGGAAAACCCGACTTATTTTAATATAGTAAATTAATTATATAATGTATGGAAGTTTGCCCGATTTGTTGACATTTATGATCACTGCTCCGTTTTCTTGGGTAGTAGCATGATGATATATAGCCTATGGCCTTCCTCAATAAAGGGGCTATCTAATGCAAAAAGATTTTTTCAAATCAGGTTAGTAGTTCCTAAGGTTAACGCGTTCAAACAAACAAACACTGCCTCTTTATAATATAAATATATATTAGTATAGATTTCTACGCTGTAACATAATAATATACCGTAGCTGTAATACAAATTTAATTACTATCTTGTAATTTAACACCCGGTTAAAGTTAACGTCGCAATTTCCAACTTAATACTATGAAATCGAGCCGAAACATGCGTTGGTACACGACCGCGGACCTAACCACAAATAACCCTACAAATGTTGTTCACTATTGTATTGCTTTAAGGGTCATCTTCTATGGAATTTTCACTTACTACATCTTATGTAAGGCTTGAATTATGATTTTCCTTGGAAATATCAAGTGAATTATTATGGTTTATAATCTATATCTATACATATAATAAAATTCTAACTGAGCCGAAAGCCGAAAAAATTTGGATTTGTTCTATTTCTCTTCTTACACCCCCCTGACTCGGTTTTTAGCATTTTTTTTCTATGTACAGACATTCAACCTGTATAGTTGGATTATATGTATAGATAATCTACAGATTGGAGCGGATACGAGAGAAATAAGGTATTACTTACTAATTAAATATGTATAGGAAGAATAAAAGCCTTATATAACACCCATTCTAAATATCAAGTAAATTAAAATAACATGTACAATAATATTATTAACTAGCGACTCACCCTCGCTCCGCTTCGGGTTCGTCCCTAGACAAAAACAAATCTATCCCACGGGAACCGTATATTTTCCGGGATGATATATAGCCTATAGCCTTCCTCAGTTAACGGGTTATCTAATGCAAAAAGATTTTTTTAAATCGGATTAGTAGTTCCTGAGATTAGCGCGTTCAACCAAACAAACAAACAAACTCTTCAGCTTTATAATATTAAGTATAGATGATACGATAGGACGATCTTCCAATCACGGTACATATTATTCCGTTATTTTTATTATTTCCACAAGCAAATATTTTCAGCAAGAGTTTCAACAGTGATACTACAGCAATTATATTTTGATATCTGGTTCGAAGTAATAAATCGAAATGTCTCACCCCGCGTTTAAATAGAACTTTTGAAAAATATAATCCACATATTTTACATCGCCCCCTTACCGAAGTTATCTATTATAAATAAATAAATAAATATGTTGGGACATGAACACACAGCACCATCTAGTTCCATGGTAAGCTACGAGGCTTGTGTTATGGATAGTTGATACACTACACATATATAACTTTAAATACACTCATCACACAAATGAATGCCCCCAGCGGGACTCGAACCCGCGACCGATGCCACAGCAAGCAGGGTCACTACAAACTGAGCAAAACGTGTCATCAATCTATTTTAGTTTTAATCTTGACAGTGCTGCAATTAGATAGTCAATACAAGTCCCAATAAAATAAATCAATATAGCATATAATACTCAATACAAGTCCATATTAATTATATAATAAATAAATAGAAGTTAACAATATATAGAAAAAAGTTATCATGAAACACCACCTTTCATGGTACCAGTGAGCCAGCCCTTCTCAAACATTTCAATTGTTAATTAGGTGGCAGGACAATGATAAATGTTGTGTCGGGTTTTAGGGTTGATTCTCCTTATCACTCCTGATATCTCATACTTTTTGTTGGATTAACGAGATTATTTTTGTTACCTAACAGTATTTTTTGTATATCCATCATAATTAGGATGATTTTCTATTATACGTCATATAAGAAAAATATTTCTTTCGTTTTGGCATGAAGTATCGAATAAAAAAAATATGTTCACAATATTTTTAACATTCATTTAATAGCTAGACAATTAAGCTAATAATTTTTAAATGTTTAGTTAAAGGTATTTTTAGTTGTTACTAGCGCCTCACCCTCGATCCGTTTGGGTTCGTCCCTAGTTACGTTTTAACGTTTAGTGTAGATTTCTGAGAGATGAGATATTCTCCGGCAGTAAAAAGTATCCGGATAACCTATATCCTATCACCATAAAAAAAATATCAAAATTCATCTAGTAGTTTTCTCCTAATACGTTCCCAGACAGACAGACAAACAAAAAATCTAAAAACTATATATTCGAACTCTGTATCGATAATAATAAATATCTCAATAAGATTTTCCAAAAATAAAATTAATATATAGATTTGACTCAATTAGAATATTAATATATGTAAGTATAGATATTGATTTGAAATCTTTATGAGTAAGATGTAAATACAATAATTTATATAATACAATTATTTCATACCATCTCATGCGCTGATCTGATGACGCGTCAGGAGATAAATTGTGAAAATTTTTAAAGGCTTAATATAAGCTTAACTTTTAAGTTTGAGCTCATTTGATTCCTTTTAATAAGTGCTTTATATTACAGATGAGTTACTAAAAATCTTGTTTTTTTTTTTTAAATATTTTTAAACAACACTTAGTTTACTTATTCAGCTTTTATTAAGAAGTTATGACTTTCAAAAACACTTTTAAATTAGCGCAAAATTACAATATACAGTTTTTATATTATTCACTTGTAAGTGTATATTTGTTACTCCACGGATGAAATAGTATACATTACAGGATATACAGAGAGAATAACCTGATATTTACCTATATGTAGTATATGTATTTACCTATATATACCTGTATATAGGTATATTAACATAAATACAAAAGCACACACCCAAGTGAAGCCAAGATAAGTCGCTAGTATCTCAGAGTAGGCTTAGCCTTATACGTTAGCACATTAGATCAAAGCTACGATCTAAAGCTCCTGTAAACGACGTTATATAATATGAGGCTATTTCCCTTGGGAAATAAGACAGAAGATATCACAATCGAGATTATAATATGTGCTGGAGTGAGAAACGAATAGATCATGGACAAGGGATATTGAAAGTATTAGTTAATCAAATTTGTGCTAAAACGGTAATAGCTAATTTGGACTATTATAATCGTGAAATACTAGCGAGCTAGTTACGTTTCAACGTTTAGTATAGATTTTTCAGAGATGAAATATTTTCTCGCAGTAAAAAGTATCCTATATATTGACCGGATAGCCAGCTATCATTATACCAAATTTCATCAAAATCCCTCCAGTTGCTTTTCGTGATGCGCTTATAGACAAACAGACAGACAAAATTCTGAAAACTATAGATTCAGCCTCTGTATCGATAATAATGACTATTTAATAAGATTTTCCGAAAAATATTTAATGTATAGAGTAATCACTATGGCTATTATAAGTGTTTTTTTATGTACTAAGGAGATCATGCTGATCAAGGAGATCATTGCTGAGTTTCTTTCGCCAGTTCTTCTCAGGTCTGAGGTTTCATTTTTCCGAACTGGTAGTAGACTCATGACGTTCAGTAAAAAATTGTAATAATTGAATGCCGAATAAAATATTTTGAATTTGTATTTTGAATTCATGCTTATTAAAAAATTAATCTCATTAAGATAAATAATGGATGAAACTCCGTGTTCCTCAATGTTGAAGTAACCAAAATGAAAATCGATTTTAATGTTTGCTTATATTGCCGATGGGAAGTCCCGTGGGCTCACTGTTTATACAAAATAAAGTCATAACAAAAATAATACTTTTATAACGTAATATAAAAATACAATTTTTATATCTATTATATATAATAAAATAGTAACTTAGCGAAATCTGTACATAAAATACTCTTTAAAAACAATGACTGTAACGTATTGTGTACAGAATATAGACCCCAAAGTTATATTGAAAACCGGTACGGGTCGGAGTTAGCATCAAACATTAAGCCATTAACGAATTAACACGTTTAAGTCCCGTAGTGTAATAATTATATAATTATGGAACGCGAAGATTTAAAAAGTTAATAGTTAGGAAACATTTTGTCTGTATGTCTGTTTGGGTGTGCGCGTCTCACGTAAAAAGTACTGAACCAATTTTAACTAAATTTTGTCTAGTGATATTACTTGGACTTATTACTTGAGTCAAAATTTAGGATACCTTTTAGTATAGGAAATTCATTTATTCCCTTGAGAAAAACACCATAACCATAATAAAAAAAACAATTAATATATTTGACTCAACCAGGGACTCGAACCCGGGACCTCTGAACCTGAGTTTGTTTATGCTAGTACCAACGAGGTAGTGAGTATCATTTATAAGTTATTATAATAGTATGTATTGAAATTTGTAAGTAAATCTACCCCAGCTTCCTCTTGAAATACCAATTTCATTCACTATTACAAGATAACGTAAACGTTTGATCTAAGATCGAAACGACCTATGGGACGTCATACAAATTACATCAAACGATACCGGCTGCTAATTCCTATCTCCGTCTTCATCTTTCACGGCTTTCTTAATTAGAATCGCGGAAGCTCCTTTGCAGCGCAGACTTGCGACAATTACGTCGCAATGAAATTGTAAGCAAACAAAATTAAATTTTGTTTATTTTTTAATTTAATTTTAAATTTGTTTAAATTTGTTTTAAACAAAATTATAACCTTACGGTTATTTTTTATAGACAAAAATAAGTAGTAATTTAATTAGTACATTCTTAGATTTACACATATATTTGACATTTTAAAATAAAACTATCTTTTCGGATATTTTTCGCGGTTTGATTTAGATCTTTGGTTCCTGACGTTTTAAATACTTTACGTCAATCATGGTTACGAAAGACTATAAGGTCAGGTAAGGTAAGATGTTTAAAGTCTTACAAAACGTTGAGAAGCAAAAATTCAAATAAACACGCGAAATATCCGAAAAAATAGTTTTAAATTAAAATTGTTATTTAATTTTTTAATTATGTCTTTTAGAAATTAATTAATGTCATACTAAAAACATTGTGGAATAATAGTTTCAAAAAAATATATTCTTAAAAATTGTTTTTACTATCTATGTATAAAGGAGGGAAACAAGTAATAAAATACAACATCTTTACTAATATTATAAATGTGAAAGTTTGTGAGTATGGATGTTTGTTACTCTTTCACGGCCAGAACGGCTTAACGGATCTGGATGGTATTTGGCACAGATATAGATTGTAGTATGGGATAACATATAGGCTACTTTTTATCCCGGAAAAATGTACGGTTTTCATAAGATGGGTTTGTTTTTTGTTTTAATACATACGAAGACAAAAGAGCAAGTAAAAGCTGTTGCCAATCAACAAATAACCAGATTTTCCATACATATTATAGCCCTAAGGTTCTATTGTCGCTCGTCTGCACTTAAAGAGTAAGAACTGTTGCTTTTTGGAGACAAAAGGGGCTTTGATTTATCAGCGGACCGACTAATGGCGGATCCGGTATAAATTACGAGGCCGGCACAATTAACAGTTATATTATGTACTATCACTGATAGAGATCGGGATAAGTTATTTATTTGCTTAATGAATGGAAAAGCTGTTTTGGAATTACTGTGCATTTTCTTAATTCACAACAACACTTATGGTCAAATATTTATTTATCTATATATATGTACATATACCTATGTATATAGAAAGTTTGTTTCTTTTCTTCTTCGTGTACCAACTGTGGTGTTGACTTTTATTTGTACATTAAGTGGGTCATAAAATTATTCGAGAGTGAAAATGTGAGAGTTTCATGGGTGTATGTTTCGAAGTCCTTTACGCTAAAACAGCTGGAGGATAGGTTTATATCAAATTTTGTACTCAGATAGATGATGGAGTTACAAAGGCTATCGTCTATAGGTACATATAATAAAATTGTAACTAAGCCGAATCTGTACATTATTATTATTTTTTTTGGATAATCTTATTCAAATAGACTTTATGTGTCTGTCTGTCTGTCTGTTACCGCATCACGGGAAAACCACTGGACAGATTTTAATGAAATTTGGTATGATAATAGCTGGTTACCCGGGTCAACATGTAGGATATATTTTACTGCGGGAAAATATCTCATCTCTGAGCTAAACGTTAAAACATAACTAGGGACGAACCCGAGCGGAGCGAGCGTGAGTTGCTAGTTAGTTATAAAATTGGCCAAAAAAACAACGCTGCTCGTTTACAAAGAAATAAATAGTTACATATTTTATATATAAAGGAAAGTCGATATTTTTAAATGATGTCGTAAAGGCATCTATATAAAAAAATAAAACATTTTGTTTAAACATAACATTTTTGTCGTGACTCGGATCGAAGTAGCGAAACACGGTGTTACTTGTCGGCAATTAAAAGTGAAATATTGTTTTAATTAACAAATTCAGCCGCCCACTACTCTTGCAAATTACCCTGTTTATTGTGATCTTGATTGAAGCAAGTTTCTACTTAACGAAAATTCAAATTCAGTTATATCGAGAGGAGAAAATTAAAATAATTGTATTAGAAATTGAGCTCTTAAAAAATATTTATATTTCTTTTCAAACACGTTATGACTAATAATAATCAAAAACAATATTATAAATATAATAACATTATAAATATAATATTATAAATGTGAAAGTTTGTGAGTATGGATGTTTTTTACTCTTTCTGATCTGGATCAAAATTTGGCACTGAGATAGATTATAGTCTGGAATAACACATAGGCTACATTTTATCCCGGAAAAATGTACGGTTCCCGTGGGATAGGTTTGTTTTTGTCTTAATAGAGGCGAACCCGAGCGAAGTAAAGGTGAGCCGCTAGTTATAAAATAATTTAAAACATAATCTGTCTTTAAATTGTATGGAATAACTTTTTTTAGTAAATCAATGTTTTAATATTGAATGAATAATTTTATGATTAATAATTAAATGAATTATGATATTTTTTAGATTTACGCGGACATTCGAACTTTTAAATTCGCGGATTTACCAAAAATCAAAATAAATCCGCTAAAAAAACCAAAAACATAGTTTTAGTTAAGAATTTATAATGTTTAAAAATTTTATGAAATTTAATAGTTGATAATGTTTTAATAGTTTTATTTTATTGTATAATTTTAACAGTTATCCTTTTTTTTTTGTGAAAATTGTCAATTATATATGGCTCTATAAATAACTACTTACTGTATGCATGCTGTAACCATAAGAGGCAATGCAATAATAATTTAGAAATATGTTATATTGTGTTTTTTTATATAAAAATATTGTATTAATGTAATTATCACTGGTAAATAAATTAAAAAAATAAATAAATAACTAGCCACTTCACAATTCACACACACTTCACAATTTTTTACAACATTAGTGTGATCTTTAATATACTAAATCTCAAGATACACAATTAGCGTCTCAAAAGTGACTTCAAAAAGAAGCGCACAATTCGAAATTGAATTGCGCTTTTTTCAAATCTGTTTTGTTCATTGCTGTTCGGATGAAAAAATTAAAACTCACGTTGTTCCGTTTAAAAAAGTACTTTATGTGGTGTACGTAAGGTCGAATTTGTGTTTAGACAATTATAACTTTCGATTTTTAAATTTTATTCTTTGGTTTGACTTAACGTCACATGTAGACGACAATTTTTGAAGACACATTTGTTAGGAAATGTATATCTACGTTTTTATATGTATATCGCTCGCTCCGCTCGGGTTCGTCCCTAGTTATGTTTTAATATTTAGTATAGATTTCTCAGAGATGAGATATTTTCCCGCAGTAAAAAGTATCCTATATATAGACCCGGATAACCAGCTATCATCATACCAAATTTCATCAAAATTTATCTAGTGGTTTTCCCGTGATGCGGTAACAGACAGACAAAAATTCTAAAAACTATAGATTCGGCCTCTGTATCGATAATAATGTCTATTTCAATAAGATTTTCCAATTCACAGTTACAATTGTATTATATGTATAGATTGGTTATATATTAAAGAAATTTGATAGTTTTGTTTTAATTAATATAAACATAATACATATAATAATTTAATGTTAATTAGAAACCATTTAATATATGACATTAACACTAACCAGTATTCACTGATAGCCTCGGGATATATTCTATTATGAGAACAATACACATTTCACGTAGATTTACTAGCATTGTGTTAGAATAGTTATATATTAATTTATTATTGACGTGACAATATACTAAATATTGTGTCAGAAATTGATTTTAGGTAATGATTACTGGTATAGTATTACGTCATTATAAGGCAGTGGTAGCCCAGTGGCAACGCGCTCGCTTGGGAAACCGAGTGAAGCGGGTTCAAATCCCGGGTCTCGCACCTCTGATATTTTCATGTGCGAATCATTTCTAATATGATTACCACTTGCCTTACGGTGAAGGAAAACATCGTGAGGAAACCTGCATGTCTGAGAGGACCTAGTAAGTTTTCGAAAGACATGTGAAATCCACCAATCCGCACTTGGCCAGCGTGGTGGACTATGGCCTGATCCCCAGAGTATTGAAAGGAGGCCCGTGCCCAGCAGTGGGACATTAAAAAGGGCTGAATACATACAATACATACATAGTATTACGTCATCCATACTATTATTAAGAGGAAAGAGTTGTTTGTTTGCTTGTACCGAATAAGCTTCGAACCTTATAAAATATTAATAACGCCATCTATGAAAAATCATTACGCATCACTTAATAAGTGAAAGTACGGAAATTTGATTTAAAACGCATTACTTTATTTTTGTTTATTAAGAGTTTATTTTCGACCTATACTTTTTTGGATTTAAATATATATATTTTTTGCTGATTTTAAAAAAATATATTTAAAAATTATATATTATATATAAATACCGCCATTTACTTACATCTCTTTGAATTACTTCGTCTTTCTTATTTATTATTAATTGTATTTTATTTATCAAGCCAAATTGAACGAAAATTATGAATTAAGTAGATACTCTACACAAAAAAATAACAATAAGAAGCGCAGGCTTTATTTATTATATCCTAGAGCAAGCAATACGTTCGTTTTTTAAAGTGTCTGAATAACCTATTTAGTATTCAGCTTAAATCGTCATATTATATCGTTAATTAACGTAACATATTTAGAATAAATTTAACATAATATTAAAACACCAAACTTAAATGGAATCTAAGAATAATAAACATATTAATTTATGTAATTTTAGGGTGGCCACCTCAAAAATGGCGAATCTGCCCTACAGTCAACTCTGGTAAAAAAATCCAGAAAATGCATAAAATATGCCATCATATTATTGCATCCATGGAGACGGGTGTGAATAAATATAATAGTACTATTAAAAATAATTCCTTTATTCAACCTGTTATATTTTTTAAACATTGATTTGAATATAAATAAACTTTATTATTAGTAATTCACTACCGTGAATAATCATATGGCGTACTACATAAAAATAAAATAAACAGGAAATCCCCTACTATCTGTATGGGATAAAAGTAGCCAGCTCAGTCAATAAATTACTACTAAATAAACGCATATTAAAAAATAAAATAAATAATAAGACACGAAAAATTGAACTAAAAGTAAACTATTTGTATTTCAAAAATAATAAATATTTCCTTGAAATCTGCCAAATTCTGCCACTTTTTTGAATCGTCAGCTTAGTGTGCCAAGAGTTAACATTTAAAGTATCAAATCTGCCCAAATGGAAAAAAACTGCTACAAATGGTCAGACTGGTTATGTGATATTTCATTCGAATAATAAGCTTCCTCGCCTCGCTTGTCATTGGTCAGTTAGTGACGTTTTGTAATTTCTGACCAATCACAAGCAAAATAAGACAGATGTTCAGAAGCGGCATTTCAAGCATCAAAAATTTGAATAGTGCGCATGCGTAAAATGCTAAAAATGTATGACGTCATGTGATAATGTTCAATATAAATCTCAAAAGTACTATCAACTTACAACTATGAATGAAACGCAATTTAGTATGAACACGGTAAGTTAAACTACAACGTCTTATTGTCGCATTTCTATGAAGAAAAGCGTAAGCAATTTGGAACGTAAAATACATTTTTACGCTCCAAATGTAAAAAAAGCAATGTCGCTTATGATCTTTGTACCTAAGCCTTATAATATTTTCAGAAATTGACGTAGTAATAATAACTTGATTTTTTATTTAGGTAGTAATTATGTTAATTCAAAAAGTAAATATTTATAATAAATGATGGATTATTGATTGGATTTGTAATAGGTAGGTAAGATGGTGGGAATCGTCTTTTATGGACCCTTCGTCACTCGTTGATAGTACCTAATTTTAATATTAAAGTGTTTCTGTATTATGTGTTTCGATATATTACTTTTAAATTTAAAACATCTAGTTATATATCAGAAATTATATAATTACTTTTAATTTAGTTAACATGGACGCAGATCCGAAAATCCTGGGTTTATATCCCGGGTCGGGCTAAGTATACTTAAATTTTCTGTCAGAAATTCTCATGAGTAGCCCAGAGTTGAGAAATGGCTGCAATGTTACACCGTATAGTCCCTGTACTTCGGGAACGAAAGAAATAGAGAGTACACTTGCATCTGCACACTTGTGACCTATGATAAATCTCGCGCAGTTGATTAATCTTTTGAGAGTAGCCGCCGTGGACGAATATTGCTAAGAGGATATTTTCATATAATAAAGAAGTACCTGGGCGACCGAGCTTCGCTCGGAGTTCTTGAAAGATTGTATATTTTACATTAAGTGACTAAGTGTTACCGAGAAAGTTGTATAGATGTCGCGATAAGAACAATTTTCTTTTTAATTTGGCTTAAAAATAATTTTACATTAAGTGACTAAGTGTTACTGAGACAGTTGTATAGATGTCGCCATAAGAATAATTTTCTTTTTAATTTGGCTTAAAAATAATTTGACATTAAGTGACTAAGTGATACTGAGACAATTGTATAGATGTCGCTATTTAATTTTGCGTAGAATAATGCATAAGAAAAACGCATGAAAACTCGAAAACACGCGTTTTCCCAGACATGTGACTAATCTAGATCAATTTTTCGCCCCCGAAAGCCCCCATATACAAAATTTCAGCAAAATCGTTAGAGCCGTTCCCGAGATCGCTGGTATAAATAAATAAATAAATAAACAAGAATTGCTCGTTTAAATATATAAGATTATAAAAATCCCTCCGCACTAACACAATAGCGATTACATGATATTTTTAATTTTTCATTACACAAATATACTATCATAACGCAGAAGTCAGATATGAAATTTAGGAAAAAATGATCGAATGAAAATCGATATGAGATATCGATGTAACAGTTACTTATAAAGTTAATAGTATTGTATATAGTTGAAAATCGATCATATCGGCATTTCTATCACGATTCGGATTACCGTCGTTTACTTAATACCAGCGAAGATAATCTGAGCTACAATAGGTAATCTAATGAGGCATCTATTAGATGTTCAGTCAACCGCTTCGATTTTGGTTACACTATATTTATTTATCGTTGAATAGATTTATAACGGCGTCTTTTGAGAAGACGTTACGCGATGAGAGAGGACGGTGAACAAAATTGTGGATAAATTGTTTAACGACACGGTTGGCTCAGTTTGTAGTGAACCTACTTGCTGAGCCAGCGGTCGCGGGTTCGAGTCCCGCTGGGGGCATTCATGTGTATAATAAGCGGAAATGTTTGTACTTCCGTCATGGGTTATATATGTGTAGTGTATCAACTATCTGGTATCCATAACACAATCCTTATAGCTTACCATGGAACTAGATAGTGCTATGTGTTAATGTCTCAACATATTTATTTATTTAGTATTAGGTATGTTAATTTTTTTTTATTGAAATTACTAAATCATCTAAATCCGTCCAGCTATTTTAAAACACACTCTCTGACACAAACAGGCATACAACGCTTTCGTTTTTATAATAGTAATCTAATAACAATATTTAAAATTAAAAATGAACACCTTTATTTACCAGAAGGTTACAACAAAACACAACTACAGTTAAAAAATAACATAACAATAACAAAACGAATGTAGCTACACTTAATAATTACTGTGCAAGTCAAGTACCCGTGGAATTGTGGCAAGAATGCTAGCTGCAATCCCCTGGTGAATCGCTAAGCCGATTTTTTGTACTATATGTATTGTATTTATTGTTAAACTTGAACAAAGTAAATTTATACATTTTTTGTGTTTATTTCTTATACTATATTATATACTTACATAATATGTAGTATAATGGTATCCGTAGCAAACACCCTAACAAATGATATAGATATTTTCAGTGACTCTGTGCCTTTGTTAAAGAAAAAGCTGTTTAAATATTACTTTCGTAGCATGAAACAACAGTTGATAAGTCGGATTGTACTATATTTATGTTATGTTATATTATAATAGATTAATAATTAGATTTAATTTAATTTAGCCTTATTAAATAGTTTATATTTTTATAATTAATACTTAGTTCTGTTCATATATGCATGTGATGTTCACATCTTAGAAGACATCATTTGTCTGATTGTATACTTTTGAATAATAATAATTAAGCTTGTTTATTTCATTTGTATGTCGGTTTTGTGAACTTATAAATAAATAAGTAGTATAAGAAATAATCACATTTTTTTTAAAGCAAACTATATTTTCGGATTTGTTCCCAGATTTATTTAGATTTTTGGTTCCTGAAGTTTCGAATTGTTTTAGCAATTATGGTCACGGGAGCGACTGACCGCGAAAAAACCCGAAAGGATTGTTAATTTAAAATGTTAAATTCGCGTAAATCTAAGAAAGTTAATACAATATAATAACTTTAATATAATTACAGCGTTAAAGAGCAAACTTACCTCCTCCACAAGTAGCAGAGCAGAGTGATCCAGGAGTAGACAGCCAGTGGTACCTTGGTCTGGAACACGACGAGCCATCTCCCCCGCAAACCCCGCATTCATCCACTCTTCGAGTCGAGCCCACCCGTAGGTCGCATCCCACCCGCTACGGCAAAAATAAGGAAATTAAACAATTATTATATTAGTACCTGGGCGACCGAGCTTCGCTCGGAGTTCTTGAAAGATTGTATATTTTACATTAAGTGACTAAGTGTTACTGAGAAAGTTGTATAGATGTCGCGATTAGAACAATTTTCTTTTTAATTTGGCTTAAAAATAATTTTACATTAAGTGACTAAGTGTTACTGAGACAGTTGTATAGATGTCGCGATTAAATTTTGCGTAGAATAATGCATAAGAGAAACGCATGAAAACTCGAAAACACGCGTTTTCCCAGACATGTGACTAATCTAGATCAATTTTTCGCCCCCGAAAGCCCCCATATACCAAATTTCAGCAAAATCGTTAGAGCCGTTTCCGAGATCGCCGGTATAAATAAATAAATAAATAAATAAATATATAAATATACAAGAATTGCTCGTTTAAATATATAAGATTAGTGACTTACTCTCGCTTTGAGTGAGTTTGTATATGCTTACCTACTGTTAATAATAGCACAAATCATATAATACTATACTAGTAATAATAATAATGACTGAATGGATTTGGATGAACCCATACATACATAGGCATACGCTTATGAATTACTCGAGATACTAAACTGTGTACTAAATTTCATCCAAATCCATTCATCCATTACAGCGTGAGAGATATGTACATATATATAATATACGTAATATACAAATTTTCACATTTATAATAGTTGTAGCATACTTTATTCTATATACACTATATCACTTAAAAATTATACTGAGACCACATAAAAGAAATATTTTTACACTTTTGGGTGAAATTTTTAATTTTTTTTATATAGAACGGCCTTTGAGGTATTTATCAGTATTAGAGGTATTTATATTTTTTTTATTTTAGCGAAGATATCACTCTCAACAACTCATCAATCCCTTTATCTTCTTTATTAATATTAAAACACAAATATGATGTACGTGACGAGATTTATTCTTAATTAAGTTCTAACTAACAATATACATATATAATGTATACTATACACAACATTACGAATAATAATGTAACATTCGCTTATATGTATGTATGTATATTTGTGAGAAGTGTATATAGCGTTTACAAAATAAAACTTTTAAACGTATTTGATGGACATCACCTGTCTTGTACTTAAAAAATATTAATTTAAAAAACCAAAACTAAGAAAACTTAGTGAAAAAATGATTAAGTTTTTTTTTTTATTAATGAATAATAAAAAAATCAAGCAAAAGCATTTGTGGAATATGCCTACGCCACATAAAATATGGCGCGTAGTATGACTACACAACAGTAATATAAAACAAAAATATGTTTAACGTAATTATCTTTAAAACTTTTAACCTTAAATTAGTAAATAATACCTCGGATTATATTTCTAATTCTAACATTGGTATCAACTTTGCTACTAGTTAAAGGTGAAAACATAAGGACAAATAAGTCAAAAGCAACACTAACGATAGCCTTTTATTAGATTGTGCTTCTAACTTTAAAATAATTTTGTTACCAAGGAATAAGGATTGATAGATGAGTTACTTGAGAGATTGATTCAAATTTCATGTGGACTATTTTTAGTACGTAGACGATAATGAAAAACTGAATAATTTCCACTCTGTTATGACTATGGCAATAATGTCATCTGACCGGTCACGGTCAGGGCCACGGTGGTCAATATCACTGATACTCGCCAACTGCGCAGGACATATTATTATAGTGTATAAGTAGCATAATGTGCGCAAACACAACGTGCACTCTCTATTTTTTTTATTTTTAAATTAATTTGGGACGCCAATACGGCACAACTGATGAGAGATCAGGCGAAGGACCAACGGCTTTACGTGCTTTTCAAGGCACGAGGGTGTAACATCGCTAACTTCTATGTGTATTCAGCCCTTTTCATGTCCCACTGCTGGGCACAGGCCTCCCTTCAATACGAGGGGAATCAGGCCATAGTCCACCACGCTGGCCAAGTTCGGATTGGCGGACTTCACATGTCTTTCGAAAACTTGCTAGGTTTTCTCAGACATGCAGGTTTCCTCACGATGTATTCCTTCACCGTAAGGCAAGTGGTAATCATGATAGAAATGATTCGCACATGAAAATATCAGAGGTGCGAGACCCGGGATTTGAACCCGCTTCACTCGGTTTCCCAAGCGAGCGCGTTGCCACTGGGCTACCACTGCCTGTTAAACTTCTAAACTACTGAGAATTCCTTAACAGAAAAACTCAATAACTAAGCTTAACCCGACCGGGACTCGAATCCTAGATCTGCGGCTGTACATGCAAGCCACTTAACCACCGAAACAGTAAAAAATATTACCATACTGAATAATCAATCAAACCTATCAGACAAATGTATATCTTCGTAAAATAACTAAATTTGGCTTTGTTTTAGAGATACCGTCATAATTCATTTGTGGCCGAGACATCGTGGCAGCGTTCAAATATTCTAGCAGATAGATATCCGGCATCTATCACTGTAATTTTGATAGTCTTTAGTCTAAGAGCTGTTATACAAAATGTTTAAATAGAATTATACGTAACTAGCGCTTGCCCATGGCTCCGTTTGCATATTTTCTTCATTTTCACGTCAAGAATAAGTACTGTAATGTTAGATAGCATATATTTTTTACAGTAAGTAAGGCACATTCAATGCGTATTTGTGAATCTTTATCCTGCGCAGTTTTCGCGCCGTTGCCGAAATCGGAGGAATACATTATTTTATTGAAAAAATCACTAGTTCAGTATAAAATGATTAAAGCAAATAATTTAAGATCTCTTAGACTAACTGTAAGTTGGATTGGATGATAAAATAATTTCAAAGCTTCAAAATCATTCCCTCCCTTGTTCAGATTATAAATTACTCTGATATATAACAATGACGCACCTCATCATTTATTCAGCGTTACGAAATCGAGTCGAGAGCCGCTCCACACAAATATGCCGAATTTTCAGATTATCATATTTAAGTATGTATCGCTGTCCCTTTCTCGCACACCATATATTAATACGATAGAAAAGGATGAATAATGCAATGTTATTGCATGCAATTCATGTTTACTGCAACTGGATGTAATTACAGATGAAATATAAATATGGTTTTATTATTAAGCTATTTTTTTAAATATTTCGATATTTTAAAATGAAAATAAGAAGAAACGATGGGAGTCGTGGTTTATATCTCATTTTGAAATTTACTTAGCCAGATCAAATAAATTTATTGAATAACAAATATGTAGTGTATATTAGCGACTTACACTCTCTCTTGTCGGTAGGCCGTAGGTGCCTTTTGTTTTATATTATTATTGTGATATACTAGCGACTCACCCTCGCTTCGCTTGGATTCGTCCCTACTTATATACGTTTTAACGTTTATTATAGATTTCTCAGAGATGAGATATTTTCCCGCAGTAAAAAGTATCCTATATCAAAAGCCCTTCAGTGGTTTTTCCGTGATGCGGTAACAGACAGACAGACTGACAGACAGACAAAAACTCTAAAAACTATAGATTCGGCCTCTGTATCGATAATAATGTCTATTTCAATAAGATTTTCCAAAAAAATATTTAATGTAAAGATTCGACTTAGTTAGAATTTTATTATATATATAGATATGTATATAGGTACTACCTAGGTCTAGCTTTGGGCGAATTTTATTACTAATAGCAGCCTAAGTGTTGCTCTAGAATATAGTTTTACTCTGTACTAAATATTGTTCTAAATCCATTTAGACATTTCACCGTACTCGTTTCTGGTACTTTACGTTCTTTTAAACTAATAATAGTAAAACGATTCGTAACATAAAAAAATATATAGAAAAATAAGTACATCATTCTAATCTCGGTCCTATATTTCTCCCAAACTCAAAACCAGTCCAATCACCGATTCAAAAGAAAACTTTTATATAACCTAAAAAGTACAAAACATAAAACGTGGCCGATAAAACCTTGCGCCAATAGCCACTTATATTTTACGTGCAATTAACAAAACGTCACGTATCTCAACTTTCTGAAGTGTCCAAGAAGTCATGAAACTTTTCACTCGCCACCACAGAGTTCTGTATTTTGCATAAATTCATATATTATTTAAGTGGGAACTCCGGTCGCATTTGCATAATCCTGTTTGCTCCTAAAGAATACTAATTCGACGGTGGTCGAGCATCGATGCTTCGATCTCTAACTTGGCTATTGAATGCTAAAAATTATATATTGATTTAAGATATCTTTTTAATAAGCGAATAATTATGTCCTAACCGATGTTGGTTACTATGGTAAATCTTACTGCACCGCTTTCTGCTTAGCTGCTTCTTACTACCTCTGTTCCTTTAACTCTTATGTTTTCGAGAGATAATAGTTTTTTTTAATATTTTCGCGAATATCTGATATTTTAAATATAACTATAAAATAAATATCTGATATTTTAAATATATCTTCGGATTTTTGTGGATTTATTTTGATTTTCGATCCCCGACGTTTCAAATGCTTTACAGCAATCATCAGTCTCTCTCGTGACCATGATTGCTGTAAAGCATTCCAAACCACCAACCAAAAATCAAAATAAATCCACAAAAAAGCCGAAAATATAATTTTGGTGAGTTGATAATTCGACTCGATTGCTGATATTGTGCACAGGACCGAAATTTAAACGAAGTCCGAGGGTATCCATAAACTCCCCAACTTCTTACTGCTATTGAATATTTACAAACCCCCTAATAATTTAGTTCCTTCCTTTACGCGAACCCAGACCCTTTTGATCTGCAGTCAATGCTAACCACTAGACAAGTCAATAATAAATAGTATGTATATTAATGATAAAATAATCATTTTGAGAGTAAGAGTGTTGCATAATAAATGCTTTGTCTTTCTTGTTTCAGAACGCAGCAAGTAAATTCCTATTAAATATTGGTGAAGTATTGAAATAAATACATAAATTACATTATTATGCCATTTTATAATCGATTAACGAAAATAAATGAAATGTAAATGATGATGACAATTTGTTTTCGAGTTGTAAAGTAAAAACTGTAGTTGATGATTTTCCCTTGTTATATTTTACCTATATTACTAGCAATTCATCCTCGCTTCACTCGCGTGCGTCTCCAGTCTATCTGTTTACAAAGTTTTCAAGTTTTCATCCAACTCCATCCAGCTGTTAAAGTGTGAAGGAGTAACATATATATACACTAGGTTGGCCCAAAAAAAAAACAAATATTTTTTTTCTAGACACTTACGAAAATATGTTAGTTTATTGTGTTTAAGAGCCCGTTCCAAAGCGCAGTTCAAAAAAAATTAAGAGGTCGCTCAATTTTTTTTTAAATTTCCAAAATCTTTGAAAATAGTTTTTTTTTATTTTATTTTTCTCGTTATTTCACTATTTTCTACTATAAATATGATTGAAATTCTGAAATTTTAAGTTTAAATTTTAATATTTAAAGGTCGCTCAAGATTTTTTAAGTTCCTTAGATCATATCGCTCGATACTTCTACTTACCATTTTTTTTTACAATGCACAGTAAAATGTATTAAAGACTTTCGATTAAAAAATCTTTGGGCACGGTAGTGCTCCTGTCAAGTCGAGCATTTCTGTATCCTAGTTTTACATATTTAAAGAAGTTATAAGTTCAATGTGAATCAAAGCACCATATAAACTAATCTCGAAGACATTTAAGTAAACTGCAACGTGTGACAATATTTTCCAGGCAATTTGCCCAAAAATACGTGAAACAAAAGCGAAACGTCAAAATCACTACTCACGCAAGAACAATTCCTAAAAGCCTCTTCGAGCAAACAGTCCTTTATGCAACAAAAAAATGCGGATTGAAACCTCGTGACACAATGCCGGATGCGACCTGACATCATCAGGGAATGAGGCTGCGAAATAATAAGGCTTGGACGCGGTTTAGGCGATAAGATGTAGCGATAAACGAGAGCGATTTTATGCTATAGTAAAAATAATATAATAATATCTGTTAATTATTGCTTGTTAGCTTATATTTATCATTTCTATGTATTTAAGAGTATTATACTATAATTTATTTTTATTAAATTTGTAAATAGTTGAGTGTATTCGATAAAATTATTGATTTATTTATTTTATAACAGAGTTTAGTAACTCATTTAAAAATTAACGAATAATTTAATATGTACTTCAGTCCGGCACGTTATATCTTTATTTTTTTAAAAGGAAAAAAAATACTTTAACATGTCTATATTAGGTTTATAAAAATCAGTGTCATTATGTTTGTTCGAATGTTTCAAAGCTGGACGCATATTACGATTAAAACGTTGTAATAAACGCCCACGCCGTCTTCTGCCACTTATACCACACCCCGCAGCTGTAATACCGAGTTGCCTTTGTCTAGGTACTATGTTTGCTCCCGTTTCTAAAATTAAAAGTATGCGGACTGGAATGCCGAGTTTGTAATATTTCGTTTGTTCCGGGGGTACCTTTTGCATATACTATATGTGAACAGGTACCATTTATTATGCGACAATAGCACTTTTTTTAAGGTAACACTTCTTATATTTCATAAAATATTGTGACTATTTGGTGCTGTAAAGGTTGTTAGTATTAAACATGAGTGAATGTGAAATTTAATAAGAAAAATATTTTTTGTTACTTACATATTAAGATATTTAAATATTC
This sequence comes from Argynnis bischoffii washingtonia, assembly GCA_033884665.1. Taxonomy (NCBI): domain Eukaryota; kingdom Metazoa; phylum Arthropoda; class Insecta; order Lepidoptera; family Nymphalidae; genus Argynnis; species Argynnis bischoffii. The sequence goes on along the minus strand of CM066629.1, from coordinate 1,652,791 downwards.
ATTTCTAAGTGATACAATCAATAAGCATAAACATTTATTTTGGGAATCAGTTATTATTATTTTTTTTTGAGGTGGATTGATTGGTTGGAATAACTTTATACATTTCCTAGTATCTTTCGTTAGTTAGTTACCGTTTCTTATGGGTTATGTATGTATGTGTACTTTTCAATAAAGTCAACAAATTTTACAAGTCAAAATTTTTCCACTTTGTTTCTTACGAATTATTCTAGAAATCGCGTAAATTGATTTTACATATTTTCACTCATAACCTTTGTGTGACCATAACCGAATAGATTGAAGTGTTTATAGCTACAAAATATGCCATTTTCGTGTGAAAGCCTTTCAGCTCACCCTATAATCTATTCGACAGACGTGAAACACCAAATAACTTATAGCACCCCACCTTTTTGGTTCACAAAGGATTTCATTTTTCTTCAGAAGTTGCATGAAAAAGCAATTTTCTCGCACAACCCGCTCATAGCGTCTAAGCAAACATGCTGGTCTAAAAGTGCAAAATTCAAAAGAGGCGAAAATATTGTTTTTGTAACAATTTGACACTTTGAGAAGGAAATTGGCGCTACTAGCTGAGCTATTCGTTGCTATTAATCGATATAATATTTTAAATTAAAATTCGTTAATAGTCCATTATCTGAAATAAGATCATCTTTCACCTATTTGAAAGGTACAAGATTTATCACAAGAAAGTATTTTGCATTAAATAAAATTAATAAAGAAAATGTATAGCAGTGCTAGGGTGCCTCAGGGTTTTTATGGGTCTTTTTATTCATTTTGATAAAATATATTAATTTAAAAAGATATGAAAAGGTCTCATTTTGGATAAATACACGATCATGTTAATTTTTAATGTTCATAATTACTAAGAACTCAAGGTTTCGACTTCACATATCCCAAACAAGTTAAATCAATATTTTTGAGTTCACCAAAGTTATAATATTTTTAAAATCAAACAAAAACAAATCTATCCCACGGGAACCGTACATTTTTCCGGTATAAGGTCTCAACATGCCAAATTTTACTAAGTTAGGTGCATAAGTTATTGTTTACTAAGCTGTATTAGTTATTATAGTTTTTTAACTATCTTTCGGGAACTCTATGATTTAACGGAATAAAAAGTATCTAAAATGTTGACAGGTGATATAAGCAAAATTTCATTTGAATCGGTCCAGAAGACAGAGAAATAAAAAAAAAAATGAAAAAAATCTGGATTTGTTCTATTTTTCTTTTTACATCCCCCTGACTCAGTTTTTAGCATTTCCTTTTCTATGTACAGACATTCGACCTCTACAGTTTTATTTTGTGTATGGATACTTTCTTTCTTACTGATGAGTCAACAAATAATGTTATATTACGTACTGCTTTCGAGAAAACATTCGACTAACTGAAAGTCTTTATAAGCAAAGGGTTCTGTAAAGATTTATTAAGAATAATTGTTAAAGGTCTAATCTATACATATAAATAAATTGTAACTAATCCGAATCTGTATATTAAATATTTTTATTGAAATAGACTTTATTATCGATAAAGAAGCAAAATCTATAGTTTTTAGAATTTTTGTCTGTCTGTCTGTTACCGCATTACGGGAAAACCACTGGACAGATTTTGTTGAAATTTGGTATGATGATAGCTGGTTATCCAGGTCAATTTATAGGATACTTTTTACTGCGGAAAAATATCTCATCTCTGAGCTAAACGTTAAAACGTAACTAGGGACGAACTCGAGCGGAGCGAGGATGAGTTGCTAGTGTTAAATAAACGTTAAAAGTCTCAAGGCGAGTCTTAAGGCAATTTGCATAGTGACTGCTGCGACAGTGCCAAATTTGATTATAATTACCGCCTCCAACGAAACATGGCGGTGTTGCTCGTGTTGAGAACTTTCTCTGAATTACTGTTTTGTTTAGGAATTCTGTGGTTTTATTTGTTGATATTAATGTTGGTGTTTATGTTTGTATTTTAAATGAAAATTATTTGTCGAAGTAGATAATCAAATTTAATGAAAATCAACTAAGATTTAGACTTGGACTTTTACAAGCATAGTCAGTACGTGAGTAAGCTACCATCTACTTAGTATGGGATTCTGCTGAGAAGAGCCGGCGAGAAACTTAACAGTTGCTCTTTTAAATGCCATGTTACAGTATTTAAAAAAAAACCACATAGCTAGCGTATAAACGTATTAATAGATTATTTATCTTAATTCTATACATTTTTATGGACAACAATCTCTTAAACAGATTAATAAATATATTTTTAATGTTTGCTTTAAATATTGGGGATGTTAAATCCAATAATATGGATAGTAGTTATAGAAAGGGATTAGAGATAAGATGTTTTGTAATTTCATTGATCTCTACGATATTTTCCATGAAATACAGTTTTGGCTAAATATCTTAAGCTCATGATCAAACATTTGATCTATGTCAACACTAGATTATTAATTAAACTCTGATTTAATCATCATCTCATCTTTATTTCTTCACTTAATCCATAGCATCGGATTGAGCTTTGATTAGACCAGTCAAAATAACCCAACTGCGATAGCTCTAATTAAGATACGACAAGACACTTGGCTGCATAAGATTGGAACAGCGATTTACATACAACAAAAACTGCTCCAGTAAAAATTGTTATTGCAGTTTAGCAAGATCTCTTGTCTTGCGAGTATCTTCAGATTTAATGAACCAAGTATATTCTTAATAAAATCGCATTAGTATTATAAATATGAAAATTTGTGTTATGTTTGTTATTCTTTTACGCTGACAGATTTGGATGAAATTTAGTATTTAATGGAGAAATACATAGGTTACTGTTAGGCACTTAGAGATGCTGTTAATTCGGCAGTTCAGCCGGGCGTGAGGTTAAGAAACACAGAGAGAGGTGACCCACTTCGGTGGGCGGTGTACCGTGGGGGTTGCTCCTGGTACTTCTCTGATAGCAAAGTGGGCTGTGGAGCAACTCCATGGTTATTGTGGTCTGCTTCGGCAGACCTGCCGTCAGGGCGTCGTAGTTGAGTGCGTAAGCGATCCTGCGACGCCCCATTAAGACGGGGGAGGTTTTGTTGGGTTTTAGTGGGTAGCACTGGCTTTTCTAGCCGGTGAGTTCCACATATCCACCTGTATGTCTACAGGTGGTATGCGTAAATGTATTTTCCAACATTAAAAAAAAAAAGAAAAAAGGCTTTCCCTAGTCCCCTCTGTAATGATTCCTCTTACCATTTCATCACCTGTCTTCAATATATTCTAAGAATATTAAAAGAATAGAGTTGCAACATCAAAGTAAACTGGCCCACTTAGCTTTAAAAAGAAACACTTGTGTTTTGCGATGTGAATTTCAAAAGATTATTATCACTGTTATCAGTATTTAGAGATCACCTGAAGGGGAAAAGATGATTATGAGATGAACCAAGCTATTTTTATCTTTATATATGTCTCTCCTTTTTAAAGGCTTTTTATAAAAATCTGGTAAGATAATTTTAGCTTTTTGCTTATGTATTTTTTTAAATTTAACTTTTAACTAAAAATAAACTTTAAGATAAACTTCACTTTGCATGAGCAATATTTCTATTAAAAAATAATAATAAGTCCTTACATATTAAATAAAATGCTTAAGTATAATTAGTGTATTAAAATCTATGCATTTAATAAAATTGTAACTAAACCGAATCTGTACATTAAATATTTTTTGGTAAATTCTATTGAAATAGTCATTATTATCGATACAGTGGATGAATCTGTAGTTTTTGGAATTTTTGTCTATCTGTCTGTGACCGCATCACGAAATAACCATTGGAGCGATTTTCATGAAATTTGGTATGAAGCGAGTTGGTTATCCGGGTCAATGTATAGGATACTTTTTACTACTGGAAAATATCTCATCTCTGAGAAATCTATATTTTACGTTAAAACGTATCAAGGGACGAACCCGAGCGTAGCGAGGGTGAGTCGCTAGTCTATACTAATATTATAAAGAGGTAAAGTTTATGAGGTTGTAGGGGGTAATCTCTGGATCTACTGAAACTAGATGAAATTTGATAACAAGATACTTTGAGATCCTGGAAAAGACATAAGATACTATTTATCCGTGAAATTATCCCTTAAGGGTGTGAAAATGGGGATGAATCCTTATAGTAATCAATAAAATTGCAAAAGTTTCATTCCACTTCTCAAACTAGATTAATAATAATCGGACTGTATAGGTATACAAACGACCTGGATACGTCTTACGATACATGGTATCTAAAATCATACAAGCTTATACAATTATACCCCACGTTGACTGAAATGTATCGCACTAAATTATTGAAAGGGATATTCAACGGCTTTAGAGAATATCTTCCGAGATATTCCCTTTACCTTTAAATATAGCGTTTACAACACTAGCTTTTGCCTATAATCTTATTCGTGGGAGTTCTTATTTATTGTACTAGCGATTCACCCTTGCTTCGCTTCGGGCTCGTCCCTAGACAAAAACAAATCTATCCCACGGGACCCGTATACTTTTCCAGGATGATATAAAGCCTATAGCCTTCCTCAGTTAACGGGCTATCAAATGCAAAAAGAATTTTTCAAATCAGATCAGTAGTTCCTGAGATTAGCGCGTTCAACTAAACAAACAAACAAACAAACAAACTCTTCAGCTTTATAATATTAGTATAGATGAGTCAGCATAAAACATGGAATTTAAATTGCATGTTTATATCATCTAAATGACATATAAATACGTATTTTTTATATAATTAATAATTAATTTTAGCGTAATTTTGTCTAAAAATGGTAAAATATACCTTTTAGAATCAGATTCTTATTTTAGAAACAAGATATGTGTCTAGCTAATATTATTCTATTAATGGATGGTCCGTATTTTATGCTCACACACGTCAGTTCACACATCTTATACATGTTTGGTAGCCCAGTGGTAACACGCTTCCTTGGGAAACCGAGTGAAGCGGGTTCAAATCCCGTGTATCGCACCTCTGATATTTTCATGTGCGAATCATTTCCAACATGATTACCAGTTTTCTTACGGTGAAGGATAGTATCATGAGGAAACCTGTATTTCTGAAAGAACCTATCAGGTTTTCGAACGACATGTGCAGTCCGCTAACCCAGCGTGGTGGATTACGGCTCTATCCCCCTTGTATTGAAGGAAGGCCCGTGCCCAGCCGTAGGTTGTTAAAAAAAGGCTGAATACAACATACATGTACGTTTCTTCCAAAAATCAACAAACATGTTATTATGAATCATTCAAAAATCATTTATTTATTCAACACAGAAAGGATATCTAAAATTTTAGAAAAATACACAAAAAAAAAAAAAAACATTAAGTACTTCTTTTTTTGAACTTGGTAAAAACAAAACTACCACTATTGTATATAAATAATTTCTATGTTATAATATATGATTATAATCAATAATTCTTGATTCTATAGAGACAACACTGAGTTAAAACCAGGCAGTATTAATCATCTGTAATTAATTAACGCCGATCGCAGATTGTTGCTTCATGCCATCATTTGTTTGCACAAAGGGCCACTCTCTATTTCATAACAAATCAATGCCATAGAAATGGATGCTTTCATGAAACATCTGATACGGAAAGTGAATAAGCGATTTATTTTAGTATTTTAATCTATACTACTATTATTATAAATATTATATTATATTTATAAAGCGGTAAAGCATGTGAGTTTGTGAGGTTGTAGGGGGTAATTTCTGAATCTACTGAACCGATTTAGATGAAATTTGGCAAGAAGATAGTTTGAGACCCTGGAAAGGACATAAGATAGTTTTTATCTTGGAAATCTACAATAAATAAAACCACATGAAAACTCGAAAACACGCGTTTTCCCAAACATTAGACTAATCTAGATAGATTTTTCGCCCCCGAAAACCGCCACATACCAAATTTCAGCGAATTTCTAGTTGAAGCCGTTCCCGAGGTCGCCGGTATAAATAAATAAATAAATATACAAATATTGCTCGTTTAAATATATTACATATTATATAGGTACATTAATCTTAGTATTAAAGGTTTTTTTTAAATAAGTTGAAAATTGCTGTAAAGTACAACGAGTCTTGATCGTTTGAACAAATAAGCATTAAGGTTACTTACTAATTTAGTAACAATTGTGAAGGAAGACGGAGACGATAGATGCATACACAATCAGACAGTATGCAATATTATGCATATTCAATGAAATAAATAGTATTCCTAAGGTATGGAGACCGAGACTGTTTACTATGTTATATAAGGCTGTTGCTCGTGTAATACTATAGGGTTATATAAGGGCGGTATGGTGACTATAAGAAAAACATAGCATTTCAAATAAAAATGCCATAATATACGGGTCGCATAACATATTCATGTCATAAAGACGTACATTGTTTATTTACATTTTTATAAAACACTAGCGATTTACCCACGCTTCGCTCGGGTACACCTATAAGCTTGAAGTCTAAAGAAGAAAATCATTTTTTTATACCAGGAATCTTTGTAGGTGTATACAAAATGTTCTACCAGAGTTTCATCACATTCGGATTAATGGTTAAGGAACGCACAGAGGACAAACATACGAAATTTTATTTACATGTATAGATATATTTATAAAAATGTCTTAAATAAATAGAAGCCACAGACAGACAGATATGGTAAATTTGAAATACGTACAGAATTTATTTTAACATAATTTGCTCAAATGAATCGAGCGGCTTCAAAGGCGGCGGCCAAAGAGATTGAATTAAAGCATTCGATGACATTGCAAATTTATATATTTGGTTTAATTTTAATATTTTCTTAAGAGCTCCTCTAATTTATTAGTTTTACTATAAAATATACTCAAATAAATTGATATCTACTGTGGGATGTTTCTTAACAGATTTTGTTAGCTTGTGATTAATTTAATAGATTTTTGTATTTAAACCAAAAAAAATATAAAGTTTAAGAAGATATATTTTGATTTTTGCTTCCTGACGTTTCGAATGCTTTACAGCAATCATGGTCACGTGAGAGACTAAGGTGTTAGATGTCTCAAAGGTTTATATATAGTTACTATATAATTGTTACAGACAGCCCACAAAATAACAAAATGAATTCAAATAACTTGAAAAATCCGAAAAGATAGTTTTATTTATAATGTCAAATATTCGCGTAAGTCGAGGAAAGTATTCAACTGTTTTTTTTTTGAAGTCGCTATTTTGTAGATTGCTGTCAGTCATATTAAAAAAAAAATAACTTTACTCTTTAAATAATTAGGTACATATGTATAAATAAATTACGAGAGATTAAATAAAAAAACTCTATGGATTTAACTGGTTACATGCAAAATTAAAAATAAGCTGTAATAATTTTAGGTTATAAGTACATTAAAAAAAAACTTTTTGCTTCTGTAAACAGTTTGTACAATGTAAAAGTTTTTCATGTACGTTCAAATGTATGCTTTTAAGAAAATTATTATAAGCTGCTCCATCCCTTTAGTTCCTTTGTATATTAAATATTTGCTCGAATTCGCCCAGAAATATAAATCGTTTACATAACCGCGACTCGGCGACACCTTATTAATAGTCTGAGAGCGTACCAAAAAAACCTTAAGAAAAACAGGCAGAAAGAAACGAAAAGTCATAAAACGCGAAAACTTGTATATTACTTGCGAAATATTTACGCGGCTGTAAACAGAATAGATAATATCTAAGCTGTTATCATGAGACAAGGTACCTATAAAAAAGGATATACTTTTAAAGGTAAGTATGAATCAATAAATACTACACTTTTACATATATCTATTTATTGAAGTGAAAACTTCTATAGGCAGGTTTGGATGGGGAGTAAATTCATGTAATTCGTTATCGCGGTCACGTGACGTGTTAACGCCAATACTCAGAGTGCCGATAGATGTCACAACCAGATAAGTGTAAACAGTTTTAATTTACAAATTTTAATTTAAGATCAAACAATCAATTTGAATATCCAAAAATAACAACTGTTTGTTTATAGTTTTAAGTTTTCACTTTTATCGGCAGTCTAATGATTGTTTTTTTATAATCTTTTCATAAAATTTTAACGTTTAGATTATTATGTCCAATTTTTCTTTAATAGTTATAACGTGTAAATAATTTCTTTCGAATGAGACCCACAATTCTAGACGGACCTGTAGTTGCGCGTGCAGCCAAACAAACAAACTCTAAGATACCTACAAACTAAAGCTTTTTGAAAGCAATTATAATAAAAAAACACGCAGGTGAAATCGCGGTCAACAGCGAGTCAATAAAATTTGGCTTTCTGCAGTCTTTCTCTATATAAACTTTAACTATACCAAAGCTTATATTCCTTCGTATAGGTGATATAAAACGAATACAAAGTGTTCTTTTCATATATGTACATATATTTATATAGCTAATAGGGTGAAGCGAAAAAAATTTTTTTTTCTTAGCTTGTATTAGGGGTAGAATTTGTAATAAAAAACAACATTTTTGATAAAAAAAACTCAACTTTTTGAGGCGGCCTACTAACGTTTAAAATAAATACTTAATTTAAATTTTTGGTTTGAATGTAAAAAAATTTTTTTAAGTGATTACTTATTATCTTTGAAAACATTCAAGGATTGACTAATATAGTCATTTTCTACTCAACTTTCACTTATCTTTGGGAAATCGTTAAATCGGTAACGTCTAGTTAAAATACTTTTAAAATTAAACTATTATACTGTAAAAATTCGACGTAAGTATAAATATGTACATCATTTTCAGTAATTTAGCAAAACTTTTATACATTGTCAATCAGAAACGCCGAAGCCTAAAGGGACAAACCGTACCCATGTCAATAGTTAAGTGCGACAGCTTTGATTTGATTCCACTACATATTCTAATTTAAGACCCTTCTTGCTGGTTATTTTGTTTGACAATACTAAAAATCAAGCTCCTTTGAGGATCTAACGTATGGATCTTTATGATTTGCTTTATTTTATCATTTTTTTATGTAATGTATATTTATGTATTATGTAGTTTTCTAAACCATATATTAATATTTACATAAGTAATATTTAAATAAATAATAAAAAAATATAATAATTTGTATATTGTTTGTAGAGTATAATAAGAGCTGTAAAACATCTCAGGTGGGGTGTTTGGCTTAGCATTGATGTAGATGAAAAGCAAAAGTAGTAGTGGTATTCCATAAGTATTGACATTAATACACAGCTCCATCTAGTTCCATGGGAAGCTACGAGGCTTGTGTTATGGATACCAGATAGTTGATACACTACACATATATAACTTAAAATACATACATACGTATTATAAATATAACAATCATGACTGAGTCACTGAACTACAAATATTCTTGCTCATCACGCAAATTGATGCCCCCAGCGGGACTTGAAACCGCGACCGCTGGCACAGCAAGTAGGGTCACTACAAACTGAGCCAAACGTGTCGTCAAATGAAATTCAGTTGTCGTAGTACATAAAAGTTATTTTAGAATAGCACTGCACGATTTTCCTTTAAAAATCATCTAGCCATCTTGCCATAATATCGTTTTATTATTAACTAGCAACACACACCCGCTCGGCTTCGTCCCTAGTTACGTTTTAACGTTTAGCTCAGAGATGAGATATTTTCCCGAGGTAAAAAGTACACTATATGTTGACCCGGATAACCAGCTATCATTATACTGTATACTACAAAATGGAGACAAAATGGATAATAACCTGTAAACACACTTTCACATTTATTATATTATTGACCTAGCCCGAAGAATTAGCAAGCTTCAGTCACATTTGTAGAGTGAAGACCACGGCTCGTCAAACGTAGTATAGGACCTCCAGCTAGGTGGAGCAACAATATACGTAAACTGGCTGGCAGCGGTTAGATGAAGATTTGAAGATCAAACTTAGTGGCGTCCTATAGGAGAAGCCAATGTCCAGCATGAACGGAAGCAGACTGAATTTGATGATGATTATTCATTTTAAATTAAATAAGTGGGAAAATTTGCGCGTGAGTGTATGTGTTTAATAATCTTTCACGCTAAAACGGCCCGACGAATATGGACGAAATCCAGTACCAGATTGATAGATATGGTCTGGAGTACTTCGGTTACACCCGAGCGAAGTGGGAGTAAGCCGCTAGTAAATCATAATACGAACAAATTCCTCTTACTTACTGGCTGTATAAATAAATAGATTAAGGTAAAGTGGATAAAGTATTGGAGAGCCCTTCTGGCGTACCCAGCTTTGATTTCTTCTACATTCGAAAACAAATTATATGGGCATTTAAGCGTAACAAATGTTCTCGTAAATATTCTTTAAGGAAATCTTGGAATAAGAGCTATATTTTGGCTTATAATAAATAATTTTATAACAAGATTGCTTGTAATGAAAGCAGATTTGAGCCGTAACTTCCCAATTTATTTTTAAGTGGCGAAAGATTGTAGAAAAAAATGATATAGGTATATCATTTTTCCTCAAAATTATATATTATATACATATTTGAATTTGTGCTATTTCCTTCTGTATTATAATACCTATTTTTTTCCTTAGAATTTTCGACAGATTAAAAGGATATATTACACATCAATTTTTCCTGTGAACATCTTTTATACAGAAAAATAAATGATTTTAATCAACATGACAGTGAAAATTGAACTTTCGACCACCTTTTTAAAAGGCACACCTTTACTTCAAATGAAATTAGCACAAAGTAGTTATTTTGAAAATGTTAGAAAAGTTCATAAAGCAACTCTACAATTTTTCTGACTGTAATAATTTATTACAAAAGCCCATAAATTACGACACTGCTAAATATTCAAAACATTTTAAGGCTCAGTTGGAAAATGAGATATTTTCAAATAATTGATGCCCAGAAATTAACTTGCTACTTTTACTTACTTTTTGAAATTCAAACACTTTCATTTGTCTAAGCTATTTGTATCAATAGCACGCTTTTATTAACTTTACTAGTAAATATGTAATGAAATGTTGGAAGTCGAAACCTGACTTAATTTTTAACCAACTTCAAAAATAGGAGGTTATTTAAGAACAAAATAATTGTTACATATAAAAGAGTAATTACTAAGTAATCTAATTAGTAGGAACACATCCATGAACATAACGTTCTAGATACATAGTTGTAGATTTTTTTTGTAAAATTAAATGCATTATCATTTGATACTATATCTAACAAAAACGTGAGTATTAAAAATTGTATTCATTTACTGAGCAGTTCTATGTTTAAAAAAGAGAAAAAAAAGAGAAAATACCATTGAAATTAAATGTTGGACTGGAGAGAGAGAGAGAACGAGAAAGATTTAAAAATATAAAACCGCAGAGAATGATGAAAAAGTTTCTAGCAAATATTCTGTACTAGCGGCTCACAGAAAAACAAAAACAAATCTATCCCAAGGGAACCGCACATTTTTCCGAGATAAATATGATAAAAAAAAATACATTAAGCTATATATAACTGATAAAAAAATGTTTTGTAAAACTAAACGCTTATTACCATTTGCTACTTTAGGTCATTTCGGAAATTGCAGCATTTTGTCTGCCCCCAATCCTTTTTGGATTCCTTCCAAACAATTTCACAGTATTCTTAAGTACAAACATAACAGTGGTTTGCGGTTAATCTTTAGATTTCAGATTGCTTCTCTCATTCGAGAAAATACTTGTTTTTACGTCTTGTTATATTTTTTTATTACTTTTTTAAATTCTTAAGTATTGACTGGTCTGTGCTTAAGCTAAAAGATAAATAAAATATAACTTTTCAACTAAACCAAATCTGTATTCTAGTGATTTTTTTTTCACAGTAATATTTCAGTGTAGGTAGTTAATTGTTAAAACGGAAAAAATTAAGGAATTTCCCCGTTGTGATAGAAGTTGTACGAGTATATTGCATATAGGTTCAGCCCTTTTTAACGTCCCACTGCTGGGTATGGGCCTCTCTTCAATACGAGGGGGATCAGGCCATAATCCACCACGCTGGCCAAGTGCGGGTTGGCGGACTTCACATGTCTTTCGAAATCTTGCTATGTTCTCTCAGACATGGAGGTTTCCTTATGATGTTTTCCTTCACCCTAAGGCAAGTGGTAATCATGTTGGAAATGATTTGCACATGAAAATATCAGAGGCGCGAGACCCGGGATTTGAACCCGCTTCACTCGGTTTCCCAAGCGAGCGCGTTACCACTGGGCTACCACTGGGCTGGGCTATAATATATTGCATATATTATATATAAATAGGCACAGACAAAAAAGTTCAACACCTTTTTCTCCTCTGTCTAACGAATTTTAGTTTAGTAGTGTTATTAACGAGTGTTAATGTTATCGACAAAATGTTTTTGGAAACAGGTAGTTTTTATATAGAATTTACCTATATATATGTATATATATAAATTCTACTTATATTCATTTTCCTAAAACTTTCAACCACCGGGCGTACACTACTTATTATTATACACTAGCGGCTCACCCTAGCTTCGCTCTAGAAAACCAAAAACAAATCTATCCCACAGCAAACGTATATTTTATTCGGTATAAAAAGATGTGCTATTCTGATCTATGAGCTAAATTATTGTACATTTTCATTAAAATCTATTTAGTAGTTTTTGCGTGAAAGAGTAACAAACATTGAAACATCGATACATCCAGACATCCATACATCCTAACAAACTTTTAAATCGTACTTTAGTAACAATAAATATCAATAATTTTTAGAATTGATTTATTACATCTACAAGCTTTCCCCACATACAAAAAAATCGAGCTTACAACAGTATAAAAAAAAGCTATATACATTAGTAAATCAGTAATGACTAATCAAAGCAAATCCGCTTATATTTTGTCGTAATATTGCTTATTACACATATTCCTAAACACACAGTAGCGATACAAATATCAATATTAGTAGATTTTTCTCCAAGCTCAAGCTTTTTAGCTTTATGCTGACTTGTCAATATTTCAATAGGATTTACGTTTGACTAATGTTTCTTTCAGAGGTTGTATGCATTCTGAAAAGCTTAGATATAAAAATATGAATACTTTAGTGACTCTGTGGCTACGTTTATGAAACTGATTATTGGAATAAAGGTCACTGGTTCATTTTCTGTACATAGAACTAAACGGCAAAGCCAAAACGAACGATTATATTTTTAGTAGTCTTGTAGGTATCTTAGTTTTGAAAAATGTTCCATTGTAGACTCCAGAACACATAAAGAAGTTCTATTAAAATCTGTATAACAGATAGATAAAAACGTAAGTTGACGATTTTAAGAGTTAGTGATTTGAACCCGCTTCTTACCACTGGGCAACCACTGCCTTGTGTTTGATAGATACAAATAATATTTGCTAAAAACAATAGTTCTAGTATTAACCTTATTACAATTCCATTTACGATTTATATTTTTGTGTGCAATAATTACTACTTCATTTATTATTGAAAACAAACAATTTTTGTTAAAAAAAGTCCCCGTAACTCTAACTATAAAGAAAAGTTTTATTCATAGGGGTATCATTTGAAGTATGAGTTGAGCTTTATTTTTAGGAGTAGCTTTCATACGGATTTTTTTTAGCACACAGTATTAGTAGTTAAATTAAATCGATATAAACGCTTTCAGTTCATAGTTTACGTTTAATATACGTTTTACGTAATAAGTATAAGTATCTTCGAAGACATGTTTGGCTCAGTTTGTAGTGACCCTACTTGCTGTGCCAGCGGTTGCGAGTTCAAATCCCGCTGGGGGAATTCATTTGTGTGATGAATACGAATGTTTGCACTCCAGTCTTGGGTGTTGATATTTATAATATGTATATATTTAAAGTTATATATGTGTAGTGTATCAATTATCTGGTATCCACAACATAAGCCTCGTAGATTACCATGCATGGATGCATAGATGGTGCTGTGTGTTTTACGTCCCAACACATTTATTTATTTATCTAAACTCGTTTACTAATATTATAAAAAAAAACTTGTTTGTTTGTTAATGTGATCGACTAATACTGAAATTACTAAATCAATAACAATAATCCTTTCATCAATTGAAATCTACGTTATCCAAAATCTATATATAAATAGGCAAACACAAAACAGTTCAGTACTTTTTTCACCTGTTTGTCAACCGATTTTCTTTTTTTTTTGTTCAGTAGCTTTTGACGAGCTTTAGTGTTAGCAATAAAAAAATTGGAAACACTTAGTTTCTTAGATGAAATATATTTCTATCTATCTACTTGTGACTCAAACAAACAAACAAATAAACGAACGAACAAACAAACAAATTGCCTCTTTTTGCCCTTAAATTTTCAATAATAATTATGGTCGAGTTTTGACCACTAGTTAATATAATAATATGCTATATGTAATTAACTTTTATAAAATTGCAGTGGTCATATTTTATTTCGTCTGAAACACCGTGGGACCGGACCGCGAGTCGCTGATACAGGATATAAAAAGAAAATTACCACTTTTTCTTTTATTTCGTATGGGATCATTGTCTACTCGGCAGCAATTCCCTTCGCTGAAATTTATTTGAATCAGGCCGATAAAAACATCTGTGTAATATAAAAAATGACTTTAGGAAAGAATTGAATCTGCGGCCTTGGCGTATTGATGAATGAAATCCAACAAACACTAAGAGATACTACTAGGTTATGATTGAATTACTATTATAAAGCAAAAATTTGTATGTGTGTATATTTGTTTCTCCTTCATGCTGAAATGACTGGATGGATTTGGATGTTTAGTACACAAATAGATTATGACCTGGAGTAACACTTAGGCTACTGCTAAGTACCTAGAAACGCTCCCTAGGAGGGAGGGTAATTCGCTAGGAACAATTAATAGACTGTTGATAAACAATAGTTCGTATTAGTCCTAATAATAAATAAAACGGTCAAGTGCGAGTCGACCTCGCACACGACGGGTTTTGTATCATAATCGATTTTTTTTTATTTTCATGACAGCCATTGTGAAATTCACCGTCTTGTTTTATTATTATTTGTTGTTATAGTGGCAATAGAAATACACACATTGTGAAAATTTCAACTCTCCACCTATTATGGTTCATGAGATACAGTCCTCTGACTTACAGACGGACGGACGGCCAGCGGAAGCTTAATAATAGGGTTCCGTTGGCACCCTTCGGGTTCAGAACCATAAAAATGTCCCTAACTAGCTTGTTCTATAACATTAAGTAACAATTAATATATCTTCAAATCCCAGACCCGTTTAACCATCAATCTCCCATATACGGCGTAAAAAGCAATAAGCCATAAGCTATATACACGTACAAATTCGGTTTATTTAAAAATAGTTGTTCGGAAAAAGGGGCTTTTTCTCGAAAAATATACCAAACAATCGCCTTTTATTTACACTCCTATTAACAGGAAGGTCTCGAGAGTTTTGCCGTTTTCCTTAAAAAAATTCCAAACACACACCCTCGTGGTAAAATTACCCCTCTTTACGAGCCATGTTTGCCGAGATATGAACAAATAAACATGACTCCTTAGCGCTTCACATAACTTATTCGATATGGGACGTGAATATTTTATCGAATTCTATGTAAACTCGCATAATATGTCGTTATAATTTTAAACGTATATACATAATATATTAGATAGTGTTTCAAAATTTTATTAACCGACTTCCAAAAAAAGGAGGAGGTTCTCAATTCGACCGTATATATTTTTTTGTATTTAAATTAAGAAATTGCACGAGAAAATTAATTAAGGAATTAATGAGTATATAATAAATTCATACTAAAATCGGCGATAACTATAAAAACAATACTGCAGTAAATAAAAAGCGTGGCAAATTTTTTTAAAATAATCTATACATATATGTATCTATGCATGAAACATTTTTTTTTTAAAACAATGACTGTAACGTGTTATAAACAGAATATAAGCTCCAAACAATACTTAATAAATTTTTTGTCTGTTTGTGCGCATTTCACACAAAAATTACTGAACCAATTTTAACTAAATTTTGTATAGTGATAACTGTGTGTGTGTGTGTGTGTGTGTAGTGATTACGTATAATAATACGTATTAATAATATTGACCACATTTAGGATAATTTTTACTACAGAATTTTTTTTCATTCCCACAGGAAAACAAAATAACTGGTTCTATCGAGCCGTCTTTAGAAATTTATTTGGCTAACGCTGGCAAAACTTTATGAGATACATCAAAACAATGTACTGGATAATGGTAGGTCTTAAAAAGGGCTACAGAAAAGTCTAAAATATTATATGTCTATCTCCTAAGATATACTCGTAATAAGTATTATTATCTATGTAAAACGTACCTAGGAACTCACCCGAGCGAAGCGTGGGTAAGCCGTTAGTCTTTTATAAATTAACTATATCAAAATTAAAAATATTCTTTAACGTTGTTTTAATAAATTATTTCTATCTGATAGAAATAATAAGATAATTAGAAACCACTGGATTTATAGATCGTATAAGTTATACGAGACGGTTTGTAATTAATGAAGAAATATAACACTTTTGTCTCGGAATCAGTAAAACTTTTCCACAAAATACCTAAAAAAAATATATATCCTTCACTTGAGAAATGATTGATTTTTCATACAAAACCGGTGGTAGGACTCTGTCAAGCCTGAGGAGTCCGACTGGATGGGTACCACCCCCTTATCTATTTCTGCCGCCAAGCAACAATGATTGCATTGTTGTGTTGCGGTTTGAAGGATAAGGTAGCCAGCGCAATTACAGGCAAGAGGCATAACATCTTAGTCCTCACAGTGACAACGCACCTATGGTTCCGCATTTTTGTTACTTAAAACCTAAGTGCATGAACCGTAGGTGTTATGGGCGACAGGTACTACTTTCCATTAGGTGGTCTGTCTGCTCCTTTGTCACTGAATGTCATAAAATAAAAAAATAAAAAAAAATACAAACTTCCACCCCCCTTTTCACCCCCTTATGGGAAGATTTCCGGGACAAACACTATCCTATGACCTTCCCAGGGTCATAAATTTCTTCGTACAATTTCATACTTCATTCAGTTTCATCTAAATCGGTTCAGCCGTTTCGGTATCAAAAGGTAACAAACAAACAAACAAACAACCAGAGCTACTTTCGCATTAAAGTATTAGTATTAAGTATGTATTATATATTAGTATTTATATATTGTGTCATTTTCATACATTTATAGTATTCTGTTTGCTAAATTAAATAGATAAATTTAATAATTAAAAGACAGAATAAAGGATATTTTAAAATATCTTATTTTAAAATATCCTTATATTTTTGAAAATAGCCAAAATCTAACTTCAAACTAGGTTAAGCCTATAGTTTCTTCGAGAAGTTGATACGAAGCATTTCTTCGGGATGGCTTCTTATACCCTTCTCCACGACCCAGAATACGTGTGTTCGAAATTTCAAGGATTAGTCAAGTGGATAAGACGTGATACAGTAAGTTGGTAAGACGTGGTACACTTTGCTATATTATGTTATAGTTGAGTTGGGGTTCATGTGATGAGATGTACTGAACTTTATATAGGTAGGAATTTAGACAAGAGCTCGATTGAAATTCCAAAAAAAATGTGTGTGTATGTACGCACGTAAGAAGTTATACTTCTTTGGTGTAACAGAACAAAAATAGCTAATGATTTCATCCCGTATGTCACAACTCTCCGTTTGTAAAAGGAATGGAGCTAACTTCATCATGTCGCTTTTTGGCTGTCGGTGTGCGCGCGTATCGTAAAAATTTTACTCTCATTTTTTTTTCAAATGTACCAAAAGAAGTATAACTTCAAAATTAACTTTACATATGTAAAATTTGACAAAATTTTACATATGTAAAGTTAAAATACCCACAGATAAGCATGTATGTGGTGATATAGGCTGAAATTGCTTACTAATCTTTTTTAACATCTATAATCATCATACTAGAAAAAGCTCATAATAATAGTATTCTTAATAAATGTAATCAAGACCTTAGATACAAGGTAAAAGAACACATAAGCCACACTTTTTTTGGTCAAATAATACTTAAAAGTATTTGACATTTGCTGACGTTACACATATTGATTTTTTCTTCTTCTTTAGTAGCTTAGAGTTACGTTAACAGACGTAATACATTCTGCCAGTGTCACGTATTGTAAGGAAGACACGAATGAGTTTGAACGGTAATTTTAGATATTGTTTTAGTAGTTAACTTTGCAAGCCTATAATCATAAACAAGAGTAGACATACATTAAAGTTAATTTTTTTATTACTAATAGCATACTAAACTAATATTATTATGCGAGTCTGGCGGCTTTTGCTTGTTTTTCTATTTTACAACTGTTGAAATTGTCCAATCTCTAAAAGAAATGAAGTAAAATATGAGAATGGTATATTATGATTCTATGACATAACGATTAATTTTGTTATTTCAATACTATTTTTAAAATGTCTATTTTTCAATGTTTCCAACATCTTGTCTACCTAGATTTTACCATTAACTAATATATGTATGTACACTCGCTCCGCTCGGGTTCATCCTTATACGTTTTAACGGTTAGTATAGATTTCTCAGAGATGAGATATTTTCCCGCAATAAAAAGTATCCTATATATTGACCCGAATAACCAGTTATAATCATTCAAAATTTCATTAAAATCTGTCAAGTGGTTTTTCGTTATGCGTTCCTAGACAGACAGACAGACAAAAATTCTAAAAATTATAGATTCGGCCTCTCTATCGAGATTAATGACTATTTCAATAGATCTTCCAAAAAATATATAATGTGCAGATTCGAATCAGTTAGAATTTTATATGATATATATATATATATATATATATATATATATATATATATATATATATATATATATATATATATATATAGATAATATGCATATACATAGTACTGACCTGACATCTGCCATCGATGCACATATCCAAGCTGCCTGGTCTACATCGGGTACCATCAGACACCCTCGCTGCTAGAACAGCCACTACCACCCGATCTTCATCATCTAATGATGCAGTCTGAAAAAAGACACATTATTAAATTTACTAGACAAGATTTCATTAAAAATGTAAAGATATATTTTCTCAAGTGAGGTTTACGTACTCGTATGTATAATGAGATTCCACGGTTACGTTAAGCTTGTATCATAGACAGTTTAAATTAAAAAATATGAATATTTCCTTTTAAACTTTCCTTCCTTCTTCTTCCTTTCAAAACTTTCATTCAAAAGCACTTGTAATAAGTCTAATTGAATAAAGTTTATTTCATTTCATTTCAAACTAAATTGCTATCCACCGACAATTCCACCGACAATTCTACTTGAGGCTAATTCTTTTTAAATATTTTATTTCTAAATCAGACTATATTCTAGGTATTTATTATAAAATAATCATGAAAATCAGTTCACAACTGACGAATATGCCGCGTAACACAAAAAAAGAAAGTTTCCACCCACTTTGACTCTTTCTCTTTTTTAAAGTCGGCCAAATATACATTAATAAGCAAATTATTCACAAATTTTTCTTACTGGTGTTAAAGTAAATAATAAAAATAAACAAATAAATGTTATTTTATAAGATTAAATATTTCTTTTTTTAGAAAACAGGACTTGAAATATTGATTTAGAAATATAAATTAATATTGACTTCAAAGTCACTTAAGTAATTATTAGCGGCAGAATTTAATTTACGAAATGATATCGGACACACTTTAAATCTATTCCTAAAAAAAAAAAAAACATGAAAATCCGTTGTACATTGATTTCATATAAAACAAAACAGTTCACATATTAAAAAAAACACATTAAAAAAACTTTATATAATACTTTATATATAATACTATCAACAAAAAAACTTACATTTGAATTTAGTACCTCATTTATTTAAACTTGTACCTCATTTATTAAGATTAAATGGGTCATGCAACATTTTGAGTTTATTTGAATAGGTAGCAGGTTCAATTTTCATTCAACGTTTAAAAGTATGCCTAGTATCTATGAGAGCTATCCTAAATCCTTTGCCTTCTCAAAGAATATCTGATCACGTCGCCTAAAAGCGCTGAAGCGTTATCTGAATGTGAATTTTCTAGTGAAATTTTCTACTGTAGATACAGTATGGTTACATGAAATATCAGTTGACAGATAAAATATACAATTGTATATTTTTGTTGGCGTCGGAGTCGTTGAATTGATTTATATAGCAGCGATTGTCAGGTTGGTTTTTGGTTACTTTCACTATATAACTATTATTTTTTCAGCTTAATAGTCTTATTTATGCTTTCGATATCCTGCAATCTATCTAAGTATTAAATACGCCTTATGAAATACTTGTGACTCACCCGCGCTTAGCACGGGTTTATCCCTAGGTACGTTTTAACGGTAAGTCTGGAATATACAGTCGATCCCTTACTCTGTGAAAAAAAAAACAACTCTATTCCACAGGAACTGTACATTTTTTCGGGATAATAAGTAATCTATGTGCTATTCCAGACTATAGTCTATCTCTGCGCTAAATTTCATCCAGATCCGTTCAGCCGTTCTGACGTGATTGAGTAACAAACATCCATCCATCCAAACATTCGCATTTATAATGTTAATGGGATAAAAAAAACTTTAATTATAGAATATTTTATATTTATGTGTTACGAAAAAAGAATATATATTTAATCTTATCTTTAATCATATTATATTATACTATAATAAAAATATCAACTTTACTCCTAATCAAATAGATAAAGGCATTGCGATGTTAAAACCGGCTTACTTATTGTTTAATCAAGGACAAAAGTGCTAAACACTTGCTAAAAGACATAACACCTCGTATTATCGCCTCTAGTAACTAGTGACAGGAGAGCTGGCTCATTTGTCGCTCAAAGAATCAACATTGCCATTCAGCGGGAAATTGCAGCCAACATTCTTTTCGCATTTCCGCGACATAACTTGTACAGTAATAATTAAGTGTACATTTGTATTGTATATATAACTAGCGACTCACCCTCGCTTCGCTTCGGGTTCGTCTCTAGACAAAAACAAATCTATCCCACGGGAATTGTACATTTTTCCGGGATGATATATAGCCTATAGCCTTCCTCAGTTAACGGGCTATCCAATGCAAAGAATTTTTCAAATCGGATTAGTAGTTTCTGAGATTAGCTCGTTCAACCAAACAAACAAACAAACAAGCAAACAAACAAACAAACAAACAAACAAACAAACACACTCTTCAGCTTTATAATATTAGTATAGATTAAGTATTTTTATAATTTTAATATTTTTCTTTATTGTTGATAAATTTAGTAATAAATAGCAGTTTCTAAAACTATCATAGAATCAAAATCATATCAAAACGAATTAAAATATAATTCATCGCATTTATCGGGAATCAAACCCGAAATCTGCTTCAAACCGATGTCTTGTTTCCGTAAAACACTTTTGAATATATTGCGAGAGATCTAAATGTTCGTATACAAAAGACAAATTGAAAAGAACTCCAACAATTTTACTGCTATTGCGATAGTTATGGTAAGCAAACACCGTAGTTGACTTTTGCTTGATAGAAATTCTAATAAAACATTTCATTACGAGGAGCTTGCAGGAATTTACCTAATTAGTTGTAACTGAATCAACTTAGAGCTTTGCCTTCATTTCTGTTGTTTTTTTTAGAAGCTTTTATTTAAACAGACACAACAAAGACAAAAAAAATAGTAAAAAAATATATTTTAAAAGCAAGCTTTTATTTAAATAGTCTAAATAGAAGAAAATAAACTTTAAATTAAATCACACCTATCAATTTATTACACAATTTATATGATATAAAGGCTTGTCGCGAGTAAAAAACAATAATATAAAATTTCAATCTTAAAAAAGCTTGTTTTAAAAAATGTATTATTATAAAATTACTATGCTATTTCATGATTTGTTTAGGAAAGTATTTGATCGACTTCAAAGAGAGGGACTATAATTGTGAACCGATTTTTAAGATTTGTTTCTGATGGTCAATGGCAGGCAAATTTCCCATGACTTTCTTGAAAATTAGTAGGTTTTTATAAAATAATTCACACATAAATATCAAAGGTGAACCGAAGTTTGAAATTTGCCACTTGGTTCTTTAACTACCACTGCATGAAAATTTATTTGCGACCCAATATTTGGTATTTGATATATAACAATTTATGGCTAATTTAATACATAAGCATTTAATATAATATATACTAGCAACTCACCTTCGCTCCGCTCAGGTCCTAGTTACGTTTTAACGTTTAGCTCAGAAGTGAGATATTTTCCCGCAGTAAAAGTATTCTATATGTTAACCCAAATAACCAGCTATCATCATATACATTAAAATCTGTCCAGTGGTTTTCTCGTGATGCGTTCTCAGACAGAAGACAGACAGACAGACATAAATTCTAAAAACTATAGATTCGACCTCTAAAGTCTATTTTAATAAGATTTTCAAAAAAATATTTAATGTCTAGATTTAACTCTATTAGAATTTTATTATATTTATAGTAAAATAATCGACACATAAAAATATTACAGGTGAACTGAAGTTTGAACCTGCCACTTTGTTCTCCAACTGAATTACCCCTGTCTGAAAACTTATTTATAATCCAATATTTGATATTTAATATATAAAGTATTTATGCCTAATTCAATACATAAGTATTTAATATAATATATTAATATAATTTAACACTTACAGGTTCAGGGCTTTGACCAGAATGTTGTGGAGTGCCGCGGCAAGTCAAAGCGCATGGTTCATCGTCGTCTCTATGGGCTCTCCAGTGGAACAGCTCTCCACCGTAGGGTGTATTGTCATGTGCGCTACATTGTTGCTCTCGCCAGATATCTTCTTCTAACAGAGATACGTTGCCGCGACATGGCTGAAACAAATTATAAATAGTCTTCCGTGATTTACTTATCATTAACCAAAGCTATTAGAATGGGCAATTTTTCCCATTTAAATCAGAAATATAGGTATATGTAACTCGTAGCTTATTTTTGCAAAATGCCCATAAGTTATAGTTTGTTACATGTCGAAATAATCCTTTTCTATTGGTGAAAACCGCATGAAAATCGGTATAGTACTTTCTGAAATTAACCCGTACAAACACAAAATCAGCGTATATTTACATATACAGCGTAATTTTTTAGAAAACTTTTTTATTAGATTTAGATATTACTAAACAATAAAGTTTTCTAAAAAAATGTAATAATTATAATAATAATAGCTAAAATTATATAAATAATATTTCATATTTCAAGTATAAAATAATTAAAATTATAAAATGTTTAAAATTAAAACTAACAAATATTGTAAGGTACTTTGGTGCCAATTTTTAAAATTTGAAATCATTTTGTTATTTATGGGTAGGCTGTCTGTAACAACTATATAATGCCTTTGAGACATCTAACACCTTAGTCTCTCCCGTGACCATGATTGCTGTAAAGCATTCGAAACGTCGGGAACCAAAAATCAAAATAAATCCGCGAAAAAATCCGAAAAGATAGTTTTATTTAAATGTCTAATATTCGCGTAAATCTAAGAAAGTATTATTCAATTATAAACATTTTTAATGTATTAAAATAATTTAGAATATAAACGTATTATAACATACTGAATAATTTAAAAAAAAGAAAACCTATGAACAAAACAAACAAAACTATATTTTTAAATCTTATAAAGCTTACTCATTCATTATACTTCTATTTTATTTCATAGCAAAGGTATTTTCCTCTGTAAATTCTGACTTTAGCGCCCAATCACTTATGAATTTAATCGACACTCTGAATTTTCTTTGAGAAATGACTTTTTAGAATTTAGCGTAGGTTTACATGGACATCGAAAGATAAAATATGTATAACCATAATAATTTCTGTAAATAATAATGTAATATATTTTCAGTTTTAATCTTAATAACTTTTTAACTGAAAAAGAACCATCATATTAAAAACCACATAAAAGTAATAAATTTTACTTTTTATAAAAAATATAAAAACCATCACAATTGGCGAAGATATTGCATTACACTTCATATTTATATTTTCTCAATTTATTTATATTTTTATTTATATTTTCTCAATTTAGCGCATTCTTTTTATTTTTTATTATATATATATACATATATATATATATATATATATATATATATATATATATATATATATATATATATGTATTCAGCCCTTTTTTAACGTCCCACTGCTGGGCACGGGCCTCCCTTCAGTACGAGGGGGAACAGGCCGTAGTCCACCACGCTGGCCAAGTGCGGGTTGGCGGACTTCACATGTCTTTCGAAAACTTGCTAGGTTCTCTCAGACATGCAGGTTTCCTCACGATGTTTTCCTTCACCGTAAGGCAAGTGGTAATCAAGTTAGAAATGATTCGCACATGAAAATATCAGAGGTGCGAGACCCGGGATTTGAACCCGCTTCACTCGGTTTCCCAAGCGAGCGCGGGCTTTACCACTGGGCTACCACTGCCTCAATATATATATATATATATATATATATATATATATATATATATATATATATGTTATATATAAGTAAGATAGGAAGTGTAAGTAATTATGAGTTTTACGCAAAAAACATAAAATTTATTTATGTTGTATCGCGGAATGCTAGTGTGTACATCCCTATATGTTACTGCATGTATTTGTATACTAAATACCATTCAAATCCGTTCAGCTGCCTCATCGTAAAGAAGTTACAAGCATACAAAAAAATTAAAGAGTGCATGTATTAATGTGTACACGCGCAAGAAGTAAAACTTCTGCAGGTTATCGGTACTCTTTATGAAATTAAATTTATGTTTTAAATAACTAGGAAAGGTGAGATACTAAAAACAACGCATATTAGGCATGTTACAATCATATATTTATAGAATATCATTTAAGGAAAGAATATAATATTATGTATCATTTGCCAGACAATAACAAGGGTTACCATTGTAATAAACGTTGGCCTCGCCCGATCACACTTTTCGTAACGCTCTCGTGACTCGTTCACCATCTTACTCCCCAAGTTAAGCGTGCGTAAAGAAGTTTTACTTCATGCATACAAACTTTGCATTCATAATAGTAGTCCGATAATGTATTCTTTCTCAAAATTCCAATAAAGGCCGAGCGGCCATGTAAACCAACGTTTATATAAAGTGGGTAGCGCGCGGAATGACAATAAGAATTGTTATTTGTCTTCTCTTTATTGACTGCTGGCGCTTTTAAATCTGATTGGGGCATGCTTTGTTTCTTCAACGAGATTCTTTGATGCTGTTTCGAAGGTAGACCTTTTTATTCATAAGATTTTTTAAGAGTGAATGGTATTTGAAATTTTGGAGTGGCAACATTTATTTTAATTGCGAAAACCCTATGTTATGTAGCAAGATTAGTATATAATAAGTACTGTGTGGTTCACAAATTTTGAATAAATATTATATAATCGCTAATAAGTCGTTTTCTTTTGAAGTTGTACTTCTGTTGGCACGCTTGGAAAAAAATTATAAGAGTAAAATTTTTACGATGCACGCGCACACCGACAGCCAAAAAGCGACATAATGAAGTTAGCTGCATTCCTTTTACAAACAGAGAATTGTGACGTACGGGATGAAATCTTTAGCTAATTTTGTTCTGTTACGCCGAAGAAATATAACTTCTTACGTGCGTACATAAGTACACACACAAACACACACGTTTTCTTTAAATTACTATAACGTTCAAGAAAAATAAAAGAATATAATGAAAGTCAAGAATTATTTCAAAATTATATTTTATATGTAGCAAATTGAAACTTTTAACAATTACAAAAAATTACAAATTTTTGTGATGAAATTTTACACCGAAAAACAATATTCGTTTGGAATTTTAATCATTGCATAAATATTTATAATATTTTTTCAACTTTTAATTATTGTTCCTTTTTGATTGTTGCTCAAGGCTTCCCCGATGTTATTTTGTTTGGAGATTCGTTCTTTCCACGTCGTCATCGTTCTCAGTAATTTTAAGGGTGCATATTAAATACGCAGACTGCTGACTCAGACGATTTCCCCGTCTTTATTTAGCTAAACGTAGCATTTTGCAAACAACTTCAATAGTGAATTTCATATGAGATACCTATTTAAAACCTTTATTATAAGCTATATATGTATGTATCTCACTTGGCCGATTTCGACCACAGCGACTGTTAAGACTGTATAGGTTTTGCTCTAATGTTGTGAGTTAGGGTTAAGGTTTCGTTGCTCTACCCTTTGGTGCGCTCTTGAATGACTTGCATACCCGACTTTATTAGTAAAGGTATGTACCGTCGATATAATTATAAGTATTAGAAGCTATATAATAATATAGCTTATAATAGGTGCTCATTTCAGGTGTCTTCTTCGTCAAATGAAATATGATTTTCTAAATAAAACTATCTTTTCGGATTTTCTTCTTTTTAATTATTTGTGTAGACTATTTTTGGTCTGTGGCTTTGTTTGCGAGGAATTAAGAACATTCGATTGTTTTAAAGAATAAATTTTACAGTTTTATATATATTGATCTGATTACTGCTCAAAAAATACATATATAATCAAAGGTTAGTTTGATTTTAGTTGTGACAAACTCAGGTTTCCTTCGTAGGGGGAATAGAAATATTGATAATATTTCTATTATTAAAATCTGTTATAACGCTTCATATATTCCTTACAAAATGAAATCCTTTTTATTAATCTTTTTTCTCTTTATAATTTCCCTTAGCCGGTTTTCACGAACAAAAACGCGAGTTAAACTAGTATATTTTAAATATATCAACGGATAATATCTCGTATAATACTTAGTATAGCGTAGCATTTTCCGCGAAGCTCCATAATGAGGGAGTTAGCCGAGCTCAACCCATCATGAATTTAACTGCGGCGTAGAAAGCCCAAGTACTAGTTCCTTACGCTTGTATTTACCACATAATGTGAAGGAATTTATTATTTTACCAACAATTTCAGCTAAAATATCAGCTGTTATACAAACTTATATACATTAGGCATTGTTGTTAATATGATAATTTTATGGAATGCCTATTAAAACACAATAACTTTGAAATAGTTAAGACTTAATACTGGATTTTATGACATTTATATGAAACTAGCAACTCACCCTCGCTCCGTTCGGATTTGTCCCTACTTATCTACGTATTAACGTTTAGTATAGATTTCTCAGAGATGAGATATTTTCCCCCAGTAAAAACTATCCTATATGTTGATCCGAAGAACCAGCTATCATCATACCAAATTTCATCAAAATCCCTCCACTGGTTTTTCCGTGATGCGGTAACAGACAGACAGACATACAGACAAAAATTCTAAAAAATATAGACTCGGCCTCTGTATCGATATTAATGTCTATCTCAATAAGATTTTCCAAAAAAATATTTAATGTACAGATTCGACTTAGTTACAATTTTATTATATGTTTAGATGTATAGATTTATATGAAATAACGCCTATGGGTAATATTATCCTTTTTACCCCTTAAAAAAACCATAATTAGATATATATAAAATAGATTTGAAATTAAAAAACCTATCTTTACGGATTTTTTCATGCAATTATTTTGATTTTTGTTTCCCGACGTTTCGAATGCTTTGCAGCTATCATGGTCACGGGAGAGACTGTCTGGATAAAATTTGGCACAGAGATAGATTATAGTCTGGAATAGCACGAAGGCTACTTTTTATCCCGGAAAAATGTACGGTTTTTGTCAAGGGTCAAGGGTGAGTCGCTAGTTCCCAATATATTTTTGACGATATCATATCTGAAACTAGGCCATCGATTAATATATATTTAGTATGCAAGTCATATACAGTTAAATGTAATTTTGGAAATTGAACAAAGCGAAACAGTAGTGATAGTTTATTCAAAGTGGCAATTGGAATCAGCATATATGCGACGGCGTACATTTATTTAGTAACTAGTGTCAACTTGCGGCTTCACTTGTATAGATTTATTTTTAATTCACATGCGTTTTACATTGTTTTATATTCTATACTAAGTTACATCGCTTTGTTTGAATGCATCTTTAGGTGCTTTTGCGATTTCAAATAAAAATATCAACTTTCTCTTACTCTATGTTATCTATACAAATAAATGAAATTGAAATGTCTTTATGTACTGTCAAAATAACATATTTTATTCAATACATATGAATAACAAAAACAGACAATTTTTAAAATTTTTGTCCGTCTGTTTGTTCCGGCTAATCTCCAATACGGTTGGATCGGTTTTGACGGGACTTTTACTAGCAGATAGCTGATCTTATAAATAGTAACTTAGGCTACTTTTATTTTAGAAAAAGGATAAGGGATCTGCGCAAAAAATTTGAAATCATTGAAATTGTGAACAAAATCCGCATCTAAGAACACACCCGAGCGAAGCGAAGATAAGTCGTTAATAATTTATATAAACGACATAATATCATATCTTTTGGCAAACAACCGGCGCCATCTTTAGAAAAAAAATTTACCGATCACAGTCTATCTGTGTGTTAAACAACTAAATCCATCCAACAGTCTCACGTAAGTAACAACAACATATAGACACAATTGTGTTTTTCTCAATAAAAGGAAAATGAATATTGAAATGAAAATTGTTCAGAATTGAGTATCTCCTCCTATTGAGTATATTTTATTGTTTGGTATTATATTAAAAAGAACATAATTGATATAATTTGCAAACCTTGTAACTATCAGTTTAATAATGTTATAACAATGTGATTCTCGACAAAACAAGTTTCTAACTTTACAAAGTTGTATTGAATTGGATTTCTGTTACACCGACTATTACCTTGCCCTCACTTTGCTTAGACTTAAAGTGTTTTTGTCATTTGGGAATATTTAAGTAAAATATATGTAACTGTCACTTATAGAGAGATATGTTCTCTAGCATTTCATCTCATTATCATGCATCTCAGCATCCTCATCTCAAAGTTCCTTATTTAAAATGAAAGAGATATAAAGCTAAAGTGGTAGCCCAATGGTAACACGCTCGCTTGGATAACCGAAAGAAGCGGGTTCAAATCCCGGGTCTCGCATCCCTGATATTTTCATGTGCGAATCATTTCTAACATGATTTCCACTTGCCTTACAGTGAAAGAAAACATCGTGAGGAAACCTGCATGTCTGAGAGAACCTAACATGTTTTCGAAAGACATGTGAAGTCCGCCAATCCGCACTTGGCCAGCGTGGTGGACTATGGCCTGATCCCCCTCGTATTGAAGGGAGGCCCGTGCTCAGCATTGGGACGTTAAAAAGGGCTGAATACATATAAAGCTACCTGAACGACTTTTAAAAACATATTGTGCGTAAGCTTGACTAGAAGTATATTACATTACATACTTGTATTTCATATAAAAATCAAACTTGTTACTAACAACAAAATATACTTAGGTACGTTTTCATACAAACGTTACGTCCGCGTTATCTATCTATCTATACGTATACTAAAATTCTAACAGAGTCGAATCTGTACATTAAATATTTTTTGGAAAATTTTATTGAAATAGTCATTATTATCGGTAAAGAGGCCGAATTTATAGTTTTTAGAATTTTTGTCTTTCTGTCTGTTTGGGATCATCACGGAAAAACCATTGGACAGATTTCGATGAAATTTGGTATGATGATAGTTGGTTATCCGGGTTAACGTTTAGGATACTCTAAATGAAGATGAGATATTTTCATCTCTCTAGATGAAAATATCTCATCTTCATTTAGAGAAATCTGTATTAACCGTTAAAACGTACTAAGGGACGAACCCGAGCGGAGTGAGGGCGAGTCGCTAGTTATTTGCATTATTCGTTATAAATTTATTTTTTGTATAGCTTGAAGTTTCACAACTGACGGTGTAATGACAGCCCACTAGTGGCTTCGTAACTATTAATCATACGGTATTTCAGCGTCGAGAGCCAAGTTTGCACCTCGTTTTGGTAGAATTACTTTAAAATTGTTTACAACTATCGATAGCAGCTTTGCTCTCACTTTTAAGTTAAAAGTTATAATGTCATAACTTCATGATATTTGATGAAATTTAGATATTGTGATAAAGTTTCAAAACTTAGACAAAGTTATAATTATTTGCTTGGTTTCCATTACTTTATTAGGTACAAATTCGCGAAAACGAATATTCAGGTATTTTTTTATTTTATGTATAAACTAGCGACTCAGTCTCGCTTCTTTCGGGTTCATCCCTAGATTGATTCACCATACAAACTTTCATCCCCATTTTCACCCGCCTTAAGGGATGATTTCGGGGATGAAAACTATTCTTAAAATTTATCAAAATCGGTCCAGTAGTTTAGGAGCTTGTACTGAAGTATAAACAAACAAACAAAAAAATCTTTCCTCTTTATAATATTAGTATAGAATATTAAATTTTATAACTACTACAGTAACATAATTTAATTTTAATATGAAAAAAGTTCTATTCTTTAGAGATAAGTAATATAAGAGCGTAACACAAGTAGGCTTTGTACAAAAATACATCATCGAGGTATCTTAAGCTACTTCTTACAGCCGCGTCCCGAAGCAGGATTAAGTGGCATTACTGTGAACGGTACTGACTCAGGAAAGACATCTAAGTGACAATTTTGTATTTACTTCAGTACAAATTGTGTGGAAAATACTAAATATTACTCTATAATTGCTTTTAAATTCAAAATTTATATTTAATACATAAATTACATACTGATCTAATATATATGTATACTAGCGGCTTACTCTCGCTTTGCTCGAGTTCGCCCAACAGCAAACGAGCAAACAAAAACAAACCTATCCCACAGGAACCGTACATTTTTCTGGGATAAAAAGTAGCCTATGTGTTATTCTAGACTATAATATATCTCTGTGCCAATATTCATCCAGATCCGTTCAGCCGTTCTGGCATGAAAAAGCAACAAACATATGTACATACATCCATACATTCTTACAAACTTTCGCGTTTATAATATTAGTAGGATAAAATTAATATTTGTTTGTTTGTACGTGTCCCATATATACTTGTACCTTATAACCTATCTAGTAATTTACATAATAATAATATGATACATAGGTGAGCTTTCATGAGTGTTTGAATTTCAATTTAAAAAATAGTCTATTTAGAGGGCGCTATATGAAAATTATTAAGACATCACATAGCCTATAGCAAGCGGATAATCAAGACACTTCTAATAATATCGCATTTTTTAAATATATAGATATGCGGGAACAGATGAACATACATACGTTGTATTCTGCGATCATAACCATCTTTTTGGCTTCGCCGTAGTCGGCTAAAAGTTATAGGTTTAACCAATACTTTGTATATATTTGTATGACCTGGACAAAACCAGGGTGGGTCGCTAGTAATACAATATTTATACAAAAAATAAAATTGAAGTGTCTATTGGAAAAGTTAAAATAGTAGCTTTTTACTAAATACATGATATGAAAGTAAATAAGGTACTTATAAGAAAAAAAACGTAATTTAATATTTTTGCCTGACTGTCTGTTTGTTTGTTCCAGCTAATCCCCGAAATGGCTGGATTGATTTTGACGAGACTTTCACTGGAAAATAGTTAATGTATAAGGAGTAACTTGCGCAACTTTTATTTAAAAAGGAAATTAGGGCTCCGCGCAAAATTTAAACCCATGAAATTGTGAATAACATTCGCGTACCTAGAGACTCACCCGAGTGAAGCGAGGGTAAGTCGCCAGTCTAATTCTATACATATAATAAAATCGTACCTAAGCCGAATTTGTAGATTAAATATTTTTTTGAAAACTTATTGAAATAAACCTTATTATCGATACAGAGTACATAGAGTTTTTAGATTTTTTTTCTATCTATCTGTGACCGCATCACGAATAAAAACTTAAAAAAAAACCGACTTCCAGGCACTGAAAAGTAAAAAATAACGGGGGTTTTCATTTAGAATAGATACTTAATCAGATATTTTCGAAGTCGGTATGCTTTGGTTTGTATTGGCTGGCACCGACTTCGAAAAAATTTGATTAAGTATCTATTCTAAATGAAAACCCTCGTTAAGTTATTTTTACTTTTAAGTGCCTGGAAGACGGTTTTTATTCTTTTTTAAGTTTTTATTTTTCCTATTTTAGTGTAGACGTATCATCAATACAAATTAATCAATCCCAAACACCAGGTAATTGCTGTAAATCGTTGAGGAGTTCCCTCGACTATCTTTCGGGTCCATCATCAGATTGACTCCAGACCTTCATTAAATAGTAGTGCTTTAAAATACCTAATGAAAATGTTAACAAACGCACTAGTCGCCGCTACAATTTTCGAAAGTTCCCCTCGATTTCTCTGGGATCCCATCATCAGATTCTGGTTTTCTTATTATGATACCACTCTTGGGATATCTCCTTTCCAACAAAAAAAGAATTATCAAAATCGGTTCATAATCGACGAAAAAATCCGCGAACAAACATAAAATATATATATATATATATATAGTTGAATTGAGAACCTCCTCCTTTTTTTGGAAGTCGGTTAAAAAACCACTAGAGCAATTTTGATGAAATTTGTTATGGTGATAGCTGGTTATTCGGGTCCAACACATAGGATACTTTTTACTGGGGAAAAATATCTCATCTCTGAGAAATCTATACTAACCGTTAAAACGTAAGTAGGGACGAACCCGAGCGGAACGAGAGTGAGTCGCTTGTTAATTATAAAATCATAACAGCGCTAACAATCCTTAGTAGTTAAATTTTGAAGAGCAATAAAGTCTAGACAGTGAGATACTCGTACTTGTAAAGGTTCTAAGGCGTCATTGTACCGTCCAGGTGCTTATATTTTTATGGAAAACTCTTACTTATTAATTATATGAATGCTATAAGTATTAAATAAAATAGATAATAACTTAAAATTGCCAAAATTATTTTTCAATTAAAAAAGTAAAGTAACTTTGAGACCTTTTGTAAAGTACTTAGATAATTAACTGAAATATTCTACTATTAATGATGTAATTTTAATTTAAAATATTGCTTATCAAAAACAAAGAATTATCATAATTACTTTAGGATTGATAATGTTATACCGGAGTTTAGAGTAACATAAGGCACTTGAACGCACCCAAGTGAAGCGAGGGTACGTCGCTAGTGTAAAGGGGAGTTTAGTATTAAATTCACAATAAATACAAAACACATAGTAAAAGCTTTTAAAAGTAAAATTTTACATAAGTAAATATATGAAAAATAGGTAAAGTTCATCACTGTAATACTAAGTGCCATCTATCACGAGCTGAAAAATAGACGATGTTATTTTTCTCAATAGTATTGTACATATGTATTATCACGACGACACGTGTAGCTCAGTTTGTAGTGACCCTACTTGCTGTGTCAGCGGTCGCGGGTTCGAATTCCACTGTAGGCATTATTTGTGTGATGAGCACGATATGTGTATGTATTTAAAGTAACATAATATGTGTAGTATACCAACTATCTGGTATCCATAACGCAGGCCTCCTAGCTTACCATGGAACTAGAGGGTGTTGTGTGTTAATGTCCCAACATATCACATATATATTTTGTCATTTACTATATAATATAGTACGTGTTATATAACATATCAACTAAAATAAAACTTAAAATTATTATACGTGATAAATTCTCAGCGGAAAACTCTTCTACAATACCACGAGTGAAAATAAGTAGTTTAGCTAACTTTCAATATATTAGGAACAGAGTGAGATATGATATTATAAGCTATGAAAGCTTAGAGGTAACTTTAAGCTATTGCGTCATTTCAGCGCTTATTGTCCATACGAATAATTCACCGAAAGAGTTTTTAATACAGAATTATTGATTTTTAAATGTTAATTCTATTGGTGTACATACTATACCTAGAGTATGGACTGAGCAATACTGTCATGAAATTGACCACTCACTAGAAAGAGAGGAAGCGTATGTGCGGCCAATACCTGTCTTTTATTCCAAGTTGATTTTATAAATGGAATGTAAAAGTTTTAATTAAAAAAATAATGGATGTAAAATGGGGAGACTTTTGCCAAACCCTTAAGGCTAGAATATTGAAATTTCGCACACGTATTCCTCATATGATGAAGGTGTCCACTAAGGAAGGATTTTTCAAAATTCAACCCCTGAAATGTAACTTTGTTTCTGAAATGAAAGTGTTTATATTCAAATCTACACACAATTCCGTAATATTCACGTGAGTGTTCTTAACATTAGTATATGCTAGTCACGTACTTAATGTCTCTAGATGTAAATGATATTTCAATATGAGCCATCCAAACCATTTCAATGTGAAGAAGTAACACACAAACTTTTAGAATTATAATAATATCTACCGACGTCCGTAGTTACGTTTTAATTTTTTTGAGCGGAACCCTAACTCTTTCACTAAAACAAAAGTAGCTTTAGTTACTCCTTATAAGATCAGCTATCTGCCAGCTATCCCGATAAAATCAATCCTGCAAGTTTAGACGTTAGCCGGAACAAACAGACAAACAGACAAAAATTCAAAATAGTGTAATTCTTATAGATACCATATGTAATTTCATATGCATTTAGAAAAAAACCTGTTATTTTGACATTACAAATTTTTTTTTGTATGTGTTGCATAGATGTGACCATGTAAGCGATACCGTTTGTTCGTATTATATGTATATCTTCTCAGAGCTCTACGTTTTCTTTAACCATCCCTAAGGCAAACCAAAAACCCATCGAATATTTCAAAATGGAAAAGATATTAGGAAATAAATATGTCATTAGCGAAAGAAAACGCGTTTTAGGATTTTCCACAAAAATTTACGATCTCCGAACTAATTTCAGGTAACAGTAAGTGTTGGTATAAATCAAACTTTTATAGGTTGAAACCACCTAGTTTTCTTGTTTAGTTTTGTTAATTGCAAACGTGTTGAATAGATGGCGCCTAATATTTACTGGATTTTTAATTATTATTTTTATATATATAGCGATACTTTAAATTTTCTTATTATAACTTCAACAAGTGCTAGTTGTACGCAGATTAATTTACCAATGTCATGTAAAATGCAAAATAAATATAAATAAATAAATGAATATGTTGGGACATTAACACACAGCACCATCTAGTTCCATGGTAAGCTACGATAGTAAGCTACATGGTAAGCTACACAAATATAATTTTAAATATATACATATTATAAATATAAACACTTGGGTGGTCCTTATTTTTCGACTTTTGAATTATCCCCGGGGCACTTTCTCATTTGATTATATACCTCTAAATATGGAATAAGTTCTTTTTGTTTTTTTTTTTTGGAACGAAGTTCCTTACGGCAGGCTTGGAGGAGATAGGGATTTTGCTGCGCGACCGAACTGAAAAAAATGTGATAGTAAAACCGTAAGAAAAAGAGCGTAATGAACAGTGCGTAAGAAAAAGTGCGCAGGCGCGACAGTCGTATACACAAGCGAGTAGTGTATAATATCTTTCTCTTTCTCCCTCTTTCTTTTCGTTACACAAGCCAATAGTTTCAGCAATAGAATTAAATGACGAGACTGATTAATAAGAATTACTTATACTAATAATAATACACTTTTTTTTGTAATTATTTCTATTTCTATGTAATTTTATGTTGTCAAACAAAAATAAAGAGACATATTTTGTTATTTTAGTTGATAATTTGAATTACGATTTTTTTTTATTT
The DNA here is from genome assembly GCA_033884665.1 of Argynnis bischoffii washingtonia. NCBI lineage: Eukaryota > Metazoa > Arthropoda > Insecta > Lepidoptera > Nymphalidae > Argynnis > Argynnis bischoffii. The sequence continues at coordinate 1,617,148 of CM066629.1, read as the reverse complement.
TACGTAATTTATTATTTTTTTCCTAAAATACTGAATTTCCTAAATACTTTCCTGTACTTAAATAAAAACTAATCAGCAAAATTTAAGAGAAAAATCAAGAAAACCTACATAAAATTGAGCACGATTTTTTTTTTTGCAAGTTGTGTCAATTCTACATTAGCCGAAGGAACTTCGTTCCTACCTGGTGTCCCACGACACCAATCAATCACTTGTAATTTATATCGTAATTAATATTATTTTATGTATATATTTATTTTGTTAAGATTTAGAGGTCGCTACCAGCTGTCAAAATTTTTACAAAAAGCATTGAAGGACAGCTTAAATGATGGTTTCATTAATGTTTCATTTAGGTGTTTATATCACATTTTACGTGCAAGTGAAACTCGCATAAACAATCGCTTCTTATCCCTTCCTTCCCTCGACCTCTCTTCTGTACCGACGCGTCGAGATTTAGACCGTTCAAACAATCAAAAACATAACCCATAAGACGTACAAATATCTACATAATATCTTAATTCATAACAACAACAATAATTTTGTAATATTTTTTATGTCCTGGCTATAAAAATAAAAGGATCTAATAAATTCAGATTTCGAGTTTTTATTTAAAATTCAAACCTTGGTCGCTACCTCTAAATGTCATTTAAAAAATTCAAAAAAAATACTGAAATACTTTCTTATGGTATATAATCAAATTACGTAGTGCCCCGCGAAATTAAAAATAATGACACGCGATGCTGTGTACAATGGTTGGTGTCGTGGGACACCAGGTAGGAACGAAGTTCCTTCGGCTAATGTAGAATTGACACAACTTGCAAAAAAAAATCGTGCTCAATTTTATGTAGGTTTTCTTGATTTTTCTCTTAAATTTTGCTGATTAGTTTTTATTTAAGTACAGGAAAGTATTTAGGAAATTCAGTATTTTAGGAAAAATAATAAATTACGTAAAATAAAAAAAAATCGTAATTCAAATTATCAACTAAAATAACAAAATATGTCTCTTTATTTTTGTTTGACAACATAAAATTACATAGAAATAGAAATAATTACAAAAAACGAAAAGAAAGAGGGAGAAAGAGAAAGATATTATACACTACTCGCTTGTGTATACGACTGTCGCGCCTGCGCACTTTTTCTTACGCACTGTTCATTACGCTCTTTTTCTTACGGTTTTACTATCACATTTTTTTCAGTTCGGTCGCGCAGCAAAATCCCTATCTCCTCCAAGCCTGCCGTAAGGAACTTCGTTCCAAAAAATTTCTTAGGAATAAGGACCACCCTAATAAACACCCATGACTGAAGTACAAACATTCGTGCTCATCACACAAATGAATGCCCCCAGCGGGACTCGAACCCGCGACCGCTGACACGGCGAGTAGCGTCACTAAAAACTGAGCCAAATGTGCCGTCAAAGTAAGTAGCTCGTAAAAGACACAAGTGAGATTACTTACGTATTTATTATTATCGCTCTTTTTCCTATATTAAGTAGTCTTCACGCAGTAATTCAAAAGGAATCAAGTACAGTACTTTTTTTATATAGGTATGTAATAATATTATTTTGGCATCTGGAATCCCAAGAAAAAATATAGTCGATTTTAAATGGAAATGAAATATGGTGAGCTGAAGCTTTAAATGGAAACTTTTTGCTTATTACATAGCATTAGTAAAATATGACATTTTTATGTAAAATAATATATTATTAGATAAAAAAAAACGTTTTAAAAAAGCCGTTCTATTATTAACTAAAGTGATTTAAGCGATTTTTTCTATTACATACTAGCGACTTACCCTCGCTCCACTCGAGTTCGTCCTTAGTTACGTTTTAACGTTTAGTATAGATTTCTCAGAGATGAGATATTTTCCCACAGTAAAAAGTATCTTATATGTTGACCCGGATAACCAGCTATCATTATATCAAATTTCATCAAAATCTGTTCAGTAGTTTTCTCGTGATGCGTTCCCAGACTGACAGATAAAAATTCTAAAAACTATAGTTTCGGCCTCTATATCAATAATAGTGATTGTTTCAATAAGATTTTCCATAAAAATATTTAAGGTAAAGATTTGACTAAGTAAGAATTCTATTATATATAGATAAATTATAATATTAAAAGGATAAAAATATAGAAATTGTATTGAAATATATTTTATTAGATTTCTAGTAAATTTAAAAATTAGTAATATTTAGTACCTGCATGTTACATATCTTGTAGCGAACTGGCTCTCCTCTGCAGCCAGCAGGTGAAGAACACGTTCTGAGCTGTCGTGACACGCCGCCATCACACGTCCTGGAGCACAGTGACCATTCACTCCACTGCGACCACCCACCTCTTTCCTACATAATAATATATTATAATAAGTAATTTTCTATACATAACCTATTTATTCTAAATATCAGATGAACCAAATAAAAACAAAATAATACATGAACCAAATAAAAGTAAATTTGCCAAATTATTCAAAAACCATTATATGGTCAGTTTAACATAATTAAACCTTAAATATTATAACCTAAGTCTATCGTGAGACTTTGATCCCACAGACAAACTGTGCAAACAGTTTTGTGGGTCCACTTATGTAAAATGCTGTATTAGTACATAGTATAATAATCAAATAAATAATAAAATAAATAAATAAAAATATTATATCTTTTACAAACTTTTTGGGTATACAAAATTTTGTAAAATAATATGTAATAAAAATAATGTTAGTTAAATGAAACAAAACGCGTAATCATTATTATATGAATAAGATAATGAACATTTTATACATTATTTTGACTTATTTTTGTATTTCATATTAAGATTATTTGACATGTGTGTATGTAATATAGACATTGATATACGTGTCATATACATACAGGTATAAATAAATAATATTGCTAAACGTGAGATAGTTCTGATGATCGAGACGCTGTAGGCATGTTACGTTGGCGTAATTTCTGACATTCCTTTAACATGTTATTGAACAGGTATTTATATACCTATATATTTATAATTTATCAAAAAATTAGTAAGTAATGATTCTTGATAAAATGACATTGAAATTTGTTCCACAAGAACAACATTATTGACGTTCTTGAAGAACAAAATTGTTGTCTTGTACTTTGTAGATGTCGATTACCTACATGGCCCTCCTTCCAATTCCATCCTTCACATATTTATAAGTATCTCTAATGTATAATGCACCCATATCTTACTTTCTAATTCAATATCAATATACATATGTATAACGTTTGTAGAAGCAAAAGGTCACCCAATCACTAACTAAACACGAAATCTTGAAGACACTTGATCTATGAAGCTGAAAATGGTTAGGTCAGTAAGTGACGTCGCTACGAACGGAATTTGTGAGAGTGAATGAATGAATAAATAAAGGAGTTTGAAGGCTAGCGAAAGTTTTCTATGTTTTTGTTACTGGAGACAACGCTGTGTTACTTTAGTATATTATATTAATTATTGAAGGTAAAATAACTCGATGTTTTCTAGTCAAGTCGTTAAGCGAAGCGATTTCGGTCAAGAGGAAGCTAAAGGCGTTCACGAGCGAAGCGAGGATAGGTCACAAGTAAAGCGTGTTTCTAAACACTGTACTAATATGCTTCTATAACTATGAAATAACCAAATAGTATAGTTAAATTCAAAGGGACTATTTTCATTTTTTGATCAATACAGCTGGCGGCTGAAACTTACTCGTAGTAAGTGCATATAATAAGACAAATGACATATATATATATATATATATATATATATATATATATATATATAAATGTCGGGTTTGTTACAACACTCGATGGCAGAATAACAACAAAAACATCAGAAAAATTTACGAAAAAAAAATTGAAAAAAAAAAAATCCATTCCATACGTATAAACGTACCTAGAGACGAACCTGGGCGAAGCGAGGGTGAGTCGCTAGTTTTAATTAAAAGCTTTACAGATATTTTCGCTGCTCTAGATTACAGAGCGTGCAATTAGATAAAATGAGCGATTTGAATGCAGTCAATATTAATTGAAATTTAAGGCCTGTTAGTCAAATTTATTCGACTCAATAGATCGTGAAAACTAGATAAAATATAATCTAATATGAATACGCATGCATTTATTAGGATATGTAAAAATATATCCTACTTTTCAGTATAGACCTCCTTTCAATTTGAGGGAGATCAGGTTCAGGATCAGGTCATATTCCAAGTGCAGATTGGTGGACTTTATGTACATATTTTTCAGACATACAAGTATCTTCATAATGTTTTATAAGTGGTAGTGATATTGACAACACGTTTGGCTCAGTGTGTAGTGACCCTACTTGCTGTTCCAGCGATCGCGGGTTCGAGTCCCGCTGGGTGCATGCATTTGTGTGATGAGCACGAATGTTTGTACTTCAGTCATGGGTGTTTATATTTATAATATGTATGTATTTAAAAGTTATATATGTGTAGTGTATCAACTATCTGGTATCCATAACAAAACCCTCGTAGCTTACCATGGAACTAGATGGTGCTGTGTGTTAATGTCCCAACATATTTATTTATTTATTATTATTAAAAATGATTGAAAGACATGAACATACACACAAAAATATACTCAAATTGAGTATTTTTTGAAGTCGGTGGAAAATAGCCTAATCGTTGTTACGCTACACAATCTAGTGCTTGAGATAGAGCCTAGCGCATGCAACTGTAGGAAAGCGGCCAGGCCGCATTACTCACTCCTTGGCGGAGACCCAAAGCAGATTAACTATTATTATTTACTTTATAGCAAACTATAGTATGTTCTTACTCTTTCTTTTCTTTCATAATTTACTATATGAAGAAGTTTTTTTATTCATTTGCTACTTTATTTCTAATACTAGCTATGTGAGATTTTTATTTCTAAGTAACAAACTATTTTTATGGATGAACTAAGGTAAAGAAACTTAATAAAATGTTACAAATATTAAATAATAACAATATTTGAACTATAAAACTTCTCAAAGGCATTATCTATACATATAATAAAATTCTAACTAAGCCGAATCTGTACATTAATTATGTTTTTAAAAATCTTATTGAAATATACATTATTATCGATACAGAGGCCGAATCTATAGTTTTAAGAATTTTCGTCTGTCTGCCTGTCTGTCTGTTACCGCATCACGAAAAAACTACTGGACAGATTTTGATAAAATTTGGTATGGTGATAGCTAGTTATCCGGGTCAACAAATAGGATACTTTATACCGCGGTAAAATATCTCATTTTTGAAAAAATACAAAAACTGCCATGTAAGAGTATACTTATATGTAAAACCTAAGTATTTGGTTTTTGATCATCCGAACGCGGGTGGAGCCGCGAGCAACGCTAGTACAATATATATAAAAAGGCATTATATAAATATATAATATATATAACACCTTTAAGACGTCTAAAACCTTAGTCTCTCCTGTGATCATGATTGTTGTAAAGCATTCGAAACGTCGGGAACCAAAAATCAAAAAAATTCCGCAAAAAAATTCGAAAAGATAGTTTTATTTAAAACTAGTTTGCCCCACAGTTTCACCCGCGTTAAATTTGATTGATTATAAACATCGGTTTTACAATAATGTATGGCAGTCTGTCTAATTTGTTGAGATTTATGATTACTCCTCCGCTTCCTAGTAGGGTAATAGTATTATGATATATGTATAACTTATAGTCTTTCTTAATAAAATGGCTAGTTAATGCAAAAAGATTTTTTCAAATCGGATTGGTAGTTCCTGAGATTAGCGCGTTCAAACAAACAAACAAACTCTGCGTCTTTATAGTATTAGTATAGATGTCAAATATTCGCATTTTAAGAAAGTTTTATTTTGACCATACTTTATAAACAGTGTAGAAAAAAAAATAAGTAATAAATGATGGTTTTCAATATTCAGTATACTATTAAGAAGTATTTCTTCTTTACTTCTTAATAATATACAACTGTATACTATTAAAGAGTATACAATAAACAAAAATACCTGCCCTATATCTCCTGCGCAGTCGCCGAGTTTTAGTGAATTTGGTACAGTACTGGTACCTCGCTTTACTTCCTCTGTTTGAAACGCTCACTTGCCAATTTAGTATAAGTTGACTATCTGCTATCGATATCGCTAATAGAAATCCTATACGTATAATAAATATGTAAATGATAAATTCCGATCAAGTGACATAAAGTCACGAGTCAGACTGATATTATGTTATTTATACACATTCATAAGTTGTCTATTGATAATATACTTTTTTTAGTTTACTTCGTTAATTTTAATGATATTTTATAACAACTAACGACTGAGCTTCGTTCGAGTGCGTCCCTTGGTAATCGAAAAGCGAAAGTCCTGTCAAAATCTGCCCAGCCGCTTCAAAACAAAAAAAATAAAAATTTTCTGCCCAGCCGTTTAAAAATAAAAAAAATAAAATTTTTATAAGTACCGTATATACTTTTATATGGATTTAGAAAACGCTGTTATTTTGACACTAGCGATTCACCCTCGCTTCGCTTCGGGTTCGTCCCTAGACAAAAACAAATTTATTCCACGGGACTCGTATACTTTTCCGGGATGATATATAGCCTTAAGCCTTCCTCAGTTAACGGGCTATCAAATCCAAAAAGAATTTTTCAAATCGGATCAGTAGTTCCTGAGATTAGCGCGTTCAACCAAACAAACAAACAAACAAACTCTTCAGCTTTATAATATTAGTATAGATTACAGACAGACACTTAAATTTTATTTATTTGTATATATTTAAGATAGAAATGGAGTGTCTCTAAGATAAAAATGAATCGTATAATCTAGTGCTCTAGATAAACTAGCTCGATATACTCGAAAGCTAAGAGCTTGGCGGGCACCCAGGAGAGATTAGCGGGGGTTATTATTTTCGACTGAAGCTTAAACATTGTGAATAGTATTAATGACGACTACCAGTAACTTATTACTTAATACTTAGATACGATGTCGTCTTATTCTGGAAGAGTGAAAATAAATAAATATGTCGGGATATTAACACACAGCACCATCTAGTTCTTTGGTAAACTACGAGGCCCGTGTTATGGTTACCAGATAGTTGATACAGTACACATATATAATTTTAAATACATAAATGTTATAAATATAAGCAACCATAACTGGAGTACAAACATTCGTGCTCACCACACAAATGAATGCCCCTAGCGGGGCTCGAACCCGCTTGTGACGGCTGGCAGAGCAAGTAAGGTCTCTTAATAGACTACTTTTAGTAATAAGTTACATTTTCCAAAAGGTGGCAGTGTCTTTGTGTAATATACACAAAAGGAGCCTAGATATCCCTCCAAGTGAAGCGGGGCTAAGTCGCTACTCTCATATACCTAAATATAATGCTGAAAACTACCACTTAAACAAACAATATAACAATTTACCCAAAGTAACAATAGGTAATTGAATAAAATTTATTACATAGCTTTTGATGCGATCCCATCTAGTGGTAATGAAAATAGTTTGCAAACTGTACATCTCAGTATCTAAGCGGCTCTAAAAGATGGGTAAAGGGAGATGGAAGACCATAGTGAGTTCAAATTTCAAAGTGTTTCTCTCCTTTGAGACATCTCTTCCTAGTATCTGTCTCTATGTGATTTTTTTGAAAATTTCTACTGAATATGTCTCAATAAGAATATTATCTTGTAAATAAAGTTTCATCTATTACTGTTCAACGGTTAAAGCGTAAATGTGTAACAAACATATACGAGTATGTACATTTTCTCATTTATATTAGTATAATATGATTTTAATTAATAAAAGTTTTAATAAATAATAATTTATTAAAATAATTCCGTACTAGTTCTTGATCACGGCTTTGTCTGCGTAAAAAGTGGAACGGAGATCAAATACAATAATATCTATACATACAATGAAATTTTATATGAGTCGATCTGGTCAATAAATATTTTTTGGAAAATCTATTAGTTTTTAGAATTTTTGTCTGTCTGTCTGGGAACACACCACGAGAAAAGTAATTAACAGATTTTGATGAAACTTGGTATGATGATAGCTGGTTATCCGGGTCAATATTTAAGATACTTTTTACTGCGGGGAAATATCTCATCTCTTAGGAATCTATACTAAATCTTAAAACGTACTAGGGACGAAACCGAGCGGAGCAAGATTGAGTCGCTAGTTATATATATATATATATATATATATATATATTTCTGAATATTTCTTATATTATTTGTACATCCAAGTATACTTTCATCTTTATCGTTAATCGCAAAACATTTACCACTTACCTAAAAACATAACTGAGTCTATTAAATTATATATGCCAATATTATATTTATAAGTATATCATATCTACACGTTCACTTTCCCATATTTATATTTACCAAAGCCTTGGATATGAAATTTTGATCACGCGCCGTTTTTACATAGCGCTGACCGGAATAATAATTGCAAAGTATAAGGGTTGATATCAGGGGGTACAATTTTAACCTTTTAGAGATCGAACTACGTAAATAATTTATTTATATAATAAATAATATGGAGATAGTATTATAAATAATCTTATGGTACTAAAATATGGATGACACGTTTTATCATTATTAATATAAACTATGTAATCTATACTAATATTATAAAGAGGTAAAGTTTCTGAGTTTGTAAGGTTGTAGGGGGTAATCTCTGGATCTATTGAATAAATAAACACCTGCAGTCGGTGTTTATAGTCACACTAGCGACTTACGCTCGCTTCGCTCTAGTTCGTCCTTAGGTTGCTACCCTATACACACTTTCACCCACATTTTCACCCCCTTAAGAGTTGATTTCCGGGATAAAAACCATTTTATGTCCTTCCTGGGCCCTCAAACTATCTTCTTACCAAATTTCATCTAAATCAACAAACAACAAACAAAAAACAAATTTTTCTTCTATATAATATTAGAATATAACATAATATAACAGGGAATAAACGTATGATTCATACAAATTCTTGTATGCAACGGAAATATAATTTTTAATAATGTACATGAAATTTGTATAAAAAACTAGTAAATACAAAAATATATTGCATACTAGCGACTTACCCTCGCTTTGCTCGGGTGTGTCCCTAGGTACGTTTTGATTTTTTTGAGCGTGATCCTAATTAATTATTTTTCTAAAATAAAAGTAGCTTAAGTTACACCTTATAAAATCAGCTATCTGTCAGTAAAAGTCCCGTTAAAATTGGTCCAGCCGTTTCAGAGATTAACCGGAATAAACAGACAGATAGACAAAAAATTAAATTTGTATTTTTCTTACAAATACTGTATATAATTCCATATGCATTTAGTATAAAGCTCTTATTTTGACATTACAAACAGACACTTTAATTTTATTTATCTGTATAGATCATTTGTATGTAAATATACTAAATATGTATAAATTTAATATTCTTTTATAAGAAACAAATGTTATTATGATATTTTCCTTTAAGGAAAAGTGGTACCATTATTTCAAAAATACGTCAGCTAAAGAAGAATGTTCAAAGACAATTTGCATAGGTAAGTCCTGTGAGAGTTCTTGAATCAAACATAATCCAATTATTTTGTGCATCTTGTTCGCCTTTTCAGTGAAGAGGAACGAGTTGTTATCGTAGTTGAGAAAAAATGTATTTTTTATTCCCGTCGATGGAATTTGTATTTACTGTCAACTAAATGTTCATTATATTTTTTCATCTACATGGCAGTTTGTATATTGTATATAGCTCTTTTTAACGTCCCATTGCTTGGGGTGGGCTTCCCTTCAATACGAGGGGGATCAGGCCATAGTCCACCACGCGAGCCAAGTGCGGCTTGGCGGACTTCACGTCTTTCGAGAACTTGTTAGGTTCTCTCAGACATGCAGGTTTCCTCACGATGTTTTCCTTCACCAATGTAACACAATGGTAATACTTGTAAATATTGTCCATGTCTATGTCCATGACATGTCCATGACTTCACATGACTTCACAATGTTTTCCTTCACCATAAGTTTGTTTATATTTTTCCATTTATTTCACAGTCAGTATACATGTCATCCCAAACCATTATTAAAAGTTTGGATGAATGTTAGTTAATCACGCCAGAACGACTAAACGGATCTGGATGAAATTTGGCACAGATAGATTATAGTCTGGAGTAGCGCATAGATTACGTTTTTCACGAAAAAATAAACAGTTCCTGTGGAATAAATTTGTTTTTGTTTAGGGACGAAACCGAAGCTAAGCAAGGGTGAGTCGCTAGTATTATAAACGTGATATTTGGTGAGGATTGATGGCTGTTTGTTACTCTTTAACGCAAATACTACTGAACAGATCTTGATGAAACTTTACAGTAATATAGCTTATAAGATGTATACATCAGAGGAGCATATTGGCTATAATTTTTAAAGATATAGCAATACATAATTGAAATACACGTACGGAGTCGCGGGAAAACGCTAGTTATATAAAAAACCAGGTGATGAATAAAACAGTCTTAATATCGCAACTCCATATGAAGCAAAATATCTTACTCTGTCCAGAAACACAAATTCCATACAATAGAGTATGATACTGCTTGTGCAACCACAAAGCGACCGCTGCAATTCGACCAAACCGAAGCTCGGTGTTTAAATTGTCGTGTTTCCCTTTGTTTTCAGAATTTCCACTTTTAATTCGTTTAGTTTATTAATTTTATGAAGTCGTTTCTTTTTCTTAATTACTGATTTAATAAAGTTTTCATATCTGCTTTTAATATCTGCATTATAGTCTATATTATATTTTTTATTTTATGTACCTGGGTGACCGAGCTAAGCTCGGAGTTCTTTTTTGTTGTATCGTATTTTTTAGATAAAAAAACTAAAACTTGAATAAATACAAAAAAAAAAAGACAAAAGTAATAACTTTGTATCTGACCGGGATATAATATATATACATATATACTTGGACACTTCTAATTCTAAATCTTGCACCTTGGCCACTTACGCGAAAGAAAACCGCATGAAAACTTGAAAACACGCGTTTTCCCAAACATAAGACTAATCTAGATCAAATTTTATCCTCGAAAACCGACACATACCAAATTTCAGCGAAATCGTTAGAGCCGTTTCCGAGATCGCCGGTGTAAATAAATAAATAAAGATATAAATATACAAGAATTGCTCATTTAAATAAATTAGATTTTAAGTTATGTATCTATCTATAATGGCTCTTGAGTAAGTCTGATTGATTTGCAGTATTTTTATTAAGAGATTAGTTTTACAAAATATAAAAATAACTTCTTGTTAATTTTAAATTGTTTCTATTTACGGCTGTGATATAAAATGAAATAATATAGCAAATATAACTGAACATTTGCACTTATACTAATAAAAAACTAACCGGATAATTATTTTTGTAACATTTGTCCTATCATTTAAAATCTAATAAAATGAAAATAAAAAAAATTAAAATAGCTAGGAAATCTTGAGATTGACCAAATCAAACACACGCAGTGACAATTATTTGTCACTATGTATGCTCACTATGAGCGAAAAATAAAATTTAGACATTTGCTTTGACATTATATCTTTTACAACACCTAATATGCTAACATAACAGGAACAAAGAATGGAAATAGCTGGAAGAGATCTATGTGTCACAGGACATGCTGACCACTAAACCGGAAAATCAGATGTGTTAAATTTTAAGTTTAAAACAGAGTGTATATGTATAATATGTTGCTTAGTATCAGCGACAAGGGCTTAATTAATTAAAATGCTAACATTAACAGTAATAAATACTGTTACAAACATACACTCGTAAAACGTTACCCTTTTAGATAAGTCGAGTAAAAAGGTGTCAACACAAGTAAAATCTTCTAAACAATATTAAACCGAGCGAAACTAATGAAGATACTCAATTTCTCGTATGAAGAGACGTTATCCTGTATTAAGTCAACGCAAACAACCTGTCTACCCACATTATCATCGCAAGCGCTAAACAAGGCTCTAATAAAAACAAGCTGGGCTGGAATTTACAATCAGTGTACGGTATCAAAGGGTTGTTAGTAGTCCAAGTGTTAGGAGATTGGCTTTTAATATATTTTAACGTATTTTAACTTATTATAATATTTAAGATGTCTCAGCTTAGCATGTACAGCAGTTACGGAAGTCTTGGGTTCGAGTCCCGGGTCGGGACAAGTTTAGTTATTAAGTTTTTCTATTAAGAAATTTTTAGTAACAGCCCGGAGTTGGGAAGTTGGACTCAGAAAGCGCAGTCCTGCATCTGATCTATCACGGGTCATCACTCGTGTCTAAATGTCATCCAATCGAAGTTTGAGAGTAAAAGAAATAGAGAGTGCACTTTTGTCTGTGCGCATATTTGTAAACTATAATACCTTCTGCGCAAATATCAAGTTTCACTGAAACTGGTCGCCGTGAAGGAAGTCCGTTAGGAGGACATTATTAAAGAAAATCAATTAGCTTCGATTCAAGGCAATAAAAACAAAAATGATTTAGTCTAATGTTATGATTTTTTTAATGTATCATAAAAAATATGAGAGATCATTTGCACAAAAGAAAACTTATTTTTTTCTCTTGTACGTGAAAATACATACATAATTACAGATAAACGTACATGTACACTTAAACTTATCTATAGACATAAATAAAATAATTATTATAGAATTAAGAAAATAACAAATTTGCCTTTATACCAATAATACGCAAACTATAATAATTAATTGTATTAAGAAATAATATGTTATGGACGACTTCATGTTGTGGTTTTATTTCCATTTTGCTCACTGTAGTATATTTAAGTATATATTTTAATATTGAAAATATGAGTCGGTTTCCCTTTTTTCACCTAATAGTAAAAGAGAGAAGCGATATCTCGATTTAAAATGTATATTTTTTTTAAATTTCGGATTCACATCAGAACTACACGTAGAGTCATCCATCACATTTAAAATTTTTATAAAAAATATATTAAGATATGGAATTTATAGCATCGTATTCAGCCCTTTTTAACGTCCAACTGCTAGGCACGGGCCTCCCTTCAAGACGAGGGGAATCAGGCCATAGTCCACCACGCTGGCTAAGTGCGGATTGGCGGACTTCACATGCAGGTTTCCTCACGCCTTTGCCTTCACCGTAAGGCAAGTGGTAATCATGTTAGAAATGATTCGCACATGAAAATATCAGAGGTGCGAGACCCGGGATTTGAACCCGCTTCACTCGGTTTCCCAAGCGAGCGCGTTACCACTGGGCTACCACTGCCTTATAGTAAGTAATTTATAGTATACTAATAGAGTATTATTCTTAAACTTCATACTATTATAATGTCATATAAAATCTATATTTCTTTTAAATCGCCATTTTCCATAATTTAGGCCAAAAATAAACGACATGATTCGAAACAACAGTGGCATATGCAAATTTTAACTCCAAGAGCTGACGACTTCAATTTGTCAATCCAAAAAAGCAGCTGCTATTTTTACTAGTATTTTACGTGGCTCTATTTTAAATATAAATTATACTAGTTCTGGCCCGCAGTTTCGCTCGTGTGATAAGCAGAGTGGGGTTTAAAGGTAGCCTATGTCCGAGTCAAATTTTATCGAAATCTTTCAGTGGTTTAGACGTTAAAAGGTAACAGAGTGACTTTTACATTTATAATATTAGCATGGATTATAAATACCAATAGTGACAGTATTAAGAAATACATTTCACATAAAAAAATATATAAATATACATATATAATAAATAATTAAAAACACATCTCTTATTTATTGTACATAAATATGTCATTTTTATTTATATGTTACACTTTTATATTTATACTTTCGCCATTTTTTAAAAATTACAAAGGATAAGTTGGTTACTTTGATTCCATTCTTCGAAATATTTTTACTGTCACTTTGAGCAATAAACATTTTATTTTTAATTTAAAATATGTATAGTTTTAAAATAAAATCGCTTAAAAATAATATGTCGGACCTATCAAAATAAATCGAAGCCTAAACTTTAAAGCTTTTGACATTAGCTTTTGAAAAGTTTCGCTATCCACTCTTTCCATCATCAGATCAGCTCAATGGTATCAATATATTCACATCCAGATGTCACTCATGAAGTATTCAAACTTAAAATCGACTGCACACATTTGAATTCAAGGTTAAGTTAAAAAAGTGGATTTATTTAGTGAGTATGTGTTTATGTATTCTGCCTTTTTTTATTAATTCCACTTTTACAAAATTAAGTTCACCACGCTGACTATATTGGGGTTGGCGGGCTTCACAAGTCTTTCGAAAACTCGCTAAGTTCCCTCAGATAGGTTTACTCACGATGTTTTCCTTCATCGTAAGACAAGTGGTAATCATGTTTGTGTATGTGTATATACATACATACATAATACATAACCTTCTTATTTATTATATACATATATAATAAATAAGACGGTTTATTGTAAAAAAAAATTCTGCCAAGAACACGAAGATTTTTGTATAAATTTGCTATTTTTATCTTAACCTAAGTCCTTGCATTATAATATCAAGTTAGTAAAATAATATTAAAAAATGTTACTGAAACTCTCTAGTGGTTAGAGTCTGTAGACTTGAAAACAAAAGTTGGAGTCACCTTGCCGTGCCTCATAATTTGAAGTAGTTTGTAATAAAGTCATAACTTTGTAGACGATAAAATTTTTAAGAAATTAGCATTTAAAAATAGTACTCCAAAATTTTGCCATTGGTTATATTATTTTTAGTCATGATTTTCTTTACTTTAGGTTTAATAGATACTAAAAATATTTATAAAATCTTGAAATAATTTAAAACTGATTGGATTGAAGTGAAATATTTATTTATTTATTTTAGTAAAATATTTGTGTTCAAAATCTTATTAGCTAAGCATAAAATAATTTCACAGAAAACAGGAGTTGACAAATTTAGAGTTTGTAACAATGACCCACAGTTCACCAAGCCAGCCCGATTCAAAAGTAGATATTTGATTAAATGTAAGGTATATATATATATATATATATATATATATATATATATATATATATATATACCTTACATTTATACAGTTCAAAAATACGGTCATATGGAGAACTTCCTTCTTTGTAGTCGGTTAAAAATTAAGTCTGTAGAAGTTAAGTCAAATAATAGATATAACATACATATATGCTTCAACTCTAAGCTATTTGTCTTCGCTTCAACCGTTGACATCATATAGATAAGTATAAGTATGTAATATGGTAATATTTGTGTTAAATGCTATGTTTGTTTGAAGCAAATACCCAGGCCATATAATATTGGATTACCTAAATAAATAAGCTTTAATATAATATAAGAGACTATCCACAAGATTTGGATGATAAATATATTTACATTGAATTGAATTGAAGTAGAATTATCATAATCTTACACATTTTAAATGTAATATTATTCAAACTAGTAAATTAGCCTCGCTTCGATCGGGTGCGTCCCTAGGTGCCTTTTGTGTATTTTAAATAGAGTGATTTAAGAGGAAGGTTTTTATGCATAATACATGCATAATAAAGTAGAGAAACACTGATAATTTTAGAGGTTTCTGATGCGATGTCGTAAATAAAAACATTTTTTTGCGCTTACATTGCGAACGCTGGCTGAACCCTACGAGATAGATCAAAATAATGTACTACAGTATTGTACACCTTAAAAAGGTCTACAAAAAAGTCTGCGATGGCACATGTCTATCTCTTAAGGCTAACATACTATATCCATTTTACTATATCCTAGCTAGGGACGAACCCGAGCGAAGCGAGGGTAAGTCGCTAGTATATTACAAATGTGGGTCATTTGATTCGCTTACAAACTTCATTACAAAACGTTAGCTTTTCTTTACTTCTGTCGATATTTGTATTGTACAATTAAACCTTCCGAAAGAATATTACTAAATTAAATAGAAATATATATCCAGATCCAGATCCAGATCGCAGAAAAATATATCCACATTAAATTTCGTTCATGTATTCTTTACTGTATCAAAATCTGTTATGTAGATATGAAAACTAAGGGTACAAACAGATAGACACAAATCACATAATTATTAATATTTAACTCTCTTTTTTTGGCAGATTGGAAAATAATTAATAACCATGTTCCACTTTTCTTTATAAGAGTCTCTCGAGCTAGAATTGACAGCCTTATCGACTATATAAATAAACTCGTAATTTCCACGTACAGTAAACCTATGCAGTAGGACTAAGCAATGCGCTATCTAGATATTTTGAATAATATAATATAAACAACACGTTTGTCTCAGTTTGTCGTGAAACTAGTTGCTGTGCCAGCGGTCGAGGGTTCGAGTCCCGCTGGGGGCATTAATTTATGTGATGAACACGAATGTTCGTACTTCAGTCATTGGTGTTTATATTTATATTGTATGTATTTAAAGTTGTATATGTGTAGTGTATCAACTATCTGGTATCCATAACACAAGCCGCCAAATATGGAACAAGATGGTGCTGTGTGTTATTGTCCCACAAAATAAGTCAAAGACAAAGTATTAACTTAAGTATGAGTATGTCCGTGGTAGATACCTAGGGTTGCTCCTGGTACTTCTTTGATAACAGAATATACTGTGGGGGCAACCCCTTGGAAGTGTGGTCGTGGCGTCGTGGTTAAGCGATCTTGCGCCATCATTAAAACGGTTTTTGAGGGTGGTACTGGCGTTTATTTACTTATTAGACTTTTTTTGAAAGCAGACTTACATATATTACGCTTACTCATTCACTCATAAACATCCACCTTATAATATGAAGTATGATATATGTATGTATGTATATGTAAGTACTAGCTACTTACTTGTACTTTGCCTGAACGCGTTTCTAGCTGCCGAGTTGAGGTGCTAAATATTATTCAAATCTGTCAAACCCTTTTGGCAAGAAGAAGTAACAAATATACACACATATAAACTTTCACATATATGTTTGTAGTCTGATAAAAATATTACCTTTCCATGGTGCGTACTGTTGTCATGATGTGCATCTAGAACTTCCGGTAGTTCCGTAGATATGTCATGGCCGTGTCTGTGCGCACACCGTCCGGGGATCTGTAACAAAATAGATAAGATATTGATTTTATAATAGTCAAAAATTTGAGGAATTCAGGAAAAAAAGAGAGTAGTCACTAATTTTGCTTATAAATCTTACTCATTACTTTTATATTATACTACAACTCGGCCTCGCATTGCTAGGGTTCATCGCTAGTCACTTTTTAATTATCGATTCGGCCTTTATGTCGATAATAATGACTATTTAAATATGATTTTTCAAAAAAACAACATTTAATGTAAATATTCGCTTCAGTTAGAATTTTATTATATGTATATATTTAATGATATTTATATCAATCGGACCCGGGACTCAAATCCAGGATATTAGGACCAACAGTTTTGCATACTAGTCACTTGACCAACAACTAAAGTCGGGGGTTCAATTTCGTGACGAATTTCAACTATAATCATAATATATTTCGGTAAAATGAAGTAAAAAGTTAGTGTCCTATCAATTGTATGAAGTAAAAAGTTAGTGTCCTATCAATTGTACAGGGAGAAGCATGAAAATAGACACGAAAACTACATATGATTTTCACATTTCACTAGCGACTAGTTTTTCCAACAGTTTAAATATCCCACGAGACCACTGAACTAATGTGCTTGAATAAACAGTAATATGGCACTATATTAATTCATTCTTAATTTAGAATTTATATTTAAGTACCTGAGCGACCGAAGCTTCGTTTGGCGTTTTTTTAGAAAAAACACATATATTTATTTAAAATGTCAAATATTCGCGTAAATCTAAGAAATTATTATGTAAAACACCTATACTTAAAAACGTTATCTAAATACAAAGTTTGATCCAAATCGTTAGAGCCGTTTTCGATATACACGAAATAAATTTATAAATGAACAAGAATTGCTTGTTTAATATAAAATTATATAATATCTACTTATATTATAAACTAGGCAGTGGTAGCCCAGTGGTAACGCGCTCGCTTGGGAAACCGAGTGAAGCGGGTTCAAATCCCGGGTCTCGTACCTCTGATATTTTCATGTGCGAATCATTTCTAACATGATTACCACTTGCCTTACGGTGAAGGAAAACATCGTGAGGAAACCTGCATGTTTGAGAAAATCTAGCAAGTTTTCGAAAGACATGTAAAGTCCGCCAACCTGCACCTGCCCAGCGTGGTGGACTATGGCTTGATTCCCATCATATTGAAGGTAGGCCCGTGCCCAGCAGTGGAACGTTAAAAAGGGCTGAATACATACATTATAAACTAACTAACTGATCCAACAGACGTGGCACTGTCCACAATTCATTCGTTTTTACCTATTGATTTTATTCGAAAATTCTATATAGGAAAGCACTTTTAGTTCCATAATACCTTATGTTTTCTACCAACTTTTCCAATTTTTATTACATAATAATTTTATTTGAATTATTAGAAATATAAAAACAAAAGGCAAATCGGTGCAGCTATTCTCAAGTGATGTATTTTAATTATATTCATATAAAGACAAAGTCAGGCCTATCCCACGGGAACCGTACATTTTTCCGGGATAAAGTAGCCTATATATTATTATGATGTGTAAGCTATATAATTGTAAAGTTTTATTAAAATCCATTCAGCAGTTTTTACGTGAAAGAGTAACAAAGATCCATACATCTTCACAAACTTATATAATATTAGTAGGTTGTCAATTTTTTTGTCGTTCTTTAAAGTTGAAATGGCGTGATGTAGTTTGAATAGAGGACAACAGAATAATGTACACTACCTTTTACCATGAGATAATATCTCATATCTATGGGAAAAACATTTGAATATATGGTTATATATTGGTTAATTAAGCCATAAATCATAATATTTCTAGTTTTAAATAAACATATAGAAATTAAAATTTTTCTCTTAGAAAACTGTCCAATGTAAATAGAAAAGCAATAAGTTCCATTAAAAATAGATTACATACAAAATGGACTGCAAATTCAAAACACTGTAGAGCAAATTTTCCTTTATCACAACGTATGCACTATCCGAGCTAAAGAAAATATCGATAAAGCTGTCGTTCCCAGTTTAATGTTTTCATGGTTTCGAAATGTATTGGTTTAACACGAGATACACGCGTTTCAAATTTATAGGCAAATGTTGTCGACAGTTCTGTACTGAGTTTTTGAATAAAACAATATATTGCTTGTAATTTAAATGGAAATTTAATAAATTAGACACACTTTTCGTTCGTTTAAAATGAATGAGCTTCGTAAATAAGGACTTTACTTGTATCGGTTACGGTAAAATTAAGCTTACAATTAAGCTTACAGCTTTTTTAAGTAAAAAGTATAACTTCTTACGTGCGTACATGAAAGTACACACATACTTTTTTTTCATTTTTTGGTTTGTTTCGTTTAAATGTCATTCGAGGATGAGAGTATACATAGCACATAAATTAGAAGTATATTTTATTAGAAATATTAGTTAGGTACTTTGTTCCTAGCTTAGTGTTGTTACTTTGTAGATATTTCTATTTATACTGAAGATAAAAATAACTTCATCTTTTTTAGATTACAAATTGTTGTATCATTATTTTCTATGATAGATAGTATTATATTATTTTCATTTAAGCCATGCTTTTAAATATATAACATCTTCAGAAAGTTTTAAGTAAAACTATAAAAGTATCTTTTCCGATTTTTTCGAATTTATTTTGTTTTTTAGTTCCCGACGTTTCGAATGCTTTACAGTAATCATGGTTACGGCAGAGACTAAGGTTTTAGACGTCTCCAAGGCGTTATATACTTTTTACAGACAGTACCTACCCACATCGACTTCAAAATAATAAAATTGAAAATGAACAAATACTATCTGAAGACATTGTGTTGAATTTTGCAAGATATCTTCATATTACTTATTGAAAAAATTATATCTACATATCTATTATACTTAATGTATAATAATAAACATACGCCTGACTAATAAAAAACCCTTTCTTTACAAATTCGTCTCATTTATAAAAGTACCATCTTTGATACATTTAACACATCAACTATTACCGATATAAAAGAAAAAGGTCTGGTCTAGACATGAAAAATTGTAGATCATTCTAACATTATTATAAAGAATTCAAATAACATCTCGACGACTCTCGAAGTTCATCAATGCAATACAATATTTTATAAATTGCCGTCCTCATTCGAAGAACCTTTGTACCTAATGTACCGCGAGTGCTCAGTGTTCCGCATGATGCCACAGTGGATCAAGCGATAGGCGGGTTCCGATGTTATCACATATCGTATACTATTTATATGAGTTTTAACTTTAACTGTCATGGTGGTCTAGTGGCTAGCTTGTACGACTACAGATCCGGAGGTCCTGGGTTCGAGCCCTGTTCAGGTCGAGTTTGGTTACTGAGTTTGTTGTTAATAGAACAAGATTCGGCTGCAAGATTGCTACGGTCATCAAGTATTCAATAATAAAAGGAACAATATGTTTTGGCCGGGTTGTCTATTAAAATGTAACCGTTAGTATTTTTAATAGATTAAAGAGAGTTAGCGCATCATCGTTTGTCATTCTAACCGTGTTGTTTTGGAGCTCGTAATATTGTCCTTTTTATTATTGTATATAAACAAAAATGATTTTGATTAAATACTCGATAAACGTAGCAATCTTGCAGCCGGATCTTAGGCCAAAAGATATTTTCAGTAACATCTCGGAGCCTCGAAGAGCACGTAAAGCCGTCAGCACTGCGCCTTAACTCTCACCGGTCTTGTCAAAGTATGGTCCCATCGGACTATAAAAGGAATAGAGAGTGCACTTGTGTCTGCGCGTACACTTGTGCACTATAATATGTCCTGCGCAGATGGCTAGTCTTAGTGAGATTGGCCGCCGTGGCCGAAACCGGTCAGGAAGACATTATTATATTTAACTAGCTCCTAACGCTTTGCTTAAGTACTGACTATGCACTACCCGTGTTTATCTAGATCTATGTAATACTAGTGACGCAGCCTTACTTCGATAGGTTTCATGCCTTTGCTGTATAACCATGTCGCTCTTGAGCTTTTCGATGCTAAAACACTATTTTTTTTACCAAAAATATTATATAAATATGAATTTTCATATCCGTATTATAATGGATTACCTTTATAAATGTTCATCTCCTATTTTACCCCCTTATTTTTTTTTTAATTTACCATATGTGCTTTTCGAAATCCTATCTTTTTTTATACTAAAATTCATCCTAATTGACTTAGCAGTTCATTTCATTACATAGGGAGCAAAAATCTAAATAAAACCGAAAAATAGTTTGAATAGTTTTATTTCAAATATTCACATAAATCTAAGAAATATTTATAAATAAGGTACTATAATATATTTTCAGAATTACCTTTTACCAGGTTTTAAGTTTTGTAAAAAATGAAAAACAAAACAGCTTGATAGCGATGAATATATTAAAATTTTATCATATTTTGTGCACCAGCCATCGCATTCAATTTAGTCTTTACCGAAACATCAGAATAAAAAATAATCCTTCCATTCATAATCTGTACGTTACGTTGCGTATTTCAATTTTTTTCAATATTTTTATAAAAAAAAAAACTGTCACTGAATAAAATAAGTAATAGATGTTCTTCAAAAAACATTGACTGAAATTTTCAAATAATATGATGTTATTGTTGTAAATAACAAATGGCGCTAAAAATTAAAAAAAAATGGTTTATTTCATAGAGAAGGGTAAAAAGTGACTAACAAGATGGGAAAGAAATAAGAATAATTACTTCTAGCATAGAAAGAAAGAAGAGAAAGAGAATAAAAAGAAGGAAAAAAATTTGTACTCATTAATCATTTAATGACAGATCAGTATTATTAAGCTTGAAGCTTATTTTTTTCCCAAACAAGTATAACTTTTTAAGCTCAATTTAATATATTTTCAGAATAATTCATAAAAGTAGGTTCACAAATAGGATTCAGATTTTTAGAATAGTATCTATACTGAAAAGCTGAAGAGTTTGTTTGTTTGTTCGTTTGTTTGTTTGGTTGAACGCGCTAATCTCAGGAATTACTGATCCGATTTGAAAAATTCTTTTTGCATTTGATAGCCCGTTAACTGAGGAAGGCTATAGGCTATATATCATCCCGGAAAAGTGAATGGGTCCCGTGGGATAGAGTTGTTTTTGTCTAGGGACGAACCCGAAGCGAAGCGAGGGTGAGTCGCTAGTAATAAAATATCGTTGTACTATTTTTATCTGAACAATAGTAAAATAACTCAATACACATTTTCTTAGATTTACGCGATTATTTGACATTTTAAATAAAATACCCGTTTCCGACATTTTGAATGTTTCACAGCAATTATAATCACTAGAGAGAAACCTTGGGATCCAAAAATCATAATAAATCTGCGAAAAGGTAGTTTTATTTAAAATAACTCCATATAAAATTGGGACAATTAAAATCTTATCGGGTATAACGAATAAAGTATGTTAAGTTAAACTTAATTTATTTCAAATTTTATAAAAGGAAGCGAGATTCAAGCAATGTTGAAACAAAAAATAGGCAAATATTTTATTTAAACTATAGTATTAAAAACTTTAAAGCTTTTACGTTATACAAAGTTTCAAGAGCACGTAAGATTATTTGCTAAGTCTATCGTTCTTGGACCATTCGAAACTTTAAGTTGAGATCTATATTCTGCACCTGTATCTGAGAACTCTGCAGGTGGCTCGTTCTACTTATTTTGCTTTCTTATTTTATCATTTAAATGTTTTCAATAGATAAAATAAATAGCACTTGTTATCTTACTGGTTAAAATGAACATTTTATATAAAAATTTTAAACTCAACAAACGTTGTCCTGTTCAAGTTTTAATTTTATTTCTGGTCTTTATTGACGAAAAGTTTTTCAAGATATCAACAACAGCGCCGTTTACAGAGTCCAATTATATATGAGAACCATCCAGGTAACCATAGTCACCCCATTGCAGTGCAAAAATCCATGAAAATCGGTCGAGTCATTTAGAAAGGGAAGTACGCACAAACATACTGGAATTTTATATATAAAGACATGGTATAATTTATATTGTTGACGACTCTTGGGTATAGTGACTAGCGTGCAACATTAAATTATAAGGTCTGAGGTTCAACTTAAAAATCTTATCAAGACTAAAAATCTAACAAGAAAAACCACATAAATAAAGTATAAATAATATACCTACATATATATTATATATAGTTATTATTATAATTTTGGCTTTAATAAATAAGTATTTCTATTAGTATTTTATAAAATCACTAAAATATAAACAGAGTTCTTTTCATTGTTGTCTATTTTTACAGCTTACTACAACATTTTTACAAACACCTATATTTCAATTTTCAGAAAAACATAAAAAATAGAAATAAGAATAATTACTTCTAGCATAGAAAGAAAGAAGAGAAAGAGAATAAAAAGAAGGAAAAAAATTTGTACTCATTAATCATTTAATGACAGATCAGTATTATTAAGCTTGAAGCTTATTTTTTTCCCAAACAAGTATAACTTTTTAAGCTCAATTTAATATATTTTCAGAATAATTCATAAAAGTAGGTTCACAAATAGGATTCAGATTTTTAGAATAGTATCTATACTGAAAAGCTGAAGAGTTTGTTTGTTTGTTCGTTTGTTTGTTTGGTTGAACGCGCTAATCTCAGGAATTACTGATCCGATTTGAAAAATTCTTTTTGCATTTGATAGCCCGTTAACTGAGGAAGGCTATAGGCTATATATCATCCCGGAAAAGTGAATGGGTCCCGTGGGATAGAGTTGTTTTTGTCTAGGGACGAACCCGAAGCGAAGCGAGGGTGAGTCGCTAGTAATAAAATATCGTTGTACTATTTTTATCTGAACAATAGTAAAATAACTCAATACACATTTTCTTAGATTTACGCGATTATTTGACATTTTAAATAAAATACCCGTTTCCGACATTTTGAATGTTTCACAGCAATTATAATCACTAGAGAGAAACCTTGGGATCCAAAAATCATAATAAATCTGCGAAAAGGTAGTTTTATTTAAAATAACTCCATATAAAATTGGGACAATTAAAATCTTATCGGGTATAACGAATAAAGTATGTTAAGTTAAACTTAATTTATTTCAAATTTTATAAAAGGAAGCGAGATTCAAGCAATGTTGAAACAAAAAATAGGCAAATATTTTATTTAAACTATAGTATTAAAAACTTTAAAGCTTTTACGTTATACAAAGTTTCAAGAGCACGTAAGATTATTTGCTAAGTCTATCGTTCTTGGACCATTCGAAACTTTAAGTTGAGATCTATATTCTGCACCTGTATCTGAGAACTCTGCAGGTGGCTCGTTCTACTTATTTTGCTTTCTTATTTTATCATTTAAATGTTTTCAATAGATAAAATAAATAGCACTTGTTATCTTACTGGTTAAAATGAACATTTTATATAAAAATTTTAAACTCAACAAACGTTGTCCTGTTCAAGTTTTAATTTTATTTCTGGTCTTTATTGACGAAAAGTTTTTCAAGATATCAACAACAGCGCCGTTTACAGAGTCCAATTATATATGAGAACCATCCAGGTAACCATAGTCACCCCATTGCAGTGCAAAAATCCATGAAAATCGGTCGAGTCATTTAGAAAGGGAAGTACGCACAAACATACTGGAATTTTATATATAAAGACATGGTATAATTTATATTGTTGACGACTCTTGGGTATAGTGACTAGCGTGCAACATTAAATTATAAGGTCTGAGGTTCAACTTAAAAATCTTATCAAGACTAAAAATCTAACAAGAAAAACCACATAAATAAAGTATAAATAATATACCTACATATATATTATATATAGTTATTATTATAATTTTGGCTTTAATAAATAAGTATTTCTATTAGTATTTTATAAAATCACTAAAATATAAACAGAGTTCTTTTCATTGTTGTCTATTTTTACAGCTTACTACAACATTTTTACAAACACCTATATTTCAATTTTCAGAAAAACATAAAAAATAGGCCCCAGTAAAAACTAAACGTTGCTATGGAAACTGAATCAATAGCAACGTATATTTGTTCAATAGCTTGCCTAGTGTTTGCGATCAAAATTTCTGAGGGCAAAAAGCTCTAAAATGGTTATTTTCCACGTAAAAAGGGGTGATGAAAGCCAGTTTTTATATGAAACCAATGTTAATAACTCTGTTAGTGATGTTGTTAATGATATCGTAGCTATTTTCAATGGACGGTTGAAAGTTACAAGAATTTGCTATGAAATAGAGGAACTAAAAAACCATGGTACATATTTACCACCAGAAATGCAAGGACTGACGGAGGAACAGGTAATATTTGATCATTTGTATTATAAAATAATCTATTCTTAATATATTTCTTTTTATTCTTAATATACTTATTCTCAAACGGCAATAGACACTACCATATTATTTGCATTGATTGAAGACTAAAGTATTTTTTATATATGTTTTGTGAGCAATAGATCTACCAGTTTGGTCCTTTATAAGCGGCAGATTTCATTTTATTGGATTTCTATATTATTAAATTAATTAAACAGAATAGGAACCTTCAATATTTAAAAAATAACTCATAATTATTAAGAAGTGATGTAAGATTAGTATAAGTGCATCATTATACATACTTCGTATGGAAATTGAACATTCCGGTTGAAATAAATAATAAAAAAAACAGAATAAGATGTCTAATAAATTTAAAAGAAAATGTAAATCTAGTATTTGTGTAATATATTTCATTTGCAGATGAACAATAATAAGTTTTTATATTATTACTATTCAATAATTAATAATATTTATATTATTAATATTCAGATAAAAGATCTCAAGCTAGAGGACCCATGGGCCAAACGTTGCGCTCCATCCGGATATATCGTGAACAAGGATGAGATGGGTCGTCGTTGTGGTTTAGCTCCACCACCAAATCTTCAAGAAGTGTTGAAAAAAGCTGCAGAAACTGCAAAGGAATTTATTTGCAAGAAACATGTAAGAGAATTTTATATTATAATCTTTATATATAATATAAATATAGTAATCTATAAAGAGTGCACCACTCTTTAAAGAGTGTAAAATCTATATATATATATATATATATATATATATATATATATATATATAATAACATTGTAACTAAGCCGAATTTGTAGATTAATAAATAGTCATTATTATCGATACAGAGGCCGTACCTATAGTTTTCAGAATTTATGTCTGTCTGTCTGTCTGTGACCGCATTACGGAAAAAATACTGAAGGGATTTTGGTGAATTTTGCTATGATGATAGCTGGTTATCCGAGTCAACATTTAGGATACTTTTTACTGCGGGAAAATGTGACATCTCTAAGAAATCTATACTAAGCGTTTAAACGTAAGAAAGGCTGAACCAGAGCGGAGCGAGGGTGAGTCGCTAGTATTAAATATTATTGTTTTATATTGTTAGAACATAATGAGCCATCCAGTAAAATCCAGTAAAGATTTCATCATATTATAATATTCTTATCACTTGTACGAATGTAATGAAAGAGATATTTCTGAATTATCCTTAAAATTGTTTAAAATTATGCCACTACATGCATTAAATCATTTAACAATAGAATGTACTGAAAATCAATATCATTTTAACTTGTTATATAAAATAAAATGGTATGTATAGTTAAATAGGATGAGTTTTTTAATTTTGCAAACACTATTTTAAGAAATTGATGACTGGCAATTGGCGTAAAGTAAAAAGCTGCATCTACATTTTCGTTTTGCACGATTTATTTTGACGTTGCAATTATCTTAAAGGATGTTCGAGGCATTTGCCAAATGTCTGACAAATTTGCTCTATTTAATAAAACTTATCATCAGCAAATTTTTTATCTCAGAACTTTCTTTGCCAAAAATATTACATATTTGGCTCGGTTGCGCTCGAACCGCAATCCACCTTATAAATCTTGTTAAGTTTGTTTGAGCCAAAAACCTAAATAGTAAGGTATAAAATTTTATAACCGTGACAGCCAATTAAATTTTATTCGTCGCATAGCGTAACTTTTTTGGTATTTTAAAACCGGAGCTAGATTATAATTTGGCTACATTTATAAGTATTTTTGACTTAAATAAAATGTATGATACTAGGAACTTCTCGCGGCATCACCTTTGTGGTATATCAGCTAATTAGCCAATTACATGGTGAAGCGGGAATTTTCTAGTTGCATTATTTTTGTTTAAGGCGCAGCTCTTAACTTGACTTTCTCTGAAGGAAGTAAAAAATAAAATATGGTAATGATATAACGCTTAGGTATGTCAATACCACACACTTTATTAGCGAAAGCGAGTGTGAATTTCCCTTTGCAAAAAAATATTGCGATCCATCGAGCTCTTTTAAAGTGATATATAATTATTTATATCTTTTGATCGTAAGCTTATTAAAAAGTATTCATAATAGAATCTTGACTCTATTACTGTATCATTATGCATACTTATAAATTATAAAACCCAAATGTACACGTTAATAAAGCGTAATATTTCTAGGTGGATCTACGCAAGTGCTTGACCCAAAAAGACGTATCCAGAGCTCTTGAAGAGCTACGAGGGGCTACGAAGATCGTTTTCCCAGCAGGTCTGCCTCCTCACGACCCTGTTAGGATGGAGTTGGATAACATTGAAGATCTTTCTGGAACTCAAGCGGCTAATGAGGTTATAGATCCGTCTAGAGCGTGCCTTTGGGCGTGTGGCAAAAAATTACTAGCCGGTAACAAGTTAAGTGATCATTTAGGTAAGTAATGACCTACGTATAATTATTTTTAATTTAATTTTTTAAATATTATGCTATTTACTTCTATGCATGTTATCTATACAGATAAATAAAATTGAAGTGTCTGTTTGTAATATCAAAGTAACAACTTCTTACTAAATACATATAAAAGTATATACGATACATATAAGAAAAACACAATTTTTATTTTTTTTTGTCTGTCTGTCTGTCTGTTTGTTCCGGCTAATCTCTGAAACGGCTGGACTGAATTTCACGGGACTTTCACTGGCAGATAGCTGATGTTATAAGGAGTAACATAGGCTACTTTAATTTTAGATAAAGAATTAGGGTTCCGCTTACAAAAATAAAAACGTACCGTGGGACAAACCCGAGTGAAGTGAGGGTGAGTCGCTAGTATTTTGTATTAATATGTACTACTGCCAATTGGGAAAGGCTGTGAATCTATTTCAGTGCAAGTTTGATTATGATTGTGTTAATTTATTCCTTGATTTGCTACTATTGACAATAGTCATACAACTAATAAGTTACTACCAATAAATCAAGGAATAGTAATAAACATTAGCAAATCAAAGAATGTTTGAGATAAAATAGGCTACTTTTTCCGTACATCCATAAATAACATTGTCATGTCAAAATATGTTGCATCATAATTAATTTCTATTATTCATTTATCCACAAATTTTAACTTCAGGTAAAAATGACAAAAGTAAAGTAACAGTGAAGCTGTGCTCGTCCTCCGAAGGTGCACCAGGTAGAGAACCAATTCTCACTGAAGATGAGAGAAAGCAGCTGATGCTACAAGCATATAGGAAGCAGGAGGAGTGGAAAAAGTTGGAACAAGATGATGATGATAGTTATCTTGATTCGAAATGGGCGGATGGTCAGAACTTGAAGAGGCAGTTTCATGGTTTAAATAATATATCCTGGAAACCAACGATTAATAAAAAAATGTAGATAAACGTAATATGAAATAAAATGTTTTAGATTAATTATTATTGGTTTTATTTCCAACCAGCTTTTATTATGATTCCGATTCTAAGGGACGTAGCGAGATTGATAATTCTTTCTTAAAAAACTAAAGTATGTAAAAATAGCTTTTACTACTAAGTAAAGTATTTTAAATTTCGAATTCAATTTTTTTTTCTTTGTTCAATTTAGGCATATAAAAAGAGCGGGGTTGTGTCAAAAAGTTGATTGAGATACTTTATTCGGTACATGAAAATAAAACTGTTACAAATAAATAATATTGAAGAGAAAAAGGGGATAGAAAAAGAGTAATAACTATTTTTTAAACAAAATACTCCCTAGAATCTCCCTAGAATATTTAAAAACTAACTACGTTATGCTGAAAATTCAAATATTTTTGGTATGATGGTATGGTTATTTCTACAATAACACGTATTATAAAAACACGTTTCGTGAAAATTTAGAGAAAATGTTCCTGTAATGAAATTGTCATTACAATCTGAAAGCCATACGTCATCTTTGCCATTTTTCATATATCTAGTGTTTTAGATATATACCATGTTTGGCCATCGATCATCAGTTTTATGAAAGGATTTAGACAGGTAATATTAAAGGTTTTTAAAATAATTGATGTAAGTAATATTATTATAAAATATTTCTAAGCTCCGTGTTATTATAATCTGTCAAATAAATAAAATTAGCCATTTGAATATAAAAAGATATGTAGAGTTATAAATTTGATTGGCATTCTAGGAATGTCACTTATTGAACAATTAAAAAATCAGCTCAAAAAAGGTTTACAGCCAATCAAATTAAATCTAATACCCCTAATTTCAATGTAGTATCGACAATTACATTTTTTTTTATTATCTATATATAAATAGACAAAGACAAAACGATTCAGTATTTTTCTTACCTGTTTGTCAACCAATTTTTTTATAGCAATTGACAAGCTTTAGTGTTATCAATAAAAAAAATGGTCGAATTTCAACTACTGGGCAAATACTAGTACAATATAAATTAAATATAAATTCATAAAATAATAAAATGGCTATTTTCATTGAAAATATAAGCTTTTAAAGTTAATTGTCAATTCAACTGGGCTGCAAAACAACTGATATATCGACTCCGTTACACATTTCGCACTCCATTGGAACTCATTTATAAACAAAATGAGAGCCGTTAATTTAAATATAATATATATATATATATATATATATATATATATATATATATATTGCGTAATATCTTACATTATGTAGTATCACAGCGTGTTGAATAATAGCCCCCTATTGAGAATCTTCAGGTTCAAATGCTATATACAGTAATAATAATACAAAAATAATATTTTGGTCTGAAATAAAAAAATGACTTCTATACATATAATAAAATTCTAAGTCGAATTTGTGCATTAAATATTTTTTGGAATATCTTATTGAAATAGTCATTATTATCGATACGGAGGCTGAATCTATAGTTTTTAGAATTTTTTCCTGTCTGTCTGTGAACGCATCATGGAAAAACCACTGGAGAGATTATGATGAAATTTGGTATGATGATAGCTAGTTATCCGGGTCAACATATAGGATGCTTTTTTTTTATGGTATTCAGTGATAAACGAGCAGACAGCCCACCTGATGGAAAGCGATACCTGTCGCCCATAACACCTACGGTTCATGCACTTAAGTTTAACGTAACAAAACTGCAGAACCGCCGGTACGTTATCACTGTGAGGACTAAGATGATATGCCTCTTGCCTGTAATTGCGCTGGCTACCTTATCCTTCAAACCGGAACACAACAATGCAATCATTGTTGCTTGGCGGCAGAAATAGATAAGGTGGTGGTACCCATCCAGTCGGACTCCTCAGGCTTGACAGAGTCCTACCACCGGTAATGGTAATTTTGTATGGGGAATCAATCATTTCTCAAGTAAGGGATATAATTTATTTTATATTTTAAGTACTTACCCACTTATCTATACCTAAGTATGTACGTATATATAAAAAATCTATTCCTTAGTAATCCATTAAAACGTACCTACTACGGGACGAATCCGAGCAAAGCGAGAATAAGTCGCTTGTAAACTATAACTCCTTCACATTTTTTTCATACTTTTTGAAATTTTAAACCTTTTATATTTATACAATATTGTATTTATTTAGGTTATTATACAATAATACTTACAACAATATTCCAAAATATAGGGAAAAGCATTAATTTTTATATGCTTCATCTGTATTCGAAGTTTCGAGAGAATGTTCATTTGTATGCTAATGCGCTGTTGCTTCCCAAAACAAAGATATTCGGAACAGTGAAGATATTCATGCAATATCTTTAATGGTGTGTGTGAAGAATCACAATTTATTTCTTAACAAGTGTTGCCCGGCTTTGCCTGCGTATTTATATGTATTGTTCTTTCTTTTTGTCTGTAGTAAGTAATGTAGTATATAATTTGTAATTCGAATGATGATATGTCAAATAAACAGTCTGTGTCAATGGATCTTGTATTTTACTTCATGGTGACAGCGGTGCGCATTTAAAATTGAAATTATTTAGCTTAAATGTACAAAAAGTTTTAAGCAACATTTGTATGGTGTGTACGGACGTGTAAAATTCATTTATTTGTGCAAAGATGGAACATGCGCGGCCGCCGAGTGAATTATCATTAGAAGGAGGTCCGGCAAATCGAGCAGATTCATGGCGGCGGTGGTTAAAGCAATTTCAAGTGTTTTTGAAAGCGTCTGGCGTAAACAAAGAGACCGGTGACGTACAAGCGAGTTTACTGATCAACTTAATAGGCCCGGAGGGATACGATATTTATTCCACTTTTAGATTTAATGCTGAAAAAGATCGTGATGATATCAATATATTAATTGAAAAATTTAACTGTCACTTTGGAACAAAGACAAACACGACTATGGTCCGTTTTAAATTTTTTACTCGCAATCAACAGATTGGCGAAAATATAGATGAGTACGTCACGGCGTTAAAACTATTGAGTCAGCAGTGTGAGTTTGAGCACTTGGAGGATGGGCTAGTACGTGATCGCATAGTGTGCGGAATCACAGATTGCACCGTCCGGGACAGGTTATTGAGGACAGACGAGTTGACGTTGGATAAAGCGATTCGTATATGTCAGAGTAACGAAATATCTAACGAAGAAAATAAACAAATCGCAATAGCCAAAAACGAGCCTAAGGAGTCGGTGGACGTCGTGTGGAGTTATCGCGGAGGTGCGCGCGGGCGCTGGGTTGGCGCGGGCGCGGCGCGCGGTCCTGGGCGCGGTGCAGACGCGAGCTGGGTCGCGCGGCGAGGAGCATCCGGCGCGAGCGGCGCGGGCAATGTGCGTGCGGCGGCGAACGGGGTATGCGGCTCGTGCGGTGAGCTATATTGTGCTAATGACGAACGATGTGCCGCCAAAAAGGTTAAATGTTATTTGTGCGGCAATAGAGGACATTATAAAAAAATGTGCCCGAATAAAAAGGTAAACAGAGTGTACGAGCTGCGGGAGAATAGTGACAGTGATGATAATGATAATGGGTTGTTTTATGTTTACAATATTGATTCAGAGGACACGCTTATGGATTCTAAGTGGTATGAAAAGTTATATTTGTACAAAGATCGTTCAAAATTTATTTTATTCAAGTTAGATACTGGTTCTGATTTAAATATTATTTCAAAAAATTGTTTTCAACGTTTGGGATTTACAGCTACCGATGTTGAACCGGCTAGCGTAAGAGCACAATCATTTTGTGGTAATTTTTTAAACATTTTAGGGTCATGCTATATAGATTGGGTGTACAAAAATAATAATTTTCGTTTAAAAATGTATATTACAGATGCTAATAGCCAAAGTATATTAGGTAAAAGTGCTTTAGAAAAATTGAATTTAATTAAACGTATATATTCTTTAAATATTAAAGATTATAACGAGTTATTTGAAGGCTTAGGTAAATTGCCTGGCAAATACAGTATTCCGTTAGAAAATAATGTCTCTCCGTGTATATGCCCGGTACGAAAAGTTCCTCTTGGTTTAAGGGATAGATTGTTTGATGAATTATGTCGAATGGAGAAGTTAGGAGTTATTCGTAAGGTGACCCATCCGACTTCTTGGGTCAATGCGATCGTTATAGCTGCAAAAAAAGATGGTAGTTTTCGTATTTGCTTAGATCCCAGACCTCTTAACCGTGTTATACGTAGACAACATTACCCG
Organism: Argynnis bischoffii washingtonia; assembly: GCA_033884665.1. Taxonomy (NCBI): domain Eukaryota; kingdom Metazoa; phylum Arthropoda; class Insecta; order Lepidoptera; family Nymphalidae; genus Argynnis; species Argynnis bischoffii. The sequence continues at coordinate 1,584,202 of CM066629.1, read as the reverse complement.
TTGCCTACTCTTACAGAAATTGCTACGAAGCTTAAAGGTGCTAAATATTTTAGCAAACTTGATGCTAGATCTGGGTTCTGGATGCTGGAGTTAGATGACGCTAGTGCAGACCTCTGTACGTTTGGTACTCCGTTTGGGCGGTATCAATTCACACGATTACCATTTGGTATAAATTCAGCTTCAGAAGTTTTTCATGCTAGGGTACGTCAAACGCTCGAAGACCTGGAAGGCGTCGATTCGTTTATTGATGACTTCATAGTCTGGGGGTCCACGCGACAACAGCACGATGAAAGGTTAAAGAGTCTTTTAGAGCGAGCCAAAGATGTTGGTATAAAGTTTAATCGTGACAAATGCATATTTGGTGTTACAGAAGTTACTTACCTGGGGCACGCGTTCAGTGTAGATGGTATGAAAATTGATGAGGCAAAATTGAAGGCCATTTTAGACATGCCGATACCTACAGACAGACAAGCTTTAGAGAGGTTTTTAGGTGTTGTTAATTACGTGTCTAAATTCATAGCTAACTTCTCAAGTAAAGTAGCTCCTCTGAGATCTTTATTAAAAAAAGACACTGAGTGGTGTTGGGGTCAACAGGAGGACATAATTGTGAAACAGTTGAAGCAGGACCTATGTACAGCTCCAGTCCTGGCATTTTATGATGCGAGAGCGCCGGCGCTAGTGTCGGTAGATGCGAGTTCACATGCGTTAGGTGCGGTGTTACTTCAAGGGGGACGGCCGGTGGAATTTGCTTCGCTCACTTTAACAGAGACGCAACAGCGGTATGCACAGATCGAAAAAGAAATGCTGGCCATTGTTTTTGCTTTAGAAAGGTTCCACCAGTATGTGTATGGTAAAGAAGACGTGGTGGTGGAAACGGACCACAAGCCACTTGAAGCACTCTTTAAAAAATCATTAGACAATGTGCCCATTCGCCTACAACGTATGATGCTGCGTGTTCAGAGATACGATTTCTCAGTCAGGTATACACCAGGAAAGTACATGTTTATCGCTGATGCACTGTCACGGGCTCCGCTACCTGATCGCATGAATGAGAACGTGTCAGAAGAGCTTGAGCATCAGACTTGTTTCATGCTTCAATGGATTCGATTTAGTCCTGAAAAAATGGACATTTTAAAAAAAATAACCAGTTGTGATAAAGAATGTCTCGCTTTAATAAACTATATAAAAGACGGATGGCCACTGCAGAAATATCAAGTAGATGAGAGTGTTCGTCGTTTTTGGGATTGCCGCGAGTCTCTAGAATTTATTGACGGTATGTTATTTAAAGATAACTTAGTGTATATACCAAAGGCTCTGCGTTCAGAAATGGTGTCTAGGGTTCACGAGGGTCACTTGGGTATCGACAGGTGCAAGCGACGGGCTCGTGAAGTAATGTTTTGGCCAGGCATGTCAAATGACATTGAGATGGCGGTTCGTCGTTGTAAAACATGCATTCTTCATGCGGCGATGCCACGCAAAGAGCCTATGATTCCTCATGAAATACCGAGCCTGCCGTGGCAAAAAATTTGCTCTGATATATTTGAGCATAACAGAAAGCAGTTTTTGATTTTAGTTGATTACTTTTCAAATTTTGTTGAAGTTTGTCCCTTAAGCTCAATGTCTTCTAAATCCGTAATCTTAGCTTTCAAAGATCAATTTGCACGTCACGGTATACCTAGTGAAGTGGTCACTGATAATGGTCCATGTTATGCGTCTAAAGACTTTAAGACATTTAGTGAGAGTTGGGGATTTACGCATACAACGTCCTCGCCTAATTATCCCCAATCAAATGGCAAAAGCGAGCGCACGGTGCGAACAATTAAATCCTTGCTTATTAAATCACTTTCTGATGGCTCTGATTTTTATTTGAGTTTATTGAATTTTAGGGCCACGCCAAGAAATGGTTTAGCGAGTCCAGCTGAATTACTAATGAGTAGACGACTCAACACTCGTTTACCCATTCATCCTAGTAAGTTACAGCCCGCTAGAGATAACGCAAATGATCATGCTGTTATGATTCAAAATCAAAGTAACCAAAAGGCTTGGTACGATAAAAAAACCAGTACATTGCCCGAACTACAGACTGGTGATTATGTAGTCACAAGAAATGATGGGAAAAATGGTCGTGAGGCTCGGGTAGTTCGGCGTGCGCCACAACCACGCTCGTACTTTCTGATTGACAACGCTGGTAGGTGTCTTAGGAGAAATCGCAGGCATCTGGTTAAGCTCCAAAATGATCTTCCTCCAGCAAAATTTAGTTCAAAAATGATGAACCCGGACGATGAAGTCATGGTCAGGGACTGTGACAATTCAGGTAGTGCTGAATTACCTGCACATTATACTTCCCAACTACAAGCCGGTGGTTCTGGTAACTGTTCACCGCAGAACTCTAGTAAAAATAACGGGGAACGACGTACCAGGCTTGCTGCGAATAAAGCTAGGGAAAGAATTAAAAGTTGCTTAGCAAAATAAATACAGGTGATAGTAGATCATAAATATAAAAAAATATCTATTATATAATACTTAATAGTTAATCGTTTTAGTTTGTTTTATTAATAATCGTTTAGTTTGTTTGCAAGTTAATTTCATTATTTAAGGGGAAGATGTAGTATATAATTTGTAATTCGAATGATGATATGTCAAATAAACAGTCTGTGTCAATGGATCTTGTATTTTACTTCAAGTAAGACTTAAGATACCAAAACCTTAAGTGATTATGTTTTTTGTAAAATAATCGGAACGTCAAGGAAAAAAAATTGAAAGTAAATATTAAATACTAAGTATTGTATATTTTTTTATGGAAAGCTATATATTATATAAAGTACTACAAAACTAATGGAAATAGCTTAATTATTATTTACTAGCGACGTACCCTCGCTTCGCTCGGGTGCGTCCCTACGTAGGTTTTAATTTTTTTAACGGGACCCTAATTTTTTTTCTAAAATAAAACTAGCCTAAGTTACTCCTTATAACATCAGCTATCTGCCAGTAAATTCCCGTCAAAATCAGTCCAGCCGTTTCGGAGCCAGAACAAACAGACAAACAAAAATTTAACAAATTGTATGTTTCCTATAAGTACCGTATATAATTTCATATGTATTTAGAATAAAGCTGTTATTTTGACTTACATACAGATAATTAAAAATTAAAAAAGTATTTACTTCAGTTTTATTTATCTGTATAAATAAGTTTATTTTATTTTTTATATATCTTTTCTTTTAATAGTCTACCGCATTAACAAAAAAATATTATATAAAAATTAGTTTTATGTAAAAAAACTTATTTATTTTATTTATAGAAAATCAATTTCCGTATATAACAAAATATAACTCATTTGCTTCCCAATATTTATGAGTTAACCCCAATTTCGACATTAATCACATTTTCATAAGCTCCGCGTTTTACATGTTCATTATAAAATATGATTTATAGAATCTAGATGGGACAATAAAAATATTACTTTAACTACACAAGAAAAAAAAAATAATATTTTTTACAAGCTTTTATTAAAGATGCAATGTTTGTACGTATGTTTGTTCGGATAAAACTTACAACAGAATTTTAAAGCAGTTATTCTCAAGTGATTGAACTGAAATTATGCATATACGTTTAGTTTGGATGACATTGTAAGGTTAAATAAGTGACGTCATTCTAAATTCAATATGGCGGACTCCCAAAGATGGCGGAATATGTTTTTTTTTATGTAATCTCATGATATGGATATCAAGTGAAAGGCTTGTTGAAAACAATTAACTAAAAATAAAACTTTCAATTAATTTATGTGATTTAAAAGCTTGTTTTAAAAAATGATTTTTAATATCAATCTTTTAAATCATCATTTTAATAATCATTATTATATAATGATGATGTATAGTATCTAGACGTGACAACATCTTTTATTTTATTTATTTATGTACCACTAAATATACATAATACAAAAATAGTAAACATATAATTTTGTACAAAGAATAACTCATCCCTTTAAAAGATCCATCTACCAGAACCTCTCAAGCGTGAGAAAAAAAATAATGAGGTGCCGTGTAGGTATAAAAATCATTATAGATATACAAATATACAAACATACATACATAGACACTTACAATTTACATACATAAATATACATTTTTAATATTTTTTCTTATATAATTAATCTTTTTTCAGAATAATCCAAGCAACATAATTTAAATACAAACTCTACCACCAGATTTCAAAGAAAATGAGAACTCAGCCCTGAGAACAAAGGGTAAAAACTTCAAAATTCTATAGTAATAAAATAATATACATATAGCTTCCTGTAATTTTTAAGATAAAGAGTATGCACTGACATGAAAAAAGTTAATACATTATAATACAATCAGTAATATCGTTTAGTTCGCAAGCAACTTTACACTATTGTGTATACGTGGCTTTGTCAAAAGCCCTTAGAATTCTAAGAACTCAGGCTTGATACCTATTTGGCAGACAGAAAACAATCAATATATAGTTTACAAAAAAATATCTACGAGTATATACAACTTTGACCTTATTATACAACCTTACATATAACATACTGACTCGGTCAGTCAGTCAGTCAGTAGAGTCAGTCAGAAGTCAGTCAGTCAGAAAATATATCAGAAAGCAGATGCTTTCTTATATATTTTCCGCTAATTTTGAGAAAAATAAGGGCTGTAAGCGATTCTTAACAGTACCTACTTGTCTTAGTTACCAAAGTTCACAGGATTACTTCTTCACAGGATAAATTGTCTAAAATCGCTCCAGTTGTTTTGAAGTCCATAGGGAACATACATACACATCGATTTCTATATCTATACATGTAATAAAATTCCAACTGAGTCTAATCTGTACATTAAATATTTTTGGAAGATCTTTTTGAAATAGTTATTATTTTCGATACTTATATAGTTTTTAACTTTTTTACCTGTTTGTCTTTCTCCCTGTCTGGAAACGCTTCAAGAGAAACCTACTGGAAAGATTTTGATGAAATTTGGTATAATGATAACTAGTTATCCTGGTCAACATGTCAGAATTTTTATCGCGGGATAATATCTCATCTCTAAGAAATCTATACTAACCGTTACACCGTATCTAGGGACGAACCTGAGCGGAGCGAGGGTAAGTCGCTAGTATGTATATAAAGATTAATATTTATCAAAATTTATCAACAGTTTGGAAAAATATACTGTCCCATCTAGTTAATGTATAAAGTTAATTTTCATAATTACGGTACTCATTAGCGGCTGTATCCGGTTGGAACCCGGATGCGGCTGTTTATAGGTATTACACATGTTCCGGTGATGAATGGAGGCGCTATAATACTCTGGAGCTGACAAGTAGACGTTTTGTTGTGAATGCATTCGTAAATTGGGTCAGTTTATTTATAAACCTTGGTGGAAATGTGTTTTTGTTTGTATGTTGAATAGTAGATTAATATTATACTACTAATGTTAATTTGAAAGTTTGTTCGTCTGTGCTTTACTATCATCTGGAATAACATCTATAAGAATAAATGAAATTGAAATGTCTGTTTGTAATATCAAAATAATAGCTTTTTATTAAATTCATATGAACCTACATATATATATGTATGTATGTACAGTACCTATATGAAAAAATAATTTTTCAAATGTTTGTCTGTCTGTTTGTTCCGGCTAATCCCCGAAACGGCTGGACTGATTTTGACTGAACTTTCATTGGCAGATAGCTGATGTTATAAGGAGTAACTTAGACAACTTTTTATTTAAGAAAAAGAATTAGGGTACCGTGCAAAAAAATATAAATAAAACGTAACAAAAAGAGGCGCTAATCATTTACCGAAATATGAATATATACAATATGCGTATTATATTAATAGCGATTTATCTTTGCTTCTTAGGTGTTTAACAGTAGGATATGTACTCCAGATCATATAGGTCCATAGTCTATTTGTGCACTAAATTTCATCCAAATCTGCCCAGCCATTTTGAGTGTTAAAGAGTAACATATATACATACATGTATCGATATTTTTTGTTAAGTCGTAAATGTCTTGGGCAAAGTAACGAGCTGTCAGAGCGTAGTGAAAATATGTAGGTCACTAATTATAATAATTTTACTATATCTCAGCACATATCTAACTTTGCCAGAAATGGCATATTCAATTCCTGATTTTTTTTTGTTATCGATGTGGTCCCACTAATAATAAATGCAAAAGCTTCTCAGTGAGTCAGTGTGTGTCTATTATTAATTCAGTGTACAGCGACTCGACGGATGCGGATGTTTCGAATGACGAGAGCTTACATGTATCAAAACATAAGCTTATTCGACTTACCTACTCACCGAAAGAGCGAAAAGATGGGCACAATACTCTCGTAACACAAAAATGTATTCTCCATAGTTCATTATTAATTCAACTGTTATTGATAATATATTAATAAGTGTTTTCATAATTTCTACGTTTTACATCGTTACTATACAAAGCTTTTTAAAACAACTCTAATAGGTACTCTTGTATTGTGTTTTGTACACCTCATATTTCAAGCACTTTGCCTTTCCACGAAATGTCAATCAAGATGTTACTTTATTTATTTCATAAAATGTGACTTATTTAAAAAAAGTACCATCATTTTAATTTGTATAAGTACAATAAATTACATAAATAACGAATTAAGTTAATATTTTTAAGTTAATATGTTTTAGAAAATACTATTTAAACGAAGCTTTTTATTAAGACTTACAAGTAGAATATTTATTTTAAAGTTAAAAAATTATCTTAATTTATTTTAAAAATTAAAATGAAATTATATAATAAATATTACTTTATCTTCATATAAAAAACATGAAAAATACAAACATACAAGTTAATTAAAATAATAGTTATGAAATAATATGAGTTTTTCTTACAGCATTAAAACTTACGTTGCACAAAATACATGTAAAGGATAGAAGTATAAACTAACATTAACTAGCACCCTGTGAAATTTTTAGTGGAAGCACAGTGCGAATTTCCGCTACAAGTTAAAAAGCTTGCAAAATTATAATAAAGAAAACAATGAATGTAAAATAACAAATTTATAACTTAAGTAAATGTATAACTTTAAAATCGAGTTTATAGCACACTAGCGACTCGCCCTCGCGCCGCTCGGGTTCATCCTTGCTTACATTTTAACGTTTAGATTTCATAGAAATTAGATATTTTCCCGCAGTAAAAAGTATCCTATATGTTGACCCGAGTAACCAGCTATTATCATACCAAATTTCATTAAAACGAGAGGGAGGGCCCTCCAGTGGTTTTTCCGTGATGCGGTAACAGACAGACAGACATACAAAAATTCTAAAAACTATAGGTATATTTCCCAAAAAATATTTAATGTACAGTTTCGGCTTAGTTACAATTTTAGTATAGATATGTATAGGAAAGTAAAAGATTCATTCATCCTTTTAAATCATTGGGCTTAAAACCATCAGCAGGCAGTATCCTAGCTGACTCCTAAATAAAATGTAACTGCCTACAAATCGCTTTTGAAATCCAACCTTTGTGAGGGTAACAAATTTTCCAGGTTTTGTGTGTACTACATAAAAAATTGTACCAGTTCTTCGTTGAGTGCAAACTGTTTTTATATACTATTATGTTGAACATACTACCCCTCCAGGACTGTACTACTTAAATTTGAATGAAAAAAAATCTCTTTAAGCGTGGATAGCGGTTATATTTTTCTTATTAACAATTAAATAGAGATGCAGTCAAAAAATTCAATTTTGATCTATTTACAGTATAGGAAACTAAAATATGTTTTAATTTGTACTTTCTAAACCAACAATACCAAGCGATATTATATATTAATATTAAATCCCAATGCCGCTAGTTATTGATATTTTTTCTATTTAAAATTGATAGCAATTAAGTATAATATGGCAATGGTAGCCCAATGGTAACTCGCTCGCTTCGGTACCCGAGTGAAGCGGGTTCAAATCCTGGGTCTTGCACCTCTGATATTTTCATGTGCGAATCATTTCTAACATGATTACCACTTGCCTTACGGTGAAGGAAAACATCGTGAGGAAACCTGCATGTCTAAGAGAACCTAGCAAGTTTTCGAAAGACATGTGAAGTCCGCCAACCCGCACTTGGCCAGCGTGGTGGACTATGGCCTGATTCCCCTCGTATTAAAGGGAGGCCCGTGCCCAGCAGTGGGACGTTAAAAAGGGCTGAATACATACATACATACACATACATACTTGAAAGTTAAAATTGATGCCATAAAAGTACATTTTAACTTGAAAAAGATAGACCGAAAACTGTTTACAAGAACTAAAGTAAAAATAAGAGTATTAAATGTTGTTCTAAAAACGTTGGTTTGCTAGTTTTTGAGGAATGAAAACTTAAGTGGTGTAACTTGTCAAGTTTCAAGTCTCTGGTCAGAAGTTTTAATGGTTTCGTTAAAACGTATTAAAAAATCCTACTGATATTATAAATGCTATGCAAGCTTATGCTGTGTTTCTACACACTTCTTGAGAAACAAAGACAACGATATATCGTTATCTCTTTCTAACATAATGTAATCCTTTAAACATCTCGATGCCTTATTACTGATTTGTTCAAACTACTAATACTTGTACTTTATAGGAGATTTTTTTCTTTTTTTTTTTTTTTTTTTTTCTCTTTATTTAAAGAGCTTAATCAAAATTGACTATGTCGCTCTGTAAGTTAAACAAAAATAAATTATTTTCTTAAATCTATACATATCTTTGCTAATTTATAAAGTGATTTAGCATTAGCACTAGTAGGGAATGATAAATAGGATATACAATCAGTAATGTTTAGGTTAAGGTTTAAACTAATTTGTAGATATTGTCTAAAATATTCATTTCGGACACATTCCATCAAGATGTGATATACATCCTCAATTGTACCACATTCTGTACAATTGGGAGTATTAACTTTTTTCATAATAAATTTAAACTTATTTAATGGAATGTGTCCGGAGCGAATTCTTAATGCTACAATTAAGTCACTTCGACTAAGAGTACAGTCATCAAACCATAACTTTTTCCAAGGCTGTGGTTGCATTGTTCTATACCAAATTCCCTTTTCTTTTGACCGCTTGTCAAAGTATTCATTCCAAAGATCCGTACACTTTTCTTTCGTATACCAAAGTAAATCTGTATAAAAAGGAACTCCTTCTATGTTGACGCCCTCAAATGATGCTAGTTTAGCTAGCCTATCAACTTTTTCATTTCCTATTATACCCACATGAGATGGTATCCATTGCAGAACTATTATTTTTGAATTTAATTGGAGCTTATAAATTTGGTCTACAATAGTATATGCTATCGGTGCACATCGATAAGCCGATGTGCATCGTACTAGATACTGTAGTGAGCTCTTGGAATCAGTAAATATAACAAAATGTTTAGTATTAACTGTTTGTATATATGACAATGCCTCTGTGATTGCTAATAGCTCTAAAAACATGATGCACATATGATGATCTACTTTAAATAACATATACTCTTCAGATTGTGGATCATAAAAAGCTGCTCCTGATCCCTCTTGATCTTTTGAACCGTCAGTAAATATTTGATAGTAATTATTATAGGTTTCAGTAATAAAATTATTTGTTATTGACTTAAGTTGAGTTGTATCATATGTATTTTTGCTATTTTTCAAAGAATGAATTTCATATTTAGTAAAATTGCGAACGTCTATATTGCTAATCCAAGTTTCTAAAGAAAACATTTCCAACTTGTTACTAGATTGTATGTGTTTCATCTTTAAACTATCGTGGACTATTACTAGTAAAGGTTTTTTTTTGTTTACCCAGTAATTCTTATTCATACAAAGGTGTGATAATTCCTCTAGCAATTTAACAATTTTATTACTTTTTAATGATTTTGATTTTAACCAGAACTTCTGAGCCAAGAAATGTCTACGAATAAATAATGGTGGTAAGTGTAACTCACTTTCCATAACATGTATGGGAGTCGATTTAATAAAACCACCTATTATCCTCATAGCTTGATTCTGTACCTTATCTAATTTTATTAAATGACTTTTTGCAGCATTATTGTACAGAAAACTTACGTAGTCCATTCTACTTCGGATCAAAGAGCTGTAAAGAATCCTTAAATGTTTTGGGTGGACTCCCCAATTATTTCCAGCTAATACTTTAAAAATATTAAGAAATTTCGATATCTTTTGAATTGTCTCCTCTATATGTTTACCCCATCGCAACGAACGATCCAACCATAGTCCTAAATATTTAACTTTATTGACACACTGTATAGGAGTATCATTAATTTTAACAATGACATTTTCATTTCTTCTACCTTTTGAAAATAAGCAAACTTTACTCTTAGTCGGAGAAATATCTAATCCTATTTTATTTATTAACTTACTAAATAACGTTAAAGATTCTTGTATTTTTTGCTGAGCGGTTACAATATTTTTGTTTGAAGTATATATAACAAAATCATCGGCAAACTGGGAAAAGCTCACATTATTAATTTGTTTACAAATCGGTATGGTAGCAATATTAAATAATAACGGAGCAAGAGGATCTCCTTGTGCTAGGCCTAAGGATGTACTCCTGCGATATTTTAATTTGTTAACACTAATTGTAAGATAACGTTCACTTAAAAAGCTCCACAAATAATTACAGATCTTAGTTCCCACTCCAAACTTATTTAATGTATTTAAAAGAGAGGAAATATTGACATTATTGTAGGCGTTATCTATATCCACAAAACAAGCAAGAGTAGATTTATCATTAGAAAAATTAATCTGAATTTCGGTTGTTAAATTAGCTAAACTGTCCTGACATGATCTGAATTTCCTAAACCCTATAGTGCAGTCAGAAAATAGTTCATTTTTTTCGAAGTACCACTCTAATCTTTTATTCAAAATAGAATGAAAAATTTTGCACATACAAGACATTAAAGAAATTGGTCGAATAGATGTAATCAATTGTGGATCTCGACCTGGTTTTGGTATAGGAACGATCAATATTTCCCTCCATTGCTCTGGTATATAACTAAAAGTCAAAATTCTGCTATACAAATCAGCTAACACCTTGAAAGCCTCATCTGGTAGATTTTTAAGCATGGAGTAGGATATCCCATCAGATCCAGGAGCCGTATCCGATGATTTTATTGCTGATAATATTTCTTGTTTTGTAAAAGGACTTTCTAAAACAGTATTATTTATGTTAAAGGTAGGTTTTGATGCTCTAACATAATCTGGCGATAAAGTTTTTAAAAATAATTTAGCAACATTTTCATTAATACCTGTTCTAGCTACTTTATAACCTTTAAACCATCGCATACGATCCCACATGTCATAAACACTTGATATTTCGTTAAAGGATGAACAATATTTTTCCCAGGACAAACAGTCAGCTTGTCGAATTAATTTTTGACATTCACCTATCTTATTTTGTAATAAAGTTAAATTAGATGGTGTAGGATTTTTTCTAAAACTAGCTAGAGCTAATCTGCGTTCAGCGACCGCTTTAGATATATTACTGTTCCAGTAAGTTTTAGGTTTAAAATTCGGATTTTCACTTATTTTAATTAAGGGTATATATTTGTCCGCCGCTTTATTTATTAACAAAACAATTAAATTATAGGCTTCTTGTGTATCATTCGGTAATATAAGGTTGGCAAAAACATTACTTAAATTTTCCTTGTACATATGCCAGTTTGCTTTTTTAAAATTTCTTTTTACAATAGGTTTAAAGGTTGAAGTAAGAAATGTAGACAATTTAATAAAAAGATGATCGCTACCTAATGTCTCATTAGTTACATTCCAGTAAATTTTAGCAGCTATATCTGAAGACGCTATTGATATATCGGGGGAAGATGACTGTAATCTATTATTAACTAATTTTATCCGGGTTGATTGCGGCCCATTCAAAGTAACAAACTTACTATTTAATAAAGCATTAAATATTTGAGTGCCTTTTTGGTCAATTTTATTGGACCAGTTTGAATGATGTGCATTAAAATCTCCTAAAATTAATGTGTTTGCATTAGCAATAGAAAATAGAAAATCCCAATCTGAGTCTGTAGTTCTTAAAGAGGGTGGACAATATACTACGATTATATTTTTAATATCCAAGCAATTTAGAATTTTCACATGTAATAATTCCATTCCTAAATTATTATTATAATATATTGGAATCGCTTCAGCTTTTACTGTACAATGAGTTAAGATGGCAACACCACCATAACCGTCTTGTCTATCTTTCCTAAAAATATTATAACCGCTAATTTTTATATTTGTTCCAGATTCTAACCATGTTTCACATATAGCAGCAATATGTATTTTTTCTTGCCATAATAATTGTTTAAGGGTAGCTAATTTACCTTTAACACTTTGCGCATTCCACTGCATTAGGTTTAATTTATTAATTTTACTTTGATCACCCATTTCCAATATTAAATAATTGTTTTAATATTGTAAACGCGGATATTTTGCTTTCAATTATGTATACGACCCATTCTAATACAACTAAAACTATCTGTTCTGCCTTCTTTTTCGTGGATAAATTTTTCATAAAGCAAATATTAGATATTCTCCTAAGTAAGTCAATAAATGAAATCTTCGGCTTTTCTTTATTCTCTCTTGTATCTTCGTCGATGGAGGATTCTCTGTCAGATTCATTATTTGAATACATTCCCCAATCTAAAGACTCTTCATTCTGATTATTTGTTGACTTATATTTCTTCTTCTTAGTTTTCTTTTCTGTAACTTTTTGTGTGATTTTTTGATTAAACGTTTCTGTATTGCCATATGTTGTATTTGAAGATTTCAAAACTTCCACGTAGCTTCTCTGAGATGTTGAAGGAATTGTTATAGAAACATCTTCAGTGTGTACTTCTTCCTTTCGAGCTGATGCAACTATTCCCGAAGGGCTTGGCGGAACGTATATAGTCAACGCTTTTTTATAAGAACAGTTAAATTCAGCCATGAGTTCACGTAATCTTTTCTCTTTAATGAATATAGGGCAAGATTTACTAAGTGATATGTGCTGACCTAAACAATTCACACATTTAAAGGTAGTAGCTTCACAATTAACATGGTTTGATCCACATTTCGGGCATATTATTTTTTGACTAGGGCACAACTTTTTAATATGTCCATACCTCCAACATTTTGAGCACTGGGTTACGGGAAATATGTATGGTTCTATCTTAACTTTAACATCGTATACATGTATATATGGTGGTAATGATGGACCCTTAAATCCTAGTCTAACTGCTTCACTATTTGACCATCCCGTACCCTCCTCGTTTCTCCGCATGAGCCTTTTAACTGATATTATTTCATTTTCCGACATTATATTTTCTTTAATTTCCTCGACTGATAACTCGATCTCAACATTTTTGATAACACCATATGATATCCCGACTTCAAAAGTTTTATGCATTTTCCAATCCATTTCAATAAAAGATGTACACATTAATAATTTTTCCGCACTTTCTTCATCACTAAATTGTATTAAAACCTTATATGGATTTAAATATTTCACTTTTGTAACATTACGTATTTCTTCTTTTTTTAATAATTTAGCAATATGAAATTGTTTTGGTATTTTATTTTTGGAATAAATACATACTTCGATTAATGTTACCTCTAAACTTTGTTTTTCACTTCGTATATCTTTTCTTACTAATTTTTTCCCATTTCTCGTAACCACAGTCCACTCCTCAGTATTCTCCTCTCCGTCTCTCACGCGTTTGTTTGGTCTCATAATATTGTAGTCGCTATCAATGTATTCCGAATTCATTAATTGATCTTGCATATAAATTTCACTTTGTTCCGTTTGTAAGCATGATTCCATTGTACACGATTCATTTGTATTTTCTTCATTTAAACTGTTACTATTATAATTCATAACAAAACGTCATTTAACCGTGTAGGTGTTTACCCGCCGTAGCAGGTAGCACCGCGAGCGCGTCCTTCCAAGAATTTTATTATCTTAATACGTAAACAACAGCAAAATACGCGTCCGTACTAGTACACTTATCGAACAACTAGATTTTTTTTTTTTTTTTTTTTCTTCTATTTTATAATCAAAGATTAATTAATATAAATACATATGCAGATAAAATACATTTTATTGATTTTTTTTAAATAAAATGTATATTTAATACCAACAAAATTGACATTTAAAAGTCAATAAATCTGTATTAAAAACTCTTTCGGTAAAATGGTTATTGGAACAAATGGCTAGGCTTCAAAGGAAATAACCCTTACAGTAGCACTCTAGTGTACGGTACATGTTTGTCTTGTCTGCTCCGAACATTTTTCAAATCTAATTTTGAGAGTTGGTTTGAAGTGCTATAATCGAAAATTAATGAAATACAAATGGAAATCTATACTAATATTATAAAAAGGAAAGATTTGATTTTTTGTTTGTTTGTTTGTACTGAATAGGTTCCGAAACTACTAGACTGATTTAGATGAAATTTGCTAAAAAGGTAGTTTGGGACCCTAGATAAACATAGCATAGTTTTTATCCCGGAAATCATCACTTAAGGGGGTGAAAATGGGGATCAAATTGTCTATGGGGAATTAAACTAGGGACGAACCCGAGCGAAATGAGGAGATGAATAAGTCACTAATCGGGAATATAAATATAATTTTTAAAGTGGTACCAAAAAATTCTGCTATCTTGATAGTAAGTAAAAATTAATAAATGTCTTCAGTAAAGGTATCATTTCTGCATTACCACGTTAAGGTGTGAAGGTAACGGAGAGACAAAAAAAGAGGAGATAGTGGAGGGATGAAGTGTTGGAGTTCTCTTTGAAAGTATCGCAATAATACGACAGTTATAAACTTTAAGTCAATATTCTGTGACAGGATAGTGTTTGTCTTGTCAAGCCGGCCCTTTCATGTCAACATTAACTTGGGTCCTTGTTATGATAGTCCGGGAGATAACGTTAAATTTTGACGAGTTTTCATCTTTCTAAATTTTTGTATTAATGAATAGTTTGAAACTAAATATCAGATAATACTTTCTCTTTCTTTTATTTATTTAAATGTCAGATGATTGCTTTTGAGAAGAGCAGAATAGTCTATGGTCTGGAAACGAAAAAAATTTTTAGAGTACTTTTCGTATTTAAAAATTGACAATACGCGTAAATAGCAAAATACTTTGTTCCTATACATATATAATATTATTACATATATTACATATATAACATATATTATTAAATACTTATATGACCATACTTTTCAATTATCTTCATTTTCTTTATCAAAATTCCCATATTTACATACAACATTTCATTTATTCAGAATGGATTCAAAATTGAATACCAGGATTGCAAGTTCGGCAACGAATAATTATATTACGGTAAGTGAGACTACGTGATGTCGAGACGTGCCAAGATGAAATGCCGCGTTTTTACATTCAAGTATATTGGTACAAGTAGCTTGTTAGCTTAAAGTTTTTTTTTTTAATATTAATAATGGGCATACTCTTGACCTTCATCTTAGCTCGAAGGCACAGATAAGATCTACGATGTAGCGAGTTTGCCCAAGAGAAGCCTGTTAACACGCACCTTAAAGAGTTTCAGGTCGTACTCTCTCGGAAAAACAGTCGCAGGCAGGGCATTCCACTTCTTGGCTGTGCGCATTATAAAAGAAGATGAAAAGCGCTTAGTGCGAATGGTCGGAATGTCAACCAAGAAAGGATGGCAGGAAGAAAGTTGTTACTGGTTTTAAAATTTAATCTACCACTAGCATACTACCGAATTTTCATTATATCAATCAATCAGCCTATCGCCGTCCACTGCTGAACAAAGGCCTCCCCCAATGAGCGCCAACCATCCCGGTCCTGGGCAGCCCGCATCCATCCACTGCCAGCCATCTTTCTTAGGTCATCTGTCCATCGTGCTGCAGGGCGTCCTACACTACGCTTGCCTAAACGCGGTCTCCACTCTAACACGTTTCGGCTCCATCGACCATCGGTACGTCTGGAGACATGACCGGCCCACTTCCACTTCAGCGAGCTTATTCTGCGCGCGATGTCGGTTACTTTAAAAAAATTTCATTGACTAACTTCAAGGAGGAGAGTACTGTCTTATATCAGACTATGAATATTATACTTATGTAAATAGAAAATAAAAAAATATATAATTTATTCATAATGGTTTTTGATGTGAAGCTTCTTTAAAATCGTTGTAATTTAAAACTCGAAAACACAACATATAATTATATAAAATTAAGCCGACGAGAGAATGAGATAGAATACATGTGTGATAAATACTGAATAATATGATGATATATAATAATAATGCCCTCCTAACCGATTCCGGCTACGGCGGCCAATCTCATTGAGACTAGCCAACTGCACAGGAAATATTATAGTGCACAATGTACGCGCAGACACAATTGCACTCTCTATTCCTGTCACTCTCATACTCCAGTGGGACGACTACTCGACACGACCGGTGAGAGTTAAGGCGCAGGACCGACGGCTTTACGTGCTCTCCGAGGCACGGGGGTGAAACACCGCCAACTTCCCAACTCCGGGCTGTTGCTGAGGCTTACTATACAGAAAGACTCAATAAATAAACTTGGTCCGACCAG
This sequence comes from Argynnis bischoffii washingtonia, assembly GCA_033884665.1. NCBI lineage: Eukaryota > Metazoa > Arthropoda > Insecta > Lepidoptera > Nymphalidae > Argynnis > Argynnis bischoffii. The sequence goes on along the minus strand of CM066629.1, from coordinate 1,567,627 downwards.
GGACTCGAACCCAGGACCTCAGGATGTGCAGCCGTACATGCTAGCCACTACACCATCGATAATATTTAAATAAAATATAAAATAACTTTTAAACTTGGTAAAAAAAACTAACCTAACAATTATCCTACTATATATGTTCATCTCATTCTTCCGTAGGTTACTTTTCTGAAGTTTCACTTCTACTGAGTGTAAATTGCACACACACATATTTTTTTCCTTTTTTATTTAATTAATATGTTGTAAGTGTTTTTGCTACATTTTAAAGGAACTAATTAATAAAACGAGAGTATACATCAATGTCCGACCGTTTGTTATTTCGTCACGGTGAGACAGCTGGATGGATTTGGATGAAATTTAGTATACTGATAGACTATGGCCTAGAGTAACACATAGGGCTACTGTTAGTCACCCTAGCAAAGTAAGAGTAAGTCCCTCTTTTATATAGGAATATATACAAGCGATGATTTAAAACGACTTCAAACAAAGGGAGGTAGTCAATTTGTATGTTTTTGTGTATGATACGCCATTTGCACTTATTTTCAGCTGATTTAAAAAATTCTTTGTTTAACTGATTTGCCTTTAAATGTTAGAGTCACAGATAAATTTCAAGAAAACCCCATCTTACATATAATAAAACTGTAGAGGTCGAATGTCTGTACAAAAAAAAAATGCTAAAAACCGAGTCAGGGGGATGTAAGAATAGAAGTAGAACAAATCCAGTTTTTCAAGTTTTATGTTTCTCTGTTTGTCTGTTTGTACTGGTTAATCTCCGAAGTTGTTGGACCGATTTGAATGATATTTGCATGGTAGTATCTTATATCTCTGGTCAACATTTGAGATACTTTTCATCCCAGAAAATTAAAGAGATCCTGTGGGATAGTTAAAAAAACTATAGTTACTTATACAGCTTCGTACCAAAAACTACTGATTGGATTTTAATGAAACTTTACAATAATATAGTTCCTACATCGGAATAACAGATAGGTTACTTTTTATCCCGAAAAAATATGCGGTTCCCGAGGAATAGAATTGTTTTTGTTTGTCTAGAGGCAAAACCGAGCGAAGCGAGGTTGAGCCGCTAGCCTCTAATAAGGGTCATCAATCATGTTAAGAGTAAATATTACATAGTTTATATTATACTTTTAAGATAATTTAAAGTTTGTTTAACTTTTCAGTAAAGAAGAAATTTATATTCTGTTCCCCTTTAGTGTAAACTGAAAGGACTTTAACTTACTAACAATGTATGTTTCTTAGCAAGCTGAAAATATTGAAAACTCGTGAGATGAAATCTATATATTTCAGTCATAACATGAAAGCTTTCAAACAACACATAATTATATTATTTAGTATTATAATATCACTAGTGATTGACCCTTGCTTTGCTCGGATGAAACAAATCGAATCGATTTGATACAATAACATCGACTTGTATATTTGAGAAAAATATAATGAATAGAATTTACCTACGAACATAGAAAAAAAAACAACTAAATTTTTTTTATTGGTTAATAGCTAATAAACAATAAAAAGACAATCTAAAATAATACAATAAATAACTGTATGATTAAATGTGAATTTTAAATAGAAAAATACATTTAAATCTTTTAAACTATCTCAATACTAATTAGTAGTAACAAAGTGATCTTTGCAGGTGTCGATAAACAAACGCTCGCTTTAACCTAGTTCAATAAGAAGTTTTTTACTGTAAATTCCTTGACAGTCAGTACTTCAGAACAAGGCTTTTCAATTTTAGCATCACGTGCCTATTTATCTGTTGATTGCTGATTTTCTCACTGATATTGATAATTTAGCTCTACCTTCGAATGAAAATCTTAAACAATTCTCTTCTGTTTGTTAAAATAACAATTGTTTTGTATGGGTTTACATTATCACTATCTATATAAATAAAAATGAATGGTCGTATGTTTGTCCTCTATGTGTAACTAAACCATTGACCCGATTGTGATGAAACTCTGGTGGGTTATTTTGTATACGCTGTAAACCTTTCTGGCAAAAAAAAAAAAATTATGGACTTCTGCCTCTTATGCGTTCCTAGACCATTCGAACTTAGAAACTCCTGTGTGAATTTTCATGCAGTTTTCACTAATAGAAAAATAATCTAGATAGGTAATGCGATAATACAATTTGAATATTTTGTAAAATCCCACAATAAATGTGATATACGTAAGATATTCGCCAATCGCATATTATAAACATTAATTAAAAACATCATGGGTGGTCTTATGGAACTACTATGGAATAATTACTCTTTATAAGATTTTAAAATCTGTGTACCTTCTTAGTTAATATAAATACAAGACGATACATTTGGCTCAGTCTGTATTTGCTGTGCCAGCGGTCGCGGGTTCGAGTCCCGTTGGGGGCATTCATTTGTGTGATGAACACGAATGTTTGTACTCCAGTCATGGGTGTTTATATTTATAATATGTATGTATTTAAAGTTATATATGCGTAATGTATCACCATACCGGTATACATAAAACAGACCTCGTAGCTTACCATGGAAGTATTAAAAAAAACAGATTTATATAACTTTATATAAGGAAAACAATGATAAGGCACATAGTAAATAACACTTTATGATATAATATAATCCAGTATCAGCGAAATTTGCCCCACAAAATGATATGATTGGTCCTAATAAATCGACTTGACGTCAATGAATATTGATAGGGAGTGATGACATGAAAATATGATGTGTATACTTAAAATCAAAATTTACGACGGTCGTCATTATACATATAACATTTAATCCTTTTAGTATCGATATAAATAAAAGTGAATTACCATACATTAGTCATGAAATCTCAGAAGGTATAAATTTTACAAACTTTATAGCTTAAGAGAGAGAGAGAGAGAGAGAGAGAGAGAGAGAGAGAGAGAGAGAGAGAGAGAGATTTATCTTATTTTTACTTTACTTATTTACACAGTTTTGAAACATTATAACATCTTGTTTAAAACCTAATTTATACATATAATAAAATTCTAACTGAATCAAATCTGTACATTCAATATTGAAATAGTAAAGAGATACAGAGGCCGAATATATAGTTTTCAGAATTTTTGTCTGTCTGTCTGTCTGGAAACTCATCACGAAAAAACTACTAGACAGATTTTGATGAAATTTGGTATGATGATAGCTGGGTATATCCGTCAACATATACAGGATACTTTTTACTGTGGGAAAATATCTCATCTCTGAGAAATCTACACTAACCGCTAAAAAGTATGTAGGGACGAACAAAATAGAAAAATGTGTAACATTTGAAAGTTTTACAACGTGGACCATATTATAACACAGGCTCATACACTATCTAAGAAATAATTATAATTAATAACAAAAAAAAAACAGTTAAATCTAAAAGTCCAGAATGAACTAAAAAGAAACAAACTCAAACAAAAAAAAGCAAAACAAAAAAAAATATATTTCGATATTATTTGGTTATTTGGATATTTCTAAACTAAAGTTAAACTCGGTAGATGGCACTGTCGTTAAGGATTTTTTTTATTTTTATTTCACATCTAAATTATTTCAGACAACGCCTGCCTACCGGTTCCGTTTAACTATAGAATGGTATGAGTAGATTAATTATTGTGACATTTTTTTGCTATCTCTCCTTATATTTAAAGCTGTATAAAATGATGTGTACGTAATATTGCCATGGACGAAGCAAATTTTAAATTATTCTGTTATATTACGGTATAGACTCAAACAAAATTAACAAATTGTGTTATTTGTATGTTAAATTTTCTCTTTACCAACATTCCAATAAAATAATTAAAAACATCTATACTAATATTATAAAGAGAAAAGATTTATTTTTTTGTTTGTTTGTCTGTGCCGAATAGGTTCCGAAACTACTTAATTAAATAAAAAAAAAACATGTAATTTAACAGCGAATATCCTAGTAACATAGAAAATATAGAAAGATGTTATTCTTAAGCTTCAATATATAATACTATAATATAGTGTTCGCTAGTGGTCTTGACCATAATCATTATTAACAATTTTAGGAAAACATGTATTGAAAGAATTTATCTATCTATATAAAAAAAAGCTAACTGTTTCTAAATTTTACTTATTGATGATACTAAAACTCGTACCTACATAGTTAATAAACAAAAAAAAAATCAGTTGACAAAGAGGAGAAAAAGGAACTGAACTGTTTTGTCTTTGCCTTTTTATATCTAGATGGTGCTAGCAGACCCTGTAGACAGATAATGTGTGGCACCTTAGGAGGCAAAAAAAATATGGGAGAAATCCTAAAAAAGAACTACGAAAAAAATATTAAAAATAAATATTCTGAGTACAAGTGATTTTTTTATAATTCTACTTTTATACTACCCCACTATGAAAATGTGAAAAACTACTTTCAATAGCGAAAAACATAACATACACAAAAAATCATAGAATCGAATTGAATACTCTTCCTTTTAAGACGGTAAAAAATATTCCAAGTTATATATAAAATTAATATTAACTTTTACTTTCCAAGACGCTGGATTATTTGTATAATAAAAGCTTAAAGTTCAGTTGTTCACAAACTTTTAATCACCGTACACTTGTTACTCTGATGAGCGAGTATTAAAGTTGTTCCATAAGATTATACAGATAACGGATTTTTAATTGAAATAAAGGCTTTTTACTACAAGCTCGGAATATTATAGTAAAAAAAAACAATAGGAAGGAATACATTTTTAACTTTATCATAATAACCTATAGTAGCATTATTTTTTTACATTAAATTAAAGTACTATTGTAGATGCAAAAGTTTGTGTGTATGTTTTTGTTACTCCTTAAATTTTATACTCTGACAGCTTTTGACTCGTTGATTGTGGTTTATCTATTTTAGATGCATAAAACAATGTATCTATGTTATAATACTTTCTTAGATTCACGCGAATATTTGACATTTTAATTAAAAGTATTTTTTCGGATTATTTCGCGGATTTCCCGACGTTTCGGGAACCAAAAATTAAAATTAATTAATAAAGTTTTTTTTAACATTGTAATACTTAAATATATTGCTATATTCAATGATAATATTTATTTAAAAAATAAAATTGTTTTGAATTACCACCGGCTCGGAAAGCAGTTCTGCTGAGAAGAGCCGGCAAGAAACTCAACAGTTGCTCCTTTATACATATATCGAAATTACATTTATTTTATTAATATAACATGTAGATAGCCCGCATATAAGTCAATAATACTCAATTCCACACATTTTCATCAACAAGAAACTCTTGGACCGTGTAATATGCTTTGCCCAATAAAACATTTTTAATTTTATCTTTAAATTTTTGAAAAGGCAAATCTAGGACATTTTGTGGAATCTTATAATTATATATGCGTATACTCAGGCCCACGAAGGATTTATTCACCTTTTGGAGCCGAAGTCTAGGCGTAACAAGCTTATTTCTATTCCTAGTGTTTCTTGTGTGTCTATCACTGTTTTTTTTTCATAACTATTTAGATTTTTGCGAACAAATAATATATTACACAGTATATATTGCGAAATTAATATATTCGTTTGTTTTTACCCCACAAGGTAAGGGAACACAGAGGGAGAAAGCTCAGTATTACTGCTTAACAATCTCTTACACCACGGTCAGCATATTTTCTAATATAAACAATATAATGAATCCCCAACCTCCAAAAAATATAAGTAAAATCAAAGTAAAAAAAAATCAATGTAATTTCTTCCTTATCATTATTTGCTTAGCAATTTTACATGCACACGGCTTCGCTCTACAAAATTATACAGTAATTTTAAACAAAAGACAATGGCACTGAAGTACTTAAAATGAGAATGAATCTCTGAAATAGTGGCGACAAAATATGTTTATTTAAAATTTAAAATATTCATATAAATCTAACAAAGTATTATCATGAAAAATATAAAAATAAAAGTTGAGTAAACAACGATTGTGCCAACAAAGTTTTAAATTCATTTTGAAAAACAAACAAAATACACGTGGAAATTGTTTTGTTCTTCACTTCCGTACAGATATAGTAAAAAAAAATTATATATCATTACTTATACCATTTTTTTTGTTGAAATTCTGTCTTTTTTGTTAAAGTATATAATATTTTTTTTATTATGTTAAAGCTAGCGACTCGGGTACGTGCCTAACTACGTTTTGTATTTATAATATTATATGCAGTCAGCTACCTCTTGCCAAGTTTTATAACTAACAGTAATCTGTGTTACCTGTGTACTAAATTCTATAAATATAATAAACATTATACAATATTACACACGCATTATTGTATTTATTTAGAGAGCTTTAGTATGTGCAATATACAGCTTTAAACTTTTTACATAGAGCTATTTCCCACAGGAACTTCTGTATATTCCAGGGAAAATACCATTTTTTAATGTTGGGATGTAATGTATTTACGTATAACACCTGGATATATACAGGTTATGTGGGATTCAATGGCTAGAAAAGCCAGTACTACCCACTAAAACTCAATAGATCCTCCTCCGTCTTACGCGTCGCAGAATCGTTTATGCACTCAACCACGACGCCCCGACGGCAGGTGTGCTGAAGCAGACCACACGACCATGGGGTTATTCCCGCGGTCTATTTCGCTGTCAATGAAGTACCATAAGTAACCTATAGCAATCTATATCCGAACAATCACGTGGTTCCATTAACCAATGAAGCATGAAACATAGATAAACTCAAAATCATAACAAGTTTGAATGACTTGTTACTAGCAATTAAATAAATTATATTTAAAACATATATAACATATTGTGTTTTGCAATGCAACTTTATCCAATGAAATATACCTATGTATACAAGAAGGGTTGACGTGCAATGTTTTATTATATACTAGCGACTCACCCTCGTTTCGCTCTGGTTTGTCCCTAGGTTGATTCCTCTTACAAACTTTCACCCCCCTTTTTACCCTTTTAAAGGATGATTTCTAAGATAAAAACTATTCTTTGCCCTTCCCAGGGTCTCGGACTACCTTCTTTCAAATTTCATTCAAATCATTTTAGTAGTTTCGGAGCTTATTCGGTACAAACAAACAAACAAAAAATCTTTCCACTTTATTATATTAGTAAAGATTATTATATCAGTATATCTAAATAAATAAAAATGAATGTGTTCGTATGTTTATCTTCTATGCGTTCCTAAACCATAGATCTGATTGTGATGGGTTAGGTTTCTGGTGCAAACAAAAAAATTTTCTTTGGACGTTCTTCTAAACCATTCAAGCATAGGCACCCGAGTGCAGCAAGGGTAAGTCGCTGCTAATATATGAAAAGGCAGCAGTAGCCCAGTGGTAACATGCTCGCTTTTGAAACCGAGGGAAGCGGGCTCAAAATATTTGTTAAAAAAGCAACGTTTGAACTTAGAAATGTCGAAGGTCGAGCTACTTAGGTTATGAAATGACTTTCAATGGAACACTCATTTAAAGATATACTATTTTAGGAACTAAATGTCAGTAAAGAAGACTTTGTCTATTTAAGTATCTTAACATATTGTGTAGTTATTTTTACTCAAATGTTATTATATTAATAATTATTATGTATTTAGAAATAATGTTCAATTAAGTTATAGATTATTTTTATCGATATGCTATAGGTATATGCATCATATGAGCGAAGTTGCAGCCAAAACTTATATCACTTTGAATACATACGAAACTCATGGTTCGAAGGCGCAGAATCATGCACAGAATTTCGGTTTTGACTTCTGAGTTCGACAAACCAGTGTGAAAGAATCTCGGGCCGAGATTTTATTGTTATAATTGGCCGACTCGGGACTCGAACCTAGAATTTCTAAGATCTGCAGCCCTATACGGTACCTAATGTATCAGAATCTATTACACTGATTTGGGTGTTCCAAGCCATGAGCATATGCGGAGATCAGTTGGGACTGGCTAACTGCATGTACCATTTGCCAGAACCAACCTAAAACAGTATTCACCCATCCCACGATTGTCAAGAGAATATAACTTTGTTTGCGGGGAAATGGATATTTTTGGCGACAATCTAATAGGTCTTAAAAAGGCTATATTAAAAGTTTTAAGAAAAAAAAAATTAAGATTATATTTTTGTTTTGTTTGAGTTTGTTTCTTTTTGTTTTTACTTTTAATTATTAATTATATTAGTATTATATTATTTTTATATTAATTATAATTATCTTATAAATATTATATAAGGCTGCATGTGGCATATGGTGTATGTTGTGACACCTTAAAATGTTAAACATTTTTTTTTAATTTTACATTTAGTTTTTTCAATACAACGTTATAATGTTTTTAACTACTGTGTGCCCTATTAATAAATAAATAAATAAATAAAGCATACCACTAACAATAAGCTTCACTATTCCTTGCAAGTTGTACTATATTTGAGCAACTTAAGCATTTGATAGAGTTACCATATAAAACAAGGAGGATGCGAAAAGGAGTAGGTAAATAAATGAAGGAAATTTCTACTACTAGTCTATTTGTAAGACTCAAGATAAATGGTTGCTTTTAACGCAGCACTTTCACCTTAAATAGACTGAAACACATTTGATGATTACCACAAAAATGTAGCCAGTTTAAAATAAGAATGCGAGGCTAAGGAATGATTTTCCAATTACCAGATGAAGTTATTTAAAGGAAAAATACAATATTTAAAAGTAGAAAATAGTTCTTGTAAAATTAAAATATAATTTATAGATTCATCATTTAATTTACATTATTGTAAATATATAATTTCATATAGATGATTGAAAAATAAGCCTGCAGGCTAACATCTACCTTTTTAATATGCGAAATGATTCAACAGTTATAACATTCTATTTTATGTTAGTATATATGTACGTAACCATACCAGGTCGTCAATTTTGTGTTCTTTAATAAGTAGGCTCTGAGCTTTGAACAAACTTTGAAAAAACTTCACAACTAATAGATCTTTTGTCCACAATAATATATTTTCCTATACTTTCAACTAAGCGAACAAAGTTGTGCCACAAAATACAATAGGTTCTATTGTACTCCGCAAAACAAGACGAGAATTAATACTACTAACTGTCATTGTCTTTGTCTCCTTGTCATTCTATAAGTACTTATATATCAAATCTATACTAATTAATATTATAAAGCTGAAGAGTTTGTTTGTTTGTTTGTTTAGTTGAACGCGCTAACCTCAGGAACTACAAATCCGATTTGATTTTTTTTTTATATTAGATAGCCCGTTAACTGAGAAAGGCTATAGGCTGTATATTATCCCGGATATAGCGATATGCATTGACTAGTGATAATCAGAAAGTAGCAACAACCGTATGGTCGATATGAACATTCAACCCAGCTAGGAATCGAACTAGAGATCTTTGTCAAAGACAGGCATTTCTTATACAGTTCAGCTCAGACCAAACTCATTTAAAATAATCAACTTTTGAAATAATCAAAAGTCGTTAAATAAAGGATGGCGGATAATAGACTTAGCTGGTATATTTTATGGGATTTTAACCCTAATAAGATTTGATGGTGTCATCTGGAAATGTCATAAAATAAAATATAAAGTATCTTACTAGATTATACAACTAGATAACCAGGCAGTAAAATCTTATATAACTTAAGAATAAACTATGATTAAAAACAGAAAGTACGTTTTAGTTTGCACTTAAAATTTCGTAATGAATTTGTCCTATTATTGGAAAATTATTATATATTCAAATGTATTCAAATTTGAGGGGGAATGAGAGGGTTGCTAATAATCATTTCCTATTCTCAATCGTCATCAGCTCAACTTAATGGCAGTAATTTACTGTAGTACAAGCAATGAACTCGATGAGATTTCCCATGAGCAATATAAATGGAAGCTTAAGCATTGATTTCCGCATATCTAACTCCATCAAAAACCATCTTCTATATTTTTCATCCCTTATTAAACCTTTTTAAGGTTGCATTTTCAAAAATCTTTACTAAGTGTTTGTTATCTTTCATTATATAGGGACTCCTGTGAAAAAGCGGTTCGAAAATTTTTCTTTGGTATTGGCAGTAGCAAACTACAGGCATATTTTTTTTTAAAGTAGCGGCGCACAATTAACCTGGTATGAATAGATAAAGAATATTAATAAACAAATAATACCGGCAACATAGTCTTCTAAAATGTCACGTTTTTGAGATATTCTCAGGTAAACGTTGCTTATATGAGATCTGTGGAATTTTTTGGATTGTCATCATACTGATATGGCGAAATCTTTTTCATCCTTTGAATATCTCGATAACGTGACAATTTTTTTTTATTTCAATATATTGCTGATACTTTATGTTTATTTAAGTGACTTCTATTCATGTATACTTGTTTGTATAAAAGGCAGAATGTTTACAATGTCATAAGGGAGGGGTTCCTTATACTTCCAGACTTAGAGTCAGTCAATGTTGGAGTTTTATGAAGCACATCACCTGAATAAGAAACACTTGTAAAATCTTTAATGGATGTTAAGGGAAGGTAGATAAACATTGATATCCTAAATTAATATAGTTTGTTACTTTGTTAATTTTAAACAAGCTCTACTAATATTTAATAAAACAGCTTTCTATATAAATATTTCATATATTTTTATATTTTATAAAACTAAATAACAGAAAAAATATGTTTTATATTAGAAAAAGCTCATAAATTAGCTGAACTTAAGCTCTTAAGTTGATACAAAGTTGTCATAACAATTGTTATCTGAACTGTTCTCCTTAATTTTAAGAGAAGACGACATTACTAACACTGTGTGAAGGTGGGTTGAGTATATGATACCCCAGATATTAAAACATGTAACTGAATAATATAAATATAATATAGATATATAGATTCGTTAATGGATCATTTCGGCCGAATTTTCTAAGTGCATAATTTATGTGATAACTTTAATATCATACACTCCACCATACATGATAAAGGATACATTTTATATTACCTTTTTTGTTGCTTTATGTTTTTTGTTCCATTTCAAAAAAATGTTTCATTTCAAAAAAAAAAAAAAGAAAAAAAAGGGCTGAATACACATACATGTTTTCATGTAAGCATGTATTTCATATTAAATGTACTTGATATCTAAGTTACTTCTACGCGACATTGTCGAAGTAAATTGTGCCCAAATGGTACTATTAGGAGCGATTGAACAAATGTAAATAAACAAAATTGTAACATGAAACGTACTAATATGACAGACAACCTTAAATCAGCTATATTCAAATATTTAAAAAAGCTTTAGGATGATGTAAAAGAATTATTTATTTAGCTCTTTCTGTCTGATTTAATACATTCTGAGGGGACAGCAATGGGTACTTTATCTAACACTCGGTATGTTTTTGGCATACTAATTTCTTCTGATTCATATATTGTGGTAGCTTTGATGCCGTTTGCTCCTAGTTTTATTATTATGTTGAAATATTCTTAAGTTTTTGATCGTACATTAGTGTTAGAAGAGTTTTTTTTTTAAGTATTTGTATTTTTTTTTATATTATAAAAATAAAATTATATGAAAATATGTTTTAATTGATTCTATTTATTACTAGTTGCAATATTGTAGTCCTATTTATAATTCACGTATAGTATAAATTCGATATTTTCGTATTACTTTTGATATAAATCGCAATTGACACCCCTCGTGTAAGACGGAAGATTTAGTCATGTCTAATCCAATATATAAATATCTGGTGTCACGGTATTTGTGGTCGTACTCCTTCGAAACGGCTCGACCGATTTTAATGTTATTTTTTGTATATTCGGTATGTATGAGAATAGGTCGTAAATTTTTTTTCACCCTACTACCCCCACCCTTCATTTTTTAATCGTGACTATAGTATTTTTGTATGAAAAATATTATATTAATATAATTATATAAATACATAGCGACGAACCCGAGAAAAGTGAGGGTGAATCGCTGTATAACATAAAGCCAAAAGTTTTTTTGTAGATTAAAAGCGGGCAAAGCCGCGGGTTCTGCTATTATTATATAAAACCAAATATATAGAATTTATTTTTATAATAACATCGTCCACTATATAACGTACCTAATAGCCTCATTTCTAAGCGAATAAACTTGTGCTGAACAATAGCTCGACCCATTGTGCCGTAAACACTAAATCAATGTCAAAAACATGTGACGTACGACAAGTACTATTCGAACAATTAAAACTAGAAACTTCTCGAATGAAAACTTGTAAAACCAAATTATATTGTAACAATATGATTAAATGACTGTGAAAATGAATTCTTTTTCTTTATTTTACTTTTCTAATTTAAAATACTGCGATTTTATTAAATGTTATTTGAAGTTCTAACTTAGAGATTTTAACTTTTTATAAGTTAACACACATACATACGTACATATTGTATATACATAATATATTTCATTTATGGAAAAACCTTATTGTAATTTTTACAGCAAGACTCAAACTCAAAGTAAATTCAAAACTTCCCAAGTTTAACGCAAGACATAACACATAGATTCGGACAAAAAATTATTATGTCAGTTGATTATTGTAAAATGTGGTTTTTATATTATGTAGTATCTACTAAGTAATCGGGCTAGACTAACACAATCTAATTAGGAATACATTCAGATAATGAAAATAGCGATCCCCTGCCGCTTCAGATATGCTTCGTTAGGAAAATTCATCTGTATCTAGTATAAAAGACTCTACAAGTAACTCAGATTTCACATACAGTAACCAACTATCACTACATACTGTAAACAAAAGAAATCCCATCAAGATGTATGGAAAAATCTTAGTTATCTTCATTGCAGTTATATTTTCGTGTTACATCGATCAATTTATTGCGAGTCCAGCGATTATGGCGTATAATCCTATGGAAATATGTTTTGACAATTGTGCACAATGTAAGAAGATGCTGGGCGCGTGGTTCGAAGGACCCCTTTGTGCCGAATCCTGTATCCAATTTAAAGGGAAGTTGATTCCTGACTGTGAAGATTTAGCTTCGATTGCTCCTTTTCTAAACAAGCTTTAAGAAATACAATTTTCTACAGATTTTTCTTAAACGAATGTATATGTTATATGGAATTATGTTACTTTAGATCATGTTTTAATATTTATAAGCTATGGATTTTGTAAAGCAAAATAAATCTAGACATCTTTAATATTTATACTTATCATGTTTTTTTATTAAAAGCTCTTCATCTTCAATATTGTTAAAAGAAGTTGAAAGAAGCCTTATTAATCTAAGTAAGAGGCTCTTAGTCGTATATAAGTTAACTCAATGAAAAATTTTCATATGTAAGTTTTATTTTATCAGACCCTTTTAGGTTTAGAACTAAAGGCTTGTACTAATATAATAGCATACACGATTTAAAGCGTTAGAGTTAACTTTACACAATTGGTCAAAGTTATTTGTATTTTTAACTGCATTTAGAAATGGTGGAATTGCTCAATTTTGTGTATTTTACATGAGATCTATTTATTAAAACTAACGTACGAACAAATAGACAGACAGACAAAAAATTTAAAAATTAATTTTCTTTTATAAGTAAAAAGCTGTTATTTTGACATTGCAAACTGACACCTCAATTTTATTTGTTTGTATAGGTAAATAAGAAAGGCATCTGAGCGAAGCGAGGGTAAGTCGCTACGTATATTTAAGCTAGCGGCTTACCCTCGCTTGCTCTGGTTCGTCCCTAGGTTGATTCCCAATACAAACTTTCATCCCCATTTTCATCCCCTTAAGGGATGATTTATATTAATATGTCCTGCCCAGGATCTCAAACTATCTTCTTACCAAATTTCATTTAAATTGGTTCAGTAGATCTAGAGATTACCTTACAAACTCACAAACTTTATCTCTTTATAATATTAGTATAGATAAACTACGCGGGTGAAGCCGTAGACAAACGCTAGTAATATAATAAAACAAAACGTACAGAGGTACAGTTTTATATATTTTCGTAAGAAGTTTTCGTTTCGTCAATTTCGGAGCAGTACAAAGAGCCCGTTTTAATTAAAAATAAACTCGAGCTTCATATTAATTCCAATTTGTGGTTGAATCAGAGAAATAAAAATATATTCGAAGCGTAAAACTGAAATGTAATGCTTATGAATAATAACTATTGTGAAATCATAATAAAAGAATGTAAGTTATTTTGTTTGTAATAAACAAGTTAATCTAAATAATATTTAACTTGTGAATTATCTCCTTATGTTTCTTTCCTAGATTAAATTTGCAGGAATTTCGCTTATCATCATCACCACGTCATCATTTGAGGGGATAATAGGAAGAGGTAATGGGAGTGAGATAGGGGATGCTGTAGCCTTACTGGGCTCTGACTTAGTGAGACGGATCAAAATGGATACAAGGTCATATAGAAGCCAAAACTTATTCCTAAAGCCTTACAGAAACTTATGTTAATGTTACGTACGTACGTACGTAATGTATTCACTAATTTTATGTGTTTTTACCCATTTCTTTATTGCAGTTTCCATAGTATGCTTGGTTTGATAATCTACACACGATAGGCGTGTCATATGAAAAAAAACCTAATAAATTGTATTTGAAAATAAATTTGTATAACGCCTTAAAAATACATAACGATAGATATAAACTTTTCCCTTAAAATCCCAGTAGAACCACTACCCAACACGCAATATTTTAATATGTATTTATATATTCCGCCATTTTTAACATCCCACTGTTGGGCGTGGGTCGCGGAACTCTTTTTATACATGAAAAAAATTATAACCAATCAGTATAATTATACCACCGTACTAAATATAAGCTATGGTCGCTTACATTGACCCTAATATGATAAACTTAAACGATTTTCTAGCCATAACAATATCCTTAACTCCCTATAAATAAAGATCCGCGTAAATATTATATAGACGGCAAGCAATCTACACGGAACATAACATTAAGTGTTATTGCCTTAGGTTGAATTTGGGGCGGGAATTATGTACGCAATGAAAATTGACTCGATAAGCTTTTATGATGTATATTTGTATATAGATAATATGGAATGTATGATTTAACGATTTTATGTATTAGCGAAACTGATATTCTATAATCGATATCGCTAATAGAAAGATATAAAGGAATGACCGTCTAAATAATGTCAATATTACATATTGTTTTTATTACAAATGTCGAATGTAGATCACTAATGTCGTTAACGATTCGCTATCGCAATTTTTGTGAAAAGTGCAAGGGATTGAAAACTAAAACAAAAAATAATTTATATAATGTCACGTGGTCAGATTATGCCTTTTCATAATATTGTTTTTTTGTTTTCTATTATCGTTATCGAATGTAGAATTTAGTGGGTTCGATTCGCGCTTGAGTCTTA
Organism: Argynnis bischoffii washingtonia; assembly: GCA_033884665.1. Classification (NCBI taxonomy): domain Eukaryota; kingdom Metazoa; phylum Arthropoda; class Insecta; order Lepidoptera; family Nymphalidae; genus Argynnis; species Argynnis bischoffii. Next base: position 1,552,297 of record CM066629.1, on the reverse strand, counting down.
TTTAGTAAAGTAAAATGATGTGATAAGAAAAGCTACTTTAAGTATTTTAATTATTATTTAAAATAACAACATTAATGTATTTTATTATATAATATTAAAAGCATGATCCTCTTATTCTATCGCCTTCTTATACAAGCTTTAGGTAAAAGCTCTTGGCCTAATTGCTTACCTTGTGAATAACATATCAGTTATAAATTTAACTAAAAATAAATTTCTTTTAGCTTTATTTTTATACTAGCGAAACACCCTCGCTCCGCCCGGGTTCATCTCTAAATTAATATTTAGTATAGATTTCTCAGAGATGAGGTATTTTCCCGCAGTAAAAGTATCCAATATGTTGACTCGGATAACCAACTATCATTATACTAAATTTCATTAAAATCTGTCCAGTGAATTTCTCGTGATGCGGTTACAGACAGACAGACAAAAATTCTAATAACTATAAATTCGGCCTCTGCTTTCATAATATGTTAATTTGAAATTTCTGACTGCCTCGGTGGTGTAGTGGCTAGCACGTATGACTGCACATCGAGGAGTTCTGGGTTCGAGTTCCGAGTTGGGCCAAGTTTAGTTTAGTATTGAGTCTTTCTGTATAGTAAGCCTCAGTAACAGCCCGGAGTTGGGAAGTTGGCGGTGTTTCACCCCCGTGCCTCGGAGAGCACGTAAAGCCGTCGGTCCTGCGCCGACACTCTCACTGGTCGTGTCTCGTGTCGTTCCACCGGAGTATGAGAGTGACAGGAATAGAGAATGCACGTTGTGTCTGCGCGTACACTTGTGGCTAGTCTCAATGAGACTGGCCGCGCTGGCCGTAGTTGGTCGGGAGGTCATTATTATTATTATTATTATTTTATGAGTTATATTTTAAAATCATACCTTAGTCAATTACCAAAATTAATTTAATCCACCGAAACAAGTTCGAATTTCCCTAAATTCACCCGAATACACACTAAATAGAAGGTGTTTGTATAAAGGCAGGGAGAAATAAATACAAAACTAACACAAAACATATTATAACTTTGTTAGCAGCGTAGCACCTTGTTGCCGCGTCAAAATTCGTTTTCCCACTCTTCACTAAATAAACGAAAATAGAAGTGTGTAAAACTTTTAATTAACATAGCACGATTTCAGTTTGCACTTTTTCATACGAAAGATCGTACGGTCCGAATACTCCCGTTTGTTTTGCTAATTTTTTAATTTTTACTCAAACAAATAGTTTTTGGGAGTAAAATTGTTAGTATAATCACATTGTTGTTATTGTGCTGATAAATAAATAAATATAAATATGTTGGGACATTAACTCATCACCATCTAGTTCCATGGTAAGCTACGAGGCTTGTGTTATGGATATCAGATAGTTGTGTATAAACTATCTGATATATAATACACATATATAACTTTAAATACATACATATTATAAATATAAACACGCATGACTGGAGTAAAAACATTCGTGCTCATCATACAAATGGACCCAGCGGGACTCGAACCCGCGACCACTGGCACAACAAGTAGGATCACTAACAACAGGATCATAATTTATTATTTATAATTATTTTTATTTTCATATTATAATTAAATAATATTTAATATAAGTCGTATTAAAGATACAAATAATGGGGCTAGTGTTATAAATGTAAAAGTGTGTATGTATGTTGGTTTACTCATCACGCAGAAACAGCTGGTCAGATTAGGATGAAATTTAGTACACATACAGTGCACATATGACTTAGGGTAATACATACACTTGCTACTGTCAGGCACCTAGAGATGCACCCAAGCGAAATGAAGCTAAACTGCTATATATATTACTAGCGACTCACCCTCACTTTGCTCGGGTTCGCCCCTAGGTTGATTCCCATACAAACTTTCACCCCTTTTTTCACCCCTTTAAGGGATGATTTTCGGAATAAAAAATATCCTGTCTTTTCCAGGGTCTCAAACTATCTTTTTACCACATCTAAATCGGTCCAGTAGTTTTTGAGTTTATTCGTTATAAACATACAAATCTTTCCTCATTATAATAGTAGTGTAGGTAAAAGTTTAGATTAGAATAATTCAAGATATGGATATAGTATTTCAGGCATTAGATTTCTTAGATTGTTGACATCAACATCGGCGCCATGTATTCGTTGGTGTACGTCGCCATTACGCCAAAGTCGCTATGCACTATTATAAATACGGAAGTTTGTATGTATGTATGTATGCTTATATATTTGTTACTCCTACACGCTTAAACGGCTGGACGAATTTGGATGATATTTAGTATACAGATAGATTAAAACTGTGAATCACTAAATACTGAGCCAATAATTAGGAATTATATTTATTTTATCAGAAAATTATTGAATTAGTTATTCGATTACGATATACTGATAGACTTAGCTCTACATGAGATTTCATAGTTTTTCGAGATGATCCTTATAGGGTTGGCGTTTGGCGAACTTTTTGCATTTTAATGTCTTGATAGAATTAAAATTTTCCTAATACACAAGGTTATGTTCTGTTACCTCAATAGATACTAATATTTGATAAGTTATACTTAATCTTACTAATGTTACTAATATTATCAATGTCACTAATCTATACTAATGGGTATTATAAATGTGAAAGTTTGTGAGTATAGATGTTTGTTACTCTGTCACGCCAGAACGTCTGAACGAATCTGGTTAAAATTTGGCACAGAGATTGATTATAGTTTGGAATAATACATAGGTTACTTTTTATCCTGGAAAAATAAACGGTTCTCGAGGGATAGATATGTTTTTGTTTTTTTAGAGGCGAACCCGAGCGAAGCGAGGGTGAGCCGCTAGTATTATAAATGTGAAAGTTTACATGGATTTTTGTTACTCAATCACGCCAGAATGGCTGAACGAATCTGGATGAAATTTGGCACAGAGATAGATTATAGTCAAGAATAGTACATAGGCTACTTTTAATCCTAGAAAAATGTACGGGTTCTGTGGGATAGATTTATTTTTGTTTTTATAGTCTTGCTAGTTTATAATACTTCTATTGAAGTAAAATAATAGCAAAAATATATAAACAGACAAAGACGTGGTACTTTGTAAAGATAAAAAGCATCAAAACTTCCTTATTATAACGATAACAAGATCTTTGAATTGTTCAATAAGTATATAAAGAATACGATAACTTGTAAAATATTTGATGATTTTTATACGCCTTGCGAAAGAGAGTTACAATAAAATTTATGAACTTTCAAAGAAGTTTAAATCGCAGGCATTTTGCCAACATCCAGTCCACTCGTAGTTATCCCAGATATAGAATAAAGCATTCGTAAAGTTTCTTTAGAAGAATTCGCCGAGCGACGTTAAGAAAAAGTTATAAAGGTCATATTTACTAAGCAGTACTTTAAACAAGCTAGAAATTGTTCATATTATTTGAGTTTAAAAAACACACCACGAAAGAAAGATCGCACTATATATGTATGTATATATATATATATATATATATATATATATATATATATATATATATATATATATATATATATATATATATATACTGCTATAATGAATACATAATATTGTACGTAATATGATATGTGTGTGTTGTTACTTCATCAAGTCACAACGGCTGAACAGATTTGAGTGAAATTCATAATGGAGATAACTTACATAGTAAATTAACGCATAGGATACTTAATAACGACAATACTAGTGAAGCCGGAAGAAAAGATACTAATATAACATGCTTGATTGACTTTGGATACTTTTCTATAATCATTTATTTTAAGTTGTAATTCTGTATACTTAATATTATTTTACACTTACATCTGATTATATTAACATATTAAGTTAATAAGATTTTTATTAAAAAGGTGGAATCATATTAAAAAAAAAACACCGTATAGATAGCATAAGCAAATATTTTGTAGCCTTTTAATAAATATTAAGTATATGTTTAGACTTATTATAAGTATTTATTATATGTTTAGATTTATTATAAGAAATTACTTATAATTATTTTCAGGAATAATGAAATTCTCAAAAATCTTCTCAAAGGACTTTAAAGCGTTGTCAAAATCAGGCCATATCAAAGGAGGGCAATGAGAGCCAAATCATCTACTCGTAGCCTTTATAGAATCGCCGGGCAAAGTTTGTGCAGTAAATCAATATTCAATAGTGACGTTCTTATTACCTTGTAATAAACTTATCGATAAAATCTCAATCATTAAATCTTTATTGAAGTTTTTAGTAGAAGTTTCACTTTTTTATATATTATTTACGTAATTTAAGCAAATACAATAAAAATATGAAAGAATTATTAAAATATTTCAACAGATGAAAAAGTTATGTAGCTTCAAAGTTGCGCTTGTAAGAATAATTTCGTAATGTCATACGACTTGAACGACCGAAATTTTAATTATTTTCTCAGTAATTATTTGATAGATTTAAAAAAAAAAACTGATTTATTAGTTTTGACTATATTATAATTCCATTGCGTTAAATGTGAAATTATCAAAATCGGGAAACTTCTCCATTGATATATTGAACAATGTGGACTTATGTCTATAAGAGAATTTCTAACCAGCGATTATCTCATATATGAGTCTATTATATTATGTTTTTTTTTTATGACATTCAGTGACAAACAAGCAGACAGACCACCTGATGGAAAGCAGCACCTGTCGCCCATAACACCTACGGTTCATGCACTTAGGTTTTAAGTAACAAAAATGCAGAACCACAGGTGCGTTGTCACTGTGAGGACTAAGATGATATGCCTCTTGCCTGTAATTGCGCTGGCTACCTTATCCTTCAAACCGGAACACAACAATGCAATCATTGTTGCTTGGCGGCAGAAATAGATAAGGGGGTGGTACCCATCCAGTCGGACTCCTCAGGCTTGACAGAGTCCTACCACCGGTATTATGTATGCTATTTTTATAATCTAATACGACTCTAATAACTAACTCTCACTTTGCTCAGGCGCATCTATAGGTACAGTTTTACCCCATAAATAATAAATAGAATTTAATTCAAGGGTCAATAAACTATGCAAAATCATGCTGATACGTTATTCTGTCGTTGTCTGAATACTTTTTAACTGAAAAGGTATTTACTTCAAAATTATTTAAAATGTAATTATTGCATCCTTAGAGGTTAGATTTGGTTTTTTTTTCAATTTCGATACCCTTGAGTTATAATTACCTGTTAATTTAAAAAATGATTATGAAAATTGATTAATAATGGGCGGTGATATAGCTTAATATATTCACAAAAATACAGACAAATAATAAGAAAAAATAATATACAAAAAAATTAAGCACCTAATTTTTGAAATTGATAAAAAAATACAAACGAACGAATTAACAAACTGACTTTTACATTTATAATATTAAGTAAAGGTTATTTATTGGACACGCTTATAAGACAAAGAATTGAGTTGATTAAACACAATATATACTCATAATAAGCGTGAATAAGTAATAAAACATGAAATTTAATTTTTTATCGTTTCACGCTATAATTTGCTAGTTCTTTAGATAAAATATAGTATTTTTCTGTAACTCTTTTATTTTTGCCGACAACTAAAGGTCTAATAACACTTTATTATCTACGTTTATTATGGTTCTAAAAATATATATTGCTCAAAAGAACAATACCTATTTTGATAGACAATTCCTTTTCTGAACAGTTAACATGAATAAAAATATTTTATAACCGGTAAGTCAATATAAAATTATATAATATACTAATATATAAAGCTAAATATTCTTTTTTGTAAAAATTTTTTGGCATTTTGCTTTTTGTCAGCTTCGTCCGTGTACAAAGTTCCGATCGCTACCAAACTTCATTTCCAACAACATGAAAATTTCATCAAAATCGCTCCTGCTGTTTTAGAGTTCATAGGGAACATACATACGCACATCGATTTTTATATAATATAATATAGATATAAATATTATGAGTAGAGGAGAGTTAAATGTTATCTTAACCGTTAAATGTCACGCTACAACTCTAAGAAGCCAAGCAATTATATATCACAAATATAAGGACATAGCCGCGAGCAAAATTAGTAACTGTGTAAATATAATTGAAATGTCTGTTTGTGCTTATATCGACAACTGAAAGGAACATCATTGTAACTCAGTATTGTAGTAATTTAGAATTCGGACTTTGAATATTATATGAAAAATTAATTTTATTTATATGTACGTAAGAGTTACAATGTTATATTTTATGGGGTTCACTATGATTACTAGCCAGATGCCAAAGTGGATACAAGAATTAACCCCTTACGGAACACGTACACAACGGCGTATCAGTTAACAATTGATTTCTTAGAAATTATGCAGGAGGGGTTTTTGTTTATTATTTTATTATTAGGTTTTTTTTATTATTTTGTTATTAGTAGGTTTTGTGTTTATTAGTTTATTATTATTTTATGTTTTGTTTTGAGAAGTTGAAGTTGGTTCAAAATACTAACTAATATTCTTACTATACTATTATATACTGTAAGATTAGATGCAGATAGATTATGCATATATTTTTTTATATCTCTCAATTAATTGGTTTTGGGATAAAACTAATGTCCTTGCAAAATTTTATCGAAATCTGTTACGCTGTCTATATGTAAAAAGGTAAGAAACAGACAAACGGAAATATATCATATTAGAATTGGAATGAAGATCTTTCAGTTGTTTAATAGATTAGTTATATATATAATATCACAATACTAGGAAAATATAACTTTGTAATTTTCCTAGCTTAGTATTACTTCGTTTTAGTACTCATTTGTCCAAACAACCATTTTACCGAAAAAGTTTTTAATACAGAATTATTGACTTAAATGTCAATTCTATTGGTATTAAATACATATTTACTTTAAATATCCGGGAAAACGTATTTTATCTTTAGATGTTTATTTATCTTAGAAATAAAACTTTGTTTATAAAATAGAGGAAAAGCTCTCTGCTGTAAAGTATAACAAGTATTGGTAGTTTGAACAAATATAAGCTTTAAGACGATGGTTAGTACTGAGTCTTAAAACAGTAAGCCCATAAGATTAGTTACTGTATAGACATAATTATAAGAGAGTATTTATCCCGTATACATATGTATAGTGAATCCTTAAGCAAAAACCACTAGATAGCTTTTAGGAAACTTTGTTGTTTGAAACTTAACCAACGCTTGCTTAACTTACGAGTATGTAGTATAACTTGAATAATTATAACAGAATCCTATGTTGTATTTATAATTCTACTTTTTAAATACTTCTCTCCCTTTTTCTTCTCATTAAATATTACTAATATTTAATTTCCATTTAAAAAAAACTAAATAAAAATATGATATTAGAAAAAAATATCGATAACAGGTAAAGCTTCCAAGCACATCACTAATATTTAGTCAATAAGAATATTTTACTGCAATCAGTCGTACAGTTTGTTTGAACGATTTCATTTTTCCATGCAAAATTCTTTTGATCTTTTGAAATCAGGGTTGTTCAAATCGTATTTGACTAAAACATGTGAAAGGTTGTGCTAACAGAGTGATTGGTTCTTTATATACTGAGTTTTATTTACTTATAGAAATTTTAAAAATGTTTCACATATATATATATATATATATATATATATATATATATATATATATATATATATATATATATATATATATATATATATATACTATTACATATATATCGACTAAGCTTATATTTTAAAATTCACTTAATATATAAGTTTATTTTAGGATATTTTTTTAATTAAAAACTTACCACAGTAGCGAGAAGAGCTAAAAAGAGTAGTAGAATCCTCGTCGCCATTTTGTCAAGTGTTGACTGGTGTCATATTATTTCAAGGCATGTTCCCCTGAAACAAACATACATATGTTATTGTAGTACACTGTTTAGTAATAGCTTTATATATAATTTTCATTAGAATAGGTACTAATTAGGTCTAATAGTGCTGTAGTGTTTGCGCAAGTGATCCTACGATGCACCCTTGCATTGCGGGGACGGGTTCCGCTGTGGGTTTTAGTGAGTAGGAGTCGAACCCCTGTCCGTTAACGGCCGACACCATGACGAGTGTCTCGAGTGACATCAAAAAAAGGTACTAATTAATTTTGGACTTTTTTCTAGACAATATCTATGGAAATTAATAAAACTAGTCTTAAAATTATGAGTAACAAGATAACAATTATTATAAAAAAATTATATTATAAAAATTCCTCAAAAAAAAAATGAATATAATTAAATTGTAAGCTAACAAATTTTATTCTGTCTATTTATACAGAAATTGACACTTATACGTTTCCAATCTCAGTAAAGCAAAGTAAAAATGCAAAAAATACTGAAAATGTCAAAGACACTTTGTAAACGAAATACAATTTATATTCGTAAATATATTGTGTATGTATACAATAATGCAAAATATCAAAACAACTATTTATCAAGAGCGACACGCAAACGCTATCAAGGGAGTGCAGTCGTTTCATAGAAAAATATCAAAATTCAAACAAATAGCCGCTTAAAACACAACAGTATCATTTAGAGTCTAATTTTAATTGTTCTTTTGATTTATACTGTTACTAGCGCCTCACCCTCGCTTCGCTTCGGGTTCGTCCCAAGACAAAAACAAATTTATCCCACGGGACCCGTACTCTTTTCCGGGATGATAATAGCCAATAGCCTTCCTCAGTTAACGCGCTATCAAATGCAAAAAGAATTTTTCAAATCGGATCAGTAGTTCCTGAGATTAGCGCGGTCAACCAAACAAACAAACAAACTCTTCAGCTTTATAATATTAGTATAGATAACATTTTCTTTAGGACTTTTATTGTACGGGAAATACTTTTAGATCCGGGATAAATATAATTTTATGTTAATGTGTAATAAAATAACAAACAGACATACAAACACAGACACTCTCGCAATCCAATTCAGATTCAAAATATTTTACTCAGCATATTTTTATTACATTTTTTACTAAACGTTATGAGTCTGATACCAATTCTGGAAGAAGAAGCCGTAGACCTGAGAAAAACTAGTGAAAGAAACTCAACGGGGCTTAATTTATTTTCTTTTTTGCAGTTAAATTATAGATTACAATAATTATACAAAACTGAAGCAGCCTGGAGGCGATCACATCATTCCTAAGGCGTACCATTTATATATTTAATAAAATTCTAACGGAGTCGAATGTGCACATTACATATTTTTGGAAAATCTTATTGCAATAGTCATTATTATCGATACAGAGGCCGAATCTATAGTATTTAAATTATTTGTCTGTCTGTCTGTGACCGCATCACGAGAAAATCACTGGACAGATTTTGATAGGTATGATGATAACTGGTTATCTAGGTCAACATATAGGATACTTTTTACTGCGGGAAAATATCTGAGAAATCTATACGAAACGTTAAAACGTAATTAGGGACGAAGTCGCTAGTCTTCTATAAAATCATGGATTGTATAATAAACTTTAGCACACAAGTGTTAATACTTTCTTAGATTTACGCGAATATTTGACATTTCAAAATAAAACTATCTTTTCGGATTATTTCGCGAATTTATTATGATTTTTGGTTCCCGACGTTTCGATTGCTTTACAGCAATCATGGTCACGGGAGAGACTAAGGTGTTAGATGTCTCAATGGCATTATATTGTTACAGATCGAAACGTCGGGAACCAAAAATCATAATAAATTCGCGAAATAATCCGAAAAGATAGTTTTATTTTGAAACACACAAATGTTCCTTAACAACAATATAATTACAGGAAGAACAAAATTTATGAGTAAACTTATATATCTTGCCACTTGTATTATTACAGTAATTAGTACTTTAAAAATAACAATGTAGGGGAACAATAGTTAACAAGCTAACCCAGAACTTACAAACGTTTTGTCGTGTTTGTTATCAACTTAACCCGTATGAGGCGGACGCACGATTGTGAGGCGGTCTCTCGAGACCCATTACTGGTTCTTTGGTTTGGATAAAATATATGGCCAGATTTGAAGCCATTTTGTAATAAATGTATTTCGATCATTTACGTAATAGTAATATCACAGTAAAAATCCTTAATCTAACGAAAGTGTTGTTAAATGTAAGGGTTTTCAAAAATATTATTTTTCGTTGCGAATAGTTTTAAATTTGAAGTATTGTAGTGCCATTTGAACTGCTTCGGTAGTCTAGCAGCTAGCATAAATGTTTGGAGATTCGAAGGGCGTGGGTCTAAAAGTTGAAATAGGGTTTTTCTGTTAAGAAATTCCCAATAACAGCCAGGACTTAGGACGTTAGCGATATCGTACCCTGTACCTGGAAAAACATAGAACCGTCGATCCCGCGCCTAATTTTTAACCAGTCATTTCAAATTGTTATTCTTGTGTTACTGAACTTTTAGTGTGAGAAGAATAAAGAGTATACATTCGTTAGCTAAATTATTATCTCCTACGCATTAAACTAGTCTCAATGAGGTTGATCACTGGCCAGAATCGGTCAATAGGATATTTTATTAATATTCATACTTTTACGGATTTGACACATTTTAAATCATACCTACATACATACATAGGAGCCTACATACATACATACATACATACATAGGAGAGAGGGAGCTACAGTCGCTCTGTTGACATCGAATTTATTGTGATCTGCTTAGTTAAATCTATTACAACTAAAATAGTGCCGAAAATCTTATTAAAAAAAGTTAAAAAGCGAGAATATGTGTAAAACTATAATGTGTAAATATAAACTAGCATAAATATAGTGAAATAGTATCAAAAATATCAAAATTACACACTCCGCTTCGTAACTGAAATTCGTTACGTCTCAAGAAGTATCAGATATTGGACAATTTAACACTGTGAGTAAGGTGAAAAATCATCTAAATTTAAATTTCAAGAGTGAAAATAGTGCTAATACAAAGTTTTAAATTATCCTAACCTTAAATGAAATAAAATCTTAGTCATTATTACAAGGAACATACAGCGCCATCTACTGCCGAGTAGCAAAAGCACTTCAACATTACAGATAACATAGTAAATCACAGATAATATAAGGAAATACTAAATAAGATTCTCAAGTAACGCCATCTATCGGGGAGTAGAAAAACTAAAAATGGAAGAATTAAAATTTATATTAGAAAAAATACAAATCGATATGCAAGAAATAAAACAACAACAGAAAAATCAAAACAACGAAATGCTAACAATGAAAGAAGAAATAATTGCAAATTTTAATAGTACTATTGAGAAAAAGTTTGTTCTTTTAGAAGATAAGTATCACAGTATAGAGGAAAAGATGGAAAACCAAGAGCGCAGATTGTATTATTTAGAAAAACAGGCCCGACAACGTAATTTAATATTTTTTGGTGTAGAAGAAGTCGACAACAACTATTTTGAGACAGAAAACTTAATCATACAACTGATTAAAAACAAATTACAAATTAATATCGACAAGAATGATATAGAATCTTGTAGAAGAATGGGAAAAAAATCAACCAAAGTTCGTCCACTTATTGTTACTTTCACTACATTAGGGAAAAAGATAGAAATTTTAACCAACAAAAAGAAACTATCTGACACAGTGTACTATATTAAAGAAGACTATCCTGATTATGTTTTGAATAAAAGAAAGGAGCTAAGAACTCAACAAAAAATTGAAATAGATAAAGGTAATAAAGCTATTATAAAATATGATAAACTGTTTATAATAAAAAAGAAAAATGAACACCCCACTAACAAGAAACGGAATTTATCAGTATCACCAACAGACAACCAAAACAACAAGAAAAATATATCTTCTTCATATCAAGCTCAAAAGAAAAATAAAACATCTATGGCCTCTTTCGTAACAACAACTAAAAAGTCTACAATCTTACCTAAACAAATTGAAAAATCAAGCAGCACGTCTGAAGTAAGTAATAATAAAGAAATATAGCAAACAGAAAAGGCCCCTCTCCGCCATTCTTTCCCAACACGGCTGGTCCCCGCGGGAATTACAGACCAACACCCTCTAACAGCAAAGTGTCCAAAACAAGAAACGAATGCTAAACGATCTCACAGCTTGTCAGTGGACCTTAGTCCACTCAATAAAAAATATAATATAGACAGTCGGATTAAAAAAGAAACTAGGAGTCCCACTCTACAAATAGCTACTTTAAATACCAGTACACTTAGAACTGAAGAAAGCCTAGAGGAACTGGAACTTGCCTTAAAAAGATTAAAATGGGACATACTTGGTATAAGCGAAATGCGAAGGCTCGGAGAATCCATTGAAGAACGATCAAGTTATATTCTATATCATAAAGGAGAAATCGCAGGACATAGAGGTGTGGGCTTTCTTATAAAGGCATCACATAAAAACAAAATAGAGGAATTTGTAGGTATATCTGACAGAATAGCAATATTAAACATTAGATTCTCTGGTTATAAGAAAATGTGGTCAATAATCCAAGTATACGCACCAACAGAGCAAGCAAGTACAGAAGAGCTGGATATTTTCTATGCAGAACTTTCAGACTCTATATTGAAATTTTCGAGCAATTATGTCGTAGTCATGGGCGACTTTAACGCTCAAGTCGGCTGTAGACAAAGTGGCGAGGAACTCGCCATTGGCATGTATGGACATGGAAAAAGGAGTCCCCACGGTCAAAAATTAGTTGAATTCCTCCTAGAACACAATCTAACTATCTTAAATACTATGTATAAAAAGAAATCTAGTAAGAAATGGACATGGATCTCACCAGATGGAAAGTACAGGAACGAAATCGATTATATAACTACCAACTACTTAAAACCTTTTACAAATACTGAAGTCATTCAAAACTTGAATTTTTATTCTAACCATAGAATGGTGAGATGCTCTTTAAGGTTAATACCACCAAAACGGACAAGAAAAATAATCAACAACGCAAATATAGGCCAAGTAGATGAAGAAAACATCAAGAATATCATCACAATGTTGTCAAACTCCGACCTACTTCTCGATTCAGATACAGACATTTTAAAAATATACCAAAAACTAGAGCAGAAACTTGTGGCAGCGACAAACATAACAAAAGAAAAGAAAAATAGAAATTACATCAGCGAAAACTCTATCAGGCTTCTGCAGGACAGAAGAGAAATGTTATCCGACCCGATAAAGAAAAATAATGTTACTTCCATCGCGGAAATCAGTAAATCTATAAATAAGAGCCTTAGAGATGACCGAAGGCGAAGGAAATCGCGAATCCTAGAAAAACATATCAGCCAGACGGGGGGCATTAAGAAAGCTTTAAAAGAACTTAAAGAAATTGACAAAGAATGGATACCGAAAATGAATAAACATGGAAAGAACATCACAACAAGAAAAAACATCAAACAACACGCCACAACCTTCTATACTCAACTTTACGCAAGCAAGGCACAAGATTGCATCAAACATAAAATTCACAGTTCACCTCCAGAACCCTTAAAAAATGTAGAGCAGGAACCTGAAATCTTAACAAAAGAAGTAGAGAAAGCAATACGCAGCCAAAAACTAGATAAAGCTCCTGGACCCGACAAAATTTCAAACGAATTATTGAGAGGTGCGGTCGAACAACTAAGTCCTATCCTTGCAAAAATTTTTAATAATATACTTTCCACCGGATGCATTCCAAACCAATGGACCAAATCACATATCATCCTTTTGCATAAAAAGGGTTCAAGAGAAGACATCGGTAATTATAGACCAATTAGCCTTATGTCCAACGTCTATAAAGTTTTCGCTAAAATTATTTTAGATCGAATAAGCAAAAGGCTGGATGAACAACAACCAGTAGAGCAAGCAGGATTCCGCAAAAACTACTCTACACTAGACCATATCCATACGGTCAAACAAGTGATAGAGAAATATAATGAATACAACAAAAACATCTATATTGCTTTTATAGATTACAATAAAGCGTTTGACAGTCTTATACATGAACGAATTTGGGACACTTTAGAAGAGCAAGGGATACCACAGCCTTATGTTAACATCATTAAAACAATATACTGTAACAGCAAAGCCAGAATACAGTTAGAATCACTAGGAAATGAATTTCCAATAGAGAAAGGAGTTCGGCAAGGCGATCCCATCTCGCCAAAGATTTTTTCCGCCGTATTAGAAAGTATTTTTCGAAATTTGAAATGGCAGCACTTAAGTATTAGTATAAATGGTAAGAGGCTTAATCATCTTAGATTTGCTGATGATATAGTGTTATTAGAAGAATCCCCCAGTACTCTAGAGCAAATGATAAGAGAATTATCCCAAGAAAGCAATAAATTCGGCTTAATAATGAACGGAAGCAAAACAAAACTTATGACTAATAGCATACAAGTAGAGATAATGGTAAATGAAGAATTTTTAGAGTATGTCGAAGATTATGTCTATTTAGGCCAGATTATATCGTTTAAAGATCAAATGACAAAAGAAGTAAACAAGAGAATAGCAAATGGCTGGAAAAAGTATTGGGCTCTAAAGTACATAATGAAAAACAAAGATTTTAGCACATCTTTAAAGAGTAAGGTATTTAATACATGCATACTTCCTTGTCTTACTTATGGCTGTGAAACATGGGCTCTCACTGAAACACATAGAGCTAAACTAGTAACATGTCAACACGCAATGGAAAGAAGCATGTTGGGTCTTAGAAGATGTGATAGAGTTAAAAACATAGATATAAGAAAAAAAACCAAATTCGTAGATATTCTACATAGAGTTGATCAACTTAAGTGGAAATGGACTGGCCATATGATGCGTTCAAAGGAGGATAAATGGAGTCGAGAGGTCACAAATTGGTATCCTAGAGACTCAAAAAGAAATAGAGGCAGACAACACCGAAGATGGGAAGATGAAATTAAAATGACAGTGGGCCCGTACTGGAGAAGAGTAACAAGGGACAGAATTCAATGGAGAGAGTTAGAGGAGGCCTTTGCCAAGAGGCAAACTGAGATAAGAGATATTTTAATATAAGTAATGGTTATTTTTTTATTTTTAGTTTTTCCTTTTAAATTTTTAAGAATTAGTACCTAATACCTATATAAAATGTCTACACAATTATTTGTAATATTCTCAGTAATAAAGGCTATTTTATTTTATTTATTTATAAATCATACCTTAAAGTATGTAAAAACCATTGTAAATATCCCATTTTACATCAAAAATAAAAAAAAATATGGTCAATGACTATGAAAGTTTAAAGACCTAAAGTTTAAGTACCTGGGCAACTGAGCTTCGCTCAGTTCTTTTTTGTTACATCGCATTTTTTAAATAAGACAAAACTAAAAACTTGAATAAATACAAAAAAAAAAAAAAAACAAAAGTTTGTATCCGACCGCAATTCGAATCCGGACGCCTGTAATTGTCAATCTTGCACTTTGGCCGCATAAAAAATAGCATAAAAACTCGAAAACAAGCATTTTCCTAGACATAAGACTAATTTAGATCGATTTTTCGCCCTCGAAAACCCCTACTTACCAAATTTCAGCAAAATCGTTAGAGCCGTTTCCGGGATCGCCAGTATAAATAAATAAATAAATAAACAAGAATTGCTCGTTTAACTATATTAGATTTGGTAGGAAATAAACGTAACCATATAATAATATTCTATTACAATATATTGATTACATTTCCTGACATTTTACATTATATTGTATAACAAATAGAACAAAACAGGTCGTTAGCGAGCTGTCAATAAGTTGTTATCGCACCGCGCCGCGCGCTCATGTATCAGAGGATTAATAAAGTATTTTATAATTGGGTATATTTAACTGATCATTGTAAAGTGTTTATCTAAAAATATAATATTTTTGAGATTTGTGTGTGTTTGTTTTTAATCATGGCTTAGTTTGTAGTGACCCTACTTGCTGTGCCAGCGGTGGCGGGTTCGAGTCCCGCTGGGGGCATTCCTTTGTGTGATGAGCACGAATGCTTGTAGCCAAGTTATGGGTGTTTATATTTATAGCATGTACATATGTATTTAAAGTTATAATGTGTAGTGTATCAACTGTCTGGTATCTATACCACAGGCCTCGTAGCTTACCATGAAACTAGATAGTGCTGTGTGTTAATGTCCCAACATATCTATTTATTTATTCTATGTAACGTTCAAACATACACCTACCTATTATTATAATAGCTATTATTATAATACCTATTTATTATAATATGTACAAATGAATTTTAAAACATTAAGACTTTAATTATTTTGTTATAGTTATACATATGTTAATAACAAATGTTTGACGGTGAGTCTTTTCATCCCTAACAGGATAAATAGATGTACATCTACTGGTAACATTGTAATTGTAATAGAATCATAGCTTTACATTGAATTATATTAAGATGTAAAAAATATTTTAATATTCTTCTCGACTCCAAAAGGAAGGGCACATTTTAAGCGTGTTTTTGTATATACATATAATATGATATTTTCGCTAATTATGGCCGATTTTCATGATTGTTTTTAAAGGTGCTTCAGGGGTAGTCGTATCTATATTAATATTATAAAGAGGCAGAGTTTGTTTGTTTGTTTGTTTGCTTCAACGCGCTAATTTCAGGAATTACTAATCTGATTTGAAAAATTCTTTTCGCAATAGATAGCCTGTTGATTGAGGAAGGCTATAGGCTAAATGTCATGTAATATGTAGTCTATATATTCCATACTAATCGTTAAAACCCGAACGAAGAGACGATGAGTCGCTAGTTAAATTAAGAGAAAGATTTTACTCCTTAGGTTAGTATCGTTTCCCTCGTATTGAAGGGAGGCCCGTGCCCAGCAGTGGGACATTAAAAAGGGCTAAATACATAGTATCGTTATTTTTAAAGCGATTGTAAGTAATGAAAAAAAAGTAATGAATATGTTTTTTCCTTTATCTATCGGCGTATTTCCTTAAATGATGCGAAAGCATCAAATTCAACAAACAAACTTATACCCATATGATACTGGCTATTATAATTGACATGGCTACGTTTTATATTACTTTTTTCTATCTTAACCCAAGAACAAATTCGCATTACCCATCCTAATACCATAAACACGAAAATATATTCCTAAGTTTATCCTGTTTGCGCACCATAATAAACTAAACGAATTCGCGCATAGTGATAGCTTATAAGCCAGAGTGTAATAAGTCCTTACCCAACATATAAAGCGGTTTACATAGAGATGTAAACACTTTTGCATTGCAAAAAGTTACTTAATAATGTCCTTCTAACCGATTTCGGCTATGGCTCTCAATTTCACTGAGACTAGCCATTTGCACGGAAGATATTATTGTAAACAAGTATGTATACAAATACAAATATGTTGGGACATTAACACACATCACCAGCTAGTTCCATGGTAAGCTACGAGGCTTGTGTTATGGACACCAGATAGTTAATACACTACGCATATATCTATAAATTTAAATACATAAATATTATAAATATAAACAATCATGACTGTAATACAAACATTCGTGCTCGTCACACAAATGTATGCCCCTAGCGGGATTCGAACCCGCAATCGCTGGCACAGCTAATAGGGTCACTACAAACTGAGCCAAACGTGTTGTCAAATACACTTTCTATCCTTTTTAAAGTCAAAATTAAATAGGAAGGCAAATGGAAACCATTTTTTTCATTATCAAAATCATATGTAAAGACAATTATACACTTGCGTAACAACGCAAGTGTAGGAGTGTAAAATCACTCCGTTACAAGTGTTCAAATCGACTGGGCTTTTTTTCGAGGCACATCACGTAGGTGCAACTCAGGGACACTACTGTAAATATTTTGACAGATAAACCCCATAACAGTACTTGGCTCGACCTGAGACTCAAACCCAGAACCTTTAGATCTGCAGCCATGCTAACTAGACCAACGAGAGAGCATCACAAAAAAAACACCCAATTATGGTCCGAGCAAAGCGAGAGTGTATCGCTAGTATTTCATATTTACGCGGCGGGACTAATATTTACAGCGCGATCTATCACGGAAGTTCGACGTGAAATATTTCATTCGGAGCAAATACCGAAACTCGTTTCAATACAATGTCGGCAAGTATTTTTTTGCTGTAGTAATGCTTTCGAGTGATTATAGAATTGTAATTCCAATTTAATTTATTAAATTTACTATTGTTAGCACTTGTTTTTGTATTATGACGAAACATAGACAATGCCTCTCTCATCGATTCTTTTCTAGATGCCAGTGAAAGTTCTACTAGATTCGGGCAAGTTCGTTTTTCTTTTATCCTACAAGTATATCCTGCGGAAATTACCGACCAATCTCCTTCGTGTCTTATCCTTTCTACGTGACAATGGCGAAGTAATCTGTGCTCAACTGATACGCTTTGAAGCAATTAAATGGAAAATTGAATTGAATTGGATCCTGCAGAAATTCCTAAGTATACCATTAAGGTTCTATAATATCTAGGTCTTTAGTCAGGTTAATAAGTCACCTTCCTGACTTAATATTCTGTCTCCTATACTTAATGGCGATACTAACTGGGCTTGTCTTAAACCATAAACTAACCATGGACTAAGATATATATATATATATATATATATATATATAATAATATTTTTTATCATACTGTGTTATATTTTTTTTACATTCTATTAATAAATTCAATTTAGAGTAAAAGAAAGGTATCGGCCACACGTTCGCTTTCTCTCTTTCTAGAAAGTGGTCAATTTCATGAGGGTATTGTTCATCCCATTCTCTATGTCTTAAACACACTAGGATCACAGTTGTATGCATAAAATAACTAAAAAATAAAACATTCATCTATTTGTAGTCTGTACATGCGTGTTGAAATAAAATCACGCGCCGACCATAAAAGCAAATACAGTACTGTGTATTCAGTTTGACATGCACTTTTGTCGATATCGCGAACTAAAACATAAAAGATAGAAATATTTTTTTTACTTTACGTTTCAATTTTAGAATATTCATACAATTTTATACAAAACTTTGTTTAAAATATAAAATATAAATTGTAATGTCAAAATAACAGCTTTTTACTAAATGTATATGGAATTATATATGGTATTTATATGAAAAACACATTTTTTTAAAATTTTTGTCTGTCTATCTATCTGTCTGTCTGTCTGTTTGTTCTGGCTAATCTCGGAAACGGCTGGGCCGATTTTGACGGGACTTTCACTGGCAGATAGTTGATGTTATAAGCAGTAACTTAGGAGATTTTTATTTCAGTAAAAGAATTAGGGTTCCGCTCAAAAAAATTAAAATGTACCTAGGGACGAACCCGAGCAAAGCGAGGGTTAGTCGATAGTATATATATAATATATTCATACTGGTGTTTTAAATAGTTGTATTACCTACCTATTTATTTAGATAATAGAAAATGTCCTAACAGTCATTCGTGCAGTAACTAATTCTTATAAGTGAAAAATATATTCGTATTTGTTAACAACGCATGTTGTTTTAAAAACGCCTTTTTAATACATACATATCTTGATCTGACTGGGGCACATTTTTATTAATATGGAGCAAACCCCAAGACATTTTACAGCAATTTTATTTTAAGAATTTTATACCATGTTAAAGAAAAAAAGAACCCTCTATACGTCTCCAGAAAAGCTATATTTTCACTACATGTAATTTATATCGGCATACCTAATAATAAGCCAACCCGCACTTGGCCAGTGTGGTGGACCATGGCCTGATCCCCCTCGTATTGATGGCCCACCCCCAGTAGTGGGATTTAAAAAAGGGCTGAAATCTGAATGCTACGTAATAATAAGTCTTGAAAAGAAACGATATCTTCACTGTTAATCATAATCTATTTAAACTGTCAATAATTGAAATTTAAACAAGAGTTTAAAGTTTGTGAAATTATAGTGATCCTTATTTCGCTTTGGTTTTTCTTTACTTTAATAAAATATGTATTTACTACACAAAATTTTCGATAGAAATTCTCAAATAATCATGAAACCGTATTAAAATTTGTTAAGTAATTTAGAAGAAGTAAGCACGGACAGACACACATAACAATATAAAGATTAAAATGTCATCAAAATCCAGAAACAATTAGTAGTATATTGCTACATAGCGTGCGGATCTCGCGTGACGAATGTTCGGTTCTTTCCTCTCCGAACTAAATCAGGCCGTGCTCGATTCGCCCTTCATGTATAATTCCGGTACTTAAAGGTCTAAATCATGTGACTTTGTTTAGCAGCTAAGTTATTGTTGTGCCTAACTATTAGTGATATATCTAAGTTAATCCAATTCCATATGGCATTTTTAAACACCATCAAAAAAGTTTTTTTTAACATGTCATGTCATGTCACGCATTTCTTCGTGATTACAGGTTTGGCTGTTTGTAGTGACCCTACTTACTGTGCCAATAGTCGCGGGTCTAAGTCCCGCTGGGGGCATTCATTTGTGTGATAAGCACGAATGTACGTACTCCTGTCATTGGTGTTTATATTTATAATATGTATGTATTTAAAGTTATATATGTGTAGTGTATCAACTATCTGGTATCCATAACACAAGCCTCGTAGCTTACCATGGAACTAGATGGTGCGGTGTGTTCATGTCACAACAACATGTTTATTATGAATGGATTTAAATAATTATTCATGGATTTATTACATCTCATGGTAGATCCTATATTCTTAAGAAAAATTCACAGCTTTAATATTGAAACAATAAATTTTAATTTGATATTGAAGTTAGTCTTCTTTTTTAGTTAAAACAAATTGTAACCGAAAGGAAAAGTTTTTTTTTTATGCGATTCAGTGACAAACGAGCAGCCAGACCACCTGATGGAAAGCAGTACCTGTCGCCCATAACACCTACGGTTCAAGCACTTAGGTTTTAAGTAACAAAAATGCAGAACCACAGGTGCGTTGTCACTGTGAGGACTAAGATGATATGCCTCTTGCCTGTAATTGCACTGGCTACCTTATCCTTCATACCGGAACACAACAATGCAATCATTGTTGCTTGGCGGCAGAAATAGATAAGGGGGTGGTACCCATCCAGTCGGACTCCTCAGGCTTGACAGAGTCCTACCACCGGTAAAAAGTGGGTAACCTTCTGTAACCTCAGACTCGTGTATTATTTTTATGCTATTATTCTGTCATTCTATTAATGCGTAAAAGAAGGACAAATAAACACATATAATTAAAATATATACTAGTAATAATGTAACAAATACAAAGGCATATAGATTTATTCCAATTTTCTCAAAAGCGGAAGGGAATTTACTTATATTTATATATCAATGAACTCGTACAAAGCCTTTTCTATTTTCTTTCAAGAGCACAATAGCGTGTTATTATCGCGTGATGTACTTAGCTTTTCTTTTCTCTTAGGACTAAATCGGAACTCGATCGTCCTTCACTTCTGTTTAATTCCGGTGCCTATATTTGGAAGCATGTTTCCTTTTGTGTAGAGCTTAAATATAAAAAAAATACAAGATATTGATTTCAGCATTTTGCTAAACTTGTTTTACTTAATTTGAAGTTACAGGTAAATGTTAGTATGAGACGTTCTTAGGGTTTTTTTTATATACTAAAAAAGCAGACGCATAGATAAAACTATGTTTAAGTTGATTATTCAAAAGTGTTTTTCTTGTAATATTAAATCAGCAATTCTTGTATTTATGAAAAAATATTTCATGTATCTCGGAAACGGCTTTAACGATTTGGATCATATTTTTCTATTCGAATAAGGTTTTGCTTCTTAAGTTTATCTAAATCAATGTATTTTTAGAAAAAAAGTACTTAAGTAGTGTAGTTAAAGTACATTTTGCCAAAAAGATAAAACTTTATAAAACGCTTGGGAGTTGAATTTTGAAAAATCCTTCTTTACTGGATGCCTACATCATAAGAGGAATACCTGTGCGAAATTTTAAGGTTCTAGCCCTAAGGGTTTGGCCTGTGCGTTTTTTTAAAACTTTCATCCCCTTTTTTACCCTATTAGGGGTTGAATTTTAGAAAACGTTGAAACACGTAACTCATTATTTTGCCGCACTCAATACATATGATATTTCATGCAAATATGTCTAAGGAATAAAAAGTTTCATATAAAATTTTATCAACTATTTTATCCCCGTGGGGATTGAATTATGAAAAATCCTTCCTTAGTGCATGCCTTCGCCATGTGAGGAGGCATACGTCATACGTATGCGAAATTCCAATTTTTTAGCCTTAAGGGTATGGCCTGTGCGTTGATACATCAGTCAATTATTTTTGCCTTTTATATAATATAGATAACATTTAAACTACAGACAAGAACAGACAAACAAATTTTTTTCATAAATCGAAATTTTATCGCTTTATAAAAAGAAACTTACAAAAAGAAATTACTCTTATTTCAAGAGAACCCCTCAAACTATCGCATGAGTTACGAACAAATCGAATGTTGAAGTACCCCCAATCCCTCTTTACGAGAAAGCTTCAAGTAAGAACCAACAAACTGGATGATTTTGCAGAGTTCATTGCTTTTGCTTATATTTTAGCGTTGCTTGTTTATATTTAAAGTATATAAAATATAAAAGCAAATTTTATATATATATATATATATATATATATATATATATATATATAGTAAAAAGTAACCTATATTACTCTCCAGCGTTCCAACTATCTCCACACAAAAAATCACGCCATTCCGTCACTCTTTTTCGACGTGAAGAAAGGTCTACAAACAAACAAACAAACACACTTTCACATTTATAATAGTAAGTAAGTATAGATATTTTTTTAAATATAATTTCACTACATCTACGTATAAATAGGCAAATATAAAACAAATTAGTTCTTTTCTCTTCTGTAATTTGTCAGCCGATATTCTTCTTTTTGTTTGATAACTATTGACAAGCATTAGTGTTTCAATGAGAAAAAATATGGAAATAGTTATTTTTTTCTTATACATGGTAAAGACAAAATAGTCTATAATTATAATGGTACTGAATTGTTTTTTTTATTGTTAGTAAATATAAAAGTGTATATTTTCAGATATACAATGAATGTCCCATCTGAGGACTTCCGTTTTATAAATGCCAAGGGCGTCTAGGGATGCTAGTTAACCTTATAATATGGTTATTTGCAAGATAAATACTAATAAACTTTTTTAAATGTATGTCTATCTGCTTGAAACCGCTTTTCTCCGAATTCAGGAAATTGAATTAAACAGGATTCACTGAAGGATTATCCATTCTTACAAGTGTCATATTTATCACCTTTCTATAAATTTCTTATCTTTTCTCTGGACTTTCTCTTTCTTACCCGCTACTTAACACTATTTCGCACAGACATGGGCTGACTGAAAGAATCTCTTATAGAAATATAATTCCACCTTTGTCCACGTCGTTTTCTATATATACTATATTTGCTTTCTTTTTCTTTATTTTTTTAAATGCAATAAAGAATATAATAATACATTCTATATCTTTGCGACACACCAGTGGACCACAAATGTAAGCCAGTATTAAACTGCTCAGTGGTTGAAAAGTCGATAAGTACATTCGTGACCAATTGATATCGTTACAAGTTATTAGGGTTCGAGGGCAGGGAGTTAAAACGTTTCACTAGCACTATAAATGTTTCAGTGCTGTAACTGTCAGTTGTGTAACTGATATACCACATACCTCTAATATCATACCTATCGAAAATTCGATAATCTTAGCAATATTCGCTTGAAATATTTTAGTGCAAAAGTACATATTATGTGCGTAAATATACTAGACGGTTAATTCTTACACTGTTTTATTACTAAACTATATCAGTAACTCTATAGTTTTATGCTTAAACACATAGTGTTACCAACAAAGTTCGTAGTCTAATTTATATCGTGTACTTACGTTATCAATGCTAATAGATCATAAGTATACATAAAATAGCACTAAATGTGCTTAAAGAACAAAAAGCTTTTTCGAGGGAAGATAGCTTTATCAGTTTTAGTATCAACAACTTTGGTATTTAATATGTTTTAGATAAGCTAATCTATGTATTTAACATGTTTTTTGCATTAACGCAAGCGAAAATTCAAAAAATTGCGCAGTTATATTTATAAAAACTAGCGCCATACCCTCGCTTTATTAGACGCGTCTCTAGGTACTTTAAATCAATCAATACATTGGAGAGGATTCTATGGCCTATAGACCACTACGCTGACCAAGCACGGGTTAGCAAACTTCACATGTCTTTCGAAAACTTGCTAGTTCTCTCAGACATGCAGGTTTCCTCACGATGTTTTCCTTCACCGTAAGACAAGTGGTAATAATTTTGGAAAAGATTCGCACATGAAAATATCGAAGCGAAACCCTTGAAACTGTGAGCCCGTTACCACTGTGCTAACATTGCTTTACAGTTCCGGGTAAAAGCAGCCAATGCCAATGCAATGTCATGTTCTATTACTGAAAGTTCGATTATAATGAGCTTGAGTAGTTTATTTCCTACTTATATTAGTCTTCATTGTATCTCAAAAATTTACTCTTACACTTTATACTTACATTAAATCGAAACATAGCCCTATAAAATATAGACCTGTCACTAAATAACGAGAAGGCAATATAATCCACGACTCACATTATTTAGACTCCAACAATTGACACAGTTGGCTACAAAACTAACAATAAAACGATTACAAATCCCGCCTATATCGGTATCGGTTAACGGCCACATAACCGTTACAATACATTTGCATTAAATAATATCGTATGCCACTTCTAATTGCTTTTACAAGCTCTATGCGATCAGGTTGAAATTGGAAATTATATTTTGTTTAGTTTATAAAAGTTATTTTATAATGTAATTTGAAATTAATACAAGAGAAAATTTAAATATTATAAATAACTACATAGTTTTAGTCTTCAGAATCGTTCGCGTTGTTATTTATATGTAGGTGTATAATATATAATTACCACACAACTCACTTAAAAAAAAAACTTATTTTTGGGGTAGGCCTATATCCAGCAGTAGACGTGTTTACCTGAGACAATGATACCGAAATTTAAAGTGATTATTTTATGTTAGACAGCCTTTTTGCTAATAGTTTGTTTAAAACAAACGTAAATTGAAAATAAATTTTATGTTCTTTTTCCTTTTTTTTTCTTCTTCTTTTTACTGTTCATGGTGAACATAATTATAATTATTTTTTAATGAAGCAGTTATTATGGAGATTAAGTAGGTGTGCATTTTTCCATTTTTACCGAACTTAACAATACACAATTTTTACTTTGCGTATCTCTATTTGTGTGTATCATCCAAATCGTAAACATATTTTATAAAATCACAAAAATGATAAAACTGCGCTTCTAAAGTTTAATATTTACTAATTATAATTATTTATAAAGAAAGTGCAAAATTTATTTAAAAAATAATTATTAAACTATAAAAATAGGTATATTTACACTATAACTATGTATATAATAATTAATTATTATTATGATAATAATATAATAGTAATATAAGAAAAATTACATTATTTATTGAACTTTACTAGTAAAAGCTTATAAAGTAAAGTAAAAGTTTGTATTTGTGTATGTTTGTTACTACTTCACGTTGAACCTAGGGGACCTAGAAATATATGAGTGAAGCAAGCGTAAGTCGCAAATTTAGTAATAGAATACCAAGGATACCTTACTAAAATGTCTTGAAAATAATTAAAAAATTAATGAAATTTAACAAATCGAAACTAAGTCAATACTAAACTTCTCCACTCAAATGAAAAGTATTCAAATTCATTAACGTAATTACTTCACTTCATCCAGTCTTAGCCCAGGCTGGAGTGTTAACAAAGAAATTAACAGAGATGAATTCGACTTATATAACTTTGTCGAAGAGACGCTACGGCTAATGTTTAGATTATACTTTTTTTTCTCACAGCTCTACTCGCTTATATTGAGCCTTTCTAGATTCCCACTGCTAGGCAGGGGCTTTTCGGTATGAGGAGAATCAGATCCATAGCCCACCACGCTAATCGAATGCGGGTTGAATTACACATATCTTTCGAAAATTTGCAAGGTTTCCTTCACTGAAACTTGCAAGGCAGGTGACAATCATGTTCACATAAAAATATCAGAGGTGCGGGACTTGGGATTTGTCTCCCAGACAACTGGGCTACCATTACGACTTTTCTACTCGTATCCGTTACGTCATAAAAAAACTTTTTTTCAAGAGTTTCTAAGCCGATTCCAAAAGCTCCTTCACCATAATATCTTTATCGATATGTCGCAGGTATTTTATATAATTTATAATTTATACAAATGCCAAAAGCAAATTGCAAAATGCTCCTGGACTTACTTCAATTGATCAAGCATGGCTTATTAGTAGTAACTTTATAGATGGATAGGATAAATACTTTATTGCACACAAACAATGACGATTATAGGGTACAAGTAATTCACAAAAGATAAAAAAGAATAACAATAGTCATGCAAAGGCGGTCTCACTGCTATCAGTAGTCTGTAACAGACAACCTTTAGTAACAGAATTTGAAGAAGTGAATCAGTTGTATCGTCCCGTTTCCATTTCTTCAAATTTCATTTATATAATTAAGGAATACTCATATATACAAGTTTTATAAGCTACGTGTATTAAACAGTTTTAATTTACAAATTTTAATTTAAGATCGAACAATTAATTTAAATATCCAAAAATAAGAACTGTTTGTTTTCACTTCCGTCGGCAGTCCTTATGACTGCTCTTTTTTATTCCTATAAAAATGGTATTTACTGTCAGAAATCATAACATCTTTTTTTAAAGAAACTATCCATTGAGTTGCTTTATTGGTGTGTGCTTAAACGGTTTGCAATAAAATAATAAAATGAACGGCAAAAGGACATTTATAAACCTGAGTAAAGCGAGGGTAAGTCACTAGTATATTATAATATATACATAGGTACATAATAAGTAAATAGCATAATATACATATGTCGCTCTACGTAACTATTCAGACACGAGTCAGTACATGATCCAAAAACAATTAGCAATAACGTCAGTAAACCTCCCACTAATGATTTCATGTAACATCACAGCACATTAGCTTTATCAATCACGCTCTTCGTTAACAGATGGCGTGTTGGCGTGAAGCCAGCACTCCGATTGGCCATTCAATATATCCTTGTGATTTGCAACAACACTATCATATATTGTTATAGTATTTATGGTTAGCATGAAATAGCTCAGTTTTTACTAATTTGTAGGTACAACTAACTAAATGTTTTCTGTTTTAATCATTTTTAGGGTTTTGTACCTCAAGAGGAATAAAGGAAGCCTTATGCTTATGGGATCACTTCGTTGTCTGTCTGTCTATCTGTCTGTGAAGACCCTTTTTCTCAGGAACGCGTAAAAGTATCAAATTGAAATTAACATCAAATGCTCAAGTCTACAATCCCTTGGAGCTGGGAAAAAATCAAACTTATAAGTCAAAGTTATCAAAAGATGCGGCCGTTGCAAATTTTGACACCTACAGGCTTCTTCCCTTTGACCTAGAATCATGAAATTTGACAACAAGCAATGTTTTACAGCACAGCAGTAAAGGAAAAAATCCGAACCGTAAATTGTAGTTCGATTAAAAAAAAAATGTTTTTATTTGCGATAGTAAAATTATTTTGATGTTTAAAGCTATAGAACCCTACGTAAGCCGTACGATCTTTTTGTGATTTTTTTAAATCTTCCATTGAATTTATAAAAAAATATGCAAAATATTATAATAAATACGTAATACCTTTAACCAGACTCTTATTTATATAGTTTGTGCCATTCACGAAGACGCACCCCTCTCTTTATTAACAGTTGAAATCGCGCGCCATCGCAGTATCAGATTTATTTTATTTTTTTTATTTATTTGATTACTATAGTATTATACTAATACAGCAATTTACATGAGTGGACCCACAAAACTGTTTGCACAGTTTGTCTGTGGGATCAGAGTCTTACAATAGACTTAGGTTATAATATTATGTAATATAATTATATAAGGTTTAATTGTGTTAAACTGACCATAATATAATGGTTTTTTAATAATTTGGCAAATTTACTTTTATTTGGTTCATGTCTGATATCAGCGGGCAAACTGTTCATCAGTATCTATCTATATGTAACTAGCAAAAAATAAACTGAGTGACCAAATCTAGTAAAACATTATCATACTTTTAACGTTATACCGTTTCAAGAATTATATGTAACTAGCAGAACCCGCGGCTTCGCTCGCACAAAAACTACAAAAATGCTATGCAATTAGTAATAATTTATGGAAGTCTGCCCGATTTGTTGACATTTATGATTACTACTCCGCTCCCTTGGGTAGTAGCATGATGATATATTTAGTATAGCTTTCCTCAATAAACGAGTTATCTAATGCCAAATTTTTTTTTCGAATCAGTAGTTTTTGAGATAAGCGCGTTCAAACAAACAAACTCTGCCTCTTTATAATATAAGTACAGATTAAGCATTTATGTATATGGATTACAATTTTGTTATATTACACTGATCCGATTATTACACTAAGAGGTAAATAGTGAAACTCTTCAACGACTATTGGAAATCATCTTGAATAAAGGGTCATTTGGTTTGTTCTGAGTATTATTTATTATTAGCGATTACCTTCACCCTTAGTGACTTACCCTTGCTTTGCTCGGATATATATATATATATATATATATATATATATATATATATATATATATATATATATATATATATATATGCCGTTTAGAATATATTCCTAGTTCCACTTAGATCTGTAACTTTAGATTAGTAAAATTGAATGATTCTCAAGACAGTGCTCAACAAGTACATCTTAACATAATATAAAGTGAAGTGGTTTCCCCTGTCTGTTCGCTTAGATCTTTTAAACTACTAAACGTATTTTGATGTAGTTTTCAGCAGTAGATAGAGTGATTCAAGAGGAAGGTTTATATGTATAATACCGTTAAAACGTACCGCTAGTAGTAAATATTTATATATGCAAAAAACAAATCAATGATAATTTTCGATTGTTATTTGCAACTTTTTACTAGAAAAACTCATAAAACTACTTTGAAATACAAATTGAATACTTCAAAAATAAACACCAGTATGATTTGAACACGCGAACTCCTAATTAAGAATCTATTAAGTGTAATCACTAGAAGTTTTGAACTTCTTGTTTATAATAATAACTAGGTGAAATATCTATTGTTCTTTTCGTTTTGAACACTCGTAATTTAATCGAAGTGAATATTTCAGTTAAGCTTATTTTAGTTTTTAGGGATCCAAACCTCAAAAGGTAAAAAAGGAACCCTTATAAGATCACTCTCTTCTATCCGTCCGTTTGTCCATCTGTCCGTCTGTCTGTCCGTATGTCACTACCGAGTTTCTCAGGAACGGGTCAACCTAGCAAGCTGAGATTTATATCAAATACTAAAGTCTATAGTTCCTATTATGTGTGTAAAAATCAAAGTCCTGAGTCGACAAGATAAAAAGATATGGGCAAATTTAGATTTTCGCGAAAACTTGTAAGTACCAAAATTTACCTTAATTTCTAATTTTTCTTAATTTTCCCTTTACTTGTAATAACGAGAAAAATAATGTTGGCATAAGAGAAAGTCCTAAGAAACTGAAATTGCTATACCCATAATATTATCTCGTTTGATTTTTTCTTGAAGAAAGGAAGAAATACTCAATTCGTCTGTATTTTTTGTGGGAATTTGTTTGCCAATTGTGAATTGAATTTCATATTATTTTTTGAATGAATGAAGGCAGCGTTGATGTAACCCGACAAGAAAAAGCACGAAATGATTTTATTAGAAGATCTTTTAAGGTGGCATCTATTACCGAGAGTCAAAAGAATATGGTATGTTCATATACTAAGACGAAGTGACGATCATCCGATCAAAAGGTCCTAAATATTCCTGATCTTCTGCAAGGAGAAGAACGACTACCTACCTCCTGGAAGTCAAATATACAAAAAGAGAAAAAGATAACCGAAACTAGGCATAATTTATGAAAGTACTTGTAAAAGTCTATTTGATTGAAGTGTATTTTGATTTGATAATAGAGGTCTCTGACGCAGGTATACAAGAAGACCCGATCCAGCTAAACTTGGAAGAGGATTGGATAAAGAAGAAGAATATTATAGGTTAAATAACAATGGTGGTCTCATAATATTATAAATTTCAGAATAAATGATCGAATAATTATAAAGGAGAAAAGACGTCTGTATTCGCTATCATGATACAATTTATGTCATTGGGTTCATCGAAATCTTTTCAGCAGATATATCAGAGATATAGGCTATAATTTTTAAAGATATATACATCTTTATAAATATAGTAC
Organism: Argynnis bischoffii washingtonia; assembly: GCA_033884665.1. Classification (NCBI taxonomy): domain Eukaryota; kingdom Metazoa; phylum Arthropoda; class Insecta; order Lepidoptera; family Nymphalidae; genus Argynnis; species Argynnis bischoffii. The sequence goes on along the minus strand of CM066629.1, from coordinate 1,522,043 downwards.
ATCTTTATAAATATAGTACATAATTAAATAGGCGGGCGGAGCTGCGGGAAAACGCTAGTTAAAATAGTTAAAAATAAAATGGGATTTGCTAATCTATACTAATAGGTACTGATATTATAAAGAGATAAAGTTTGCGAGTTTGTGAATTTGAGAGATTGTAGGAGGTAATCTCTGGATTTACAGAACCGATTTAGATGAAATTTGGTAAAAAGATAGTTTGAGACCCTGAGAAGGATATAGGATACTTTTTATCCCGGAAATCATCCCTTAAGCGGGTGAAAATGGGGATGATATTTTGTATTGGGAAGCAAGCTAGGGACGAATTCGAGCGAAGCGAGGGTGAGCCGCTAGTATTATTATAATTTTGTCATAAGATAGTACTAGATTTTCACACATTTTTGATACATATACATTCAGATAAATTACCTTTAACACAAATTCCGTATGTATATTATTTTACATAACTTATATTTCTTGTATCAAAATGCAGCGTCGTCTACTATATGATGTGATCGTGACTCGGCAACTGACTAGTGGTGGGAACTCTACTTCACGAGAGCGTATGATAAAACATACATACATATTAAATATGTACATGAATACAAAAAGATTTAATTTTATCAACACTAATATTATAAAGAGCTAAAGTTTGTAAGTTTGTATGTAGTGAGTAATCCCTGAACTACTAATTCGATGAAAATAAGAAGCTGTATTGCCGCCGAGTGCTATAGGCTATTTTTTTTCTGATATAAATGACTTTGTTGTCAAAATGTATAACAGTTTTTTAATTGAAGCCGAAATAAAATTGAATGGAGTAACGTTATCGATTGTTAGACACCTAGGTACGACGTGTAAGTCGCTAGGGGATTTATTTTGCTTCCCATCATTTTTAGTGCTTTAGAGAAAACATAGTCTTTAATTTTAAGCTTTTATAAGGGAGTAAATGAAGTATAACATTTAAACATACCTCCCGCTATAAAAAAATAAGGACTAATAAAAATACAACAATAATGCTTGTCAAATTATTTATACTATAATAATACACAATAAAATAATATTCCCAACCAAGGGGGTAGGCCAGCATACCTAGGCTAGGTAAAGACTCCCCCACCCCCTTCCCGCTTCCCCAATGTGCGTACACCTTGTCGTAGTGATGGGGCTCCTTAGCGTCCGTCATTTCAGCCGGGCGTGAACTCAAGAAACACACAGGGAGGTGGCCCACTTCGGTGGGCGGTGTACCATGCGGGTTGCTCCTGGTACTTCTCTGCAGCAGCAGCAGAGTATACTGCGGAGTAACCCCAGGGTTTTTATCTGTTTTTGTCTGCTTCGGCAGGCCTGCCATCGGGGCATCGTTGTTGAGTGCGTAAGCGATCCTGTGACACCCCATTAAGACGGGAGAGGATTGGGTTTTAGTGTGTCGTACTAGCTTTGCCTGTGAGTCCCACACCTCATACTCAAAGGCATTTCCCCACGTTAAAAAAAGATATAGGCTATCTAACATCACACTAAACATGTAGGTGAAGTTGCAAGCATACGCTACTTAATATGAAGCGTATATCGCTGACGTCTCCGCTAACGCGTGACAATGTGTCCTAAAGTTGTTATGAAAGCCAAACTGACGCGAACTACATCAATCATGCATCTCATTATTTACGTCTTGTATATCCATCAATATCTTTATTTATAGGTTAAACTATGATTTTCGTGTTACATCCCACGTTGTAATGTTTGGGCCGTTTTTCAGAATAATAATTTGTAATATCCTGGTCTAGTCAAGAAATCGATTCAAATTATTGTTTTTTTGTTTCTTGTAAAATTGCTTGTTTTTTTTTATTAGCGCGTACTTTATCTAGTCCAGATAAAACAAATTAAGCGTGCTCCAATAAAAATTTATTCTGCACAGGCCAGCGAGCCTGAATTATAATTAGAGATCTTAGGCAAAATGTCATTTTTGGCAATTGTTACGAATAGTAATTTAAAAAAAAATTGGTGATAATGATTCTTTGACATCTTATTTAAATACAATATTAAGATTTTCTATTCGATATTTAAGCAGAATTACATATTCTTTTTCAGCCCTTTTTTTAAAGTCTCACTGCTGGGTACGGGCCTCCCTGCAACACGAGGGGGATCAGGCCATCGTCCACCACGCTGGCCAAGTGCGAGTTGGCGGACTTCACATGTCTTTCGAAAATTTATTGAGTTTTCTCAGACGTTAAGACAAGTGATGATCATTTTAGATATGATTCGCAAATGAAAATATCAGAGGTGCGAGACCCGGGATTTGAACCCGCTTCACTCGGTTTCCCAAGCGAGCGCGTTACCACTGGGCCAATGCCTTGCAGAATATAACATTTATCATTTGAATATTCATCTGGATTCTGAAAAAAACATTAATAAGCGAATCTCTACGAGGATAAAAACAAAGCTTTTCCCTTTTTTGTGCTTGTCATACTTTTGCTTATACATTTTTATTTCATTTATTTACTTCATCACTTGAAAATTCATGTAGTATTGTATTGAATGAGAAATTGTAGGAAGAGGTATATTGAAATACTTTCTATTTACAACAATATATTTTATTATTGAATAACTCTTGACATTCCTTAATTTAGTTTCAAAGTACCAGGGCCACGGGGTCATATCGTGAAGGTGAAGCCATTGTTGTAAATGACTTACTGAGCTATTGTTAAATTATATTGTTAAGTGAAGTATGCCGTAGCTTATTATAGAGAAAACGTTTATTATAAACTAACTATATATAAAATATTTATGATACGCTTTAAAGTCCAATTGAATACAAAAAAAGTTTTGCAAATTTTTGTTTTCGCCAGAACTGGTGGTAAAAATTGTATTAATTTAAAAGTTATTTTCAAAGAGTAATACAGACTTTTTTGTCCAAATGTAATTAATTCATCTTTTAATTACATACATACATGCATATAATTGCCTTCTAGAAAAATACATTGAGATTTTCCCGAGTATTCCGGCTTTCCGGGATACTTGTTCCATTTTTTCTTCTTTATTTTATGGACTTTTTTGATATAAAGTAGACCACATATATCAAAAACAAAAGAACGCGTGAAAATGGCTTCAATAACCACAAAAACTATAAAGAAACTTCTTAACTCAACGTCGGTTGTGGTGTTTTATCAATCAATTGTTAATTCATATATCATAAATCTTATAAGTGTATTGGAAATTACAATAAGGAATATGTAAGATTTTTCGTTATTTTTTTATACAATAGCTAACATGGTGATAAAATTAAAAAAAAAATCAAGCGCCAAAAAACTAAAATTAAGTACAAATTTTTTTTTTTATGGTACTCAGTGACAAACGAGCAGACAGACCACCTGATGGAAAACAGTACCTGTCGCCCATAACACCTACAGTTCATGCACTTAGGTTTTAGGTAAAATACAGAACCGCCTGTACGTTGTCACTGTGACGACTAAGATGATATGCCTCTTGCCTGTAATTGCGCTGGCTACCTTATCCTTCATACCGGAACACAACAATGCGATCGTTGTTGCTTGGCGGCAGAAATAGATAAGGGGGTGGTACCCATCCAGCCGGACTCCTCAGGCTTGACAGAGTCCTACCACCGGTAAGTTTTTAAATATCATACAGTTAAGGATACTTTAAACACTCGCTATCTTGCGCGCTTGGCGTGACGTCACAGTATGATATACACAGAGAAATGACGAATCAATCAAAAATAAGCGACAAAATCGCTAATCGCTCTTTCATGATATACTCTGACGTTATATTCAGTCTGACCAATGGCTTGCGTTTCAGCGACTTCAAATTTCCTACCCGTTTATGCACTTTTTAATTATTTTCTTAATCAGAAAGAAATTACATTAAAAAAATTAATACAGGCTTAATTCAAAAGCAATAAAAATTATAAAAAAATATTTCACCTTTATTTAAATCACACGCATATTCCCTATTACAATAATAGTTTAATCGTAAAATTCAATTGTATCAAAATATCCCCAAATCTAAGAGATTAGAATTGCCTTCAAAATTTTCAGTACTAATCAAACAGCAGGCTTTGCAGCGTTGACAATGCTAACGGAAGTCCTCACATCCGTTTTCCGTTTGCTCGAATTCAACATGTATTAGGTGTTGACTTATGTAATTTATATGTACACTTCACTACAGTGATTGATTTAAAGGAAATAAATTAATTAATGCATTGAATTACATTAATACGTTAAATTCAAACTAAAAAGATGGCAAAAAAGTGAAGCAGGAACATAGTATTATGCAGTGGGAGGTTATATGTTTTACATTCACAGCTAGTCTTATATACTCCTACATATACATACATATATCTCTGACTGCATAGTACTATGTTGCTATGTCAAGTTGTTTTCGTCTTTTTATTTCGTATTTTACGCAGTCGGGTTTCTTATTTTTGTCATTTAATATTTTTTTTATTGCTTTTTATCGTTTTTTTTTATGCAGAATTATTTTTAAACATATAATTTCTACATATTTTTATGCGCACCTTCCCATCATTTTGACAAACTTAATGGAATTGGCAGAAAAAAAATCAAGATGCTTAAATTGGCATCTAAAATCCTCCATTTTCATTCTTATAATTTTAACTAGCAGAACCCGTGGCTTCGCTCGCGCTAAAACACCCAAAAAATACTCTAAAAATGTAGGTTTCATACAAATTTTCATCCCATATTTTACTCCCTTATGGAATGAATTTCAAACAACCTTAGCATTTTTCAAAATTTATTTTATTTAATTGTATTGAAGAGCATTAATACCAAGTTTCAAGTAATACTGATCATAAATATTTATATATATATATATATATATATATATATATATATATATATATATATATATATATATATATATATAAAAAGTAGCTTATGTCACTCTCCAGCCCTCCAACTATAACCACACAAAAAAATCAGGCCAAATCTTTGCCATTTTTTTTAATCAAAGTAGTGGTATCCCAATGGTAATGCTTTCTTGAGAATCTGAGTGAGGCGGGTTCAAATCCCGGGTCTCGCACCTCTGATATTTTCATCTGCATGTGAGTCATTTCCAACATGATTACTACTTGTCTTACGGTTAAGGAAAACATCGTCAGGAAACCTAAATGTCTGAGAAAACCTAGCAAGATTTCGAAAGGCATGTGAAGTCTGCCAACCCGAACTTGCCCAGAGTGGTGGAGTATGGCCTGATCCCCCTCGTATTGAAGGGAGGCCCGTGCCCAGCTGTGGGATGTTAACCAGGACTGACAACAACTAGCGACTTACTCACCCACTCACTCATTTCTCACGAGTGCGTTTTAAAGGCCTAACAGTCACAGCCTACGTTTTATTCTATCTTTGTACTAAATTTCACCCAAGACTTAATCTATCTCTGTGGTAAATTTCACCCAAATCCGTCCACTCATGGTAACATAAAGAGTACATTCATACAGACTATCGCATTTATAATAGTTGTCCGCTGTTGTTAGTTACACTAATATTTTAAATGTATTAGTTTGTGAGTGAGTGAGTGATTGAGTTAGTGAGTGAGTGAGTATAAGTGAAACAGTGTTTGTTTGTTACTCTTTCGCACTCAAAAGTCTCACTGACACAAACAGTTTTTAAGTATGTTTGTGCATCATAAGCGAACCTGTGGATTAGAACTAGTATTGGAGAAACATAATACTTTCTGAGATTTACGCGAATATTAGACGCGAATTAGACATTTAAATAAAACTACCTTTTCGGATTTTTTCGCGGAGTTATTTATTGTAGGTAAATATCATAATTAGTAAATGACATTTTGAGTTGCAGCGAAACGTAAAGTATGCAACAGTAGACACCATTCAGGTTTAATCTTCAGAGTTTATAGCTGCATGAATCACTGGATATCAACGCATTAAATATTGAAATTGTCTGAAAACCGTAAAGTAACGTAATTTTATGTATGTGATAAAAGAAATTTTTAATGTTTATAAAAGCATTTAAAATTTATTTCTTGGTTTTATCTTGCATTGTGTAATGTCTCTCTTTCATGTTGAAATGGCTGATGAAATTTAGTAAACAAACACACTACCTGATATATATATATATATATATATATATATATATATATATATATATATATATATATATATAAAGTAGCTTATGTCACTCTCCAGCCCTCCAACTATAACCACACAAAAAAATCAGGCCAATCCGTCACTCAGTTTCGACGTCAAAGAATTACGAATAATAAACAAACACACTTTCACATTTATAATATTAAGTATGGAAATATGGATATATACTCTGCCACTCAAATTTAATTCAAATTGAATTCAGCAACATTAATCGGTCAAGTCGAAAACATAACCTTCCCTTGGGCTTCACCGTAGTAGGATTCGCATAAATTAACGATAAACATATTATATTATACATAATTTTATTTAATTATAATTATTATCTATTTAAACATAATCTTGTTAATAATTATTACAGAATATATTGCGATATATTGTTTTCAAGCTAGAAACTTAAGTGATTATTATGTTAAGGGTTTATTTGAATGTTATAATAAGTATCTGAGCGACGAAGATTCTTTTTTGTTATATCGTATTTTTTAGATAAAAAAACTAAAACTTGAATAAATACCAAAAATATAAATAAAAGCTTTATATCCGACCCGGGATTCGAACCCGTATATTTATAATCATCAATCTTGCACCTTAGCCGCTTGACCACGATGCTTATGCCCGAGCGTAAGAAATTATCGACCATATTTTGGTGGGATAAAGCGAAAGAAAACCGCAAGAATACTCGAAAACACGCGTTTGCTCAGATATAACACTAATGTAGAACATTTTTTTCTCTCCCGACATTTAAAGTCCCAACATATTTATATTTACCTATATGTAAATAATAACTAACAACTTACCCTCGCTTTGATCGGATGCCTCCCTAAGTGCCTAACAGTAGCCTATATACTTCAGGTAGTGTGTTTGTTTACTAAATTTCATCAGCCATTTCAACATGAAAGAGAGACATTACACAATGCAAGATAAAACCAAGAAATAAATTTTAAATGCTTTTATAAACATTAAAAATTTCTTTTATCACATACATAAAATTACGTTACTTTACGGTTTTCAGACAATTTCAATATTTAATGCGTTGATATCCAGTGATTCATGCAGCTATAAACTCTGAAGATTAAACCTGAATGGTGTCTACTGTTGCATACTTTACGTTTCGCTGCAACTCAAAATGTCATTTACTAATTATGATATTTACCTACAATAAATAACTCCGCGAAAAAATCCGAAAAGGTAGTTTTATTTAAATGTCTAATATTCGCGTAAATCTAAGAAAGTATTATAATAAATAACTTTATTAGCAAAACCCTCGTCAAATTCATGAAATACCAAAAGTATGTCATGGTGTATTTATTTTATCGGACTTTATAAGACATTTTTTTTCTTAACGATTTATCAATCTTTGCCATTTTTTTTATCATACTAGCGACTTAGATAGCAGTGGTATCCCAATGGTAACGCTTTCTTGAGAAACCGAGTGAGGCGGGTTCAAATCCCGGGTCTCGCACCTCTGATATTTTCATGTGCATGTGTATCATTTCCAACATGATTACCACTTGTCTTACAGTTAAGGAAAACATCGTGAGGAAACCTGCATGTCTGAGAGAACCTAGCAAGATTTCGAAAGGCATATGAAGTCTGCCAACCCGAACTTGGTCAGCGTGGTGGGTTATGGCCTGATCCTCCTAATATTGAAGGGAGGCCCGTGCCCAGCAGTGGGACGTTAACAAAGACTGACAACAACTAGCGACTTACTCACTCATTTCTGACGAGTGCGTTTTAAATGCCTAACAGTCACAGCCTATGTTTTATTCCAAGTCTAGTCTATCTTTGTACTAAATTTCACCAAAATCCGTCCAGTCATTGTAACTTCAAGAGTACATACATACAGACTATCGTATTTATAATAGTGGTCCGCTGTTGTTAGTTCCACTAATATTTTAAATTTGTTAGTTTGTGAGTGAGTGAGAGAGTGAGTGAGTGATTGAGTTAGTGAGTCAGTATGTATGAGTGAGACAGTGTTTGTTTGTTACTCTTTCGCACTCAAGTCTCACTGACACAAACAGTTTTTAAGTATACTCGTGCATCATAAGCGAACCTGTGGACTAGAACTAGTATTGTAGAAACAGTTAATAAGCACGCATTATACAAAACAGTTATGTGCATGATATGAAAATGAAACTTTAAAAAAACATTTAACATAAACAAAGTGTTCTAAGAAAATGGTGAACGTGTAGCTATTAAAGTCTTAAAAGTAGTCTTTTAATGGAACGTCTATTTTTAGGAACTAAATGTCAGTGTAAAGAAAGCTTTGCTTTAGATACTTTAATATGTATAGTTATTTTACTTGGCTATTCCAGAAGGAAGGTTTGAGCGCATGTATGTATGTATGTATGTATGTATGTATGTATGTACGAGTACAAAATGTCTATTATTTTAGATCTCTATAGTTTAAACTGTTTGTAGATTATAGTACATGAAATTTCATTTAATTCAAATCAACAGTCATATGAAGGTAAGTATAGCTATGCCTGCGACTCCGACCTATGTTTTACACCAGCATATAAACTATATCCATTTCTAATTTCTATTCTTTGTGTAAGGTTGAATTTTTATATATGAGCTAGGGTGGTCCTTATTTTTCGACTTTTGAATTATCCCCGGGGCACTTTCTCATTTGATTATATACCTCTAAATATGGAATAAGTTCTTTTTTTTTTTTTTTTGTTAAGATTTAGAGGTCGCTACCAGCTGTCAAAATTTTTACAAAAAGCATTGAAGGACAGCTTAAATAATGGTTTCATTAATGTTTCATTTAGGTATTTATATCACATTTTACGTGCAAGTGAAACTCGCATAAACAATCGCTTCTTATCCCTTCCTTCCCTCGACCTCTCTTCTGTACCGACGCGTCGAGATTTAGACCGTTCAAACAATCGGAAACAAAACCCATAAGACGTACAAATATCTACATAATATCTTAATTCATAAAAACAACAATAATTTTGTAATATTTTTTATGTCCTGGCTATAAAAATAAAAGAATCTAATAAATTCAGATTTCGAGTTTTTATTTAAAATTCAAACCTTGGTAGCGACCTCTAAATGTCATTTAAAAAATTCAAAAAAAATACTGAAATACTTTCTTATGGTATATAATCAAATTACGTAGTGCCCCGCGAAATTAAAAAAAGAAAAAAAAATTCTTAGGAATAAGGACCACCCTAATATGAGCGTTTTAAATAAAAAAAAATTGATTCATATGTAATGATTTATGTATAAAGCATTAATTTATGTAACCTTGACGGATAGGATTATATTTAAAACTAGCGACTCACGCTCGCTTCGCTCGCGTTCGTCCCTAGGTACGTTTTCACAGTTAGCTATGTTTAGTTATACATAAATGGTAACTTGCTACTTCGAAGATATTCGTTTAATTTAAATTAATATAGCGATTTACCCTCGTTTTGCTCGGGTGCGTAAGCCGTACGCGGATTTTGTTCAAAATTTCATGGGTTTTTTTTTTGCGGAACCCTGATCCTTTTTCTATAATAAAAGTAGCCTAAGTTACTCCCTATAACATCCGCTATCTGCCAGTGAAAGTCCCGTCAAAATCGGTCCAGCCGTTTCGGAGATTATTCGGAACAAACAGACAGGCAGACAGACAGACAGACAGGCAGACAGACAGACAAAAATTGTAAAAAATGTTGTTTTGGTATATGTACCGTGTATACATCCATATGCATTTAGTAAAAAATGGTTATTTTATTATTACAAACTCCAATTTTATTTATCTGTATAGATTAAAAATAAAAAGGACGCGGATATCAATTTGTTTTCATGCGTTTTCGGGACAGAGATGTCGGTACTAGTGATGTAACGAATATTCGCATACGCATTCACATTCGCGAATATTCGCATATTTCTTGACATTCGCATTCACTTAAAGGCTACTAAAATTTATATATAAACATATAACATAATCATTATTTTGTACACATACTTATTGGCGTGCGGCAGCGTGGAGGAAGCCATTACCTGAACCCTCTTGTATGAAAGGGTTGCCATGCCCAGCAGTGGGACATACATGTACTGACATAAAAAAATAATAATTATAGTAATAATTTAGCTCCCTAACGATATGCATCCAGCCAGTATGCAAAAACTAATATATGCCAATTTTACAACGAGTATCTCGTACACTAAGGATTACCACTTATCTAATTAAATCCTTGACTGAAGCATTGGCCTGATAAATAAAATTTACATATTAATCATATTAGAAGTGCCCTTTAAAAAAATAAGGTTATCTATAGCTATAATATATACAGATTTTTACTAAATGCATATGGATGTATACACGGTACATATACCAAAACAACATTTTTTTACAATTTTTGTCTGTCTGTCTGTTTATTCCTGCTAATCTCCGAAACGGCTGGACCGATTTTGACGGGACTTTCACTGGCAGATAGCTGATGTTATAAGAAGTAACTTAGGCTACTTTTATTTTAGAAAAAGAATCAGAATTCCGCGAATAAAATTAAAACCCATGAAATTGTAAACAAAATCCGCGTGCGGCGTACGCACCCGAGCGAAGCGAGGGTTAATTGCTATATAATTTAAATGAATATCTTAGGAGTAGCAAGCTACTATTTATGTACACCTAAACATAGCTAACCGTGAAAACGTACCTAGGGACGACCGCGAGCGAAGTGAGCGTGAGTCGCTAGTATAATCGTATAACGGATAGTATTCTACACAAAATAACCCATATGGATCTTAATAGTTATTGAACATTTGTATCTTGATAAATCGGGTTCCTGAGAATGGCTGTGGAATTAAATACTTAAACATAGATCTTATATGTAGATCTTTTGCTATAAGTATGATTATTGATTTGACAAAATATCGATTTAGTGAAATAGGGCTATCATCTGCCAAATTCTTTACCTTCTTTATTTAACTGTTAGTTTGTACTCTAGTCATAGGTGTATATATTTATAATATGTATATATTTAAAGTTACATACGTGTAGTGTATCAACTATCTGGTATCCATAACACAAGCCTCGTAGCTTACCATGGCGCTAGATGGTGCTGTTTTTAATGTTCCAACATATTTATTTATTCTTTATTTAACTAACATTCAAATCAGATCAGATCTGTTTAACACGAAAAAAGCTAAATAAACAAACAATAATTCAGTAAACAGTCTAAACAAATGCATAAATTTTAAATGCCTACAAATAAACACAATTGCTGTAAGGCCTGAGGTGTCGGGTCGATATCACTCGAAGAATCTACCAATTAAATTGAAAGGAGTAACGAAGTACCATGGACTTGATAATATTAAGAAGTGATTAAAAAAATATTTCCTACTTAATATATTGTAGGCCGTGGTGCAGTGGAGAATATTTCAAAAATATTTAATATTTTCTTAGATTTACGCGAATATTAGACATTTAAATAAAACTATCATTTCGGATTTTTTCGCGGATTTATTTTGATTTTTGGTTCCAGACGTTTCGATTGCTTTACAGTAATCATGGTCACGGGAGAGACTAAGGTGTTAGACATCTAACACCTCAAAAATATTTGTGACGCCTTTTACATGAAAGTTTGAATTTACGATTTTTCAGATAGTCAGTTAGTCTGGTCTATTATCTGGTAATTGATTTAGTTAAAAATGATTATTTTCTATTAATTTTCCATTGAAAACTTTTACAAATATGTATCATACTGCCAATGTAATGGCTTTCTTCATTTTAAAATTAATTTAAAAGATTCCCTATACAGTAAAAATATAAAAAACAAAGATTAATTATTAATCTATGAATGAACTAGAGAAGCTGATTTTGTTTATTATCAGTTAACACTTTATGGAATTACATTTCTAATTGTTCTAAGCTCTTCATCGATATGTATCAAATGTAGACGCAATCGAGGGGACTAATTAAAATAGATGATGCCCTTTTCATATTTACTGAGTTTTAGTACTCAGTAAATGTTGAAAAATGAGATAATTGTTATAAATTATACATATCCCTGCTTATTAATATCCCTGCTATTTAGTGGTAAAATGCCTTAAAATTTATAAAATTAGAATTTTAATTTAAATATGTACTAATAAAATATTTTTTAATAAAATTAATATTACAAGTTTAATATTACATTGTTCATTGATTTTTTTACTTAATAAATTTAATTTAATAAATGGTTTTTTTATATATTTTTTAAATAAAGTAGGTCATGCCAGTTTGTTTATTACAAAAAATAAACTATGGTTAGAATCACAATTGCTACCTAGATTAAATATTTTCAAATTGCATAAATTCAGCCACTCAAATTAAAAATTATTTATTTTTTTCAAATTGTAATTTGTAAGGTACTATGGTAGCATTCCAAAATTATTTTATAATTTATTTAAGTACCACATTAAAATACATATAAAAACAGATACCTTCTGTACAAAAAATGACTTACTCTTTAAGAGAAAAAAATAATAATGTGTTAATTTTTTTTTGTGGGAAGTTACTTTCTGCAATAATTTTAAATTTTGAAACGTCAAAAACCACAGACTTTTTCGGGACTATGTTTGCTGAAAAGCATTCAAAACGTCGTCAAGGACAAAAATCAATCTGAATAAAATCGCGAAAAAGTTAATAGTTGTCAGATATTCGGTACATCTAAGAATTATTCTTATTAAAATTATTATATATAGTACCTACATATAATAAAACTTTGAGTCGAATCTATACATTAAATATTTTTTTTGGAAAATCTTATTGAAATAATCATTATTATCGATACAGAGACCGAATCAACAGTATTTAGAATTTTTGTCTGTTTGTCTGTCTGGGAATGCATCACGAGAAAACCAATGGACAGATTTTGATGAAATTAGGTATAACGATAGCTGGTTATCCGGGTCAACATATACTATACTATACATTTTACTGCGGAAAAATATATCATCTCTGAGAAATCTATACTAACTGCTAAAACGTACCAAGGGACGAACCCGAGCGAAGCCAGAGTGAGTTGCTAGTTATAATATAAATGAAATCGCTTCCTCCTACGCTTTGGTCCATACGTCCTTTTTATTCCAATATTATTGATACCAACTTTTTCTCCGAGTTGACAGGAGGATGAAGCTATTAATTAAAATCGTTAAACACAAAGGATACCGTTTATTTCATTGGGGATAACGAATTGTGTTAGACAGATAAATTATCTTGATGGATATAGGTTTTATATATTAAATTGTAATAATATTTTTTAAAAATTATTCACTGATTGTTGGATACTGAGAGAATCTTAGAAAGAGAAATTATCTCTCTACAAGAATCAAATATATGATTATTCAAATACTATAGCGAGATAACTACATTGTAAGGAAATAAAATGTTTTTAACTTATGTGGACTTTTGTATAAATATGAATATAAATATTATGTTTTACAAAATACAGTGCATATTTTTAATACTTCTTTAAAGAAGAATTTTTACTTTTTCGAAAATTATCCACAACGAAGTTAACAATAGTGTTGGATATTTGAAAAACAGCTTAAAAATTTACATAATATAAATCATATTAACTCATCATTTCAATATTTACCGTCTAAAATTTTGATTTGAATTTAATACTTATATTCATTACACACGGTTATTTCATTACAAATGCATTACTGTGATCTGATATCCAGAACTGTCCCGAGAGCTTTGAAATAATAATTACAGGTTAAATTTGATATTTCAAAATAAAATTATACAAGCGTTCCCGCGTGTCGCGTCAAACGTCAAAATGTTCACGCCATGTTTAACGCCGCCATTTTGAAATGCGTTCGAGTTTAAGATTTAATTAAAATTGTTTTATTTTGTTTTTTTATTCGACAAAATTATGTTCGAGATACATATCTATAAGTAATTACTTTTTTTGTTCTTGAAGATGATTATTTTTTTTATAGAGGGATAGTAAAAATTTGTAATTGTACTACTTATGTGCATGAGTCCTTTAGAAATCGGTACATCTAACTTATGGGAGTACTTCACTTTTTAAAATATTATTTAGATATTGCTTTTATTTTCTTAATAGATGATAATACTTATTATTTTATATCACAAAATATCCACTACGATCCTAAAGAAAATATTATTTCAAAAAAAAATACATTATCTCTTGCCAAGTGTCTATTCTAAAAATTCTTTTACTGAACATAAAACCATATAACATATTTAAAATTATGTGGTAATAAATTTGGTTCAAAAGTAGGTACGTACGTACTATTTTGCCGAGATATAATAAGAAATCAATTTCATCGATAGCTGAGACGTCTGCGACCTGGACATTGTTATTTCTAATTGGACTGTAAAAATCGATTCGGGATAAGATTGAGCAATTTCCGGAACAATTTAATTAAAGTAATAAGGAAGGGTAAATAAATATGTCATTTGCAACGGCAAAATTTACGACCCGCGTCGTGTATTTAAGTGGATTACTTGTCAGACCTTATAAGACTTTTGTAGTTAATTGTGTTAAAGTAGATTGTTCTTTTTTATGTTTTAGTAAATATAGGTATTTATCCATACAGCTAAATAAAATTGAAGTGTCTGTTTGTAATGTCAAAATAATAGCTTTCTACTAAATGCATATGAAATTTTAAACGGTACTTATAAGAAAAACAGAAATTTAAAGTTTTTTTCTGTTTCATTTGTCTGTCTGTCTGTATATCTGTCTGTCTATTGTTCCAGCTAATCTCCGAAACGGTTGGATCGATTTTGATGAGATTTTCCCTGGCAGATAGCTGTTATTATAAGGAGTAACTTAAGTAAATTTTACTTACCTATTTTAAAATAGGTACCTACACTTGTTTTGGTGTCAATAAACTTTTAACCAAAGTATAATAATGAATAGGTAAATTTTATTCTTATTTGTTTTCTTTAAATTTTCTATACTGATTATGGTTGTATTTCGACCACTAGTTAAGTAAAAATAGGTTATTGGGATTTGCCCTAAACATTTGCCTTTTCAAGAATGTTCTAAGAGCTAGAGCTCTTAACTATAGTAACGTTAAGTAGTACTTAACTATAGTATATACGAATATATGAAAATGAAAAACCTATACTAAATGATAAGTGAAGCTTACCACAATATATTAGTGAAAACCGCACCCAAATCAGTTAAGCTGTTTTTGAGGTTACCTAGCGCGCACAACTGTACAGACAAACATTCTAAAAATCATTGTTTTGGGTTCTATTGCATTAATAAAGACCCCCTAATAATAGTTTTTTTTCAAATATCTTTTATGTTCAGACAGCGATCAGTCACAATATTATTAGGTATATGTATAGGTTATAATTATTTAAACTTATTGGGTTATTTAGAGTTAATTCAATACTAAAGAAGCTATTAGAACTGACATTTAAATTATAAACCACTGTATTAAACCATTTTATTTAAAGGTTGAAAGTTCAAGATCATAATATATAATCCTACCAATGGCAAGAAATATCCAATTCACAGTCGATAAATCATTATTTATTGAATCGAATCACTCAATCGAGATGTTGTAAATTGTTCGGAAGAACCTTTCGATACGATACGAATACGAGTAGTTGTATTAAACTTAATATTTGATTTTTTATTGAAACAAGAAAATATAAAAAAAGCTTCTGTAAAAGCTTTATTTTAAGTTTTTTTGGTTTTAAGTAAAACTAATTAAGATATAGTATGGGTTTTTGTGTGTCTGTTAGGAGTCGTCGACGAGAATATAATGCTATGGAATGCTATGGAGTATTTTTAATATTATAAAAAAAAAATAAGTTCAGTAAACAAAATAAGCTCGGCTTTCATTGTAAAACTTCACAGTGTATAAATATTCAATTTTCTTTTTGATCATTTAATCGAAAAAGATTATAATATTTTAATCGTTTTAAAATGTGCCAGTTGAGCACAGATTGATTCGCGAATCGTAGAATGGAGAAGTCTTATAAAGTATAAAAAAAATATATTTTTCCTGACATTGACAGTTTCATTTGACTTCACTTTTTTTATAATGCTTTTTAAAAAAACAAAATGTGTTATCACACATATTCCACACTAGCGACTAACCCTCGCTTCGCTTCGGGTTCGTTACTGGACAAAAATAAATCTATCCCACGGGAACCGTACATTTTTCCGGGATGATATATAGCCTATAGCCTTCCTCAGTTAACGGGCTATCTAATGCAAAAAGAATTTTTCAAATCGGATTAGTAGTTTCTGAGATTAGCGCGTTCAACCAAACAAACAAACAAACAAACAAACTCTTCAGCTTTATAATATAAGTATAGATAAATATATAACCACAGATCTGTTCTTACTCTGAGACTATGGACTATACGTTTCCAAATTTCATTACGATTGGTTTAGGCCTTTAGGTAAATTGTAGAAAGTTTGTGTATACAATATTAGAATGTTGTTTATTTTTTCACTAATGTTTCAGTAATCCTTAAACTTCTTAGTTAACTGCTTACATTTGATACAGCTAGTAAAAGCTAAGTAGGTAGTTAGCATATTATCTTAACTTTCTGCCAATTTCATATGAAATTTTTAGGTGCTATCTAGCTGTACTTTTAAGTAACATATTAAGTGTTACGTTTGGCTCAGTTTGTAGTGACCCTACTTTCTGCGCCAGTGGTCGCGGGTTCGAGTCCTGCTGGGGGCATTCATTTGTGTGATGAGCACGAATGTTTGTACTCCAGTCATGGGTTTTTATATTTATAATGTGTATGTATTTAAAGTTATATATGTGTAGTGTATCAACTATCTGGTATCCATAACACAGGCTTCGTAGCTTACCATGGAACTAGATAGTGCTGTGTGTTAATGTCCCAACATATTTATTTATTTAAGTGTGCCAACAAATCTAGAAGAACAATTTTGACCTACTTCTTTTACTTCGTTCTTTTACGTTTTAAGATGAAGACTTACAGTATATAAGTTATCAATTGATAATCTTATCATGTAATACCATCTAATCTGATAATGAGCCTGGAGAACTTCTTAATACTTTTTTCTTTATACTACTTGTAATAAGCTGCTTTACTTGTAGTGAACCAGTTAGCTATGAAGAGGTTTTTACAGATAAAATTAAATATGTAATAAGCAAAAATTATTTTCATTTTACTCATCCAAATAGATTCCAATATAGCCTGAATATCTCGTCATAATTATAGTATACTTTATATAAAGCTTTATATTCAAATCACGTATGCTTGCAAGTAAAAACATAGGTCTACAAACAACACGTTTGGCTCAGTTTGTAGTGACCCTACTTGTTGTGCCAGCGGTCGCGGGTTCAAATTCTGCAGGGGGCATTCATTTGTGGGATGAGAACGAATGTTTGTATTCCAGATATGGATGTTTATATTTATAATATGTACATATGTATATAAAGTTATATGTATGTAGTGTATCAACTATCTGGTATCCATAACAGAGGCCTCGTAGCTTACCATGGAACTAGATGGTGAACTATACTTATGTACGTACGACTATATATAAACCCTGAGCCTAAGCTAACTGGAGTACTTATGAATGTCATAAATCAAATAGTCTAAACTTAACCAACTTATTTCAGCAGACGTCTCACGTGACCTTTTGAAAAAACAATCGAATTTTGCACAAAAGTACAAATAGGCGGATAAACGTTTCCAGGTCGAAAATGCCGCTATTGCGTGATACAAGTACATTAGCGATCACTGTGTTTGCACGATATACACGAACGACCCGACCCATAACACACTATTGTGTCTTAACCAGCTCTTAAATGGGCTGAGGATTGTGTTGATTTTATATGATTTAGTATCTGGAATATTTCTTGTATACAAGTATTATATCATGGCGTTTCTTGGTTAAACTTGTTTTTTTTTTACTTTAAATAACTATAACTAATAAATAATTATGTTGAGACTCAACTTGAGACATTAACACACAGCACCATCTAGTTGCATGGTAAGCTACGAGGTTTGTGTAATGGATACTAAATAGTTACTATCTTATTACACATATATAACTTTAAATATATACACCCGTGACTGGAGTACAAACAAATGCCCTAACACAAATAAATGCCCCCAGCGGGACTCGAACCGATGGCACAGCAAGTAGGGTCACTACAAACTGAGCCAAACGTGTCGTCAACTTTGCCTCCTTTGTGGCTGTTTTTCTAGTTCAATATTTTTAAATGTATTTCTTTAGCGCTTGATCTATAAAAATACAATAACATAGAGTTCATCTGATGATGAAGTCTAAAGGTGTTTTCTGGTCTAAGTAAATACCTTGAATTATAAGTTTATGTTATGAGACTTTTTCTGTTAGTAAAATAAACCTTGTTTTGAGTTTGAATTTTAGTTACATATTGTAGTTATAATGCTTTAATTTTAATAAAAAGTGCATAAGAGAAGACCATTCTGTTTACTAACTCAATGAAAGTACAAAAAAGACTTGCTTTTATAAATCCTTAAAGTTATCCGTACTAATACTCTTCAGATTTTATGTTTTAGAATTATATAGATAGTAAAATTTAAGTAACTTAAAAGAAATGTATTAAATTCCAATAATTTCATAATAAGTCTCGTCCGAGAATCGAACTGACAACCTCAAAAGATTTTCCCTTAAAAGGCTATTCGAATTCTTGAAACTATACGTCAAATATATAAATATTACATAATATTGTTTATAGTCCATATAAATCAGGGCTCGCATGAAAATATAGCATAAAACCGAAATGATAACTTTTATGTACACATATTATGGAAATTCGTTGGAATGCCTATTGTTTTAGTTATAAATAGCTGTTTTCGCAAATATATGGGACGATTGCATTTTGTTCGTTGAACAATGTCAGAAAATATTACGTTTGATATATAAACATGCTTAAAATTGTAAAATGTGTATGTATGTGCTTTATAGTCAAGATAGGCGTGTCACTACTAAAAGTAAGTAAGTTTTAGTATCTATGTTTTATATATAACTACTAGCGACTCACCCTCGCTCCGCTCGGTTTGGTTCCTTTACGTTTTAACGGTTAGTGTAGATTTCTCAGAGATGAGATATTTTCCCGCAGTAAAAAGTATCCTATATGTTGACCCGGATAACCAGCTATTATCAAAATTTAATTACAAAAATAATCACTTTCGTATTAATGTTTAATACATTTTTTTAACTTTCAAATTAGCATAAAGAATATAGAAGGCACTATCCATTAACATAACAATACAGTGTGAAATATCACAAGTGAACTAGTTATGTGAAAAAAAACATACAGACGAACATAGAACCTCCTATTTTTGGAAGTCGGTGAAATATGCAGTATTTCTTTATAAATTCTTACTGAGCTATATTTTTATAGGGTGTCATGTTATAAGTGATAATATTTCAACATTTTAATGCGTTTAAAGAATATTTTTTGTATTTGTTCTCTTCATAAAGTAATTACTCGAACACTTATCTCTGTCGTGGGTGGGAATTAATGGCGTACTTTGCAATAAAAAGTCAAATCAAAGATAAGTCTGAAAGGGTTCTTAAAACAAGAACTACAACTTTTGTTTATTTTTAAATTGACAGCTTTGTAAATAAATTATTTGCTATATAAAGATCGATCTATATTATTCCTTAGTAAAGAAACCTGGGACATAATCGATTAGGACGTTCTATTAATAATTTTTTAATGCGATTTTGCCTTATACAAAATGCTTTGCTCGGCGTTTTTAGTTAACAGTACTTTTTTTTTTAAATTTAGCTTAAAGACAAAAAAAAAACTTGAATAAATACAATAATAAAAGTAAAATCTTTGTATCCGACCGGGAATCTCGCGCCTTGGCCGCTTGACCACGATGCTTATACACAACTGCGCGAAATTATTAACATATTTTGCGTAAAATAATGGTAAAGAAAATCGCATGAAAACTTGAAAATACGCGATTTTCCAGACATAAGACTAATCTAGATCGATTTTTCGGCCCCGAGATTTTTAATCTGAGTTAATAATAACTTGTATCGTATAAAATTTTCCAGTGGCCGTTCAGAGTGCAAAGACCTGAGAATGGCGAGGGTGGGTCGCTACAAGAATAAAGTAAATATAAATAAATATCTGGGGACATTAACACACAGCACCATCTAGCTCCATGGTAAGCTACGAGGCTTGTGTTTTGGATACCACATAGTTGATACACTACACATATATAACTAAATACATAAATATTATAAATATAAATACCCATGACTGGAGTACAAACATTCGTGCTCATCACACAAATGAATGCCCCCAGCGGGACTTGAACCCACGACCGCTGGCACAGAAAGTGAGTGAAAGCACTACAAACTGAGCCAAACGTGTCGTCAAATTACAAGTCATTATTTGATACTTAATTGAATATACTTTTAAAGAATTTTGTACATGAAATAAATAAAAACCACTTATTTTAATAGTAACCTTATAATTAAAAATATTAACAATGGTTTCGAAATAGGATTTTTAAAGGATATCATAAGCCAGCGGGTGGTGTACAGTAGGATATCAATATTGTTTAGATTTTTGCATATTTGTATATATATATATATTATTTCTTTCTCATAAAATTTATTATATATAAATTAGAAATATCTTCTTATTACAGTTTCATGTCAGTAGTATAGTATAATATCATATTTATTGTGTTTAAAAGGCAGTGGTAGCCCAGTGGTAACGCGCTCGCTTGGACAACCGAGTGAAGCGGGTTCAAATCCCGGGTCTCGCACCTCTGATATTTTCATGTGCGAATCATTTCTAACATGATTACCACTTGCCTTACGGTGAAGGAAAACATCGTGAGGAAACCTGCATGTCTGAGAAAACCTAGCAAGTTTTCGAAAGACATGTGAAGTCCGCCAATCCGCACTGGGCCAGCGTGGTGGACTATGGCCTGATTCCCCTCGTATTGAGGGAGGCCCGTGCCCAGCAGTGGGACGTTAAAAAGGGCTGAATACATGAATACATATTTATTGTAAATGAACTTACTAAGACGTTATATTTTATATGAAATATTTATGGTCTTTAGGTAGATTTTTTTACAAGTGTTTAGGTAGTTACTTATTAAAATAATAAAAAAAAATGTTTTTGAGCTCAAAGATTAGTGGCTGGCTTATCATAAAAGATGATATATGGCCTCCTATATCTTTCCTTTTCTGGACTTCCATTTCTACTTTACTTTTTTTTCTTTTTATATTGAAACAATATGTGTATCTATATTTACAAATATTATAAATGTGAAAGTTTGTTAGTATGGATGTATGGATGTTTGTTACTTTTTCAAGCCAAAACAGCTAAACGGATCTGGATGAAATTTGGCACAGAGATAGACTATAGTCTAGAATAATACGTAGGCTACTATACTATATATACTATATATTATACTACTATCCCGGAAAAATATACGGTTCCCGTGGGATAGGTTTGTTTTTGTTTTCCTAGAGGCGAATCCGAGCGAAGCGAGTGTGAGCCACTAGTACTGTATAATCCAAAGACATAAATAAACATTCACTCACAACAACCATTTTTAATAATTGAATAATTACTGAATCCAGTATATAAAGACGGTAATAAAAATATTATAAGTTATGAATTTTAATGAAAATTATCGCTTCGACTGTACAAAGCAAAAGCTCTGCGGGGGTTCACACTTCAAGGTGTAAAAAAGCAAATTAGATGGAAGGGACTTAAATACCTTGTACCTTCGCGTTCCGAGATAAATGTATTAATGGTTGAATTATACAGAAGAATTAACTTAAAATTAATCTCAGTAATGAGAGAAACATTACATTGGACATTCCCATGATTTAAGTTGTAAAGCCATTTTAAATGTTTTATCTACTTGGTAAAGTTGTCGATAATAAAAATACAATATCCTTCTGATCCGTTTAAGGAAGGCAACTTACTGGGATGATATTTATGATTTGAAGAGATATATTTAATGTTTTTGAAGTTCCATTTATTTTGGGACTATTGCAAGCGCCGTTGGTAAGAAAGTAGTACTTTAAGGAGTGGGCTATTACATTTTTTATACTAATATTATAAAGAGCCAGAGTTTGTTTGTTTGTTTGAACGCGCTTATCTCAGGAACAACTAATCTGATTTGAAAAATTCTTTTTGCATTAGATAGCCTGTTTATTGAGGAAGGCTATAGGCTATATATCATATAATATATAGTCTATCAATTCCATACTAACCGTTATAACGAATCTAGGAACGAAGTGAGTCGCTAGTTTAGATATATTTGTATTGTCTTTCTTATATGTTTTTAAGTTTATTAGCACTGCTACTGTCAATCACTAAACTAAATTGTAACTCAAGCTGCTTATATATATATATATATATATATATATATATATATATATATATATATATATATATATATATATATATATATATATATATATATATATATATATATATTTATTTCGTGTTTCTCAGAAACGGCTCTGACAATTTCGATCAATTTTTTTATTTTGATAAGGTTTTGCTTTTTAAGTTTATTTATATATGGATGAAACTTGGCACAGAGATAGATTATAGTCTGGAATAACACATAGGCTACTTTTTATCTCGAAAAAATGTACAGTTCCCGTGGGATAGGTTTGTTTTCTTTTTCCTAGAGGCGAACCCAAGCTAAGCGAGGGAGCTGCTAGTAAAATCTAAAATAAGAAAGTACACGATCTATATGGCAGAATCGAGAATAAGCAGCAAATCACACTACTATTTTTGATTTCAACATTATAATATATTTATTTGGGCGGACTTCCTCTATATAATTATTTAGTCTGAGTTTCCAGTACATTTTATACCGTAAAAGTAATAATTAGATTTTCTTAGATAAAACCAGCTATCATTTAGATCGGTCAGCGGAATTCATGTCGATAGCAAGTATTGAATTAAGGCACGTTCGCAAAATATATTTTACAACGAATATCAAACCAAAAGAAGATTTTATACATTTAGTTAATATTATATTTAAAACCAGTCAAACTTAAGTTAAATATGAAGAATATTTTTAAATTTGAGCCTGGATGATTGACGATGATCAAATCAAATGTTTTGGAAATGTTATCTGTCTGTTTGATAGAGCATAACTCAAAAACGACTGAACGAAATTTGATTAGATTTCTGTAAAAACAGTAATCTAGTTCTTATAGTTATACAAACCTAAAAAAATGTGACATTAAATAATAATAAGATGAATGTTATTATTGATTTAACGAAATGAATATAAGTGTACACATATAGTGATAATAATTATAATGATAGTAAAAAATTAAATGAATATATTTTTTAGATTAAATTTAAGTATATTAAAAGCCCTCAATTATGTACGCAGCTCGTAATAAAGTTCTGGGAAATTGTCTGCTCCTATTAAGTAAAGCTTATTAAAATATACTTAGGTTTTATAATATTGTTTATTAAGTTGTGTTCCTTATCAATGACTGGAAATATAACAAAATATGCTAAAAATCCATAGTGATTTATGTTATTTTGGCTAACGCCCTTTTAATGATTTCAACCACAGTGGCTAATCTCATTGAAAGTAGTCGACTGCGCTTGAGATATTATACTGCAGAAGTGTGAATGCCCTAAAAGTCCGGTGGGAGGAATCTCAGTACGAGGAGTGAGACATCAAGCTCAAGACCAACCAATTTAACATAAGACGGTTTGAAACAGAATCTTCAATCTTACCAAGCCATTCGTCTGCACAAAAACGGTAAAAAATAATTACAAATCACTGTTTTATATCGTGTATCGTGATATTTTTTTTATTATTGAGTATGTTAACCACAGACATTATCCGTGTCTTTTTTGAGCTAATTTTTTTGTTTTGCTGTGATTATGAATTACAATAAACAATTACACTCTTCATATGTTGATATTTGAGAACCACTGCCAAATAGCGAACGTCGGTATAATCATAACAATATGTGACGAAGCGACAGTATTCCGTCATCAGTTGCAATAATAACGACTGGCAAAATGGTCAAACGCATTCTATGTTATATTGCTGTTTTAGTGTATTTAAATATTGTATATGGAACACCTGCCAAAGGTTTGTGAATTTTTACTTTAAATTATAAATACTAATCAGTGTTTGTTTGTCCTTAACATAATTTCCAATAGTTTATAGGCCTTAAGTGAGGACAGATGTAGGTTGTAATTTCGCAGGAATATCCAGTATATTATTAGAAAATATATAAACAGATTGAATAAAAAGACGTTATCTGTAACGACGACTAGTTATACCACATTTATTTATATATTTGTATTAAAGATAATTTTTGTTAAAGAGCATACGAACACACACACACATTTTGTAGTTTTCTTTACAGTATACTGATTTACTCAAATTGACATTTAAATAGGTAATTTTTATCATGATTTATTATAACTTCTTAAATTTTTAAACAATATTTAAGTTGAAGGTTGATAGCAATGCTCAAAAATGAGACTGGAGATTTGCCACGTGGTTTATTTAGTTTATAATTTTTAAAGAAACTTAGTCCGTACTTTATAAATAAATACTAACTGATTCAAATCCCCTGGTCTAAGTCCCAAATCAGTAGTGAAGTGTTACGTATCGATTACTAGTAATAGCTGAGTATTTATAATCGACTTAAACATAATATACATGTAAGTTAATTTAAAAACAATGACAATATTATAAATCCTATAATTTTCATAAATTAATATAAGAAAAACATTTATACAGTATTAAACAGGATAGAAAAAGTACGTAGGTAGTTTTATATTAGTCAAAAAAAATAATAAATCTTAGATGTAATGAAAACGTCGATACCGTAATCCAGGCACGTAGAATAACGCTATTAGTCTGAACAAATATTATTAACGCTAGAACGTGAATACTATTTTCATAAATGAAATGTCAATATCTAATACGATTTGGATTAATATTATGTATAACTAGCGACGAACCCGAGCCCTAGATTAATTCCTCATATAAATTTTCAACTCCATTTTTTTCCCCTTAAGGGATGATTTCCGGAATTAAAACTATTTTATATCCTTCCCAGGGTTTCAAACTATTTTGGTACCAAATTTCATCTAAATCGGCACAGTAGATCCAGAGATTATGCCCTACAATCTCACAAACTCACAAACTTTACCTTTTTATAATATTAGTATAGGTAACAAGTTAACATTAATATAGTATAACTTCATGCTTCATTCTATTCCCATATTTTATTTCCAGATCTGCAACGATTAACAATACCTATTATATTGTTTACTAGCGACTCACCCTCGCTTTGCTTCAGGTTCGTCCCTAGACAAAAACAAATCTATCCTACGGGAATATATACTTTTCCGGGATAATATATAGCCTATAGCCTTCCTCAGTTAACGGGCTATCCAATGCAAAAAGAAATTTTCAAATCGGATTAGTGGTTCCTGAGATTAGCGCGTTCAACCAAACAAGCAAACAAACAAACAAACTCTTCAGCTTTATAATATTAGTATAGATTAAGCAAGTTTAAATATATTTAAAATATAAAAGTTACAATTGTTACAATACTGAGTTATACTGTTTTAGTAAATAGAAATAGATCTTTACTGGGTATTCTATATTAAGCATATGAATATTTTTATACTAAGCAATATTTTCTCCCGGAGAGACGTTTTCAGGGCATATATTTGAAAGTAATGCAAGAACATCCGAAAAAATAATTTCTTATTTAATATGTCTAAATAATTTAAAATGTCGAAAATTCGTATAGAAAGAAAATATTATATAAAATTTATATGTATGTTACTTTAAAAAAGTTTCGTAGTAAATACAAATAAAGAGTAGAAAATAATACAAAACTAATTTTATCGTTACAGGCCTATTTTGTCAAGATCCAGATACTGGGAAACTTTACCCAATAAACTCTACATGGCAATCCGAAAGCTTTTGTGGCAATTACACTTGCAAACTTAGGAAGAAGAACATTACTGAGACTGAATATACGCCAATAACAAAAGTAAACATTACAATAGACAACTTGAACAAGAAAAACAATATCTTACAAGATGATATGTCAACAAGCCCGAGTGAGAATTCTTTTAGTATAATAAAAAAAGTAGATCCAATCAAACAACCCGTCTTTAACAAAGATAAGTACAAGATTGATGAAATAAACACTGATAGTACGGATAGATATTTGACAGAATCGGAAATAAGTACGATTACTGAAATACTTCATACCGTAAAAAAGAGTGACTTAGAAGCTATCATCGAGATATATAACCTAGCTCAGGAAATTTATGATGAAATGGATAGCACAAATGAGCAATTAGCAAAAAGTCCTTTTGATAGTTTAAAAATTGGTGAGAATGAAAATAAAAAAAATAAAAACAAGGACTCTATTTCATATTGGTATGAACCTATGCAATATGGCAATAAAAAAGTAAAGGATCTTAAAACTGAAATGACTAATGCTGTGCCTGTCACTCGAACTTACCCAAGTCCGGCTACCTATTTCAACAAACCTGTGCTAGATAAAGAATTAATGAAAATGCCGTACTACTATCCAATATCAAACTTTCAGAGAATGTCATCATATATGCACAAACCCTATAGTATACCAAAGCCAATTATAGAACCAACGAAACCTTGTAATAAACATATCTACCCACCTTGGTATGCAAGTAAACCAGTCACTCCTCAACAGCCAATGCTACCATATCCATTTTCATATGTACGTCACTACAATTTAAGTTACCCAGCAAGTTTTTATTACAATAGCTTTCCATGGGCTCAATTAGATATATACAATCGTAACAAAAATTACCAACAGCCTTATGGCACATTTTTGCAGCATGAAATTTCAAATGCTGTACCTGAAGAGACAGAAGTAAAAGATGTAGAAGATGAAAACGAAGTTAAGGAAGAAAACAACCCATTAAATGAAGAAACGTTAAAACTACCTGAATGGCAAACTGATGAAATACCAAAGAATGTATTAGATGAAGTTAAAGCAAATATTTTAGAAAAATCAAAACTGCTAAAACCATTGTCTTTAAGGAAAAATATTAAATTGGAAAAAGTTGGAAAGGTGATTAAGCTAGATGAATTGTTAAGAAAAAAGAGGAGTATTATCAGCAGTGATACTGATGATGTTGAAGACGATCAATTTGAAGCTTATGTTGAAAGAACAACGTAAGTAGCGTAAAAAATATCCCTTTGATTCAATGTTATCAAATTAATTTATCTATATATAATAATAAAATTAGGTCTGTCGTTGGTTAAAAATATATAAATTTTAGGGTTAATTTAAAAATCATTTAAGTAGAATTTTTTACTATTAGTTACTTTCTTTTTGCTCAGAATCCTCGAATTCACTGTACCTAATATTTAAAATTCTAAAGACATATTGTATTAATATATGTATAACATCTGCGATGTAATTATTCTATCAAAATTGAAGTAAAAATAAAATTCAGTGCGTAAAAAAAATACAACACAGACAGTTATTTAACTTAGCTATATGTTGTATCTAAAAATAAAGCTATAAAAATTTCTAAAAAATATATATAATACATTTTACTTCTATTGTATTACTAATAAACAAAGTCAATCCAATATTTAAGCTAAATTTCCGATCTTACATTTTACAATTTTATAATCATATTATTTGAACAGATCGTCATTAGGACATTTATTCCTGAGCGAAGCGAGTTCGATTCACTAGCTAGGAAGACAAGACATTACTCTCAAGTAAAATATGTTTTTTTAAAACACCCCTAAAATATAAATCTTTTTAACGTGACAAATATCAAGGGCTGGTATTATAACGCCGGGCTCGAAAAAGTTGACAAATTAGCGACAAAAAACATCGGAATGCCGACCCTTTGTCTCGACAGATGTTGTGTGCACTTTATCATTGTTTTTTGAATTATAAAAAACTAATTTTAGTTGGTATAGTAAAGCACCTGCTTCATGGCGGTTGTAGGGGGTTCGACATCCCATTGAATTCATTAGGTAGTTGGAAGGATACCGGATACTGGTAAATACTTTTTACTTATCCTTATATACTTATCCGTGTACTGCATATTCATATGAAAAATGCAATAGTCTTTTTGCCGCTTATTTCTTCTATCAAACAGTAACAGAACAATTGATCGAAATTATTTATTTCATAGAGATAGTAATAATAAAAATATATGTATAGTATCTACTAGCGGCTCAACCTCGCTTCGCTCGGGTTCACCTCTAGGAAAACGAAAACAAACCTATGCCACGGGAACCGTACTTTTTTTTTCGGGATGAAAATAGCCTATGTGCTATTCTATGCCATAATCTATCTCTGTGCCGAGTTTCATCCAGATCCATTCAGCCGTTCTGGCGTGAAAGAATAACAAACATGTTCACAAACTTTCACATTTATAATATTAATACAGATAGGAGATAGTATGTGGCGGAAAGTAAGGAAACGGCTATACACTCACGTATCTAGTGGTGATATATAACTATGAAAATGTTTTTTTTTTTTCGTATGAAAAAGAGCATTTATCTTATTTTTCACTTAAAAATAAGAAAAAAAGCTGCACAATATAAATAAATATATCTATTAATTATACAATTTTAAAGAACAATTAAAATTTAATAATGAGGTACTAATAAAAATATTATGTGAATAAATAAATAATTTAAACTAAATAACTTTTCAGATGTGAATCATTTTCGACGGAGCCAGGTTATTTTAGAGTTGGAAACGCATCTGAGCCGTACCCAGCCTGCTGTCCGCAAAAGATACAAAAAATAAATAACCGATAAACGCAATTTATAATTTAATTTAGTCATAAATTAAATGTTAAGAATCAATAATAAATATTTTTTATACTTACTTCGTTCTTTTTCTTTCTTTTTTTATAATATAAATAACTTTCTACAGAAATTCGAACCCCAACCTATTCATTTAAGTCACTAGGTAGTAAAAAAAAGGTATAAAGCACTAAGCAATATTTTATTTATTACTGCCTTCGCATAGTTTCTCGCCGTTACGCTAAACCTTCCCATAGCGAATCAAAATCCATAGATGCATCCTAATTAAATTAAAGCGAACGAATATCTTCTTAATAAATTTATTCTTAAAAAAATATTCACTTTGAGCGGGAATCAAACACATGCCCTTCAAAATAGACGATCTCAAAAAATCAAAGCTAAGTAAAAAAAACTATTATATCAAATGTATTCCTTCATCAAACAATATATACTTTTTAATTAACCAAACCATTTAACATAAGCAGTAAAAAGCCTCTGAGCCTAATTTAATTTATTCTATTCACAACAAATTAAAAGATATCTTAACCACTAACAAGAGAGGACGTTTTTAAAATTTTGTTAAAAATACATTAGTCAATCTACAGTGCCATTGAGAGGAGCCGAAAAGATAGCGGTTAATTTATAATTGTACAAAAATGTAATAAATCAAAGTATACGTCGCAGCGTAGTGTGGTGCGCCAAAGGTTGGGGGTTCGATTTTTAGGATACCGTACCTCAAAAGGAAAAAGGAACCCTTATAGGATCACTTCGTCGTCCGTCTGTCTGTCTGTCAGTCAAGACTCGTTTCCTCAAGAACGCGTGGAGGTATCAAGAGTAATCAACACTCGGAAGGGAATCAACACCTATAGGGTACTTGCCGTTGACCTAGAATTATGAAATTTGGCAAGAAGCAGTCTTATACATACCACAAGGAAAAGGAAAAATGAGAAAACCGTAGTTACATCTTTTTTTCTTGCGACTTTAAACTCATTTTAATGTTTGATGCTACGAAACCATCGATGTGCGAGTAAGACTCGCACTTGTCCGATTTTTAGAATACAGAAATAGAAAGTTATGAATGAGATCAGAGATGAGTTTGTAAGTTCTTAGTATTTGAGATGAAATTAAAAAAAATATGAAGACAATTTGACAAATAGTTTTATAAAATGTAATAATTATGTATAAACAGTTTTTAAGTATACGAAAAAATACTATCATACTGTAAAATATATTTATATAATTTTAAATTTAAATATTTATTTAGGTATATATATGCTAATTTAACTCAAATTTAAAAATTTTGCACGAATTTACCAATCCATAAAGAAAAATTAAGAAGAACTGGTTAACAAACTAGATGGGATTAACATTATATTTTTTTTTGTTTTTTTTTTTTAATTTTTTCCAAAAATGTTGCATCATTTATACCGTAGATATTAAAGTTAAGAAACAATCGCTACAAAATGTAATTACTATATGAAAGAAACAATAACAAAAATAATAATCAAACCAAAAACAAACTCGCAATATTAAAGCTATAAGACAAAAAAAAAAAAAACAAAAAAAAATTACAAAACACGAAAGATGCTTCAGAATCAAAACTAACAATACGACTGAACTAGAATTGTGCTGCACATTCGAAGTTATCATACTTGAAAAATATTCCATCTAAGTTTTCCAATACCTCATAATAAAACAAAGCTATTCAGAATCGATCACTACAACCGTTCGAACTAATGGTCTGACAATAATGCCTACATTTTATAAAAACCGTTCGTTTAAAAAAGCATTACCCTTCTTGGCCTGAGTGACTTATTGCATATAAAACGAGAAAAAAATACGCCTTCTTCCAGGAAAAAAAGGGACGTAAGATGCGTCAAAAATATTTAAATTAAGCCCTCCCTTAATGTCGGACATTATTTTTTTATCGGCATTTCAAATATAGATATGTCGAGTCTTTTGGGAAACGTTATCTTTTGAATAAATGTACCCTTTCCTTGGCTTTGGTAGTTTAACTGCTTGGTATATTTTTGAATATTGGTATATTGTAAAGATGGAGAGACAATAGTAAATCTAAAAGGCAGTGGTGACGTCCTTACTTGCGAGTGGAACGGGTTCAAATCCCGGGTCTCGCACCTCTGATATTTTTATGTGCGAATCATTTCCAACATAATTACCACTTGCCTTATAGTGAAGGAAAACATCGTGAGGAAACCTGCATGTCTGAGAGAACCTAGCCAGTTTTCGAAAGGCATGTGAAGTCCGCCAACCTGCACTTGGCCAGCGTGGTGGACTAGGCCTGATTCCCTTCGTATTAAAAGGAGGCTCGTGCCCAGCAGTGGTACTTTTAAAAAGGGCTAAATACACATATAAATAAGCAAAGTAGTCCTTTTATCACCTCTATTTGTCAACTGATTACATATTTTTAGTTTAGTTGCTGTTGACGAGCTTTAGTGTTATGAAAAAAAATATATATTACAGTTAAATTTCAACCACTGGATAAATAATAATTTAAAAATAACTTATTCAATGTGACTAATTGTTAATTGCAGTTAATAAATCATCTCAGTGTTTTTTAAAATCCATCTGCTAGGCAAATCTTGCCATCAATACGTTGAGGATCATCACGTTGGCCAGTTGCAGGATGGTGGACTTCACATCATTTCTTTCGAAAACTTGCTAGGTTCGCTTAGACGTGCAGATTTCCTTACAATATTTTCCGTCATCGTCAAGTATAATTATGTTGTAAAAAAAATTTTCGCACTTATAAATATGAGAGGTATAAGACTCAGGGCTTGAACTTCATTATCGATGGGCTACAAATATCTATATTTGTGAGGACTAAGATGATCAGCCTCTTGCCTGTAATTGCGCTGGCTACCTTATCCTTCAAACCGGAACACAACAATGCAATCATTGTTGCTTGGCGGCAGAAATAGATAAGGGGGTGGTACCCATCCAGTCGGACTCCTCAGGCTTAACAGAGTCCTACCACCGGTATATATGTAAATGTATAATGCCAGTAATAAATAAAATTAAATCATATTTAAGAGCCTTCTAAATATTTTTTGTTCTATGTTCATTTTTTCAACAACTTAAAAGTGCTGTACTCTCCTCACCCAAGTATCGTTTTATTTATTAAACTTTTATAAAGCTCTTTATCTGTCAATCATCATTTACATTTTTTGGTAATTTTTCTAAGAAAAACCTTTTAGCGTAAGTCAAAACTTTTTAACTGCGATCATAACATAATTGAATAAATGAAAATGAACATTTTTTTATACTTACTCAGGAGTAGAGTTTGGGATTATTATAATCGATTAAATACACTGTTATAACCGACTCCCAAAAAGGATTATGTTTGGCTGTTATTTTTCTATTTTTTTTATATCACGAAGCAGCGGTGGCACGTGTAATTCTTAATATTTTCCTTATCATATCACGATTTCATGATACAGCCATCACACTAATATTCTAAATGTGATTAAATGTGTGAGTGATAGAGGCAATAGAGTTAAATATTGAGTGAAATTGTTGTTTCTCTACACTGTAACAGTTAATAATTAAAACAGTTAAAAAATATATATTAATATTACCAAAAAACGCCCTAAAAGGATATCTATTCGCATTCTTTCGTATAAAAATTACTTAGCCACTAAACAAAAAAAAGCCCTAAACATTAGTGGAGTAAGTAACTAAAGACGGCTTAGAAGGGTTACACAGTGATAATAATATTTGTTCTTACTTGATATCTTATCAGCGTCAGGGATTTCGAGACCTCTATTAAGTTTTTATATTCATTAAATATACCCTTAAAATTTGAGATGGAGACATTTTTGATAAGGTTGTACATTTTAATTACTATGAATCTAGTTGACGCTCTCGAATTCTTTTGTATTTTATAATAACCTAGCTACTCACCCTCGCTCTGTTCGGGTTCGTCCCTTGATAAGTTTTAACTTAGTTAGTACGGTCAGTATAGATTTCTCTTAGGTGAGATATTTTTCTGGAGTAAAAAGTATCCTACATGTTGACCCGGATAACCAGCTATCATCACACCAAATTCCATCAAAATCTGTCCAGTCATTTTTTCGTCATGTGTTCCTAGACAGACAGACAGGCAAACAAAAATTCTAAAAACTATAGATTCGGCCTCTGTATCGATGATAATGACTATTTCAATAAGATTTTCCAAAAAAATATTTAATGTACAAATTCGACTCACATACAATTTTATTATATGTATAGACTAGTTGTTACTTGTGGATTCGCTTGCGTAAAACAATATTTATTCGTTTGTTGTATATACCTATAGGCACCTTCGGTAACACCTTCTATTGAAAAATTTGACTAAATACAAAATATTGATAATTAACGTTTTACTTTGTTGTGGGTGTTTGTTACCTTATCGAGTTGATTTTTCGTTTTAATCTTGTATCACAGAGCTAATTATTTTATATAGTTAATTGTTGAGAAAATGATATTAGAATATCTTTGAACTCAATATAGAGATCTTTAGGTTATTTTATATATTAGGTATTCTTACTACATTAATATTATTTTCATTAGTGAGTGTATTAATTAAGAAGTAAAATTATTTACACTATTAATAGACCAATCGGTATCCGTTTATTTTTATTGATTAAAATTAACAAATATTGTAAAGTACTTCTGTGTCATTTTTGAATTCTTTGAATTCATTTTATTATTTTGTGGGTAGGCTGTCTGTAACAACTATAATGCCTTTGAGACATCTAAAACCTTAGTCTCTCCCGGGACCAAGATTGCTGTAAAGCATTCGACACGTCTTAGGACCCCAACGTGGAACCAAAAATCAAAATATACCCGCGAAAAAATCCGAAAAGATAGTTTAATATAGATAGTTAAATATTCACGTAAATCTTAGAATGTATTAAACTGAGTGCTTAGAATAGAGGTACTTTATATCCTAGAATAACATAAAGGCAATTTTTAAAGGGGTATATTACAAGTAGAGCTGCGGCATAAAATTAGTGTTTTATAATTTCAAAATGTAATAGCTAAAATAATTTACTTTTCCATATGAATGGTTTTCAATAAATCACAAGAAGTTCGCTAAGTTTAGTCAAGTGGAATACGTAACAATGATCTAATTTCCAAGCCATGTAAATCATTATCCTATACCGACTCTTATATAGGAGCTAGCGTTTGAAATTCATTTTTTAAATTAAATTTTGTTATCATGCATTCAAGACATTAATATTAAACTTTTCGGTGTTTTAGTCTTCAGTGGTTAGCATGTACGGCTACACATCCGAAAGTCCTGGGTTCGAGTCCCGGTTCGTACCAAATGTAGTTATTGCGTTTTCTGTTAATAAATTTTCAGTAACAACCCGGAGTTGGGAAGCTGTGTTTTATCCCCTTCCCTCGGAGAGCACGTAAAGCCGTCGGTCCTACGCCTTAACTCTCACCGGTCATGTCGAGTAGTCGTCCCACTGGAGTATAAGAGTGACAGGAATAGAGAGTGCACTGCACTATAATATCTCCTGCGCACGTGGTTAGTCTCAGTGAGATTGGCTGGTATGGCCTAAATCGGTCAGAAAGATAATATTACGTATTATTATTCTTACTTTAATATTAATACCATATTATTATTCTATATGTAAAAGTACTATTAATATTGTAAATATTATTAATAAAAATACTTCGAAATCACTTCTAATCTTGAACCTTTAAATGGATTGTATCGTTGATATTTGATTCTTTAGGTTTACGGATAGTGTTTCGATATTAGTCCAGAATTTATCGATAGATGGCGCTGCTCAAGGATGTTGAAAACAAAGGAATCAAGCATTAATATTTCGTTAACTATGTAGAGAAAGAAGAAATAACAGATTACACAAGGTGGTCAACTATTCTAGTTTTATTGTTTGATTTGAAATAGCTGCAAAAGGCAAGGTTATTTTAAAATAGATGTCAAGATAGTTAGTTGTTAACGTATGACAATACAGGATAAAAACAGTAATAGTAGTAATTTTCCGTATGTGAGAAAGAGACAGCGCACTTTCCAGAAGGTAATCGAAGTTATTAGAATATTTTATATGTTAGAATATTCTTTGTTTGTGCATATGAAAAGAACAGCAATGCGTCAAGCCGTCAGTTAAAGTTTAGAATTAAATATATGAAAAATATCAAACAAAAGCCAATAAAAATGAAATACAAATGCTATTATACTCTTAAAGATTAGTTCAGAACCTACATTTTAAAGTTCATATTATTACATATACAATAAAACGAAGAAGTTGTTGAAACAACATTATTTAACTAAAAACACTGAGAGTAATCAAGAATTGCAGTTAACTCAGCTTGCGAACGTGCCTGTGTTTTGCTTAGAGCACTTAGAGGCGATTAGAGATAAACTGTAATAACAGTGTATTCAGTTAATAAAAATAAAATTTTACTTATAAT
Organism: Argynnis bischoffii washingtonia; assembly: GCA_033884665.1. Classification (NCBI taxonomy): domain Eukaryota; kingdom Metazoa; phylum Arthropoda; class Insecta; order Lepidoptera; family Nymphalidae; genus Argynnis; species Argynnis bischoffii. The sequence continues at coordinate 1,486,689 of CM066629.1, read as the reverse complement.
TTAAAAATAAACCTTAAAAAGTATCTCTTTTGGTATTAGTATGGTATGTCTACTACCAAAAAAATCTGTATATATAAATATTATAAATGTGAAAGTTTGTATGGATGTTTGTTACTCTTTCACGTCAGAACGGCTGAACGGATCTGGATGAACACAGTGATAGATTATGGCCTGGAATAACACATAGGCTACTTTTTATCTCGAAAAAATATTCGGTTCCTCAGGGATAGATTTGTTTTTGATTATCTAGAGGAGAATCCGAGCGAAGCGAGGGTGAGCCGCTAGTATCATATAAGCTAAAGACTTTCGCTAATACATACAAACTTTCTTCACACAAATTTTAGTATCTATTTGAGTCCTATTAACTATGAAAGTTTAAAAAATATTAAAAACTTCTGTATCGACCCTTATTTATGTATGTATGTTTATATGACTGTGATTTTCTATTAAACTAATTTTAATATGATATAGAACACTAGGTACATAAAAGCTCGGGTCATGTTTGACTAGCTTTTGCTTTTAGTTTAGACTAAAATATAATACTTTATTAAATACAAAGCTTCCAAGCTTTTAAAGTTAGCTTACTTTATATTTTTTAATATTATTTACAAACATATAGTAGGGGAGCCCAAGAGGGAATTTTGGGATTTACTCTAGCGCGGCAGGTTAACATAAGGGGGGATATCTTGCACTCTGTTGAGTACCTTTACCATAATATAGGTCTTCTATATAAGGCCGTGCGTCTAGAGATGCTGATCAAAATATTTAAAAAATATTTTGATAAGGTAGAAATACGAGGGAGATCAGCCCATAGTCCACCAGGCTGGACAAGTGCCGATTGGCGGACTTCACATGTCTTTCGAAAACTTGCTAAGTTCTCTAGACATACAGGTTTCTAACGATGTTTTCCTTCACCAAGGCAAGCAATATATAATAAAATATAATTAATTAATTTCAATACCGTATTTACATGGTTTTTAATAAAAATAATGTCTTCTTTACACGAGCAAATATTTTCCTACATTAATTTGTTAGGTATATAAAAGCGTTTGATTTTTACTCATCAAAAGCTTTTCAATTATTGTATGAACTTCATAATTATAAATGGAAAGCACGAATAATTTTATAAATGTTAATTAATTAATGTAAATGTTTCATCCGTTTTTCTTAGTTTAATCTAACAATGGAGATGTGTTAAGTAAATTTTATCTTTTTCATTGCTTATTTCTTCATTATAACTTAATGAATTCCAAGAATTTTAGTAATATTAAGATGGGGTGGAGCGCTTAAAATTGTAAGGCCCAAATATATTAATGAATTAAATTTAAAAGCAAATAAAGGCACTCCCATTAATATATAATTTGTTTTAATGCCCACAAAATGCCAATTTTCAAAATTTTGAATTCATTTTTGTTATTTGTGGGTAGGCTGTCTGTTACAACTATATAATGCTTTTAAGACATCTAACACCTTAGTCTCTCCCGTGACCATGATTGCTGTAAAGCAATCTAAACGTCGGGAAACAAAAATCTAAATAAATCCACGAAAAAATCCGAAAAGATAGTTTTATTTAAATGTCTAATATTCGCGTAAATCTAAGAAAGTATTATAAAGTGGATCAGGCAATAGTCTACCAGGCTGACCAAGTGCGTGCGGGTTGAAGGACTTCACATGTCTTTCGAAAACTTGCTAGGTTCTCTCAGACATGCAGGTTTCACGATGTTGTCCTTTACCGTAAGACAAGTGGTAATCATGTTGAAAATGAACCCGCTTCACTCGGTTTCCCAAGTAAACGCCTAATGATATTAATCACTGGCTCTTTGACTATAAAAGTAGTCTACAGTTTAAAGTCGCAAAGTCTAATGAAATTCTTGGCCACATAATTGAATCTATTATATCTTGTTAAATCGATTGTGCGCTCAAACAATGAAATATTGAACCCATAGAACAGACAGTTAACTACAAGTGTAGTGAACGTATTCTATAGTATAACTATAGCTTAAGCAGGATATTAAGTTTGTGGTAAAGACTTTAGTTGACTAAGTATTAATAATTTTAATTCACTTTGATAATGTTTTATGAATAAGTAAATAAATAACAACAGCTTGGCCTTTAAGTAATTACTATGTGATTAAAACATCTCAAATCTTTCTGAAATAACATCATTTTCTTCCTATTTGTTACTACAGAGGTCGTAGGTTCGATTCGCGTGAAGTGAATACTCATAATACATATGTAAAAACAATAATTTTAAAAGATTTCTTATTTTAAATAAGAAGTACTTGAGTGACCGAGCTTTGTTCGACGTCTTTTTCGAAAAAGATATAAAAAATTTAGTCCTAATCGTTACAGCCGCACACGAAATATATATATATATATATATATATATATAAATATATATAAGAATTGTCCATTTAATACTATAAGATACTAGCGACTCACGGGAACCGTACATCTTTCCATAATTATATATAGCCTATAAACTTCTACAATAAACGGGATATCTAATGAAAAAATAATTTTTAAATCGGATTAGTAGTTTCTGAGAATAGCGCGCTCAAACAAACAAATAAACGAACAAACAAAATCTGCCTCTTTATAATATTAGTATAGACTTGAGTAAATACATAGTATGGTGTTTCATCCCACTTCCATATCTAGAGAATCTATGAACCACACAATTAACCATGTTAGAACATCAATTTCTGTACCCTTTTGTGTACGTTCATTAGTTTCGGTTATAAGTAATGAGAGGAGTGAGCGCTATTGATCTATTGTATGGAGCTCAGGATTAGTCGGTTATTAAAAATATACATGTATTAAATGTTAACACTATTTAGAGTTTAGAGATCGTCAAGTTTATTAATTCTTGATTCTTAATTTTAAAAGTATCTGTAATAATAAAATTTTAACTTAGCCGAATCTGTACATTAAATATTTTTATGGAAAATCTTATTGAATAGTCATTATTATGGACACAGAGGCCGAATTCATAGTTTTTCGTCAAAATCAGTCCAGCCGTTTTGGAGATTAGCCGGAACAAACAGACAGATAGACAATAATAAAAAAAAAAAAAAGTGTTTTTCTTATAAGTACCGTAAATAATTTCATATGTCTTTATTAAAAAGCTGTTATTTTGACGTTACAAATAGACACTTCAATTTTATTTATCTGTATAGATAAACACTGTTTAAAAAAAGGTTATAAGAACTAAATTTTTTATGTATAACACAGAGAAAGTAAAATACACTGATTTACCCACAAACAAACAAAAACTTTAACTATAATAAATCTGCCATAAACATATAAAAGTAACCCTTCTTTCTATACAGCTGTCCAAATTATTTCACATAGACACGACACTCGTTAAAATTTCGTAAACTTTCACCCACTTATATTTGCTCCCGGTGTTGACTTTAGAAATTGTTTGCTTTAAAGGGACGAGATATATAGAGATATATCTCGATTGTAAACTTATTTTTTTTTTTTATAAGATTCAGTGACAAACGAGCAGACAGACCACCTGATGGAAAGCAGTACCTGTCGCCCATAACACCCACAGTTCATGCACTTAGGTTTTAGGTAACAAAAATACAGAGCCGCAGGTGCGTTGTCACTGTGAGGACTAAGATGCCTCTTGCCTGTAATTGCGCTGGCTACCTTATCCTTCATACCGGAACACAACAATGCAATCATTGTTGCTTGGCGGCACAAATAGATAAGGGGGTGGTACCCATCCAGTCGGACTCCTCAGGCTTGACAGAGTCCTACCACCGGTAGAGGCCTACCACCGGTAGAGGCCTACCACCGGTAATATTATACTAATTCTAAACTATATTTCGTTTGACATTTTCCTATATTAATATAGATATTTTTACTACAAAAAAAATTTAGCTTTTGTTACATCGAAAGTAAGAAATAAGATATTATTCAGAACCACTACATAAGAAACGGACATGTTTTTATTCTGCCTAATGAATTAATTCCCACAGACAACTCGACGCAGGCGGGCCGGAGATAATGAAACTTTAGTAAAAAAAAAAAAAATATAATTTGACGTGTTTCTGTCGCTTTCTTAGTACTTACACTATTGAGGTATTGGGTTTGATTCTTACTCCGGATTGTTTTTGTTTTCACTTAAAATAGTGTATTATATTAAAAATATATATTATATGTTATCATTTGATAATGAATATTTGATATTCAATATTAATTTTGTAGAAGAGCTTTTCAAATAAGTCCAGTAGATCCAAAAATTAGCGTATACATAAAAAGAAATCTTTTAACCAAAGTTAACCCAAACCCAAATTCGTACAACAATAATTATTCTCTAATGAATATTTTTATTTTATAGTGTTTTTATTTGTTAATGTTGACACGTTTGGTTCAGTTTTTAATGTCCCTGTGGCATATATTTGTGTGATGAGCACGAATGTTTGTACTCTAGTCATGGGTATATATATTTATAATATGTATGTATTTAAAGTTATATATGTTTAATACTTTCTTAGATTTACGCGAATATTAGACATTTAAATAAAACTATCTTTTCGGATTTTTTCGCGGATTTATTTTGATTTTTGGTTCCCGACGTTTCGGATACTTAATAATCCGAAAAGATAGTTTTTTTTTTAAAAAAAGTACTAATAATGTTCAACCAGTGGTCGAAATTCGACAATAATCATTAATGAAAATTGAAGGAAAACATACATGAATACAATTTATCGATATAAAAAAAAACTGTTTCCAATTTTTTATTGGTAACACTAAAACTCGTCAATAGCCATTAAACAAAAAAAAAAAAATCAATTGACAAACAGAGGAAAAAAATGTACTGGACTGTTTTCTCTTTACCTACAATATAGTTTAACTATAACATTTTAAATAAAACTATCTTTTCGGATCATTTCGCGGATTTATTTTGATTTTTGGTTACTGACGTTACTAATGCTTTACAGCAATCATTAACTATAACAGTTGTTTTACAACATATCTTCCTTTTTTGAAGTAGGAAAAAGATGACACTCAATAAATCTAAATCGTGTCATCCAAGTGAAGTCATTCAGTGAACTCTAAAAATATTTCCAATATACGAACTAAATAGATAAGACAAAGAGCATATGAACATACCAAGATACTCGTAATCTGTAGTAGAAATTGTTTTCATATGATTCACATTTTGAGGGACATGATCGAGTTCATTTGTAATAGATTTGGATAGGAATGATATAGTGCTTTCGATTAATGTTTTATTATAGGTGAGATTCTTTGTTATTTTTGTAACTTTTCATTCGATCTCGTTCGTATCAAATTTATTTAATCTATGGTCACTGAATTCAATTCAATTCTTTTGTTTTTATGACTTCTGAGAGTGCCAGTTGGGCACAATTTACTTCGCCAATGTCACGTACAGTGGGGAATACATAATTTATAAAATGACCGGTAAAACTAGAAGAAAAAAATACTAGATCTTATTACATGTAAAAGTACGAGTACGGTCACTTAACATAATAATTTTTATCTGTATCTATCGATTTAGTTGAATTTGAGGTTTTTTTTTCACTAAAAATCTTTAAAATTTCAGTGAAACCTAAAAGTAAAAGTTTAAGTCGTAAAAATATTTTTTTTTTTTTTTTAATAATGAAAAATTATTAAAAAAATTTTTATATAATCTTTAACTTTTAAAAAATCTATACGAAAATCAAGCATGTCAAATATCCACTGAGCAAAAGTCAATAAATAATAAATATACACGTTAACTCATAAAAATCATTGAATTATTGAGTTGGACGTATATTTAATATATTCTCTAACAGATAGATATAAAAGCTCTATTAGCTTTTTAGCCCGACCCGGGACTCGAATCTAGGCTTCTTTGAGGAACTAGCAAGTAGACTAACTATATTACACAATACCAACAGTACTATAATAGATATAGTCATACATTAAGTAGTCGATGCATCCATTATTACTTCACTATATGGAAATGTCAATTAACTTGTATGTACATTGATTTTAAACAGTCAAATGTTATTCCCAATACTTATTTTAATGTTCAACTTTCTAACATTATAGATAATACATAATGTCGTAACCACCCATTTAGTATTTTATTTCTTTGTAATTACTCCCTGTAAAATTACTTTAAATCATTCTTTTAAAAGAAAGTTTTTCGACATCATACTTTTGATATGAATTAGTCAATATTGTTTACAGAATTTAGAACAATGTACGGTTCCCGTGGGATAAATTTGTTTTTGTCTAGAGACGAACCTGAAGCGAAGCGAGGGTGAGTCGCTATTACATATACATAGGTATGATGAGGTGTTGTGGATTCTATTATACCACGTTTTCCCATGGGAATGACATAATTTCCCGCAGTAAAAAGTATCCTATTTTACTCTTCAACGCTCCAATTATCTTCATACAAAAAATCACGCCTATTTGTCACTCTATTTCGACGTAAAAGAAGGACAAACAAACATTCACATTTAACGTATTAGTTAGATAAGTATGGCTTATTTTAATCGTCTTTTAGAATTCGACAAAATTTATCATAAACATATTAGTATATGACTATTCTAGTAGCGTCTAGTATAGAAGGATAAAAGTGAATTCAGATAGGTTTTCATAGCAGATAACTTACAAGTTATATAGTTATTGTACACAATAATAAGCATTGGCAATATAATTTTTTTTTTCATGTCTCTACTATGAGTAGTGTAATTCGCACATTGCTAGCTTTTGCCTGCGGCTCTTATATATTACTCCTTTTCTCTTAAGATCCCAACCGGAATGTTTGATAAAATCTTCCTCGATAAACATACTATTATCGCTTTATATTCCAGATATTAGTGTCTTCAAATAACAAACTTCTCCAGATATAAATTACACGTTTGTATGTGTATAAAAATATATTTATTTTTGTATAATTATAATAGCGGCGGTAGCCCAGTGGTAGCGCGCTCGCTTGGGAAACCGAGTGAAGCGGGTTAAAATCCCGGGTCTCGCACCTCTGATATTTTCATGTGCGAATCATTTCTAACATGATTACCACTTGCCTTACGATGAAGGAAAACATCGTGAGAAAACCTGCATGTCTGAGAGAACCTAGCAAGTTTTCGAAAGACATGTGAAGTCCGCCAATCCGCACTTGGCCAGCGTGGTGGCCAGCCTGATTCCCCTCGTATTGAAGGGAGGCCCGTACCCAGCAGTGGGACGTTAAAAAAAAGGGCTGAATACATAGATACATACATATAATTATAATATTTAGTTGTTATATTTTAATAATAAGTTTATACCATTTGATGCTGTACTGTACCTACACCGCTCTAAACTAACTTATTCTCTCACTATTATAGGGTTTCTGGAAGAAATCTTTTAAAGAGATAAGTTATCCTTTATCAATATTCTGCTACTTTATTTTGTATAACATATATTTTATGATACATAAATAAATAAATAAATAAATAATATTAAAAGAAACACAAAACGTAATATCAATCATTTTTTCGAAACTCTAGACAGAAAAATCTCATAACTATACTTGGTCTAACCCAGAACTCGAACCTAAGACCTTCGGATCTGTAGCTAATATACTATCTACTAAACCATCAAGGCAAACAAAAGGTGTTTAATCCACAATAGGCCTATACTAAATCCACTTCGATGTAAATTATGGAATATAAAGCGCTATAAGAAATGCTTTTACAATATTAAAGCGATAAATTAACTTGTAGTTACGTCTGAGAGATTTATCGGAATTTAAATTATTTCATTTCGTTTATTTTTGTAACACGGTGTTTATTTTTTTTATATAATTATGTTTATGATATTGTTATACAAGTTATGCAATATTGTAAAGTGTAATTTATATTTTCTTTCCATACTTTTTTTTTTATGCGATTCAGTGACAAACGAGCAGACAGACCACCTGATGGAAAGAAGCACCTGTCGTCCATAACACCTACGGTTCATGCACTTAGGTTTTAGGTAACAAAAATGCAGAATCACAGAAGGACACAGGATAGTTTTATCCCGGAATTGATAAGGGGGATGAAAGTTTGTTTGGGGATCATTTTTCAAGTAAAGGATATAAAACTCATCATACCTATGTATTTACTCGTTTATATAGTCTATCTATTCTATACTTACCCTTAAAACGTACATAGAAACGGACTCGAGCGAAGCGAGGGTGAGTCGCTAGTGATACTATAAATGTTTATTTCATAACTGAGATATATAATGTTTGAACTAAATGTGACGATTGGGATCCTCTTTTAAGAATTAAGAACATACCTCTGGCAGGAGTTAAAGAACTTCTGTTTTATTTTTTTGTTTGTTTTTCTGCACTAATCTCTAGGATTTTTGACACAATGTGAAACACTCTTTGTACATTTATTACCATTATTTATTGAGAAAATTTAAATACTAACATCATACCTGACCCTAGAAACAGAGTAATTATGGATAAATAAACTATGTGGACGGAGCCACGGACAAACATATAGTATATCGATTATTAGTTAATAATATGCCTTAAGTACATATTTAGTTCAGCAGCAAAAGGAGTCTATCTCTTAGTCTATCCCAAAAAGATATTTTTGAAAAAACAGCAACTGTTACTCATATTAATCGTACGTCTTTTTGAATGTTGGAGTTTTACTGTACAGAATATGCACAGTGTCAATTATAAATATTATATTTACGCAATTACTATGTGACTGTCTGTTTGTTTATCGTAAATATGAGAATGTACTCAATACGAGTGTATTTATTCAGTTAACCGATACTACTGATATATTTTTTAATAAATATCAAAAAATCCGTACATTTAAACTGATTTAATAGGTGTTACTTTTAATGGCTAGAGATACTACACATTACTACATAGTATAAAACAAAGTCGCTTCCCGCTGTCTGTCTGTCCCTATGTATGGTTAGATCTTTAAAACTACGCAACGGATTTTGATGCGGTTTTTTTTAATAGAGTGATTCAAGAGAAAGGTTTATATGTATAATACATGCATATTACAGTATAGAAAAACCGAGAAATTCAAAGATTTGTATTTCATTCTAACCGTTAAAATGTACCTAGAGACGAACCCGAGCGAAGCGAGGGTGAACCACTAGTACTGTATATACTGTAGATGACGACCCCTCTCTCGTAGTGAAGTTCAAAATATATTTCACTCTCTAATCGAAATGAAATTTAGATATTATTGTGTTTTTGAATATAACTTGTAATCGTTTTGTTTTATTTTCAACAAGTTATTAAACTTTTATTATAATTTAATATAACTTTTTTCTCTAATTTCTCATATTATTATCACATGGATGAATATCAAATTTTTTAATATAGATTTTTCTTATTAAAAAATATTGCTAAAGCTTCATTACTTTAAAAAAAAAACTGGTATAAATTGAATAATTCATTTTAATCCTACATCTAAACTTAGAATTAACGGTACGTTAAGAAACCAGTACTTATATTGAAAATTAAAATAAATATTAATGAAAAAAAAACTAAAGCTATAATTTCCGTTCCCAATACGTTTTATTATAAACGTAAAAATTTTATATATATTTTAGGTCTGTACTACATACTTGCTATCAAGAACTAGGTCATTTGTACTAAACATTTCGTGTTACATGAAAAATCGCTTGCAGAGCGTGAAAACAATTTTAATTGCGTGGCCAGGACTCTTATATATTAGCTATTATTTAAGTTAGTCTTAAGTCTTAGAAAAGATGTCCTTCTAGAATTATGAAGAATAGAAAATAATCTATACTTAATATTATAAAGCTCAAGAGTTTGTTTGTTTGTTTGAACGCGCTAATCTCAGGAACTACTGATCCGATTTGAAAAAATCTTTTTGCATTAGATAGCCCGTTAACTGAGGAAGGTTATAAGCTATATATTATCATCCCGGAAGAGTGTACGGTTCCCGTGGGATAGATGTTTTTGTCTAGGGACGAGCCCGAAGCGAAGCGAGGGTTATCAATAAAATGACAAATTTAGTCGTAATAAATAGAATCAAATTGGTAATAACTCGCATATATTTACTTTCTTAGTAGTAAAATATTTACAATCTATCTTAAAAAGGCATCATATCTTGTGGAATATGTAAGAAGAGCAAAAAAGCGGCTCAAATTATTAAAAAGATATGGGTTTATTTTGTAAAGATTCCTAGATCGAAGAAGAAGGACAAAAAATATCGCAGTTTGCTTGCTTTACAAAGCCACTAGTGATCTCTAGTCCGATTTGATTGCCAAAAACTTTGCACATAAAACCAGATTAAACTATAAAAAACTACATAAAATATTATAAAAATAGCTAATAAAATCTATACTTATATTATAAAGCTGAAGAGTTTGTTTGTTTGTTTGGTTGAACGCGTTAATCTTAGCAACTAGTAATCCGATTTGAATAATTCTTTTTGCATTAGATAACCCGTTAACTGAGGAAGGCTATAGGTTATACATCATCCTAGAAACATGTATGGTTTTCGTGAGATAGATTTGTTTTTGTCTAGGGACGAACCCGAAGCGAAGCGAGGGTGTGTCGCTAGTATATTATAATAGCACAAATAATTCAATATAAAAATATACGGCAATTTAATGGCCATACAACGGCCCACTAATGACCGCGGCATTTTACCCGCTTTGTAGAAGTGCAAGTTTTCAGGTCACACTCTGTTGTACATTACTCCTTAAACAAGTAAGCTTACTGAATAGCTGAAATGATGTGCAGAAATATGAATTTAGATACCACTTTAGATCTTTTTAAATAATTACCTACTTTTATAAAAAAAAATTATTATTGAGTCTGCCTGCGACCACAGCTGGTGCAACCCAGTCGAAACATCGGGAACAAGGTATATAGCCACTTACGAATTCACGCGTTAAACCCCCTAGTGTAATTATTACATAATTATTATGAAACGCGATAATTTAAAAAGTTATATTATCAAAGTTTTTTTTAAAAAAATGACCTACCTACTGATTATATTTTCTGCTAGATGTAATTACTTTTCAAGTAAAAGTAAAAACTTAAAACTAACTTCTAGACACTAAAAAGTAAAAAATACTTGAACGGGGGCTTTATTAACTATAACTATAGATACCTGACCTAAAATAATAAAGATATTTTCGAATCAAGTTGAAGATATGAATTCTAAATCATTTTTACGTATAAATATTTTCTACAATTCAAGGCAATTATTAGAACAACTATGAAAATAATTTATAAAAGAAACATTCAACCAAATTGAGGATATTTTTTTTAAGTTTTATCTTAAAAAAATATCTTATTAATAAAATATCTTTTTTTAAGTTAATCGCCATATTGATTTACTTACAAAAAATGTGTTATAACTTTACAAAAAAATGCAAAGTATACATCTTATAAACCAAGCAGAATTCAGTGTTAAAAAAAACTTTGATTTATTCTAGCTTTTAAGTATCAAATTGTGCGTCCAGTATTGGGCGATTCTTATAACAGTTTGTACTATTTATTTATTTAAATATATATATTATAATTATTATTCTTATCTATGTATTTTATATACTTGCATGTTTGTATTATTTATTATACTAAGACTTCATGTAGTATGTAATTTTTATATATGCTGTGATTTATTTTTTTTTATTTTTTTTAAACTTTAACTCCATATTACCTTGCACTTTTCTGCTCCGCTAAATGACAATCTCTCTCACCTCCTAGGTAGACTGGAAGAGATCTCTTTTAGAGAAGTCCACCTTTGCCTTCAATTTTCTTTAAATACTTGTAATTTTTGTTTTTAATTTGCAATTAAGGATATATTAAATATTATAAATACAAACAATCTAGGCTTTAAAAGTTATTGCAATCTTCAAACATGTAGGAATTGACAGAATAAAAATTCATAAAATTCTAACAGAGTCGAATCTATACATTAGATATTTTTTGGATGAAATATTCATTATCGATACAGATTCCAAATATATAGTTTTTAAAATTTTTGTCTGTCTGTCTCTCCGTCCGCCTGTCTTGGAACGTATCACGAGAAAGTCACTGGACGGATTTTGATGAAATTTAGTATGATAATAGCGGGTTATCCGGATCAACATATAGGATGCTTTTTACTGCGGGAAAATATCTCATCTCTGAGAAATCTATACAAAATGTTAAAACGTAACTACAGACAAATCCAAGCTGAGCGAGGGTAAGTCGCTAATAATATATAAAATAAAACGCTTATTTCAAAGCCCTACTGTTACTCGCTAATGACCGCGGCTATACACGCTTTGTACAAGTGCAAGTTTCCAGGTCACACTGTAACGCTTTCAGTGCCAATAGTTCATGCGGGGATGATAAACTTTTGCTTTAAATATATATTTATCTTCACGTATTTTCTTTTAGAAGTAGAGAAGTAGGAAGAAGAAAAAGAAACAGAGGAAGAAAGAGAGGGAAAATAACAATATTCGTTTTCTCTTACTTTACTTTTATGGACGATTAAGACTTTTACCTTTAAGAAGTGGGACGTTTTTTTTTATATAATTTGACCTTTTTAAGTGCATATTTGGAATTACACTAACCATGCCGTGTAGTAAACAGTTCTAATTTAATTTCTTAAAATAATTCCTTTTAAAACCTTGAACATTTTCACAGAATAAAAATTAAAAAATTACTACTAATAATATTATAAGAAAACATATTACAAACTCATCTTTCAATAATAGGTACTGAGTATTTTTTATAACAATTTTTAGATTTAAAAAACTCACCTACATTCATCTATCCTTTTTAAACTTTCCATATCATTTACTATATAAGCTACTTATTTACTATACCATATACTTCTTAACTTTAAGCCATTTCCTATAGAAAGTTGTCTTTACTTGAAATTGAGCTTAAGTACTCGTAGTGGCAGAGTCCCAAAGGATCGACAAGTTCCGTGACGTCACATTAAAAATTAACAGTCGGAGTAATGCTATGTACTCGTACGTGCTCTCTTGCAATATTAATTACTAAATAGGTGAAGGTTTAATTAAATATGAAAAGAGACTACTATGAGCTCACTCGATAGGTTAGCCAATACGTTAATACTGTATCGTAGTTTCTAATCCATACTAATATTATAATAAAATATTATAAATGCGAAAGTAACTCTGTTTGTCTGTCTGTCTGTCTCCTTTTCACGCTTAATCCGCTGAACTGATTTAGATGATATTTGGTATGGAGTTAGTTTGAGGTCCTGGCAAGGACATAGGACAGTTTTTATCCCGGAAATCATCCCTTAAGGGGGTGAAAAGGGCGATGAAAGTTTGTATGGGGAATCATGTCTCAAGTATATTTTTTTAATTTTTAAAGTAGGTACTTACTTTTCTATACCTATGTACATATAGGTATATAATTTATTTAATAATAACCGTGAAAACGTACATAGGGACGAACGCGAGCGAAGCGAGCGTTAGTCGCTAGTATTCGATAATCGCTAGCGAGCACGTTAATTATTTAACGTGTTTATGTTATTTCAGTTACCTACGTGATTATGAAGATTTTTTTGAAGTATTTTGACAAAATATATTATTTATGACAGAATAAGTATATGTATAGTTTTAAGTTTGATTTGTATTAATATTACTTACACGTTGCGCCCAATTAGATCTCAGCGATATCTGAAACAATAGAAAAGTTGAAGATCAATAGATGTTATTAGTACCAAAATGTCAAAAATATTATATAATATATACAACAAACTGTCTCGCTCGCTTGGAAAACCGAGTAAAGCGGGATCAAACCCCGGGTTTCTCACCTCTGATATTTTCATGTGTGAATCATTTCCAACATGATTACCACTTGTCTTATGAAGGTAAATGTCTGAGAGAACCTAGCAAGTTTTCGAAAGACGTGTGAAGTCCGTTAACCCGCACTTGGTCAACGTGATGGACTATGGGCTAATCCCCCTTATATTAAAGGAAGGCCCGTGAACAACAGCGGGAATTTACTAAAAGGGCTGGATACAAACAATAAAATATTTGTAGTTCTGACTGTTTAAAACAACTTTTAATATACTACTAGCGACTCAACCTCGCTTGGATATAGTAAAATGGATATAGTATGTTATCTTTAAGAGATATACCATCGCGGACTTTTTTTGTAAACCTTTTTAAGGTGTACAATACTGTAGTACATTATTTTGATCTATCTCGTAGGGTTTAGCAAGCGTTTGCAATTTAAGCGCAAAATAATGTGTTTATTTACGACATCACATTAGAAACCTCTACAATTAATTATCAGTGTTTGTCCACTATATTATGCATGTATTATACATATAAACCTTCCTCTTGAATCACTCTATCTATTAATAAAAACCGCATCAAAATCCGTTGCGTAGTTTTAAAGGTCTAAACATATATAGGGACAGACTGACAGCGGGAAGCGACTTTGTTGAACCACTTCATATAACGTGATGAAGTATGGAACGTAGTCTATATTATAATTTGACTCATTTGGTGTTTATGCATAGTATTTAGTCGATACGTTGCTCCGATATTATATGACAGAAGGAATCAATAACTACATTTTAGTAAATACATACATATGTACATACATATATTTTAAGAATGTCATATGGTTACAAGGCATGTTTTCTTTAAGGGCAAAGGCTTGTTATGTCATGTATATTATGAAAATTACATAAACTAACTAAAATTATAAATACGATAGTTTATATGGGCGTGTATTACTCTTATTATTAGATGAAATTTGGTAAGAATATAGTTTGAGACCCTAAGAAGGACATAGAATAATTTTTATCCCGGAGATCACCCCTTAAGAGGGTGAAAATTTTGATGAAAGTTTGTATGGGGACGAAACCTTAGACCCTAGGGATGAACCTGCGCGAAGCGAGGGTCAGTCGCTAGTCTATTATAAAAACCCCACCCTCACCCTAAAAAATAGGTAGGTAAAAACATTTTCATCATCATATAATTCAATTATTTCCCATCCAGTGTCTCTCAAACCGAACACCGCACCGGTGGACCCTCAATAAGAGCTTCTTAACCGCAAATGGATTTGGAATCACAAATAAAATATATTACAACGATTTTAAATATTATAACCGACTTCGGAAAGGAAGAAGCTGCCGATTTTGCGAATATATTTTTTGTGTTCGTTACTCAACATTTTTGTCAATTAAACGCTTTTAAAACTTTAAAATGTATTTTCTCAAGTAGTTTATATCAAGAACACTATATATTATGCCCTAGCCCTAATCTTATTCTAGTAACTATTTACAATGTACGAGTATATACAATGTATGCCCTAGGGGTGACTGATTTCAGCGTTGAACAGTTTTCATTAAAAATATACCTTGTCCATAAATCAAACATGCGACCACCTATAATATAGTAGCAATAACACATTACTGCTAAGTCATAACAATCATCTACACCTTTCAAGACATGAACTTAAATAATATAAAACGGTGTAAAAGCTAAAAAACCACATACATTTTAGGTCTGATTCAATATTAATTTTGGGCAAATTAAATTTTTGTTTCAAGTGGATCGTCAAATAACAAGGCACGTATAATAATAAAAAATGTCCATCCCTTAATTAACGAGTCCTTCAGAGGTTGTTTTCTTTGTTTTTCATAATTAATTTTTCGATAAACGGAAAATTATGTGTATTCATTATTCGTGTCTCAAAAGCTTCTATTTTTGTTAATTAGAAGCTTTGTTCTTTAGAATTTTAAATGTCTTTCTTGGTCCAGTGGCTAGCATCTACGGCTGCAGGTCCCGGATTCGAATCTTGTGTCGGATCTAAAATATTTATTAGTTCTCTCTGGCGTGAAATACACGATTATAAGACCGCCCAAAGTTGAGAATTGGGTGGTGTTACATTCCCTTGCGTTGGACAATGCATACAATACTGCTCTGCACTTAATCTCTTAACGCAAGTGACAGATTGTTATCTTACTAGAATTAATAAAAACGGAATTAATCTGAGCACGCACCACGTGAGATGCCTATTTTCAGTAAGATTGGCTGTAACTGAAAATCGCTTAGGGCTATTAAGTTCGAAAATGCGTTTATAATATTTTGGACGACACGTTTGGCTTAGTTTGTAGTGACCCTACATGCTATGCCAGCGGTCGCGGGTTCGAGTCCTGCTGGGGATATTTATTTGTATGATGAGTACGAATACTTGTAATCCAATCATGAGTGTTTATATTTATAATATTATGTATGTATTTAAAAGTTATATATGTGTCGTGTATCAAATATCTGGTATCCATAACAGATGCCTCGTAGTTTACCATGGAACTAGATGGTGCGTGATGATGGTGTGTGTTAATGTCCCAACATATTTATTTATTTAATATTCATCACAGTAGGTACATTAAGTAGTTTTTACAGGATATTATTTTATTACGATAAGTTACTAATTTATGTATGGGGCGTAGTTCTAAACTAATGTATTTAGTGGAAGCTCACAATTGATTTATATTACCATACAAAATTGCATTGAACAAAAATATTTAATCAAACCCACAACCAGAGACACACAATACAAGATCACAATCGCAAAACTATAGAGACATTAAGTCTATTAGAGTATGAAATTATTACATTAAATATTTAAGAAATTTCTCTCGCTTTGTTGTCGGGCTACTTGAGCCCTTCATTTCTCATTCAATCGCCTAAAAGCCTTGTGTTTGTCACTAGGTTGAGTCATCTTACTGACCATGTTACATCACTAAAAAGATATCATAAACATTTAATAATGCTCCTTTTCTTTATTATATTTGATGTTTATTATCTTTTTTTTTTGTTTGTTGGTTTATTTGTTTGTTCTAATCTCAATAACTACTGTACGTAATATAATTATTTTTAATAAAATAGTGTCATAAACAACGAAAACAGTGAATTATGTCGAGGTCAAACAAAATGTAGTACTTACATAATTTTTCCATGAGGTTTCACTACTAAAAAAAACTTAAAATTATTGGCGCCAGGAATTGTGTGAAAAATATTCTAAACGGAATCAATAATATTGTAATGCTAAATGCAGTACATTCCTTGAAACGTCCAATCCAGCTATGTATTGAAAACAATGGCTATCATTTTGAACAATTGATCTGTTAAGGTTTACTAAGTAAATAACAAAGAACAATAAAAAACATTTTGTTAAAAATGAGCTCTTTCCTTAAGTTTGCCGTATGTCATGACTTCCCAGAATGCGTTCCAACTTTATTAGCAACACTATCGAATGGTGTAATTATACAGTATGTGTTTTTTTTTTCAAAATCAATAGGTTCGATTCCTGGCTAGGAAAATTGATTTTTCAAAAATCCAATGATGCAGTTTTAGTTTTCATGAAAATCGGGCCCGAGACTCCTTTGAGTACTTTTCGCTATTCCTCATAGTTTCCATGCACGCCCACTTGAAAAATTCATCCTGTATATATAATTATATATATATATATATATATATATATATATGTGGTTTATATATATATATATATTTATATATATATATATATATATATATATATATATATATATATATATATATATATATATATATAAATATATATATAATATTAAATGTTTTGTCTGTCTATCTATCTGTCTGTCTCGGTACGTATCACGAGAAAACCACAGGACAGATTTTGATGAAATTTGGTATGATGATGTAGGATACTTTTTACTGCAATATATAGGATAGTTTCACTGCGGGAAAATATCTCATCTCTGAGAAATCTATACTAAATATCAAAACATAACTAGGGACGAACCCGAGCGGAGCGAGAGTAAGTCGCTAGTAATAATAATAAAACCCTATATTGTACACCCAAAAAGAAAAGATGATATACAACAATATAGGAAAATGTACAAGAGGCGGCCTTAACGTTAAATAAGCGACTTTATCGAAACAACCTTTAGGAGTAGGAAATAGTACTAAGATATAAGGGGCGAGAATCTATACTAATATTATAAAGAAGAATTTTTTTTCTGTTTCTTTGTTTTTTGTACCGAATAAGCTCCGAAACTACAGAACTGATTTAGATGAAATTTGCTACGATAAGATAGTTTAAGACTCTGGAAAGAACTTAGAATAGTTTTCATCTCGGAAATCATCCGGGGGTGAAAATGGGGATAAAAATTTGTCTGGGGAAGTACTCTATGCTAATATTACAAAGAGGTAAAGTTTGTGAGTTTGTGAGGTTGTAGAATTTAATTTCTGGATCTACTGAACTGATTTAGATGAAATTTAGTAAGAAGATAGATTGGGACCCTGGGAAGGACATAGGATACTTTTTATCCCGAAAATCATCCCTTAAAGGTGTGAATATGTGGATGAAAAATTGTATGGGGAGACAAGGAAGGACGAACCCGAGCGAAGCAAGTGTGAGTCGCTAGTATTAAATAAAGTGATAACAGAAAATATGTAGTTTTATAAATATCATCATATGAAAATAGATTTTTGAAATCTCAAAATACCAAACTAGTTTGTAACACAATCATAACCAAGTCACGTTACATAGGCTTTTGCGTTGCTCATTTTTCTTTTGCCCCAAGCTGTCGACTGACAACATTTGTTACAGGCCATTCCGACATTAAGTCATTTAGGCACTCACCCACTGGCAATTACTTGGATTTGCTGTTTCCATACTATTACAGTTGCATGTAAGCTATTGCAAAATAATATTTTATAGATACGAAAGAAATTACTTTTAATATTCTAATACCAAGTAAGATTACTACATATTATACTCACATCTATTGAAGTCTTCAGTCGTGTTGATTTTGTCAGTCTAATCTAAAAAGTACTGAACCGATTTCATAAGATTTTTTCTGTCAGAAGAAGACAGCTTTTTCTATCAGAAAATAAGCTACCGGTTTCATGATATGTGTAAGTTAAGTCAGGAGATATCGTCTCTACTAAGAGCTTCCTGAATATTATAAACATCCTAAGGACCTCAGTAATGTATTAAAAAAATGATGACAGGCAAAGCCATAGACAGTACCTAGTCATAATATTAGAAGACCATATCTTACAAATAGCCATACATTCTCTTCATCAATATAAAATCAAAATGACAAAAATCCCTCTCGTTACAATACAAAGTAGGTCTTATCTCGACCCGCTTAGAAGAAGTGAGTCAAGTTCCCACTCTTGATGTGGGTTAAATCATCTGGACTGAGTGGCTAAGTTATAGGAATGGGGGACATGTGAGATATGTATTTACTACTACTTAAAATATATACATAAATTACGTTTGAGTTGAGCTGTGTATTGAATGTTTGTTTGGAAAAAGGTTTAATTACACACATTAATGCAAAAATTATGAACAGTATATTTCTTTTTATCTAAACTTAATATTATAAAGAGGAAATTTTGTTTGTTTGTTTGTTTGTCTGTACCGAATAAGCTCCGAAAATACTGAACCAACTAAGATAAAATTTAGTAATAAGATAGATTGAGACCCTGGGAAGGACATAGGATAGTTTTTATCCCAAAAATCATTCCTTAAGGGAGTAAAAATTGCGGTGAAAGTTTGTATGGGGAATCAATCTAAGAACCACCTCAAGTGAAGCGAGGGTGAGTCGCTTGTTTTAAATACATTAAATATTTATTTGAAGTCAGCCCATAGTTTACGATATAATCGCTGTACCAACGTACATACAAAAAATACCGGTGAAGGTTAAACGTCTATTTTTTTAATGGCAGTTATAACTAACAATATAAAATAACAATTAGTTAAAATAAACTATTAGCTATTAGAAATAAATAATTTTCAACCTGACTCTTTCGATTGCGATCGCTTGCGGTAGCCTATCTAACTAAAAGTAATTAGTATATGTATTTAAATGAAAATGCAATAGCGTATGATCTCGGTTCCTTAATGCTTGTCTAACTCAACCGGCGTAGTTTAAGTAATTAACGCAGTAACAACGGTTTTACGTGTTATAGATAGTTTCATGATATAAAAGCTCAATTATTCATTTGGTCCGACTACGGTCTCGAACCCAGGACCTTATTTCCAGCCATTACGAAATATATAACTTAAGAATATAAGTTTCATACCTATCAGCTTTATTAAAGTGTTAAGCTTAAAAAGCCAAGTGTATCGAACACATAATTATTTTAAATAAAGGTTGTATACTTTAAGTATATTTTTGCGAACAAAAAAAATCCTATATGCCATAAACTTTATAAAAAGCGCTGAGAAAAACATTTTTTCCGATCAGATAAGATTTACTTTACACAATCCTTCCAATGTAAGTAATTCGTGATACTATTACGAAATCTCCAACATTATTTCGAAACACGTTAAAAGCTTTTGCTTGTTAATTTGAAAAAAAAAATGCTTTGACTACTTAGGTAACCTTCTTTAGTTTAATTAGATCTATAGTATCTATACATATAATAAAATTCTAACTAAGCCAAATCTTTACATTAAATATTTTTTGGAAAATCTTATTGAAATAGACATTATTATAGATTTAGAGGCCGAATCTATAGTTTTTAGAATTTTTGTCTCTCTTACTGGAGGGATTTTAATGAAGTTTGGCATGATGATAGTTGATTATCCGGGTCAACATATAGGATACTTTTTACTGCGGGAAAATATCTCATATCTTAGAAATCTATACTTAACGTTAAAACGTAAGTAAGCGAGGGTGAGTCGCTAGTATATGTATATATAACAAAATTATAACAAGGCCATCGTGTAACAAATATTTGTTGCTTAAATTCGTCTGTAGGGGCCTCTTAGAACGTTATAGAAGTTAAATTTTTATGTTGATCTCATAGGTTTTTAACAAAATGTACGTACAGATAATAAATAATAATAATATCCTCCTGACCGATTCCGGCCACGGCGTCAGCGGCATACTATAGTGCACAAGTGTACGCGCAGACACAAGTGTACTCTCTATTCCTATCATTCTCATACTCCGGTGGGACAACTACTCGACACGACCGGTGAGAGTTAAGGCGCAGGACCGACGGCTTTACGTGCTCTTCGAGGCACGGGGGTGAAACAGCGCCAACTTCCCAACTCCGGGCTGTTACTGAGGCTTACTATACAGAAAGACTCAATAACTAAACTTGGCCCGACCCGGGACTCGAACCCAGGACCTCAGGATGTGCAGCCGTACATGCTAGCCACTACACCACCGAGGCAGTTGAATAAATAATAGTGTATATTCAAATATAGCTTAGTATCATCAATACGTCAAGATACATAAATAAAGGCTTAGCACAGTTTTGCAAGCTTATAGAAGCCTATATAAAAATAAAATGTATATGGAAAAAGCTTTTATGTGAATATTACCGATATAGTGTATGTTTTAATTGATAATTCAAATGATTCTTAAATAAATAAATAAATAATAAATAAATATGCTGGGACATTAACACACAGCACCATCTAGTTCCATGGTAAGCTACAAAGCCTGTGTTATGCATACCAGATAGTTGATATACTACACATATATAACTTTAAATACATACATATTATAAATATAAACACCCATGACTGGAGTACAAACATTCGTGCTCATTACACAAATGAATGCCCCCAGCGGGACTCGAACCCGCGACCACTGGCGCAGAAAGTAGGGTCACTACAAACTGAGCCAAACGTGCCGTCAGTTTAAAATACTATCTTACTAATATTATAAATATATGTGAAAGTTTAGATGTTTGGATGTTTGTTACTTAATCACACCAGAACGGCTGAACGGATCTGTATGAAATTTGGCACAGAGATAGATAATGGTCTAAAATAGCATAAAGGCTACTTTTTATTCTAGAAAAATGTACGGTTCCTATGGTATCCGAGCGAAGCGAGAATGAGCCGCTAGTAATAATATATTCAGATAATAAGTTTAAAAATTAAGTTATGCAGAAGTTATGCCAACTCTGTACCAAAATTTAAAAAAAAAACTTATTTTTTTAAAGTGAAATTGAACATTTTCATAGCATATGATTGCAATTCAGTTGGAACCAAAAGAAAAAGTCTGTCTAAACTGCTTTGTAAAGTAACGTTCTAATCTCAGCGCCCGAATCACTTCTCCCTCGAGGCCTGTGAAGCGAAATTGGATTGTCAACTAAGAATACGCTGATTCCATTGTAAAACGTCAAGTGCTCAAAAAGACGGTCAATTTTACGTCGTTATACTACAAAAGTTGGGGTGAGACTTTAAAAGATCAACTCGTTGCTGAGATTTTTATGAAAATAATTGCTCTTCTACTAAAAAGTTAAACAAAACTAGTTATTGCAGATGGTACCAACAAATATATAATGATTTTTGCAACGTGCAAAACCTTAATCTCTCCTGTAGTTGCTGTAAGGCATTCGAAACGTTGGGAATCATAAATCAAAATAATCCCCGAAAAGATAGCTTTATTATCAAATATTCGGGTAAATCTTAAGTATTATAGAAAAAGTAAATTTTCCAAAATATTTTAAAAGTTACCTATTCCTTAGTAGCGGATTTTTTGGTAATATTGGACCCTTATTAATATAATAATTTATAAAAAAATATTTGAACATACATTTGAAGCGAAAACTTTCTTCTTTATTACAGTCGCTTAAAATCCTATATTTGAAAACTATAAAAAAACCAGCATTCCTAAAAAAATTAACTAGTTTTCGTGATAAAACTACCATCCGAGAAGAGGACCATGTATTCATGGAACGCATCTACCATGCTTTCAAATTGGCATGGGCATGGCACATGTAGATAGGAAAAACATATCACAGTATTTATTTTAGAATTGTAAAATTGATGTTTTCCATCGTTATTTATAATAAGCCCACTTGTTAAGTTATAATTAAGTATATTTGTAATTTCATTTTCTTGAATTTGTTTAAGTGTAACATAAACTCACTTCCTTTTATTCTATTGTTAGACATTCATAGGTTGCTCCTGCAAGATTATTAGCTCAATCTTGAACTCTACGCACCTAATTAGTTTAATAATGCTTTTAGAAAACATTCTTTACTACACATCGATCTCCAAATATATTTTGAAGACACGTTTGGCTCAGTCTGTGCCAGCGGTCGCAGGTTCGAGTCCCGCTGGCGGTATTCATTTGTGTGATGAGGACGAATGTTTGTACTCTTCATGGGTGTTAATATTTATAATTTATATGTATGTATTCAGCCCTTTTTAACGTCCCACTGCTGGGCACGGGCCTCCCTTCAATACGAGGGGAATCAGGCCACAGTCCACCACGCTGGCCAAGTGCGGATTGGCGGACTTCACATGTCTTTCAAAAACTTGCTAAGTTTTCTCAGACATGCAGGTTTCCTCACGATGTTTTCCTTCACCGTAAGGCAAGTGGTAATCCTGTTAGAAATGATTCGCACATGAAAATATCAGAGGTGCGAGACCCGGGATTTGAACCCGCTTCACTCGGTTTCCCAAGCGATTTCCCAAACTAGATGGAGCGGTGTGTTAATGTCCCAACAACAACAACATATTTAATTTGAAACCAAAATAATGTTAAATTAATGCTTTTAGATAACAAAAATTTATATTTACTGCCAATAATACGTAGTACAATACGACAAGTCTATCGATCAATGGCATTGTGCCCGTCAGCCTTTGATGCACAATAGAGTGTTAGGCATTGTGCAAGTGATCATACTAATTACTATCTATTCAGACTCTATATCTATAATGAATGATAATAATTATGTGTATATTAATGACTAGTGAATCACCCTCGCTTTCCTCGTTTTCGTCGCTTAGTTGATTCCCTATACAAACTTTCATCCCTATTTTACCTCCTTAAGGGATGATTTACGGAATAAAAAATATTATGTCCTTCCCAGGGTCTCAAACTATCTTCTTACGAAATTTTATTTAAATCAGTCCAGTAGTTTTTGAGTTTATTCGTTACAAACATACAAGAATATTATGTATTTTAGTATGTTTGTCATTAGTAATATTTATTTATATCTTCTTACATGTACTTTCTCATTTAACAATACTTGTAGAAGAGGTTAGACTATATTATGCCCTAAAATAATATATTAACAGTCGATATAATCGTACTGATGCCGAAATTTGTATGTTACTTATTTTTAAATTTTTCTTACGAAATACTTCTTTGGGGCTTACGGGGACTATTTATTATCTAATTTTCTTTTTTGATTTTTAAATTTATATAAAAGTAACTAGTGACTCACCCTCGCTCCGCTCGGGTTCGTCCCTAATTACGTTTTAAAGTTTAGTATAGATTTCTCAGAGATGAGATATTTTCTCGCAATTAAAAGTACCTTAAATGTTGACCAGGATAACGAGCTATCATGATATTAAATTTCATCAATATCTGTTCAGTAGTTTTCTGATAATGCTGTCACAGACAGACATAGAGACAGACAAAAATTTAAAAACTATAGATTCAGTCCCTATATCAATAATAATCAAATCAAATCAAAATATACTTTATTCAAATAGACTTTTACAAGCACTTTTGAATCGTCAATTTTACATTTTAAATTTTAAATTAAATGAAATGTCAGTGTAGTCAGTCCGTGAGGAAGCTACCACCGGCTCGGAAGGCAGTTCTGCTGAGAAGAGCCGGCGAGAAACTCAACAGTTGCTCTTTTAAAATAATAACTGTGTACAATATTGTAATACAATAATTATTATATATTTATCCTACGTGAGATCCAACCAGATATTAGTTCCACACATTGATATCTTCGAAGTATTCCGTGACTGTATAATAAGCTTTATTTATTAATACATTTTTAATTTTAGATTTAAATTGTTCAAATGGCAAGCTCAAAATCGATTGTGGAACTCTATTATACATGCGTACACCTTGCCCCATAAACGATCTATTTACTTTTTGTAGGCGAAAGCTAGGCGATACCAGTTTTTCCTTATTTCTAGTGTTTATTTCGTGCATATCACTGCGTTTTAAATAACAATGAATGTTTTGTCGGACAAACATAATATTACAATATATATATTGCGATGCAACTGTAAGTATACCAATTTCCTTAAACAAATCTCGTAGGGTATCCCGAGCTCCGATGTTATAAATTGCCCGAATGGCCCTTTTTTGGAGAATAAATATAGATTTTATATCGGCCGCATTACCCCATAACAAAATTCCGTAAGTCAAGATGCTGTGAAAGTAGCTGAAATAAACAAGTCTAGCAGTATTAACATCTGTTAGCTGCCTGACTTTCCTAACCGCGAACACAGCGGAGCTTAGTTTACCCGCGAGAGATGAAAGATGGGGGCTCCACTGAAGACCCGAGTCCAATGTTATACCTAAGAATACCGAGGAATCTACAGTATCAAGAATCTCATTATCTAAAAACAAACTAAAATTCTGTCTCCTTACATTAGGTAGGGTAAATTGTATACATTTAGTTTTCTTGGTGTTTAATGCTAAGTTGTTAATATTAAACCACTTAAGTATGTAAGATAATGCACTGTTTACTTTGTCATAATTAGTTATATTTCTATCCACTTTAAAAATTAAAGAGGTATCATCCGCAAAGAGTACAATATCACACAATTCATTAGCATAGAAAGGAAGATCGTTTATATAAACTAGAAACAAAAATGGACCCAAAATAGATCCCTGCGGAACACCCATTCTAAGAGGGGATCCGGAAGAATTAACATTATTAACAGCGACTTTCTGAATCCTATCACTAAGATATGAAGCAATGAGATCAAGAGCAATGCCACGAATACCATAATGACTTAGTTTAAGCAGGAGGGTTTCATGTTCTACGCAATCAAAGGCCTTAGATAAATCACAAAAAACACCAATTGCATTTTGTGATTTTTCCCAAGCGTTATAAATGTGTTTAAGAAGAGCAGCTCCCGCATCGGCTGTAGACCTACCTTTGGTAAAACCATACTGTTCACTATGGAAGATGCTATTAATATTGAAATGAATTAACAATTGGTTTAGAATAAGTTTTTCAAAAATTTTACTCATAGATGGCAATATAGAAATCGGTCTATAATTGCCAGGATCATTTTTATCTCCGCTTTTAAAAAGAGGTATTATCTTACTTAGTTTCATAAGATCAGGGAAAGTTCCATAATCAACACATTTATTGAAAATAAGGGATAAATGTGGTGCAATATCAGTTATTATTGAGTTGAGTAATTTAACAGACATGCCCCACAAATCACCAGTTTTCTTAAGGTTAATGGTTTTAAATACTTTAATAATATCTTGTGCATCTACGTACGAAAATTTAAACTGGTGATCACAGTGATGAGTATGTTCATGTAAGAGGTTAATCGCGTCTAGGGAAGATGATTTTAAAGAAGATGTCACCTTTATTGGGATTTCAGAAAAATAATTCTCAAAAGTATTTGCAACATCTTCGTCTGAGCTCAATACTACGTTATCTATTGTTAGCTTCACAGGTCGACTATCGATCTTGAATGAATAATTCAATAAGATTTTCCAAAAAATATTAAATGTACAGATTCAACTCAGTTAGAATTTTATTATATTATATTATGTATAGATTAAAGTAATATACACACATAATGAGATTTTACATTTATAATGAATAGCTCATTGAATATTATAAATGAACTACATACTTAATCATTTCATTATAAAATATTGAAATTATCCGCCTCGAAGGACCATATTTTAATTTTAAGTAATCGAACAAGAGTTTTAATATTCAAAAATGAAATGAATATCTGATAATGTTTTATCGGTGTTTGTAGTAAATTAATATACGCCTCCGCAAAAATATACAATGGCATTGTGTAACTCGAACGCGTTAATTATTGTGTCCGTTCATTAGTCTTTGTAGCCGTGATTCAATAAAGGATTCAAATAATGAAATAAAGCCAGGATTACAACATAAATTAAACAAAAGAAACCTAACAATATTTTATAAATGGCGAATTTATAATATGTTATAACTAATAAATAATAAATATGTTGGGATATTAACACACAACTTCATCTAGTTCCAGATAGTTGATACACTATACATATATAACTTTAAATACATACATATTATAAATATAACCCATGACTGGAGTACAAACATTCGTGCTCATCACACAAATGAATGAAGCAGAACTCAAACCTGCGACCGCTGGCTCAGCAAGTAGGGTCACTACAAACTGAGCCAAACGTGTCAGTAATTAATTACAGTTATACTTGTTAACCCGATACTTGTAAGTTAAAAGTATACTAAATTCAAATTTAAACACAACTAAAAATTGCTATTCAAAGCAATAAATAAATTCTCACAGATCAATCTACTTCATGATATTCATACATATGTATGTATATCGCTAGTATTTCTAACAGATATTCCAATAATATTATTTGTAAATATTTCAATAAGGAAAATATTGTTCTTAGAATTAGGTTTTTGAAGCGAATGAACATACTCAAAAGAGGAAAGATTTTTCTTATAAAAACCGTTTTCTTTTGCTATGCCATTCGCATACGTTTTGTGTTAACCGGAATTTTAATATTAAGCCACAGTTCCTGAAAATGGTTGAAATGTGTAATTTCGTAGACAAAGTCATGTTTTTTGTAATTTAACTTCGAGTTTTTAATATTTTTTATATATTTAATTACATTCTGTCGTGTCGCCATGTGCAATGCTACCTTAACCCATGAGACTACGGGTTCGATGTTC
Source organism: Argynnis bischoffii washingtonia (assembly GCA_033884665.1). Taxonomy (NCBI): domain Eukaryota; kingdom Metazoa; phylum Arthropoda; class Insecta; order Lepidoptera; family Nymphalidae; genus Argynnis; species Argynnis bischoffii. Next base: position 1,459,017 of record CM066629.1, on the reverse strand, counting down.
GAGCTGTTCACAAAGTATTAGCAAGCTTAAAGAAAAGGCAACATTCGTTTATCATATCGGACTAAAATTTTCAGAGATTATGGCGTTCAAATAAACAAATTATTCAGTTTTATAATATAGATGGGTGAGTGTACTAAACCTAAATATCGATCGTTAGCAGAAAAGCAAAATATATGAAAATAAAATTAAAAGCAATAAAAAATATATTAAACTAGAGACTCACCCTTGCACCGCTCGAGTTATTCCCTAGATACATTTTGGTATAGATTTCACAGAGATGAGATACTTTCCCGCAGTAAAAAGTATCCTATATATTGATCCGGGTAACCAGCTATCATTATACTAAATTTCATCAAAATCTGTCCAGTGGTTTTCTCGTGATGATTTCTAAAAACTACAAGTTCAGCCTCTATACAGATAATAAAGACCATTTCAATAAGATTTTCCAAAAAATATTTAATGTACAGATTCGACTCAGAATTTTGATATATGTATAAATTAGTTTGGCTATATATTTTAGTAAGTATCTCAAGCTACATGAATTTTTTTTCTATTTTAAATTTTTTAATTTTAATTTTAAAATTTCATTTCTAATTTATACCATCTAGTGAAATTATTCATTAAAACATATGAGTTTACAACAAAAACACATGTCAAACTAAATTTCCCTTTGAAGTAAGTAAATTTTATGAAACCCTACTAAAAGGAGTAGACATTAATAAGGGCCAGATGCGGCGAACGGAGGTCGAATACTAATTATATCAGAATAAATGAATTAATTTCCTAATAAGATTGGATAACGAAGTTCTTGCGTTAATGCTTGGTAAATTATTACTAAAAATTTATGACATATTTCGATGTTTTATAAAATACTAGCGAGTTAACATTGCTTCGCTACCGTTAACTTTTTAATCACATATTATAATAATATGTTATAAATGCGAAAGTTTGGATGGATGTTTGTTACTAATGTGATTACATTAGTACGGCTGAACGGATCTGGATGAAATTTGACACAAAGAAAGATTATAGTCAGGAATAGCATTTAGGTTACTTTTTATTCCAGGAAAATGTACCACACCCGTGGGATAGATTTGTTTTTGATTTTCACAAGGGATGAACCCGAGTGAGTAGCTAGTATTATATGTATCATACATGCATCGCCATCTCTTGACAAAGCTTTTTACCGGTGGTAGGACTCTGTCAAGCCTGAGAAGTCCGACTGGATGGGTACCACCCCCTTATCTATTTCTGCCGCCAAGCAACAATGATTGCATTGTTGTGTTCCGGTTTGAAGGTAGCCAGCGCAATTACAGGCAAGAGGCATAACATCTTAGTCCTCACAGTGATAACGTACCGGCGGTTCTGCAGTTTTGTTACATAAAACTTAAGTGCATGAACCGAAGGTGTTATGGGCGACAGGTATCGCTTTCCATCAGGTGGACTGTCTGCTCGTTTATCACTTAGTACCATAAAAAAAAACAAGCTTATTATTAACAGTAGCTCATATACTCCAGTTTATAATTTCCTAGCGACTCATCCTCGCTTCGCTCAAGTACGTCCCTAATTATAAACATTATTTTAATATACAGGCAACGATTTGGCCAGCACAGGCCAGTGAAGCAGCCATTTAGCGCATTTTACTCTGACTTGATTTAAAAATATTAAGATTAATAAAAAAATTTTGAATCAAAATAAAATATTGTCTATATCCGTCAGGGATGCAGCTTTCTAATATAGTGAAAGAATTTTTGGAGTCGGTTCAGTACTTCTAGAGATTACACCCTACATACAAAGTTTACCTCATTATTATATTAGTATAGATCTATGTTGTACTTTTCATACAAATCCGTTCAGCCGTTTCAATGTAAAGCAGTAGCAACATGCAAACTTTACATACAATTTTTTACATTATAATAGTAATCTCTAATATATGCATAAATATCTCACGTCTGTCACGGTGTTTGTGGTCGCACTCCACTCCGAAACGGCTCGGCAGATTTTAATAATTTTTTTAATACTTTTGGTAGGTATGTGAATAGATCGTAAAGTATTTTTCACTCTAATACCCCCACCCTCTATTTTTTAATCGGGAGTTTAATACTTTTGTCTGAACAATAGTACCTATATATATAAAGCCAAATATTTGTAGATTGAATGCGGGCGTAGCCACGGGTTCGGATAGTGAGACTGTAAATGTTAAAGTTTCTCAGGGATAACACAGCAATAACCCATACCAATTAATTTCATAAACCTGGGTACAAAGTTCAGTTCAATTCAATTATCTTGTTAATGGCTTCAAATTGTGCCAGAGGGGTAGAAAGTTAAAAAGACAGTAAAGGTATTGCGGTTTTCTTAGTCTAATCCAACATTGACGCGTGTATTGTATGAAACAGTTAAAGATGTATTACTAAGCATATATCATCTATCCAATTTTGATGAGACTTTAGTAAGTTGTTAAGTTTTCCAAGGTACCTGATATAGTTTTAGCATAGAATAATGGAAGATGTTTCAAATTACATATAATAAAAACAAAGAGTTATTTAGATATATGTATTTATGTGTATGTTTCTCTGTTTGGTTTTGAAATGAAATGAGTCGTTCAGAATTCTACTAAACTAAATCCAAACAAAATAACTTATACTCACTGGTTAGTTTAATGTTTGGTTTAGAACTCGGAACGGGTTTAAGAATAAACGGTTTATTTCAGTAATGTAATGGTTAATTCATCGCTCGTTTATTAACCGTTTAATGAAAACGAACGTAACCGAAACGTTAAACGGAAAAGCCTTTCGGTTTAGGTTAAATGACCAAAATCGATTTCAAAATGGACCGGTTTTCGAGTCCTGGTTTGGTTAGTAAATCAAAACATTTCGACCCGGTCTATAATAAACTTAATAATTTAAAAAAAGGCATACATATCCAATGTACATGGTCTACTATCATATAGATGATACAGTTCTCGTCACGTAAAAAGAACGCTGGTCGTTTATCGATAAATTGGCGGTATGAAGGTAATTGAGGGGAAATTGGGGAATTCAACAATAAAACAATTACACTTATATTATAAATCAATAGTACTTTGGGACGTGACTGCACCTATACGCAGACCTATACCGCCCACTGTCGCTCAGCGTTCTTTTTACGTGACGGGACTTATACTTCAGCTGCAATTGCGAAGTCTAAAGTCTGGTGTTTAGTATTTTTTTTAAATCCAAGGGACTTTGAAACTTTGGAAAATCGCTGAACAATGAAAATACATGGGGCAACCCCCAAGCAACAGCTATTGAGGTCCGCCAGCTTTGATCCATCAGTCATGTTACATACTGTATTGACTCGACATCGTTCTTTATTATTATATGTTACTACTAGCGGTTTACCCTCGCTTCGCTCGGGTCGCCTTTAGACAAACAAAAACAAATCTATTCCACCATACATTTTTTCGGGGTAAAAAGTAGCCTATTTATCATTCTGATGTATCAATTATATTATTGTAAAGTTTTATTAAAATCCAATCAGTAGTTTTTGTGTACTAAGCTGTATAAATTACTGTAGTTTTTAACTATCCCTCTGAATCTCTTTAATTTTCCGGGATAAAAAGTATCTAAAATGTTGACCGGGGATACCACCATGTAAAATTTCATTTAAATTGATCCAACAGTTTCAGAGATTAGCCCGTACAAACAGACAGACAAACATACAGAAAAACTAAAAATTTGAAAAAAAATCTGGATTTGTTCTATTTCTCTTCTTACATCCCCCTGACTCGGTTTTTAGCATTTTTTTCTATGTACAGACATTCGACCTTTACAGTACTTTATATGTATAGATTCCTACTTTAATATATTAGTCATAGTAAACATAACTAAGCTTGCTAGTTAGAACGTTTAAATAGTATCAGAAAATCCTTTTATTTACGGTCTAACAAAATATTCGACAAGGAAAATTAATTCCAACACCATTAGGACAAGTGAAATGCTTCTCTACAAGCTGTTGCACATTAAAATGAATCTATTTCAATTGACATAAGATCGACATTGCTAGTAATCCTTATAATTTACTTATTACTATTTATAAAACGACGTATAAATATAACACAAATATGGGAAAATAGCTCTTATACGATGTTCCATAAAGTTGATAATGGCTTTTGTATAGCAAGCTATTCAGGTGTACCCAAAATGTGGGTCGCAATCAAATAGTGAAGTAAACACTTAATTTTGTCTCCTGTTAGGAAATGCTCATTCGGCTTGAAGAATATGTTTTCACGATACCTTTTCTATTTATTTCACGATAACTAGGCTTGTTCCCTCGTGATACCGTAAAAATACGCTTTTAGAAATACAGTAAGCTACTTTTTACTTACTCTATGTACATTAGTGTTTGGGGAATAAAATACGATGGCAATATTTATATGGAAAATATTATATATCTGTTCCAATTAATAATACGAGGGTCTTGTTTTTAATAAATTTATAATTTAACTAGCATATAGATTGCTTCCCTATACAAACTTTCATCCCCATTTTCAACCCCTTAAGACATGATTTCTGGGATAAAAGCTATCTATCCTACATCCTGCCCAGGGTCTCAAAATATCTTCTTATTAATTTCATCTAAAGCGGTTCAGTAGTTTCGGAGCCTATTCGATACAAACAAACAAACAAAAAAATAAATCTTTGCTCTTTATAATATTAGTATAGACGTATTTCGACAAGTTAATTACGGCTTCAGAATAAATTGTGTTTCATCATAATTTGTTCTATAGTTATTTGCATGTGTTTTTCAGATAAATTAATCAAATGATTAATCCTTCTAGTGTAATAACAATCTTACTAATATTATTATAAATGTGAAAGTTTAGATCTTTGGATAGATGTTTGTTACTCCATCACGCCAGAACGGCTAAACGGATTTGGATGAAATTTTGGCACTGAAATAGATTATAGTCTGATATAGCACATAGGTTTACTTTTTATCCTGAAAAAATGTACGGTTCCCATAGGATAGATTTGTTGTTGTTTTTCTAGAGCAAAGCGAGGGTGAGCCGCTAGTATTTAATATCTTAGTTTTTAATATCAAATAAATTATCTAGTATTATTTTTTTAACGAAATCATATAACATTTAAGTTATTCATATAACATTTATTTAGAGTATGTTCAGTTTGCTTTAGAAGAGTATACCTAATTCAAGAATACTGATTTACTTTTTAACTTAAACCAAACACTGACTTCAAAATTACTTTAAAGGTACTTATTACCGCCCTAAGTGAAAAATCTTTCTTGAAACGTATAGTGCACCAAGATTAATAATATAAAAATATTAATATAATAATATAATATACAAAAATAATCAGCTCTTCTTAATATCCCACTGCTGGGCAAGGGCCTCCCCTCAAGGGGGAGGGGGATAAAGCCAGAGTCCACCACGCTGGCCAAGTGCAGGTCAGTGACTTCATAATCTTTTTTGAAAACTAGTTAAGTTATTTCATGCAGGTGTCCTCGTGATGCTTTACTTCATTCACCACAAGTGGTAATCATGACGAAAATTATGCGCACACGAAAATCTCAGAGGTGCGAGACCCGGATTTTAACCCGTTTCATTTGGTTCTCCGAGCGAGCGCGTTACCTCTGTGCTTGTTTTCAGCCCTTTTCAACGTCCCACCGCTGGGCACGGGCCTCCCTTCTATACGAGGGGAATCAGGCCATAGTCCACCACGCTGGCCAAGTACTTACCTCTGTGCTTCCACTGCCTTAAAGTTGATGTATATATAACAAAATCCTAACTGAGTCGAATCTATATATTAAATATTTTTTGGAAAATCTATAGTTTATAGAACTTTTGTCCATCTGTCTGTCTGGGAACGGATCACGAGAAAACCACTAGACAGAATTTTATGAAATTTGGTATGATGATAGCTGGTTATCCGGGTCAACATATAGGATACTTTTTACTGCAGGAAAATATCTCATCTCTGAGAAATCTACACTAACCGTTAAAATGTATTTAGGTATAGACCCGAGCGGAGTGACCCTGAGTTGCTAGTATTGTATATATTTATTTAATCTTAACGAATGACATCAAAAAAACCATGCTTCCTAATCAAAAACATGGTTGAGTATAGTATTTTGAAGGTATACCTATATAGCTTAGGTATATTGTATTAAACTTACAATATCAAGCTTTTTCCAAGCCTTCACTAAGAACTTTAATCAATGTGCATAAAAACTGAGAGTTCAGAAAAATTCTTGGGATATTATTAATAACAATCTCGTTCGCTAAAGGTACGTCCAGTGATAAGCGAGACGTGCTATTTTAATCCCTGTATCCCTTCTAAGAAGGAATGTCTTCTTATACTTATCTACAAAATAAACAAAGGGGGCCACACGCACATTTCGAATGAAAGATTTAACTTATAACATCATTATATTAATTACCATATATTTTATTGTTTTCCATTTCACTTTAAAAAAATACATTTATATGTGTTTAGTGTGTATTATTATTAAATAAATAATGATACCATAATATGTTAAATAACACTTTATCAGAGTACTGAGTACCTACTGTAAGAAAAATTCTAGGTTCTATACCCACCAAAGCATATTAATAATATGATTCATAGCTTATAAATAGACTAGCGTCTCACTCTCGCTTCGCTCGGGTTCGTCCCTAGGTTTCTTCTCCATACAAACTTTCATTCGTTTTACTCGTTTTAACTCGGTTAGGTAATATGTTTATATTTTATATTTGTCGTGGTGGGATGGGAGGTGGAGGTGGGGGGGGGGGGGGCTCATTAGCGTCCGGCAAATACAGCCTGGCGCGAAGCCAAGAAACGCATTGGGAGTCGGCCCACCTTGGTGGGTGGTGTGCCATGAGGGTTGCTCCTGGTACTTCTATGATAGCAAAGTAGACTGTTGGAGCAACCTCATGGTTGTTGTGGTCTGCTTTTGCAGACCTGCCGTCGGGCCGTCGTGGTTGAGTGCCTAAGCGATCCTGCGACGCCTCATTAAAATAAGGTAAATTTGTGTTGGGTTTTAGTGGGTAGTATTGGCTTTTCTAGCCGATGAGTTCCACATAACCCCCTGTATGTATACAGGTGGTATGCGTAAATGAATTTCCCAATGTTGAAAAAAATAATATATGTTATATATTATGTGATATATAGCCATAGCCTTTCTCAACAAACGAGCTATCTAATGTAAAAAGATTTTTTTAATCGGATTAGTAGTTCCTGAGATTAGCGCGTTTAAACAAACAAACTCTGCCTCTTCATAATATAGTATAGATTTTATGCAACTAGTGAAATTCATTTGTAAATGTAAACACCTTTTTAAATATACATAATATAGAGGAAGTATGGGTATTAACTTTATACTATATTATACATAATACTTTCTTTGATTTACACAAATATTTAACATTTTAAATAAAACTATCTTTTCGAATTATTTCGCGGATTCATTTTGATTTTTGGTTCCCGACATTTCGAATGCTTTACAACAATCATGGTCACGGGACAGACTAAGGATTTAGAGGTCTAAAAGGCGTTATATGCTTGTTACAGACAGTGCCTACCCACTATTTTACAAAAATGATAAAAAAAAATTCAATTCAAAAAAATGGCAAAGTACGTTACAATATTTGTTGATTTTAATTAAAAACATTTTAATTTTTTTATAAGAATTATAATTAAATATAGCAATATTATTTACTTAACTTTAGCTATTATTATTAAAAATATTGCAATTTTTTTTTTAATTTTAAACATATTATACACTTTAATACCTAGTACAAGTTATGAATGTAATATATTTTTTAAAATCTCTATCCACTTGACTGTACCTAAACTTCTATACAGAGTAATGAATTGCGCGTCAGAAACAGCCGCCAAGCGATTACGGAAATTAATTTCTTCTAACCGCTTTATATTGTTTTTCTTTACTGAAACATTTGTTCAACCCATTCTATTGATTATAACGTTTAAATAATAACATCTCAGCTCGCTTTTTCAGTGTTTTCAAAAATAGCGTAATTAATTTTGAATATTCTAGTGGCTTTGACGGCACGTTTGGCTCAGTTTGTAGTGACCCTACTTTCTGCGCCAGTGGTCGCGGGTTCGAGTCCCGCTGGGGGCATTCATTTGTGTGATGAGCACGAATGTTTGTACTCCAGTCATGGGTGTTTATATTTATAATATGTATGTATTTAAAGTTATATATGTGTAGTATATCAACTATCTGGTATCCATAACACAGGCTTGTAGCTTACCATGGAACTAGATGGTGCTGTGTCTTAATGTCCCAGCATATTTATTATATTTATTTATTTACCCTTGCTTCGCTCGGGTGCATCGTTAGGGGCTTTTTACATTTATAACATCACTAGACGCACTCCCTTCGCTTGACGACTTGATTACAAAACATCGACTTTTCTTTAATATCATTTCAGACGAATAATATAGACAGAGTGACAGAACTAAACATGAAGCCGAATAATATCGTTTTAAAATAGTATACAAATGACCATTTGTATACTGAGTTGTAAGTAAATAATTAATGTTAATGAATTAAAATAGGTCCAGCGGTTTCGGAGAGTAGCCGGAACAAGCAGACAGACGGACAGACAATTTTTTTTTTAAAGTTGTTTTATTTTTCTTATAAGTACCTACCGTATATACTTTCATATATACGTATTTAATAAAAAGTTATTATTTTGGCATTACAAACAGACAATTTAATATTATTTATTTGTATAGATTAAAGAACTCGAAGATTCACTGCATAGCCAGAATTATATGAATACTAGCAAAAGCCGCGGCTTCGCTTGCGCTAAAACTACAAAAAAAAACTGAAAAGGTATAGATTTCTTAAAATCTTTCATGTGGGACGAATTTCGAAAAATACTACAACACGTGTTTATTTAATTGTATTGAAGAGCATTAATACCAAGTTTCAAGTTATTCTGATCATAATAATTTTCTTGTGTTGTATTATAACGTATTTTCCCGTGGGAATGAGATGATCTCCCGCGGTAAAATGTAGCCTATGTCACTTTCCAACCCTCCAATTATATCCACACAAAAAAATACCCTAATCCGACACTCTGTATCAACGTGAAATAAGGACAAACAAACAAACACACTTTCATATTTATAATATTAATATGGATTGCTTCATTTTAATCGACCCTTTTAAATCGGTCTATCCTTTTTATGTATTCGATTAATAATAATGGCCTGAGGTCCCATCTACCTAACATCTTCTTAGGACTAAATTCATAAGGGTGTTATAAAGTATGAGTTTGCCTTATACCAACATTATTGGTAAAAATATTCGATTTTCTATGGAATAGAGTCAGGTAGCGTCAACAAAAAAATATCTTGAAATGTTATTAGTACATTTCTAGAAGTGTTAATAGCGTAGAAACTAACTATTTTTACTAATGTTATAAAGTTGAAGAGTTTGTTTGTTTGTTTGTTTGAACGCGCTAATCTCATTGTTGCATTTTTGACTTATTTTGAAAAAAGCTAAAAAAGATGATAACTCAAAAATGGTTCACTTTTGCATAATGCATATGGGGGTTAAAATTATCACAAATAGTCACCCCTATCTATCACCTCCTAACGGGAATACGTCGAATTACCAATAACCCTGTATATATTCAAAGTTACTTTTAAGTCTACACGTATTTGGATATAAATATTTATTCCTCATTAACGGACTCTAAATTTATAAAAAATTATTGAATTATTTCTTAATTATGTACCTATTAAATTTATTACTCAGAGGTATTCTTACAAAAGAAAAAAAAATGGGGTCGAATTAAGAAATATATTTTTCAAACTAAATTCACTTCAATTCATTAAAACATTTCAGAATAAAGATGAAAAGCGATTTAATTTAGCAAAAAAAAAACACAATCTCGAGCCTCGAAAGGGAAAGTGGGTAAGATTTAAGCTCTTATTTGTTATAATTGAATTCGAACGATAAATTTGACGTAAGACCGTTGTCACTAGCAATAAGGGCAAAAAAAAACTCATAAATTGGTATACCCATTTTATTTTCTGTCGCTACCCCGAGGGCAAGGCAATCAGGGTTCGGATATAAAGGGATAGCGTCTAGTCGTAAACTGTCCTGTACTCAGATTATACGAGATTTGTATCGAACGATGTTTTCCTTTTTATTTATTTATATAAGCTCAATTTTTCGACCTTTCCAATACGTTTACGCTGTTTTAGAGCTAAGTTATCAGTATTGTGTCGCTTCTTGGTGATTTTCTTCGTCTAAATATGACATATTTTTTGAATATATGCTTACTTTTGAGATCAAGGAGTTCAATATTTCACAATTTTGATTGAATGATCCGAAAGACGTCTTCTGTTAAAAAGACTCGGCATCTACCCTCTAAAATAATAGCTGGAAATTAAAAAAGTCACTATACATCTATGTATTAGTATATTATTATTATTATAGGTATTTAATTATATTATATTATGTTAGGGCTACCCCTTTTTGACACCATCAAACTGAGTCCAAAATTTATATGTTTTACACTGTAAAAATACCTTTTATGTATAATATGTAAGTGTATATTTTGTCGACGTACCACGCAAGCAAAGCAACGCTTCAAAATTAGTGCGAAAAAATGAAATTCAAGATCTTGTTAAGTAAGAGACCAATAATACTTCATATTTAAATAAGATTTTCATATATAAAAGTACATACGGTATGTAGAAGAAAAAAAACAATTTTTAAAATTTTTGTCTGTCTAATAAAAAATCGTAAACTCGGTTTTTCAGTTTACACAAAAATTGCCTAATTAATTTTGAATATAATAGTAGCTTATCCTAATGAAGTAATTTAAATTTGAATAACGCAAGCAAAGTAACGCGTCAAGATTAGTGCGATACAAAAACTGAAATTCAAGAGCTTGTTAAGTAGGAGCCCAATAATATTTCATATTTAAATAAGATTTTTAACACAATTTTCTGTTCTCCTCCGTTTCAAGAGTATTCAGTAATAAAGTGGTTGAATAGAATCGATAAGTCAATTGAAAGGAAATTTTATCGAAGTTATAAGAGGCTTTCTTCGTTCATTTCGCCATGGTGACTCCATGAGTGCTATTAATGTTCGAATTGATTGGGAATGTAATGAAATCTGTTGTGTATTAAACCTTTCAATAAGTACCTCAATTTCAATAATTCTTTTGAAGTATTCCGTCTGTGATAATAATAGTATTATGTATTGTGACGTCATAAATCAATATATACAGACATTATTTCTGTTTGTTTTTCGATTTCTAATAAATAATGTTTGAGTGTTTTATTATTTACATTACAAAGCTGTTTTGTAAAACAACTAATTTTATAATCTTATTATGAAATTATTATTATAAGGAACAATTAGTAAACACTAGTGAAACAGCTTCGCTTCGCTCAGGTTAGATATTTTTATACTATTATAAAAGTTTTCAAAAGAGTCGACTTTTCCAAATAAATAATTTTCATAAATTTGAATCTTTTTAGATGATTCTTCTTTCTATTAGCGAAAATGGTATGAAAATCGGTAAAGTAGTTTCTAAGATTAGGCTAACAAAAGGGTGAACACTAATTTATTATATGTAGCATTTTCTACAGGTCATTCAGTCGCGTCCGCGCTTATAAAGGTACATGGTCTTTTTAACCCCCGACACAAAAGAGGGGTGTTATAAGTTTGACGCCGATGTCTGTCTGTCTCTGTGTGTGTGTGTGTCTGTTTGTGGCATCGTAGCTCTCAAACGGATGGACCGATTTCAATGTGGTTTTTTTCAATTGAAAGCCAGTTTCCTTGCGGTTGTACTTAGCTATGTTTAATTAATATCGGTCCAATAGTGTAAGAGCATCAGCTCTTTTCCAAAATTATTTACTTTTTAAGGGTGGTTAATTAAATATTTTTTGCGAAGGGTTTTTTTAGATTTTTAATTTAATTACAATTATTTATGTATACAAGTATATATATTATAACTAACGACTCACCTTCGCTTCGCTCGCATTCGTCTCTAGGTAAGGTTTCACGGTTAGTATGAAATAGATATATTATATTATATACATAGGTATAGAAAAGTTGGTAAATACTATAAGAAACTACTTAAAATCATCCACTATTTGTCTTTGATTAGTAATAAACCCTGAAATATTCTTTAATTCTTACCAAAATTATTGATACAATGATTTTTTTGTCCTTAACTTGAGAAATTATTTATTTCCAACAAAAGATTTCAACCCCTACTTCATCGCTTTCATGTCTTATTTTTGCGACAAGTGTCCTTGTATGTCCTTCTCCGAGGTCACATTCTTTTCATACCAAACCTAATCAAAATTGGTTTAGTGTTTCAGGCGTGAAAACATAACAGACAGACAGAGTTACTTTTGTATTTATAATATTAGTAGAGATGGTTTGATATTAACTCATAAATAAGTTTGTTGGGCTGCATCTTCATACTAATTATAAATGTGATTAAACTATTGACTGACAAATGTGTTTTCTGAGGAAGCTCTAACACATCAAATATGCATTTATTTTTAAATTTATATACTTTTTAAAAGAGAAAACCTTTTAAAGATAAGCTTAATAACCTAATATAAAATATATAACTTTGTTTTTTTGTTAAACCACTAGATATAGAAATTCGAAGCACCACACTATCCGTATATCAGAATTCGTACTTCTAGTCCAAAATTACGACAAAGTACTCTTATATTAAGAGAAAAACATAATTCTTGGCTGATTACGAACTATGGTATTTATTTTCAAAGAACAACAATCTAGTACAATAATATAATTAAAGTTTTATTGTTGTATAAGTAAATAACGATAAGTGTGAGAGGATTTTTTCCTTAATTAGAAAGCGGACCAGCAACAATCAACCGAGGAGCGTTAGTTTAATTTATGAAGTGTCTAAGCTCCTTCGCCTGTGGTCTAATTCAAAGAAAAAAGCGATTTATTATATCTAGTAAATTTCATAATCAAATAAATATAAAATTTGTTGGACTACAATAGAATCTGTCTGTATGTATGTATGTATTCAGCCCTTTTTAACGTCCCACTGCTGGGGGTGGGCATCCCTTCAATACTAGGAGGATCAGGCCATAATCCACCACGCTGGCCAAGTGCGGGTTGGCGGACTTCACATGTCTTTCGAAAACTTGCTAAATTCTCTCGGACATGCAGGTTTCCTCACGATGTTTTCCTTCACCGTAAGGCAAGTGGTAATCATGTTAGGAAAGATTCGCACACAAAAATATCAGAGGTGCGAGACCCGGAATTTGAACCCGCTTCACTCGGTTTCCCAAGCGAGCGTGTTACCACTGGGCTCCCACTGCCGATGTCTGCATGAGTATATTAACTTTTTTATTCTAAAATCTAGAACATAGAATATTCAGATAATTCTGTGAGCTATATGGGAGATATTTTGGTTTTCTGCTGATGTTACAAAAGAATTTATATTTTAATTTAATTGTTTAAATGAAAAAAAAAACATGTTAGACAGCCTACTCAAATAAGCTTTATTTACATTGGAGTCTATCCATGGACGAAGATTTTTTTTATTAGACATTCAAGTATTGTTCTTTCTTAGTTAGTATATCCTTACTATATAAAAATTAAAATGTATGTGATTTTTATCTATAATATAAAACATTATACCCTCACATAAACCGTACAATCAAAATCAGAAAGATGATGGGATCCTATAAACGCTGTCATTCTGTTTATGATATTTTATTTTATATCTATCCTATGGTTCCATTAGATTTTAATGCCTGTATACTTTTATCATGGGGAATTACATTTTTACTGTAGCTTTTGAATGTCCATTAAATATACAGTGTTTTAGAAAGAAATGCTAAAATGCGAGTTGGATTAGAGCAACAAACGTTACGTATTACCTCACAGTAAATGTTTCTTTATATGCTTTATATGCTTTCTTTATATTTATTTATTTATATACTATCTTTATATGCTTGGATCTTACAAGTAAATAAAATGTTTCAATGAAATTAAAATCATAATATAATTTAACCAACTTTAATCACATTCATACAAAAATTTTGACGACAGGTTTGGCTCAGTTTGTAATGACCTTACTTGCTGTACCAGCGGTCGCGGGTTCGAGACCCGCTGAAGGCGTTTATTTGTATGATAAGTTCAAATATATGTACTCCAGTCATGTGTATTTATATTTATAATATGTATGTATTTTCAGATATATATGTGTCAATTAACTATCTGGTATCCATAACTCAAGCCTCGCAGCTTACCATGGAACTAGATGGTCCTGTGTGTCAATCTCCCAACATATTTAAAAAAATATTATTTTTAAGTTAGTAAAATTTTTAGTCCAAGTTTATAACTAATCACTTAAACCACAATAGCGTTCGATATAATTTATAGTGTAAGAGCCAGCGGTGAAAATACAAAAGTACAATATTTAATATTAGTATAGTTCGCCACACGATCAACGGAAAGCATCTCATTTTTCATCATTAAACCTCTATTATTACCAAATATCGTTAAATTGTAATAGATTACAAAATATTTCTACATTTATAATGTCATTTACATAGAAATGGCTTTGAAATCCTTATATTATTACCATGATTTATCAGTTTTTTAACGAAAGATCATTTAATTGAAGACTTTCACCCACCATGCATAGAACTACAATCCATATGGGTTGTGCAGTTGGATATTTGGTTTTGCCCATCGATACTTTGTTATAATTATAATAATCTATACTAATATTATAAATGTGAAAGATTGTGAGTATGGATATTTGTTACTCTTTTACGCCAGAACGGCTGAACGGATTTAGACGAAATTTGGCACAGATATAGATTATAGTCTGAAATAACACATAAACTACTTTTTATCACGGAAAAATGTAGGGGTCCCGTGAGATAGGGTTGTTTTTGTTTTCCTAGAGGTGAATATGTGATTTTACTCTTCATTTTCTCCTTTTAGAAATATTATGTACGGTCTTCATGTATTTTAAGAAAGGTATACAAATAAAACAATTCCAATTATAATTAAATTATCATCTATTGTACGAAATAAACTGTACTGTATCTTATTATATTTTTCTATAAATGGATATATGAGCAGCGGATAAAATTAGGTAATTACGTTTCATTCACTTACTTCTACCTTTATTATTAATCTCATCTATATTTCCTCATCTTTTTAAACCACACAGTATATTCACAGAAAAAAAATCATTCCTTATCTTATTCTATTTGAATATAAAGGCTAGGGCTAAGATTCTGAGAAATTTAAGACATTTTTTAATCTAAAATGCCACTTCACTGACGATCCATCGTTGAATCCAATATAACGTCTGAGAAATCGCTCTGCAATTGGACAAAGGCAGGTGACAAATAAGGAATTCCGCCATAAATCACAAGGAATCTAGTGAATGGTTGAAATCTTTAAGAGCTTAAATTTTGGGATACCTAGCACTTAAAGAGAATTTAGTGACAATATGCCAACAGGTAAGTTAGAGGTTGTGAAATTAATGGTATGTAATGTAAAAAGCTTTTTACTTCTTGGAATATTAGGTGGCAGTTCTAATGACGTGATGTCGCTTATATAATTAGCCTGAATATATTTTACTGGTAATATGACTTCTTTTGGTCAAACACGTTCAAGTGTCCTTCAGGAATTATACTGTTGTATTATAAAGTAACGTATGTCACTATGTGATATAATAAAAATTCAGCCCTCTTTAACATCTTACTGCTGGGCACGGATCTTCATTCAAAGGGAGGAGGATAAGACCATAGTCCACCACGCTAACCAAATGTATATTGGTGGATTTTGGAATTTTTCAAGACTATATAGGTACTATATCTCTCAGTCACACAGGTTCACTACAGTATTTTCCTTCACCGTAATGCAAGTGGTAATCATGTTAAAAATGATTCGCACATGAAAATCTCAGAAGGGGTGAGACGGGGCTTGATCCCACATCACTTGGTCTTTCAAGCGAACGCGTTACCAATGTAATATCTTTTTGTGACCTATAAATAATTTTTCACTACAAATCACATAGACCCATTGTTTTGTGCATGTAAGAAGGCTAAATCAAGGAACACATACACATTTGTAAAATTAGTAAAGTTTTGTCAAATGTATCAGACAATTATAAAAAAATATTAATTTTTATACTAAAAACACAAACAAAAACACTTCACAAATCGCTTTAAAAATAATTACTTCATATTAACATTATCATCCGAAAAGATAGTTTTATTTAAATTTTAAATATTATTATAAAACTCCTCATTTTTGAAGTAGGTCTAAAACATTTTCAAACCACAACAAACAACCAGTGATCAAGTTCTACATAACATCTTCAATATATGCGCTGTTTCTTATCGTAAAATTCCATGGCGTATCGAAGTCGATCTAGTTAGATTGTAATCAGATTATTATGGGGAATTCTTTAGAAGGGAATTTTTAAACAAATAAATAACTATCTCTATGTAGGTTATACTCATATGTAACATTTATCGCTATGGTATATATCGTAACGGTATCAATGTCTATTATGGAATACTTGAATGTATTGTATTCAGCCCTTTTTAATATCCCACTGCTGAGCAAGGGCCTCCTTTCAACACGAGGGGGATCAGACCATAGTCCACCACGCTGGCCAAGTGCGGGTTGGCGGACTTCACTTGTCTTACGCAAACTTGTTAGGTTCTAACACACATACAGGTTTCCTCACGATGTTTTCCTTCGTAAGACAAGTGGTAATCATTTTGGAAATGATTCGCACATAAAAATATCAGAGGTGCGAGACCCGGGATTTAAACCCGCTTCACTCGATTTCCCAAGCGAGCATTACCACTTGGCTGCTACTGCTTATAAATTGAATGTATAGAATTTAACAAAAATACAAATGAAAATTCACACATACAATCATAATAAGCTTATAACGCGGTATTGCAACACCATGAAACCAAATTAACTAAAAGTACTCTTTACCCAAACTAAATACTAGAACCCATTTCCAAAAAACGTTCAAACGCAGACTCATTCCGTTCAGGGATGTAATGTTATATATATTAGCCTAAAAATGAGTGTTGAGATTTCTCATAACCCTTACAGAAGCTAGGCCGACATAAACCTGATTACTGCTCAGCGGAATTACTTCCCGCGGGTCATTGTTGACGGCGTAAGTTGTAAAATTTTGCGAGTGATGCGGTACAAAGTTAGATAGATGTTTTAGTTTCGTTACCTGGGCGGTTGAGCTTTTCGCAAAAAAATAACTTTATAGATAAGCTTAAAGTAAACCCTTTTCTAAATAGAAAATTAGATCCAAATCGTTAGGGCCGTTTCTCAGGTACACGAAATTTATACTAATACAGATATTATAAAACGGTAAAGTTTGTGAGTTTGTGATGTTGTAGGGGTAATCTCCGGATTTACTGAACCGATTTAGACGAATTTTGGTAAAACGATAGTTTGTGACCCTGGGAAGGACATAGGATAGTTTTTATTTAGGAAATTATCTCTTAAGGTGGTGAAAATGGGGATGAAAGTTTGTATTAGGAAGCAAGCTAGACACGAACCCGAGCGAAGCGAGGGTGAGTCCCCAGTAAACTTATGTTTATACAAGAATTGCACATTTTATTTGAGGATTTCTTAGGAAAATTACGAATATATCGTTATCGCCCTAAAATGTTTCGTGAAGCTATTGAAATTAAGAAACATCCAATTTTCAATACAAGTATGTTATGTAAAGTAAAAATTTATGAATAACAAGCGATATACCTTTCGCTCTAACGTTTTCTTTAGTATAAATTCTATTATTATCAATATCCTATGTGCTACTCTAGCAGGCTTACAATCTATATATGTGTATATATATATATATATATATATATATATATATATATATATATATATATATATATATATATATGTTAAATATTATCAAAATCCGTTCAACGGTTTTACCGAGAAGGAGTAACAAGTATACACACATATAATACATAAAAGCTTTTACATTTACTTTCGCATTTAAAATAATAAAAAAGCTCGTAAAACCTAAATGTGATGAACTTTCATACGCTACCAGTCTATATCTCCGTCAGTACAACGCGATCGCTTTTACCAAATTGAATGTTATTACCGTGATTCCCAACACACCTCTATACTGATAGTTTCCTGTAATATTCACTTAAAATGAAAACTGCTAACAGTCGATTTAATTTAGCCTAATTGCTACGAACTGCTAACTTTGTGATGCAAGTTCCTCTTACTTATGCTAGTTGCAGCCACCGGTTTCGTCTGCGAGACTAAATTTAATGAGTTCGAGTTCATGAATTACTGATTTGAGCTTTAAATAGAAGCGCATAGAGCATGGAGCTCAAACTATACGAGTACCATTGATGACATGTTTGGCTCAATTTGTAATGACCTTACTCGCTGTGATAGCGATCGCGGGTTCGAGTCCTGCCGGGGGCATTCATTTGTGAGTTTGTACTCCAGTCATAGGTATTTATATTTATAATGTATATATTTAAAGTTAAATATATGTAGTGTTTCAATTATCTGGTATCCATAACACAGGCCTCGTAGCTTACCATGGAACTAGATGGTGCTGTGTGTTAAAGTCCCAACATATTTATATATCTTTGTATCGACTTTCTGTTTGTTAATTCAGAATAGGTACAACTGTGTAACAAAAAGTATATTTAAATTCTTCCAACTGTTTTTGAGTGGCAAACTGACAAAAAGTGTCTTTTAAATACTCTCGAAATAAAAAATAAATGATGTAAAAGCGTATAAGTTGTTTCACCTTTTCACCCAGCAATGGATTAGCGAGATTATAGTCATATATGGCGATAATCCGTGGAATAATTAGTCTGCAAAAATAAAATATAGCTTTAATTTATACTTATATTATAAAGCTGAAGAGTTTGTTTGTTTGTTTGTTTGGTTGAACGCGCTAATCTCAGAAACTACTAATCCAATTTGAGAAATTCTTTTTGCCTTAGATAGCCCGTTAACTGAGGAAGGCTATAGGCTATATATCATCTCGGAAAAATGTACGGTTTCCGTGGGATAGATTTGTTTTTGTCTAGGGACGAACCCGAAGCGAAGCGAGGGTGAGTCGCTAGTATAATATATTTATTTAGAGAGCTTTAGAGTAAGAACGTAAAAATTGTTCAATACTTTATATGGACAACTATTAACAAAAAACCATACACAAAATGAAATAAATTTTAATCAAACAAAATTAATTTATAATACCCTTTAAGTAAATATCTGATAAAAGTATCCGAAAGATTCACACGATGCCGATAAAGAGTTTCCAAACAAATGTATTCTAAATACGCCCACCGTTTGACCAGTACCGATTTAGTTCCTGATAAGTTTAAGATTGAAAGCACTTCAAGAATTAAGATATTTGATATGAAATGTTTACTAATAATGTAAATGTGAAGGTATGTTTGTGTGTCGATGAAATCGGTAACGGCTTTAATGATTTGGATGAAATTTTGTATTTAGAGATTTTGCTTCTTAAATTTATATTAGTGTTTTTTCCGTAAAAAAAAATGGTAAAAAATAAACGCCATGCGAAGCTCGTTCGTCCAGGTAATTGGCTAATTTGCTGTTGGAGCGAGTTTGGAGGATCCAAAGATGACTCCTGCAAGGAGTAAATAAGATTGCTTTGTACGAATGCTTCTTAAAATAAACATTTTCTGTTATTTTGGTTCCTTTACACTTTGGTAGTTACTGAAATATTGGAACGAAGTTCCTTACGGCAGGCTTGGAGGAGATAGGGATTTTGCTGCGCGACCGAACTGAAAAAAATGTGATAGTAAAACCGTAAGAAAAAGAGCGTAATGAACAGTGCGTAAGGTAAAAGTGCGCAGGCGCGACAGTCGTATACACAAGCGAGTAGTGTATAATATCTTTCTCTTTCTCCCTCTTTCTTTTCGTTTTTTGTAATTATGTATTTCTATTTCTATGTAATTTTATGTTGTCAAACAAAAATAAAGAGACATATTTTGTTATTTTAGTTGATAATTTGAATTACGATTTTTTTTTTATTTTACGTAATTTATTATTATTTTTCCTAAAATACTGAATTTCCTAAATACTTTCCTGTACTTAAATAAAAACTAATCAGCAAAATTTAAGAGAAAAGTCAAGAAAACCTACATAAAATTGAGCACGATTTTTTTTTGATTTTCTTAAAAACTAATTGTTTAACGTGACCCCACAGATAAAACTCAAGCAGAGTTAAATCTGGAGATCGCGCTGGCCATGAAATTGGTCCACCCCTACCGAACCACTGCTGTCCATACCTACTGCTGGTTTAGATAGTCACGTACGGCTCACCTTTCCACACCTGGACGTGGTTAGTGCCCAGTTGTCGTGGCACAGAACGAGTATTTCGGGTGGGGTCCTCAGTAAATAGCTCAAGCACTTGCTCCTTAATATCCATGTCGATACGTGGTCTCCCTGTATCAGCGTGATGCATTTCGTAGCCGTGAACACTGCCCGTGGTGTACATGCGATTGTGAAGACGTTGAAACGCACGCTCTGACGGACCGTGGTACCCCGCGGAACTGCGAAACGCATTTCATAGTCTACGAGCCTCTGCATAATTGCAGTCACTCCTTCCCAAACACATTAACATATTAACACGTTCAATGCGTTACAAGATATATATGTCCTGTACGCCAATTGCATACGGTGCGGAGATAGATTCTTAGGTTTTTTCCCTCGTGCGAGGCCTATTTCTATACGATATCCTGCAAGTACAAAAAAGACAACTATACTTTTGGGTTGCTTTTTTAAGGTAGAAACAGAATTTAGTGAAAAATAGTACAGGACATATATACCTTGTACCGCACTAGAAAATAAATTTCGTTATTCAGTGCGATACAAGAAGTGGATGTCCTGTAAGTTGTGACCCGGTAACGCACCGTGTGCACTGGCGTATTTTAGCTAGTGCGTACTAGATTATCGACAAATTAGGACGTTTACATCGATAAGGTATAGTTTTCGCGCCAAAATGAAAAGGTCCCGTAAAATGTTGTCAAAAGTGTTTGAACGAGATATGGACCCTATCATGAATGTCGATGATCGAAAATGTGTTGTTGCGGGCAACTCTTTGGCAACAGGTTCGTCGAATCTAAGCAAAATTAAAGTGTTGGATACTGTTGTTATTTCTACTAAGAGAAATGACGTAAGTAGTCCAGTTAGTCCAGTAATTGAAAAGATCACAAGAATAGACAATAATGCTAGTCCCCGTTCAGAAGCGAAGTATTTGATGTTAGAAAATGTGAATTTCCCTGGAGAATCAAGCTAGTTTGGTTCACTGAGCGACATAAGCAGTAGCAACAATATGACCTCAAAAACAGATGAAGGCGCAAGTCCCCATGCCAGATCCATCGATATCGATTGTTTTATTTATCGCTTGAACTTCACTAATTCCTGTATACAGGACAAAAGTTTAACTCATATTTTCAGTGCGGCACAGGACAATTTTAGTATGTATATGTTATTTGGTATAAATCTTAAAATATTTATTATATCGCCATCCTGCTTTAGTAGATAGTAGGTAATAATACAATTACTCATATAAATCTGTAAAACATCATTTAATTTTAATTTTCATGAATTTAGAGGCTTTTAACGAAAAGGATTTTACAAGACAATAGTGTCATGTATCGCACTAAAAGTAAATCTCTTACCAACCATATAGTTCTTGTAACGCACTAGCTGCTAGTTTAATCAAAATGACTCTCGCACTGAAGGTGTTAAAGTACTCTTCATTCGTATACGACATAGTTAAAACTCAATTTCTCCAACACGTGCACTCGGATGCAATGTTTCGCGAAACTGACATAATTTTTAGTAAAATAAATAAAGAAAACAAATAATAATGATCGTAAGTAGATAATTCAAGGTCGGGATTGCTCCTACACGTGCCGAGCGGTACCTTTGACAATGGGCGGTGCGTCGTCTGTCGGCACACATCAAAGATGCCGACGCCGCATCATAACATAATACCGCCGAAATAAGTGTTGTACATTTTAAAATTTTGCCACAATTTTGGGGAAAATAGCAAAATAAATGGACATTTCAAATTTCATTAATATGTTTACTATCATGAATTTTTTATGTTTCTTATTTTATTTGGTCATCTGATTGGGATATCTATACACTGGTTTCCGATCGGACAGGGTTTTTTTAACACACTGTATATATGTGTGTGTGTGTGTGTACGTGTGTGTAATTTTACATTATTTGTACTCGTGTAGTTCTTTGCTGCGCATGTCGTACACTCGAGGTCCATGTCGCAACGTTAGGGACGTGCGTCGTCCTCATACCAAGGCTGAGCCCCTGTATTAGTTATGTAGAATACAGCGTAAAGAAACTTAATAAATTAATTGAATGTTGAATTAAACAGTATAATTTTATTATAATTTGTACGCAAACATTTTAGATGTTTTTCCAAATAAAATTAGTAATCTCATTGAGTTTAGCATATTGTTATACAGTTTTAGATAACTATAATTTAAAAGGTAGATGGCTCGTGTGATACACTACATCGGTGAAGGAAATTATGAATATAAAAAAGAGATAGCACTAAAATGGACATTACTACGGACGGAACCAACAGGAAATTACAGAGATACGCTTCTAAAGTTCTTTTTATTGCGACAAACCCTAGCTAAGTTTGCACGCAAAATTTTGAATTTAAGTTTAATCTAAAAAAACTGTTGAATCAGTTATTTACAGCTAACTTTTAAACATTAAATGAACATTAATTTTTTGACCTAAAGTACTAAATTATTTACTGTAAATCATTGCAATAAACGTACAAAGTTTCTTTACATAGAAAGTAGACCATTAATATAAAGCGGAAATAATTCTACTAAACTAATCAGCAAAATTTAAGAGAAAAGTCAAGAAAACCTACATAAAATTGAGCACGATTTTTTTTTGCAAGTTGTGTCAATTCTACATTAGCCGAAGGAACTTCGTTCCTACCTGGTGTCCCACGACACCAATCAATCATTTTATAAAAATTTAGACTTATCAGTTAAGGTTTTCGTTATTGATTTTTTTTATATTAGTATTTTATAATAGAAGTATAGATATAGATTACATCAGTCAGAAATTTCAACTAAATTTTTATAAATAAATAAAAAATTAACAGTAAGCTTGTGCAAATCGAGTTGAAAACTTTGTGATATGAACCCTGGATTATACAGGATCGTACTAAGAGCTTAAATGTTACTTTGATCTGCTTAACCAGCCGAAATTATTTAACATACGTTCCCAAAACTATAATTTACTTGTCGTTAGTGAATCTAACCCATTATTAATTTTATTCATTCTCAGCGCTAAAAGGCTTATCCAAATTCAATAAAGTTTGGTTTAGAGATAGTTTGTTTTATGGAGACGTGGAAAAGGAAACGGTTACCAAGGATTTATACTATTATTATAAACTAGCAGAACCCGCGGCTTCGCTCGCGCTGAAACTACAGAAAAATCTTGGCTTTATGCAAAAGGAATTTTTAAAATGGGCTCGGTAGTTTTTGAGCTTAAAGCAATTAAATATTATAACCATCAGTTTTACAATAATCTATGGAAGTTTGCCAGATTTGTTGACATTTATGATGACTGCCCCGCTTCCTTGGGTAGTAGCGTGATGATATATAGCCTATAGCCTTTCTCAATAAACCGGCTATCTAATGTAGAAAGAATTTTTCAAATCAGATTAGTGGTTCCTGAGATTAGCGCGTTCAAACAAACAAACTCTGCCTCTTTATAATATTAAATAAGTAAATAAGTATAGATGCGAAAGTTTTTATGTGTACTGTATGCGTATATTTGTTACTGCTTTACGCTAAACAGGCTAGACGAATTTAGATGAAATTCGGATATGTACTGATAGATTTTCTATACATATAATAAAATTCTAACTGAGTCGAATCTGTACATTAAATATTTTTTTCGATAATCTTATTGAAATAGTCATTATAAAAATACAGAGGCCGACTCTATAGTTTTTAGAATTTTTATCTGTCTGTCTATCTGTTTGTCTGTCTGTCTGTTAGAGAACGCATCACGAGAAAACCACGGTGTCCCGTGGTTTTGGTTTTGATGAAATTTGGTATGATAATAACTGGTTATCCGGGTCAACATATAATATGTTGTCGTATACAATTGTCGCAAGTAGAGGATTAAAATTAGACTATATTTCCAAAAAAAATATTTGATGGACATTACTGTAAGTAGATTTTTCTAAACAATATAAAATAATGCTAGCAATAATTCTAACACCTACATGTTTTATTTTACAATCATTACGTACAAAAAGTAAATCGAAAATTATCAGGGGAATATGAACTCTATTTTTAAAACAATAAAGCCTATACAATTTAATATTTAGAAATGAACTTACGTTGATTAGTAGGCGTAATGATGTTTGATCGACATAGTGTTTTAATTAATTATACATTCAAATTGATCCGTATTTATAGGATAACTAACTTAACTGGTGACAGTACATTTCGAAACTTGTATCTAAATATAGCTCTACACTATTTAGAAACCGTGAATTTCTTGCTGTATTGTCTTTTTTATCTTTTTAGTGTATATAAACAACTGTACTTTAAAAAAAATACACATGTGGACTGCCGACAGAAGTAAAAATTTAAGTTATTTTTGGATATTCAAATTAATTGTTTGTACTTAAATTAATATTTGTAAAACAAAACTATTTACATTTATTTGGTTTTGACATCCATCGGCACCCTGAGTGTTAGCGTTAACATGTCACGTGACCATGTAGATGACGACATACATGAATTTACTCCCCATCCAAACCTGCCTATAGAAATTTTCACTTCAAAAACAGAAATCATCGTATCTTTAGCCAAGTAAGAGAAGTGTGTTCAAATCTTATAACGTATGAAATGATTATGTATGTATGGTATGGTATGGTATGGTATAGACGGGCTTGTTTCCGCAACTCGACGTCTTGCGCCTATTTTGCGTGTGTGGGAAATAATTTGCTCGTGTTACTCTGCCCAACCCAGTTCCTTACTGTGCCAACCCAGTTCCTCCAGGAATCTCAGCAAACTCTTATTTATGTATTTATTTAGATCTTGATTAGATTATGTATGTATTTATTTAGATCTTTTTAACGTCCCACTACTGGGCGCGGGCCTCCCTTTAATAGGAGGGTGATCAGGCCATAGTCCACCACGCTGGCCAAGTGCAAGTTGGCGAGCTTTACATGTCTTGCTAGGTTCTCTCACATATTCAGATTTCCTCACGATGTTTTACTTCATCGTAAGACAAGTGGTAATCATGTTGGAAATGATTTGCACATAAAATTATCAGACATTAACACTATAAATTAGAGTTTCTGTGTGTTTGTCATTTTTTCAAGCTATAGGAGCTTTAAGGTATTTGAGTAAAAATTTAAATCACAGTAATTTATCTTACCTTCCTACATTTTATCGACAGCATACCATACGAGTGAAGCCGTGAACGAAGACTAGTGTTTATTTATTTCTTAGGGACATTATGTTAATTAGAAATAGTGTGATTTTCTATTAAAAAATGCTCTAATTCGATTCAGTAGTTCCGAAGTTATCCACACAACAAAAAAACAGACACTTCAAAATAAAACTATCTTTTCGGATTATTTCGCGAATTTATTATGATTTTTGGTTCCCGACGTTTCGATTGCTTTACAGCAATCATGGTCACGGGAGAGACTAAGGTGTTAGATGTCTCAATGGCATTATACAGTTGTTACAGACAGCCTACCTACTATTTTACAAAAATGATTTTAAAAATTCAAAAATGGCATCAAAGTACCTTACAATATTAGTTGATTTTAATTCTAAACATTTTATTTTGAAATGTCAAATATTCGCGTAAATCTAAGAAAGTATTAAAACAGACACTTTTTATAGCTATAGTAATAGAAACAAAACATAATACTCTTTTTTCAAGTGTCACTTCGT
Source organism: Argynnis bischoffii washingtonia (assembly GCA_033884665.1). Lineage (NCBI taxonomy): Eukaryota > Metazoa > Arthropoda > Insecta > Lepidoptera > Nymphalidae > Argynnis > Argynnis bischoffii. The sequence continues at coordinate 1,432,960 of CM066629.1, read as the reverse complement.
ATACAGATACTGTATTATATAAAAAGGCTTGTTATCGTTTAAATATATGGGTTTAATTTTATCGTAAAAATTGGTTAACAAACACGACCTCTCACATCTCTATTTATGTAGGCGTTGTACGAATAAATTAATTTCTATTAGCTTTTGCTTTCGGCTTTTTTCGTACAGATTTTTATTTAAAATTTACTCTCAAAATATACATTTTAATCAGTTTTATTAAGTGAAAATTCACTTTTGAAATGATTTTAATGTAAAATGTGCTTTTGTTAGTGAAACACGCTTGCTACTTTAGCTATTGTATTTATATGAAACTAGCGATTTACCCTGGCTTTGCTCGGGTTCATCCATTGGTAAAAGGTAGGTTCCACGGTAAAAAGCTTACATCACTCTCCAGCCTTCCAACTATCTCCACACAAAAAATCACGTCAATCCGTCACTCTGTTTCGACGTGAAAGAAGGACGAACAAACAAACAAACAAACACACTTTCATATTCATAATATTAGTATGGATATTATTCATTTCGTAATATAAGAAAAATTTTATCGACATAAATAAGTGTGAAATAAAAATCAACATCACCTATTCGTGAAAATCGATCCTGTACTCCTTATTCCAGTGAAAATACCAAATGCACAATATTGTCTGTTGGTCTGTTCGGTTATTGTGTTTTTATAGCCCAACCAATAAACTGTTTTTAAGACATTTATTTTAATATTATATTCTTTAGTATAATAAAATCCGTCGGCTTATGTTATATTAATATTTTTATTCTGTTTTAAAGCATTATAATGAACTAGCAAGGGCTCGCTTCGCTCGAGTTCGTCCCTAGCTTGCTTCTCTATACAAACTTTCATCCCCATTTTCACCCCATTAAGGAATGATTTCCAGGATAAAAACTTCTCTGGAGCTCAAACTATTTCCTTGCCAAATTTCATTTAAAACGGTTCAGTAGCGTTGGAGCTTATACGATACAAACAAACAAACAAAAAATCTATCCTCTTTATAATATTAGTATAGATTAATTTAAAGCTTATTTTGACTTCATGTTTAATCCTATGACACTCAGTTTATTATTACTTAGTATGAGTAAATTACATAACAGAATTTTTTCTTACCATTAGTTAAACTTTCTCAAAAGAAGATAATATAAGCTATAAAACAAATAAATATACGACGAAAGCTAATAAGTTCAAATGTTTCCAATTAATGTCGTCAAACGCAATGTTGCCAGTGTAAAACTGTCAAGAGGTTCGTTGACGTTGGTGATTGATAGCATCTTATATCACATCAACTAACGAAATATGTCGACATTTTTTTATTTATATTTTATATAGATTAAATGTACAGATAGTGGTAGCCCAGTGGTAAAACGCTTGCTTGGGAAACCGAGTGAAGCGGGTTCAGATCCTGGATCTCGCATCTCTGATATTTTCATGTGCGAATCATTTTTAACATTATCATGATATGTATGTTTTATTCCACGATTATCTTATGTTGAAGGAAAACATTTCAAGGATATTTGCATGTCTAAGAGAATCTAACATGTTTCGAAAGATAGTACGTGAAGTTCACCAACCCCTACTTGGCCAGCGTGGTGGCATTCTGGTCTTATCCCGTATCGTCGTGTTGAAGGAAGGCCCGTGCCCAGCAGTAGGACATTAAAAAAGGGCATATATTGAATATATATTTATATAATAATAAAGACTTACCCGTTTTCAGATAAAAAATTGAAAAGTTCTGTTTGAGGTACATACTTGTATTACGTTTAAAATGGTTTTGGAAAAGCCACAGGCTACAAAAAAAGGTTTCAAATTATTTCTCTATTTAGTTGGTCACTACGGGAAAAAGTTGGACGTATTTGAATACAACTTTATTGATAAATTTAATTTTGATAAGCAGTGAGCCTGACGGGATTTCCCATCGGCGATATAAACAGAAGCTTAAATTCCATTTTGCAAACTAAAAATTTAAAACTTATTTTTTTTAACACCTTTAGTGATGGATTTTCAAATATGTATACAATATCGTTAATAAGGAAGGATTTTTTATGCAACATTTCATGATTCCAGACATTCAAGTAGTTTTTCTCATTAAGTTAGTAAATGAAAGTCAAGATACTTACTTTTTTTAGCACTAAAAACTATAAAAAAAGTACATTATCAATAGAGATCTCAGATTGACTTATCTATGCAATTTTGTAGTTAAATTATAAATACTTGTTTCTGCCGCGGGTTCGCTCATGTAAGAGTATTTTCTTTATGTTATAAGTGATAAAAATATAATATTCAGAAACTCGCTTATAAATTTTTTAAATATGTACTTTAAAAGTGAAATATTATTATTTACATATTCCAAACACCTCAAATATTCAAAATCAATACGAGTTCTAACGGATTAATAATTAATAAAGGTCCTATAATAACATCCCTCTATAAATGAAGGACACGGGTTCAATTCTCGAAGGAGACAAGTTTGCCCTAAACAGCCACCCGACAAATTATTCAAATCATTTGCGGGCCGCAGACTGTATAATGCTGGCTTCCTAGTAAAAGAAATGCTATATAGCTCTACATTTTTTTAATTTATTCATCAATAACTTCATTTCAATTATATTTTTATTAACTTTACCTATTAGTTATGTTGATATAATAATTATCTTACTGCTTTAAAAGCAACAGACGTTAGCTTGACCAAATTCCAATAAAGCTCGAAATATCTTTTAGTTTGGAGAAAAGTCCTATAAAAAAGCATCAATTTTTCCAACTCCCTAAGTTTGTGGGCAACTTTTCTAATATTATTCTCGAAAAAAAAATTACTCTAATACTAAAATTTTTAATAAAATAGCTAAATTTGTTCAGTCATTCCAAGTGATGAGCCTATGAACGATCAGAATTTCAATTTTATTTTTATAAACTACTAGCTACTCACCCTCGCTCCGCTCGGGTTCGTACCTAGTTACGTTTTAAGGACTACTATAGATTACTCAGACATGAGATATTTTCCCGCAATAAAAGTATCCTATTTGTTGATCCAGATAACCAGTTATCATTATACCAAATTTTATCAAAATATGTCCAGTGGTTTTCTCGTGATGCGTTCTCTGAGAGACAGACAGACAGACAAACAAAAATTCTAAAAACTATAGATTCGTCCTCTGTATCGATGATACTGACTATTTCAATAAGATTTTCCAAAAAATATTTACTGTATAGATTCGACACAGCTAGAATGTATAGATATAAATTATCTTTAATTTCATTTAACAAGTACTTGAAAACTCTAAATGAAATCATTTTTTAGGGAGATTCCTTTTTACGTCGAACAGTTTTTAATACAGTTTAAGGCACATTTTTTTTTACATAGTTTATTTCATATTCTGTGGAAGCTTGTCTTATTTAGGATAGTCAAAGTATCCTAAAGTTAGTATGAACGAGCCGTGTCCTGTGGGAAATGTTCGCGATTATCGAAATCATGGTCGCCTTAAGCAAATGTTTGGGCAGACTTTATGTTTATTAATATTTGTATGTACTTCAATCGTTACCTAAGCAGCAATATTCAAAAAGGTCTACTTGTAATGAATTAAATAGTAATCTTCAAATTGTTTTCGAACGTTTTTTATAAGAAAAATTAAACAGTGCGTGTATGAATGTGTACACGCGCAAGAAGTAAAACTTCTGTAGGTTATCGGTACTCTTTATAAAATTCAATTTATGTTTTAAATAATTGGGATATGTGAGATATTAAAAATAACGCATTTTAGGTATATTACAATCATTCATCATCATCATTTGTAGTATAACATTTAAGGATAGAATATAATATTATATATCACTAGCGACTCACCCTCTCTTCGCTCGGGTTCGTCCCTACTTACGTTTTAACTTTTAGTATAGATTTCTCAGAGATGAGACATTTTCCCGCAGTAAAAAGTATTCTATGTGTTGACCCGGATAACCAGCTATCATTATACCAAATTTCAATAAAATCTCTCCAGTGGATTTTCCGTGATGCGGTAACAGACATACAGACAGACAGACAAAAATTCTAAAAACTATATATTCGGCCTCTATATCGATAATAATGACTATTTCAATAAGATTTTCAAAAATATATGTATTTAAAGTTATATATGTGTAGTGTATCAACAATCTAGTATCCATGACACAGGCCTCGTAGCTTGGAACTAGACGGTGATGTGTTAATGTCTCAACATATTTATTTATTTAATATAGTTTTCGTATTCAAAATGGCAGAAAAATCTCTATGAATGGCGAAATCATAGCCAGTAATCTATACATAGATGTATAGTTATATCTTTTTCTCATTATTTCAGTGTAGAAAGCCCAATAGGCTAACAGTTGACAAGCATAGCATGTAATTAGAAAGACTAAGCTCAAAGGAACTAGACTCGTTACGTTGAGTAGTTTTAAGTGTGCGGCGGGGACTCCCCTGTTTGTTTGTTTTTTATTATATTTTTGATATTGTCCTAACACTACATGTTTCCAAATGCTCAAAAACAGTAGGTATATACATATGTCTTTAAGGTCTAAACGTTTAACAAATAACACTATATATAGTTGAAGAGTGTGCTTAAAATATATGTGAGCTTTAAAAAATAATGTACTTTGTGGTAGTTACTCAAGTACAAAGATCGACGTAACATATTCTAAAATACATACTAACGTTACAATTTTCAAGCAACTAAAGCTCTGAATACAAAAGGGAAAAAAGGATGACAATATCATGTGAAAAACTCAAAAGTGAACATTCGCATGATATGCGTCGAGTCTCGTAATACGTGTCATTATAGTCTCAGGCGCGAGGCAATTCCGCTTGAATCCCTATAGAGCTTATTCCACGGGATAAGCTATAAACTTTTACCTACATTTAACCTACTTGAAAATGTGTGGATGTGTTTTTGGATAAGGTTCTTTTTGGTTAATAAAATTATCTTTTCGGATTTATTCGCAGGTTTATTGTGATTTTTGGTTCCTGATGTTTCGAATGCTTTACAGCAATCATGGTCACGGGGGAGACTAAGGTTTTGGACGTATCAAAGTAATTAAATAGTTGTTACAGACGTACACAAAAATGTCAAATGTTCGCGTGAATATAAGAAAGTATTATTTGCTTAATTTGTAATTATTATATTATTCATTTCCAATATTTTATATAGTCTGTTTTGACAGTTAGTTAATCCTACTAATATTATAAATGCGAAAATTTATAAGGATGTATGTTTGGATGTATAGATGTATGAATGTTTGTTACTCTTTCACGCAAAAACTATTAAATGGATTTTAATAAAACTTTACAATAATATAGCTTAAACATCAGAATAGTACATAGGCTTTTCATCCCGGAAAAATGTACGGTTTCCGTGGGATAGATTTGTTTTTGTTTTTCTAGAGTCAAATCCGAGCGAAGCGAGGGTGAGCCGCTAGTTTTGTATATGTGTATAATGTATATGTTTGTTAATGCTTCACGCTGAAATAGCTGAACGGATTTGGATGAAATTTAGTACACAATATAACCTGGAGCAGATGAAGTATATTAGGATAAGTCGCTCTAAAAAATATATTAAATCGCCCTCATCTTACGTTTTAAATAACATCTAAACAAAAGACATCACTCATAGGTTCTAGCAAATCCCTTATCTGTCAAATCTGCACGATATGCCAACTGTACGCATTGCGGTGACCACGGTTCAAGCAAAAGTTGGAAAAGTCTTGTTGAAAACTATATGAGATGATTTTATTCCGTTGTTTAAATATGATAAATACTCTTTTCTATTTATGCGAATATTTGACATTTTAAAACCAAACTAAAACTGAGAAAAAAGTTTTGTTTAAAACAATATTATTTATATTGTATTTTATATAAAAGTAGCTAAACCTTTAAAAATGTAGAGTAGTTCGATAATCCGGTAGAATATTATATATTTTATAAGTCATATGCTATTTAAATTCTAAAATCTAATAGCTGGATTATGCAATCCAGTTTAAATAAGACCGGATATTAACACACAGCACCATTTAGTTCCATGGTAAGCTACGAGGCTTGTGCTATGGATACCAGATAGTTGATACACTACATATATATAACTTTAGATACATTCATATTATAAACATAAACTCCTATGAATGGAGTATTTGTACTCATCACACAAATGAATGCCCCCAGTGGGACTCGAATCCGCGACCGCTGGCATAAAAAGTAGGGGTCACTGCAAACTGAGCCAAACGTGTCGTCAAAGTATAAAAAAATATAGTTATTAAAAAAATGCATCCAAATCTGTCAATACTTTTTAACTGACTTCCAAAAAGAAGGAGGTTCTATGTTTGTCTGTATGTTTGTTTTTATATAAAAAGAACACCTTTAAGCACATGTTTTTCTAGAAATTTTGCAATGATGATGTCCTCCTGACCGATGAGGGCCACAGTAACCAATCTCACTAGCCAATTGTCCAATTTTAGAATATAGTATCATAATATAAAAAAAAATGCCTGTTTCATTGATCAGGAATCAAATTTGTTTCAACCTTCCTACAACTTGCTTTAGTCAAGTAGCAACACTACAACATAGTTACTGATATAGTTTTTAATTTACCATTCCATATGAAGCGCTGTGAAAAAGCTGCGTAAGTGTTCTAGAGCCATACCCTTAATTAGAATTCATTTCAAATTAATTTCACCAAGTAATTTGTACGTTGCATGTTCCAATTTTTGTTAAATTACACTTTTTCATTCCGTACCTCGTTTATATTTAATTAAACGACTTGTAATCTGAGCAGTTAATTAGTCGGGAGTCTCTGTGCTTTTGTTATGTTAAATTTTGGATACACTTTATAAATAATGACAGTTTGTTTATTTTTATAATTATAAATAAATAGTATTCACCCAGTGGTTGAAAGTCGGTCATAATCATTACTAGCGACTCACCTTTAGTATAAAGATTTCTCCCCGAGATATTTTCCCACAATAAAAAGTATCTTATATGTTGACCCGGATTACCAGCAATCATCATACTAAACATCAAAATCCATCCAGTAGTTTTTTTTGTGATGCCGTCACACAAACAACAAACAAACAGACAGATAAACAAACAAAAATTCTAAAAAGTATAGATTCGGCGTCTGTATCGATAATAATGTCTATTTCAATAAGATTATCCAAAAAATATTTAATGTATAGATTCTGCTTAGATACAATTTTATTATATTATGTAAAGATAGGTTGAAAATTTAGGAAAACATATGTATATTATTAGAGTTTACAGAAATTTAAAGAATAAGTATAATTTTGATGAAAAATTACAGAAACGGATGGTTTTTCACAAATTATATAGTTGACGAGTTAGATAGTTGATGAGTCTGTTATAAAATATCCAACATCCAGCTAAGCTATGCCTTGAAAAGAATTCGGTACGGTTTGGCTACAAAAATTGGGTCGCATTGGTTTCAACTGGCTATTGCTAGTTTTGATTTGTATTGCCCATCAAACATCTTTAGTATCGTCAACTGTAAGAAATGAAAATTGTAAAAATAATACTTAGTAAATCATCTACAAATCCAGTATATAGTAGAATATATTAGGATATTTTTTTACACGATGCGTTTTTGATATACGATCTACACCAATTGGATGTACATTGACAAAAGAATGGATATGTAGGGCACAAGGACTAGTTAATACGCTAAAACCAGACACTACATTAAACCGAATAAGAAATGAAGGAAGAGCAGAAAATCTTTGGGATGCCTCTGATTTGATCTCTTTTTCGACCATAACTGAAGGTTTACATTCAGATGATATTGATTACGACCCTTAAAATGTACTGATATTAGTGTACCTAATTTGTTTTGTACCACATCTGGGGTCATCGGCTTGTCAAAAACAAAAAAAAAATACATTTTGCATTGACAAACATATTTTGCCAGTTTTAGTACGTATGTGGTCATTGTGCCAATTTGCTAACACCCCTGTAAAATCATGAAAAATAATTTATTTTTAATTTTTTATAATTTTATGTATACTTGTACGCGCCCATCATCAATAAATAACAGTTTTTTTGAAAATCCGCTTGTTACTTTTTGTTTGGCTTCTAATGGGTTAATACCAATCGGATTAACATCATAAATGCAATTACATGCAACACAATATTATAAATATGTGTTTGTGTGTTACTCTTTTTAAAATAGCTGGACTGATTTGGATAAAACTTTTCAATTGTTATGATAATAAACTACACTATCTATCTCCTTTGAAATAAAAAAAATCTTTTTCGTTCTTTAAAAAAAAAATTGTTATACACAGTGCTTTCAAACAACAACAACTTACCGGTGGTAGGACCCTGTCAAGCCTGAGGAGTCCGACTGGATGGGTACCACCCCCTTATCTATTTCTGCCGCCAAGCAACAATGATTGCATTGTTGTGTTCCGGTACGAAGGATAAGGTAGCCAGCGCAATTACAGGCAAGAGGCATATCATCTCAGTCCTCACAGTGACAACGCACCTGTGGTTCTGCATTTTTGTTACTTAAAATCTAAGTGCATGAACCGTAGGTGTTATGGGCGACAGGTACTGCTTTCCATCAGGTGGTCTGGCTGCTCGTTTGTCACTGAATGTCATAAAAAAAAAAAAAAAAAAAAAAAAAACAAATTATAAACTAGCGACTTACCCTCGCTTTCCTCGGGTGCGTCCCTAGATAAGTTTCAATTTTTTTGAGCGGAATCTTATTTTTTTTCTAAAATAAAAGTACCCAAAGTTACTTCTTATAATATTAGCTATCTGCGAGTGTGAGTCAAACCCCGTCAAAATCAGTCCAGCCATTTCGGAGATTAGCCGGAACAAACAGACAGACGAAAAAAAAATTAAAATTGTGTTTTTCTTATAAGTACCGTATATTATACATAATTTAAAATGAATTTAGTAGAAAGCTATTATTTTGACATTACAAACAGACTTCAATTTCATTTATCTGTATAGCTAACAATTTTGGTACATTGTTCAAAAGAAATCCCACTTAGGCTTTGAATTTGGTGAGTTATGGTGGACTTTTGCTCTTATTCATACACATCATAGTGTCATACACTACTCATGATGTATGGCGTAGATATCGTGACATAAAGAAACATACATCCAAAAAGGTAGCTGCTCCTTTTTAAAAGTCAGTCTAAACTAAAATTAAAATATTCTCAACAGTTGAAAGTATTAAGGATTCAGAGAGGTATATTATGCACTCGTACATTTTACTGCCCAAATTTCATTTAATTACTTCTAGTGGTTTTCGCTCAGCTTTAATGAATCCGTCAGCCACTATGAAAGTATATACACGTATAATATTATAATAATTAGTTCTCTTCTTCTAATAAAATAGCAACAACATTGGTTTTGTATTAAACTAGTCAAATATGCCAAATATGTCATGGGGGTGAAACGAAAACGGGACCCTATTACTAAGACGGCACTGTCCTTCCGTCTGTATGTCTGTCTGTCCATTTGTCACCAGGTTATATCTCATGAACCGTAATAGTTAGAGAGTTCAAATTTTCACAGATAATGTATTTCCGTTGCCGATATAACAACAAATATTAAAAAAAAGAAAAGAATAAATATTTAAGGGGGGTCCCACACAACAAAGGTGTTTTTTTTGTTCGGTTTTGCTCGATATTGATAACGGCAACAGGTAGACGCTTGAAATATACACAGAAAATTTAGATATATATTCAATTTAAAAATAAATATTTAAATTAAAATAAAACAAATATTTAAGTGGGGCTCCCATTCAACAAATGTGATTTTATTGCGGTTTATAGATAATGGTACGGAACCCTTCGTGCGTGCTCCGACTCGCACTTGGCCAGTTTTTGATTTATGATTCAAGTCCGATTAATACAAAAAAAAAATTAAAAGGTCAAGTCTAAAGCTCACTAATTTACATTTTAAAACAAAATAAGAAGGTGGAACGTGGCGATATCCGGCCATTGAGAAAAATTGATGATTGAGCAATAATTGCAATACTTTATTAACATAAAATGTTAAAAGTCCTTAATTATGAGAACTATCAAGCGAGTTAAGTAAAATGAGTTGATGACATAATGAGTTTAAATTATAATGAATTTTTATATAAAACTTCCCCTTACTTTGCTCAGGTGCATTCCTAGGCTCCTTTGATCCAGATCCTTTCAGCCGTTCTCGTGTGAAAAAGTAACAAATAAACAAACATACATACAATTTTTTACATATATTTATAGGCGTATGATTATTTATAGATATAGACCTCTAAAATAATATTCATAGTAAGAGAAATACTGCTTATAATACAAAATGATCATCTTCATATAAAATTACAGTACACCTTTCACAGTCGCTTACACTCGAATCCTCTCATTAGCTTATGAAATTACATTCCAGGTAAGCTGCTCCAGGATCTTAACAATATTACGTTTAAAAGGCATTTTTAGATTAAGTGCAGTGAACTGTATAATTACTAATTCAATATCTTTACTAATTCTAATAAAGGGGAATTAAACTTATTAACCTAAGAAGAAGAATACCGAATACCTACTTTTACACATGAATATTATTTATATAACTTTAGCTGTTATTATATTCAAGTATAAAAGTAATTAAAATTACTAAAATGTTTAAAATTAAAATTAACAAATATTGTAAAGTACTTTGGTGCCATTTTTCAAGTTTTTTGAATTCATTTTGTTATTTTGTGGGTAGGCTGTCTGTAACAACTAAATAATACCTTTGAGACATCTAACACCTTAGTCTCTCCCGTGACCGTGATTGCTGTAAAGCCGTCGGGAACCAAAAATCAAAATAAATCCGTGAAAAAGTCTGAAAAGATAGTTTTATTTAAGTTGACAAATATTCGCGTAAATCTGATATTTTTTCACCGTAAAGCAAGTGGTATTAGTGGTAATCATGTTAAAAATGATTCGCACATGAAAATATCAGAGGTTCGAGACCCGGGATTTGAATCCGGTTCACTCAGTTTCCCAAGCGAACGCGTTACCACTGGGCTACCACTGTACCTCTAAATATAGGTATTTTATTTTTATTTTCAACGTTTCAAATGCATTACAGCATAACTACATGATCACATGAGAATATAAGGTTTTAGACGTCTCAAAAGTTTCTATATGGTTGTTACAGACGGTCCACTCACAAAATTATTAATAGATCGAAAGAAATAAGAATAGAATATGTCATGGTTTATATACAAAATGGCTCTCGGTGGACACCTTATATAGTTTTAAATCATTACTAATTTTAGCTGATAAAGTACTTGTTTGACAGCTTGTTGAATGAAACACAGTGAATATATTTTTAGAGATCTTCGATAATGCTGGTATCATAATAAAACAATTTTTTTCGACCACAATTTGAACCTACCACTAAAATAGCATCAGATGGTACCATTTTTATCCATACCAATTTAATTTAACGTATTTTTCAAATTCAATTTGACAATCTGTTATCTAAAACTAAAAATTAAATCAACGGGAGAGAAAATTGGAAACAGTTTTTTGCTTTTGTTTTATGTAGGAAAGTATAAATTTGAACTTGCAATTTTTAGTTTTAATCAATTTTTATAGTCAAAAATCAAGTATAAGTTTTAGGTAACATTTTGCGCGTTAAATAAAAATAGCCATTCCAGCGTACGTTATGATTCATTATTATAATTAGAGTTTTATATTGACTGTTTGATATCTATACATATAATAAAACTGTAGTGGTCGAATGTCTGTACATAGAACAAAAAATGCTTAAAACCGAGTAAGGGGGATGTAAGAAGAGAAATAGAACAAATCCAGTTTTTTTTTAAATTTTTTGTTTGTTTGTACGGGCTAATCTCCAAAACTGTTGGACTGATTTAAATAAAATTTAGCATGGTGGTACCTTATTCCCCGGTCAACATTGTAGATACTTTTCATCCCGGAAATTAAAGAATTCCCGTGGGATAGTTAAAAAAACTATAGTTATACAGTATACAGCTAAGTACACAAAAACTACTGATTGGATTTTAATGAAACGTTACAATAATATAATTCAACAGAATAACAACAGCTACTTTTTATCGCGGAAAAATGTACGGTTCCCGTGGAATAGATTTGTTTTTGTTTCCTAGTTTTAAATAAAACTATCTTTTTAGATTTTTTTGCGGATTTATTTTGATTTTTTGATTCCAACGCTCTAAAGCAATTATATTCCCAACGCTTTAAAGCAATCATGGTCAAGGGAGAGACTCCCGTGACAATCCGAAAAGATAGTTTTATTTAAATGTCAACTATTTGATATAGGTGTTGGGGTTAATAGTCTATACATATAATAAAATTCTAACTGAGTCAAATCTGTATCTTAAATATTTTTTGGAAAATCTTATTGAAATAGACCTTATTATCGATACAGACACCGAATTTATAGTTTTTAAAATGTTTGTCTGCCTGTTTTTCTGTCTGTCTGTTACCGCATCACAGAAAAACCACTGGAGGGATTTTGATGAAATTTGGTATGATGATAGCTGGATATCCGGGTCAACATATAGGATACTTTATCCCGGGAAAGATTATATCATTTCCACGGGAATACACGTTATAACACAGCCCAAAAAATATTTATGATCAGAATTTCTTGAAACTTGCTCTTCAATAAAATTAAATAAATACGTGTTTTAGCGTTTTTTGAAATTCATCCCAAAAGGAGATAAAATAAGGGATAAAAATTCGTATGAAACCTACCCTTTTAAAGTTTTTTTATTGTAGTTTCAGCGCGAGCGAAGCCGCGGGTTTTGCTAGTAGTCTATAAATCATGAATGTGAATTAAGTACAAAATGCCGATAATAATCAAATAGGCTACAGGCTATATGTAGTCTATCTATTCCATACTAACCGTTAAAACCGTTAAATATATATATGTTTCTAATATAATAAACAAAAATATACAAATATTCGCGAACAATATGAGCAAAAAGTCCAAAAGCCCATATCCCAAATATCTCACTGATACTTTAAACTACAAACTAGTAAAAATATACGTATATATTATAAAATATAACGTAGCAGTGTACAAAACACTTAAATTTCATACAAATATTTATCGCTATTGAGTATCGAGTAAACCGTTCAATGTAAAACAAGAAGTCATTTTCTATTCCATCGTAAATATCCAAAGCAGTCTCTTAAACGTTTCACAACACCGACGGCGTTAGATTTTACGCGAGAATACATTTTTAAATGTTTGAACAACATAAAAAATATTTGAATTGGTTCCAGTGGCTGAGTTAAAACTTAACATGTAAGAAAATATAATTAAATAATCATATTTTAGCTGGAGGCAGTGGTAACCCGGTGGTAACACGCTCGCTTGGGAAACTGAGTGAAGCGGGTTCAAATCCCGGGTCTCGCACCTCTGATATTTTCATGTCCGAATCATTTTTAACATGGTAACCACTTGTCTTATGGTGAAGTTAATCTTTACGAAGAAACCAGCATGTCTGGGAGAACCTGGCAAGTTCTCGAAAAAACAAGTGAAGTCTATGACTTGATCCCCCTTACGTTGAAAAGTGCTGAATACATGTAACTAGAATTTTATATTTTGAATAATTAGTTTGTTTTTCCATATCGTGACTGATAAAATATAATATTATATGAAAATCTAGATAAGTTTGAGTTTAATCCTAGGTCTGAATCTGGTTAAGATAAAATCTCTCAGGTTGGTCTGAGTCTGTTCAGAAATTAAGTCTATAAGTACTATTCAAGTATATAAACAACTATTAATTAAAAAAAAAAGATATCGAAAATCGGTTCACGTTTGGTGAAAATATCGCATAACATACGAACAAACATTCAGATTGAGTAACTTTACTCACTGTAGAATTGAGTGGTTCCTTTTTTGTGGTCGGTAAAAAATAAGTTACTACAATTTCTCTTTGTATCAGGCGATAATAAATAATAATCTATAGCTATATTCGATCATTTTTTCAACTAAAACAAACAAAACTCGACTGTTTTTACAAATATAAAATTTCTATATGCATGGATCCTTCTTATACATATGAAATCTATACTAATATTATAAAGCTGAAGAGTTTGTTTGTTTGTTTGTTTGTTTGTTTGTTTGGTTGAACGCGCTAATCTCAGGAAGTACTAATCCGATTTGGAAAATTCTTTTTGCATTCGATAACCCGTTAACTGAGGAAGGCTATAGGCTATATACCATCCCAGAAAAATGTACGGTTCCCGTGGGAATTCGTTTTTGTCTAGGGACGAACCCGAAGCGAAGCGAGTGTGAGTCGCTAGTCTGACATAAATAATAACTCTTTTAGAATGTGCGTGAAGCCAATTGTAATTTTATCAATTAGTATACGCAATTTCGACATACTGTCTCGTAATAATCCCGTTTATTATATTTTTCCGCACAAAGAGATTTGTAAGGCGTGAAATATTGGATATAGCGTTGGTTGCTTATCAACGCTTTATCATAATTATGGGTGATACGGCCTTATATGATTTTTACCCATTTAAAAATTGGATATTTTTATACATCAACACAAATTAATAAAATTGAAAGGTGTTATCTTTGTACTACATTTTTATAAATTAATAATTTCGTTTAACTTCACTCAGTGATTTTTACACGCGATCGCCACGGAGACGGTATATTTGTACGTTTGGGGTAAGAGGTGTGTGTCTGTTACTGTTTTTCTCGGAAACGGCTACGCTGATTTTGAAACGGTTTATTGCTTGGATAAGTCTCATTCCTGAGCATGTTCTTAGCTAGTTTTGCAGACCGCCAGGGGGCGCTACAGTAGGTAGGTGTATACAATATACATGTTTATTAAATTTTTAATTTAATTTTTATCTTATACCTTCTAAAATACTGATTTTCAGGTTAATTTTATAAAAAAAATACATACCAACACACTTTATGTAATTGATAAATATATACATAGCTACCCAATCAGCGAAGCTAAAACTTCTTTTTTATCAGTTTTACAATATCATATTGAAATATGATATTTCTTTGAATAAGTTATATACATTTTTGGGGTCCCGTACCCGAAGTGCCAACAGGTTACAGGACCCTATTACTAAGCCTCCGCTGTCTGTCCATCTGTCTGTAGGCGACCTATTTCATGAACCGTAATAGAGTTGAAATTTTCACAGAGTGTATATTTCTGTGTCTATTGTCACTATAACAAAAAAAAAACAAAGCTGGCGAAATTCAAAATGGCTGCCATGCAGATAAAAAAAACGATTAATACATACGTAGAACCCTTCATGGGAGTCCGATTCGTACTTAACCTTTTTATTATTAAGTTAAGAAAAAGTTGCCTATTATATATTTAGTAAATGTTCTGAATCAGCCTACAACATACTTATACTGTATTAACTTATGAACTTAACTCATTTGTGAAGCTTGTAATATCCATAATAAAGTGGTTTGTACTCTTTAACTTAGTTTTATGATATGTAAATATTGACGTACATGTGCTGGTTATACATAAAACTCAGACTTTATATATTGATCGACGACACGTGTGGCTCAGTTTGTAGTGGCCCTACTTGCTATGCCGGCGGTCACGGGTTCAAATCCCGCTGGGGGCATTCATTTATGTAATGATCACGAATGTTTGTACTCCAGTCATGGGTGTTTATATTTATAACTAGCGACTCACCCTCGCTTCGCTTCGGGTTCGTCCCTAGACAAAAACAAATCTATCCCACGGGAACCGTACATGTTCACCCCCTTAAGGGATGATTTCTGGGATACAAACTATCCTTTCCAAGATCTTAAGCTTCTTATCAAATTTAATCTAAATCGGTTCAGTAGTTTTGGAGCCTATTCGGTACAAAGAAACAAATAAAAAGCACAAACTTTTGTTGTTTAAAAATTGTTGTTTATTTTTTAACTTCTTTTTATATATTTTATATATTATTTTTATGAAGGATAAATTAAGGAATAAGTAAGTATTTAAATGTATATGTGTGACGACTGATCTAAGCGAACGAGGTTTACAAACTTTAAATGAGAAGGAATGTGTAAACTCGGGCACTTGTTGACTGTAGCTTATTATCTTAAGCTGTTAGTGTGAGATATGCTGAGACATTTTTTTTTTTCATTTTATATTTAAACATCCCATCCTCTTCACTGGCGTGATGATATTCGAACTGTTTACCTAACAACACGTAGAAGATAAAGTTGGACGCCAGGTGAAATCTATACTGTTTTACCTGTACAGCTAAACATTTATGTTCCAGTCAAAATCTATACAGATAAATAAAATTGGAGTGTCTGTTTGTTATAATTAAATAACCGCTTTTTACTAATTACATATGGATGTATACACAGAACAACATTTTTTACAATTTTTATCTGTCTGTCTGTCTGTTTGTTTTGGCTAATCTTTGAAATGGCTGAATCGATTTTGAAGGGACTTTCACTAGCAGATAGCTGATGTAATGAGGAGTAACTAAGGCTACTTTTATTTTAGAAAAAAATATGGACCCACGAAAAAAAATTAAAACCGAATTAATTAATTAATTTTGTGTTGGGAAGTTGGGACGAGCCCGAGCGAAGAGAGGGTGAGTCTCTGGTATTAAATATGTCTATTAAATATGTCTGACTATTTCTTAGTAAGTTAAATTAAAAACAGTTTTCCTGTACAGATTGTTAACTTTGCAGGTACATTCTATCTATAGAATATCTCACTATGTCGCTAGGGCAATGGGAATCTTAATAATAATAATTATATGTCAGGACATCAACACACAGCACCATCTAGTTTCATGGTAAGCTAAGAGGCTTGTATTATGGTTACCAGATAGTTGATACACTACACATACTATATAACTTTGAATACATACATGTTATAAATATAAATACCCATGATTGGAATATAAACATTCATGCTTATCACACAAATAAATGCCCCCCAGCGGGACTCGAACCCGCAACCGCTGGCACAGCAAGTAGGCACTACAAACTGAGCCAAACGTGTCATCATTCGTTATCTTAATGTTATTATACTTTTATGAATAGCAAATAAAGCTGTCCTTAACTTGGTATTAGTATATTAAGACATGTATTAGTATTCTTATACATATTTAAAATGTAATCTATACGTATAATAAAATTATAAGTAAGCCGCATCTGTACATTAAATATTTTTTGGAATATCTTATTGAAATAGACATTATTATCGATACAGAGGTAGAATCTATAGTTTTTGGAATTTTTGTCTGTCTGTCTGTTACCGCATCACGGAAAAACCACTGAAGGGATTTTGTTTAAATTTGGTATGATGATAGCTGGTTATCCGGGTCAACATATAGCATAATTTTTATTGCGGGAAAATATTCCATTTCTGAGAAATATATACTAAATGTTAAAACGTAAGTAGGGCCGAACCTGAGCGAAGCGAGGGTGAGTCGCTAGTAAATATATATAGCACAAACAATGTTATTGTTCCTATGTATTCTTGAAGTTTTATAATAAATTTAATTTTCGATATATTTATGAGTAAAATTATCATTAACTATTGTAATTTTGTATATTTGGTGTAAAAAGCTCATAAAAGCGATAGAACAATCAAAAGACTTCAAAATTTCTGCGACGTACTCTTCATCACTTATAATACTGTGATTTCCTAACAAAAATAACCCAAGTGTACTAACAACTTTTCTGTAATATCTTTTTTTATGAGCAAGAAAACTCTGAATTTGTTCGGCGATTAAGCAAAAAGATTTGTGGGAGAAGTTCCTTAGGTATGTCTTTGGGAACCTGACGGAAATTAATGTTACAAGGATCTGGATGATTAATGTGGAGTCACACGAGGTAGTAAAAATATGGATAAAACATGACTAATGTAGAGTTTGGAGTATTTTGTTTATCTTCAGCCTAATATTTTTTTAGATTTACGTAAGTATTTGACATTTAAAAAAAATATATTTTTTCGATTTTTTTCGCGGATTTATTTTGATGTTTGGTTCCTGAGCTTAAATAATTGATATTTTATTTTTCTTTATGGCTATAAATATAATAATAGCAATACTAAATATAGATTATAAAATTATAATAATAACAGCTAAAATTAACACCTTAATCTCTCCCGTGACCATGATTGCTGTAAAGCATTCAAAACGTCGGGAACCAAAAATCTAAATAAATCCGCGAAAAAATCCGAAAAGATACTTTTATTTAAAATATCTTCAGCCAGTTTAGCGTTAAGTCTCTTTATGATCGAAAACGAGTTTCAAGACTAATTTAGTGACTTCATTCCTTATTATTTATTTTTTAACCCTATATTCTTTCCTGCATATTATATATTTGATGACATTTAAAAAGTATTTACTTACCTAGAATCCATACATATAATAAAATTCTAACTAAGCCGAATGTGTACATTAAATATTTTTTGGAAAATCTTATTGAAATAGATATTATTATCGATGCAGAGGCCGAATCTATAGTTTTTAGAATTTTTGTCTATCTGTCTGTCTATCTGTCTGGCTGTCTGTTACCGCATCACAGAAAAACCATTGGAGGGATTTTGATGAAATTTGGTATGATGATAGCTGGATATCCGGATCAACATATTGGATACTTTTTACCGCGGGAGATTATCTCATTCCCAAGGAAGTACACGTTATAACACAACCCAAAAATATTTATGATGAGAATTTCTTAAAACTTGGTATTAATGATTTTCAATGCAATTAAAATAAATACGTGTTTTAGCGTTTTTTTGAAATTCATCCCATAAGGAGATAAAATAAGTAATGAAAATTTGTATGAAACCTACCTTTTTAAAGTTTTTTGTTGTAGTTTTAGCGCGAGCGAAGCCGCGGGTTTTGCTAGTCAACTGTATATAATATTAAAAATTTCAGTGTTTGAGATAGATTCACATTCTTGAAGGTTAATTAATAATTACAAAAAAACGTAACATGTCGAATTTTGACTCTTTATAAATAAATATACAGAAAAAGAGTACAAAATATAAAAAGTTAAAAGGAATGCTAATGCGGTCTTACTTCTATAAGCAATTTCTGATAGTATCTCGGTTTCATCATCAGGTATCATTTGGTGAAAGAAAAAGAACAGTCACTTCTACGTCTATTAATGCGGTATGTATAAGACTAGCGACTCACCCTCATCTCGCTCAGGTTTGTCCCTAGTTTTCGCAGCGCAAGCCAAATAATGACTATTATGTATATTGTAGAGGCAAATATTTGATACCTTAGGTTACATTCTCGCAATTTTCGTAGGGATCTCTAATTTTTTTGAAAATAAAAATTGGTCTAAGTTTCTCGCTGATAATATAGCTTTTAAGCAATAAAAGAATTTTTAAAATTGGCCTAATAGTTTTTGTTTATCTTTTACAAACATACATACGAAAAAAACTATATTTTTTCTTAATAATATTAGTATAAATTTATATCTTAATTATATCTTATAGCTTCAACTAAGTGGTCAACAGGTACAATCGCGTGCTAAGATAACATCACCGCCTACGATACGCGGGCTCGTAAACTAATCACTTCACACTAGATACGATGCGCTTTTGTTAGATACAGGTTTGCTAGTTATATACTAAGTTACTGGAAATATATATAAGACCGGCATTCTATAGATTGCCTAGGCAAAGCAATTAATTAAGGACATTGCTATGCAATGTGATTAGCAGTAGTCCATGTGTTCTCCTAATCTTAGTCTGAATAAAGTGAATCTGAAACAAATATGAGCTTAGAAGAAAGCTTTCAAAAATGTAACGTATGAAAAATTAACAAGTTTTGCAATATTTTAAAAGAAAAAAAAATATTCAAGTTATCTAGACTGATGTTAAAATTGAATGTTGTAAGCAGAATTGAATTTAAAATGAAATTGATTCCTTTATAAGATTGAAAATTGATTTCGAAAATAATTCGTTTCAAAGTTCATTTATATAAGCTTATACATAATGTACAACATAAAAGTATAACTATATTATTATAGACAATGTCGGTAACATAATGTATAATTTATAATATATTTATTATGTATGCCCAATCACAAAACATTAATAAATTGGTTGGGTTATACATATATACAACTATTTAAGCTCTAGTCTTACAGAACTATGCCATTTTCTGTCTATTTTAGGCAAGTTTTGGTGGTATCCATGGCAATACCATGATCGATAAAACATCACACGTATAAAACACGCTTTGTCTATAGAGATATAACTATATTCATACTATGGAATGTAAATACATTTAGAAGACCAATACAAAGAAGAAGACGAAGAAGTATTCAGAATTCCGTTTAATAATAAACATGGAAATTCAAATTATAGATATCTAAATACTATTCCCAACGCCATTTTTTCATTCTTATTTGTATGTATACATACACATATGCACGTATTACCTAAAATAGGTTGGATGAATCTCAATAGCACTATTCTAATGTCCACTAATTAATAGTAATTCAGCCCTTTTTTTAAGTGTCCCACTGCTGGGTACGGTCTTTCCTTCAATACGAATCAGACTATAGTCCATCACGCTGGCCAATCGCGTCTTTCAAAAACTTCACGTCTTTCAAAAACTTGCTAGGTTCTCTCAGACAAACAGGTTTTCTCACGATATTTTCCTTCACCGTAAGACAAGTGGTAATCATGTTGGAAATGATCCTGACATGAAAATATCAGAGGTGTGAGACTCGGGATTTGAACTTGCGTTACTTGGTGTTTCAAGCACGTGTGTTACCGCTGGACAACCACTGTCTCTTATTTATACACTTGCTCTCATATAAACCGGGAATAATATAAAGGATGTATAAAAGAATCAAACAACGACACGACAACGACAGGTTTGGCCCAGTTTCTAGTGACCTACCCTAATTGCTGTGGCAGCAGTCACGGGTTCGAGTACCGCTGGGGGGCATATATTTGTGTGATAAACACGAATGTTTGTACTTTATTGGTGTTTACATTTATAATATATGTATATTTATTTAAAGTTTATATGTGAAGTGTATTAACTATCTGGTTTCCATAACACAAGTCTCTTTGCTTATCTTACCTTGGAACTAGAGGGTGCTGTTTGTTAATGTTCCAACATATAAAAAAAAAAAACACCACGAGACAAGCCGCATACAGAAGTTAGTCCTTAAATATAATCTGTATAATAACGATCGCGTGTCAAATCAAATGTTATTTCTTAACAACCATAAATTGGCATAACCGAAAGGTCAACAACCGATTTGTAAGAAATAGAAAATTTACTCAGAACCTTTGTAGTTTCCTTCAGGGACATTATTTGCGTTAATGTGATTAATCAAATGGAAACCCTTTGCGAATAAACCTTGTTTTTCTTTCCAAGGATATTGTACCGTAATACTTTGATATAGAGGTGGTTATGGCGTATGCTAGTTTTTCATAAATAATGTCGCAGACGCATTTAGAAAAATAGGTCAGCTATACTAAGATGGAAATGAACCTAACAGGGCTTGGTGGTTGCACTTACTAGTTAGAAATACTTGTTGGAAGCCAGTTAGTGGCAATTTTCCAATTATTAATTACTAGCGACTCACCCTCGCTTTGCTCGTGTTCGCTTCAAGACAAACAAAAACAAATCTATTCCACGGGAACCGTACATTTTTCCGGGATAAAAAATAGCCTATTTGTTATTCTGATGTACGACCTATATTATTGTAAAGTTTCATTTCAGTTCCACCATACAAAATTTCATTTCAATCGGTCCAACAATTTCGAAGATTAACCCGTACAAACAGACAAACAAACAGAGAAACAAAAAAATTAAAAGAAAAAAAAACTGGATTTGTTCTATTTCTCTTCTTACATCCCCCTGACTATTTTTTTGTATGTACAGACATTCGACCTCTATAATTTTATTATATGTTAGATCATACACTATCGAGTGGAAAGTCACGTGATCAATGCTGTAACAAATATTTATTAAGTATCTGTAAAATTCATTAGTAACCAATAGTAGCTAACTTTCTAAACTTATGAGAAAATATCACTCTTAATTATAAACTTGTGAATTACCCTCGCTTCTCTCGGGTAATCTAGGTAAGCCGATCTATTCACAATTTTATGTACATTTAGTAAAAAGCTGTTATTTTGTCATTACAAACAGACAAATCAATTTTATTTATGTTCTGTGTAGATAAAAACTAACAAAATTAAAAAAGATACATTGGATAAGTAGATTATTGAGTGCAAAATCGTTGAAAGTTCTTTTTGCTCTAATTATAAATAGCAAAAATATATTTTCCGATAAAATTGAAAGATGAAGTATTGATACACAATATTGCGCCGGTCTCGAACCAATAAATGAGTTACTGCGACAAAATAGACAATCAGTTAAACTGAAAAATATCATATTTCCAAGAAATGGAAAGCAATATTGAAACTATTATATAATTTCGACGAATTTAAAACAACATTTTTTTATTATGTAAACTGCTACTATGATTGTAATTATGTATGTGTATTAGTGTGGCGCAAAAAAGCTGTAAATTTTTTTTCGTGTGTTATATAAAAAATATATTACTTTTTCATATTTTAGGAGGCGTCTTAAAAAATCAGTTAAAAAAGTTTTTAGGTCGCTCACAATTTTTTTTAATTTCCAAAATCGTTTAAAATTGTTTTCTTTTTATACATTTTTTTTTCTCGTTATTATATTATTCTTAAGATTGAAATATTATTATAATTTAATTTCTAAACGTCGCTCGAAAGACCTCTAAATACGCTGAGACGGCTTGACGAATTTTGATGAAATTTTGTACATATGTAGACTATAACCGTAACACGTAACACATAGGGTACTATTATCAATAAGATCTGCCAAAAGATGATGATGTTCGTATGATAAATATAAAAGGTATATAAAAACGTACCTGAACGAAGCGACGTTAAGTTGCAAGATTATGTTTATACATCTATATATTAATACGTGAAGCAGAAACTTTGTGCCCGTTTTTACGAAAATTGCGCGGACGGAGGAGTATGAAATTTCCCACACTTATAGTTTATATAGAGAAGGAGTGCAGAATGCTAATACTTTTTAAAAATTATGCATTAAAAATACATTAAATCAATAATAAAACATTACACACACTACCGTCTACCATGTATTTGACACACACAGATATATATATATATATACTCTTTTTTATATTGTTAAAGTCTGTGGTCAAATTGAAAATAGATTAATATTGTAATATACGCAAGACAATAAATACATAACTTAATGAATTATGGTTGATTTTCAACCACTCGGCGGTCACTAGTTTTTGTAAAACTTTTATCGTCTGCATATCGCAGTACGCTGTGTTCATTAAAATGTCAAACAGCCCAAATGACTAGTGATGAAGGTCGACTAATGGTATTCTAAAAAGACGCTTTTTATTCGGAATCCTACAAATGAAATTTTAAGTACCTTGTACATATGTAAATTGTAGGCCTGCGTTTACTCTCTTTTTATTCACGCCTTTATACTAACAAGGGACTTGTCCTCGGCCAACCTTAACAATGTGTATACTTATATCTATTGAAATGTAAAAAAAAGTGTCACTCTATACCATATAAAACTGTGACACCAAATTAGGTATTGTGTGCAGCCATTTTTAACGTTCCGCTGCTGAGCACCAGCTTACCTTTAAATACGAGAGAGATCAGGTCATATTCCACCACGCTGGCAAAATGCGAGTTGGCGGACTTTACATGTATTTCGAAAGCTTGCTAGGTTCTCCCAGGCATGCAGGTTTCCTCACTATTTTTTCCTTCACCGTAAGACAAGTGGTAATCATGTTAATTCAAATGCTGTACATATGAGAATATTAGAGGTGCGAGACCCGGGATTTGAACCCGCTTTACTTAGTTTCTACTTTTTTGGGCTACTACTTCCCCACAAATATGTCTTCTCTAATTCAGTACCTCCCACTATTTATATAAGGTCAATAAAAGGAGTCCTAAAGAAGACATCCAATAAAACAAATAGAACAAAATACAAACACAAGGCTACACTAAATAAACTAAAGCATATTTTAATAATAGGCATAACCACATTTCATACTCAATCATACTGTAAATATGAAGTTTTATAAAGCAGTAAAAATATCTAAAAAAGCTCTTATACTTTATAGTATAAGAGCTGCATTTTATTACTGAAATAGATTTGTTAAATGCTTTCGAGATAAGCTTTTAATATAGAGCATATGATATTAAACTTTAATATTAAGCTCTAAGACTTTTTTTAAATATACTAGAAAATATTATGAAATAAAGTATTCGGTACGTATTATTTTCGGGATAACATTGTCGCTCGCATGTCTGTTTGTTTGTCTATGGCAGCTTTCAAATCTTTGAAACGGAACTATTATAGACTCCAACTCCAACTTAACTCCAGCTATAGCTAAGAACCATCGAAGTTACCACAGGACGTAATACAACAAACTTATCAAACACTGTTAAGCCATTTTAAAGGAGAAGGATTACAAAAACACAGACACCAGAATTTTGTATCCATATACAGATTATCCTTGTTATCTATATTATTTATTGGTCCTTAGGTTGATTCCCCATACAAAATTGTATCCTCATTTTCACCGCCTTAAAGGATGATTTCCGGGATAAAAACTATCCTGTGTCCTTTTTAGAGTCTCAAACTATCTACTTACCAAATTTCATCTAAATCGGTTCAGTAGTTTCGGAGCTTAATCGGTACAAACAAACAAACAAAAAATCTTTCCTCTTTATAATATTAGTATAGATTAATAACAAATCTCTAAAACCGGTTCACAATTACCTTAAAACTAACTTAATTTACCTTTAATATGTAAAATGGTACTCCAAATTCGAATTCATGTTCAAAATATTTTATTGAGCATTAAATTATTACAATTTTTTACTGAACGTCATGGGTTTAGTCATGAGCCTCTCAGAACGAAGGCTTTTTCTTTCTAATAGCTAACCAGTTGGTAAGCTTTTCTAAAGTTAGCTGGTCCAATTTTAAGTAAAGCTAAATAAAAATAATTATATTTAAGTTATAGATATACTGAAAAGCATGTAGATGTCACCGTTTAAATATAATTTGCTTCAGGTTCCGTAACTAGGTCACCTATCTCAGTACGGTCCCAAATTTAAATTTTACTATTTTAGAATATACTACATAATATATGTTGCATTTAAATTTCCTTAGTTTTAGCATAAAATGAATTTAGTTACATTTATTTTACTAAAATAAAACGATATCACATATTTTTAAGCGACTTCTAAAAAGGAAGAGGTTCTATGTTCGTCTTTTTATTATTGTTTAGAAATGATAGAAATTATACTATCCAATTAACTTAAATTCTAAAGTAAAATGTCTGCACCTGTTGATTAATTGATCTCACTCTACAAATTTTTACAAATATGTAAGCTACGAGGTTTTTTGTTATGGATACAAGATAGTTGATACACTACACAATATATATACTTTAAATACATACATATTTTATATATAAATACCCATGACTGGAGTACAAACATTCGTGCTCATCACACAAATAAACACCCCTAACGGGACCCGAATCCGCGAGCACTGGCACAACAAGTGGACCCGACCCTACTTGCTGTGCCAACGGTCGCGGTTTGTATTTTCGATTTGAATCCTATCTACAAACTGAGCCAAACATTTTTTAGTCCCTGTTATACTATATATCATATAGTTTGCCAGTATTTCCGAGTTGGAAGCTTTGAAAAAGCTTTAAGAAAGAAGAAGCTGGCTGATTTTTGACTTTTAAACCCTCGAACATACTCCTCCCTAAGCATTTCACAGACTTGATGATGGAACCAAGATTTCTAGAGTACTATGGTCCACCTCTATGTAATATTAGACAAGCTCAATAATATTAAATTATTAGTTTTAAATCGATTTTCAAGACTAAATTACATTGCTAGTTACATGAGAGTAAATAAAAGCGAGTTAATAAAGACATTCATTTAAACACAAATTACGTACAGATAATGAAACTGTAATTCCTTGAAGGATTTATGTTATGTAGTACTTCGTTTTATTCATTTCTTATCTGTTAAAGGCTAGCTCTCAATCTCGTTTCTTTATAGCTGTAGTAGTATACACCATTTCTATTTTTAAAAATATTACTCTTAGTTTAGCCTCTTATTGTTTGTGTATAATAAAATTGTAACTAAATTGAATCTGTACATTAAATATTTTTTCGAAAATCTCATTGAAGTAGTCATTATTATCGATACAGAGGCCGAATCTATAGTTTTTAGAATTTTAGTCTGTCTGTCTGTCTGTCTGTTACCGTATCACGAAAAAACCACTACACAGATTTTGAAGAAATTTGGTATTATGATAGCTGGTTATCCGGGTCAACATATAGGATACTTTTTACCGCAGGGAAATATCTCACCTCTGAGCTAAACGTTAAAACGTAACTAGGGACCAACCCGAGCGAAGCGAGGGTGAGTTTCTAGTTATTTGTATATAATAAAATTGTAACTGAGTCGAATCTGTACATTGAATATTTTTTTGAAAATCTTATTGAAATAGACATTATTATCGATACAGAGGCCGAATCTATAGTTTTTAAAATTTTTGTCTGTCTGTCTGACTGTTGCCGTATCACAGGAAAACCACTGGAGGGATTTTGATAAAATTGTGATAAAACAGTGATAGCTGGTTGTCCGGGTCAAAACATAGAATACTTTACTTTTTACCGCGGGAAAATAATTCATATCTGAGAAAAAATACAAAAACTGCAATGTAAGAGTATACTAATATGTAAAACCTAAGAATATAGCTTTTGGTCATCTGAACGCGGGCAGAGCCGCGGGCAATGCTAGTTGTTTATATAAGTTATAATCAGACCTTAGCTCAATTTAACTTTTATGAAACAAATATTAGTTCAGACTAAAGTTTTAGCATTTAGAAGATTTAGACTATTTAAATAGTTTTATATTACTTGTATATTTCTTATTGAACAAAAGTTTTAATGAATAATGATTAAGATTTCTTAGGTCTCTACCATATTTTGCTTTCTCTATATTAATGTTAACGTACGAGTATGAATGCTTAAAGTTATTCTTACCGCTGTTTTAAAAGGACCATTTTCTAATATTATATATTCAATCGATGCTGTTATAATATATTATATATTCTTTTTAAATCCTTTGAAGTATGTAATTATTGCGCCTGCAAGGAAAACTTTTTTTCTTAAAATTCATATGATAACTGACCTCGAAAATAAACATTATGTCTCATCTAATAAAATAAAATTGCAAGCACACAAAATGTAACTATGGTACCTCATTTTTGAACTCTGTCAAAAATCACATCTTTTGGAGAGAAAAAACAAACCAACAAATAAACACGTATACCTACATATATATATATATAATATTAATGAACATATTAGAAAAAAAATTGATGACTAAGCTCTATCAAGTTTCTATATCCTTAATCTTGTTTTACTTTTCCTAAAAATAATATCAATAATTGAGTTAGCAAGAATAATTCAAGGTATGCGTCCACAAAGAGTGAAATTGGTCACGGCGGCCAGTCTCCCTGAGGCAAGCCAGATGCGCAGGAGATATTATAGTGCACTTTCTATTCTTGTTCCTTCAAAATCCGAAGAAACGAAACTTGACACAACTGGTGAGAGTTAAGGTTTAGACCGACGCGATACGTGCTTTCCGAAACACGGGGGTGCAACACCGCCAACTTCCCAACTCCTACTACTGAGAAGATTTTAACAGAAAAACTCAGTAATTAAACTTGGCCCGACCCGGGACTCCAACCTAGCGCCTTCAGCCGCACATGTTAGTCACTAAACCACCGAGGCAGCTTAAGCACTTGAGTAAATATTACAAATAGAGCAAATCCGTGTGTGGGCGATGTTGTGCGGAGGCAGAAATGTTAAAAAGCAGTTATGCTGTTGACATAGAAACAAAATGGGATAAGAAGTTCTTTATTTGCAATATAATAGAGTCATGTTATTCAAGTCTATTTGGGCTCTATATTTTGGTGTAAATAATAATAATTCAGGCTTTTTAACGTCCCACGACTAAGTCTATATTATTATACTTTCGTATATTTATAGCGTTTCGTGTATATTTATCGGAAAATATCATTAACATTTTAATTTTTTTTTTTATCATTTTTTATAATTGTTACGTTTATCAAAGTATATTAAGTACTAGAGACTCACCCTAGCTTCGCTTCGGGTTCGTCTCTAGACAAAAGCAAATCTATCCCACAGGAACTGTACATTTTTTCGGGATGACATATAGCCTATAGCCTTCCTCAGTTAACGGGCTATCTAATGCAAAAAGAATTTTTAAATCGGATTAGTAGTTCCTGAGATTAGCGCGTTCAACCAAACAAACAAACAAACAAACTAACTAACTCTTTAGCTTTATAATATTAGTATAGATTAGTGTTAGTTAAAAAACAATATGAGAAGATGTCCTCCTTACCGATTCTAGCCACGGCGCGGCTGCCAATCTCATTGGATTACGCAGGCGATATTATAGTGCACTAACGCACTCTCTATTTCTGTCACTGTCATAATTCATTGGGACGATATTTCAACACGACCGAGACAGATCAGGCGCAGGACCGATAGTTTTACATTCTCACCAAAGTATGAAGGCAAAATACCTACTTTCCAAATCCAGGTTATAGCTAAGAATTTCTTAACAGATAAACTCAATAATTAAATTTGGCCCGATCCGGAACTCGAACCTAGGACCTTCGGATCTGTGGTGCCTGTACATGACAGCTATTAGCTACAAGACCACGGAGGCCATTTATAATAATAGTCCGATACATACATATAAAAATATACACCTACATTAATTCTATTTTATTAGAAATCATTAAAAACTATTATGGCATCTTTTATGTTTTTAACATATTAAAACATAAATTTTGATGTACAACATAAATTCCAGAGCGATTTTACTATATTACACACTATAAAGCTTTACAGTACACGAAACTATTAGTGGTTAGAGCTTTCAAAGCTCTACGTTCCAAATCGAATACAAAATCCTAAATCATTTATTTCCCATACCAACTAAAGCACATTTGATTCATCAATGTATGCAAAATGCGTTAATCATATTACGAAGTCAGTATGACTGTTGCAGCCGGAAACTGGGCGTCGGTTAACGCGATAACACCCAATTAAAGATTTGTACTACACTAAATACTTTACCAATATGTATTTTCAAATATTTTTCTCTACTGGCTTGCCTAAAGTAAAATTTTTGTAATGAGATAT
Source organism: Argynnis bischoffii washingtonia (assembly GCA_033884665.1). Classification (NCBI taxonomy): domain Eukaryota; kingdom Metazoa; phylum Arthropoda; class Insecta; order Lepidoptera; family Nymphalidae; genus Argynnis; species Argynnis bischoffii. Next base: position 1,403,639 of record CM066629.1, on the reverse strand, counting down.
ACGTGTTATATTAGTTTATTTTATAAATTTATAGAACATACACAAACATTGTGATGTTATTGTAAATTATATAAAATATATAATGATGATATTACAAGATGAATTCTCAAGCTATTATGTAGGTACATATATTTTTTTAATTAATATAATCTAATATAACATATGCATACATAACTTTAATTAATAAAAACATTACGAATTTGTTGGTTATCGTTCAAAATGGTCAAGTGTGAATAGGATTTGAGCTCTGACAGTTACAAAAGCTATAAAAGCCCTTTGTTCAGTAAAATTTACACTTAGTCAGTTTTTATTATTATTACCTATTAACAACTCACCCTCGTTCGCTCGGATTTGTCCCCACTGAAAATCAAAAACAAATCTATCCCACGGGAACTGTACATTTTTCCGGCATAAAAAGTAACCTATGTGCCTAGACCATAATCTATCTCTGTGCCAAACTTCATCTAGATCTGTTCAGCTGTTCTGGCGTGAAAGAGTAACAAGCATCCGTCCATCCATCCTCACAAACTTTCATATAATATTAGTATGGACTAATTTAATTAACGTACGACCCTCACTTCGTTCAGGTGCATCGCCTAGATGCCTAAGAATAACCTATATGTTATTCCAGGTCATCTAAGTTTAGGTCTATCTGTGTACAGATATATACACACCTACAAAAGTTCTGTATTTTAAAGTACCATTTCATTTATTTTTCATCATTATACAGTGAAATACTAATTTTTTACTGCAACAGTAATATTTTAAAAAGTATATAAAAATATATTGAGTTTATTATATTAAATAGTTATTAATTTATTTAAACAACATACTATAGCTAACTTTTAAGTATAAATATTACTTGTGCCTCGGTGGGTACTTAAAGTTGTCGATAATAAAAATAAGTGCCAATTATCTTATTGAAATCCAAATGGGACGTTTCATCTATTTTACTAAACTTATTTAGAATTATATCAAATTTTTTATTTCTTTTAATTAAGCATTATCAAATGTATATAATATACATATATGTAGATGTATAAAGTATGACAATAATGATGAAAAGACACACACATAAATTTAATCTGTTAAATTCCTGTTTTAGACGCTCGCTGGAATTCATAAGTTTAAATTGACAATATATCGTTTAATGAAAAGAATCTGGTAATGGACCTGGAAGGTGATAGATATAAATAAAAGTTTGAGAACTTATTAATTTATTTCATAATAGTGCGTTATTAAAATTTTATATACCTAATAGTGAATTGAACTGAATTAATTTCTTAGATTTACGCGAATATTTGACATCTATATTATATATAAAAATTAAATTAAAGTGTCTGTAATGTCAAAATAACATTTGTAATACGATACTTAAATAAAAAAAAAAAACAATTTTAAAAGTTTTTGTCTGTTTGTTCCGGCTAATCTTTGATTTAGCTGGACCGATTTTGAAGATACTTTCACTATCAGATGGCTGATGTTATAAGGAGTAGGCGTACTTTTATTTAAGAAAAAGGATAAGGATTCCGCGCAAAAAATTATTATGTTAATTAACTTATAGAAAGTTTCCTAGATTCATTAAAAAAAGGCTGACTTTATTCTTTACTATAGAACTAAGCCATTGACTATACCCAAGTATGTAGCAGTGTCCTTTTGTAACATTAATACGTTTGGTTTAGTTAATATTCAAACCACTGGCGTGAAAATGGGCTGAAAACCGTTAAATAAGCTATTTCGGGTCAATTTGTAGCCAAATTTGGTTTAAATAGAAACGCGGAATTGCGAGGTCCAGCAGAGCTTTAGGATAGGATAATACTAAGCTTTTAAGTTCAAATGTTTTAAATGTTTGGGACAAGTTTTTGATTTATAAATACGTTCAATATTTGAGATTTCTTTCACGTACAGTGGTAGAAAATAATTTGCTAGTATTACTATCGTTAATTAATAGTAAAATCGTATGAGAAAGACGTAATATCTAGCGATAAATATCGCGAATAGAATATATAATTTCAATTTTACTTTTCTGTTAGCTATATTGATTAATTATCTATAGAAACTTATCTAGGCAAAGAAGAAAAATAAATATGAAAAGCTTACTTTTAACACATATATGTACATACATTGTACCAATGTCCATATATTGATGCCCCTTTACACGTGCATTACCTGAAACACACAACACAACACTCGATCTATAGATATATAATAAAATTGTAACTGAGTTGAATCTGTACTTTAAATATTTTTCGGAAAATCTTATTGAAATAGTCATTATTGTCGATATAAAATCTATAGTTTTTAGAATTTTTGTCTGTCTGTCTGTCTAGAAACGCATCACGAAAAAACCACAAGACAGATTTTGATGAAATTTTGTATAATGATAGTTGGTTATCCGAGTCAACACTTAGGATACTTTTTACTGCGGGAAAATATCTCATCTCTAAGAAATCTATACTAACCGTTGAAACGTATCTAGGGATGAACCCAAGCAGAGCGAGGGTGACTCGCTAGTAATTATTATAGTTTTTACTAACATAAAATAAGTCTTTTTACTCGTCTTATATACTAACAAAATGAGTCACTGTTACTTGAATAAATTAATGTATTATAATATATTTATTGTTAAGATTCTATAAATCCATATTTTTAAACACGGCAGTGGTAGCCCAGTGGTAACGCGCTCGCTTGGGAAACCGAGTGAAGCGGGTTCAAATCCCGGGTCTCGCACCTCTTATATTTTTATGTGCGAATCATTTCTAACATGATTACCACTTGCCTTACGGTGAAGGAAAACATCGTGAGGAAATCTGCTTGTCTGAGAAAACCTAGCAAGTTTTCGAAAGACATGTGAAATCCGCCAATCCGCACATGGCCAGCGTGGTGGACTATGGCCTGATTCACCTCGTATTGATGGAGGCCCGTGCCCAGCAGTGGGACGTTAAAAAAAAGGGCTGAATACAATACATACAATACATATCTTTAAACAGAGATGATAATAGACAAATTTAAATTCGTGTTTCCTTACTCCACAAGTTTGGTCAAATAACACACAAATATATTAACACTTTTTCTACTCAACACCATTATTTTTTTGCATATAGTCTATTGAACGGAGAACATCGTTCAAAATGGATAAACCAACTTCAAAATTACTTGAAAATAATTAATCCACCTTAAATTAATATAGTAAAAACAGTATATACCAGTATCATATTATCTGCAGATACCTATATCTAAAATCAAAAATTAAACGAGAGATTAAATAACATCGATTACCAATAATTGTAACCAATCATGAAATTTCACTGATTACAGGCAAAGATACTCAAAGCGATGTGCGAATGTATTAGTATTACCACAAATCCTCGCGTGGAATTAGAACACAATAGCATAATGTTATACTTATTAGCACAAAATTTCGCCTTTTGGTTTTCTATACAGATAAATAAAATCGATGTGTCTGTTTGTAATGACAAAATAACAGTTCTTTACTAAATATATATGAAATTATATACGGTACTTATAAGAAAAACATAATTTTTATAATTTTTGTGCCTTTCTACCTGTTTGTTTTGCCTAATCTCTGAAACGGCTGAACTGATTTTGACGGAACTTTCACTGGCAGATAGCTGATGTTATAAAGAGTGACTTAGGCTACTTATATATTTTTTTGTAATTAGAGTTCTACTCAAAATAATAAGCGTACCTCGGGACGTACCCGAGTGAAGCGACGTTAAGTCGCTAGTTTCATAAAAAATACTAGAATTTTCACGCAGTTTTCCTCGCACAGGTTGGATAAAGATATAAAATAATGTAGTTAAAACTTTATAACTAAAGTTTAAAAATTTCAAAGATATATAAGTTTTAAGGAAGAGAATATTCAGTTTATTATTATTAATGGTAACAAAGCAAATTAACAACTAACAAGTAGTGGCAGTAAGAAAAGTAAGGAAAGAATGAAAAAATAAGAGTACTCTTTATAACAAGACGTTCGTTTTCAATGCGCTTTGAGTTCATTTAACGGTAGGTAAAATAAAACGCCTATAGAAATGCTAACTAGTGTCATTTGTTAGTCGAGTAAACAAAGTTACTTTAGAATGCTGTTCGAGAAAATGCGATTTAACGATACTTGTGGTGTTATTTTAAAGACTAGATATTTTACTAATAATTAAAAAAATACTGAAAAATAATCCTAAAGGAACTTATTCATTTACATGGTTTTGTGCATATGTTGTTATTGGGATATATTCACATCAGAAAATCCCAGTGACAGCCCGGAAGTGGAAAACTGACGGCGCATCAGAGAGTTCTGCTCTTGCCGTTCGTCTTTCTCGGTAGGATTATCTTCCCACCAAAGTTAAGAAGTGAAGTGAGATTATACTTTTGCACATACTAGTGATATAAAAGTCAAGTTGATATAATATCACCTTAGTTTAAGTATCATAAAATTTATCATTATAACAAGAATATTTTATAGAAAAATCTAAATACGATGTGAAAAAAACGTTTCTTTCAGCTTAAATTGTGAATACACACAAGTAAATATTGATAAATGATGTCAAAAACATATCTAATTAAATTAGATGCGAAGAAATTGTAAAAGAAAACTAATTTTGAAATATTATTTTTACGTTACACCTTGAACCATCCAATAACAATCAAATATTGTGCTTCAAAGCGATGAAAAATTCAAACAGCATTTCCTATTTTAGTGAAACACAATTTTCCCATTCATAGTTTGGGACGAGGCCAATTCACAATTTTTGAATGCAAATCACTGTCTATCAACTTTCATATGCAATTTATTCAACGTTTGATCGAAATATTGGATATAGATTTTTTATTGTATTCTATCGAAAATATTACAAGTATTAGTATGTAAATTATTTGAATTCGAGACTAAATAAGCCTTTCACTCTATGCCTCCTCCATTCTACGTGACATTGGCGAAGTAAATTGTGCTCAAACACTCCGAGAAGCCACGAAACTAAACAATTGTATTGAATAATACTATTATATTATTAAAGTATATTAAATTTAAAGGTGCTTCTACTTTTCTTTAAAGCTATTGTATAAATTTTATGGGTAAATACCGTCTGTAATAAGTAAAACTCTTGGGACGTCAAAAATGTTTGTCTCTCCCAAGACTATGTTTGCTATAAAGTCATCTATACTAATATTATAAAGCTCAAGAGTTTGTTTGTTTGGTTGAACGCGCTAATCTCAGGAAGTACTAATCCGATTTGAAAAATTCTTTTTGCATTAGACAGCCCGTTAACTAAGGAAGGTTATAAGCTATATATAATCCCGGAAAAATGTATGGTTCCCGTGGGATAGATTTGTTTTTATCTAAATACGAATCCTAAGCGACGCGAGGGTGAATCGCTAATTAAATATAATCGTAAGAAAATTCGAAATTAAAGTATTATTCAAAACGTTCGCGTAAATCTAAAAAAAATCGGCTAAGTGCGAGTCAGACTCGCGCACGAAGGGCTCCATTATCTATAAAAACGGCAAAAAAATTATGTCTGTTGTATGGGAGCCCCCCTTAAATGTTTGTTTTATTTTAGTTTAATTATTTATTTTTAAAGTGAATATATAACTAAATATTCTGTGAATATTTCAAGCGTCTACCTGTTGCCCTTATCAATATCGAGCAAAAACGAGGAAAAGAATTCCCTTAAATATTTATTTTATTCTGTTTTTTTAGTATTTGTTGTTGTAACGGCAACAGAACTACATCATCCGTAAAAATTTCAACTGTCTAACTATCATTGTTTATGAGATACAACCTGGTGACAGACAGACAGACAGGCGGACGGACAGCGAAGTCTTAGTAATAAGGTCCGTAGTACCCTTTCGGTACGGAACCCTAATAAAAAAATAATTATCAAAATGGGACTACTTGGTAAAAAGTTACAGGCGTTTGATACATAAAAAATATTGTGTCGACTAAAAATCTCACTTCCTTTTGAAGTTAGCCAAGTATACAAATTGTTTCAAGATAATAAGCAATAACCGTTGAATACATTTGCAAGTAAAGTACCTCATTCAAAGCGTCAAGTGCCGCCGTTCCGTGATTTGATTTATATTAAGCCCTTCGTCCTCCGACGTAAATAAGGAAATTAATTGCGTAAATAGCTTTCTTTTTATTTAGATTTTTTTGCTAAAATTTCTAGTAAGCTCAGAATTACTAATAAAAAAAATGATGAAATAGACTTTTATAAGTACTGTAAGTATGGAAATGTTTGCATAGAACCTTAAACCCTAAAACTTGCTTTTTAGGGTTCCGTAGCTAAAATCCTGAACCCTTATAATTTCGTCATGTCATTATGTTACAGTCATTTTAGTCAATTATAGACATGTTTATTTAAAAAAATCTGAAAAAAGAGTAGCTCTCGATCAATATAAGTCAGGGTTTAAGAAATTAAGTGTACATGAGGCTGACATAACTCAGAGTATTTTTAAAATTAAGATAAAGCTCAGTTTGTAGTGCCCTACTTTCTGTGCCAGCGGTCGTGGGTTCGAGACTCATTTGTAGGTATGATCACGAATGTTTGTATTCCAGTCGTAGCTGTTTATATTTATAATATGTATGTTTTTAATGTTATATATAAGTAGTATATCAACTATATGGTATCCATAACACAGGCTTTGTAGCTTACCATGGAACTAGATGGTGCTGTGTGTCAATGTCCCAACATATTTATTTATTTTATCTATTATTAATGTTTCTTGATAACTTCTTATTCAAGTCAATTGTTGCTGCCCTTTGCCTCTCAAGTTGTATAGAACAACCAAAAATACTATACAATTTTTATCTCCTCACAATTTTATTCTTTGCACAGGCCGGCGTTTAAAATTAAGTTTAGGTATATGTTTTAAGAAATTTTTGTCTTAGATATTATGTAACCAAATGTTAAAAGCTGTACAACAGGTAGAAGAATTCTTTGTTCTAAAACTTTTTCTTATATTGCTGACATAGAGTCTTGAAGATTTCACTAAGAATGTAAAGTCGACAAAGAACATAAAAGATTTGGAGAATCTCAACAAAGTTCTCGCAAGATCGAGTGTTTTAAGCTAGGTAGAATATCAAGTGTGAGTTTCAGCTCACTTAGGAGTTTCTATCCATTTGCTTGTGTACGTTTATATTCTAATTTTTTGTATTGAAAAACTATATAAATATACTGACCTAAATTTATTATTTATTCACGAATTGACATATTATGATCGAAGATCGATACATTAATATAATGAGAGTTTATTTTCTTTGCTATTGTGTTTCTTTGAACGCTATCATAATAATGATAATCTGTAAAATTGGATTTGAAAAACTTTTTCTCTTATATAGCCCATTTATTAAGAAATTAAAAAACGATTATATATTTTCCAACGTCACGCTACACAGCAATTAACCAAAAATTTACTAAAAAAACTGGACAACAGCAAATAAAAGTGTTGGTTAAACTTTTGTAACTTTTATGGTTAACATATAGGATACTTTTTACTGCGGGAAAATATCTCATCTCTGAGAAATCTATACCAAACGTTAACGTTACTAGGGACGAACCCGAGCGGAGCAAGGGTGAGTCGCTAGTTTATTACATATATAGGTTTTTTTTGTTGTTAAGAAAACATAAATCTATTATTATAGATATATTGAGATTTTAATACAAAAATACCATCCAAATTTCTGACTTTTCTTGACAAATACGACGAAAAAAAATTCAGTCAAATCGCTCGAGCCGTTCTTCTCCGTGTCCTTGTGTGATGCACAGACATACATGTGGCAATAGATTTTTATATATGTATATAAATTTTAATTTATTTTTATTTGCCCTTTTTATTTTTGGTGCTAAAACGGATTTTTCATACTTTACATTATAAATAATAAATAAATATAATAAATTAATATATTGGGACATTAACACAACCCCATCTAGTTCCATGGTTAAGCTACAAGGCTAGTGTTATGGATACCAGATAGTTGATACACTACACATATATAACTTTAAATACATACATATTATCGTCGTTATTTAAATTTACTTCTATGTACATACCCACAACAAACATAAGGGCTTATTGGACAATAAAAAAAATGTGAATCCATCTGAACTTAATCTTTTAACTATAAGAAATTCAAAATACAGTCGTAAAACAAAACAATGTATCAAAAGTTGTACCATTAACTTTGGCAAGCATTTTATTCCTTGCGAAGTTACATAATTATCTTCCGTCCAACTGAAACTGTTTACATCTTATTTATTTGCTCGTATTTACGACATTGTAAATTATTATGCCTAGACTTTGAAAATGAATGGCTATTTGTATAAGACTAAAGATTTGCCCTTGCTTTCTTTTAGTTAGGCAGCTTTTCTCAGTATCCTAATACCTTTCTTTTATTGTTGGTAAATGCATTTACGCATACCACTTTATGTGGGGTTCACCGGCTAGAGAAGCCAGTATAACCCACTAAAACCCAACAAAACATCCCCCGTCTTAATAGAACGTCGCAGGATCGCTTACGCACTCAACTACGACAGTATCCTAATACCTAATTCAAGTACAGGGATCAAAGGAAACCTAATAAAACTCGCTAAATTTTAAAAATCACAATTGAAATTCTTCCAAGTGTCACCTCGGCTTATCGCCTTTATTGGTGACAGGGGAGCTGACTCGTTTTTCGCCCATAGAATCGGCATTGCAATTCAGCGGGGGAATGTGACTAGCATTCTTGCCACTATTCCATGCGGACATGACTTGTAAAATGTACAGTAATATTTAAGCGCTTATTTGTTTTGTATATATAACTAGCGAATTAATCTTGCTTCGCTCGGTTCGACCGTAAGTCGATTCCCCATACAAACTTTCTTCCCCATTTTACCTCCTTAATGGATGATTTCCGGAATAAAAAATATCCTTCTCAGACCAAATTTTATTTAAATCGATCCAGTGGTTTTTAAGTTTATTCGTTACAAACATACAAAAATATAAATTTTTTCCCCTTATAATATTAGTGTAGATTACGTGATATTTGTGATTTCAATGTATTTTTCTGATTGTAAGTTTATGACTAATTCTGTAGATTTTCTCCTACTTCTGTCACCTCTTTAAAATACTTATGAAGATGACTAAAATAGCAAAGAGAAGGTATAATTTAAAAAAAAAAGCATTTATTAATTGAAATTAATTTTAAATAGAACTTGCGTTTCGGAATTTTTTTTCTTGGATTTATTTAGATTTTTTGTTCCCAACGTTTCGAATGCTTTACAGCAATCATGGTCACGGGTGAGACGGTCTGGTCTAAAATTATTCATATTATATTTCTGCAAAACTATACTCAATGAAATAAATATGTCAAAACATATATATATATATATCGTTATTACACGTGTATATATATATATATATATATATATATATATATATATATCGTGTAATAATAATTTTCTTGAAGGCACTATCTAATACACTGGAAGTTAATGGTCACGAGAGAGACTAAGGTTAGATGTCTCAAAGGTATTATATAGTTGTTACAGACAGTCTACAAAATAAAATAACAAAATGAATTAAAAAAACATGAAAATTGGAACCGAAGTACCTAACAATATTTGTTAATTATAGTTTTAAACATTTTTATAATTTTGATACCATGATTGCTGAAAAGCAATCGAAACTTCGGAACCCATAAATCAAAATGAATCCGCGAAAAAATCCGAAAACATAGTTTTATTTAAAATAGCTAAAGATTTCATCCCGTATGTCACAACTCTCTGTTTATAAAAGGAATGCAGCTAACTTCATCATGTCACTTTTTGGCTGTTAAGTGCGCGCGCATCGTAAAAATTTTACTCTCATAATTTTTTCCAAACGTGCCAAAAGAATAACTTCAAAATGCTTAAAATAACTATTTTTTTTAAACACAGTGTTTTAATATAACAGTGGCAAAATTTAGAAGACAATATGTTCTATAGAAAAATTTGTTACTTCGTCTTAAAAAGAAAAAGCCATTAAGTATTTGTGGAAATCTCCATTAAATCTGGCAGAGCTTCATAAGCATATTTCACAATGTAAAAGTTTACTAACGGCTACAAGGAAGTGATAAAGTGAGCTGGAATTCACATTAGAGCTAAGGTGCTGGGCTAACGAACTTGGTATAGGGTAGACGAGCGTTTGTTTAGATGTTAGTTAAAATATCAATTATTAAAATTATAAAAATAAATTATGTATTAAAAAAAAGAAAAAATCTTAAATTTATGAGATATGAGATCGGAAATTAAAGCACGTCTTTTGCACTATAGTATTTAACTGCGTTTGGTTCACGAGAGACGTTTTTGCCTTTTGGTGATTCACGAACACGCCCATTACATGCATGGATTTTTTTTTAAATCTTCTATTAGTTCCGAAATTCAACTGAACTGATACACTACCGCCTTTTTATATGCATTAACAAAGAACATTCTAGTATTTTCATTTCAGTTGACATCCATCTTAGGATGTGTTAATAATGCTTCAGGCGTACCATTTTCAAAGTAAAACTTCTTCACGCACGCTTGACGTGAGGGGTAAACTGATGAGTGCGTTACGAAAAAATGTACGTACGTTTGTTGCCGTGGTAAGCGTTGTTATTGTCTGACAAGTGATATATATTATATCCTTTCCTTAAATATATGATTGTAACATGCCTAATATGTGTTATGTTTAGTATCTCACCTATTCTAATTATTTAAAACATAAATTGAATTTCATAAAGGGTACCGATAACCTACATAAGTTTTACTTCTTGCGCGTGTACACATTCATACACGCATTCTTTAAATTTTTTTTAGTTTGTATAGTAAAAAACCCTACTTTACTTCAGTCAGGTTTCTTACAATTGTTCGGAAGTAGTATAAATACGATACGTACAAAAGTAAATGATAATATTATACATATAACTTATTTATCACTAATCAGGATATTTAAAGCAATAATAATTGGCTTATATATTGGTATTTTCTAATCTGTATAAACATATAAACTTTTTATATTAGATAGATTTATCAAAAATAATTTAATATTTTCTAATTGCAACTAATATCTTAAATTATAAGAGCGTTCAAAAAACGCTCGTCTGTTCATACATTTTAACGAGACCACGTTGTTTGTAAATGAACGTAGCGTTCAAATGTTTACTCTCGATAGAAAAAAATGTGATGTGTGATTTGTACGTCTGTTTGCTCACTGTATCAAAAGTTTGCCTTTTATTTATGAGTGGCACTTTCTTATTAGGTAGTTAGTTGAGAAGAAAAAATAGCATTATATATAGAATTTTTTAAATAAATATGCCATACAACAAAATCTGTTATCTAAACAATATTTTGTTGGTTTTTTTTTATAATTTCAATGTATTACCGCCATAATATTTACAAGTCACACGAAAATTCTTTAAAATAGATTTTTTTTTATACAAAGATAAGAAAACAATCCACTCGCTTTTATATTATTACAATTAGTAGGAGATCCCAATACATATTTTATTTTGGACCCCTCACTCTTGTTTCAGATGAAACATATTTTTTAAACCATATATGCAGCCCTTGTTTAACGTCCCACTGCTGGGCACGGGCCTCCCTTCAATACGAGGGGGATCAGGCCATAGTCCACCATGCTGGCCGAGTGCGGATTGGCGGACTTCACATGTCTTTCGAAAACTTGCTTAGTTCTCTTAGATATGCAGGTTTCCGATTTCAGGTTCACGATGTTTTCCTTCACTGTAAGACAAGTGGAAATCATGTTAGAAATGATTCGCACATGAAAATATCAGAGGTGCGAGACTCGGGATTTGAACTCGCTTCACTCGGTTTCCCAAGCGAGCGCGTTACTACTGGGCTGCCACTGCCCAAAAAACATATTTACAAACACGACCCAGAGGGGTTGTTACCAAAAATTAGCTCCAGGCTATTTTTAATTAAAAATGAATGAGGGGTTCACCTCATTGATCGGGAACTTAGATTAAGAAATAAAATAATTAGATATTAAATTATATTTGGTAATACATATTATCAAATGGAAATGTGTACATTGTATATAATAATAGTTCATATGATCATTATTTTTAATTTTTCCGATAGATTACATAGCTATCGTTCATCTACGTCCATATCAATTATTCAGAAGGCTATCTAAAATATTGAATAATGATTTTTTAAATGGGCCTTTAAGTGAAGTAGATCAATAAAAAGTAAAACTGGATTATATATAAATAGTTCGATAAAACCAATTTATTATAGAACCAATCGATGCTTTTACTTAACATACTACCAAAAATGTAAAATTCAGGGTAAAATATTAAATTTTGTAAAATATAGCTAAACTAAACTCTATCCTATTATACTTTCTTAGATTTACGCGAATATTTGAAACTTTAAATAAAACTATCTTTTCGGATTATTTTACGGATTCATTTAGATTTTTGGTTCCCGACGTTTCGAATACTTTACAGCAATCATGGTCACGGGAAAGACTTAAGGTTTTAGATGTCTCAAAGGGGTTATATACCCGTTACAAACAGCGCCTACCCACAATTTCACAAAATGATTTCAAAAATTCAAAAATGGGACCAAAGTACCTCACAATATTGGTTGATTTTAATTCTAAACATTTAAAATGTTTTAATAAGTGTTATAATTAAATTAACAATCTGTCCCATAGTTATTTTATATATTTATTTACAGAAGTAAGGTAATAATAAATTTAAAACGTATTGTATGTAAGGGTTATTGTGGTAACGTCCTTAGGATAACGTCGGAACCCCAACAGATTTGTGGTCAAAGTTAATTTCCGTTTTAGGGAAAATGTAAAATTATTTTAGATATAACTTAAGTAGTTAAATATAGGTAAAAATCAATATTAAAATATAAATATTGGGTATTTAATTCCTTATTTTTAAGGTTCCGCAGTGAAATTGCTATAATCTCCATCTATTTATCCGTTTGTCACAGGCATTTTACTGGAGACTATTTGTATCCATCCATACTTTATATTAATATTATATAGTAACGCTGTCTGTTTATCTGTCTGTTACCTTTTTATGTTTAATCCGCTGAACCGATTTACATGAAATTTGGTATGGAGACTGTTTGTGATTCCTTATGGTGGTAAAAGGGGGGTTGGAAGTTTGTACGTGGAATCAAACATTTCTCAAGTAAGCGATATATATTTTTTTAAGTTCTAAAGTACTTACCTTCTTTTCTATACTTATTTCTATAGTCTATCCATTCCATACTAACCGTTATAATGCCTAGGGACGAACCCGAGCGAGGCGAGAGTAAGTCGCAAATACTAATATTTTAATGTTAAGGTAACTTTGTCTGTCACCTTTTCACGTTTAAACCGCTGAACAGATTTCGATAAAATTTACTGACAACATAGATTGCATTCTGAAAATGGATATAGGCTACCTTTGATCCCCGCTCCAGTCACATTTCGGCACAAGCGGCAGGCATAAACTAGTTACAAATAAATTGAAACATGAATCTCCTGTATACCACTACATGATTATGTAACACTCGTGTAACTGAAATGTGGGAAAAATCGAGTTGACACAAACTTCTAAGATATCTTTGGATAGATAATCAAAAATAAGAATAGAACATTTTAAATGATGTTTTGAATTCAAGGTTTCTATATAGCTGTGCATTTTTCACTGTATATTATAAAATAAAGTCCCCCGCCGCGTCTGTCTGTCTTTCTGTCTGTCTGAATGCGATAAACTCAAAAACTAACAACCGGATTTTCATACGGTTTTCGCCAATAGATGGAGTGATTAATGAGGAAGGCTTAGGTGTATATTCTTTAAGGTTTTGTGTAAATTGGCTGAAATATGATGATGATTGTTAAGGATGTCAGAAAAAATCATGCCGACTGGGAGCTTTATTGGCGTGCGCCGCGTAAACTAATAAAGTTATATGAAAACAATATATTACAGAATTATTCCTCTTAAAGAGATCTTCCTATTAAACTGTAGCAACGCTGTGCATGTACCTAGACGTACCCAAGCGAAGCGAGGGTAAGCCACTAGTAAAGTATAAACAGTGTATTCACAATACAAGTCCCAAGCAACTTATTAAGCAATTTGATTCGCTTAATTTTGTATTTGTCTAATTCTCTAAGTAAATTATTTATTCACGATAAAACGCTTTGAAGTTCTGTTGCTACCATTGTTGAGTTTAAAATAATTTAAATTTACTTAAACAACTCATAAGATATGAATAATAATTAGAATTTCCGGTTTAAAGTTAATATGGACGCGGAAATGGCTTAATGGTTTCTTGTGAATTTTGAAGTTAAACAGCGAAGCTTTTAAAACATAAACTTATTTATGTATATATTAGCTTTTAAAATAATAAACTTATTTATCTATCCTCCGATGAATAATTAAATAACCGTAATGTGCTCATATAACACCAGTGGTCTGTTATACGTGTACACTATCTTTTGTACGTGACTTAGCGTATGGTTTCAACGTAATTACATACATATTTAATCAGTTTAAAACATATAATTACTGATTGGTTTTACCCGACGTATTTATATTTCAAAAAATCCTTTTATATCCTTAAATCCTATAAAGAATCTTAATATAATTTTCCATTTTTCATAATTTTAAAATGGCAGAATCTCCATCTTTCTGCCCCTATTTTGTATCCCCGGAGGTTACTACCTGGTACTATGAACTAATATAATATTTCTTATTTTTGTCACAGTAACATTAAAAATAATTTTCATACAAACTTGCTTTAAATAGCCTAATTTTCAAAATCTATTCTTAACAGACCCTATGAAGAATCTATGTACTTACTAAAAAACCCTGCATTTTGAACCCTTGAGTCAAAGTGCCGGCAAACGAAAACATTTTTACATCTTTTTAATCATACTATATCCACGTTGAAAACACTCGGAACGTATGCAATGAAACAAGTGCAATTCTTAAATCCAATCCGACTAAATGAAGTAGGTCATTTACCCATAATAAACTCATAAAATAGCTTCAAGATTCTCTATTTGGTCAGCTTATCTCAAACTGCAGCGAGGCAAAGATTAGCTACGTTTATTTACACTCTTAATTAAGAGAGCATATTTGTTTGGAAGGTTTTTATGGTTAGGATAAAGTAAGTTTTAAATTATGTTATATGACTTTTATAAGAATATCACGTGAGTTATGTCAATACTACTGATACTAATTACATATAAATAACAAAAAAATATTACATATTGTTATCCTGTTTAAAAAACATCGACTTCCCATATATGATACTCTAGACATCAAGTGTAGTGTCGCCATAATAAATGTTTGTATTCATTCAGCCCTTTCTAACCTCCCACTGCTGGGCACGGGCCTCCCTTCAATACGAGGGGGATCAGGCCATAGTCCACCACGCTGGCCAAGTGCGGGTTGGCGGACTTCACATGTCTTTCGAAAACTTGCTAGGTTCTCTCAGACTTGCAGATTTCCTCACGATGTTTTCCTTCACCGTAAGGCAAGTGGTAATCATGTTAGAAATGGTTCGTACATGAAAATATCAGAGGTGCGAGACTCAGGATTTGAACCCGCTTCACTCGGGTTCCCAAGCGAGCGCTTTACCACTGGGCTACCACTGCCTTAATAAATGTTTGCTATTTCAAAATAAATACATCCAAGTTTTTTTAATCTATATTATATTAAAAACTGTTTGTTTGTTTCTAGTCAAAAAACTCTTAGCAAAAATACAATTTACTATAATTTACTGTGTGGTTTACCCGTTTTATTATGAAACAAATGGTAAATTTCATATGTTTTATATTTTACCAAACCTTCGCTTCGCTTTTAAGTCGTTTTTATGTAAAATAAAACCTTTTTTAACAAAAAAAATTTACGGATTATTTAAACTGATTATATAGTTTAGGAGATATTGAAAAATCTAAATAAATCACCACTTGCGTGCTAAGATGTCTAAGGACGCTAGTTTTCTATAACGTTACCCATGTGCCACATCTACTTGTTACTCTTTGACTTAGAGACGTAGCGTCGCCGTGTCAAATTAAACAAATCCCAGAGTTATGACAATATTTGTTCTCAACCTTCCGCTGAACTTGAGCTAGTCCATGACTTTCCTTCTTGTATTATTAATTGTCAAATATCTATTTACATTAAATAAATGTTTATTTGTTTGTTTGTATTGTAATTGTAATAGTTGGGTTTTCGACATAATGAAGAATTTCAAAGGTTTCTGACATAGCGCCATCAGAGTAATACTTGTGATTTGTTACTGTGAATATCAGAAGTATGAACGATATATAATTATTTTGAGTGTATGTCACCTGAGTGAAGTCAGTGCACATCTATAACTTTTAATTTTCTTAGGGCATTGGTAGCCCAGTGGTAACGCGCTCGCTTAAGAATCAAGCGAAAGGGTTTCAAATCCGCGTCTCGCACCTCTGATATTTTCATGTGCGAATCATTTCTAATGTTATTACCCCTTGTCTTATGGTGAAGGAAACCTGCATGTCTGAGAACACCTAGCAAGTTTTCAAAATACATGTGCAGTCCGCCAGAGATTCGCTCAGCAGTGGGACGTTAAAAAGGGAATACACGTATTTTCTTAACTTCAAAGCCAGTCTTAATAAAACTTCACTTGAATCAATCGTCTTTATAAGAATAAAAAGGCCTTGCTTACTAAGAAATTTCAGTTTCAGAGTCGTAATTTTGGATTTCATTCTTTCAAATTCATAAGTATTACCTATGTATATACTCGTATTACTATAGTTCGCCAACCCGTACTTGGCCAGCATGGTGGACTATAGCCTGATCCCTCTCGTATTGAAGGAAGGCCCACCCCCAGCAGTGGGACATTAAAAAGGGTCCAATACATATTACTATACGTGAACAAAATTTTTTATAATCAGCTATATCCAGAAACTTTTTAGTTTAAGACCAAAACTTATTGTAAAGAAGTAATAATAATAAATCTTTAACTCTGTGATACTTGTTAAAATTAACCGAAGCCAGCGTGAAATATAAGAATTCCATCCGAATGTTTCTTTAAAAGAGTAAATTCTTGCTCAAGGCGAAGACAATAAATTGTGGTCCGATAAACGCCGCATATCTTGGAAACGCTTGGAAAATATATCCTTTTAAATTGCTGTATTCTCCGTGAAGTTGCCACCAACTTTAGTGCTGGATTGTTCCGAAATTGTGAATTCATTAGTCTTATATTGGAAATTCAGTTCGAAGTGCCCACTAGTGTAGGAGCTGTCTAGTTTTGTTTATTATGTTGGAGGTCATAGGTTGAATATACATACATGTGTCTATTAAGCCATCAGCTAATATTGCTGACTGACTAAACGTCGCTTTAGTACTTGTTTATTCAAACGAACAACACTTGTTGTACTTTACAGTAGAGACGTTTAAGTAAAGACAGCAGCGTAGTGCAGAAAATAGCTATATGGAGTATTGTTGGGGCACTGAGATGACTTTATGGTTGATATCGAAGTCTATCAGCCAGTTCACATCATAAATATGTTGGTACATTAACACACAGTACCATCTAGTTCCATGGTAAGCTACGAGGCTTGTGTTATGGATACCAGATAATTGATACACTACTCATATATAACTTTAAATACAAACATATTATAAATATAAACACCCATGTCCGGAGTACAAACATTTGGGCTCATCACACAAATAAATGCCCTCAGCGGGACTCGAACCCGTGACCGCTGGCACAGCAAGTAGGATCATTACAAACTGAGCCAAACGTGCCATCAAACCTTGCATACCTTACCTTGACTGTTTATAGTTCACTAGCGACTCACCCTCGCTCGATTTTAGTTCGTCCCTAGAGATGTACGTTTTAACGGTTAATATACTAGAATAGATAGATTATATATATATATATATATATATATATATATATATATATATATATATATATATATATATATATATATATATATATATATATATACTTTCAGCTCCCTTTTAAATCCCTTAAGGGATAACTTCCGGGATAAAAACAATCCTATGTCCTTCCCAGATTCTCAAATTATCTTCATACAAAACATCAAAAGCTTTTTAGCTTTTTAGTTTATTCATTAGAAACAAACTTACAAATAACATTTTTTTCTCTGTATAATATTAATATAGATAACAAGTGCGGTGACTAGCGTGATTGTACTAAATTAGTAAACATAGTGCACAGTGGAAAAGTAACACATGAAAAAAAAAATATAATTTGAGAAAACGGAGCATTATTTGTTTATTTTATATGGAAAATATCACCAATAGTCTATTTTCAACGTATTTAATCTTAGTCCTGACAACATCTTCAACTTATTATATCTCAGAGATTATCTTAACTATTTTATAAGGAATCTACACATACATATAATAAAAGTTCTAAGCAGAATCTGTACATAAAATATTTTTTTGGAAAATCTTGTTGAAATAGTCATTATTATCGATACAGAGGCCGAATCTATAGTTTTTAGAACTTTTGTCCGTATATCTAACTGTAATTTTAATGAAATTTTGTATGATGATAGCTGATTATCAGGGTACTTTTTACTGCGGGAAAATATCTCATCTCTGAGAAATATATACAACACGTCAAAATGTAAAGAAACGAACCCGAGCGGAGCGAGAGTGAGTCGCTAGTAAAATTTAAACATAACTAGTTATTATAAAAAATATATTTTTTTCACTAACGTTATTAACACTAAATAAATAATAAGGAATGAAGTCACTAAATTAGTCTTGAAACTCGTTTTTAATCATAAAGAGACTTAACGCTAAAAAGGCTGAAGATATTTTAAATAAAACTATCTTTTCGGATTTTTTCGTGGATTTATTTTGATTTTTGGTTCCCGACGTTTCGATTGCTTTACAGCAATCATGGTAACGGGAGAGATTAAGGTGTTAGATGTCTCAAAGGTATTATATATTATGTAGTTGTTACAGACAACCCACCCACATAATAACAAAGTGAATTCAAAAAACTTAAAATATGGCACCAAAGTACCTTACAATATTAATAAATAAATTAATATTATTTATTATAAACGTATAATTTCAAACATTTTTATAATTTTAATTATTTTTGTACTTGGATATGGAATATTATTTACATAATTTTAGCTGATATTATTATAATTATTACAATTTTATTAGAAAACTTTACTAATTAGTAGTCTATATTTAGAGTTGCTATTATTATATTTATAACCATAAAGAAAAATAAAATATCAATTATTTTATCCTGGGAACCAAAAATCTAAATAAATCCGCGAAAAAATCCGAAAAGATATATTTATTTTAAATGTCAAATATTTGCGTAAATATAAGAAAGTATTAGGCTGAAGATAAACAAAATACTCCAAACTCTACATTAGTCATGTTTTATTCATATTTTTACTACCTCGTGTGACTCTACATTAATCATCCAGATCCCTGTACAATAATTTCCGTCAGGTTCCCAAAGACATACCTAAGGAACTTCTCCCACAAATCTTTTTGCTTAATCGCCGAACAAATTCAGAGTTTTCTTGCTCATAAAAAAAGATATTACAGAAAAGTTGTTAGTACACTTGGGTTATTTTTGTTAGGAAATCACAGTATTATAAGTGATGAAGAGTACGTCGCAGAAATTTTGATGTCTTTTGATTGTTCTATCGCTTTTATGAGCTTTTTACACCAAATATACAAAATTACAATAGTTAATGATAATTTTACTCATAAATATATCGAAAATTAAATTTATTATAAAACTTCAAGAATACATAGGAACAATAACATTGTTTGTGCTATATATATTTACTAGCGACTCACCCTCGCTTCGCTCAGGTTCGGCCCTACTTACGTTTTAACGTTTAGTATAGATTTCTCAGAAATAGAATATTTTCCCGCAATAAAAATTATGCTATATGTTGACCCGGATAACCAGCTATCATCATACCAAATTTCATCAAAATCCCTTCAGTGGTTCTTCCGTGATGCGGTAACAGACAGACAGACAAAAATTCCAAAAACTATAGATTCTGCCTCTGTATCGATAATAATGTCTATTTCAATAAGATATTCCAAAAAATATTTAATGTACAGATGCGGCTTACTTATAATTTTATTATACGTATAGATTACATTTTAAATATGTATAAGAATACTAATACATGTCTTAATATACTAATACCAAGTTAAGGACAGCTTTATTTGCTATTCATAAAAATATAATAACTTTAAGATAACGAATGACGACACGTTTGGCTCAGTTTGTAGTGACCCTACTTGCTGTGCCAGCGGTTGCGGGTTCGAGTCCCGCTAGGGGGCATTTATTTGTGTGATAAGCACGAATGTTTATATTCCAATCATGGGTATTTATATTTATAATGTGTATGTATTCAAAGTTATATAGTATGTGTAGTGTATCAACTATCTGGTATCCATAATACAAGCCTCTTAGCTTACCATGAAACTAGATGGTGCTGTGTGTTAATGCCCCAACATATTATTATTATTATTAAGATGCCCATTACCTAGCGACATAGCGAGATAGAGTACAGATAGAGTTTTCCTGCACAGTTCCTGCACAGTTCCTGTTCTGTACAGGAAAACTGTTTTTAATTTAACTTACTAAGAAATAGTTTCATATAGTATCATAGACATATTTAATACCAGAGACTCACCCTCTCTTCACTCGGGCTCGTCCCAACTTCCCAACACAAAATTAATTAATTCATTCGGTTTTAATTTTTTTCGTGGGACACTATTTTTTTCTAAAATAAAAGTAGCCTTAGTTACTCCTTATTACATCGCTATCTGGTAGTGAAAGTCCCTTAAAAATCGATTCAGCCATTTCTGAGATTAGCCGAAACAAACAAACAGACAGATAAAAATTGTAAAAAATGTTGTTTTGGTATATGTACTGTGTTTACATTCATATGTATTTACTAAAAAGCGGTTATTTTAATATTACAAACAGACACTCACACACAATTTTATTTATCTGTATAGATTTTGACTGGAACATAAATGTTTAGCTGTACAGGTAAAACAGTATAGATTTCACCTAGCGTCCAACTTTATCTTCTACGTGTTGTTAGGTAAACAGTTCGAATATCATCACGCCAGTGAAGAGGATGGGATGTTTAAATATAAAATGAAAAAAAAAAAAATGTCTCAGCATATCCCACACTAACAGCTTAAGATAATAAGCTACAGTCAACAAGTGCCCGAGTTTACACATTCCTTCTCATTTAAAGTTTGTAAACCTCGTTCGTTTATATTAGTCATCACACATATACATTTAAATACACACTTATCCCTTAATTTATCCTATATAAAAATAATATATAAAAAATATAAAAAGAAGTTAAAAAATAAACAACAATTTTTAAACAACAAAAGTTTGTGCTTTTTATTTGTTTCTTTGTACCGAATAGGCTCCAAAACTACTGAACCGATTTAGATTAAATTTGATAAGAAGCTTAAGATCTTGGAAAGGATAGTTTGTATCCCAGAAATCATCCCTTAAGGGGGTGAAAATGGACATGAAAATTTGTATGTGGAAGCTTAGGGACGAACCTGAGCGAAGTGAGATTGAATCGCTAGTTTTTAATTCAAACTATCTTTTCGGATTCGAAAACTTTATCTAATCAAGTCCGTACAAAATATCGAATGTTCCAACATTCATCTCACCGGGATTAGATCTCGTGACATCTAACATAGAAACCAGAGGTAATTAGGCAATTATCTTCTATTCTCTTTTTTAAGTAAAACTGAACGCTTATCTGTGATTTTACGATACTAAAACCAAAAATTATTTTAAAAAATATCTATTTGTTTGTTTCCACATGCTTATCTTTGTAATGGATAAGCCAATATAAATGTTTTTCACTGAAGATGAATTTATTCATAGGTTATTTTTACTTATATATATATATATATATATATATATATATATATATATATATATATATATATATATATATATATATATATATATATATATTATATATATATATATATTTCTTCAGCTTTACAGGTCCACCCATTTCAACATGTAAAAGCTACAAACATCACAAATATGAATTTTCGTATTTATAATACAAGTTTGATAATATACTAAATACAACATTCTAGCCAAATTCAATCAAATATATATGTAAATGGTCCCTCTAAATTAAATGACATAAGCAAAACACAATATTATTTGAAATACAAGCAGATGTATGTAGGCTTATAACAAATTCAGTTAGAACTTTGTACTAATAAAACGTAACAATTTTAGTAGTAATTAAATATCAATCAGTCAATTAATATTATAAGCGCGAATGTTTCTGAGAATGGATAGAACTAACTAACTAACAAAAACTATTGTACGGATTTTGATAAAACTTTACAGTAATCTAGCTTATACATCAGAGTAATACATAAAGATTATAATATTATTTTTATTCTGCATTATTATTCTTATATTTTTCTCAAAAATTGTCAAGTAACGGCTAATGTTTTAATAAAATTTCCCTTGTCCTGACTGATCTGATCTCTAAATCACGCATTTTTGTCTTTGACATTTATTTTGATGAGTTTTTTTTTTTAATATGTTACATTAACACACATCCCCATCCAGTTGTAATGTAAGCTACGAGGCTTGTGTTATGGATACCAGATAGTTGATACACTATACATACATATATAACTTTAAATACATACATATCTATACTAATATTATAAAGTTGAAGAGTTTGTTTGTTTGTTTGGTTGAACGCGCTAATCTCAGGAACTACTAATCCGATTTGAAAAATTCTTTTTGCATTAGATAGCCTATTAACTGAGGAAGGCTATAGGTTATATATAATCCCGGAAAAATGTACGATTCCCGTGGGATAGATTTGTTTTTGTCTAGGGACGAACCCGAAGCGAAGCGAGGGTGAGTCGCTATTTATAAATATAAACACCCATGACTGGAGTACAAACATTCGTGATCATTACATAAAGGAATGCCCCCAGCGGGATTTGAACCCGTGACCGCCGGCATAGCAAGTAGGGCCACTACAAACTGAGCCAAACGTGTCGTCGATCAATATATAAAGTCTGAGTTTTATGTATAACCAGCACATGTACGTCAATATTTACATATCATAAAACTAAGTTAAAGAGTACAAACCACTTTATTATGGATATTACAAGCTTCACAAATGAGTTAAGTTCATAAGTTAATACAGTATAAGTATGTTGTAGGCTGATTCAGAACATTCACTAAATATATAATAGGCAACTTTTTCTTAACTTAATAATAAAAAGGTTATGTACGAATCGGACTCCCATGAAGGGTTCTACATATGTATTAATCGTTTTTTTTATCTGCATGGCAGCCATTTTGAATTTCGCCAGCTTTGTTTTTTTTTGTTATAGTGACAATAGACATAGAAATACACAGCTCGCCTACAGACAGATGGACAGACAGCGGAGGCTTAGTAATAGGGTCCTGTTGGCACTTCGGGTACGGAACCCCAAAAATGTATATAACTTATTCAAAGAAATATCATATTTCAATATGATATTGTAAAACTGATAAAAAAGAAGTTTTAGCTTCGCTGATTGGGTAGCTATGTATATATTTATCAATTACATAAAGTGTGTTGGTATGTATTTTTTTTATAAAATTAACTTGAAAATCAGTATTTTAGAAGGTATAAGATAAAAAGTAAATTAAAAATTTAATAAACATGTAAATACCTACCTACTGTAGCGCCCCCTGGCGGTCTGCAAAACTTAGCATAGAACATGCTCAGGAATGAGGCTTATCCAAGCAATAAACCGTTTCAAAATCAGCGTAGCCGTTTCCGAGAAAAACAGTAACAGACACACACCTCTTACCCCAAACGTACAAATATACCGTCTACGTGGCGATTGCGTGTAAAAATCACTGAGTGAAATTAACCGAAATTATTAATTTATAAAAATGTAGTACAAAGATAACATCTTTCAATTTTATTAATTTGTGTTGATGTATAAAAATATCCAATTTTTAAATCGGTAAAGATCATATAAGGCTGTATCCCATAATTATGATAAAGCGTTGATAAACAACCAACGCTTTATCCAATATTTCACGCCTTACAAATCTCTTTGTGCGGAAAAAATATAATAAACGGGATTATTACGAGACAGTATGTCGAAATTGCGTATACTAATTGATAAAATTACAATTGGCTTCACGCACATTCTAAAAGAGTTATTATTTATGTTAGACTAGCGACTCAAACTCGCTTCGCTTCGGATTCGTCTCTAGACAAAAACAAATTCCCACGGGAACCGTACATTTTTCCGGGATGGTATATAGCCTATAGCCTTCCTCAGTTAACGGGCTATCTAATGCAAAAAGAATTTTCCAAATCGGATAAGTAGTTCCTGAGATTAGCGCGTTCAACCAAACAAACAAACAAACAAACTCTTCAGCTTTATAATATTAGTATAGATTTCATATGTATAAGAAGGATCCATGCATATAGAAATTTTATATTTGTAAAAACAGTTGAGTTTTGTTTGTTTTAGTTGAAAAATAGATCGAATATAGCTATGGATTATTACTTATTATAGCCAGATACAAAGAGAAATTGTAGTAACTTATTTTATTTTATTTATTTTAATCCTTTATTACACCAAAGAAAAAGAAGTACAATTTGAAAATAATAAATCAATTTACAAATAGATATTTCAGTGTAAAGGCGGCCTTATCACTTAAAGTGATCTCTTCCAGGCAACCTATATAATAAAGAGACAAGTAGTAAAGCATAGATAGGGGTTGGTGCAAATAAAAGAAAAAAAAATATATATAAATAACATACTTACTTAAACGGTACATACTATAAATTACACACAAGTTTACATAAATAACAATAAAAAGTTACATACATAAATATATAGCATAATATATATGTTTAAACAATATAAACTTACATAAACAGGGCTTACATAAAAATACACAAACTTACAAAGATAAGTAGTAGTCTTTAAGACGACGTTTAAAAACTTGCACAGATTTTGCTTGTCGAATATCACGTGGTAAAGCATTCCATAATATTACAGATTTGATCGTAAACGAGTCACCATAACTTTGTGTTCGACTGACGGGCAATGCTAATTTATTGTCAGCATGCGATCGAAGGTTTAGGGAATGGCCAGAACCAAGGAAACTAAACCTTGTCTTAAGATAAGGAGGAGTGTGGGAGTGATAAAGGATTGTGTATAGGAGAGTAAGGATATGCAAGTTACGACGCTGTCTCACGGTGAGCCATTTGAGTTGAGCTCGATATTGAGAAATGTGGTCAAATTTTCTCAGACCGTAGACAAATCGGATTGCCATATTTTGTAAGCGTTCCAGTTTATTAAGGTGAGTCTGCGACAGGTCGGGATAGCAAGTATCTGCATAATCGAGTAAGGGATGGAGAAGAGATTGTGCTAGGGATACTTTGGTTTTTATTGGTAAAAATTTCTTCCACCTCCTCAAACGACCAATCACAGCAAAGAACTTCCTACTCACCTCAGAAATCTGGGGCGTCCAAGAAAAGGAATTATCCATCATAAGGCCTAGGTTTTTAACAAAGCTGCGTATTTGCAGTATAGTCCCGTCGAGTAGAATAGGTGACAGAGATGATAGATCAATTTTGGATACTAGCTGACGAGAACCAAATAGGGATACCTGCGACTTACTTGCATTTACAAATAACCCAAACGATTTACTCCATGTACTTACAATATCGAGATTAGAGTTAAGATTGGCTATGGCATCGTGAAGACCATCTATGGATGTTGTTACATAAATTTGCAGGTCATCGGCATAAAGGTGAAAAGGTAATGAGAGAAGCTTAGTTATGGAGTTGATGAAGATAGAAAAAAGGAGAGGGGACAGAACTCCGCCTTGAGGCATACCCGCTTTAAGGTGACAGAAAGATGAGTGCTTGTCCTCGACACGAATACATTGCTTACGATCATAGAGATAAGAGCGGAACCAGTCAACAGCACCCAACGATATATTCATTGACTGTAGGATTGCTAGGAGAATGTCAAGATCTACAGTATTAAAGGCGTTTGAGAAGTCTAATAACGCAATTATGGTAACTTGCTTATTGTCAATCCCATTCCTAATATCATCGCAAATTTTAATAAGAGCAGTTGTTGTGCTATATCCAGGTCGAAATCCGGATTGGTAGGGACTGAGCAAATTATGTGCTGAAAGATGCAGTGAAAGTTGGCTGTGAACTACACGTTCAAGCACCTTAGAAAGGAAAGGAAGTATTGAAATTGGTCTATAGTGAGAAAACGATGAGGGATTGGAAATTTTTGGAATGGGAATAACGTAAGCTGAACGCCAGCATCTAGGAAAGGTATTTGAAGAGAGAGAATGATTAAAGATATGGCAAAGGACTGTAAGAATATGATTGAGAGCTAAGAGAATCATCTTTCGACTCACTCCATCGCAACCAGTGGCGTCAGATTTTATAGCCATTATATGCATCTTAACATCCTTAGGAGAAATAGGTGAAAAATTAAAGAGCGCATCGTTAGGCTTAGGGTCAAGAGTAAGGGAATAAAGCGTATTGGCTTTTGTATTATGTTCTATTAAAGGAACAGTAGCAAAATGTCTATTAAGGGCTTCCACGTCGACATTACCAGTGATGAGAGAGGTTTTACGATCCTTACCAATACCCATAGCATCTAGAAATTTCCAAACACTGGCAGAATCTTTATTTTCCACTGAAGCATGGACATATTCGCGCTGAGCATCTCGGCAGAGTCTATTGCATTTGTTACGCAAGTATTTAAATTTAAGCATATTATCGGCTGTGGGGTTAACTTTATATTTGGACTTAGCTCTATTTCGTTTGGACATTAGCACCCTGATTTCATGCGTCAACCAAGGTGCCGGGAGATGTTTGATTTTAATTGGCCTGAGTGGAGCATGAATATCAAACAGATTCGTAAGTATGGAATTAAAAATATTCAGCTTATCATCCGTGGACGAGGCATTTAAAACTGAATTCCAATCAATCAAACTAAGATCCTTCATAAAGCTGTCGTTATTGAAGTTCTTAAAGCTGCGTCGCATAACCA
This sequence comes from Argynnis bischoffii washingtonia, assembly GCA_033884665.1. Classification (NCBI taxonomy): domain Eukaryota; kingdom Metazoa; phylum Arthropoda; class Insecta; order Lepidoptera; family Nymphalidae; genus Argynnis; species Argynnis bischoffii. Next base: position 1,376,497 of record CM066629.1, on the reverse strand, counting down.
CCGTAGGTTTGGCTTTGGGTGGACGTATGTTATAGGACAGATAAACTAAGTCGTGATATGAGAACGCATCAGCTGAAAGCTGTCCATGCGCATTAACGAGATCGAGTGAAGAGACAATCATCAGGTCAAGCAACGAAGGAGTGCAATCAGGAAAAAAATGAGTCGCACTATTAGAGTTCACAATATTAAGATTAGCGCCCTTGATAATATTGTTCAAGCGCTTTGCTCGAGAATCACCCTTAATCAAACAGGTATTGAAATCCCCCATGATTATAGAGTGATCAGCATCTGGGATAAGTCTCTCCATTAAGACTTCAAATTCATCAAAGTAATCGATGCGCATTGAAGGACTATAGAAAACTCCCAACAAAAGTTTCAAAGAGCCGAAAAGAACTTCAATTATAATATATTCAGCTGATTCAGTGTATTGTGAGGGAGATTTGCTTAGAATATTAAAAGGAATGTGTGATCGTAGGTAGATAGCTACCCCTCCACCACCCTTGTCAGTTCTATCGTTCCTGATCAGATGAAATCCAGGCAAAGCATACGAAGTAGATGGAAGACAGGGTTTAAGGAAGCTTTCCGAGACCAGGATCGCATGTAGGTCTTTAACGTCAAACGTGCTTAATAGGTCTGGGTAGTGAGCTGGGATACTCTGCGCATTAATGTGGGCTACATTGAAACCTTTCGAATGATGAGAGAAGATAGAGTGTAAGGTTTCATTGATGGGAATGGAAGAACTGAGGAAACTGACATCGTCAGATGATGAGGAATCACATGGATAGTAAATGTCGTCGTCTGAAGTATTATCATTTTCGCTATGGATCATATTGATAAAATTTTATGTAATAATAATAATAACAAAGTATATACTAAACAAAAAAAAATATATATATAAAAAAATAAAAATATGAATAAATTAATAGTAAAATAAAACTGTGTCATTTGCTAACCCACCAGCCATACCCTTATACAAATTGCCTATACAAGATAATTGTGGGAAATACCTTAATTACAGTATTTTAATAAAACTGACATAGGAAAGAAAAAAAAATTACATAAAACATAAAAGTGGTAAAAACAAAAAGCATCAAAATATAAACAGCGTTGCAACAAAAGCAGGAAAAAAAAAACAAAAAAAACAAAACAAAAATGTGTAAATAAGTGGTAAAGTAATTAAAAAATATAAACAAATGCAAGAGTTTGATCTCGAATTAAAATAACAAAAAAATAATTAAAATGTAAAAAAAAAAAAAAGAAAAAAAAAATATATATATATATAATAAGAACATTTGAGGTAACATTTTTAATATTTTGTAAATCAAACTAATTTTTGAACGGAACTTAATATGACGCTGTCAGCTGTCAGTCAGTTTGGCTGTGACACTTGACAGTGTTATTTATATTTATTTGTTTATAATACTTGCGGGTATTCCTTTTTGAAACAAAATTATTTGTAATAAAAATAGTGAAGTTAGAGTTCGAAACAAGCAATTTATGGAAATGACTAGTTTGAATGTGTACCGTAATTGTAATTACCCGTAACATACAACAAAACATTATCACTTCTTGATGTTGCGCTTTGCACGGATCGCTTGCGTTGGCGGAACTGCTTTTGATTTTGAAGATATGGGAGCAGACACTGTACCAGTACCAGCAGTCGGCACATGGGCCTCAGATAGACTGGAAATATTGTCGAGCTCCGATCGTGAACCAATGCGATGTCGAGTTCCACTGGGCGCAATAACAAATACGACTCCATCCCTTGTCCAGCATTTAGAGACACCGTAGCGCTGCCTAGCAGCCATGAAGGCATCATGTCTGGTTTTAGTAAGGAATTCTGATATGGTTATACCTGTACCTTTAAGTTTGGTCTTAGTGTACCAAACCTTATTCCTGATCAACAACACCTTGAATTTGAGAAGGACTACACGATGTTTGCCAGCTTTGGAGCTTCCTATGCGATGACAACGGCTGATATCCTCTATAGAAAGTTCTGGCATGTCAAGACGGTCAGATAGAAGTTTGACCATAACTGCAGTCACATCTTCATTTTTAGCTTCTGGCACGCCATGTACTAAAAGGATTTTCTTTCTAGTATTCATATCAAGACGTTCTTGTTATTCAGAGAGATGATTTACTTGTTGCTGCAGATTTTCAAGAGCTGCGAGCACAAAGGTTCGGAAAGTACTAAATTGTGTCGCTAGGTTTGTGGTTGGACTTGTCGCTGGAATTGAAGTATTCAAGTTCTGCTGGAACTCAGCCATTGTGGTGTTAAAGTGATGAGCCAGATCGTTAAGGGATTGCTTGATTGAGTCCATTGTATAAAAAAGTCACAACAAAGCAGTGATCATGCACTAAATGTATTTAGTGTAGAGGCAAAGTACTCTAATGGAGATTACTTAAGGAATTATTGCTGGTAGGTTTCTCACTTTTAGCACATAACTTGTAATTAAATAATAGTTATTATGATTTTTAATTAAATAAATTAGGAAGAGCTTACAAAAATATGTGTTACTATTTGTACACCTACCCGAAAAAAAAAAAAAAAAAAAAAAAAAAAAAAAAAAAAAAAAAAATTACCGACTTATTTTTTACCGACTACAAAAAAGGAAGCACTCAGTTCTACAGTAAGTACAGTTACTCAATCTGAATGTTTGTTCGTATGTTATACGATATTTTCACCAAATGTGAACCGATTTTCATTAACTTTGTTTTTTTAATTAATAGTTGTTTATATACCTGAATAGTACTTATAGACTTAATTTATGAACAGACTCAGACCAACCTCAGAGATTTTATCTTAACCAGATTCAGACGTAGGATTAAACTCAAACTTATCTAGATTTTCATATATTATATTTTATCAGTCACGATATGGAAAAACGAACAAATAATTATTCAAAATATAAAATTCTAGTTACATGTATTCAGCACTTTTGCTTATGCTTATTACTGCTGGGGGTGAGCCTCTCTTCAATGTAAGGGGGGTCAGGCCACAGACTTCACTTGTTTTTTCGAGAACTTGCCAGGTTCTCCCAGACATGCTGGTTTCTTCGTAAAGATTAACTTCACCGTAAGACAAATGGTTACCATGTTAGAAATGATTCGCACATGAAAATATCAGAGGTGCGAGACCCGGGATTTGAACCCGCTTCACTCGGTTTCCCAAGCGAGCGTGTTACCACCGGGTTACCACTGCCTCCAGGTAAAATATGATTATTTAATTATATTTTCTTACATGTTAAGTTTTAACTCAGCCACTGGAACCAATTCAAATATTTTTTTATGTTGTTCAAACATTTAAAAATGTATTCTCGCGTAAAATCTAACGCCGTCGGTGTTGTGAACTGTTTAAGAGACTGCTTTGGATATTTACGATGGAATAGAAAATGACTTCTTGTTTTACATTGAACGGTTCACTCGATACTCAATAGCGATAAATATTTGTATGATATTTAAAAGTGTTTTGTACACTGCTACGTTATATTTTATAATATATACGTATATTTTTACTAGTTTGTAGGCACATTGTTTTTAAAGTATGATTGAGATATTTGGGATATGGGCTTTTGGACTTTTTGCTCATATTGCTCGCGAACTGGAGTATATTTTTGTTTATTATATTAGACACATATATACGTTTAACGGTTTTAACGGTTAGTATGGAATAGATAGACTTATATTATTGCCTGTAGCCTATTTGATTATTATCGGCATTTTGTACTTAATTTACATTCGTGATTTATGGACTACTAGACAAAACCCGCGGCTTTACTCGCGCTGAAACTACAATAAAAAAACTTTAAAAAGGTAGGTTTCATACGAAATTTTATCCCTTATTTTATCTCCTTATGGGATGAATTTCAAAAAACGCTAAAACACGTATTTATTTAATTGTAATGAAGAGCATTAATACCAAGTTTCAAGAAATTCTGAACATAAATATTTTTTTGGGCTGAGTTATAACGTGTATTCCCGTGGGAATGATATAATCTTTCCCGGGAAAAAGTATCCTATATGTTGACCCGGATATCCAGCTATCATCGTACCAAATTTCATCAAAATCCCTCCAGTGGTTTTTCTGTGATGCGGTAACAGACAGACAGAAAGACAGGCAGACAAACATTTTGAAAACTATAGATTCGGTGTCTGTATCGATAATAAGGTCTATTTCAATAAGATTTTCCAAAAAATATTTAAGGTACAGATTCGACTCAGTTAGAATTTATTATATGTATAGACTATTAACCCCAACACCTATATTAAACAGTTGACATTTAAATAAAACTATCTTTTCGGATTGTCACGGGAGTCTCTCCCTTGACCATGATTGCTTTAAAGTGTTGGGAATATAATTGCTTTAGAGCATCGGAAATCAAAAAATCAAAATAAATCCGCGAAAAATCTGAAAAGATAGTTTCATTTAAAACTAGCAAACAAAAACAAATCTATCCCACGGAAACCGTACATTTTTCCGCGATAAAAAGTAGCTGTTGTTATTCTGATATATAAACTATATTATTGTAACGTTTCATTAAAATCCAATCAGTAGTTTTTGTGTACTTGCTGTATACTGTATAACTAAAATTTTTTTAACTATCCCACAGGAATTCTTTAATTTCCGGGATGAAAAGTATCTAAAATGTTGACCGGGGATATAAGGTACCACCATGCTAAATTTTATTTAAATCAGTCCAACAGTTTTGGAGATTAGCCCGTACAAACAGACAAACAGACAGAGAAACAAAAAATTAAAAAAAACTGGATTTGTTCTATTTCTCTTCTTACATCCCCCTTACTCGGTTTTAAGTATTTTTTGTTCTATGTACAGACATTCGACCTCTACAGTTTTATTATACGTATAGATATCAAACAGTCAATATAAAACTCTAATTATAATTAAGCATAAAATATGCAAGAATGGCTATTTTTATTTAACGCGCAAAATGTTATCTAAAACTTATACTTGATTTTTTTGACTATAGAAATTGATTAAAACTAAAAATTGCAAGTTCAAATTTATACTTTCCTACATAAAACAAAAGCAAAAAACTGTTTCCAATTTTCTCTCCCGTTGATTTAATTTTTAGTTTTAGATAACAGATTGTCAAATTGAATTTAAAAAATACGTTAATTTTAAATTGGTATGGATAAAAATGGTACCATCTGATGCTATTTTAGTGTTAGGTTCGAATTGTGGTCAAAAAAATATGTTTTATTATTATACCAGCATTATCGAAGATCTCTAAAAATACATTCACTGTGTTTCATTTAACAAGCTGTCAAACTAGTACTTTATCGGCTAAAATTAGTAATGATTTTAAACTATATAAGGTGTCCACCGAGAGCCATTTTGTAAATAAACCATGATATATCCTATTCTTATTTCTTTCGATCTATTAATAATTTTGTGAGTGGACCGTCTGTAACAACTATATAGAAACTTTTGAGACGTCTAAAACCTTATATTCTCATGTGATCATGTAGTTATGCTGTAAGGCATTTGAAACGTTGAAAATAAAAATAAAATACCTATATTTAAACTATAATATTTAGAGGTACAGTGGTAGCCCAGTGGTAACGCGCTCACTTGGGAAACCGAGTGAAGCGAGTTCAAATGCCGGGTCTCGCACCTCTGATATTTTCATGTGCGAATCATTTCTAACATGATTACCACTTGTCTTACGGTAAAAGAAAACATCGTGAGGAAACCTGCATGTCTGCAAAAATCCTAGCAAGTTTTCAAAAGATATGTGAAGTTCGCCAACCCGCACTTGGCCAGCGTGGTGGACTATGGCCCGATCCCCCTCGTATTGAAGCTGAATACATACATATATACATTTAGAGGTAACCTAAAAAATATTATAAAATAAAGTGAAAGGATATCAGATTTACGCGAATATTTGTCAATTTAAATAAAACTATCTTTTCGGATATTTTCACGAATTTATTTTGATATTTGGTTCCCGACTACAACTAAGTTGTTAGATGTTTCAAAGGTATTATTTAGTTGTTACAGACAGCCTACCCACAAAATAACAAAATGAATTCAAAAAACTTGAAAAATGGCACCAAAGTATTTTACAATATTTGTTAATTTTAATTTTAAACATTTTAGTAATTTTAATTACTTTTATACTTGAATATAATTACACCTAAAGTCATATAAATAATATTCCATATTCAAGTGTAAAGTAGGTATTCGGTATTCTTCTTAGGTTAATAAGTTTAATTCCCCTTTATTAGAATTAGTAAAGATATTGAATTAGTAAATACAGTTCACTTCACTTAATCTAAAAATGCCTTTTAAACGTAATATTGTTAAGATCCTGGAGCAGCTTACCTGGAATGTAATTTCATAAGCTAATGAGAGGATTCGAGTGTAACCGACTGTGAAAGGTGTACTGTAATTTTATATGGAGATAATCATTTTGTATTATAAGCAGTATTTCTCTTACTATGAATATTATTTTAGAGGTCTATATCTATAAATAATCATACTTCTATAAATATATGTAAAAAATTGTATGTATGTTTATTTGTCACCGGTGGTAGGACTCTGTCAAGCCTGAGGAGTCCGACTGGATGGGTACCACCCCCTTATCTATTTCTGCCGCCAAGCAACAATGATTGCATTGTTGTGTTCCGGTTTGAAGGATAAGGTAGTCAGCGCAATTACAGGCAAGAGGCATAACATCTTAGTCCTCACAGTGACAACGCACCTGTGGTTCTGCATTTTTGTTACTTAAAACCTAAGTGCATGAACCGTAGGTGTTATGGGCGACAGGTACTGCTTTCCATCAGGTGGTCTGTCTGCTCGTTTGTCACTGAATGTCATAAAAAAAAAAAAAAAAAAAACTTTTTCACACCAGAACGGCTGAAAGGATCTGGATCAAAGGATCCTAGGAATGCACCTGAGCAAAGTTAGGGGAAGTTTTACATACAAATTCATTATAATTTAAACTCATTATGTTATCAATTCATTTTACTTAACTCGCTTGGTAGTTCTCATAATTAAGGACTTTTAACTTTTTATGTTAATAAAGTATTGCAATTATTGCTCAATCATCAATTTTACTCAATGGCCGGATATCGCCACGTTCCCCCTTCTTATTTTGTTTTATATTGTAAATTAATTAGTTTTAGACTTGACCTTTTAATATTTTTTTTGTATTAATCGGACTTGAATCATAAATCAAAAACTGGCCAAGTGCGAGATGGAGTCACGCACGAAGGGTTCCGTACCATTATCTATAAACCGCAATAAAATCACATTTGTTGAATGGGAGCCCCACTTAAATATTTGTTTTATTTTAATTTAAATATTTATTTTTAAATTGGATATATATCTAAATTTTCTGTGTATATTACAAGCGTCTGCCTGTTGCCGTTATCAATATCGAGCAAAACCGAACAAAAAAAACACCTTTGTTGTGTGGGACCCCCCTTAAATATTTATTCTATTCTGTTTTTTAGTATTTGTTGTTATATATCTCACCGGTGGTAGGACTCTGTCAAGCCTGAGGAGTCCGACTGGATGGGTACCACCCCCTTATCTATTTCTGCCGCCAAGCAACAATGATTGCATTGTTGTGTTCCGGTTTGAAGGGTAAGGTAGCCAGCGCAATTACAGGCGAGAGGCATATCATCTTAGTCCTCACAGTGACAACGCATCTGTGGTTCTGCATTTTTGTTACTTAAAACCTAAGTGCATGAACCGTAGGTGTTATGGGCGACAGGTACTACTTTCCATCAGGTGGTCTGTCTGCTCGTTTGTCACTGAATCTCATAAAAAAAAAAAAAAAAAAATATCGGCAACGGAAATACATTATCTGTGAAAATTTCAACTGTCTAACTATTACGATTCTTGAGATACAGCCTGGTGACAAATGGACAGACAGACAGACAGACGGAAAGACAGTGCCGTCTTAGTAATAAGGTCCCGTTTTCGTTTCACCCCCGTGACATATTTGGCATATTTGACTAGTTTAATACAAAACCAATGTTGTTGCTATTTTATTAGAAGAAGAGAACTAATTATTATAATATTATACGTGTATATACTTTCATAGTGGCTGACGGATTCATTAAAGCTGAGCGAAAACCACTAGAAGTAATTAAATGAAATTTGGGCAGTAAAATGTACGAGTGCATAATATACCTCTCTGAATCCTTAATACTTTCAACTGTTGAGAATATTTTAATTTTAGTTTAGGCTGACTTTAAAAAAGGAGCAGCTACCTTTTTGGATGTATGTTTCTTCATGTCACACGATATCTGCGCCTTACATCATGAGTAGTGTATGACACTATGATGTGTATGAATAAGAGCAAAAGTCCACCATAACTCACCAAATTCAAAGCCTAAGTGGGATTTTTTTTTGAACAATGTACCATAATTGTTAGCTATACAGATAAGTGAAATTGAAGTGTCTGTTTGTAATGTCAAAATAACAGCTTTTTACTAAATGCGTTTTAAATTATATATAATATACGGTACTTATAAGAAAAACACGATTTTAATTATTTTTTTTCGTCTGTCTGTTTGTTCCGGCTAATCTCCGAAACGGCTGGACTGATTTTGACGGGATTTGACTCACACTCGCAGATAGCTGATATTATAAGAAGTAACTTTGGCTACTTTTATTTTAGAAAAAAAATAAGATTCCGCTCAAAAAAATTGAAACTTATCTAGGGACGCACCCGAGGAAAGCGAGGGTAAGTCGCTAGTTTATAATTTGTTGTTTGAAAACACTGTGTATGACGATTGTTTTTTAAAGAACGAAAAAGATTTTTTTATTTCAAAGGAGATATAGATAGTGTAGTTTATTATCATAACACTTGAAAAGTTTTATCCAAATCAGTCCAGCTATTTTAAAAAGAGTAACAAACAAACACATATTTATAATATTGTGTTGCATGTAATTGCATTTATGATGTTAATCCGATTGGTATTAACCCATTAGAAGCCAAACAAAAAGTAACAAGCGGATTTTCAAAAAAACTGTTATTTATTGATGATGGGCGCGTACAAGGATACATGAAATTATAAAAAATTAAAAATAAGTTATTTTTCATGATTTTACAGGGGTGTTAGCACATTGGCACAATGACCACATACGTACTAAAACTGGCAAAATATGTTTGTCTATGCAAAATGTATTTTTTTTTGTTTTTGACAAGCCGATGACCCCAGATGTGGTACAAAACAAATTAGGTACACTAATATCAGTACATTTTAAGGGTAGTAATCAATATCATCTGAATGTAAACCTTCAGTTATGGTTGAAAAAGAGATCAAATCAGAGGCATCCCAAAGATTTTCTGCTCTTCCTTCACCTTTTATTCGGTTTAATGTAGTGTCTGGTTTTAGCGTATTAACTAGTCCTTGTGCCCAACATATCAATTCTTTTGTCACTGTACATCCCAATTGGTGTAGATCGTATATCAAAAACGCATCGTGTAAAAAACTATCATAATATATTCTACTATTTACTGTATTTGTAGATGATTTACTAAGTATTATTTTTACAATTTTCATTTCTTACAGTTGACGATACTAAAGATGTTTGATGGGCAATACAAATAAAAACTAGCAATTATTATTTTATTATTTATTTATTTGATTATTATAGTACTACTAATACAGCATTTTACACAAGTGGACCCACAAAACTGTTTGCACAGTTTGTCTGTGGGATCAGAGTCTTACAATTATTATTAGACTTAGGTTATAATATTATGTAATATAAGGTTTAATTATGTTAAACTGACCATATAATGGTTTTTTAATAATTTGGCAAATTTATTTTTATTTGTAATAGCCAGTTGAACTCAATGCGACCCAATTTTTGTAGCCAAACCGTACCGAATTCTCTGCAATATATAGCTTAGCTAGATGTTGGATATTTTATAACACACTCATCAACTATCTAACTCGTCAACTATATAATTTGTGAAAAACCATCCGTTTCTGTAATTTTTCATCAAAATTATACTTATTCTTTAAATTTCTGTAAATTCTAATAATATACATATGTTTTCCTAAATTTTCAACCTATCTTTACATAATATAATAAAATTGTATATAAGCAGAATCTATACATTAAATATTTTTTGGATAATCTTATTGAAATAGACATTATTATCGATACAGACGCCGAATCTATAGTTTTTAGAATTTTTGTTTGTCTATCTGTCTGTTTGTCTGTGACGGCATCACAAAAAAAAACCACTGGATGGATTTTGATGTTTAGTATGATGATTGCTGGTAATCCGGGTCAACATATAAGATACTTTTTATTGCGGGAAAATATCTCATCTCTGAGAAATCTATACTAAACTAAAGGTGAGTCGCTAGTAATGTTTATGGCCGACTTTCAACCACTGGGTGAATACTATTTATTTATAATTATAAAAATAAACAAACTGTCATTATTTATAAAGTGTATCCAAAATTTAACATAACAAAAGCACAGAGACTCCCGACTAATTAACTGCTCAGATTACAAGTCGTTTAATTAAATATAAACGAGGTACGGAATGAAAAAGTGTAATTTAACAAAAATTGGAACATGCAACGTACAAATTACTTGGTGAAATTAATTTGAAATGAATTCTAATTAAGGGTATGGCTCTAGAACACTTACGCAGCTTTTTCACAGCGCTTCATATGAAATGGTAAATTAAAAACTATATCAGTAACTATGTTGTAGTGTTGCTACTTGACTAAAGCAAGTTGTAGGAACGTTGAAACAAATTTGATTCCTGATCAATGAAATAGGCAATTTTTTATATTATGATACTATATTCTAAAATTGGACAATTGGCTAATGAGATAGGTTACTTACTGGCCTTCATCGGTGAGGAGGACATCATAATTCCAAAATTTCTAGAAAATCATGTGCTTAAAGGTGTTCTGTTTATATAAAAAACATACATACAGCCGAACATAGAACCTCCTTCTTTTTGGAAGTCAGTTAAAAAGTATTGACAGATTTGGATGCAATTTTTTTAATAAGTATAATTTTTTTATACTTTGACGACACGTTTGGCTCAGTTTGTAGTGACCCTACTTTTTGTGCCAGCGGTCGCGGATTCGAGCCCCGCTGGGGGCATTCATTTGTGTGATAAGTACAAATACTCCATTCATGGGAGTTTATGTTTATAATATGTACATATGTATCTAAAGTTATATATGTGTAGTGTATCAACTATCTGGTATCCATAACACAAGCCTCGTAGCTTACCATGGAACTAAATGGTGCTGTGTGTTAATATCCGGACTTATTTAAACTGGATTGCATAATCCAGCTATTAGATTTTAGAATTTAAATTACACATGACTTATAAAATATATAATATTCTTCCGGATTATCGATCTACTCTACATTTTTAAGGTTTAGCTACTTTTATATAAAATACGATATAAATAATATTGTTTTAAATATATATTTTTTCTCAGTTTTAGTTTGGTTTTAAAATGTCAAATATTCGCATAAAACAGCTCAGAAGGATTTTCCATGAAAACAAATATTTGATAATCAACAATTATATTTACTGCTTTTTCTGAATACTCGTTTTACATTTCTATAAGAATGCCAATCTCCGACTGTTCACTTGAAACATCAAAAATCAAACATCAAAATCACAAAGTCACATTGAAAAATCGAACGTTACACGCATAAATAGAAAAGAGTATTATATTTAAACAAGGAATAAAATCATCTCATATAGTTTTCAACAAGACTTTTCCAACTTTTGCTTGAACCGTGGTCACCGCAATGCGTACAGTTGGCATATCGTGCAGATTTGACAGATAAGGGATTTGCTAGAACCTATGACTGATGTCTTTTGTTTAGATGTTATTTAAAACGTAAGATGAGGGCGATCTAATATATTTTTAGAGCGACTTCATATACTTCATGTGCTCCAGGTTATATTGTGTGCTAAATTTCATCCAAATCCGTTCAGCTATTTCAGCGTGAAGCATTAACAAACATATACATTGTACACATATACAAAACTAGCGGCTCGCCCTCGCTTCGCTCGGATTTGACTCTAGAAAAACAAAAACAAATCTATCCCACGGAAACCGTACATTTTTCCGGGATGAAAAGCCTATGTACTATTCTGATGTTTAAGCTATATTATTGTAAAGTTTTATTAAAATCCATTTAATAGTTTTTGCGTGAAAGAGTAACAAACATTCATACATCTATACATCCAAACATACATCCTTATAAATTTTCGCATTTATAATATTAGCAGGATTAACTAACTGTCAAAACAGACTATATAAAATATTGAAAATGAATAATATAATAATTACAAATTAAGCAAATAATACTTTCTTATATTCACGCGAATATTTGACATTTTTGTGTACGTCTGTAACAACTTTACCGGTGGTAGGACTCTGTCAAGCCTGAGGAGTCCGACTGGATGGGTACCACCCCCTTATCTATTTCCGCCGCCAAGCACCAATGATTGCATTGTTGTGTTCCGGTTTGAAGGATAAGGTAGCCAGCGCCAGTACCGGCGGTTCTGCAATTTTGTTATATAAAACTTAAGTGCATGAACCGTAGGTGTTATGGGCGACAGGTATCGCTTTCCATCAGGTGGATTGTCTGCTCGTTTATCACTGAATACCATAAAAAAAAAAAAAAAAAAAAAATTAATTACTTTGATACGTCCAAAACCTTAGTCTCCCCCGTGACCATGATTGCTGTAAAGCATTCGAAGCATCAGGAACTAAAAATCACAATAAACCTGCGAATAAATCCGAAAAGATAATTTTACTAACCAAAAAAAATCTTATCCAAAAACACATCCACACATTTTCAAGTAGGCCAAATGTAGGTAAAAGTTTATAGCTTATCCCGTGGAATAAGCTCTATAGAGATTCAAGCGGAATTGCCTCGCGCCTGAGACTATAATGACACGTATTACGAGACTCGACGCATATCATGCGAATGTTCACTTTTGAGTTTTTCACATGATATTGTCATCCTTTTTCCCTTTTGTATTCAGAGCTTTAGTTGCTTGAAAATTGTAACGTTAGTATGTATTCTAGAATATGTTACGTCGATCTTTATACTTGAGTAACTACCACAAAGTACAATTTTTTTTAAAGCTCACATATATTTTAAGCACACTCTTCAACTATATATAGTGTTATTTGTTAAATGTTTAGACCTTAAAACCATATATACCTACTGTTTTTGAGCATTTGGAAACGTGTAGTGATAGGACAATATCAAAAATATATTAAAAAACAAACAAACAGGGGAGTCCCCGCCGCACACTTAAAACTACTCAACGTAACGAGTCTAGTTCCTTTGAGCTTAGTCTTTCTAATTACATGCTATGCTTGTCAACTGTTAGCCTATTGGGCTTTCTACACTGAAATAATGAGAAAAAGATATAACTATACGTATAGATATAACTTTAAATACATATATTTTTGAAAACCTTATTGAAATAGTCATTATTATCGATATAGAGACCGAATCTATAGTTTTTAGAATTTTCGTCTGTCTGTCTGTACGTCTGTTACCGCATCACGGAAAATCCACTGGAGTGATTTTATTGAAATTTGGTATGATGATAGCTGGTTATCCGGGTCAATATATAGGACACACTTTTTACTGCGGGAAAATGTCTCATCTCTAAGAAATCTATACTAAAAGTTACAATGTAAGTAGGGACGAACCCGAGCGGAGCGAGGGTGTGTCGCTAATGATATATAATATTATATTCTATCCTTAAATGGTATTCTACAAATATATGATTGTAATATGCCTAATATGCGTTATGTTTAGTATCTCACATATCCCAATTATTTTAAACATAAATTGAATTTCATAAAGAGTACCTATAACCTACAGAAGTTTTACTTCTTGCGCGTGTACACATTCATACACGCACTGTTTAATTTTTCTTATAAAAAACGTTCGAAAACAACTTGAAGATTACTATTTAATTCATTACAAGTAGACCTTTTGGAATATTACTGCTTACGTAACGATTGAAGTACATACAAATATTAATAAACATAAAGTCTGCCCAAACATTTGCTTAAGGCGACCATGATTTCGATAATCGGGAACATTTCCCACAGGACACGGCTCGTTCATACAACTATCCTAAATAAGACAAGCTTCCACAGAATATGAAATAAACTATATAAAAAAAAATTGTCTTGAGGGGTAGGGGTAAAAAGGAATCTCCCTAAAAATGATTTTAATTAGTTTTCAAATACTTGTTAAATGAAATTAAAGATAATTTATATCTATACATTCTAGCTGAGTCGAATCTGTACATTAAATATTTTTTTGGAAAATCTTATCGAAATAGTCAGTATTATCGATATAGAGGCCGAATCTATAGTTTTTAGAATTTTTGTCTGTCTGTCTGTTTATCTGTATGTCAGAGAACGCATCACGAAAAAACCACTGGACATATTTTGATGAAATTTGGTATAATCATAACTAGTTATCTGGATCAACATATAGGATACTTTTATTGCGGGAAAATATCTCATGTCTGAGTAATCTATAGTAGTCCTTAAAACGTAACTAGGTCGAACCCAAGCAGAGCGAGGGTGACTAGCTAGTAGTTAATAAAAATGAAATTGAAATTCTGATCGTTCATAGGCGTATCACTTGGAATGACTGAACAAATTTAGCTATTTATTAAAAAATTTAGTATTAGAGTAATTTTTTTAGGGAAAAATATTAGAAAAGTTGCTCACAAACTTAGGGAATTGGAAAAATTGATGCTTTTTTATAGGACTTTTGTCCGAACTAAAAGATATTTCGAGCTTTATTGGAATTTGGTCACGCCAACGTCTGTTGCTTTTAAAGCAGTAAGATTATTATTATATCAAGATAACTTAATAGGTAAAGTTAATAAAAATATAATTGAAATGAAATTATTGATGAATAAATTAAAAAATATAGAGCTATATAGCATTTCTTTTACTAGGAAGCCAGCATTATACAGTCTGCGGCCCGAAAATGATTTGAATAATTTGTCGGGTGGCTGTTTAGGGCAAACTTGTCTCCTTCGAGAATTGAACCCGTGTCCTTCATTTATAGAGGGATGTTATTATAGGACCTTTATTAATTATTAATCTGTTAGAGCTCGTATTGATTTTGAATGTCTGAGGTGTTTGGAATGTGTAAAATAATAATATTTCATTTTCAAAGTACATATTTAAATATTTTTATAAGCGAGTTTCTGAATATTATATTTTTATCACTTATAACGTAAAGAAAATGATGCGAAGCCGCGGGCGATGAAACACGAGCGAAGCCGCGGGCAGAAACAAGTGTTCATAATTTAACTACAAAATTGCGTAGATAAGTCAATCTGAGATCTATATTGATAATGTAATGTCTTTTTATAGTTTTTAGTGCTAAAAAAAGTAAGTATCTTGACTTTTATTTACTAACTTGATGAGAAAAAACTACTTGAATGTCTGGGTCTAGAATCATGAAATGTTGCATAAAAAATCCTTCCTTATTAACGATATTGAATACATATTTGAAAATCCATCACTAAAGGTGTTAAAAAAAATAAGTTTTAAATTTTTAGTTTGCAAATTGTAATTTAAGCTTCTGTTTATATCGCCGATGGGCAATCCCGTCGGGCTCACTGCTTATCAAAATTAAATTTATCAATAAAGTTGTATTCAAATACGTCCAACTTTTTCCCGTAGTGACCAACTAAATAGAGAAATAATTTGAAACCTTTTTTTGTAGCCTGTGGCTTTTCCAAAACCATTTTAAACGTAATACAAGTATGTACCTCAAACAGAACTTTTCAATTTTTTATCTGAAAACGGGTAAGTCTTTATTATTATGTAAATATATATTCAATATATGCCCTTTTTTAATGTCCTACTGCTGGGCACGGGCCTTCCTTCAACACGACAATACGGGATAAGACCAGAATCCCACCACGCTGGCCACGTAGGGCTTGGCGAACTTCACGTACTATCTTTCGAAACATGTTAGGTTCTCTTAGACATGCAAATATCCTTGAGATTTTTCCTTCAACATAAGATAATCGTGGACTAAAACATACATATCATGATAATGTTAAAAATGATTCGCACATGAAAATATCAGAGATGCGAGATCCAGGATCCGAACCCGCTTCACTTGGTTTCCCAAGCAAGCGTTTTACCACTGGGCTACCACTATCTGTACATTTAATCTATATAAAATATAAATAAAAAAATGTCGACATATTTCGTTAGTTGATGTGATATAAGATGCTATCAATCACCAACGTCAACGAGCCTCTTGACAGTTTTACACTGGCAACATTGCGTTTGACGACATTAATTGGAAACATTTGAACTTATTAGCTTTCGTCGTATATTTATTTGTTTTATAGCTTATATTATCTTCTTTTGAGAAAGTTTAACTAATAGTAAAAAAGAATTTCTGTTATGTAATTTACTCATACTAAGTAATAATAAACTGAGTGTCATAGGACTAAACATGAAGTCAAAATAAGCTTTAAATTAATCTATACTAATATTATAAAGAGGATAGATTTTTTGTTTGTTTGTTTGTATCGTATAAGCTCCAACACTACTGAACCGATTTAGATGAAATTTGGTAAGAAAATAATTTGAGATTCAGAGAAGTTTTATCCTGGAAATCATTCCTTAATGGGGTGAAAATGGGGAAGCAACCTAGGGACGAACTCGAGCGAAGCGAGGATGACTTGCTTGTACATTATAATGGTTTAAAACAGAATAAAAATATTAATAGAACATAAGCCGACGGATTTTATTATACTAAAGAATATAATATTAAAATAAATGTCTTAAAACAGTTTATTGGTTGGGCTATAGAAATTAGAAACACAATAACCGAACAGACCAACAGACAATATTGTGCATTTGGTATTTTCACTGGAATAAGGAGTACAGGATCGATTTTCACGAAAAGGGGATGTTGATTTTTATTTCACACTTATTTATGTCGATAAAATTTTTCTTATATTACGAAATGAATAATATCCATACTAATATTATGAATATGAAAGTGTGTTTGTTTGTTTGTTTGTTCGTCCTTCTTTCACGTCGAAACAGAGTGACGGATTGACGTGTTTTTTTGTGTGGAGATAGTTGGAAGGCTGGAGAATGACATAAGCTTTTTACCGTGAAACCTACCTTTTACCAATGGATGAAACCATAGCGAAGCCAGGGTGAATCGCTAGTTTCATATAAATACAATAGCCAAAGTAGCAAGCGATTTTCACTAACAAAAGCACATTTTACATTAAAATCATTTCAAAAGTGAATTTTCACTTAATAAAACTGATTAATATGTACATTTTGAGAGTAAATTTTAAATAAAAATCTGTACGAAAAAAAGCCGAAGGCAAAAGCTAATAGAAATTAATTTATTCGTACAACGCCTACATAAATAGAGATGTGAGAGGTCGTGTTTGTTAACCAATTTTTACGATAAAATTAAACCCATATATTTAAACGATAACAAGCCTTTTTATATAATACAGTATCTGTATACGAAGTGATACTTGAAAAAAGAGTATTATGTTTTCTTTCTATTACTATAGCTATAAAAAGTGTGTTTTTTTGTTGTGTGGATAACTTCGGAACTACTGAATCGAATTAGAGCATTTTTTAATAGAAAACCACACTATTTCTAATTAACATGATGTTCCTAAGAAATAAATAAACACTAGTCTTCGTTCACGGCTTCACTCATATGCTGTCGATAAAATGTAGGAAGGTAAGATAAATTACTGTGATTTTAATTTTTACTCAAATACCTTAAGCTCCTATAGCTTGAAAAAATGACAAACACACGGAAACTCTAATTTATAGTATTAATGTCTGATATTTTTATGTGCAAAACATTTCCAACATGATTACCACTTGTCTTACGATGAAGATCGTGAGGAAATCTGCATATGTGAGAGAACCTAGCAAGACATGTAAAGCTCGCCAACTTGCACTTGGCCAGCGTGGTGGACTATGGCCTGATCACCCTCCTATTAAAGGGAGGCCCGCGCCCAGTAGTGGGATGTTAAAAAGGTCTAAATAAATATATACATAATCATTTCATACGTTATAAGATTTGAATAAACTTCTCTTACATGGCTAAAGATACGATGATTTTTGTTTTTGAAGTGAAAATTTCTATAGGCAGGTTTGGATGGGGAGTAAATTCATGTATGTCGTCATCTACATGGTCACGTGACATGTTAACGCTAACACTCAGGGTGCCGATGGATGTCAAAACCAAATAAATGTAAATAGTTTTGTTTTACAAATATTAATTTAAGTACAAACAATTAATTTGAATATCCAAAAATAATTTAAATTTTTACTTCTGTCAGCAGTCCTTATGAGTATTTTTTTTAAAGTACAGTTGTTTATATACACTAAAAAGATAAAAAAGACAATAAAGCAAGAAATCCACAGCTTTACCATAGTGTAGAGCTATATTTAGATACAAGTTTCGAAATGTACTGTCACCAGTTAAGTTAGTTATCCTATAAATACAGATCAATTTGAATGTATAATTAATTAAAACACTATGTCGATCAAACATCATTACGCCTACTAATCAACGTAAGTTCATTTCTAAAGATTAAATTGTATAGGCTTTATTGCTTTAAAAATAGAGTTCATATTCCCCTTATAATTTTTCGATGTACTTTTTGTATGTAATGATTATTAAAAGAAAACATGTAGGTGTTAAAATTATTGCTAGCATTATTTTATATTGTTTAGAAAAATCTATTTACAGTAATGTCCATCAAATATTTTTTTGGAAATATAGTGTAATTTTAATCTCCTACTTGCGACAATTGTATACGACAACATATTATATGTTGACCCGGATAACCAGTTATTATCATACCAAATTTCATCAAAACCAAAACCATGGGACACCGTGGTTTTCTCGAGATGCGTTCTCTAACAGACAGACAGACAAACAGATAGACAGACAGATAAAAATTCTAAAAACTATAGAGTCGGCCTCGGTATAAAATAATGACTATTTCAATAAAATTATCGAAAAAAATATTTAATGTACAGATTCGACTCAGAATTTTATTAAATGTATAAATAATCTATCAGTATATATCCGAATTTCATCTAAATTTGTCTAGCCAGTTTAGCGTAAAGCAGTAACAAATGTACGCATACAGTACACATAAATACTATCGCATCTATACTTATTTACTTATTAATATTATAAAGAGGCAGAGTTTGTATGTTTGAACGCACTAATCTCAGGAACCACTAATCTGATTTGAAAAATTCTTTCTACATTAGATAGCCGGTTTATTGAGGAAGGCTATAGGCTATATATCATCACGCTACTACCCAAGGAAGCGGGGCAGTCATCATAAATATCAACAAATCTGGCAAACTTCCATAGATTATTGTAAAACTGATGGTTATAATATTTAATTGCTTTAAGCTCAAAAACTACCGAGCCCATTTTAAAAATTCCTTTTGCATAAAGCCAAGAAGATTTTTCTGTAGTTTCAGCGCGAGCGAAGCCGCGGGTTGTGCTAGTTTATAATAATAGTATAAATCCTTGGTAACCGTTTCCTTTTCCACGTCTCCATAAAACAAACTATCTCTAAACCAAACTTTATTGAATTTGGATAAGCCTTTTAGCGCTGAGAATGAATAAAATTAATAATGGGTTAGATTCACTAACGACAAGTAAATTATAGTTTTGGGAACGTATGTTAAATAATTTCGGCTGGTTAAGCAGATCAAAGTAACATTTAAGCTCTTAGTACGATCCTGTATAATCCAGGGTTCATATAACAAAGTTTTCAACTCGATTTGCACAAGCTTACTGTTACATTTTTATTTATTTATAAAAATTTAGTTGAAATTTCTGACTGATGTAATCTATATCTATACTTCTATACTAATATTATAAAGAGTACAAAATGTTTTATTTGTATGTTTGTTTGTAAGGGATAAACTAAAAAACTACTGGACTATTTTTTTTAATTCTTTCACCTGCCAAAAGCTACATTATCATCGAGTAACATGAGCCATACTTTATTTTAAGAAAAAATTAGAGAAACCCAAATATTGCAAAATTACAATAATTTAATCTAAGGTACCTAAAATTTGCCTATAATTAGCCTATAATATGGTTAGCCTATTATAGACTTGCTAAAATTCAAAAATAGCTGCACCGATTTGAATAAATTTTACTTCTGTTTTGTTAGAAGTGAGTCAGGGATGATTTAAGTATAAAAAAATACAGAAAACTCAAAAGAACAGCTGGAAAATCGAAAACTTCAGAACTGTTTATTCTGTATAGGAATCACTACTTCGGATTACTTTTAATACATGGTGTTAGTGGTGGACCTATTATCTACAAGTGCGTCAAGTTTAAGTTGGAAAAAAATAATATATATACAATACATATAGTCTATATATTCCGATTTCACGGTTAGTATAAAACTATATGTACATACATGGGTATAGAAAAGTACCTACTTTAAAAATTAAAATATATATATGCCTTACTCGAGACATGTTTCCCCATACAAACTTTCATCTCCCTGTTCACCCTCCCCTCCCCCTTTAAGGGATGATTTCCGGGATAAAAAAAACTATCCTATGTCCTTCCCAGGGTCTCAAACTATCTCCATACCAAATATCATCTAAATCGGTTCAGCGGATTAAACTTGAAAAGGAACAGACAGACAGACAGAGTTACTTTCGCATTTATAATATTAGTATGGAGGTATGGATAACTGTTAAAACGTAATAATTACCTATTTTTTAGCCAATGTTATTTTCAACTATATAAATATGCTAGAAAAATACGTCCTTTGAAAAAAATGTAAATTTAAGTAGGTACCTATCTTGTAATCTTATCAAAGAAAACCACTATAACTATATAGTGTAGATGAGGTGCACCGGTAAGCTGTTTATCCCCTGAAGAGGATTCAAGTATAACAATGCGATCAAATGTTAATCTCCTAAGACGTAACATTATATTTTAATGAAAATTTCGCTTTGCACCCCAAAACGTTTATGACTATATTAAATGTAATTCGCTCTCAAAAATTTCAAAACACCTATTTCCAAATTTTTCCCAAAAGCTAGCAGGCTTGTGCTATGAATACCTACTAGATAGTTGATACTTGATACACTACACATATATATAAATTTAAATACATACATATTGTAAATATATAGGGTGGATTTTTCAGACGGGACGGTAAGGGCAGGTACCTTAACTGTTATAGTTACATAAAAACGTTCCTAGGAGACCATCCATAACTTTTTGAGATTTTCTGAACTGCATTCACAGATTTTGTAAAAAGTGTACAGTTAGCGAAAAAAAATGTTAAAATACCAAAAAAAAATTATTTATATCAATCGATCCTATTTCATGTAGGGATCAAAAGGCTCTATGGGATCATTTAAGGTATAAGTACTAGAAATGACAGAAATTGCCAAAAACTTTTCCCATACATTTTGTACGGAAAAACGATTAATCAACTCAAAATATTCTTTGTTGTCAAACGGTCCTATTTCTTAATGTGATCAAAAGTCTCTTTGAGGCCAAGTGGAGTTTGAGTACAGAAAGTACGGTAAGTCACAAAACCGGGCTTACACAATTTATCTTATGCCTGCTGCATAAACTGCTTGCGAGTAAACGCTTCGCTTGTGTTCGCCCCTAGCTCGCTTCCCCCCATTCCCCTTTCATCCCCATTTTCTAAGTTCCTGCGCAACTTTTTTTATTTTTCTTAATGTAAGAACCTTCTCCTGACTCCTCCTCATTTTTATATAGATCATAAAATTTTCTAAAACTTAATTCACAGATTTCCTTATTTAATTAATTTTAATTAAAACTCAAAGATATGTATTAGTTGAACGTCCTTTAAACAAATACTATGTGGGTTCCGACCTCCTGCTTGGACAAACGTACTCACATCATTATTATTAAAACTTATGACCTGTCGGTGTATTTGTGGTTATCTCAGCAGGCAATACATTTGAATATACGTAATTTACAATAAAAATACTGACAAAACAATTTTAAATTACAAAGCTACACTGACTTTGAAATCACGTTAAAATTATTACAACTATCAGAAGTGAAATTTATTCTTGAAATTTACCTATTTATAAAAAAAAGTATTATGGAAATCGGTTCGTTCTTACGAAGATTACGTGTAACACAAATAAATAATAATTCTGTTTTATGAAATCGCTCAAAACAATTAAATTGAAAACATTTTTAAAATAAAACTATCTTTTCGAATTTTTCGCGGATTTATTTTGATTTTTGGTTCCTGACGTTTCGAATGTTTTACAGCAGTCATGGTTACGGGAGAGACTAAAGTGTTAGATGTCTCAAAAGCATTATTTAGTTGTTACAGACAGCCTACCCACAAAATAACAAAATGAATTCCAAAAAATACAAAAATCAATTCAAAAGATTATTGGAATCTGATTTATCTATTTAAAATGTCAAATATTCGCGTAAATCTTAGAAAGTATTAAATTGAAAACTTTTTAAATGAGTACACGAGTATGAGAAAGTCGTCTTCTATCTAACATTTAATAGTACTTAATAATTACAAGTTATAAAAGTAAGTTTTTTGTTGAATTTCATTAAAACAGAACATAATTAAAGAGAAAAGTAACTGAAGTGTAACAACAAGTGGAGTTATAAAACAAAGTGGAAAGAGGACTTAACCTAATAACATCACAACTATGGAGGACTTTATCGGCTTGTAGCAAAATATATTATCTGATACCAGTATCTTATTTGTTAAGTTATTTTTCTGTTATATTTCGTTATCATATATTTGATTTTGAGAAAGAGACAAAAACTAGATAGAAAGAGAGAATAGATTTTTTTATTCCTACAGTAGGCGTGTGTTAATTAATTTATATACATATTTACATATAAATTATGTCCAATTCATATCGATAGTACGGAAACCCACAGAAAGGGCCGTTCATTATACTATATTATCTATACATATAATAAAATAAAATTAAATTATTAATCATTAAATATTTTTTTGAAAAATCTTATTCAAATAGTCATTACTATCGAAACAGAGGCTGAATCTATAGTTTTTAGAATTTTTGTCTGTCTGTCTGTCTGTCTGTCTGTTCCCGTATCACGTGAAAACTGCTGAAAAGATTTTAATGAAATTTGGTATGGTGGTAGCTGGCTATTCGGGTCAACATATAGAGTACTTTTTACCGCGCGAAAATATCTCATTTCTGAGAAAAAATACAAAAACCGCAATGTAAGAGTAATATGAAAAACCTAAGAATTTGGTTTTTAGTCACCTGAATGCGGGCAGAGTCGCGGGCAATGCTAGATAATTATAAGTTATAAACTATGTTTAAATTTTGAAACACTTTAAAAAAAATATGCTTCACTTATGACTTTATATCTATGGAAATAAATCTTGAAAATCGATTTTAACCTATTTCTAACTGTGTCGTCTTGAAATCTAGATGACAACACAATAGTTTGATATAAATCAGCTGATCTAATTTTGAACTCGTAGATTTCTGAAACTATTTGTCCGATTTGAAATATTCATATTGCATTTATACCCTACTAGCGACTCACCCTCGCTCCGCTCGGCCTCGTTCCGTGGTATGTTTTAACGGTTAGTTTAGATTTCTCAGAAATAAGATATTTTCCTGCAGTAAGAAGTATCCTATATATCATCATACAAAATTTCATCAAAATCTGTCCAGTGGTTTTTTCGTGATGCGTTTCCAGACAGACATACAAAGAGACAGACAAAAATTATAAAAACTGTAGACTTGCCTTCTGTATCGATAATAATGACTATTTCTATAAGATTTTCCAATTAATATTTAATGTAAAGTTTTGACTCAGAATTTTATTATACGTATAAACTAGCTGGCAGAACATTCTCAGGCAGATAAACTCACTAAAGTTTCATCAATATGGGATGAATGGTTTAGAAACGTATAGGGACAAACATTATAAAATAACTTATCATTTTTATTTATATACATTTATTGTGGTTATAGTTATAAACTTTAAGCTATCAAACATTGCGTTACAAAAACGGAGCAATAATTTTATACATGAACTAGCGTTTCGTGGTCATTTACACTATGAATAGTTATTTCTATAATTTTACTTTAAAGATTATTTTTTTTATGAGATTCAGTGACAAACGAGCAGACAGACTACCTGATGGAAAGCAGTACCTGTCGCCCATAATACCTATGGTTCATGCATTTAGGTTGTAAGTAGCAAAAATACAGAACCACAGGTGCGTTGTCACTGTGAGGACTAAGATGATATGCCTCTTGCTTGTAATTGCGCTGGCTACCTTATCAATTAATTTCAAATTTGTATAATTCTTTCTTAGATTTCGTGATTAATCTATACATATAATTAAATTGTAACTGATCGTTTGTACATGGAAAATATTTAAGAAAAACTATCATTGGGGATCTTTATTAACGTGATAGAACCCAAAACAATGATTTTTAGTTTTTTGTCTGTTTGTCGGTTTGTCTGTTTGTCTGTGCGTTTGTAAGCGCTTATCTTAGAAACGGCTCAACCGATTTGGATGTGGTTTTCATTAATGTATTGTGGTAAGCTTCACTTAACATTTAGTATTTGTTTTATTTCAATCGGTTCCTAAATAAAAAAGTTATGTTAATTTAAAGAATTATCTCGCCGCGAACCCGAGCGAAGCGAGGGTGAGTCGTTAGTGAGTGATGTGCTTTTCTATAAATAAATTACACAAACACGCCCACGGTCAAGAAATAGTGAGATAAAAAATGAAGTTTGGTTTGAGGCTACATTTTATGTTAAAATTAATAAATTCTCTGTAATAAGAAAAGAAGCACTGTAAGGGTAAGAAAAAAGTGTATATAACAACAGCAGGCTGTATGGAACCATCGAGATTTTAATTAAAACCTTTAAAGCTGCAATTCATAAATAGATGGAAACTAGCCTCTCTTTTACAATGTTCTGGTAAATATTTTCTATTGAACATTAAAAATTTAATGCGCTTTTATGAAAGTTAATATTAATTAAGTTTTTATACAAATAAAAATAGTTTTAAAGTCACCAAAACCAGTATTAGAGTTATAATACAATATAATACCAAGTGTTTTTTCTTACCAAGCCAGACTAGACCAAGCTTAGACTATTCGTCTTGTTACTAAAGTAAAATACCAGGTCGAACTAAGTATTGTATTTTTTTTTATTATCATTATACGTATTATCTGAGTATCTCGAAATAATTTATGGAATACAATAATGTCCTCTTGACTGGTGTCGGCTTTGGCAGCCATTCTCACTGAAACTAGTCATCTGCGCAGGAGATATTATAGTGCACAAGTATGCGCGCCAACACTATGTGCGCTTTATATTTCTTTTACTCTTAAAGTTTGAAAAGACGATACATCGGTAACACAGGTAAGAGATTCAACTCAGGACTACTACGAAGCACGAGGGTATTCCACCGCCAACTTCCCAATTTCGGGCTGCTACTTAAAATTTATTAACAGAAATACTACATCCAGGACTTGAAACTGTATATGCTAAACACTAGACCACTGAAGCAGTTAAATATACATAAAATACTAGCGGTCCCGACAGACGTTGTCCTGTCCGAATTCTCGGGCTCTCACCATATTCAGTATTCATTTTAGTCTTCAAATAAAATCCTAAAACCCGAATGTAGCGCCACCTACCAGGTCCAGTTGTGAACCTAAACCATCCACTTAAACACACAAAAAAATCATTAAAATCCAGCCGTTTAGGAGGAGTTCAGTGACTTACACACGTACAGAAGAATTATATATATAAAGATATTACATTAAATGTATGTAAAAAAGTATTTTCTTGATATTACAAGTTCTGGTGTGAAATATACTTGGACTATATCACTATACACGGTCAAAGCATTGACGTTCGAAACCTTCAAAGCCAGCTGTATTTTGTAAAATTTTATATAAATGTAAATTTTATTAACATTAATATAGCAAATTAATTAATCGCTTATTATAGATTACGACTTTGATCTATATTTATAATATACGTATGTTCTGTGATCGCTCGAATGAATGTTCATTAATTTTACTTTATTTCATTTTTGATAAAATAAATTTAATTTACCTGACTTCTCCAAAAGGAAGGTCATGTTTATGTCGTGTATATATAGATTAGTACCTGGGCGACCGAGCTTCGCTCGGAGTTCTTGAAAGATTGTATATTTTACATTAAGTGACTAAGTGTTACTGAGAAAGTTGTATAGATGTCGCGATAAGAACAATTCTCTTTTTAATTTGGCTTAAAAATAATTTTACATTAAGTGACTAAGTGTTACTGACATAGTTGTATAGATGTCGCGATTAAATTTTGCGTAGAATAATGCATAAGAAAAACGCATGAAAACTCGAAAACACGCGTTTTCCCAGACATGTGACTAATCTAGATCAATTTTTCGCCCCCGAAAGCCCCCATATACCAAATTTCAGCAAAATCGTTAGAGCCGTTTCTGAGATCACAGGTATAAATAAATAAATAAAGATATAAATATACAAGAATTGCTCGTTTAAATATATAAGATGTATGTATTCACTATTCAGCTCGTTGCGATGTTTTCTTTCACCGTAAGACAAGTGGTAATCATGTTGGAAATGATTCGCACATAAAAATATCAGAGGTGTGAGACCTGGGTTTTGAACTTGCTTCACTTGGTTTAGCAAGCGAGCGCGTTATCACTGGGCTACAACTGCCTATTTATTATGTATATATATAAAAATCAATTTTGTTCATTAGTCTCGGTCTAGTCTAGTCATTAAAAACGGCTGGACGGATTTGAATAATTCTTTTTTAATTTTGTTGGGAAAATATCAGGGGTGGTTTAAGTATAAAAAAATATGGAAAACCCATAAGAACAGCTGGAAAATCGAAAAGTTCAGAACTTCGGATTACTTTCAATAGATGGCGTTAGTGGCGGACCTATCATCAGCTATAACTGCGTCAAGTTTAAGTTAGAAAAAATTAAATAAATAACATATAGTCTATTTATTCCATACTAACCGTTAAAACCCAATATCCCATACCTATGGATGAACCCAAGCGAAGCGAGGGTCGCTAGTTATGTATATTTATTTACTTGGCTACATTTTTAGTCTTAACCTCTTGACGAAGTTCAACATTATATAATGCAAGCTAACATTTAAATGGCGTCTGCGAATTCTAATAGAGATAAGAAATGGAATATTTTGAATTATTATTTTCTCTCTTTTTGCTTATCATTGTTTTACATATGCGATGTTTATAAATTATACTATTAATATTTTAAAAAAATAATAACTTCGTATATATTTACTTACTTATTTCAGAAACCTATGTATGCTATACTGCAAACATACCTGAAATAAAAAGAAAAAATTATTAAAATTTTTTTTTTGTTTAGTGGTCTACAAATCAAATGACAAACAAAAATTAATACAAGAGATTGCATTTTTCTAGATCTAGACACAGAATGCAATATAAAATAATATTTAAACACTAAAATATTAAATACCACTTTGTATTTGTATAACAAATACAATGTCTGTCATATTATAAGAATCGATCCGATACACAGACTAGATAATAACCACTACAAAAAGCAAGTACAAAAGAAATAAATCTCTTATATCACACTTTTGTATACAAATAAATATCATAAATACGTTTTTTCAATAATTTTCCTGAGGATAAACCCAAAAATTACAAAACTATTTTAACCGATACGCTGTGATCCCTTCAATAAACTTTATTATTATCTGCCCTTGCCTCATTGGCACATAGGTATGAGGTGGGATCGTAAAATACGCAATTTGTCAAAAGGGACATAAAAAATATAATTTGCTCGTCCGATCTGGTAAAAGATCCAAGAACGTTACACACGGGGTGATTTTTGCTGTATTTATTCACACTACTATTTTAAATGTGAAAGTTTGTACGTTTGTTTGTTTGTGTATACAAATAAACGATCTAGACTAGTGTTAGTGATAAAATTATCCGTAAGGTGGCGCTGGTCGTTTGTGAAAAAATGAATAAATACATTTATACTGTCAAAAAAACTAAAAAGTACTCAAGCGAGGGCAAGTCACATATATAACTTATAAATATTCCATTGATCATTATAGACGATCAGTTAGTACAATTGTTATATCTAATAATGCCCACGTAACTCTTAAAATAGAAGGGGAATTGAGAACTAAAGAAATTTAAGACACATTCTTAAATCTATGTTATTCTTATTTTAGTATATTATAATTAGCATTTTTCTAATATTTAGTATTCATGTGGTAGGATTTTTTAGTATGATTTCATTAATTAAATTAAATTTTAAAACCTGAAACGCAATCGAATAGCATAGAGATATAAAGAAAGGACTATATTTGGAATATCGTGCTTCCATAGAAAGTAGGAACTTTAACGGCTATTAGAAATCAAATGTTTATTTTATTACTAGCGACTTTGCTTGGGAGCGTCCCTAATTGTCTTTTGTGCCTTTTGGATAATTTTAGTATTTTCAGTAGTCTATGTTACTCAAGATGGTTAAGAGAAATTTTATCGAAATCTGTCCAGCAAATCTAGCGTGAAGGACAATACCCATACAAATTTTCGCATCTGTTTATATTAGTTACGTAAAAACATTTTTTTAAATAAAGAATGCTAAATATTTTCACATAGTGTGTTCGTATCACACGTCTTAAGACCGTCGCCGCGCGACTGACCAATAAAATGTGCCGATTTTGTTTTAATTTGTCCACTTATAAAGATATTATTAACAAAATTTTGTGGTTTTAGTGAATGTTTATTTACAATAGTATGATTATACATATCTATACTACTATTATAAACCTGAGAGTTTGTTTGTTTGTTTGGTTGAACTCGCTAATCTCAGGAATTACTGATCCAATTTGAAAAAATCTTTTTGCATTTGATAGCCCGTTAACTGAGGAAGTCTATAGACTATATATCATCCCGGAAAAGTTATCGGGTGCCGTGGAATAGATTAGTTTTTGTCTAGGGACGATCCCGCAGCGAAGCGAGGGTGAGTCGCTAGTAAAGAAGTATAAAAACAAAAAATATGAAAGCACTGGTGAAAAACGAAAACAAATCTATCCCACGGGAACCGTACATTTTTCCGGGATAAAAAGTATATGTATGCTATACCAGACTATAATCTATTTCTGTGGCAAATTTCATCCAGATCCACTCAGCCGTTCTGGCGTAATTGAGTAACAAACATCCAAACATCCATTTAATCTTTCACATTTATAATATTAGTAAGATAGTAAGATGGTTTTCGTAAAAATAATAAATTGTAAATTTTTTACAAAGTTCACTAATAAGTTTATTGGCACAAAATAGTGTGGAAAATAGTAAGGATTTGCACACCATTGTAAAAGACACATGTCATAGAAGAAAGGCAGAGGTAGCCCAGTGGTAACGCGCTCGCTTCGGAAACCGAGTGAAGCGGGTTCAAATCCCAGATCTCGCACCTGTGATATTTTCATATGCGAATCATTTCTAACTTGATTACCACTTGCCTTACGGTGAAGGAAAACATCGTGAGGAAACCTGCATGTCTGAGAGAACCTAGCAAGTTTTCGAAAGACATGTGAAGTCCGCCAATTCGCACTTGGGCAGCGTGGTGGACTATGGCCTAATCCCCCTCGTATTGAAGGGAGGCCCGTGCCCAGCAGTGGGACGTTAAAAAGGGCTGAATACATAGAAGAAAAGGCAATGATTATATTTTCTAATTTCTACGTAGAACGGATCTTTATGACTGGTTAAAACATAAGTGAAATTGGGTACTGCTATCTAAAATAAGATATATTCATTCCAATTCTTTGTTTTGCAGCTCTTAGACGTGGCAATGAACACAGTTTACTTTGTCAATGTCCTTTACAATAGAGATGACATTAGCTATATTCGAGATATTTATAAAATATAGATAGTATTCACACTAATTATATAGATACATTCACTTTGCTCGGGTTCGTCCGTAGGTTGCTTCCCCGTACAAACTTTCATCTCAATTTTTGATTTCATGGATAAAAATGGGATCATTTTCGGGATAAAGACTATCCTATATCCTTCGCAGGGTCTCAAACTATCTTCTTACCAAATTTATTTAAATCCGTTCAGTAGTTTAAGTAATCGGTACAAACAAACAAACAAAAAATCTTTTCTCTTAAAGTTTGTGATTTTGTTTGTATGGACAAATTTAAAATTCGCTGAACCGATTTAGATGAAATTTGGTATGAAAATAATATGACATCCTGGGAAGGACATAGGATAGTTTTCATCCCGGAAATCATTCTTTAAAGAGGTGTAAAGAGGGATGAAATTTTTTATGTGGAAATAATCATTTCTCAAGTAAGGGATATAAAATTCATCATATCTATGTATATATCAATATAGTCTATCTATTCTATAGTAAAAGTTAAAGCGTAGGTACCTAGGGACGAATCTGAGCGAAGCAAGGGTGAGCCCCTAATAATTTATAAAATAATATGTTTACTAACTTAAACACAAATAAAATGAACCAAGTGCAGAGTTAAAATAAACGCGAGTCAATAAAGAATTTAATAAATGAAGTTAAAATATAAATATGATCTACTAATATAGATCTGTGTAACCGTAATAACTAATCTTCATCTCCAGCAACAAAAATATAGGACATTCATATAAACTTACGATAGCGTTTAGGTCCACTTAGTTTGACCCTTTCGCCGAATCCGTTTTTTCGCCAAATCAAAATTATTAGCTAACGTCTCCTATGTATAAACTATCTACCTGCCATATTTCAGTTTCATAGGGTAAGATTTTATGTTAAGTCAGTGAACGAATTCTCTTTTGCTTTTATATATTAATAATAATATATACAATATAGTGACTCTACTTGCTATGCCAGCGGTCGCGGGTTCAAGTCCCGCTGGTAAATTCATTCGTGTGATGAGCACGAATGTTTGTACTTCAGTCATAGGTTTTTATATTTATAATATGTATGTATCTAAAGTTATATATGTGTAGTGTATCAACTATCTGGTATCCATAACACAAAACTCGTAGCTTACGATGGAACTAGATGGTGTTGTGTGTTAGTGTTTATTTATTATTACTTAATTTCTATACGTAAAGCATTTTTATGACACTTTATGCTTCAACACATGGAGTATACTCCTTCTTAGGGTTCCGTATCCGAAGGGTGTCAAGGGGATCCTATTACTAAACCTCCGCTACCGTCCGTCTGTCCATCCATTTGTCTGTCAGTGTATATCACATGAACCGTCATAGGTAGAGAGTTTAAATTTTCACTCAGTGTGTATTTCTATTGCAGGTAGAACAAAAAATAATAAAAGACCAAGATGGCTAATTTCAAAATGGCCGCCATGCAAATTAAAAATAACTATTAGTACATAGTGTGAAATCTAACACAGGAGATAACACATGTCAAAAAGTGGAAGGAGTGAACATTAAAATTCTATCACGCCAATTTCTAAGTCGTGTTTTTCTTATATTTGTAAATTTTTGTTAATATTTAATAAGAAAAACACGTTCCTCAAGTGAATTTCAACATGGTGGCACCAATAAATAATTCGTTTTGAAACTTTATTGCTACGGTACGGTTTCCATCCATACATCATGTGTCATACATTAAACATGAGATGCTGATATATTCATTAAATTTTAAAATAAATTAGTAGCAAATTGATAGCGACGTCGCTAATCGACCAATGGTGAAACTGTATATTGCTTTATTTTAAAAACGTAAAGTACAATTTGTTGGCAGTCAGGTGTCCCAACAACACCATAAAAGCCATAAATAAATATATTATTATTTTGTAGAGTTATTTTTGGATGGTTATTAGAGTTTTAGAATATATTATTACAATACAGTGAAACTAACTTTTGCCTTCTATCTAATATGTTTATTTAAAGATTCAATTATCGTTCCCAAAAAAGGGTACAAAATTAAAAAAGATTTTTTTCAAGCGTTACTGGTAGTTCCATTTCAACAACAATAATTCTGCAGATCTGGAGGCACTGGGTTCGAGTCCGTTTCTGGCCAAGAATAATAACTCGAGTTTTCTGTCAAGAAATACTCGAAGCTGCCCGGAGTTCGAAAGTTGGCGGTGTTTTACCTCCGCGTCTCGGAGATCTGAGAAGTAAAGCCGATCCTACGCCTACGTCTGCTTCCCACCAGAATTTGAAGGCAAAAGGTATAACTAGAGTGTACTTGTATTTGCGCTCGCTCTTGTGAATTACAATGTCTCCTACGCAGTTGGCCAGTCTCAGTGAGATTGGCCGCAGTAACCGAAATCATTGACATTATTAGACCTCAAAGTTATTAAAGAGAAATCAAAAATGACTAAAAGGAATTTAATAATTCTTCATATGACTAATGGTTGTATTGACTATGCTCATATATCAATAAATGCCTGCCTTTGCCTCGGTGTAGTGGCTGGCATGTACGGCTGCACATCGAGAGGTCCTGAGTTCGAGTCCCGGGTCGGGCCATATTTAGTTATTGAGGTTTCTGTTAAGATATTCAAAGTAACAACCAGGAGCTGGGAAGTTGGCGATGTTTCACCCCCGTGCCTCGGAGAGCACGTAAAGCCGTCGGTCCTGCGTCTTAACTATTACTGATCGTATCGAGTATTCGTCCCACCGGAGTATGAGAGTGACAGGAATATAGAGTGTACTTGTGTCTATGCGCATACTTGTGAACTGTGATATCTCTTGAGCAGATGGCCAGTCTCAATGAGATTGACCGCCGTGGCCGAAATCGGTCGGAAGGACAATATTATTATATCAATAAGTTAGCAGTTTAACCTGTCGAGAGTCCCAGGCACACCGGTGTGCTAGTTAACAATTGATTTCTTAGAAATTAATCGGGAGGTGTTTTGCTTTTAAATAATACGTTTATTAAAGAGTATATAAAGTCCTCCTGACCGATTCCGGCCACGGCGGCTAATCTCAAAATCTTAAAGAGTATATAAGTAGTACATATGTATATAGTTCAAAGTAAGCAAATATCTTTTAGTTAGCTATTAAAATATATAAGTAATAGATAATCTTGTAATAAAATTTTAAAAGTCCGTTTTAATCTACTTTTAATTGTCGTATCCCATCCCATGCAGTGGTAGCCCAGAGGTAATGCACTCGCTTGAGAAACCGAGTGAAGGGGGATTCAAATCCCGGGTCTCGCACCTCCGATATTTTCGTGTGCGATTCATTTCTAACATGATTACCACTTGCCTTACGGTGAAGGAAAACATCGTGAGGAAACCTGCATGTCTGAGAGAACCTTGCAAGTTTTCGAAAGACATGTGGAGTCCACCAACCCGCATTTGGCCAGCGTAGTGGACTATGGCCTGATCCCCCTGATATTAAATGGAGGCCCGTGCCCAGCAGAGGGACGTTAAAAAAAAGGGCTGAATACAATTGTCGTATCGATTTGAAATATACACGACAATACAATAATGTGACACCATAAGGCTGTTCTGATGTTTATGATGAAAATAATAGTTTTCAAGCGATTTTAAAATTGGTACCTGTTTAATTAAAAGTAATCTATACTAATATTATAAAGCGGAAAGATTTGATTATTTATTTGTTTATTTGCATCGAATAGGCTCCGAAACTTCTGAACCGATTAAGATGAAATTTGGTAAGAAGATAGTTTGAGACTCTGGGAAGGATATAGGATAGTTTTTATCCCGGAAATGATCTTAAGGGGGTAAAAATATGGATGAAAGTTTGTATGAGGAAGCAAGCTAGGGACGAACCCGAGCGAAGCGAGCTAGTTTTATATAAATACAACTTTTTCAATTTCTACAGATTCTCCTAATTTTTT
Organism: Argynnis bischoffii washingtonia; assembly: GCA_033884665.1. Taxonomy (NCBI): domain Eukaryota; kingdom Metazoa; phylum Arthropoda; class Insecta; order Lepidoptera; family Nymphalidae; genus Argynnis; species Argynnis bischoffii. Next base: position 1,342,544 of record CM066629.1, on the reverse strand, counting down.
GACATATTTCAGTTTTCCCTCTGAAAACCATATTCAAACTATCCGTAAGCCAAATCAGTCCAGCTCAAGATCCCAGATGATGCGCTCACCAATGAACAGTATTTAACTTTTATTATATTACTAGCGACTCACGCTCGCTTCGCTCGCGTTCGTCTAGATACGTTTTCCCGGTTAGCTATGTTTAGGTATACATAAATAGTAGCTTGCTACTCCTAAGATATTCATTTAAATTATATATTATATAGCGATTTACCCTCGTTTCGCTCGGGTGCGTAGGCCGTACGCGGATTTCGTTCATAATTTCAGGGTTTCAATTTTTTTTGCGGAACCCTGATTCTTTTTCTAAAATAAAAGTAGCCTAAGTTACTCCCTATAACATCAGCTATTTGCCATTGAAAGTCCCGTCAAAATCGCTTCAGCCGTTCCGGAGATTAGCCGGAACAAACAGGCAGACAGACATAAATTGTAAAAAATGGTGTTTTGGTATATGTACCGCGTATACATCCATATGCATTTAGTAAAAAACGGTTATTTTAATATTACAAACAGACAATTTTATTTATCTGTATAGATGATATGATATTCATGCTAGAAAACCTATAGAAGAAAAAGAGGGAAAAATAAAAGAACAACGTAGAAGAAGAGTGTTATTACACTATACGTGTAAACATTTGTTGTAAATCTAACTTTTTTTATCAATTAAGAAACACATTTAACAAACATATTACTTATCTGTTAAACATTGCATACAAACAAAAATCTACCTTAAATCTTATAGAATATAGTCGTAAATCCACTATATAGCATAACAGGTCGTTAGAAGACTTAAAGCGCATGTTTTAAGCAATTCATAAAATTAATTCGTCGTAGAAAGTCCAATATTTACGGGTGTAAGGGCAAAGTAGATTGAAAATGGTAATGTTATAGTTTTTTATTTCTGAATTAGTGTCTCGCTTTGGAACAAGCTTTCATATTTAAGAACATATGTACACAAGTAGCTATTGCCCGCGGATTCGCTCGCATTTTCATTTCTATTATATCCATTCTGTATATCTACTTAATCTCACTGATGATTGATATTATAAATGACGAAATCTAGTAATAGATAAATCTATATAAATATTATAAAGCTGAAGAGTTTGTTTGTTTGTTTGCTTGTTTGGTTGAACGCGCTAATCTCAGAAACTACTAATCCGATTTGAAAAATTCTTTTTGCATTTGATAGCCTGTTAACTGAGAAAGGCTATAGGCTATATATCATCCCGGAAAAGTGTACGGTTCCCGTAGAATAGATTTGTTTTTGTCTAGGGACGAACCCGAAGCGAAGCGAGGATGAGTCGCTAGTAAGAAATAAATGATCATTACTTCTTGAAACACGTAATAGTTTAACAGATTTGTGTGTTTGGCATTGAAATAGCTTATATTATCTAGGGTACGTCCTAGATTAGCATATAGGGCCTGTATTGATATGCCTGCGAGTGAGGTCGCGGGCAATAACTAAATAAAAAAGCACAAGCTATGAGCACATATTTTTAATATATATGTTTGTATAATTTACATTATTTATTGGCTTATTAAGGCAATTGGTAGCCCAGTGGTAACGTGCTCACTTGGGAAATCGAGTGAAGCGGGTTCAAATCGATGATCGACAGATGTGGTTTAATGTTTTGTGTAGATATAGTTGGCTGTTTGGAGTATTTTTTCAACCGACTTTAAGAAGGAAGAGGTACACAATTCGACTGTATATTTTTGTATGTATGGTATGCAATTATCGCTTCGCTAATTATATATCGATTTTTCATATATATTTTTTTGTTTAATAAATTACTTAGATTATGTCTCAAGAGATATCCTGTGTAAATTTCAAAATAAATTCGTGGGATTAATATATATTAAATACTTTGACTAGTATTACTTACATAATCGTTATTAAAAGTTTGAGGAAAACATACATGAAAAGAATTTACCTAACTAAATATTAAAAACGAACTGTTTCCAATTTTTTTTTATTGATCATACTAACACTCGTCAATAGCTACTAAACAAAAGAAAAATAAAATCGGTTAATAAACAGATGATAAAAAGGAACTGAACTATTTTAGTATACAAAATCATATATTTATAGAATATCATCTACGGAAAGATTACAATCACTTACAATCGATTACATAGTTTAAACAAAAAGTCACTTCCCACTCTGTCCATATGTATGCTTAGATCTATAAAACTACTTAACGGATTTTGATGCGGTCTTTTAAATAGATAGAGTGATTCAAGAGGAAGGTTTATATGTATAATACATACATATTATAGTAGAGAAAAACCGAGAAATTTAAAGATTTGTATTTCATACTAACCGTTAAAACGTACCTAAGGACAAACCCGAGCGAAGCGAGGGTAAGTCGCATGTATTATATTTTTGTCAGACAATAACAACGGTTACCATGGCAACGTGGCAATGTCTTCTATCTCATCCTCTCGCCGGCTCATCGCATTCGTCGCATTTTCGTTTCATCGAGTTTCAAATCACAACGATTCTAAAAAAGTTTCACTTCAAAAATTCTAAATTAACACAGCACACTTAATTTGAAAGCTTTCAGCATTGTGAGTCTAATAATAGGCACTATCGATATCGATTTAATCGTTCGTTTTGTTCTGCAAAGAATAACGTGATAATTAACTGGCCCCGTTTGAGAGGAATCAGAGTATTTCGGAGGAGTATTTTTAATGATTATATCTGGCAAAAAGTTTGGGAGTTTAGTAACGTATCATGGGACAGGCCTATGTCCAGCAATGGGTGAAATAAGAATGATTATGACGATGATGATGGTGATCTGACAAAGTTATGAGTGATAAATTATTTTCTTAGATTTACGCGAATATTTGGCATCTATGCATATAATAAAATTGTAACTGATCGCTGCCTGTAAACTATTCTTGAGATCTTTATTAACGCAATAGAATTCACCACAAACTGAGCCAAATGTGTCGTCGTCTATAGTAGCACAAAGCCAAAGGGCTGTCAATTACAAGATTACTTATTTTTCTTACAAAACTAACTTCAAATCAACAAACATTGAAAAGATTTCTAAACACACATTTCCATAATAGTTGTATCAACACTGCCAAAGTTACTCTAGCCATGAAATGAATATTTTTCTGATTTGAAATTTCATCAAAACAACCCCTAAAGTTGGCAAGTTATTTACCCTTGACCCGACCGTTACGCGTAATGCCTTTTATCGGTACTTAGTATAATTGTAAAAGTTTTGACATGGCTCTGTCGACGTGCGTATACATAACGGAATAACAAACATGTTGTGAGTCGTAAGTTTTTATTTCACTTTTATATAAACGATGGAAATTTTACACGTTGAGTTTTAGTGAATTAAAATAAAGTATGTTTTTGAAGTTATACTTCTTTTGGCACGTTTGGAAAAAATTATGAGGGTAAAGTTTGTACCATGCGCGCGCACACCGACAGCCAGAAAGCGACATGATGAAGTTAGCTGCATTCTTATTACAAACAGAGAGTTGTGACATACGGGATGAAATATAGCTATTACTACTGGGATGAAATATAGCTATAACTATGTTACGCCAAAGAAGTATAACTGCTTACACACGTTTTTTTTTTGTAAACTGTCTATATCTAAATATAATTTTCAAGTAATCATTAAACTTGTACTTATTAGACTAAAAGATCCTTAGATTAAAACAATAAAATAAAAGGATTGTGTAGAATAAAGTTTTTTAAACCATAGTCCTGTTGTGCTTACAGTACTTGTATGTACAATAAGCAAAATAATATGTCGTTTTTTATTGAAAATCTCTTATTGGAAAAGTATAAAAATAATATTTAAAATCTTAAATATAATAAATAATTATGTTATTACATATTTATATATATTTTTTTTAATATTTTGTTTAGTTTTCTATAGGTACCCTAGGTGTAACTTATTTTCTTAGCTAAGCCTTAGGTGTAGAAAAAGAAACAAAATATGAAATAATATAACCTATAACTAGCAGCATTATTTTTTTCCTTTTACTTTTTAACAATAAAGGCACACCGGCTTCGCAATCACTTAAAAGAAATTAACCCACCCTTAGAGGTTTTATAATAAAATTTATATGAGAACTCTTTACCTTAAGAATACTACATTAAGAATAAATAAAATTGTGAAAATCGATACACAATTGGTGAAGATATCGTACCCACAAAAAATCTACAGACGAACGTGCTCCTTCGTAGATGGAGACCTTATAGAAATTTTCACACAAAAAAAAACAAAACAAATCCCACGGGAACCGTACATTTTTTCGGGATAAAAAATAGCCTGTGTGTCTGACATATGTATGAGCTATATTCATGTAAAGTTTTATTAAAATTCATTCAGTAGTTTTTGCGTGAAAGAGTAACAAACATCCATACATACATCCAGACATCCATACATTCTCACAAACTTTTGCATTTATAATATTAGTAGAGTTTATTTAAAAAACTGTTTTCATTTTGAAAAATCACACGCTTAGTTACGATCCTAAACATTCGAAAACTTCAGGCCTAATGTAATACTGTTTAAGTTGTTCACCCTTTAGCCGTCCTTCTTTATATTGATGGTTAGTGTAATTGTAAAAGTTTTGACATGGCGCCGTGTTGTCGTACACACGGGCTGTTAATTTGTAACCTTTTACGTATTTTTGACCAATTTTATACAGAGGTGTTCAATTTTGTGTTCCGTACCAGATGGGTGACAACGGAACCCTCCGCCTCCGCTGTCTGTCAGTCCGTCCGTCAGAAGGCTGTATCTTCATAAACCGTAATAGGTAGAGAATTAAAATTTTCATAGAGTATGTATTTCTATTGCCGCTATAGCAACAAGTAACAAAAAAAATATAAGAAATATTTTTTTAACGTTCGTAATCGATCATCGAAGTTAATATACTACATACATAGAGTAAAAGTCATATTAATAAAAAGCACGTGTACGATGGTACGGAACCCTTCGTGTGCGAAGTCGATTCAAACTTGACCGATTTTTATAAGCGAATATTATTGTCTTACGGTGAAGGAAAACGTGAGGAAACCTGCATGTCTGAGAGAACCTAGCAAATTTTCCCAGTAGCAATCTTCAATACAAGGGAGGCCGGGCCCAGCAGTAGGACTTACAAACCTCTGGGTAAGATAACAATATTTTTTGTGTAAGTTGCATGACTGTATGACTTTTTTAGCTTTAATTTACCGTGGTCGGTCTAAGCAAATGAAGTCGCGGGTAGAAGTTATAACTGCACTACGTATTGCTATGTTACTGCGTATAGGTCAATCCACTTAATGCAAATCTCATCTCATCTTATTTAGTCTTTTTAATCCCAAATTGATGGATGGATCCTAAATGGATCCAACCAAGTTCGGGATGGCAAGCTTCACATGTCTTTCGAAGACTCGGTATATTCTCTCAGACATGCAAGTTTCCTGACAATAATTTCCTTCACTTTCACAATGATGGTTATTTTGAAAATGATTGACACATAGAAATATTAGAGCCAGAATTTTAATTATTAATATTTTGGTATCCCGGATTTGAACTCGCTACACTTGGTTTTCAAAGCGAGCTCTTTACCACTAGACACTATAACATATTTAATTATTATCATTAAATATTATTAGTTTCAAATAAGCCAATATCAACTTGCAATCAAGTTTACAAATTGATTTCGCCTTGTTTTAGTTTAACACGTAATTATAACATAGACTTACTCATAAATTCTCACATAATCAAAATTCAAATCCAATCATTCGGCCGTTCCTATGAAACCTTTTGGCAATAACTTTTAATTGCCACTAAATGATTTATGGGCCTTCATTTACAGTAGCTAATTTATTGCGCTATACAATTAATAATAATGCAGTTTTCTGTACTAATGAAAAGCTATTTCCTTCTGTTTCCGTCAATACGTACTAGATATCTATCTAGTGAGTAGAGACTTAACCCTGGCTTTGCTTGGACTCGTTCTTAGGTGCCCTTTGTATTCATATTATACAAGAATTATTAGGCAGCGCCACTTATTGGTAATTATTTCTATACCACTTATTAGTAATTATCTTACCAGTGGTAGGACTCTGTCAAGCCTGAGGAGTCCGACTGGATGGGTACCACCCCCTTATCTAAGGTAGCCAGTGCAATTACAGGCAAGAGGCATATCATCTTAGTCCTCACAGTGACAACGCACCTGTGGTTCTGCATTTTTGTTACTTAAAACCTAAGTGCATGAACCGTAGGTGTTATGGGCGACAGGTACTGCTTTCCATCAGGTGGTCTGGCTGCTCATTTGTCACTGAATCGCATAAAAAAAATTTATGCTACCTTTATGCTACTAAATTTTATCCAAAATTACAACGTGAATCAGTAACAAACTCACATATCATCATCTATTCTAATATTATAAAGAGGTAAAGTTTGTGAGTTTGTGAGGTTGTAGGGGGTAAATTCTCGATCTACTAAACCGGTTTAGATAAAATTTAGTAATAAGATAGTTTTGAGACCCTGGGAAGGACATAGGATACTTTTTATCCTGGAAATCATCCCTAAAGGTGATGAAAATGGAGATGACAGTTTATATGAGGAATCAACTTAGGGAATGGCTAAGAATGCACCTGAGTGAAGTGAGAAGGAAGTCACTTTTACTCTTGTAATTATTGATTGATTGATTATTACAACACAACCATTCAGGCGTAGATTAAAAAAAATAATATACTTACAACATTGACCCCCTTACAATATTATCATAGATATGTTGTAGATTTTGATATCGAAGCCAACATAACCTGGTATGAGATCCCATAAATAGTGACTGTGTTAAAAAAAACACGTCCACAAACCAATCAAATTAGAATAATTAATAGCTATTTGAATAACTGCTCCAAAGTAATAGAATGCTCTATCAATCACTCGAATCGATTAAATATCGCATTTAAATCGATATATTAACATAATTAAACACTTTGTTTTTATTTGACTTTTTTGACAAATCTCCGGTTAACATATGTTATACTTTTAGTTTTTAATTCCGTTATACAAATACCATCATACGGATATATTCGTTTTCTACATAATATGAATATTTTTAATCTATACATGTAATAAAATTTTCACTGATTCGAATCTGTACATTAAATATTTTTTGGAAAATCTTATTGAAATAGTCATTACTATCGATACAGAGGCCGCACCCAAGCGAAACGAAGCTAAGATTAGCATGATAAAAACCGACTTCCAGGCACTAAAAAGTAAAAAATAACTAAACGGGGGTTTTCATTTAGAATAGATACTTAATCAGATTTTTTCGAAGTCGGTGTGCTTTGATTTGTATTGGCTGGCACCGACTTCGAAAAAATCTGATTAAGTATCTATTCTAAATGAAAACCCCCGTTTAGTTATTTTTTACTTTTTAGTGCCTGGAAGTCGGTTTTTATTTTTTTTTTAAAAAGTTTTTATTTTTCCATTTTTAGTGTAGACATATCATCAATACAAATTAATCAAGCCCAAACACCAGGTAATTGCTGTAAATCGTTGAGGAGTTCCCTCAACTATCTTTCGGGTCCATCATCAGATCGACTCCAGACCATCATTAAATAGTAGTGCTTTAAAGTACCTAATGAAAATGTTAACAAACGCACTAGTCGCCGCTACAATTTTCGAAAGTTCCCCTCGATTTCTCTGGGATCCCATCATCAGATCCTGGTTTCCTTATCATGGTACCACTCTTGGGATATCTCCTTTCTAACAAAAAAAGAATTATCAAAATCGGTTTATAAACGACGAAAAAATGCCCGAACAAACATAAAAAAAAAAAAAAAAAAAACATATATACGGTCGAATTGAGAACCTCCTCCTTTTTTTGGAAGTCGGTTAATAAAAAGAGTGAACGTATTATATTTTCTATGTATGTATTGTATGTATTCAGCCCTTTTTTTTTAACGTCCCACTGCTGGGCACGGGCCTCCCTTCAATATGAGGGGAATCAGGCCATAGTCCACCACGCTGGCCAAGTGCGGATTGGCGGACTTCACATGTCTTTCGAAAACTATATTTTTTTTTTCAAATCATTTATTTTTAATTATAGAATAGATTATGGTTAATCCATATGTACTTGAAAGTTCCAAAAAAAAAGTCCAAAAAATATTTAATGTACAGATTCGACTCAGAATTTTATTATATGTATAGAAGATATAGGTACTTATAGTAGTAACGACTTAGACTCTCGCATCCTGCGGTTACATTTCTAGGTATCTAACAGTAGCCTATATGTATGTATGTGTAGTATGTATTTATAATAGTATTTCGATGTATGAAACATATGTACATATCTATACTAATATTATAAAGAGACAGAGTTTGTTTGTTTTTTGGTTTGTTTGAACGCGCTAATCTCAGGAACTACTAATCCGATTTGAAAAATTCGTTTTACATTAGATAGCCCGTTTATTGAGGAAGACTATAAGCTATATATCATCATGTTACTACCCAAGGGAGAGGAGCAGTTATCACAAATATCAACAAATTGGGCAGACTTCCATACATTATTCTATTATATCTTAAGTTTAAACGCGGGCGAAGCCGCATGTACTGCTAGTGTATATATATAAAACAGCTAACAAAAGCAAGTAAATTAAAACAAAACATAAAACCTTATTTCAGTTGAAGTATACCTTTGTTACCGACTTAATTAACATAACGTACAAATTTCAATTCTGTACAAGTATACCTAAACATTTGAACTACAAGACTACTACGGGTATGTACTACTACGTACTACTAGACATTATCATCACAATATTGCTTTCTAGAGCGTTCTAGTTGTTTATTGACTTGATGGGTGAGCGAGCATGTAATTACTGCACACATTACATCTTGGTACAGTGTGCACCCGTATAGCTTTCACATACTAGGCTGTTCCTTATTTACGTATATAATATAATGAACATAATGTAGCGATACTAGTAACGTATCCTTGCTTAGCCCTGGTTAATTTATAAATAAATAGATGTTTATTATGTCACTTTTGAGGTTTTTAACTCGTATTGCGCCCTTTTTAACGTCCTACTGCTGGGCAAAGGGTTCCCTTCAATACGTGTGGGGTCAGGCCATAGTCCAACACGCTGGCCAAGTACGGACTTCACATGTCTTTCGAATACTTGCTAGGTTCTGTCAGACATGCTAGTTTCCTCGCGAACCCTGTTTTCCTTCATCGTAAGACAAATGATAATCATGTTGGAAATACAATGCACATGAAAATATCAGAGACGCCAAACCCGGGATTTGAACACGCTTCGCTCGGTTTCCCAAGTTTATATTACCACTGGGCTACCTTTGCCTTTCAACTGTGATACAGGAAATGTTAAAATTGAAATTCTATGTATAAAAGTTTTACTATAACATATTTTCCCGTGGGAATGATATGTTTTCCCGCGGTAAAAAGCTTATGTCACTCTCTAACTCTATACAAGTGTTTTCGTAAAAAATCATGTCAATCTCAAGCTTCGTTTCAGCGTGATATAAAAGCAAACAAACAAACATGGAAACATTTATAATACTAGTATGGATTATAATGAGGAATATTTTTGAATAAACAATTTACTTGGAATATATTAAGGACTTCTTATTATACAGTAAAGACTTAAGTGGCATTTAAAAATAATTGTATTATTAAAATAAATCGACAAGTTTTAATTAATACAAGATAATAAATATTAAAGTGTTTCATATTAACATTATGCATTCATTTATAACAGATTACGGTTTTGCTTCGCTTTGTAGCTATTCTATAAGTAGTTTTAAGTACCTCTACAGCTCTTGTCGTGGTGGTGGTAGGGAGTGGGGGGAGTGGGGGGAGAGGGGGAGGCTAAATAGCGTCATGCAATTCAGTCGGGGGTGAAGCAAAAAGACACACTGGGAGGAAGCCCACTTCGGTGGTTGGTGCACCATGCGGGTTGCTCCTGGTACTTCTCCGAGAGCAGAGTGGACCGTGGGAACAACTCTATGGTAGTATAGTGTACTTCGGCAGGCCTGCCGTCGTCGGGACGTCGTGATTGAGCGCCCAAGCGATCCGATGATGTCCCATTAAGAAGGGGAAGGTTCATTGGGTTTCAGTGGCTTTACTGGCCAGTGAGTCCCACATAACCATTGCGCAAACCATACCCTAAGAAATTTATGTTGTGTATTACTCAGAAATTCTTTCAAAATATTATATAAATTTAAGCATTGAAATCAAAATCCATTTTAAATAATATATGGATAGCTTTTTATATTTATGATCTCTTCAACACTCTTATCTTCCCATAATGGTCGCAAGTTTGATGCCCAAGCGGACTGTTATGCTAATTTATAACCTACACGCAATGAGTTTCGGCAATAACACTTCACATGTTAATTTGATAAAGACAAAAACTGTGTAAGTTCGAATGTTGTAAAAGTTCATAGATTACTTCATCGAAAGGTTAAATTTTATAGGTAAATTTAAGGGAAATAAAAACTTTCTTGTTCACACGAAATAAGAATTCAAATAAGAAAACATTATGTTTTGGTTATATTTTGTTTGATTAATAAAATTTTAGATCCAATATAAAAGCACTCAATTGGCTTAAGTTTTTAAATTCAATGAAAAAATTGAACTTGTTGGGTTAGCCAGTCGCCTACTCGTTTTTAATTTCTGTCGATGATTTAGATTTTCTAAATATAAAATAACATATCTATACAGAAGTTTAACAAGAAAAAACATCAAATAATAACCTCAAATATAACCCAATAAAGCTATTTTAAAATTCAACCCCCAAGAGTGTCAGCGACTAAAGTTGTTATATGAAAAATGACCTTCTTCTCATTTAAATTACTTGAACTTTTGCATTATTGCTCTTCGACAACTTCAATAAATTATCAAGATATGGAAAATAAATTGTATCTTTACAAATATTACATGTTAATTGAAAAAGACAAATATTTTCTACGATCTACTTCTTATATAATACTTCTATTTTGGGTCTAACGACCTAAATTAAATAAAACTATCTTTTCGGATTTTTTCGCAGATTTATTTTGATTTTTGGTTCCCGACGTTTCGATTGCTTTACAGCAATCATGGCTGTCTGTAACAACTGTATAATGCCTTTAAGACATCTAACACCTTAGTCTCTCCCGTGACCATGATTGCTGTAAAGCAATCGAAACGTCGGGAACCAAAAATCAAAATAAATCCGCGAAAAAATCCGAAAAGATAGTTTTATTTAAATGTCTAATATTCGCGTAAATCTAAGAAAGTATAACCTAAATTAACTCAGAAAATGTGTAAAAAATGCCAAAAATGAAAAGTAGTTACACGCATCGCACCATGCGGGGGAGCTAAAGCGGAAGTAATGAACACGTCATTCACTTTCCGCCTATTTGAGCAATTCGTGTTAAGAGGTGATCTTAAAAGCCGCACTTTCATTTCATCAATGACGTTAATACGTATAAGACGTATAAGAAAATCTATAAGTATGGAGTCTGATAATTTTAAACTGATAGACAATTTTTATTTAAAAACTAGAGACTCACCCTCGCTTCGCTTGGGTTCGTCCCTAGTAACGATTTAACGTTTAGTATAGATTTCTTAAAGACGAGATATTTTCCTGCAGTAAAAAGTATCCTATATGTTGACCCGGATAACCAGCTATCATCATATCAAATCTATCCAGTGGTTTTCTCGTGATCCCGTCACAGACAGATATAAATAGACAGACCGACAGATAAACAGACAAAAATTCTAAAAACTATAGATTCAGCCTCTGTGTTGATAATAATGTCTACTTTAATAAGATTTTCCAAAAAATATTTAATATACAGATTCAGCTTAGTTAGAATTTTATTATATTATGTATAGATAGATATGTAATATCCATTCCAATTAAAAAAGCTTGACATGAATGAATGAATTGACGAATTTCTATATTATCTAACGATTTGGTCAAAACTTTGCTATATGCGCTTACTCATTTGCTTCAGCTGGGCGTATAACCAAGAAACATAACGCGAGGTGGTCCAATTCTATAGGCAGGTTATCATGCGGGTTGCTTTCTTCCATGGGTTGCGTATTTCTCTGATAGCAGAGTAAACAATGAGAACAACCCCATGGTTTTCGTGGCCGGCCTTGGCAGGCCTGCTGTCGAGGCATCGTGGTTGAGGGCATAAGCGATCCTGTGACACCCCATTAATACGGGGGAAGTTCCGTTGGATTTAAGTGGTTTTTTAGCCAGTGAGTCCCACATAACCACCTGTATTCAGATAGTATACGTAAATGCATTCCCTAACGTTAAAAAGGTGAATCGAGAGCGGTTCGATAATGAATAATAAATTAGGCATATAAATAAGTATTGAACCTATGACCCAAATTATAAAAACTACTAACACATCAAAAGAGATCATCGAAATCTCCTAACCAAAAAATCGAAAGCAAAATGAACAACGATCTATTGATTTAAGATTTATACAAAATTTATAAACCGTAAAAAACCAAACAGTGGAAAGTCCTAAACTAGAACGCCTAATGGAAAGCACAATAAACATAAATCGAGTCGGGAATCGATTACCAATATATTGAATGGTAAACAAAAAAAAACGACTTAATCTCAACGCGTAAACTGGCAAAGTGAAAAAATAAACGTCAATCCAAAGACGTTTGAACGAACTCTTATAAACATAGAGATGAAAAAGTACGAGAACGACACACGGCTATGAAGATTTTATTTCAAATATTTTTTTGGAAATTATTAAAACTTTTTTTTAAATAAATCAAGTTATATATATATATATATATATATATATATATATATATATATATATATATATATATATAATGTTAATATTCAATTATCTAAATATTTATTGCATGATTTGCATATGTCAAAAAGACTATTTCACACAAAAAAGGGAAAAGCTGCTTTTCCTTAAACAGATAGTAAAAAAATATAATATATAAGAAAACTATAAAGGATATTATCTATTTATTATAAAACTATTTCCAATTTTTTAACGATTTTTCTAAAAATATATGATTTAAAATGAAATTTAATAGCAAAATTTATAAAACCCTCAATCTGGTTTTTATGTCTGTATGTCACATTAATAGCTAAGTTACGAGTGTAAGCGTTGCCTCTAAATGCCTTATTTGGTTAACAGCAGTAGTTAGATAAATTAGAGATACCCGACTATTTGTTGTGGGAATCAAATCGTTTTTGAACTATTTCAATTCATACAATATTACTTAAGATATATAAATATTATATTTATTATAATAATATAATATATTAAGTTAAATATTGAATATTTTCTTGAAACTGCTCATCTGTGATAGAATTTCTTTGACTTGAGATACTCCTCTCTATATAGATATTTCTTATGGTTTGTCTCAATGAATGGACATTGGAAAGTATTAGACGAATTTCCTTAAGACTTTAGCGCAGGTTGATCTGAAGATAACACTTTTGCCTTATAGGTTATGTATCTATCTATATATAAAGTTTTTAGAATTTTTGTCTGTCTGTCTGTTACCGCATCACGCAAAAATCACTGGAAGGATTTTAATGAAATGTGGTATGATGAGAGCTGGTTATCTGGGTCAACATATAGGATACTTTTTATTGCGGGAAAATCTCATCTCTGAGAAATCTATACTAAACTTTAAAGCGTAAGTAGGGACGAACCCGTGCAGAGCGAGGGTGAGTCGCTAGTCTTCAATATTTGAATTCACGTCTCTATTGATGGCGCCGCAATTTACTTAAAAAGCAAAATTAATTGGATTTCTATTTTCAAAGAATAAACTTAAAATGTGTATAAAAATATTTTTCGCATAAACTTTAATCAAGGATGCCGTTGAGTTAATGGCATAAATAAGAAAAATGTCCGTACAAAACTACATTTAGTTTAACTTTTCCATTTTTTGCCCCCAAAAATTTGGATCATTACGAATATTTAAAAAAATAGCTAAACCGATATGTTCTGGGTGTCTCTGAAGGGTCGAATTCGAAATGAATTGATCCGACAGAGAACCAAAATTATCGTCATCGCCCATAGCCGGTCACATTTGTCGCAGAACTTTTGACCAATGGAGTAGACGGGTTCTAGCGTGAGGACCATCGTGGTGGAGACACGTAGTGTAGAACGCCCTCGATCTAGGTGGAATGATGATATACGTAAAGTGGCTGGTAGCGGTTGGATGCATAGAACTGAAGATCGAGCTCAGTAGCGTACCGTAGGAGAGGCCTATGTCCAGCAGTAGGCGAAAGAAGGCTGATTATGATGATGATGATGAAATCTATTCAGCCGTTCGTGTTTTCGGAAACGCTAAATCTTTATTACATTGTTTGCATGACTGGTTCAACTTATTATCCAGAAGTTCTATTCTTAGATGGTTTTGCAATGCCTTTCGGATCAGCTAATACTTAATATTTAAGTGATATTTTTTTTAAAACCTTCCCATCTCTTAACATGGTAGATGTTATATATATGATAGGAGATTGAAAATAGTTGTAATTTAATGGATTTTATCATCACATGCACACGTTTTAAGTTGTATATCAAGAAAATTAAGAAAATGAACTCAAAAAGATAGATAAAAATATATTTAAAAAGACTCGCAATTTTAATCAAGGGAGCCGTCAAAGTTTTGGGTTAATGTATACGTCCTACGTCAACTCAAAGAAAGTTAGTCAATGTTCGAAGTAAGCGTAAAAGTTAAAATTCTTATCTCACTTTATAAGTCCTCTAAGTATTATTTTTCAAGTACTAATCTCATGGTGACTTTGTTTTTATGACGACAGTTGGCATGAGTGAAGAGTGACTGGGCCTTACTAAAACTATTTATAAGGCAGGAAAATGAATTTTTTAATTATATATTCGACATGATTTTTACAAGCAATTTCAATTTTGAAATTTTATTAAATGTCAATATTGTAAGTCCATGAGGAAGCTTCCACCGGCTCACTACATATTATTATCTCGGTCCAGTTACTAGGACCATGTAATATTATATATTATGTAATAATAATAATCAAATTATTATATAATAGGTTTTAAATTTAGGTTACCTGGTTAGTATAGCAGCTAATATGTACAGTCATAGATTAGAAAATCTTAAGTTCGAGTCCCTTGTTGGGCCAAGTATGGATATTAGGTTTTTCTGTCAAACAATTTCCTATAAAGCTAATTTGGTCCCTTTTAAAATTATCATCCCTTCGAAATTTGAGATTGAGTAGAATACAACGAACTTATGTTTACGAACACACGTCTGTCGTCTTGTACTATAATATCTCCTGCGTAGGTTAGTCTTAATAAGATCGGGCGCTCCGTCTTAAATCGATCAGGGAAAGGGAAAGTTGGAGAAACACTTTAAAAAACGAACAGACGGATGCAACTGATCCCATAAGATTCCCATTAAATGACACCCTAAAATAACAATACTATAGAAGTAACCCCATTTAGTTTAACTAAAATGAAACTAACGAAAGTACTAACATAAGTTGTATCTCGGCGACCGAGCTTCGCTTAGCGTTTTTCGGAAGACATAAAAATTGCTTTTTTTTTCAGAAAAGTCACCTACATATATAGATAAACTCAAATAACAAAATCTTATCTAAATACAAAATTTAATCCAAATAGAGCTGTTTCCGAGATATGTATACGAAATAAATGTATGTATATATATTATACAGGAATTGCTCATTTAATATTACATGATTTTATATCACCCATTTCCAAGCATTCATTTGTGTGATGAGCACGAATGTTTATACTCGAGTCAAAGTTATATATGTGTAGTGTATCAACTATCCGGTATCCATAACACAAGCCTCGTAGCTTACCATGGAACTAGAAGGTGATGTGTGTTCATGTCCCATAATATTACTAAATATTATTATTATAAGGATGGAATACTTCTTTTAGAAATATGTGATGAAACTTGTTATGAAAAATCTAGGAACAGGTAAGATTTTAAACATATTTTATGTCTAAGCGGATAAAATCCCAATTTCAACATTGAACATAATGAATTATATAGATATCATTAATTATAAATAAATACAAGAATAATGAAGCGTAAAATATAGAAATGTTCGAAGTATTTAATAATTGAAATGATGAAAAATTTGCGACGTACGAATGAGCGGAGTTAGCATTTTAAGCGAACATTCCATCCCGGTTTCAAACTTTTACAATAAAAGTGCTAAGCGTTACGGTACAAGGTACAAGCTGTCAATGGTTATTACATTTCAAAAAAGCTTAGTGCAAAAATATATGATTAAGTATATCTATAAATATAAAAGGCAAAAGTAATTGACTGATGTATCAACGCACAGGCCAAACCCTTAAGGCTAGAAAATTTAAACTTCGCACGCATATTCCTCGTATGACGAATGCATCCACTAAGGAAGGGCTTTTAAAAATTCAACCCCCGAGGGGGTGAAATAGTTAATAAAAGTTTGTATGAAACTTTTTACTCCTTGGACATATCTGCATGAAATTTCGTAAGAATTGAGTACGGCAAAAGTAATGAGTGACGTATTTCAGCGTTTTCTAAAATTCAATCCCTAAGAGAGTAAAATAGGGGATGAAAGTTTGTATGAAACCTATTTTTTTTTATAGTTTTAGCGCGAGCGAAGCCGCAAATTTTGCTAGTGTAATAATATTACATCCAAGGACGATATAAGGATAAAATATATAGTTATGTTTTTCTTCGATTTTCTCTAATATGTAACATTTTACGGGGGAGACTGACTTCCCGTGACCTTGTTGCCGTATAGTATCGAAACTAAAAAGATACTTTCATTTGACATACTTTTTTTGGTAAACCAACTGACCCAACAGTTGCCCTGTACAAATTCCCATAAATATCTCCATAACTTGAGTTTTAGAATCAAAAATCCTAAATAAAATAGCGCGTTTAGTTTTTTCCGGGATTTCCCAATTCTTTTCGAGAAACGGACAGATGACTGATTTGAAAGTATTGGCCAACTAATTTCGATTCATTTTAATTTATATACGTACATTATTTTACATACAACGATTAATGGTTTTTTGATATATTTTTTATATAGGCATATTATTTTGCCTGCATCGCGCATACGAGTAGAATTTTAAATATGTATATCAAGCTGTATAGAATTACTAGATCGATTAAAAAACTTATCACGTTTTCTCGATATCTTTTATAAAAACTTAAAAACCCCAGTTTTTGAGCTACTTTCTTTTTCATATTTCACAACATCAGCGTTTTACCATGTTATATTATATTGTAGCTATATACAATAATCTAATGTATAAATTATCTTATGTCACGATGTTTGTAGTCGCACTCCTCCGAAACGGCTCGACCGATTTTAATAAAAAAAATGTTATACATTTGGTAGGTATCAGGATAGATCGTAAAGTATTTTTTACCCTCTTACCCTCACCGACCATTTTTAAAACACGATCTTAGTATTTTTGTATGAGCAACATTATATAAATACTGAGCGAGTCACTGTAAGAACATAAAGCTAAAGAGTTTTCTACTAAAGTTTAATTATAATATTATGAAAATAGCCTAAATCCTCGCTAACACTCAGACCATACGTTTATAAAACCTACATAACCCCTAATGTTGATAGACAGCTGCTATTTATATCGCACCGATATACATATACAATAAATATGTGTATACTTGCTTGCTGACGTAGGTTATTTCACTCCTGCTGTCGACCGCAACATCACATGTTACTGCAATAAAAAACCTTCGCACCTCATTTCATCCGAATTCTTAAACTACTACTGTTATTTTCAATTAAATCGCTAAAGTACCTTGTTATACTCTATCCTGTTAACTAACTTCATGTTAAAAGGGCAGTGATTTGGCGTTACTATCCACCCATAAAGACGTTACTATCCAACCCATATATGTATGTTATCACTATATAACCATACTTTATATTTATTTACTAACAAAAACATTAAAAATCTAATCAAATCCCAAATTGCCTTCTCGTTTGTTATCCTAACTGCATATATGTAAAAGAAAAATAAATCTATACTATTATTATAAAGAGGAAAGATTTTTTAGTTTGTTTGTACCAAATAAGCTCTGAAACTAGTGAACCGATTTACATGAAAGATAAGAAGACAGTTTTAGACCCTGGGAAGGATGTAGAATAGTTTTTATCCCGGAAATCATCCCTTAAGAAGATGAAAATGGGGATAAAAGTTTGTATTGGGAAGCAATCTAGGGACCCGAGCGAAATGAGTGTAAGTCGCTAGTTAACCAATAAACTAATAAACCAACAACCACCAATTTTAATGTATGTAAAGAAAACTCTGCTTCCTCTTACCAAATAGGCAATGTAAATCAAATAATATTACGAGATTTAATACATTTTCAATCATACTTCATCACTTACTGAGTAATAATCCTAATGAAATGATGAATTAGAAAAAACCAGACGTAATACGGATCGTACCTACATATTATTATTTGATTTAAAGCAAAAACGTAAAAAGGATACTTTATTCTGATAGAAGGTCATGCTTTATATCTCATAATATATAATATCAATTTACGATTACAGAATAAATATTTTTTAGTATATATAAATATTAGTTTTCATCTGTAGCTTTGCTCGCCTCTTATTTTGATAAAATAGCCCTTATCACTCAGAGATTTCAGCTTTCTATTAGATAAAGAAGTAATAAAATTAGTTCAATGCTTCCAGAGATTTTCCTACATATACAAACAGACAAACGAACAAGTTTTATCTCTAAGCGTAATAAATAATCCAATATATAAATATCTCGTGTCACAGTGTTTGTGGTCGCACTCTTGCGAAACGGCTCGACCGATTTTAATTTTTTTTTGTGTATTTGGTAGGTATGAGAATAGGTCGTATTTTTCACCCTCCTACCCCCACCCCCCATTTTATAAGTAACTAGGGGCGAACCCGAGCGGAGCGTGAGTGAGTCGCTAGTATAATATATTACCAAAATAAGGCCCAAAAACGGTCTAATAAAGCATCTTAGCAATATATTTTCTATTTAACATTAATATTTGGCACCCCAACAATTCCACACATTAATATGTCCTGAGGGATGTCAGATATTTGTTACAAAGCAATACATGTCTTCACCGTCTGTTCCAACAAACGAGCTCGGAACAATTAATAAAAGCTAACAGTTACAGGCTATTTGTAGGTTATATTATTGATTTTGAATAAGCTCAGTATTTTTGTGTCCTTTACTTACATAAAAAATGTATTGACAAGATTTTTTTAAATACAATGTTATATTTTAAATGAGTTTCTATAAAGTATTACACATATTTTGGTAGGTAACAGGTTTGATTTCATGTGCTTTTGCTTTAGCCTTTTTAATTCTCTTATTTTTTGTATGATAGAACAACTAGAGAATTTATTTAAAAGACTGTGGTAGTCCAGTAACGCGCTCGCTTGGAAAACCGAATGTGTGAACCATTTTCAACATGGTTTCCACTTACCTTATGGTGAAGGAAAATAATTTAAGTAAACCTGCGTGACTGAGAAAACCTTGTAAGTTTTTGAAAAACGATGTGAAGCACACGAACCCGCACTTGGCCACCGTGGACTATGTCCTGATCGCTTACGTATTTAAGGGCGGCCTGTACCCTACAGTGGGTCTTAAAAAAATGTCCAAATACTTTACCATAAGTAGCAACGTAAACGTTTTGACTTAGTTTGTAGCGACCCTACATGCTTTTTCAGCAGTCACGGGTTCGAGTCCCGCTGGGGGCATTCATTTGTGTGATGAGTTTGTATTCTAGTCATGAGTGTTTATATTTATTATATGTATGTATGTACGTATATAAAGTTTTATATGTGCAGTGTATCACAACCATTGCTATATCCATTTATTTTAAATTTATTTGATTTTAATATAAATGTATGATAAATAAACAAATATACTTATATAATATAAGAAAGAATAGATTAATAAAGGACAACAAAGAGAGCGTAGCTATATAGAAATTTCGGTATCATTACACTTTCCCAGATTGTTTTTGTTACTTTAATATATTCATGAAGTCCATGTCCTTCACGCCTTGTAGCCTTCACGTACATACCTGAAACAATAAAAACAAATGCCTTAGTTAATTTAGAATTTTAAAATAATTGTATTATTATCAATATTATTAAAAAAATATATTTTTTTATACATTTACACATATATTTGACGCTTTAAATAAAAGTTCTCGCACTTCTTGTTTTTATGAGTAAATACGGTCAGTAACAACTGATGAAACGTCTAAAACATTAGTCTCTCCCGTGACTATGATTGCTGTAAAGCATTTTAAATGTTGGGAACTAAAAATCAAAATAAATCAGCTAAAAACACATCTCATAATAGATAAAATAGTTAAAATATTGAGGATATTTTATATTAAATCAAACTTATACTTGTTTTTAATTTTTGATCCTTAAATACACTATCCAAAGTTGTTGTATATAGCACATATATAATATGTATAATGTACGAGTATAATATTGAAACCAAACATAAGGGTTTGCCTCAAACATATTTCATGTAGAGTACTCGCACTCGCCTAGAAAAGTAAAGCTGCAGAGTTAGATCTAAAAAGCCATTTTCTACCTCTCGTGTAGATACCCTCTAAATGTATCGGTTATATATTTTTTTGAAAAAATTAAAAATAAATACATTACTTCACGCTTGCCTGTACATTAACCAACCCTTTGATGTTTAACCGCAACCCTAACTGAACCTTTTAAGGGAGGTGTAATCGACCAGAAGAATTTGTAAGTAGCGTCTGTTTTATTTTTTAATCAAGTTATTTATAAAAGGTAGATTTAACTCAATGGTTATGCGATCGCTTGGGAAACCTGGTGAAGCGGGCTCAAATCTCGTGTCTCTGAAATTTTCATTTTTTTTTTTCAAGAATTTTAAACGTGATTACCTCTTAAATAAAACTGTTAAAACTTAAAAAAAAGGCTGTCTGTAACAACTATATAATACTTTTGAGACATCTGACACCTTAGTCTCTCCCGTGACCATGATTGCTGTAAAGCAATCGAAACGTCGGGAAACAAAAATCAAAATAAATCCGCGAAAAAATCCGAAAAGATAGTTTTATTTAAATGTCTAATATTCGCGTAAATCTAAGAAAGTATTATGTGATTACCTCTTGTCTTAAGGTGAACGGAAACATTAGGAAACCTGCATGTCTGAGGGAACCTAGCAAGTTTTCAAAAGACATGTGAATACCGTCAACCCGCCCTTGACAAGCATGGCGGACTATATTCTGATCCCCTTGTATTGAAAGTTTTTCGTCGTCACACATTTACTATGGAAAAATATACGGTTCCCGTGAGATAGATTTGTTTTTGTCTTGGGATGACCCCTAAGCGAAGCGAGGGTAAGTCGATAGTTACAAGATAAAGAAGAACATACTTAGAAACGGCAAATAGGAAAAGCGAGGTTAATTCAAGTAAATCAAATCAAAATATACTTTATTCAAATAGACTTTTACAAGCATTTTTCATAATCGAAAACAATCGTTTTAAACTATTTCACAGCGGATATACCTTCATTTATTTTGATTAGTATTAGATAACAAATTGAAGTTTAATATTAGTTTATTGGCAGCAAAGCTATTCAATTTTCCACGATTCATTTCATCCTAACAATTTAAATACAGCTATCAAATTGGACAATGTGAACGCTAATTTGAAACCTTTCATAGTAATGTATGTTTTGATTTACATTGTATATAACTAGCTTTCTAATAAACATGTTTGTATATAATGTACTAACGACTCACTCTCGCTTCGCTCGGGTTCGTCGATAGGTTGATTCACCCTACAAACTTTCATCCCCATTTTCACCCTCTTAAGGGATGATTTCTAGAATAAAAAGTATTCTATGTCCTTCCCAGGGTCTCAAGCTATCTTCTTACCAAATTTCATCTAAATTGGTTCAGTAAATCCAGAGATTACCTAACTCGAAAATTTACCTCTTTATAAATTAATATGGATAAACACAACAATATACTGTGTAGTGTTAATATTTCTAATTCGAGTAGATGTTTTCTATATTATCCTCTGTCATAATATATCTTTAAATATAATAAAATTCTGAGTCAAATCTGTATATTAAATATTTTTTTGAAAATCTCATTGAAATTGTCATTATTATCGATACATCACAGGCCGAATCTATAGGTTTTAGAGTTTTTGTCTGTCTGTCTGTCTCGGAACGCATCATAGAAAATACAGACAGACATATTTTGATGAAATATGGTATGATGATAGCTGGTTATCCGGGGTAACATATAGGATACTTTTTACTGCGGGAAAATATCTCATCTCTGAGAAATCTATACTAAACTTTAGAATGTAACTAAGAACGAACCCGAGCGGAGCGAGGGTGAGTCTCTCTCTCTCTCTTTCTCTCTCTCTCTTTCTCTCTTTCTCTCCCTTTCTCTCTCTCTTTTTCAGCCATTTTTGATATCCCACTCCTAAGCAAATCCTTAGAATAATGCTGTACAGAAAGAGTAAACCGAGAGATTAAAATTGACCGATTTCATAAAAGCACAGATACTCTATTCATCTGCAATTTTCATGCCATAGAAATCGAACCTATGGTTAACAAGTATCACAAATTATCCCTCTGTTATTTTAACACAAGTCAACTATCAACATGAATAGGTCAGCATTTAGAAGACTTCAGGCGGATACAAAACTATAAGTTCGGAACTTTAATTACTTATGCCCAAGTTGTATTATGTTTAGGATAAGTTCTTGTACTCAAAGGTAATTTTGGTTGTTGGAGCGCAGAGCGCTATTGTGGTGGTGTAGACGTAGTGTTTCGTAGCTTATATTCACTTCAATTTATTATATAAGTTCCTAAAGCTTTTCTTTCTCATTTATAAAAAACTTTTGTTTTTCAAAGCATATTTCCATGTAAAAACATGTTACAATTATATTTATGTTATTCAGTTTATTATGCAATCATTTCTGATTATTTTTTGAGTAATTACTAATCATACTGAAACATTAAAAGTGATAAATTATAGTAACATTTGAAGTATTTTATCTATTTTAAAGTATTTTACTAAAAAGTATTCTATATATTGACCCAGATAACCAGCTATCATTATACCAAATTTCATTAAAATCTATTCAGTGGTTTTCTCGTAATGTGTTCTCAGATAGACAAAATAGCTAAATATTATTTATCGGTCATATTAAAAAAAATATCGGCAAAGCTTGATAAAGATGTTAGTATCTATATATAAATATATAAAAACAAAACAGTTCAGTACGTTTTACTCCTTTATATGTCAACCGATTTTCTTCTTTTTTTTTGTTTAGTAGCTGTTAATAAACTTTATTGTTTTATCAATAAAATAACATTTGAAAACATTTTTTTTATATAATGATTATTATGGTAAAATTTCGACCATGGGGGGAACAATAATACTATATACATTGTATACTCGTATATAAATCACTACATAGTATAAAACAAAGTCGCTTCCCGCTGTCTGTCTGTCCATTTGTATGCTTAGATCTTTAAAACTACGCAACCGATTTTGATGCGATTTTTTTAATAGATAGAGTGATTCAAGAGGAAGGTTTATATATATAATACATGCACATTATAGTACAGAAAAGCTGAGAAATTCAAATATTTGTATTTCATACTAACCGTTAAAACGTACGGTAACGGGTTTGTCCCTGCTACATATCTAAATAAGTGAGTCGCTAGTACATATCTAAATAAATAAAATTTTAGAATTTTATTTTTTATTTTAACATAATAAAGAACATTTAACAAAGTATTAGTATTTTAGTACAATAAAGGTATATTATAAAATATTTTAACTACTAATTTTGCAACTTCAATATGTTTTGCTTTTAAAACTCAGTCAAAGATCAAAGTGTATTTCAGAATAAACCACATTCTAGAATATTCAGACGTCACTATTCACAAAAATGGTGGTCCGGATTTCTTCGCTAGTCACAGCGAATTTGTTTCCGAAAGTTTTCCAATAAAAACTCGCATAATAGCATTCGTGATGATCCAATATCCGCACTGTTTCATACTACCTTCTGAATTCTCCTACCTATGAATTCTCTAAAGTAAAGAGTTTTAGTTGACTTACTGTTTCTTACGACTTTGATATTATTCTTAGTTTTAAAAAAGATTAGTTATAATACTTTCTACTAGATATATGCGAATTTTTGACATCTATATATATATAAATATATATATATATATATATATATATATATATATATATATATATATATATATATGTATATATAAAACAAAGTCATGTTAGTTAGGTACAACATTTATAACTCAAGAACGGCTGAACCGATTTTTATGATATTTGTATTTTTGGATTTATTTTAGTCCGAATAATAAGTATTAAAACATCAGAAAAATTAAAAAAATATATACGGCTAACGCTGCCAGCGTAATAACTATTTTAAATATATATGTAAAACTAGGTACGTTTTACATATATATTTAAATGAATCCAAGTAAGGCGAGGGTGAGCCGCTAGTTTGAAATAAAACCATCTTTTCGGATTTTTTCGCGGATATATTTATTCGTTTTTATTAGTCACTCATCTAAAACCTTAGTCTCTCCCGAAAGCATTTGCTGTAAAACATTTGAAACGTTGGGAACTAAAAATCAAAATAAATCCGAAAAAAAAACCAAAAAGATCGTTTTATTTAAAAGATTAACTATAGTGACTCAAAACGTTAAAGCAAATTTTCAAAATATGATAAGAGTTTTTAGTGACAATAAGAACTTAGTTCCGCAGAAATAGCAATCATTAATGAATATTCGTAAAATCATACGATTTACCGTATTTCGATTTTGTAATAAAATCTTCGTACATATGTAATACTGAAATATTAGTTAATAATTATTAATATTATTATTAAAATAATAAAATTATAAATTTTAAGTAACCCCCGACACGATAAAAAACTTCTAAAAAAATGTAATTCGCCATTTTGTGGTGGCGGCCATCTTGGATTTGAAATTTATCGTAGTGTAGTCAACTACTAGTCAAGCTCTTTTATTTGATACCGGTATTGCGAGAGTTGTGAAAAAATATGTAATCCGACATTTTATTCAAATACTTTTAAGACTAATTCAGCTTTCAAACAAAAAAGAAACAAAATCAAAATCGGTTCATCCGTTCGGGAGCTACTTATAACAACGTTTTTGCGTCGGGGGTTAATAATACTAACGTCCTACGAACTAAGGAAAATGTTTATTAAAAGAAGTTAATTCTTCTTTTATTTGTATGATAAATACTCATAATTTAAATCTTTGCGCACAATTAAAGTAAAGCGAAAGAACTAATATTTTTCTTGTTTAAAAAGAAGTATTTCGACATCGATAAACTACAGTAACTAAAGCGAGACATTCGAGACTTATGAGATTCTAATAAAATACAAATATTTAACGATTTGTATTTCATTTCTAAGTTTTAAAAAAGCGTACCTACCCAAAAAAAAAAGGAAGACCTTTAATTCTTTTTCCATCTGGCAAAAGTATTAAATAATATAATACATAATATTTATGTTTTCCTAAATTAAAAGTGTGTAATCTCTATAATTTTCTGAATTTCATTTTAGTTTTTTTCCATAAAACGTATAACAACATAAAACATAACAAACAGTCAAACATATACTAACTACTGTCGTAACAGGTCGGTCAAAACATAGTTGATATCATAAGCAAAAATTTAATATAAGTGTTCTCTCAAGTTTAGATACGTAGATATTTCACAGGGAATTCAAATATACGAACGTTTAAAATTCAAAGATTTTTTGGAAAAAACGCATTCATTAATATAAATTCTGTTTTACTGAATAACTCTAGATTTTTTCCATAAATTTAGAAGAAGCAAACTTATACTTGTAGGTTTTTTCCCATTCAATATATATTTTAATAAACAGGCAAACATATACGTATACTGTTGCAGCAGGTCAGGCAAAAGCTATCAAGTACGAACAAAAAATATGAATATTCTTTAAAGTTAATTTGATACGTAGATATTTATCGACGTATGAAGGTCTTTCATTTGGAACTAGAACTTTACATGAAATTTAATATCAAAGTAAAATTAATTAATTCCAGAAACAAGCTAATATAATATGATTGACATCTAAAGGAAGATGTAAACCTTGAAATTTTCAGGTTCAAAATAATAGTTTTATAAGCACCTCTTTCTAATAACTACTATGATATACTTTATATATGAGGAAAAGAAAGGGTAAAATAATATAAATTAAAAACCTGACTAAACAATTTTTACTCTTAGGCATAGTCCCATCTCTAGTCCCATCCCTTTGCAATGTTAAAATTACAGCTATTTACTAAGTACATAATATGAAATTATATACTGTACTTATAAGAAAAACATTTTTTTTTTATTTTTGTCTTTCTATTTATTCCGGCTAATCTCCGAAACGGCTGGACTGATTTTGATGGAACTTTCACCGGCTATTTTAGAAAAAAAATAGAGTTCCGCTCAAAAAAATTAAAACATGCGTAAGGACCCTAGCGAAAACTTTGGATGGATGGATGTTTGTGACTTAATCAAGCCAGAACGACTGAACGGATCTGGATGAAATTTAGCACAGAGATAGAAATAGAATATAGTCTGTCTGTCTCAAAAATGTGCGGTTCCCGTGGGAAATTTGTTTTTGTCTTTCACGAAGCAAGGGATCGACTATCTATACGATATTAACTGTTAAAAGATACCTAAAGATGAACCCGAGCGAAGCGACGGCTATCTAATGACTCGTATATTATCAAAATTTGTTAAGCCGGTACAGTAGTTTACAGGTAATGGAGCTTCTAAAATAAATAAAAGTACTAAAATAAATAAATACGAAATAATATTATAATAGTAATAGAACTACATATAAATACGAAAGTTTGTATATCTATATGTGCGTTATAACTAGAACAAGTGTAAACCTGGAACGGCTTGACAGATTTGGATAAAATTTAGTATACAGATAGTCAAAGACCTTGATAAACTTGTATGTACCTAGGCACGCACCTAAGCGGAGCAAGGGTAAATGGCTAATCAATAATATAAGTAATTCATCACTTTGCCTTAAACGAGAACAGAATCCATACCTAACCTACAAAAACGAACGTCGTCGAGCTCTTTGACGAATGCCGATCTTTGAATTTCCACCTGCAAATAATGAATGTATGGAACAATCGATAAACCGCATTGACACTGAGTGGATGAACGGAGATAAAAACGGATGAAAGGGTAAAAGTGGATGAAAGCGTGCCGACGACTGATATTATTGTAATAAAGATAAATGGCGCGAACGTAAACGGAAGTGCTCAATAAATATTTATCTACACATAACTACATATGTGCACATGTTGTACCTATATAATAAAAATGTATACAAAGTTGTCTCGTATGGTAATTTTTGAAGTGAAACTTCTTTAGAATCGTTGTGATTTGAAACTCGATGATGAAACGAAATAGAGAAAAACACACACACATATATATATATATATATATATATATATATATATATATATATATATATATATATATATATATATATATATATATATATATATATATAGAAAATGTAAAATAATTTTTAAACTTAGATATTATAAAAAAAATAAACCTTGCAATTAACTTACTCCTGATACTCTATATTCATCTCATTCTCTCGTAGGTTACTTTTCTGAAGTTTCACTTCTACAGCGTGTGAATTGTACACACACCCTTTTTTTTAAATGCGTTCTGAAAATTATGTTTGGGACGTAATCGCATTACTATATTACTGAGAAAATTTGTATGTAAATACACAGACAAACAAACTTTTATTTACTTTTATTTGAATTCAGCCCTTTTTTAACGTTCCACTGCTGGGCACGGGTCTTCCTTTACTACAAGGGGGATCAGGCCATAGTCCACCACGCTGGCCAAAAGCAGGTTGGCGGACACTTACTTTGTATTTTTTTCACGTTAAAATAGCTTTGGATGAAATTTAGTATAGAGATAAACTATGCCTTTATCATGTATAATCTTAAAACTATCATTTAACAATATTTTATTAACATTAACGTTTAACATTATTTCATTAAAAATATAGATTACTTATTTAATGCAATGTATAATTTGTGTAATAATATGTTCAATATGGAAAAATATTATTCCAAGAAATTCCACCAATTTTGAAGTGGATCCTTTACCAATTTTTGAAATTATACTTCTTTGGCATGTTTGGAAAGTAAAATTTTTACGATGCGCGCGCACACCGACAGCCCAAAAGCGACATGATATGCATTCCTTTTAAGAACAGAGAGTTGTGACATATGGGATGAAATCTTTAGTTATTTTTGTTCTGACGTGCGTACATAAGTACACTACACACACACACTTTTTTTATTTATTTTTTAGACTGAACAGTGAGTGACTGGCATTGAAGCAAAACCTTACTAATAATATTATAATGTGATAGTATGGTCATTAACCTAACTTTCTTTCACACAGCAATGGACTTATATATTATGTGGACCGTCTATATAGACAGTGAATATATACACGTATATAGAGACAGTATATGAGCACGAGAGCGCTAGGTTTTTGAAATTTATACACCAAATTTTTCTAAACTATAATATATTATAGATATCTGTATATCTTCTACACATATAATAAAATTCTGAGTCGAATCTGTGCATTAAATATTTTTTGAAACTTCGATCTTCTTTAAATAGTCATTATTATCGATACAGAGGCCGAATCTATAGTTTTTAGAATTTTTGTCTGTTTGTCTGTCTTAGAACGCATCACGAAAAAACTACTGGACAGATTTTGATAAAATTTGGTATGATGATAGCTGGTTATCCGGGTCAACATATAGGATACTTTTTATTGCAGAAAAATATTTCATCTCTGAGAAATCTATATAAAACCTAACTAGGGACGAACCCGAGCAAAGCAAGAGTGAGTTGCTAGTTATAAAAATATAAGTAAAGACATAATTAATTGTAAAGTAAATATAAATGAAGACTTGACAGAGAAATCGAATCCTTAACTTTTGGAGATTTAGGCTACTGACGACTAATCTACTGCGCTAGACTGAATCCTGACTAGCAATTTCAATTCAATAACGATAAGCTCCCGATTTCCTCCACCATTTCTTATCTCGCGTCTACCTCTATTAGAGACCTCTATAAAACACACCAACGACTGCAAAAATACATCACAAACTATTACATTCACACTAAAACATCATGACTTTCAAAAACAATATACGAATTTCAACTCTACGAACCATCAAATAAAGTTCATTTTCCCATCACCTAATTAAGCTTATATATCTATATTTTTGAATCGGAATTAAGGATTTCTTAAGGCCCTGTTAAAGAAGGTGCGTTCAAGAACCTATTGATTTTCACTTGTCGATTTTATTGCACATTTACACGAATTTAGACTTTATTGAAAGGAAATAAGCATGTGGAATATGATGTGGTTTTTGCGAATTTAGCGGAACTTGAGATGAAAAATAATGGAGTAGCTAAATATACTTTATTTTCATTTTTCTCTATAAATATATATTAAATAACCAAAGCCTCTTTCCATACTTTAACTGGTGGGTCGTAATCAGCAAAATTAAACAACAGTGTCTATATCAAATCTAATCAAATATTCTTTATTGTACACCAAAAAAATTACATGACACATTTTTTATACTTAATATTGTAAATGTGAAAGTTTGTGAGTATGGATGTTTGTGACTTTTTCACGTTAGACCGTCTGAACGGATCTGGATGAAATTTGGCAGAGAGATAGGTTATAGTCTGGAATAACATGTATAAGCTACTTTTTATCCCGGAAAAATGTACGGTTTTCGTGGGATAGGTTTGTTTTTATTTTCTAAAAGCGAACCCGAGTGAAGTGAGGGTGAGCCGCTAGTATATAATAAAAAAGAAATGGCACAACGGTCGGCCTTATCGCAGGGCAGAGAGAAAGAAAAAGATCAAGAAGAGGGCATATGTATATATATATATATATATATATATATATATATATATATACTATGCCGACAGGAGTACTAATACATATTATACACATTTAAATATTTTTTTATTTATTTATAATTTTTTAAATAACGATGGCGAAACAGCATATTTAACTTTTTTCGTGTCGTACTATGTCGTCTACTTGATGGGTGGATCACTTAGTAACATAATTAAAGGCCCCCATATAAATACTCCAGCGAGCATTTTTCTGTTAGCTCTTTGTTATTATATACTAGTTTTTGCCAACAGCTTCGCTTGCATGTTAAGTGAGGCGAGAATCAAAGGTAGTCTATAAACGTGTCCCCAGGATGCAATTTATGTTCTTACCAAATTTTATCAAAATGTTTACAGCCGTTTAAACGTAAATAGGTAACAGACAGAGTTACTCTTACATTTATAATATTAGTATGGATTCACAATGATAAAAATTTAAACTTACGCGAAAATTTAACATGTGCTCACTTGTAAGAATAATGTTCGACTGATGACGCGCTGGACACGACTTTTAAGCCCCGCCTACTTGGACACGACTTTTGTTGGGTCATTTTTTTAACGCAGTTAAATTTCCTGACTTATTATTTATTCGTAGTATTTAACCTAATAAAATTTGAAACTGGAAGTGGCAACAATCTCACATGACTAAAAACGTAAGAAGAATAATTAGGCAGGTCTTGAATAGACATATCCATATTCGGTATACTAACTTAACAAAACATAATTAATATTCCAATCATCCAATAAAGTTATTTATAGAATAAATAAATAAATATGTTGGAACATTATTAGTTTCATGGTAAGCTGCGAAGCTACGAGATATATAAATTTAAATACATACATATTATAAATATAAACATTAAATACCCATGTTTGGAGTACAAACATTTATGCTCATCACATTAATGAATACCCAGCGGGATTCAAACCTACAAACTGAGGCAAACGTATCGTGAAATATAACATAACAATATAGGGAATATGTCTTACTTTATTTAAGTATAGCTCTGCTCTTTAGGGTCGTAGCTAAAACTTTCAAATTAGCTTAAAACTTTCTTCAATAAATAGCCAAATTTTGTGTATAGATTAAAAAAAATATTCTTTCACTTTTATATTAATTACTCAGGTTATTTATTTGATGATTAATTACTATGTAATGACTGTAAAATAAAACCTTTGAATAAACGTTTCCAATGATTCGACCATAATCATTATTGGAAGTTTGAAAATATATATTATAGTAGAACCCGCGACTTCGCTCGCGATCAAACTATGAAATATACGAAATTTCATGCAAATGTGTCCAAGGAATAAAAAGTTTCAAACAAACTTTTATCCCCTATTTCACCCCTTTGGGGGTTGAATTATGAAAAATCCTTCCTTAGTGCATGCCTTCGTCATAATATGAGGAATACGTGTGTGTACGAAATTTCAATATTCTAAACGCTAAAACACGTATTTATTTA
The DNA here is from genome assembly GCA_033884665.1 of Argynnis bischoffii washingtonia. Taxonomy (NCBI): domain Eukaryota; kingdom Metazoa; phylum Arthropoda; class Insecta; order Lepidoptera; family Nymphalidae; genus Argynnis; species Argynnis bischoffii. Next base: position 1,310,932 of record CM066629.1, on the reverse strand, counting down.
ATTGTATTGAAGAGCTTTAATACCAAGTTTCAAGAAATTCTGATCATAAATATTTTTTGGGTTGTGTTATAACGTGTACTCCCGTGGGAATGAGATAACTTCCCGCGGTAAAAAGTATCCTATATGTTGACCCGGATATCCAGCTATCATCATACCAAATTTCATCAAAATTGCTCTAGTAGTTTTTCTGTGATGCGATAACAGACAGACAGACAAAAATTCTAAAAACTATAGATTCGGCCTCTGCATCGATAATAATGTCTATTTCAATAAGATTTTCCAAAAAATATTTAAGGTATAGATTCGACTCAGATACAGTTTTATTATATTTATTATATAGATTACAATTCTATCTATTTAAAAAAAGCTATTCCCAAATATATTTTTTGACAACTCTAAAACTCTTCAATAGGTACTAAACAAAAAAAGGAAAATCCTTTGACAAACAGAAGAGAAAACGGCACTGAACTGTTCTGTCTTTGTCTATTTACATATATAGATAAATAAACGCATAAAGATAAATAAACACATAATTAAAGGCTCTAACACTAAGTTCTTTGCTTCGGTAGAACGAAAACACAATTAAGATATTAAAAAACATAATAACAATTAAAAAAAACCTGCAACCGGAACTCAAAGCGACTGAACACATTTGTAAGTATTTTGTTTCTATTTTCTCACTTATTCTTCTAAAAGCGTAATAAATGAAAGACTTTATCATATCATTAGGGTACTAATTATATACACAAAGATTTGACTTATGTAACATAGGTCCAATTAATGTGCTAATTAGTGGCATTAATATATAAGGTAGTACACACGTTTGACGTAAACTATAGAAACAGGAGGAAACAGTGAAGAACAAAGCAAAGAGCTTAATTAGTTAGCATTCCACAACCGTTATCGCTAAAAGTACATGCTGCTTTGGTGGTCTCGTGACTAGCAAACAACTATAGATCATGTTGGACTAAATTCACAGAACTCCCAGATCTACGTCACTTTAGAAAAGCTAAAATTTTGAAGATTAATAGTTTAATATGCAGTTAAGATAGTATGCATACTTACTACTTTGAAAGCGAGGACAACGTATATAGATCTAAGTGCTGGATACAAAACCCGTGTCAGGCGTGAATACTAACTGTTTTTTTAAGTTGGTGGTTTTTACAACCCTATGTCCCAGTAAGAATATTAAGTTATCGATCCTTCACCTTGTGTCTTCGTAGTCGTGTCAAATTACTTTTCTACCTTAATATAAGAGTCAAAGAATGAATTCATGTATTTGTGCAATATCTTGCGTTACAGTTGGGCATTTTCAGTGAGATTGGCCGCTGTAACCAAACGGTTAGGAGTTAATAACAAATAAATAATATAATGACCTATTATCTTGATGATTTTGCTTAATGATTCGATATATTATATTTATATATTTATTTTTATATTTAATTAATAAGCAGCGAAGATTGCATAATCTTAATAATTTACCGTTGAGGTCTAAGCAAAGTCACTAATACAAAATAATTCATAGTTTGATGGTCCGCGTAATATTATTACACAAGAGATCATGGATTCATATCACAGATTAATACCTAAATACTTACCTCGGCTCAACCTAACAATATCTTTGCCTGAGACAAACCTAGGGAATCTTACAAACGTCACTGTCTTAAATTGGATGGGCATAGAGAAATTAAATATTTACCAACCGTCCCGCAAGGGAAATAACCAGAAACGCATTCCCAGCCAGTGGTAGCCCCGATGGACTGATAACACTAACATTTAGTGGAAACGTTAAAATGACATAATGCTTGTAAAAGTATGCGCTTTAGAGCTGTAATAATCGGAAGTAAAATAATAACACATTTATTTTAATCGGAGTATATTAAAATGTATACAATAAGCCTCATATTCTACTCGTTCCTATATAAGCCAGGGGCTATTTTAAGTCCCCATTAGCGTCCGGTAATCCAGCCGGGCGTGAAGAAACACACTGGCTTACCTCGATGGACGGTTTACCATTTGGATTGCGCCTAATACTTCTTTCATAACAGAGTGGACAACGTGGGAGCAACCCTATGGTTGTTGTGGTCTCGACAGGTTAGCTGTTGAAAGGAGATCCACAAAATTAAGCTAGCGTCTAGATCTACGTTTTACAACAAGGAGCGTAAATTAAACTTATTAAATTACACTATGATTACAAACCTCCCAAACGGCCAATAACGTCAACTTCGCTATTCCTAGAGAAGTTTCGTTTTATTCCCCCATGTCACATAACTAGAAGTTTTCAAGGAAATACACGAATATTGTACGTCGACATAATGTTCATACCATTCTATGTTTGATCGTGATTACCTAATTCCAAATGCTCTCTTGTACATCCAACGTTCTTTAATAAAACTTTAAATATCTCGTATTATAGTTTATACTTATATTGTACTTTAACCTATTGATGATGATATTTAAGATTTTTGAAATGCTTATTTAAAATATTCTCTAAAACAAAAAACATCATAAGCTTTCTTAGTTGGTATTATTCCCTTCACCTTTTAGGTCGAAAAACGCCTAATGTTGGACGAAAAATTTCCTTATTCAGTAAATTCCGGCGACTGGCTATTTTACTGACATTTCACCAGCCAGTACGCGGCTGCCATTCAATAAATCTTCGACCACACCATTCAACATCTTCTGTTGTAAGAACTATGAGCTTTACGTCAGCTTGGAAATTTGGCTGATTATGTTAGTTACGTCGGCTTTTCTGCATATATATATATATATATATATATATATATATATATATATATATATATATATATATATATATATATATATTCTTTTTTGGTATGATGCAGAGAAAGTTCAAGCGTAGCCGTTTTCATTACTTTTTGAATGACCTTGAGTTTTTTTATTACACCACGTACCATTGAATGTACCATTTAAATTACAATTTCTCCTCATGATCTAGGCTTTAGGAATACTACAGATGTAATCAACAAATAGTGCTTGTATTCGACCAAATATTGTAATATTTGTATGTACTTAACAAATTAAAAAAAATACTATTTTATTCAAAAGTCCAAAAATATATGCTTTAAAATAGAAAAATTCCATTGAAGCATAGTCGTTTCTAATACTCACACCAACGAATAGACATTTTTTTTAATCTATAGTTTTGGCTTGGTTTCCAAAATATTCACGCAACTAACAAAATAACTACATAGACGTAAACTTTGAAAATTTTTGTAAAAACTCCACTGCGCTACTTTATTACATGTATGGAAGCAAAAAAGAATTTGGTATTTAATCGGCTCGATAGCTAAACCGATCTCTATTAAAATTTGAATACAAATAGTTTGCAGTTTGGAGGAATCTCTTTCAATATTGAAACGAGCAAATCGTAGCCACAGTATATTGTGTCTGTTATTCATTTACGTTGAAACGACTGGACTGATTTAGATGAGTTTGGAGTGCACAGACATACCATGTCCTGAAGTGACAAATAGGCCTGTTAGTTAGGACTGCTAATAATAAAATTGAGAAAATGTGGCTCCGTTGATACTACTAGCGGCTCACCCTTGCTTCGCTCGGGTTCGCCTCTAGGAAAACAAAAATAAACCTATCCCTCAGGAACCGTACAGATTTCTGGGATAAAAATTAGCCTATGTGTTATTCCAGACTATAATCTATCTGTGTGCCAAATTTCATACAGATCCGTTCAGCTGTTCTGGCGTGAAAGAGTAACAAACATCCATACTCACAAACTTTCACATTTATAATATTAAGTATATATAGATAAATATAAAGGGCGAAGACATAGTAAGTCTCTAGTATTTACATATTTTCCATTTTGCAAGCCACGACTTAGTTTTTATTACAGTAAAATCCCTATAAACTTAAAAGAAATTCTGTAGAGAGTTAGCAGTATACAAACATGAATTAAAAAGCAGAACTATACCGTTTTTCGTGTCAAGGCTGAAAAAGGTTTGAGCGATGTATCAACACAAAACATTGAAGTAACCTACAGTAACTCCACAAATTATTCCGCACCGTACTTTATTCAAAGCCCGGGATATGGGAAGCTAATTTATTTTTTATCCCGCGTTCGTATGAAAAAATACTCCCTTGCGAAAGATAAATTTAAAAATCATTGGCCGAGAGGAAATCTGGTCGAATCATGAATATGTTCATATTTGCTTACACATAGATTAGTTGTGTTCAGAGGAAACGTTAAGAACGAGGATGATAAAATGTCATCCCAAGGGACTGATGTTGTACACATTCTTGTGTATCTGAGGAGTAAATGTAATTAAAAAAAATGATTTTTACAGTCTGCCATAATTCACTGTAACAATTATTAATTACTAACTAACGTCGCCGCTCGGGTTTGTCCCTACAGGTAAGCAAAAACCAATAACGTGGTCTTTGGCTTTTTCTGTTTAGTAGCTATTATCGAGCTTTAATATTATCAATTTTTTTAGATACAGTTATATATATATACTTTAATTATAGAGGCACATTAATTCTACTCAAATCGAACCCAGTGGTTGAACGTCGTCTGTGAACACTAATATAAGAAAAATATCAATCGAAATTCTCTTTATGCGAGTTTTATTATTATATGTTTTCCCGTGGGAATAATATTTTTCCGCGAAAAAGAAAAGCTTACATAACACTCTAACCCTCCAACTATCTTCATACAATAAATCACCGTCTCTCCTTATTGGGCAACACAGGGACAAACATACATATACTTTCACAATTATAATATATAATTGAAGTTTGAAAGTATGGATTACTATATCGATAATAAATTATTTAAATCACACTCTAACTCTAAGCACTCTATTTGTAATATGAAGGGAATCAATCTATAGAGCGGTGCGTAGAACCGCATGAACCGGGATTGGATGATCATAATATATACGCGGTTACATGTATATTGTATTACTGACTTTTAATTAATCTTTCATTTTTTTATCATATATCTATAGTATTAATAAAATTCTAATTGAATCGAATCTGTACATTAAATATTTTCTGGAAAATGTTATTGAAATAGTCATTATTATAGATACCAGAGGCCGAATCTATAATTTTTATATTTTTTGTCTGTCTGTTTGTTTGTCTGGAAACGCTTCACAAGAAAACCACTGGACAGATTTTAATGAAATTCGGTATGTTGATAACTGGTTATTCGAGTCAACATATACACTTTTTATTGCGAGAATATATCTCATTTCTGAGAAATCTATACTAACGTTAAAACATACGTAAAGTTACTTGTACGTAAATAATAATTGATTGAACATTACATTATACTATTATAAAAGCGAAAGTTTGTATGTGTGAATGTTTGTATGTTTGTTTCCCCTTCACATTGAAACGGCTGGACGAATTTGTATGTCCACAGATAGACTAAGACTTAAAAGCACCCGAACAGTTCATCATCCGTAATTCAATATGTGAAATTCTTATTTAATATTGGTACTATAATACCTTCAACCAATTCTTTATATATATATATACATCTCTCTCTCTCATATCTCTGTCTCATAAATAATGTTCATTTGTAAGTTAAATAAATTAAGAGGTAAATAATATTTCAAAACAAAACAATTATGTATGTAAAATTGTAATTTTACATCAAAATTGGAAGAAATAAAATAGCTGATACTTCTTAGTGAACCGGAGGTAGCGGATACAATTCTCGAGTAGAGCTAATTCTTATTACTAATAAACATTTGTCGGTCGGTAAAGATGAAAGCGCGGCGGAAAATGTAAGATGTTCACTCTCTTTTTGGCTATAAAAAATAAAATAAAGAGTCTTTTTGATGTATTTACGTAGTGTATTTCATTAAGTGATTTGTTTTCAGGTATGATTTGTAAATAGTATTTGGTCCCACTGCTGGGCACAAGCCTCCCTCGCATTCAAGATTGCGAATGGGATCTGGTCATATTCCACCACACTGGCCAAATGCGGGTTGGTGAACTTCACATGCCTTTCGAAAACTTACTAGATTCTCACAAATATACATACTTCCTTGTGATTTATTTCCTTCGCCGTAAGACTTGTCGCACATGAAAATATTAAAGGTGTGACACCCAGGATTTGAACCCACTTCACTCGGTTTCCAAATGACCATATTACCATTGGAGTACACTGCCTGAGTTTTCATGTTTTGACTTTGTATGATACATATAGCAATATAATATAAGCTCTGTGGTCTATTTCAAGATCCAAAAAAAAAAAATTAACTTACAACTATTGAACAGTTTACTAAAATGTATTAATTAAATGAAAACATTTATTAGCAAAAGTATCTTTTATACACAGATAATATAACACTAGAATAAAATATAATAAAAACGTCTCGTCTCGAGGTGAAAGATCTCGCTATAACTGTCTGTCAGTTTATCGCATCTTTATTATTTTAAGTGCAAAGATCAAACAAATACATAATTTTTATATAAAAAATGTCAAATTTTGAATAATGTCATAATATTCTCATGAATATTATTGTATTGTATTTTTTTAGAATTAGTGAGCTTCCACTTTTTCTAGATTTGATGTCTCAATTCAATAATACTTTCTTAGATTAATGCGAATACTTGACACTAGCGACTCACCCTCGCTTCGCTTCGGGTTCGTCCCTAGACAAAAATAAATCTTTCCCACGGGACCCGTACACTTTTCCGGGATGATATATAGCCTATAGCCTTCCTCAGTCAACGGGCTATCAAATGCAAAATGATTTTTTCAAATCAGATCAGTAGTTCCTGAGATTAGCGCGTTCAACCAAACATACAAACAAATAAACTCTTCAGCTTTATAATATTAGTATAGATTTTAAATAAAACAATCTTTTCACATTTTTTGTAGATTTATTTTTATTTTTAGTTCATCATGATGGCGGAGAGATTGTATTAATATTTTATACCACACGAGCAAAACCGCAGTGAAAAACTACTATTGACATTCAAATATCAAAGCTTGTGTTTCGAATTTCTTGTTCAGATAGAAATATAAAATTCAAATGTACATTGTTAAGGTTCATTTTAGTAAAGAAGTAAAGGTACATTCTATACTGTACTACACATCGCGTTTGTCATATTTAGTAATTCATAAGTAAAATGCAAACATCGCGAGGAAAGCTGTTAGCAATATCTAGTATATTAACCAAATAAAACCCATTATAAATATTAATTGTTTCAATAATACTGGAACACCTTAAGCCTTTTATTTCTATTCTAATAGATGAAGAAGAATCAAGAATCTAATAGAAGACAGAAAGAAAAGAAAGAAGAAAAATCTGATACAAGTTAAATATATATTTTTACTTTATTTCTAGACATATTGTAAAACAAATAACATGATTGTGTTTTATCTAATACGATCTAACATCAATAATATTATTGGAGACGAAATATTGCCAAGCGAGAGAAAACTTCTAAATAGAACAAAATTGGGAAAAGTATGTAAGAATTTCTAACATAGCAATCAGCTGTGATAGCCCGACAACACATTAGGGAAGTGAACGCTTTCGTGAATAAAAAAAGGGAAAAATATCTTAGAAAAGCGAAAACAAGAAAAAACACAAGTGCTTCTATACTTGTTTGCGTCAGAAAATGAGGCGTAGGGAAAAAATAACGGTCTCTCTTCGAAATTCACGCCCTATAGAATATTTTTAACAGACTGTATCGTCGTGTTTTATATCTTTATTTTTATTATAAGGTGACCGACTGACCTAGATGTTTGGATATGTAGTGAAGGTACAGGTTCGATTCAGGTTCAAGGTAGATCATTATTATTTGACTTATAACTAGCGATCAGATGTAGCTTTGGTCCTTATTACCCCTCAGCCTTTTAGGTTAATTAAACATACATATATTACAAATCATATTAATTAGAGAAAATACTGTCATGTATAAAATCAAAATTTATATGTAAAAATTCAACAATTCTGCAATTTCTGCGTGAATGAACAAAATGTTGTATTTAAAGAATTAGTAAAAATCTAGTATATCCTAGATGCAAATGTCAAATCAGTTTGAATAATACTATTTCAGGATTGTTGTTGTATTTTGCTTAATGGCCCTAAAATGTATGATGCTGAGATGAAATGTTAGTCTTCAAGTCAATCAATAAATAAATGCACTGTCACTAAGCCAAATTGCAGATCGAAATTATATTATTAGCTACATAATATCCCATAGCATAGATCAGAATAAAATATAGCCTATGTTCTTAGCAAGCACCATAGTCTAAGAGAATGTTTTCATTATAATTAATTATGGTGTTGAGTGAATAAGGAAACACAAATTGACAAACAAACCACTTTAGCATTTATAATATTAAATCAAGGCATTATTTACTACATTTATTTTACATTTTTATTATAAATCTATGCCATGGGAACCGTTCATTATTCCGGGATAAAAAATATGTTATATTCCAGGCTATAATCTATCTCTGTGCCAAATTTCATCAAAATCCGTTCAGCCGTTCTGGAGTGATTGAGTAACAAACATCAATCCAAACATTTAAACTTTCACATGTATAATATTAGTAAGAAATCGCCTTAAAATGAACGAACATTTCGATGTTTTAGAAATCTTTTGAAATACACTGTGGTAAGCTTTCGCCTGTTAGCTGTCATTTGTTCGAAATTCAGAGCCAATATGTAAAAGCTGGTAAAGGAGAACGATAAGTTTTATTGGATTTATATATCTTTTGGAGTATAAAAAGTGAACAACGTTTTTTTTAATATATATATTTTTAATTTAGATCAACTTATGGTGTAAATTTAAATACTTCCATTTTATTTTTGAACTTAACATGTTTTTCAGATGGACTGAGCTAGAAAACCTACATTTCCCCACGATATTTACTTTCATTATATAAAATCTAAAAGTTCACTTCACGTATAAAAGTGCAAAAGCCCTGCTTCAGCTTCACTTGGATTTCAAAACGAGAACTTATTAATCAGCGGATAGCTACTGATATTATTTTTTTACTTAAACCCTATTACTTTTTTACCTGATCCGGGTACTCAAATCTAGAACCATCAGGGTGTTTAGCCATATAAACCAACTACTAAACCTACGTGATTTAATAAAATAATTATATAAAACTATCTTTTCGGATTTTTTCGCGGATTTATTTTGATTTTTGTTTCCCGACGTTTCGATTGCTTTACAGCAATCATGGTCACGGGACGGTCCCGTAAAGCAATCGAAACGTCGGGAAACAAAAATCAAAATAAATCCGCGAAAAAATCCGAAAAGATAGTTTTATTTAAATGTCTAATATTCGCGTAAATCTAAGAAAGTATTAAAATAATTATAGTATGAATATATGAAAACACCGCGTTTATTATTAGTGCGTAAGATCAATTGCAATGCAAGAAAAGGTGGTTACAAAGCTAGTATAGAGTTTCAAAGCAAAAGCGTGTTTTTGCTGACTCTACCCTCATAATATGTAATTTACTTCTCGGACAATGACTTAGCGAGGTAGAGCCCTATTGTAAGAGCTTAATTTGCCGTGTACAAATATTAGAGATTAGTGTCACCCTCCGGATTTGTCTGCTTGTACCCTAATACTGTACTAATATTTAGAACAGCTAAGCCAATTTTAATAGGACTTTCAATAACGGATAAAAGATTCAGTCATGACGCAGTCTCTTTTTATCTCCAAAAAAAAGGGATAGGTAGAATGATTTTCTTATCCCGCTCCTGTCCATTCTAAATTTTTGGGCAAGAAGTGTTTAATGTATATCATACATTGTATGACGTCCTCCTGGCTGATTTAGGTAGCCAATCTTAGTAAAACTAGCCAACTTCGCAGAAGATATTAGATATAGTGCAGAAGTGTACGTGTAGACACCAGCTATACTGCATTAGAGTGGTGAGAGATCAGACGCAAGACCGACAACTTTACGTGCCTATTACTGGGACTTTCTTTATATAAAGACTCAATAACTACATAAACTTGGCCCGACCCAGGACTTGAACTCAAGACCTTTGTCAGCCGTCCAATCTAGCCAGTAGACCAAGGTAGTTAATACATGTGTAACGTCATCTACATAATATCAGAATATTAGGTACCCATGTAAAACCATCCCTTACATTGAACTAATAAAAAGCATGATATATACAGCCATACATTCTGACGAGCCAGTACCATTAGCTGTACAACAGCAACTAACTTCACAAATGAGTCGTTCCTTATACACGATTAACAGTGTGACAACGCTTTAATATGTACGATTCTGGCACACGTTTCGGGTACATTAACCATAACTTACCCTGAATTTCGCACCATCATAAAATAATTTATAATATACTAGTTTGTGCATGCGACTTCGCTTGCAAATGTATTTTTATTTAATCCACAAGAAATTTTGTTCAATACAAACATATTCAATGCTGAAATAATATGTATATGTTAATTAGCACAAAAATCTCTACGATTATATTTTATATGTTATAGTAAAATAAATATATATTTTATACTATATTAAGCTATTAATAATTATAGTAATTTCTTTTTAAGTTTCATATCAAATTTAAAATTCAATGCCATTTCATTTTTAATATCTCTGCAATTGGTATCATACTTAATAGAAAAAAAAATAGATAAAAATTCTTATGGTAAAAATTCTGTTAGTGCAATCACATTTCTAGCTGATGCTATCCCCCTGAAAGAGATTACAGGTTCAATTTTTACATGTAAAAGTTGGTATATAATTTAAATAAAAATAATTATGTCAGGCAAGTAAAGCGGATTCAAATCCGGGTCTTGCGACTCTGATATTTTCATATACAAATCATTTCCAACATGATCACCACTTGTCTTACGGTAAACCAAAACATCGTGAGGAAACTTGCATGTCTGAGAAGCAAGTTTTCGAAAGACATGTGAAGTCCACCAACCCGCACTCAGCCAGCGTGCCCGGCAGTATGACGTTAAAAATACATACATACATATAATCAACATGATATGATAAATAATGTAATATTTTTAATCTTTGTGTATCTACGTTGTGTGACAAGACAACTTTAATGAGATTGATCTAATTCTTCTACAGACACTAAAAAATACTGTACACTGAACATTATTTTAGGTTCTTAAAGGTTTCGACAGCAAAAAACCATTCATTATCTCTATTGACTGACATGAATATAATATGAGATAGATTATTCAGTTTCCACTCAGAAGATACCGCAGCGTAAATTACTTTTTCAGTTTACACCATGAGCAAAGCTCAAAAAGCTTTTAAAAATTACATTAACTTTTTTATTAGTTGTAATGCATACTGATATTATAAATGCAAAAGTAACTCTGTCTGACTGTCATTCTGTCTGTTTGTATGTCTGTCTGTCTGTTACGTTTTCTTGCTTAAACCGCTGAACCAATTTTGATAAAGTTTAGTATAGAGAGGGATGGTACCTTGAACAAGGACATAGGATATTTTAGTCGCAAAAATAAAACTTGAAATTGATGAAATAGAGGCTGAAAGTTTGTATTGGAAACAAATTATTTCTTAAGTTATGGAAAAAAACATCAGATATTTAAAATATTTTTGGTACTATATAAATGAGGGATGATTTCAAAGTTTTTTTTAAAGTACTTACCAATTTTTCTATAACTATGTATAGGTATATAATCTATCTATACCATACTAACGTTAATATAATATTTCATATAATCGCTGCTACCAGGGACACCGCTTTTCTAAACCCACTTTAGTAAACAAGTGAGTGATTAGAGTATGACTGGGTAAGATCTGAGATCCTGCCGCTGTTGAATCTGCTAAGTTGATGTAAACATTTATATAAATAACAGTCAGCCAATTTATATTTTTTTATTAAATTGGCTACTTACGCTCGCTTCATTCAGGTGCGTCCCTTGGCGGTTTTTGTATTTATAATATTACTAACAGAACCTGCGGCTTTGCACGCGCTAAGCCTACAAAAAAAAACTCTAAAAAGGTAGATTTTATACAAATTTTCATCCCCTATTTTACCCCCTTATGGGGTAAATTTTTAAAAATGCATAAATATGTATTTATTTAATTTTATTGTAGAGCATAAATATTAAGTTTTAATTAATTCTGATCATAAATGTTTATTTGGCTTTTAGTATAACGTGTTTTCCGGTGGGAATGAGATAATTTCTCACAAAAAAGGTAGCCTATGTCACTCTCCAGTTCTCCAACTATCTCCACACAAAAAATCACGCCAACAAACAAACAGACTGTCACAATTATAATATTAGTATGAATATATAAGAAGCGCCATCTATTGGTTTTTATAACTATGTGTTACTCTAAAGCGTGTGTGTATTCAATTTCATCCAAACTGGTCCAGCCGTTTCAGAGTGATGGAGTAACAAACATACAGACATGCAAACTTTTGCATTATAGTAATGAATAAATAAATATATGTCGGAACTAGGGACTCACGCTCGCTTCGCTCGCGTTCGTCTGTATGTTTTCACGGTTAGCTATGTTTATACATAAATAGTAGCTTGCTACTCTTAAGATATTCATTCAAATTATACAGCGATTTATCCTCGCTTCGCTCGGGTGCGTACGCCGTACGCAGATTTTGTTCACAATTTCATGGGCTTTAATTTTTTTTGCGGAACTCTGATTCTTTTTCTAAAATAAAAGTAGCCTAAGTTACTCCTTATAACATCAGTTATTTGCCAGTGAAAGTCCCGGCAAAATTGGTCCAGCCGTTTCGGAGATTAGCCGGAACAAACAAACAGACAGACAGACAAAAATTGTAAAAAATGTTTTTTTGGTATGTGTACCGTGTATTACATCCATATGTATTTAGTAAAAAGCGGTTATTTTATTGTTACAAACAGACACTCTAATTTTATTTATCTGTATAGATATTAACACACAGCACCATGTAGTTCTATGGTAAGCTACGAGGCTTATGTTATGGATACCAGATAGTTCATACACTACACATATGTAACTTTAAATACATACATATTATAAATATACACACCCATAACTGGAGTACAAACATTCGTGCTCATCACACAAATGAATACCCCCAACGGGACTCGAACCCGAGACCGCTGGCACAGCAAGTAGGATCATTACAAACTAAGCAAACGTGTCGTCAAAGTAATACAATCAATTCCTTAAGAACATTATATATTCCATTTTAAGTACGAAATAAAATAAAACAATAAGTATTAGAAAGAATATTGGAAATAAATAAAAACAAATACTCTTTTCAATTGATACATCGGAAATTATTGCCTCAAACACAGTATCAGCTTTGAGGGGATAACGTAATTTAGCCTGTTATATTCCCCTATGAGCCGTTAAACGTTTGAAAATTGTAGCTTCCTTCAACAGATTCTCCCTCAGATAAACAAGGCTGTTTGTAATAATAATAAATAGTACATTAATGTTTTTGCTTACTATAAAATAAATACAATCTAAATTCTCATATTTTGCTTAAGAAAATTCATTATTTTTAACTAACAAATTAAGAAAAATGATTTTTTTAAATATAGAAAATAAAGGTCAAAGAATTGATAAATCAAAACTGCAAATTTTTGCTGACTTTCAAAATTGTAAACACGGTTTTTTGGTATATTTTTGATTTCAAGCTTTATTAATTTAGCAACCGGAAAGTTAACTTGTTTTTCATAAAAATATTTTATGTAATATAAACTTATTTTTAGTAAGTATCAATGAAATAATATATAAGAGATGGATAAATATTATATTTTAATTCTAACCTAACGAAAAAACTAAGATAACATAAATTAAATGTTTGATGGTACAGAACCCTCGGTGCGCAAATAACTTACCCCTAAATGATATCAAAAAAATTATTGAGTTAAAATAAAAAAAAAAACTTAAAGTAAACTCAAATATCAAAAAAATCGACCTAAAAAGTCCACCAACTGCTTTAAACAAAAAAAGATGAACGAAAACAGTGTGCAATTCAAAACATTTTGTTATTTTGTTAATAAACACCACCAGTTCCACCAAAATAAAAATTATATCATTTATCCATATTTTATTTTATTAATAGTTATTATTATCTATACGAATAAATAAAATTGGAATGTCTGTTTGTAATATTAAAATAACCGCTTTCTACTAAATTGATATGAATGTATACACGGTACATATAACAAAACAACATTTTTTACATTTTTTTGTCTGTGTGTCTGTCTGTCTGTTTGTTCCGGCTAATCTCTGAAAAGGCTGGAGTGATTTTGATGGGACTTTCACTGGCAGATAGCTAATGTAATAAGGAGTAACTTAGGCTACTTTTATTTTAGAAAAAAATTGAGTCCCACGAAAAAAATAAAAAATAAAAAAAAGATTGTTTTGGGAAGCAACCTAGAGACGAACCCGAGCGAAGCGAGGGTGAGTCGCTAGTGTATAATATAATCATCCTTTTACTTGGAGTGAAATGTAATCCCGAAAAGCAATGTAGAAGAGAATGTTTTAATTTATTTACTTATTTTCCCTCATAATTTTACTAAAAATCCTAAGTCCCGCAAATTGCAGTAGAAATAAATTTACACTTAATCTTTTAACACGTTAAAATGTTAATATGGTCTGATAATAAGCTGATAATTTGATAATTTCAAATCTGAAATTTCAAAGCTGGTAATTTCAAAGATTAATAGTATATAATATTAAGACTCAAAGCTCTATCTATGAAATTGGTAGTCTACTGATGAAAAATACGTCTGGCGTGATAATTAACAAGGTTAGACTAAAAGCTCATATTTAGATTCAATACAAACTCTAGAATTTAGGAACAAACTTTAAAATAAAAGCAATACCCAAACTACATAGAGCAGACGAAAAATTAGCCGAGCGAAAAACAATCTATCGTTGGGAACGAAAAAACCTTTGCAATTCCTACTCTCAGTTACAATACGGCGAGCAATAGTTCGGAAACAACGCACGTTTCCTAATGGATTTTTGATGGGGCGCACTGAACAGCTCTGACATGACTTTTAAACTGGAATACAAATATTTGTTGCACTTTTGAGTTATGGTTGTGGATTTAGAATTTTTATACTTTGAGTACTTCATTCTAAAGTCACTTTTAAGCTACGTTGGTTTGAAGACACGGATACGTATCATAAGGTCCGAGAGTTTGATTCCCGGGTCAGACTAAACGAGCTTTTTGATTTTTGCTATCAAAAAGATCTCAATAGTGTTCTTGGAGCACGTCAAGATGCATCTCATCTCTTGTCAGTAATATTGGGGCCTTATTATAAGACTACGAAATTATAAGAATGAAGTACGTCTATCTTTTCGTGTGGTTAGTCCAAATTAAGGCTAGAACCCGTTCAGCATTTTCAGAAATTGTCCCTAATGTTTATGTAAATAAAATGTTATTCAGTATTAAATTATTACAATATCAATAAATGTTCCTCAAAAAGGAAATGTTTTAATAATGACAAAAACTGGCGAAAAAAGTCCGCAGGATAAAAATATCCTTCTTCTTATTTGATCTTTTAAATGTAATAAATTACAGCATTTCCTTAACATGAAAGTAGGCTGGAGGCGATCACATCATTAAGTACTTCCCCATTTAACAATACACCATTATCTACTTGTTTGCTTAACATCAACATGTTCGCTTTCATTACGATTCAATGAAAATAATGTTGGAACGTTATATATGTATGTTTGTATATGTGTATGTATGTAAAGTATGCAAGTACATAACCTACCATTTTGCGAACTGGTTTTTCTACCCTAAGATTAGCTAAGAGATCGCTATCAGCAATAAGGCCACCTGCTATCTTTCTCTTTTTTTAATGTATATCTCTTTTTCTTATGTACTTCTTATGTAGTATGTAATATAGTATCTATCTATATATCTATTTATCTATCAACTAAATCACGAAAGAAATTAAGATTTTAAATTCGTGTTTTTCTACACGAAAGCTCACCTTTACGCTTTCGTTATCAAGAAAGCTCTGTATCTACATTTCCAAGATAAGTAGTTCCATTTTATCTAAACATCTTTTTAGGTTGTAATTAAACGTTGAATTTTAAATTCTATGAAAATTTATGGCTGGTTTCAACACGAATACAACATTATAACATCATTAGTTGGTTTTACGCGTTTTTTACGATTGAATCAAATGCAAAAGCGGCTACTTCACTTTAAGGCTCTGTCTATACTTTGTCTGTGAATTAGGATTACTTTGAATTTACATTAGAAATAAATTTAAAAATATATTCTAATATGTTATATTCCTTACAAATAAACATCTAGAATTGTTTTTTTTTAATATTTAATCGCCAGTAAAATCTAATAAATGAAAATTTAAAAAAAAATGTTTTACTGTGAATAGAGCCTTATTCGACCTGCTTATGTCATTGTTTTGTTTTTAATTTTTTTAACATTTATAATAATTATGCAAAAATGTTGTAATAATATGACATTAATTTAATATATGCCTATAAAATATTTGAATAACAACCAACATCATCTTGAATATTTTTATTTTATTTATATGATCATAAAATTAAAATAAAATTATAAATTATTGATATTGTCTTATTTTATTTGTGAAATATTCAAAGTTGTGTATTCTAATGTGATAAATGTTACGAATAATGTCTACCAAGAAAGTGAAAAAAATAATGAACTCTAAATATTATTATTAAGACTCAGACTAAGAAATGATAGAACGAGTAGAGTGTCAAAGATATAAACAAATGCGGGCTATCTATATTATTATGTTAATAAAATAAATGTAATTTTGATATTTAAAAGAGCAACTGTTAAGTTTCTCGCCGGCTCTTCTCAGCAGAACTGCTTCCCGAGCCGGTGGTAGCTTCCTCACGGACTGACCACACTGACGCTTTTTAAATTGACGATTCAAAAGTGCTTGTAATAAGTCTTATTAAATAAACTTTATTTCATTTTATTTCAAAAAAAAATATGAATCTAAACAATAATGTTTTATATAATGTTTTAACATAGTATACAAATAATAATAGAATACTCATTACTGTGATAATACGTAAATGTTAGTGTTAGTCTACATCATCCCACTGCTGGGCAAAGGCTTTTCCCATACGTTTCCAAACAAATGCTAATAAATAAAAAAAGCTATCGGATTTTATTATAATAATCAAATAAGCTACGCTATTATGCTACCTCTTTTTCAAGGGGAAAAGAACTAATGCTTAAAAATACAAAAGGATATAATATTATTTATATTATTCATTATTATTCATATATTCTTATAATACTTTATTAGATTCACGCGAATATTTGACATTTTAAATAAAACTACCTATTTTTTTTTTTTTTTTTTGAATTTTTTCGCGGATTTATTTAAATTTTTGGTTCCCGACGTTTGAATGTTTTACACTATTACAGCAATCGTGGTCACGTGAGAAACTAAGGTTTTAAACGTTTCAAATACATTATATAGTTGTAACAGACAACCTAAGTACTCGCACCTTACAATCTACACTAATAATATAAAGCTGAAGAGTTTGTTTGTTTGTTTGTTTGGTTGAACGCGCTAATCTCAGGAACTACTGATACGATTTGAAAAATTCTTTTTGCATTTGATAGCCCGTTAACTGAGGAAGGTTATAGGCTATATATCATCTCGGAAAAGTGTACGGGTCCCGTGGGATAGATTTGTTTTTGTCTAGGGACGAACCCGAAGCGAAGCGAGGGTGAGTCGCTTGTATTTGTTAATTTTATATAGCTTTACTTTTTTATAATTGAATAAAGAATATATTCCTCGTAAATTCTCTTAAAACAATGTAAATTAACGGCTAGTATCTATATAAGAATCCCTATCTTTAAAGATAACGATCTGTATGGCAAATCGACAATAATGGCATAAACAGCAAAATCACGCTACTATTTTTGACTTTGACATTTTTGGGCGGACTCCGTTTATAGAATTATTTAGTCTGAGGTCTTAGATGTTATTTACAAAGCAGACACCATATTATACAATATATTGTTATTACATATTCACACACATTTGGCACCCGCCTCACAGGCAGTTATCCGCAACCGTTGATTCGCGTGCAAATGAAAGCGCTATCAAAATCGGAATAATAAAATTACTGCGGCAGTAAAGTAAAGCACAAAGCCACTTATTCGTACCGACAGTCATACCATTTCAGCGAAATCCATTTAGACAACGCCTCTACTATTTGCTTAGCAATATTGTATTGTACTTTTTGCGTTGCGACCGTCGTAGTTTAATATTACGTGAGTAGGATTGGTTTTCACTACATTCGATATCACGGGTTCGATGCCTGTAAAGTTAAAATATTTTGACATCAATATGCTAGTAAAAACCGCAATTTTACTCCCCAAAAACTTTACAAAATCAGTTTACATTATATTAGAAAAACTTGCGACTCACCCCCGCTTTGCTCGCTTCGTTTTAACGGTTACTATGAAATACAAATCTTTGAATTTCTCGGCTTTTCTGTACTATAATATGCATGTATTATATATAAACCTTCCTCTTGAATCACTCTATCTATTACAAAAAACCGCATCAAAATGCGTTGCGCAGTTTTAAAGATCTAAGCATATATAGGGACAGACAGCGGAAAGCGACTTTGTTTTATACTATGTATTGATTACTTTATCTGATTACTGTCTGTCTTCTCCTTTTTTATACCTGTTTTATCTCGACTCCCTTGTTTAATTTGATATATTTTGAAAACAAACCTCTACATCTCTATGGTTTAATTTTGAAAATACAAAATATTTTGTAAAAGTGTTTATATAATTTAGCCAAATGCATTAAATATCAATTATTAAGCTAATTTTCATTTTCTATATACATTGTATGCCTTTTCTCTTCAACTCCCTCAATGGTTAGGGATATGAACTTCAACAAAATTCCCCGCTTATTTTCTAAAAATAAAATTTCACTCTTTTTGACCAGCGATATAGCCTATAATGAATTTTATATATAATATTATATATATACTATTCGATAGTACATATGTACATATTTTACGTCAACGCTATCGAAATTCTCACTTGATACTCTGCAGTAAAAACCAATAGTATGACATCATTTAATGATTACTAATAAATTTTCGACAGGCTTGATCGTAGTATACGTAATTAGGGAGAATCCCGCTTCACTGCCGTCTGTCACTTAAGCTAATTGCTGTCTTGCCACATACGGAAACAAATATTTTATATCAACATAACAATTTAAGATAAATGATCGACTTAAGCACATCGTCTGGCGAACTGTTTACCTGCGGTCAAGGGTTCTATTACTAAGTGAAGTAAAAATTCATGTTACAATTAGAAAAAGTGATAAAAACTAGCGCATCTCTCAGAAACAAAGACTAGAGATGGATACATTTTATATAGTAAACTAGACGATACGACAGACGTTATCATATACACTCCTATGAATAACTAAGAAGCCATTAGTAAGAAAATTAAATGGAATTGAACTCTATAGAAAAAATACTTTCAGTTTTTCCCAAATTTCGAATTTTTTCATGCATTTTTTCCCAAAAAACCTTATTCGGATTATGATCATTAAAAAAATAGCCAAATTGCTCCAGTAATGCGCTCGCTTACCGACGAAAACCATTTAAATTATTATACAGAATAATAATATTATTTGATCTATTTTTCTCTTCGATATAGAATCATATACATCCTTAAATAAAAACTAACGTGAAACGAGTTAAAGTACCTACCATTTATAAAAATCAAAAATCAGAAATAAAATTCAAGTTACTCAAATTCCAATTTTCAAACAAGAACGGCGAAAGCTACTTTTTAAGTTGTCTAATAAAAACTTTTATGAAAAATTCTCAGTCTCATATTACTTCGATATCAAGCTTTAAACCCTAACATGTCGTTAAGTCGCTAGAATAAACAGGCTTCACAATTTAGGCTTTAATATAAGACTTATGAGAGAAATTTTCTTTATGTTATTTTTTGAAGAATTAATAAAAATATATTTTATCTATTTACTATATTTTATCAGTATACATCTATTTATACATATAATAAAATTTTAACTGAGTCGAATCTGTTCATAAAATATTTTTCGGATCTTATTGAAATAGTCATTATTAACGACACAGAGGCTGAATCTATTGTTTTTAGAATTTTTGTCTGTCTATCTGTGACATCACGAAAAAACCACTAGACAGATTTTGATGAAATTTGGTATGATGATAGCCGATCCGGGTTAATATATAAGGTACTTTTTACTGTGGGAAAATATCTCACCTCTGAGAAATCTATACTAATTATTAAAATGCAACGCTAGTCAAAGAAAAATATTTAGCTCCGGCTTAATTTTTATTGTTATTTGTCTCATTTAGCGCATATTGTATATATTATGTTGTGTTGTGTTTTAAAGATGGTCGTAGTGTTTTTGGGATATTTCTATTTAATATATTATACTTCTTTTTTTTAATATGTGACTTTTGTGTTTTTACAAACAATCATAACATAAGTCTTTTCTAGGATAAAAAGTATAGCCTTTCTATTAGCCAAAGATCTGTCTGTGTGTTTCATGCAAAATTTCATCACTATAATAAGACGTAAACTTTTTTGTATCGACATAAATTTTAACGAACAAGACCCCGAACAATGTAGAAAATTTTATTTAAAACAAATCTTTTAAATATTTTGCTACTTTTTTGTTTCGACGTTCTCAAAACAGCTTCTCTTGTGTACGTCAACTGTAAAGCATTTAAAATAATACAAAAACTCAACATAAAGCTAACAAAAAGAATCAAAAAAATAAATTTATTTAAAATGTCAAATATTCGAATTTATACTAAGTAATATTATAAAGAGGTAAAGATTGTGAGTTTGTGAGGTTGTAGGTCATCTCTGGATCTACTGAACTGATTTAGATGAAATGAAAAAACCGATTTGAATATAGCTTGAGACTCTGGAAAGGATATAGGATACTTTTATCCCGGAAATCATCCCTTACGAGGGTGAAAATGAAAGTTTGCATTGAAAGCAAGCTAGGGACGAACTCGAGCGAAGCGAGGGTGCATCGCTAGTAATAAAAATTAAAAAATATATATAATAGTTTTCAGTGCCTGGAAGTTGGTTTTTAGTTTTAAAATCGGCTCATAAACGCCTAAGTAATCCGCGAACAAACATAAAATTACATCCACGTAAACAAAAATGTTCATAATTTTTTTTTTTTCATAAAATGAAAACTACTGGGGCAAACTATTTACAATTACAATTTTTATGGGACCAAATGGCAACTATTCCGCATCAAAGAATAATCACGTAAACCGGATCATAAATCTCAGCGTAATCGGTGTACATAAATAAAAAAAGACTAATCAAATTGACAACCTCCTCCTTTTGGAAGTCGGTTAATAAGTAAATGTAAATAAACAAATCTCATTTTCCAAATCCGACTAACAGTTTGAAACTGAGATAGATTTTCATTAAACTCAACAGAAACATGCACAAAAAGTTTGTTCATTTTGCCGGAGTCTAAAACAAAGACATTTTTATACGCTTGTTTATGAGATAAAGGAATGAAATAATGGAATTACTTCAAAATTAAACTCCACGGAATTCCAATTGTGATGGCGGATATTTATTTTATTGCTCTTGATAGAAAGTAGAATGTCTTAGCGTAAATATTTAGCTGCTTAATAATTTGGTGTCATTTAAAACAACATCTGTTATATTTTATCTATACTAATATTATAGAGACAGAGTTTGTTTGTTTCAACATGCTAATCTCAGGGACTACTAATCCGATTTGAAAAATTATTTTTGTATTAGATAGCCCGTTTATTGAGGAAGGCTATAGGCTATATATCATCATGCCCAACCCAAAGGAACGGAGCAGTAATCATAAATATCAAGAAATCGGGCAGACTTCCATACATTATTGTACAACTGATGTTTATATCGGAAGTTTGAACACGGGCGAAGCCGAGGGAACTGCTAGAGTATTAATATAATGATGACAATTGAACAAAGACAAAATTTTGTTTTTTTTTTTGTTCATTCTTCTTGCAGGTACAACAGACTGACGTGTTTTTATAAGCATATGTTTGGGAATAGTAATAATATATATAATATAATAATGTCCTCCTGACCGATTCCGGCCACGGCGGCCAATCTCATTGAGACTAGCCAACTGCGCAGGAGATATTATAGTACACAAGTGTACGCGCAGACACAAGTGCACTCTCTATTCCTGTCACTCTCATACTCCAGTGGGACGACTACTCGACACGACCGGTGAGAGCTAAGGCGCAGGAGCGACGGCTTTACGTGCTCTCCGACGAACGGGGGTGAAATACCGCCAACTTCCCAACTCCGGGCTGTTACTGAGGCTTACTATACAGAAAGACTCAATAACTAAGCTTGGCCCGACCCGGGACTCGAACCCAGGACCTCAGGATGTGGAGCCGTACATGCTAGCCACTACACCACCGAGGCAGTTGAAGGGAATAGTAATAGACACATTCTATTTCACCTCCTCAAGTCTTCATATTTGCGACAAAAATTAGCCTATATCCTTCATTAAGCTTCCATATATCTCCATACCAAATGTAGTTCTTTACTTCTGAAGGTTTCTCCGATAAATCCAGCCTGTGACTTATTTATTAAACCAGAAACTGTTGTAACTTTGAATTTTTTAAATAAAATGGTCGAGAGCGACGATTATAGGGGTTACATTAAACATGCAAGAGTCACAAACAGACTTGAAAATGTGTAAAATAAACAAAAATAAATAATTAACTATTTATTTTCTAATTTATTTATATTATTTAAGCTGTATTTATATTTTAAATAAAACTATTCGGATTTGCTTTTGATTTTTGGTTCCCATTCGAATGTTTTACAGCAATCATGGTCAAAAATCGCGAAAAATTCCGAGAAGATAGTTTTATTTAAAACTAGCGACTCACGCTTGCTTCGCTCGCGTTCGTCCCTAGGTACGTTTTCACGGGTAGCTATGTTTAGGTATACATAAATAGTAGCTTGCTACTCCTAAAATATTCATTTAATTTAAATTATATAGCGATTTACTCTCGTTTTGCTCGGGTGCGTACGCCGTACGCGGATTTTGTTCACAATTTCATGGGTTTTAATTTTTTTTTCGCGAAAGCCTGATTCTTTTTCTAAAATAAAAGTAGCCTAAGTTACTCCCTATAACATTAGCTATCTGCCAGTGAAAGTCCCGTCAAAATCGGTCCAGCCGTTTCTGAGATAAGCACGAACAAACAGACAGACAGACAAAAAATTATAAAAAATGTTGTTTTGGTATATGCACCGTGTATACATCCATATGCATTTAGTAAAAAGCGGTTATTTTAATATTACAAACAGACACTCCAATTTTATTTTTCTGTATAGATATCAAATATTCCCGTAAATCTAAGAAATTAGTTTATATTTATATATCATATTTTTTCTATTTGATTTTTATTAGTGACAGACTCCTTATACCATGAACGTATAGATACGTTTCAACTACAGGCTTTAACCAAACTAAGATGGAATAAAGATCTGATTGATCAACACAGGAATGGAACCTACTACTTCTACTGTAACATGACATCTAAAAAAATTCTAAATAGACATTTTTAAGTACCATTTAAGAATACTCAATCAATTCTTTAACATCCCAATTCTCGCCTTCAATTCCAAAGGAATCAAGCCATAGACCACAAGCAAGTAATAATTATTATATTAAAAATGAAATTTTCGTATGGTTTTTTGCAAGCAAAAGCTCGACACTTTTCAAAATTTTAAATATTTTTAGTATAGTGATCGTTAGATTAAATAAACTTTAATAAATAAACTTGTTTGTATACTAAGAAGGAAAAAGCCTCACTTTATCCGAAACGACTCAGAGAGTGGTCACTACCGGTGGTAGGACTCTGTCAAGCCTGAGGAGTCCGACTGGATGGGTACCACCCCCTTATCTATTTCTGCCGCCAAGCAACAATGATTGCATTGTTGTGTTCCGGTATGAAGGATAAGGTAGCCAGCGCAATTACAGGCAAGAGGCATATCATCTTAGTCCTCACAGTGACAACGCACCTGTGGTTCTGCATTTTTGTTACTTAAAACCTAAGTGCATGAACCGTAGGTGTTATGGGCGACAGGCACTACTTTCCATCAGGTGGTCTGTCTGCTCGTTTGTCACTGAATCTCATAAAAAAAAAAGAGAGAGGCGCAACCAATCTATACTAATATAATAATATTATAAAGAGGCAGAGTTTGTTTGTTTGTTTTTTGTTTGAACGCGCTAATCTTAGGAACTACTAATCCAATTTGAATATAATGTATATCGTATAATATATATCGTCTATCTATCCCATACTAACCGTTAAAACGTACCTAGGGATGAACCCGAGCGATGCGAGGGTGACTCGCTAGTTCTAAATATAACAGTATAACTAATTCTAACTAGGACAAGTATAAATAAAACTACAATCCAGCTTTAGATTCACTTTTATAGCATAAATTATTTTTAATAATATCCTTTGTGGAGTAACCAAAGGGCAAAGCGCTCTATGAACTCTATATATGTATATTTTTCTCTCCTTTCATTGACGTTATTCTCTTCATACACGCTCGTCGGTCCTTAAATTTTTGACCTGACTTTTAAGAAGATACTTGTCATAAAAAAGTCTTTCGAGGCTCCCTCTATTTGGACCTAAGCCTTTACCCTTTCACTGGTTCTATTATTTTAGACCGTCACTTCTTCTATTTACTTACGTATACTTTAGCTTTAAGAATGATTTTTTAGTATAAAGAGCGAGGAACTTATTAGTACAATGTACAAAATTCTGAAAGTCTAAAATTAGTATCATGATATTGTTATAATACTTTCTTAGATTTACCGGAATATTTGATATTTTTATTAAAACTATCTTTTCGGATTTTTTCTCGGATTTATTTTAATTTTTGGTTCCCGATGTTTCGAATGCTTTACAACAATCATGGTCACGAGAGAAACTAAGGTGTTAGACGTCTCAAAGGCGTACTTAAAAATATCTTCAATCAACTACACGTACTACAATTACTATTATATTAATTACACTACAAATAACTTCTGCTGTTATCCATTCTACAATGAACCAAGTAATGGTCCATGTTTTTTTACCATTGAAGATTCTCTCACACACATTAAAATATGTAGTCACCTGATATCTTTAAAACTCGAAAAATAAGGAAAAATGGTGATAATTAATGTAAGATAATAAAGCTTTTAAGGAGATACAAAGACTACTACTTTGTTAGAATTCGTGACTTCTTTGTTAGAAGAGCCTTGTTTACACTTTTTTATTCTTAAAGACATTTTTCTAACAAAAATAACAAGTTATTTGAGCACAAATAAAAATATTTAATATTTTTTGGTATAAATCCACTGTTTGTACAGGAAAATATTAAGATTGGAAGAAATACTTGAGATTTAAGGATAATTTTGAAACGAAACACTTGTTTTTTATATGGAATACATTAAATAGCTTTGGTTATCGAATATAAGATTTACGATTCCGCGCCAATAGACAAAGTAAACGTTTCCTAGTATTGAGAACTTGAAAGTTTGTATGTGTATATCCGTTACTACTTCACTCTGTAACGGCTGGACAGATTTGGATAAAATTAATATACACAAACTATATCCTGGAGAAATACTGTAGTGGTAGGTGCAGTAATGTAATGCATGCTGTGTCTGCATCTAGAAAAATGCAATCCTGTGTATTAATTTTTAATTTAAATAATTGTTATCTTATATGTATTTGATTGTCATTTGTTTTGTAGACCAAAAAACATAAATAAATAAATGTTCTCTTTCCTTATATTCTTAAGGAAAATGAAGAACTTTGGCACTCTCTCTTAGCGAACAAATCAAAGCAGTACGAGTATTGCTACTTTAACGTTAGTAATCTATGATCTTGTATTACCTCTCCAGTCCAGTGAAATATTTATTTTAACACTGGCAACACTTTTCTGTAAATATTATAGTATAACTTAATAAAATAATAGACTTATTTGAGTGAGAGCCAACTGTGCGGGACATATTATATATCTTTAACAATTCGATTTCCGTTGGAAGATAACTCAATGTTCACGATGAGAGATTAAGTGCGACCGAGAGCTTAGTGGTATATTCGGGCTAGTTTCCGCAACTCGACAACTTTGCGCCTATTTTGCGAGAACTGAGAGCTTAAAGAAGGGTGGACTCCAAGGCATAGGGATAAAGCACCAACTTCAAATCTTGGGCTGCTTCTGAGTATCTCATGACAGAAAAACCTCGTAACTATTCTGGCTTGACCCGATACTCGAACTCACAATCCCCAAATTTGCAATCATATAAGCTAGGTACTAGACCACCGAGGGCGTTTTAACATACTGTTCCCATAAGGCAAATAGTTTGAACTTAAATTGAACGCGCCCGTCAGATTCTAACCCTAGCCGTGATAAGATCACTTGTAATCAATACTTGTGTCAAATTAAACTTACTGTTTCAAGTAATCATGACCCTTGGAAAACTTTCGACCCATTTGTCAAAACCAATATATACTTAGTGTTAGTTATTTGGTGAATCTGTTGGTTTTTGACCGACTTCCAAAAAAGCAGATAGTTGTTTCGGACGAATAGTTTTTCGTTTGTTGTTGTTCAATAGTTTTGAATCAGTCATGATTTTGTATTTAATTAGGATATTAAATTTCTACAGAAAAAAAATTCTTGTAAAAAATATTTTGATGGAATGATTGATGAATTATTTACTTTTAACGCGGTTTTAAAAAAGGTTTTTCTTTTTAGTGAAAACTGAGTTTACAATTGGCTACAAACCTAAGAGCTAAGTGCTGAAAATTGTAAGTCTGTTAGTTTGTACATTGAAGATAATCTGAAAACTACTGAATTTATTCCAAAATAATTTTTCTACACTATTTCTATCTCGAATTCTATTAAATATAACCATATAAAATGTGAAACCTTTGATGATAATTAATCTATACTACTATATTAATATTATAAATTTGAAAGTTTGTGAGTATGGATGTATGGATGTTTGTTACACTTTCACGTCAGAACGGCTGCACAGATCTGGATAAAATTTGGCACACAGATAGATCATAGTCTGTAATAACATATAGGCTACTTTTTATCCCTTAAAAAGTGCGGTTCCCATGTGATTGATTTGTTTTTCTAGAGGCGAACATGGGCTAAGCGAGGGTGAGCCGCTAGTACTTTATAAAATAATACACCTAGACTCATCATGCAAACTAAGTCGACCTCGATATTATAGCGCACAAATGTACACACAAAAATAAGTGCTCTCTCTCTACTCCTGTCACTCTCAAAGCCCGATGGGACGATACCTGGACAAAACCGGTGAGAGTTAAGAAGCAGGAACGACGGGTTCATTCCGGGCTGTTTCTCAGAAAAAACTGAACAACTAAACTTGGTCCGACCTTGAATCCAAGGTAATAAACATATTCTATGATTTAACGTTTAAATTTGTCATTTCAATACAATTTTTAAACATTATATTCTTCAACGATTCAACGATCTGCAACGATTGTAAAATGACATCATTTCTAACTATCTGTTAAGAAATATATTCTATCAATTCCATCTAAAAAGTCGAGTCGAATCTGTACATTAAATATTGTCATTCACAATTATATTATTTTTTAAACATTTTAAGAATGAAATAAAGTAAAAATATTGTTCTAAGCTTACAAAGAAAGCTTTTCCAGTCTCAACGCAGCTTTTTCATAAAATAAATAATGAATCTTATGCCATATGAAAAAACAGTCCACCTGTTTATTTTCAGCGGATGTCGAGTTAAAACGTAAACAACAATATTTACAAAGCAACGTATTTTCTGCTTTCAACATGCTACTGCTCAATATTTCTTCTATCCGTAGCGACCTAAATAAGAGTTAAAGGTGATTTAAAGTGAATTTTCCCTATGATATTTTCCTTTGTGCTCTGGTTAAACTCAAAAAACGGTAAAGAAAAAAACGGTAAAAATGGAAAATATAAAAGTTAGTGGAATCCGTACTTAATATCTATGTAGATCGGGTCTATCCCAGATACTCTAAGATGAATTAAAAGTTTGAGTACTCTCCGAGCTTGCATGAAGAGAATAATGACTTTGGCGAAGTAAGTACGATCGGCGCTTTTAAAGCATATGCTGTAAAACTTACTTAGGAATATATCATGATGTGTATATTCAATAAAATGATTAAAATTGAAAAAAGGTAACATGTTTTCAAAATAGACTAAGTATGATATATCACTTTTTTCTATAAATATACAGATACCATATCCCATAACATATTTTTAACATGTCCAAACCTGATAAACTTTGAGCATTAAAATATTGTAAAAACTTACACATAATATATTCGTCTAATCATAGTAATATTATTAGACAGAGTTTGTTTGTTTGTTTGAACGCGCTAATCTCAGAAACTACTATTTCGATTTGAAAAATCGTTTTGATTTAGATAGCCCGTTTATTGAGGAATGCTGTAGGCTATATATCATCATGCAACTACTACCCAAGGGAGCTGAGCAGTGATCTAAATGTCAACAAATCGATCAGACTTCTATATATTAATGTAAAACTGATTCCTATATCGGAAGTTTGTCTGCGGGCGAAAACGCGGGTACTGCTAGTGATTTTAAAAAAGAGTGATCTAAAAAACCCTATTTATCATCCCTTTTAGGTAACTCATTTTAGTAGTAATATTTGTAAATAAAGTCTATAAATTCAAATTATTACATTACTGAATACTATTATCGAATGTTTTGCTCAGTACTAACTCATGGCAACATCATATTTTAAATGACTTCATCTTGATTTTACGTTCAAAGGAAAGCGATAAAAAGTCCAAGTTAATTAAAATGTATAGAACCCGTGAATCGTGGGTACGTTATGATGAGTCAAATGAACCCGAAGATTTTACTAGAGACCACTGAAGAATTCCTTGCTCCATATCATTAGATCAGCTCGATGGAACAAAATTATTTTAGTAACTTCGGCATTATATATAGACTGCAATATTAATAAGAGTATGCGTACTTTGCAAAATTGTAAAATCGATACGACGATTAAAAGTTGATTAAATTCTTCTAAGATTTTTTTACATGAATAAGAGTATGTGCAGGTGGAGTTAAAAACTTGTTAAAAAAATATGAAATCTGTTCATAATTGGCGATACACAGGCAAAAAATACACACCCGAATCGAGTTTCTCCGCTTTTTTAAAGTCGATCAATAAGTTTTTATTTGTTATTCCAAAGCGTTATGGAAACGAACGATCATTACATGACTGCATATTATGCTATCGAATAAGGTCAAAACTTTCGATGTTTTATTAATTTATATTTCAACTAGCATTGCCCGCGACTCCGTCCGCAGTCAAATAATAAAAAACCAAATTCTTAGGCTTAACATATTAGTATACTCTTACATTGCAGTTTTTGTAATTTTTCTCAGAAATGAGAAAAAGCCGCGGTAAAAAGTATCCTATATGTTGACCATATAGGATACTTTTTACCACTACGCTACTTTTTATGGATAACCTAGCTAAAGCTATCACCATACCAAATTTCATCAAAGTCCCTCCAGTGGTTTTTCTGTGATGCGGTAACAGACAGACAGACAGACAGACAAAAATTCTAAAAACTATAGATGCCCCTGTATCGATAATCATGTTTATTTCAATAAGATTTTCAAAAAAATATTTAATGTATAGATTCGGATTTGTTACAATTTTATTATATGTATAAATTTCGTCCGTGATTTAGAACAATAAAAGTAGTTGTGGTGTTACGTCACGCTTTAATATATGTAGAATGCTAAGATCTTTCGAGCGATATTATTTTGCCTTATTATGTCTAAATTTAGTTTTCCTCCATTATTCTTCAGAGGAAAAAGTTTGTTTTTATTTAGAATTTAATAAATGGAATTGCGGATTTAGTTCTTAATTTCACTTATAGAAATTTATTTTTATTCTCTCAACATAATCTAAGTGGAATAATTACTTTTAGGTCTATTTTGAAGTCGATGAAACAATTAGTTTAAAAGTAACTAGCGGCTCAGCCTCGCTTTGCTCGGGTTCGTCGCTAGTGAAAAATAAAAACATGTATCCCACGGGGAACGTAATTTTTTTCAGGGCTAAAAAGTAATCTTCGTACTATTCCAGACTATATCCATCTCTGTACCAAATTTCATCCAGATCCGTTAAACCGTTCTAGCGTGATTGAGTAATAAACAACCATCCATCCAAACTTCGCATTTATATTGTAATAAGATTATTTGATATCAAGCTATATACTTTAACATTATTTTCAAATAGCGACTTATCGTGCGTTCCTAAATGCCTAGCAATAGCCTATGTCTTACTCCAGGTCATACTCTGTCTGCATACTAAATTTTATCTGGGCGTCCAGCTGTTTTACACACACAAACATACATACAAACACGCACACACGTAAACACGATTACGCACACGTACACGCACATGCAAGCACACACAATTATAATAGTAGTCGGATTTTAATTGATGCTCTAACGCCATATTTTTAGTTTTCTGTAAAGACTCCTTTCATTATAGAACGTATTCTATTGTGGACTTCATAGACTACATTAAAAAAAATACCAAATAAACACAAGCAAAGTCGTAGGCTAAAGCTACCAACCTAACATAAAATAATTTCAAATTATTTGAATACAGTTAATCCTCCCCTTTTCATTTCCACATTAGCTAATATACGTACGGTCCATAGAAAACGATGACGGATTTCGGTCGACCCGCTTAATATATGGTAGGTTTTAATGATAACAATAAAATATTATGTGGCGTGAAAGAGAATTGAATGTCTTACCCAAAATTTCTACATATCTATTTTAAATACGTTAATCCTTTATATTAAATGTGCTATTGAATTATTGATATATAGCATCGCATACTATAGGCTTAGACTAAGGAATAATACAGACAGTGTCATAGAATGAAGCCAAAACAATAACGATTTAAAATAACATTTGCTATAAAACAGAATTCCAATATTAATAGAATGTCTGATAAGTAAATAAATGATACATAATTAACAAAGTATACATAATATACATAAGTAACAACTTTTATAGAACATGTTTCATTATTATTAGTAGTTTTTTTTTTTTTGTAAAACATAATTTTTTTTTCTTGTTTAATATTTTGTTTTCTGTATTTTTGATTTTTTATAACCTATTACTTTTGTTTCACTAATTCAGCATGATACAATAAACATAGCATATACTAATGTAGCCTGTTGCTTGAGAGGTGGGTGTTGATAACTGCGACTCAGTTGTATAACTAATGCAGTTAATAATAATAATAATAATAATAGCCTTTAATTCAGATCAATGTTACAAATATATGAAGAAGAACAATACATGAGAAACTTAAATTTAATTCTTAATCTAGTCTTTTATTTCGATTTTGCTTATTTTCTGTAGATCTGTTTGCCAGTCGGCAAAGGCCTCCTCCAATCTTTTCCACTCATATTTATCTAGAGCCACTCTATTCCATGTTAGCCCTGCCACTTGTTTTATGTCATCGTCCCATCTTTTTTGTGGCCTACCTCTTTTCCTTTTTCCTTCTCTAGGATACCATCGTGTCACAATTTTGCTCCATTTCTCTTTTCCTCTTATCACGTGCCCTGCCCATCGCCATTTAAGCCTTCTAATTTTGTACGTTACGTCTATAACCTTTGTTTTGCTCCTTATTACGCGGTTTCTCAGTCTATCTGACTTCTTCACATTCATTATACTCCTTTCCATAGCATATTGGCAGGTTGCAAGTTTGTTAGTCATATTTTGTGTTAAGGTCCATGTTTGGCTGCCATACATGAGAACTGGTAGTATGCAGGTGTTAAAAATTTTTCTTTTTATATTCATATTAAGTTTTTTATCTTTCATGATTTCTTTCAAACCCCAGTATCTCCTCCATCCGTTGGTTATTCTTCTTTCAACTTCTTTGCGCATCGGATTATCATGTGTTATTAGCTGTCCCAGGTAAATATATTCATCTGTATAATCAATTTGGTTGTTTCCTAAATTTATTGTGGTTCTCTCTCCGTTTGTCATTACTCTTGTTTTTTCTGGGTTCAGTTTTAGCCCTACCTTCTCACTTTCTGTTGCCAGTTCGTTTATCATTTTTGTTATGTCCTCTGGGGTCTTAGCAAATAACACAAGATCATCTGCGAATCTCAAATGCGTTAATGAGACACCGTCCACATTGATCCCGAGGTTTTCCCAATTAAGACATCTGAATATTGACTCTAGTACCGCCGAGAATAGTTTTGGTGACAGAGGATCTCCTTGTCGTACGCCTTTTCCCACTCTAAAAGGTTCACCTTTATTTTCTAATTGGATTCTCGCAGTACTCTGACTGTATACGTTTTTTATTAAGCGGATGTATTTGTGTTCAATTCCTTGATCTTTTAATGACTCCCATATCTTTTCATGAAACAGAGAATCGAATGCCTTGCTATAATCGATAAATGCGATGTAGTAAGTGCACTGGTGTTCGTTATACTTCTCTATAACTTGGCGTACTACGTGAATATGATCAATCACTGAATAGTCTTTACGAAAACCTGCCTGTTCAATGGGTTGCTGTTCATCTAATATTTTTTCGATCCGATTTAATATTATCTTCGCAAATATCTTATATATGTTGGACATAAGACTGATAGGGCGGTAGTTTCCGAGTTCATATTTATCTCCTTTCTTATATACAAGAATAATGTTGGATTCTGTCCATTGCTGTGGGATAGTTTCAGTGTTTAATATCTCGTTAAATATGTCAGTGAGAACTGGTGTTATAACTTCTTTGCTTTCTTTTAGGATTTCGTTGTTTATACCATCGGGTCCTGGTGCTTTGTCTCTCTTTTGGCTATCTATAGCTTTTGCTACTTCAGCCTGAAGGATGTTAGGGATATTTGAGATTTCCACTAAATCGATTTTGTCCTGTGCGGTATTGCGTTCATATATTTTTTTATAATAAGATGTGGCAATTCCTAATATGTTCCTTCTTTGGTGGTTCCATTCTTCACTGTCGTTTTTTATTTTCACGATCCAGTCCTTTGAATTTGTTAATTCCTTATAAGCTTTTTTAACACCTCCCGTTTTAACTATATGTTTTTCGATATTTTCCATTCTATATGCTTTCCTGTCCGTTCTTATACTTTCTGTGATGTCTTTACTAATTTTCGCTAAATGCCTTCTTCTGTCTTTTATATCTTTTGTGATGATTAAGTGGTTTCTTTGTTCTAGCAATTTCATAGTGTTGGTTGTTAGCCATTTTTTTGGCTCAGATCTGATCTTAGCAGTATGTTGCAATTGAGCTGCAATAGTATTCTCTATCCAGTTGTATTTTTCCTGAATTCCTAGGGTCTTTGTGATCTCTTTGAAGTCTGCAAATTTATCTCTTAAGGTGACTACTAGTTGTTCCATTTGATGCTTGCTGAGCTTAGCAATTGTTAGTCCCTGTCTCGGTCTAGGTTTCTTTGGTTGTGCTGATTTTATTTCAGCTCTGATCAGTTTATGGTTGGTATTGAAATTAAAGGACAATGGGCATTCCGTCCCCAGAGTGTATCAAGTTGAGACATATGTCATTTTGAAGAGCAGAAGAATAGCTTCAATTTATTGTATGACACCAACACTGAGACTCGTGCAGGGAAAGAACTATGAATTATTTAATTTTATTAAACCCGTGAAAGTCTAGAACAGTATGACGTATGTACATCACTTTAAAGGTCATAATAATAGCTATATTTCATTGTATGTCGCCAAAAGTGAGACAGTTGCATGGATGATGGAAGAACTATGAATTATTTTATTTAATGAAGTGAAGATTACTTTTAGGTTATTCACACTTTTTCATACATTTCCTAGTATTTACAGAAATTGACAAAACACTCAAAGGACTTGATTTTTTACTTTGACTGTGGCTAGTTTATAACGTCTTTCCAGCCGAAATACATCCACTGCTGACATAAACCTTCCCCAAAGATTTTTACGAATACCGGTCTTGTGCCATACGCATCCAGTGGGCTCCAGCGTTCTTGACCAAGTTATCGGTCCGCCTTGACGGAGTCCTTCACCTTGGGACTATTGGTCACCCGGAAATAGAATAGGTTAGCAGATTTGAGCGTTAACGAGTTGTTCCTTTCTCTTCGAATTTCCAATAACCCTATAATCCAAAATAATATAATTCCAATAACCAATCTTAATCTTAACCTGCTCAATTCTTGGTCATGTATTCATTCAGCTATCCTGTACAGGGCTGCAAAAGTCGCAATATGTGCGAAGGTAAGTGTTAGGAAACACAGACGGCTCGGAACGATATAAAATAATATGTATGAAAATATTGTACAATCTAAATTATACTGTTTTACTTTCACGAATTTAATAAAATTAAATGATTCATAGTTCCTTCCCTGCACGAGTCTCAGTGTTAGTGTCATACAATAAATTGAAGCTATTCTTCTGATCTTTAAAATGACATATGTCTTAACTTGATACAGTCTGGGGACGGATCCCATACAAAATTGCCCATTCTCCTTTGTTGATGACATCAAAATTTGTAAAACAGTTGTTTCTATTAGTCATTATAAAATCGATTTCATTCTTTGTTTTTCCATCTGGGGAAATCCAGGTCCACATTTTCTTTATGTTTTTTTTGTATACTGAGTTTAAAATTGTTAAGTTATTTTCTAGCGTGAAGTTTATGAGTTTTTCTCCATTCCTACTTCTAATTTTATTACTATAGGTGAAAGGTCCTAGTACTGTCTCTTCTCCTGGGCGCTTAGCTCCAATTTGACCATTGAAGTCTCCCATGACTATTAGATTTTTGTGAGCATGTTCTTGGGTAGTTTTATTTAAGTCAAGGTAGAATGTTTCTATTGTTTCCAGGTCCGATTGTTCAGTAGGTGAATATATTTGTAAAATAGACCATGAATCTTTATACCCCGGTAACTTCAGATTCATCATTGCTATGCGTTCTGAGATTCCAATAAAGCTTTCTATGGATTTTTCAAGATATTTTTTGACGATGAAACCCACACCATGATGGCCTGGCGTCGTTCCTATGTGGTATAGTAAGAAATCTGGTTGAGAAATAATTCTTTCTCCCACTCGTCTCGTTTCACTGAGACCGACGATATCCCATTTAATTTGTTTTAACGCATTTGTTAGTTCTATAAGGTTTTCTTCATTTTTCAGCGTGAGTACATTAAGAGCTGCGACGTATATTTTTGTTTCTTTGTAATTATTTCTCTGTGTTTTTGGAGGGTTGTGGTCTTTGTCCCCCACGAGGACCAGTCGGCTTGGGGGAAGGTGTGTTTGTTCTGTTTGTTTGTTTTCATAGTTTGTTG
Source organism: Argynnis bischoffii washingtonia (assembly GCA_033884665.1). Lineage (NCBI taxonomy): Eukaryota > Metazoa > Arthropoda > Insecta > Lepidoptera > Nymphalidae > Argynnis > Argynnis bischoffii. Next base: position 1,275,488 of record CM066629.1, on the reverse strand, counting down.
AGATTTTCCGTTTACCGGTTAATTGCTATTGCTTTTGGGGTGTAGGGTTGTTGGTGAAAGAGTTCGATCTGGGTCTCGTTGCATCGAAAACGTTCATTCTGTTAGCTTTGACAGAGCTTACGATTTGCTGTTTTCTGGGTTGAGTTTTAGGTGACGGTGAGGTAGTTGGTTCCCTTTTCCTTTTTTCAGTGTTCGATTCTTTGACTACTAGTTTGTCATAGTTCAGAAAAGCTGTATTACCTTTTTTCTTTCTTCTTGTAATTGTGGCAGCAGTGCTTTCCTTTTCTCCAAAACTTCCTTTGAGTAATCCTCCGATACATAAATATTCTTAAAACTCTTTTTATTTTTCATAATTTCATCTTTTTTCCATGCATTTATAAAGGAACATAGCACAGGCCTCGATTTATTCGGAAATTAATTTTTTCCTAAGCGGTATAATTTATTTATTTCGTTTTGCTCTATATTCATCTTTAGGTCTTTTTCGAGGATATCCTTAATACTCTGAAATAGCTCCGATATCGAGTTTTCCCCCTCTTCCAGCCCGAAAATAATAATGTTATTACTTTTCTTCTCCCTTTTCAAATATTCCATCTCTTTCTCTAGATCACTAACTTTTTGTTTTAATTTTTTATTTTCCTCAATAATAGGGGTCAGTTTTTCATCCATCCTATCCATTAAGTTTTTTGTAATAGATTCAGTTAGTTCGGCTGTTTGTTTCTGCATTTCTATCTTCACATTGTCAAACAATAGTTGAAATTGTTTCTCCATAGTTTTGAACGAAGTACGTAGAATGGAACGTAATATAAATGGTAGATAATATTTTTTGTGTACTAGCAACACTGGAGTTAATGTCAACTTAATAAACTGGCATTTAAATAATCTATTTGACAGATTTTGTATTTGAATATTCTAACCTCAAATGTTGTTGTGAATTTTCTTCTGCACTTGCTAGATCTTGTTAATATCTAAGAGTTTTATTTCTTCTGCATCCACCGTAGTACTAATTTTGTGGTTTATAATAGTGTTGAAGACTGAAAGTTACTTCTAACTATTTTTACAAAGCGATTTATTACGGATAGAATCACAGTGGTGTTTACACTCCGAGGACCGGAAACGGAAAAAAAACTAATGCAGTTATTAACGTAAAAAATTATTTATGAAATTATATGCCAAAACGATGTTCTTAGCAAATAAATAAATAAAGTTGTTAACGGATTTTATTATAAAAAATTTAAGAGGGTGAAAAATGAAAAACATGCACGTGTATGAATGTGTACACGCGCAAGAAGTAAAACTTCTGTAGGTTATCGGTACTCTTTATGAAATTCAATTTATGTTTTAAATAATTAGGATAGGTGAGATACTAAAAAAATAATTAAATAACGCATATTAGGCATATTACAATCATATATTTATAGAATGTAATTTGAGGAAAGAATACAACATTATGTATAATTTTTCAGACAATAACAACGGTTACCATGGCAACAAGTATTCGTCTCGTCTGATCACACTTTTCGTAACGCCCTCGTCACGCATTCACCAGCTTATTCCCGAAGTCAAGTTCTTCTCCAGAAATTTTACTTCAAAAAAATAAACAAGCTATAAAAAATTGTAAATTAACAACTAATTTAAATTTAAAATTATCCTTATTCTTCGAAGAAAGTAAACGATCTGTATGACAAAATCGAGGAGAGTAGCAATTTTTTATTTTTTTTTTTATTTTTCATTACATTTTTTAAAACCCTAATCTAAACACAAACAGTGCAACAAAAACCATGTATGATTTATCTGTGCACTGCGGATTCATACACGATAATTAATTATACATACATTTACATCTATTAAAATCAGATAAAGCATATACAAAGCAAAGCAAAAAGCATATACAGCAAAACACGCTACAATTTTTGACTTTGACATTTTCTATTCTTAGTCCGAATTCTGAGGTCACAAACATAAAAAAACCGAATTAAGAACCTCCTCCTTTTTAAAATCGGTTGAAAAAAACTCATATTGCTTCCTGACCTACAAATATCTTTATAAAAAAAATCACATCAATCTTTTACTCTAATTTTGTTTCTACGTTAAAGAAGGACATATCAACAAACATACGCATTTATAATTAGTATATTGAGATATACAATATAATAAATAAACTAATTTTTATGTATATTATAGGTATTCTGAATTTCAATTAATCTAAAAATTCACAATTGCAAAAATGTAAGTCAAGTTTCTCGTCGTTACGCTCTCTTCTTAATTCGAGTGTTATAGATTGTTCTGAATAAAGGACAGTAAGAGGCACTCGTGTAGATTACATAAAAGTATCTATATTTATGAGGACGTATAGTAAAATAACTTTTTATTAAAATACCATATACAAAACTATATATTATACTAGCGACTCACCCTTGCTCCGCTCGAGTTCGTCTCTACTTTCGTTTTAAAGTTTAGATTGATTTCACAGAGATAAGATATTTTCCCGCAGTAAAAAGTATCCTATATGGTGACCCGGATAACCAGCTATCATCATACCAAATTTCATCAAAATCCTTACAGTGGTTTTTCCGTGATACGGTAACAGACAGACAGACAGACAGATAGACAGACAGACAGACAAAAATTCTAAAAACTATAGATTCCGCCTCTGTGCCGATAATAATGTTTTCCAAAAAATATTTAATGTACATACTTGTAAGATACTATTAATATAAGTTGATGGTATATGAAATATTAATAAAGATATTAAATATAGGATGATATAAAAAAAATAATATAACATTTTAAATTTTTGAATATGTCCGTCGTCTATGTTGAAAATGATTCGCAAATGAAAATATAAGAGGTGCGAGAGAGTGAGACCTGGAGCTTTAACTCGCTTCATTCGGTTTTCCAAGTAAGCCAGTTACTGGGCTACTACTGCCTCTTATTTTTATAGAAACTTTATTTATCAATCGGATGAATAGACACAACTTATAATATCTATTATTTCATAAAAACATAATAAGAATACTTGTTATTAAGATTGCTGAACTTATCTCGCGGGGCTCTCATCCGTATGAAGTATGCCATACCATGATATAATACACCGCCTTTAATATTTACATCGTGTGAAGCCTGAATTATATATACTTATCTTTCAAGGCGCCGTTCCTTCGACTATCGAAGACTTTTTTAATTTTAATAAGTATGTCTGTCTGTGGTGTTGTAGTTCTCAAAAGAATATACTAACTGACACGAAACTTTTTATATGTGATTTAATTAAAGTTTGATACACAGACAGACTATTACCTGAAATAACATAAAGGCTACTGTTAGACATCTAGGGACGCTCCTGAGCAAAACGAGGGTAAATAACTAGTTTAATATAAATGTAATCATTAACTGTATGGTTTTTATCTGCCCTAAATAACACTACTTCTCGCTTGCATAGGCTAATTCGAGGAAATCTCTTCCATATTAAATCCGCTAGCTCCTTCATTCACCTTCCAAAGCTTGTTCAATTTCCATTCGAACTTGACTCGAAATTATTATATTTATCGTTTTAAGTACACCTGAAATATATCAGAAATCGATAATCCTTGTTTATAAGTAATCCCTATTAAGCTGAATTATCATGAGTAGCTTAATTTTTGACGAGACGCCCTACATTTTTCTCTATTTCTCTCCATGAAAATTATAGATAGTAGAACTCTATCAACTTGATATTTTATAATATAAATTATATGGCTATACAGTAAAAATTTACCAAAAAATGAAACGAATTTCTTTCTGATCGGCAGTCCATAGACCCCTCCTTTTTAGGGTTCCGTATCTCAAAAGGTAAAAAGGGCAGCCTTATAAGATCACTTTCTTGTCCGTCTGTCTGTCCGTGTGTCACCACCGATTTTCTCAGAAACGAGTAGACCTAGCAAGCTAAAATATATACCAGATACTAACGTCTATAGTCCATATTAGGTGTATAAAAATGAAGGTCCTAAGTCAACACGATAAAAAGATATGGGCAAATTTACATTTTCGCGAAAACTTGTAAATATCAAAATTTACCTTAAGTTTCATTTTTTTTATTTTTTTATATAGATAGATAAATTCTATTCATAAATAGTTTCCTCATATTTTCAATAGTAATTACAGTCGAATTTCAACTACTGCGTAAACACTAATTTATTTTAAAACATTCAAAATGCTAAATCGCGCTATAAAAAGATATATCATGTGAAAAGGTGCCCTAATTATTAAGGGATGGAAATATTATATTCAATTGTAGGACCCTTAGAGTATTAACTGAATTCTTGCCGTAGGGACAATCCGAGGCTACGCTCAGGGTGGAATATTTAATAACGAAGATAATGAGTAGCTTTATGTATTTAATTATTCCCGTATTGTTTAAAATAATATAGGGCGTGGATGGAATTGCTTTAGTTTTATTGTTATATTTATGTTTAAACAAGCGGTTCACCCTCGCTTCGCTCGGGTTCGACAAGCAAAAACAAACCGTGCTTTTTTCTGGGATAAAATGTAGTCTATTTGTTATTTTGATGTATGAACTATATTATTGTAAAGTTTCATTAAAATCCAATCAGCACTTTTTGTGTACTAAGCTTTATAACTTATTATAGTTTTTTAACTATCCCACGGGAACACTTTAATTTTCAGAAATCAAAAGTATACAAAATGTTGACCGGGGATATAAGGTACCATCATGCAAATTTCATTTAAATCGGTCTATCAATTTCGGAGATTAGCTCATACAAACAGAAAAACAGAGAAACAAAAAAATTGAAAAAAATCTGGATTTGTTCTATTCCTCTTCTTATATCCCCCTGACTCAGTTTTTAGCATTTTTTTATGCACAGACATTTGACCTCTTCAGTTTTATTATATGTATAGATTAACCAAGTAAACGTATTGCACCCTATGACATGTTTTAAAAAAAATGGTATTCTTTCTGTTGCATCACAATATGTACTATGTAATATATTATTTGTTCGCAAGAATTTAAATAATTATTTAAAAAACAGTGATAGTAACACAATAAACACTAGGAATAGAGATAAGCTTGTTACGCCCAGATTTCGACTCCAAAAGGTGAATAAATCCTTCGTGGGCCTGAGTATACGTATATATAATAAAATTCCACAAACTGTCCTAAATTTACCTTTTCAAAAAATTTAAGATAAAATTTACATTATAATAAGATAAAAAACACATTATATTGAGCAAAGCGTATTACTTTGTTCAAGAGTTTCTTGTTGATGGAAATGTGTAGAATTAAGATATAATAATAACAAAAATAAATATGTTGAGACATTAAGATACAGCACCATCTAATTCCATGGTAAGCTACGAGGCTTGTATTATGGATACCAGATAGTTGATACACTACACATATATAATTTTAAAATACATACATATTATAAATATAAACAAACACACATGACTGGAGTACAAACATTCGTGCTCATCACACAAGTGAATGCTAACGGGACTCGAACCCGTGACCGCTGGCAGAGCGAGTAGGGTCACTACAAACTGAGCCAAACATGTCGCCTCATAGCTTATCATGGAACTAGATGGTGCTGTATGTTAATGTCCCAACATATTTATTACATATTTATTTATATCGTTCGTCCAGTGGTCAAAGTTCGACCATAATCATTGTTAATGTTTTTTTGTCATGTTGTTTGTCTACCAAACAAAAAAAATCTATATAAACAAAGCAACAAAAGGTAACGAACTGTTTTGTTTGTGGCTATTTATATATGTATGGATATACGTTGAAATTCTATGTTAAGACATACAACACAAGTAACGTTGCTACATAATCTTTGTTTTACGACTTTATTTGTATCAATGTATAAAGTTCTAGGCAATTTTACTACATCACTAGGTATTTTATAGCACCTGCAGCGCTGCCGCGCCGATTTCAAAATTATTCTTTCTAGTTTTCAATGTTAAACATTTATTCATAAGAAATATGTCAGATGTTTTAAAATAAATTCATTCCATGGGCATCCTCATTCCATTGCCAGTATAAAAATCAACATCTAAATTTATAGTAATATTATAAATATGAAGTTTGTGAGTATGAATGTATGGATGTTTGTTACTGTTTCACGCCGGGACGGCTAAACGATCTGGATTAAACTTGGCACAAAGATAGATTGATGTCCTCCTGACCGATTCCGGCCACGGCGGCCAATCTCATTGAGATTAGCCAACTGCGCAGGAGATATTATAGTGCACAAGTGTACGCGCAGACACAAGTGCACTCTCTATTCCTGTCACTCTCATGCTCCGGTGGGACGACTACTCGACACGACCGGTGAGAGTTAAGGCGCAGGACCGACGGCTTTACGTGCTCTCCGAGGCACGGGGGTGAAACACCGCCAACTTCCCAACTCCGGGCTGTTACTGAGGCTTACTAAACAGAAAGACTCAATAACTAAACTTGGCCCGACCCGGGACTCGAACCCAGGACCTCAGGATGTGCAGCCGTACATGCTAGCCACTACACCACCGAGGCAGTTAAAGATAGATTATAGTCTGGATAAACATAAAGACTAGTTTTTATCCCGGAAAAATGTACGGTTCCCGTGGGATAGGTTTATTTTTGTTTTTCTAGAGGCAAACCCGAGCGAAGCTAGTAGCCGCTAGTATTCAAATATATAAGCTTCCAAACATCGTCACAGATATTTTTTTTTGTATAGTCTATCATAAAAAGTACATAATATCCTCCTGAAACGTTTTTTCACGTTGGCTAATCTCGCTGAGACTAGGTAATTAAGCAGGAGATATTATAGTGTATAAGTGTGTGTGCAAACACAATAGCACTCTACTTATTACATTATTTTATTTCGGTAGAGCGACAATTCGATACAAATTATTAAGAGATATAAATATAAAATATGTTGGGTCATTAACACACAGTACCATCTAGTTCCATAGTAAGCTACAAGGCTTGTGTTATGGATACCAGATAGTTGATGCACTACACATATTATATGACTAAATGCATACATATTATAAATATAAACACCCATGATGGAGTACAAATATTCGTGCTCATCAAACAAATTAATTAAATTGACGATTTAAAAGTGTTTGTAAAAGTCTATTTGAAGAAAGTATATTTTGATTTGATTTGATTTGAATGAATGCCACCAGCGGGGCTCGAAACCGCGACCGCTGGCACAGCAAGTAGGGTAACTACAAACTGAGTCAAACGTATCGCCAAATATTGATAACGCACTAGTATCAGTTCAACTTTCATTTAACGAGTATGTGGACCCACATACTTTTGTCCGTGCCTTTCTATGAGCTTTTATTTTTATCTTGTGTTTTTAATTTTAAAAATTAAGGCATTCCTTTAAGAATTAAGGAGTTTTATAATATTACTAGAGCCTCACCCTCGCTTCGCTTCGTCCCTATCTTGCTTCCCAATATAAACTTTCATCCCAATTTTTCACACCCTTAAGGGTTGATTTCCAGGATAAGAAGTTCTTTGTCCTTCCCAGGGTCTCAAACTATCTTCTTATCAAATTTCATCTAAATCTCTTTACATTTGCTACACTAGGTAGTGTAGGTAGGTACTTCAGTATACTTTGTATGGTATTTGCTCCCCGTCTAAGGATCGTAGCTGTGATTTAAGATATATAGAAACCTATAACCTTCCTTCATAAATAGACTATCAAATATAAAAAGACAATATAAATATTTGTTGTTCCAGAATTAGCCATATTGTAACAAACGACTCCTTAGTTATAATATTAATATTGATTAGAATAATAATGGTGCAGAAGACACAAAACCTATTAATATATCCTATTAAGTACTAGTATTATAAATAAGAAACTTTGTGAGTACGTATGCATGTCTGAATGAATCTACGCAAAAACTACTAAATGGATTTTAATGTTCAGTACAATAATATAGCTCATCCATCAGAATAACACATAGGCTAATTTTTATCCCGAAAAAATATACGGTGCCCATGAGATAGATTTGTTTTTATTTCTCTAGAGATGAACCTGAGCGAAGCGAGAGTGAGCCTTAAGGCGATTAGTGTTCCCGATGGCCTTGTGTGTCTGGGCGCGCTACACCCGCGCACCCCGCACGAATACATCGAACAATCCACGCACTATGCACCCAGAACATCGATCAAAGAATACGCCACATAAACGCGCGGCATAGTTTACTGCCTACGAGCGATACAATCCGCATAGAATCAGAGATGCAATGCTAGTATTATCGTACTATATAATATAATTAATTATAATCCTACTAATAGTCTTAAATATTGTCTAAATTATTGAAACTGTAAAATATTCACAAATGATAATTTATTAGGGTTTCCAAGCAAATATACAAAAAATAGGTGTATGTATGTTTGTCCACGCATTTCTCCGATACTAGTGATCGAATCGTATTCATTCTTTCTTTATTTGCTTACATTTATTTCAACTTAGGGAATAGTAAGGATTTTATCAAAATCGGTTTAGTCGTTTTTATTATATAGACTAAAACGTGTAACTAAAACTGAAATAGTTTTAGTAATTACTACTTATTAGAAAAACTATTTCAGTTTAGCTATTATATCATAACAGATATGTATTCTTATTATAAAACAATGTCAGCTGGCACTGATTTCGAAAATATCTTAGTAGGTATATGTATATAGTGATAGACAAACCGCGTTAAGTTATTTATAACTTTTTAGTAATTTTTTTTAAATCGGTTTAATTTTTTTAATAAAATGAAATTCACAATAGTATAACATGAAAATTTTTGAAAATCTGTAAACTTATGTTCTTTACATAATCTTTGTTACAGTTGCGTTCTTAATTTTTACATTAAACTAGCTAAAATATTCTACAGTGTCCAAGCTCGGTGAAGTATCACCACACATCTGTGTGCGAGCGATTATTCTTTGCACGCACACAAATAAAAATACTTGTCAACATGCATAAATACATCGTAAAACAAATAGTCTATTGCTAACGCGGATAGAGGAAAAAGTGACTCAACCTCCCCGTCTGAGCGCCAGCGCGCGACTGCCGCCCGCGCCCGCGCAGAACCTCTATAGCTTCGAGAATCGAAATAAGCATTTTTAATTTTTAATATAGAAAAATAGTAATTGACTTACATAAGCGACATGGAGTTTAAAGTACAACTGATCATTTATTTTTTAATCTTTAAATTCTGCAAAAATTTGTAATCGTTTAGATACAGTAGGCAATTCAAATAAAAAATATACCATTTCTTTAAAAAAAAAAAAGATATATTGGTACCACGAAAAAATAATACTTGTCAAATATTGTTTAAGAGTTGTTGATTCTATATATTTTTTTCAAGCATTTCGGTCAAACTATGAACGAGAAGTTGGCTTTAGAAAGTACCTCTTTGACGGCACTAATCGCCTTAATATACCTTTCAGTTTTTCACTATTCTGTCTCATACACAAACAGCATACTCTTTTTGCTTTTCCGTTTTTTCATTTTTGTTGTATTGCATGTATCCAGCCCTTTTAAACGTCCCACTGCTGGGCACAGGCTTCCCTTCAATATGAGGGGGAACAGGCCATAGTCCAACACGCTGGCCAAATGCGAGTTGGTGGATTTCACACGTCTTTTTAAACCTTTCCGATTCTTTCAGACATGCAGGTTTCCTCACGATGTTTTCTTTCACTGTGAGGCAAGCGGTAATCATGTTAGAAATGATTCGCACATGAAAATATCAGAGCTGTGAGACCTGGGCTTTGAACCCGCTTCACTCGGTTTTCCAAGCGTGCGCATTACTACTGAGCTACCACTGCTTGTTTTCGTTAGTTAAATGGAATTAACAATGTTTACACACGTGAAAACATAAAGCTAACCCACCATCACATTTCATATCATGTACCCGTATCAAAGTTAGTAGACGTCTTATTAAGCCAACTGTAATGAAAAAGGAGTTTGAGCATTATTCCAAAACTCTTCATAAAAATGAGTGATGGAGCATACATATATACATATCGATATTTCATTTGAATAAATATCAATATTTGTATTTTTTTTAATATCGAAAAATGTAATAGATTTATATATTATTTAATAATTAGTTAATTGAAAATAGAACTAATATTCTAGTATTTATTATAAACAATAAGGATTGTGGCTTCCTTAGAATAAGCCATCTTACTCTTGGTCTAAGACTAGCCGTAGGCTAATTGTGCGCTCTGCGGTTCATGATGGCTTCTTTGAATAGTCCTATGAAGATTTCACTTATGTAAAAGGATATAACAAAATATATAGTAAAAGGATATAACAAAATATATTTCTTAAAATATAAAGGTTTTCAATAAAATCAAGGTAAGATAAGTAAAAGAATTTGAAATCAAGTCCTATTTCTTTAAATATGACGCATAATAATAAGAGGCTGCCTGGGACTATACCATAATATGTCACAAAAAAAACCATTTTTGTTAATCATATAAACGTAAACCCAAAATATTTTTTTTATTATTCAAAAAATAAGTTGTTGTTAATAAAATAAAATAATAATTTTCACTTGCATAAAAAAATGACAAAGATGCAATATCCGGGTTTGAAACCGCGTCACTTGCTTTTATTAATTTTATTTTATTAATAATTAATGTTATTATTAATAATTTTAATATTATCAACTTAAGTCGAATCGATATTTCAGATACAAACATCACTATTTACTTGCTTTTATTAAACACCCGTCCATTTTGTTAGCATAATACCATATTTAAATTGACCTTCAAGTTAATGTACCGTAGGCTGATCCTTACCCGAAACTTACATAATACTTTCGTAAAGAATAATTAACAAAATCTTTAATATTTCAAAATATTCACACCGAATTTTGTATATAATTGAAAGCTTACGAAAGTTCTAAAATTTTAATTGAATATTTATAATAGCTTTCCAAGTAAGATATTGTCATGGTTTTATTATTTGCTAGCAAATCACCCTCGCTTCGCTCGGGTTCGTCCTTGGGTTGATTCCCCATATAAACTTTCATCCCCATTTTCAACCTCTTAAGGGGTGATTTTTGAGATAAAGGTATATATCCTTCCCAGGGTCTCAAACTATCTTCTTACCAAATTTTATCTAAATCGGTTCAGTAGATCCAAAGATTACCCCCTACAACTTCTCAACATCACAAACTCACAAACTTTACGTCTTTATAATATAAGTATAGATTTGTAATGGATAAAAATGACGTCTGCAAATATCGTTAAGCTTAATATAAGGAAGCTTTTCATGATATTAACCGGATATTGATATTTACTTATTACTAGATATCAAGATTGTCGAATTTTAAGCAAACACATGGCAATATTACCAAAAATAATTTAAAAAAAATAAGAAAATTCTACTGTGCGCTAAGAATTGAGAAGATATTGAATAAAAGGCACAGCCAAATAACTATTGTACTACTAACTAATACATACGACTACAAAGCATTGCTCCGTTTTTGCCCTTTACCTCCAGAATTGTTGACCGAATTAAATATGTTTAGACCTAATTTAAAGAGTCTACAATTTTTATACTAAATATAACTTCGAATCTCATTTTGAATATAAAAAAGAAGTTATTTACAGAAAACCGATTTCATGACCTTAGCGGTTTAGGTGTGAAATCGTAACAGACAGACAAGAGTTGCTTTTACATTTATAATATTATACATAGAGAATATTATATATACAGTTCGTCCCTAATTACGTTTTAACGTTTAGTATAGATTTCTCAGAGATAAGATAATTTCCCGCAGTAAAAAGTATCCTATAGCCAACACCCGGTTAACTAGCTATCACGGCACGTTTGGCTTAGTTTGTAGTGACCATAGTTTGTACTCTAGTCATGTGTGTTTATATTTATAATATGTATATATTTAAAGTTATATATGTGTAGTGTATCAACTATCTGGTATCCATAACACAGGCTTCGTGGCTTACTATGGAACTAGATGGTGCTGTATTAATGTCCCAACATATTTATATTTATATATTTATATTTATCATCATATTAAATTTCATATGAATCTGTCCAGTGGTTTTCTCGTGATGCGTTCCCAGACAGATAGACAGACAAAAATTCTAAAACCTATAGATTCGGCCTCTGTATCGATAATAATGACTGTTTCAATAAGATTTTCCAAAAAATATTTAATGTACAGATTCGATACAGTTAGAATTTCAATTTATGTATATGTAGATTATATATACTGTTTAGTATGAATAACCTATCACTCCCTTATTTGACTGTACGATAAACAAATACATTTAAAACTAGTGGCTCACCCTCGCTTCGCTCGGGTTCGCCTTTAGGAAAACAAACACAAACCTATTCCACGAGAACCGTACATTTTTTCGAGATAAAAAATAGCCTATATGTTATTCCAGACTATAATCTATATCTGTGCCAAACATCATCCAGATCCGTTCAGCCCTTTTGGCGTAAAAGAGTAACAAACATACATCCATACTCACAAACTTACACATTTATAATATTAGTATAGACAACGCGTCGACGAAGTAAATACCGTTTATCTCCCAGCATTGTGGACCCTCAAATCTTATTTTATATTACCTTCATTTAAATTTGAATGCAACTGTGAGTGAACCCGAACACTTGTACATTCATTAAAAAAAAGCTGAAAATTCACAAAGTCAAACGCAAAAATAACAAAAGTGGACTCCGTGCCGTTTTAATTGCAGCGTCCCGGAAAGCGGGAAAGAGTCCTGGATTATTTCATAAATTTATTAAGCCAGAAGGGTCTGTTGAGGCGCGTTCACATGTCACTTTCACTCTCGCTTTTAACTTAAAAGGTACACCGATTTCAAAATCACTTCAAAAGTAATCATACCTTCTATAGAGGTGGAATTTATATTTGGAATTAATATGTATAGGACTGCCCTTGAAGCATAACCTATTTATTAAAAAAAACTTGAAATTTAGTCCCAATATGCGTATATATTCAGCCCTTTTTAAAGTCCCACTGCTTGGCACAGGACTCCCTAGCACTGAAGACTGCGATCAGGGCATAGTCTACCACGCTGGCTAAGTGCAGGTTGGCGGTTTTCACATTTCGATCGAAAACTTGCTAAGTTCTCTCATACATGCAGGTTTCCGCACGATGTTTTCCTTCACCGTAAGATAAGTGGTAATCATGTTAGAAAATCCCATCCCATAGAAAATATCATCCACACAAAAAACAAACAAATAAACGGGCAAATTGAGTACACTCTCCTTATATGAAGTCGGTCAGAAATGGAATCCTTTTTTTTTATAATAAAAAGGGGAAACGAGCAAACGATCCACCTGATGGTAAGTGGCTATCGTCGCTCATAGACATCGGCAATATGTAAAGAGTTGCGAATACGTTGCCGGCCTTTAAGGGACCTAAAGACACGACTCTTGGAGGGCCCCTTATTATAGCGCTCAGGGAAAACATATTTAAATATATATTATTACAGGAATTAAATTTTAAATGCAGCTTTTGTCCTAAAATAACAAATAGGTATCACATTATTATGTTAAATGCGAAAATTTTTGTGTGTATGTTTGTTATTCATACACAATGGATAGATTTGGTTAAAACTCACTACATAGTACTTACATACTCTAAAATTATTTGTCTAAAGTTGCCACTGCCTTTATATAAGCACAATGTGATGTACCAGAGCAAAGCAAGGATAAACCGCTAGTTATAACTATAGTTATATAATAAAACTGAAGTCTGTTTGTTTTTAGGGTTCCATCTCAAAAGGAAAAAAGGAACCCTTATACACACTTCGTTGTTCGTCTATCTATCTGTGCGTCTGTCTTTTTGAACGCGTAAATCTCTGGATCACTCGGATTTAAGAAATCTTGCATTTGATAGCCAAAACCTTGAAGAGGGTTATAGGTTATCTAATATCAAGTTTCAATTTTTAGGATCGAAGCAGTTATACATTATACATTACGCGAGCAGAGCCGCGGGATAAGCTAGTCTATACTAATATTATAAAGAGGAACGATTTGATTGTTTGTTAGTTTGCACCGAATAGGCTCCGAAACTACTAAACCGATTAAGAAGAAATTTGGTAAGAAGATAGTTTGAGATCCTAGGAAGGATATAGGATAGTTTTTATTCCGGAAATCATCCCTTAAGGGAAAAAAAATGAGGATGAAAGTTTGTATTGAGAATCAACCTAGGGACGAACCCGAGGGTAAGTCGCTACTGTTATATAAATATAATACAATCCTTAGAGAACTAAGGAGAAATTGAGCGTATTTTTTAGATAGCATATAAGCTAAGTTGTAAATGAAGGCATAATAGGACTAAGCGATGCACCGCTCGTAAGCAATCAAACGGTGGCGGTGAATGATTAAATTCATTTGAGAGATTGCCTGATTCTCTCCTTTGCTATTTCTGACGCAATTGTTATATACCACAGTGAATATCTAAATACAGAACAGGTATCTGTTCTATATTTAGATACAATGAGTATATAGTTGTATGAAGTAATAATTATATTAATTGTTGTACCTTTAGGTCTAGTATTAAAATTGGACTACTCATTATAAATATAAAAATTTATGTGTATATGTTTGCAACAGTTTAGTAAACACTACGTAGTGTATAACCTTTTTTTAACGTTGGTAAATGCGTTTACCACGTGGTTTATGGGACTCAGACTCTATAGCCAGTACTAACCACTAAAACCCAACGGAACATCCCCCGTCTTAATGGGGCCTTACAGGATCGCTTACGTACTCACCCACGACACCCCGATGGCAGATCTGCCAAAGCTGCAACAACAATGCTGTTGCTCCCACAGTCCACTCTGATATCAGAGAAGTACCAGGAGCAACTCGCATAGTAAAAGATCAAACGCTTTGAGAGAGTTCTACCGGTGGTAGGACTCTGTCAAGCCTGAGGAGTCCGACTGGATGGGTACCACCCCCTTATCTATTTCTGCCGCCAAGCAACAATGATTGCATTGTTGTGTTCCGGTTTGAAGGATAAGGTAGCCAGCGCAATTACAGGCTAGAGGCATAACATCTTAGTCCTCACAGTGACAACGCACCTGTGGTTCTGCATTTTTGTTACTTAAAACCTAAGTGCATGAACCGTAGGTGTTATGGGCGACAGTTACTACTTTCCATCAGGTGGTCTGTCTGCTCGTTTGTCACTGAATCTCATAAAAAAAAACGCTAATGAAAGAAAACCAAATCATGACAAAATATTTGTTCATGACATCCCTGTAACATATTTTACCAACCAAAAAATATAAACGTAGAAAAATAAAATGGTCATTATAAAAAAAGTCTAGCTTTGTTAAATATAATTTTAACACTTACATATTGAATATTTAAGTATTACACAAAATAAGGTAGTTTTATTTTGTCGTTTAAAATGCCACATTATACAATAGGCTTTACAGAAACCTCCAAAAGGGTAGCAAAGTGAAGTCAACTCGACACTGAGTATGAATTTTAAACGAATATAAAATATAAACGACGGGATCTTAGCACTGAACGCTATCCCGGATCATGGAATTATAACGCTTATATATTTTTTACTTATATAAGACTGATGGACGGATTAACATGTCCTCCATGTCACTTTAGTACTATATATTTACCTAAAATTTGCCATTACATCACAAATACTGGATAGCATCTAGCGTTAAACGACGCTGGGCGTCCGACATCATATTAATTTATTACTAGCGACTCACCCTCGCTCCGCTCAGGTTCGTCCCTAGGTACGTTTGGGCGGTTAGTTAAATTCCTCAGAGATGAGATATTTTCCCGCAGTAAAAAGTATCTATAAGTTGACCCGGATAACCAGCTATCATCATACCAAATTTCATCAAAATCTGTCCATTGGTATTCCTTACTCGAGACAGAAATTTAACATTATTGGTATGGAGCCTATGACAAAGTTTTTGTCCTAGTAAGGACAACTTTAGATATGTGCATAGGTTATTGAGAGCCTCCGTATGTATTTAAACATACGTTTGTTTCATCTGTAATTAAGAATATTTGAGAAAAAAAGCAAATTTGATTAACATTCGTTAGATTGCCATATATAAAAAAAAACATCATACATAAATACATACGAGTACATGTATTAATTAGTTTTAAAATTATGCGAGTTGCTTGTCTTTCTCTGTCGTAAAGTACACTGTATATGTATTTTTGATGACTGCATACTTAATAAAGACGGTGGACGCAGCGTGCAACGTCTGACGCCGCGCACAACGGCAATGTAATGTCACGGCACCATAATGAACAATCGTCTGCAGACCACATACTATAGATACAATTTTGTTTAATACAAAGTACACTTGTATTACGATATTTAATCACTGAGAAAGTAAAATATAACATATATTTTACTTTCTCAGTATATATCTCTATAAATCATATCATTAATGAAATAAATATATAAATTATACTTATTATTGATGACTTTTGATTGAACACTAGCTGCAAATCTTTGGAATCATTATTAGTATGAGAGTGTTGTTTACCCACTAGGCTGTAGGGAAAAGAGACTATAACAACACCTCAAAATACTTATCTGCTTCAAATATACACGAGTATCATTACATATTATAAAATAAAGGTCCCCGCTGCGTCTGTCTGTCTGTCAGTCTGAACACAATAAACTCAAAAATTACTGAATGGATTTACATACGGCTACCACCAATAGATTGAGTGATTCACGAGGAAGGTTAAGGTGTATAATTAATTAAGGTTTTGTTTAAATTGTCTGAAGTATGATAATGATTGTTGGTGATGTCGAAAAAAATCATACTAACTGGGAGCTTTATTGGCGTGCTTAAACTGATAAAGTTATTTGAAAACAATGTAATGTAAGTCATTAGTATATGTTTATTATGTATGTATCTATAAACCATATGCACAATAATAATTTATGAATTCAACGTACAGGTATAGACCACGTTACCACAGATGCCACTATTGCCACATTTATAAATCAAAAATTTTAATTTTATAAATGGCAATACTGTTACTTAATATTTTGATTTGAAATAAACGAAATGTAAATGAATATTCTAGATTTTTTTTACTTTTTAAATTACACATAGAACAAATAACATTGCTTCATTAATTCATATTTTTATTTATTTTTTTACATTTATAAACATAACAATAGCAACACTAAGATAATGGTTTTTTTTTTAAATAAAGCTAGAATAAAATGAATAATATTTTGCCCTTCAGCTATAAAACTTATTAAAAAAATGTTTAAAATTTATTTCAAATATTGTAAGGAAATTTTGTGCCATTTTTGTATTTTTTTAAATCATTGTATATTTTTGTGAGAAGGCACTGTTTGCATCAACTATATAATGACCTTTGAGACTAAAACGTTAGTTTCCAGTAACCATGATCGCTGTAAAACATTGGAAATGTTGGGAACCAAAAATCAAAATATATCCGCGAAAAAATCCAAACGAAAGAATTATTAAAATGGTTAATCACCTTCAAAGTTAAGCGATAAACAAAAAAACCTTTAATTTTACAATGTTTCAAAAATAATTTATTTCATTTTCAAGCAAGGCCACAGGTAATAACTAGTTAAAGTTATATATATAAACACACAAGAAGTACATACATATGTAGTACGCCTCTAAAGTGAAGAGAGGAATTTATGAATATTATATAACATATGTAGTCATGATAGGCGGACTCCCTTTTCATAATAGAACGTCTTGGAGTCGTTAGAATATAGACGTATTATAAATACCATAGCATGTCTGCTTATCTACCTGTATACTTAACATGTAGTCTGAGGTTCGATTCCGGAATCGATTCCGTAGAGGTAATTTACGAATACACCTACTTCAACGGTCACATTAATATTTTTAAGACAAGAGCAAGATGTTGCACACCCCATTGTATCTTATGATCTGAATCAACGTATCCTGTTAAAAAATAATATATAGTAGTTTTCATTTATATAAAGACTTGCAAAATTCGACCATAAATAATATTCAGAGAAAAATATATAAATAGAATTTACCTATCTATATCGAAAAAACTGTCACCAATTTTTTTTTATTGATAACACTAAAGCTCGTCAAACGGCAACTAAACAAAAAGGATAAAATCGATTGACAAACAGTGAATAAAAATGGAATGAACTCTTTTGTCTTTGCCTATTTATAAGTACATATCTACATATAAAAACACAATCAACAAATCTATATAATAAAATTCTGAGTCGAATTTGTACATTAAATATTTTTTGGAAAATCTTATTGAAATACTCAGTATTATCGGTACAGAGGCTGAACCTACAGTTTTTAGAATATATTATGTATGTCTCTCCGTCTAGGAACATATCACGAGAAAACCACTGCACAGATTTTGATGAAATTTTGTATTATGCTAGCTGGCTATCTGGGTCAACGTATAGGGTACTTTTTACTACGGGAAATATCTCATCTCAGAGAAATCTATACTAAATGTTAAAACCTAACTAGAGACGTATAAGTATTTCAATAATCTTATAATCGACCTTTCAGTATCAAGATAATAAGTCCGTGAAGCCCACTATAAAAGTCATGTATAATTGTTACCAAACGAAACTCGAATTCACTACCACTGGCATAGTGGCAGGCACTTTGACAAAAATCAGTTAGTCACCATTATTTAAAAATGATAAAACTCCTAATAAAGATGAGGATTTATACCGCCATACATTGTAATAATAGAATGGCGATTATTTTAATGAGAGGCCATCATTTTGTGTCACCGAAGTGAAGCAAACGCGTATATTTAACTGCCTTTCACATTATTTATATTTAAATTGTTTTATGGCAATATTTAAGAGCAGATATTAGTAAAAATATATAAAAACCGGAATAGCTCTTATGCTCTAAGCAATAAAAGCTTTTTTGCTATATATAAGTATACTGTTTTAATATTAACTTATAAGTGAAATCGAAAGTTTACGCTTATCTACAGATTCCTTTATGACAGTGCTTAATTTTTTAATTTGACTTCATTAAAATGGACAAGTTATTTTAAACTTTATTCCCATTCAAATGGAATACATTTTATAATGTAAGTAAAATGTTAATAATTTATTATACAATTTATAGTTAAATATATCATGGTAATATGGCCAATGTAAATTTTCTTTTTTTCAAATAAAATATGACCTTATATCTAATAAAAATAATCACTAGACAGAAGATACATAAGAAGAATACGCACAATACGCACGTAAGAAGTTATACTTCTTTGGCGTAACAGAACAAAAATAGCTAAAGATTTCATCCTGTATGTCACAACTCTCTGTTTGTAAGAGGAATGCAGCTAACTTCATCATGTCACTTTCAGCTAACTTCATCATACCGCTATTTGGCTGTCGGTGTGCGCGCGCATCGTAAAAATTTTACTCTTATGATTTTTTCCAAACGTGCCAAAAGAAGTATAACTTCAAAAATCTAATCTAACCTCTTTATTTTAAAGTCGGTTAAATACCTAAGAGAATTAAAATGTAGAGCAATTTATTACACTAAAAAGGTTTCAAGTATTATAAGTTTGATAACGTTTCAAAACCAACGAAATCCCATCAGAGTTGGATAAGTAACATGCAAAGTTTTACGATTGTGTTCATACAAATCGCAAAAGCTGTGGAAATTTCTATGTACGACAATAAAGGTTGGTATCCATTGTTGTAAGCAGGTGACGTGTTTACCATCTATACATATAATAAAATTCTGAGTCGAATCTGTACATTAAATATTTTTTTGAAAAACTTAATAAAATTATCATTATTATCGATGCAAAGGCCGAATCTATAGCTTTTAGAATTTTTATCTGACTGTCTGTCTGCCTGTCGGGGAAAGCATCACGAGAAAACCAGTGGATAGATTTTGACGTGGTATGATGATAGCTGGTTATCCGGGTAAACATATAGGATAGTTTTTACTGCGAGAAAATATCTTATCTCTGCGAAATATATACTAAAAGTTAAAACTTACTACGTGTAGGGTACTACGTTAACTACGTGTCGGGACGAACCCGAGCGAAGCAAGGGTGAGTCACTAGTCTCTAATATAAGTTAAAAACTATTGACTAAGAATAAAATCAGATAGAAAAATATTTACAACTTTTAGATCTACAATACAAATTTATTCAAAAGCATTATACTCATTACAATGGAAACGATTCTAAATGGGAGCAAAGTTATTTGATATCGTTACAGATTCATCTCAACTTCGTATTAATTGTTTTAAATATGCTGAACGAAATTTAAATATTGAAAGCTTACTTTGAAATTACATTTAAATAATTCCAGTTTCTTATTGTTTTGGTATGAATTCATGTGACAATCACTAACTATATAACGTTTTAACGGTTAGTATAGATTTCTCAGAGATTAGTTGTTTTCCTGCAGTAAAAGGTATCCTATATGTTGACTCAGATAACCAGCTATCATCATACCAAATTTCATCAAAATCTGTTTAGTGGTTTTCTCATGATACGGTCACAGACAGACAGAATAACAGAGAAAAAATTCTAAAAACTATAGATTCGGCCTTTGTATCGATAGTAATGTCTATTTCAATAAGATTTTCCAAAAAATATTTAATGTACAGATTCGGCTTAGCTACAATTTTATTATATGTATAGAAAGATTTTAAAATTGGCTGAACTATGACGGTGTTTTGTCATACGGAGATACATCAAAACAACATACCTACAGAAAATTCTGCGAAAGCATGTTTCTATCTCCTAAGGTACACTCACAATAACTTTTGTATTTATTTAAAACGTACTTAGAAATACACACTAGCGAAGCGATGGTAGGCGCCCCTAGAATATAAAAAAAAATGATGGACTAAAATCTGCTCATAGAAATAATTTACGAGTGTGACATGACTGTTTGTTACATAGTCAAGGTATCGCTGTATATGAAATAAATAACCAATTAACTATAGGATAAATAAGGTAAGTATATAGAAGAAAATTTTCTAACATGATTACCACTTGCCTTACGGTGAAGGAAAACATCGTGAGGAAACCTGCATGTCTGAGAGAACCTAGCAAGTTTTCGAAAGACATGTGAAGTCCGCCAATCCGCACTTGGCCAGCGTGGTGGACTATGGCCTGATTCCCCTCGTATTGAGGGAGGCCCGTGCCCAGCAGTGGGACGTTAAAAAGGGCTGAATACACATAGAAGAAAATGCTAAAGGGCTTAACCAAGTAAAAGTTACTTTTTAGCACGTTATAACCTTTTCCCAATTAAGCTACTCAGGATTAGGATAAGAAGGAAAAAACTGTAAGAATATAGGATATACGTTAATGTATGCCGTACAAAGTCCTCGACGTTTCGAACTTTCAGTTACCGCACGTGATTATTTTACAAAATACGGTTTATGTGAGCCCTTGTAATTTACTAGGTATAATTTGTACTCTTTGCTATATTTAATAATTAAGCGAAACACTGACATGAATAAATACAGTATTAAAACCGCGTGCAAATGTTAAATTAAAAATAAATATGTAACATTTGTATGTTTGGTTTACAACTAAAGTAAATATAAGTGCTACATGTAATCCATTTAATTCTCATTCATAGATAAATATACATATATTTTCGAAAAACATAATATGAAGTCCAACCCGCTTTTGGCCGGCGTGGTAGACTATGATCTGATCCCCCTCGAATTGAAGGGATGTAATTAATAAGGGCTGAATAAATACATAGCTTTAGTACCGCTGTATTATTTCCTTGCAAATACAATTATATACAATCATTCATCTCCCTCGAGAATCAAACCTGCAACCCTCAGGACCCCAAAAAGCTATCAAC
The DNA here is from genome assembly GCA_033884665.1 of Argynnis bischoffii washingtonia. Lineage (NCBI taxonomy): Eukaryota > Metazoa > Arthropoda > Insecta > Lepidoptera > Nymphalidae > Argynnis > Argynnis bischoffii. The sequence continues at coordinate 1,253,624 of CM066629.1, read as the reverse complement.
ATACAATTCATTCTTTTGTCACAAAAGAATTATAACTGTACCGAAATATTTGTCAGAAAAAGTCACCGAGATTTCCACGAGAAGTTTCATCGTACGTGATTATTTTACCAAGCTTTAGTTCGAGACAGCCGTGTCTGGTTAAGACGTTACAACGTTTGTCCTGTTTTTATTAAGTTACAGGATGTAATTGTATTACTGCAATTTTCTTAATTCTCGGATTTTCATCTAAATGTATATTTTTATTCTTCAAGAATAAGTAAGGAGAATAATTCCCATTTTTCTCTATCTCTTTAAACTAGCAGCACTATAGAAGGTTGTCAGTTCTAGGTTTGAGACTTGGGTTAGCCAAAAATAGCTATTGGATTTCCTATCAAGAAATCTTCAGTTGTCCGTAGTTAGAATGATAAAAAACCTAAAGAAGTCGACCTTCCGTCTGATATAATTCCAGTCGTATTGTCCCACGGGGCTACCAAATGAAAAGAAGAAGAGAGTACACTTGTATTTTTGCATATGCTGTTTTAAGTGCATCATCAGTTACCACGCAGAAAGTAACAGCAAGATTGACCTGAAACCAAATTCTGATAAAAGTAATATTATTGTTGCATCTACCTAAAATTGATGAAAAGTCGCAATCAAATTTTCTGTAATTCTCTTGAAAATATCAAAAAAATAATCGTACAAATATCAAATTCGAATTCAAAATTTTTGTTCAACATTAATTTATTAAAATTGTTTACTGAACGTCATGAGTCTACTACCAGTTCGGAAAGAAGAAGCCTTAGACCTGAGAAAAACTAGTGAAAGAAACTCAGTGGAACTAACATTATTCCGTTATCTTATTTGTATGAAAGAAGAAAGAAAAGATAATTTTAGGCTTGATCAATGGTAAAGAATATACTTGTTATGCGTTATCAATACTAATATTATAAAGAGGAAAGATTTGTATTTTTGTGTGTATGTTTGTAATGAATAAACTCAAAGACTACTGTGCCGATTTCAAAAATTCTTTCATCATTGGAAAGCTAGATTCATCCTGAGTGACATAGGCTGTATTTTTTGCTAGAAAAAATTAGGGATGCTTAATAAAACTTAAGTAACGTAACCCAAGGTGTAAAAAGTGCGAAAAGACGTCTTTCGTCGCATGCGCTGCCGAAACTTTTGATGATAGTACAAGAGTGTGTTCCCGTGGGATAGATTTGTTTTTGTTTGTCTAGAGGCGAACCCGATCGAAGCGAGGGTGAGCCGCTAGTCTAATCATGAAGAGGATGGAAAGGTATACTATGAAAATATATACTTGAATTGACAACCTCATACATATTTAAAATTGGTTAAAAGGGTCAAGTAGTAACCTACATTAATTCGGTTTAAATTTAAAACCTGCTAATGGCATGTTCGAACCGAACTCACGTTATAGCGCTGTTTGTTTAATCGTTTCTGTACATGCCACGCTTGTAGGAATCTTGGTAACGACCTAGGATACTAGATGTGACTTAATTAAGATAGTACTTAATAAGTTTTACATTAAAGTAAGAGTATCCCTAGATACCAAACAACGTATGTATTACTCCAAAATTCGAAGATTAGAATATAATATTTCGTAGATTTACATGAATATTTGACATTTTAAATAAAACTATCTTTTCAGATTTTTTTCCAGGTTTATTTTTATATTTGGTTCCCGACGTTTTTATATTATATTCTTATTATTTTAATGATATTTATTGATAATCAAAAAAATATTGTAAGGTTCTTTAGTGCCATTTTGGATTTTTGAAATCATTTTGAAAATTTTTAGGTAGGCACTGTCTGTAACAAGTATATCTTTGAGACGTCTAAAACCTTAGTCTCTCCCGTAACCACGATTGCTGTAAAGCATTCGAATCGTCGGTAACCAAAAATGAAAATATCCGCGGAAAAATCTAAAAAGATAGTTTTATTAAAATGTGAAATATTCGCGTAATTCTAAGAAAGTATTAATTATGTATTTACTTAATATATACATAAAATTTCCCTAATTCCTTAAAGAAAGAAACGATCTGTATAGCAAACAAAAGTACTTGTATATAATAAGTCTAATTGAATAAAGTTTATTTCATTTCATTTCAAACTCAAGAATAGTAGCATAAACAGCAAATCACGGTATTATTTTTGACCTTGACATTTATTTTGGCGGACTTCATTTGTATAATTCTTTAGTCTAAGGGTAGGGTAATATTTACTTTAGTTTTATTATTTACTATTAAAAATACATAATCTATCTCTATATCATATTTCATCCAGATCCGTTCAGCCGTTCTGGCGTGAAAGAGTAAGAAACATCTTCCCAGGTAGTAGTAGGATTGATTGATATAAATACACCGTGGTAGCCCAGTGGTAACACGCTCGCTTGGGAAACCGAGTAAAGCGGTTCAAATCCCGGGTCTCGCACCTCTTATATTTCCAGACATTCCAGCATGATTACCACTTGTCTTACGGTGAAGGAAAACATCATGAGGAAACCTGCATGTCTGAGAGAACTGCCAGCCCGCGCATGGCCAGCGTGGTGCATTATGGCTAGATCCCTTCACGTTGAAAGGAAGCCCGAGCCCAGCAGTGGGATGTTAAAAAGGGCTGAATATAATTATAAATACATATAGGCACGTCTTTAGCGCGTTTTTGCAATACACTAGTATCTAACAGATCCCTATCGCATCGTGATTAAAATTAATTTAATAATTAATATTAAGTAAGATCACCTTAAATTTAAAGAACCAAATATCTATTTATTTCGATTAAAAATATAAACAGTATAATAAAAAGTAATATTAAACTAAAATGTATTAAATGCACGTATACGTATGTAATCCTACAACAATACACATCATTAAATTTCATAAGTCATAAAATGCCGCACTCTTGACTTTTAACTACAGAACTATAAAAGTTAAAAAAGTTCAAAACCCGTCCATAATAAATTAAATTTAATGGCCAACACCTTGTAATTTAAGGTTCTGATTATTATCTCAGATCCCATCATCACATTATGGGTCAATTATAATATTTTATTATAAAAACATTTAAAATGGTTTTAAAGAAATAAATTTTAAAGTAACCATGTGTGGTCTCGAATATGTGTTTTGTTGTATTTTACTATAAAATTATGTTATACATTAACATAATTAAGTGTTAACAAACAAGTACACCAAATAATACACCAACGTTCGAGATGTTTTATTTTCTCTCCTAATACCTATTCACTAAAAGTGTTTGTATAAGTCTAATTGAATAAAGTTTCACTAAATTCCATTTAAATATAATCATGAAATATATTCATGATAGAAAAATTAAAAAAAACACACCCCTATTGTGTACATCCTTATTTTTGAGTCGATGAAAAAAAAACAGGTTAAACTAGTACTAATTTGAAGAATAAAGAATAAAAAAATTGAAGAGTGAGTAATTTCTTTATAAATCGCCAATCAAATCCCGCTCCCAAAAATTAACACACATAACCATCTAGTTCCATGGTAAGCTACGAGGCCTGTGTTATGGATACCAGATAGTTGATACACTACATATATATAACTTTAAATACATACATATTATAAATATAAACACCCATGACAGAAGAACAGACATTCGCGCCCATCACTCAAATGAATGCCTCTAGCGGGACTCGAACCCGCGACCGCTGACACAGCAAGTAACGTCACTACAAACTGAGCCAAACGAGTCGTCTAAAGGTTACGCGAGTTGAGTTAAAACCTATACTGAAATAGATATAATTAAAAATAACTTCTAACAAATCAAAAACCAACCAAAAGGACCATAACCACTGTTTTAGTTAAATATTTATTTAAATAACAGTGTTTTATTGTACAACAGGAAGAGTTCTTATATGGAATGTTATTATAATTTATAAACACCTTGTATCTCATATTTTGACGTACAAAATAGATTTATTATAGCGCTTATCTAGTAGTCTACATCATGCTGTGGAATGTCTTCATACACCTTAGTCATTATATATGGGGGCTGCGTTCGTCGTATTCACATTGTCTGGATGCAGATTGCGATGTGCCATTTAGTTGGGGAAAGTGGGAAAATATATGTACAGGAACTTTTGCACGCGCCTAAATTATAGCTGTTTAATTAGTTGTGAATGTTCTTCGATAAACTTAAGGACTGTATCTACCCATAAATTATACAATGATTCTAAAGAAATAGAAAAATGGCATCAAAGTTTATAAAATTTGTTAATTTAATTTTTGAATATACTTAAATTTTAAAGGTATTTTTTTTATAATTTTAATTATTTAGTTTATAATTTTTCTTGCCACTATTCCATGCGAACATGACTATTGACTTATACATTTGTTTTGTATATATAATTAAGTGTATTTGTAACGTTATTGTAAATTATTAATTGTATTAATATCAAAATAGTTATTTTAAAAATATTTTTATATAAAAAAGTTATTTAGTTTAATATTAATTTTTATATAATTTTGATTGCTATTTTTAACTTTATTTATCATCTTCAAAGAAGTTTGCTATTATTTAGTGAAGTTAAAAATTTATCTCCATCCTAATAATAGTACAATAGTTGACATTTAAACTTAAATGTTAATCATATATCCTACTAATATTATAAATGTGTATAGTTTGTGAGTATGTATGGATGTTTGTTACTCTTCTATGCAAAAACCATTGAATAGATTTTAATAGAAATTTTATAATAATATAATATGTAGTTCGTACATCAGAATAACACATAGGGTGTTTTATCCCGGAAAAATGTAAGGTTTCCATTGGATAGATTTATTTTTGTTTTTCTAGATGTGAACCTGAGTAAAGCCTGTAAACCTGAGTAATATTTTAACAAAATCAGATATTCAAATTCAAACATTTTTATACAGCATAAATTTTACATGTCTATCCCCGTTGGCTGCAATAAAGACTCACGAAAGTCATCGGGATTAAAATTATTTAATAATTCTCTAACATTGAAACACCTTGGAGTCATCATTTCATATCATTCCTTGTTATCTTCGATAAAATCATTTTATGAGAACTTAAAGCTTTAACAAGTACTGAATCGGTTTTAATAATTATTTTAATCCTAGCAACTCACCCTCGCTCCGCTCGGGTTCGTCCCTAGTTACGTTTTAACGATTAGCTCAGAGATGAGATATTTTCCCGCAGTAAAAAGTATCCTATATGTTGATCCGGGTAACCAGCTATCATTATGCCAAATTTCATGAAAATCTGCCAAGTGGTTTTGCCGTGACGCGGTAACAGACAGACAGACAGACAAAAATTCTAAAAACTATAAATTTGGCTTCTGTATCGATAATAAAGTCTATTTTAATGAGATTTTCCTAAAAATATTGAATGTACAGATTCGGCTTACTTACAATTTTATTATATGTATAGGTAGATGAGAAAGATACATTAGGTAGAATTAATACACACTATGTTTCATTTCCGTTATAATATATTTCAGTCAAAATATTATTTAATACTATCATCGCTAGTTCAAAAAATGACGATTAATGGCTGAAAATTAATTTAACACTTTAACAAAAGGGTCATATGTCAAAAATATGCAGAATATTCTATTATTATTATTTTCTATGCTGAAAAAATAAAGCTGCAAATAAAGCTGAAAAAATTATGAGCGAAGCGACGGGAGAAACATAGTAAATAATATAATAGTGAATAATTATCAATAAGTTCATTTGATGCACTATATTCAAAACATGCAGACTAACATAACAGAATTTACATAAAATGAAAAATTTTATTAAAAAAAATGATTTTATAGAAAAATCATGGTATAAACATCGAAGATCTTCAGTAAAGCATCTGTAGTTAACAATAAATTGGAGGATATACTACAGAGATACACTCTTACTACAAGCTTTATAATTACGTATGTCGAGCCCCGAGCGACGGTAATGACGCATGCTCGTAATTATCATGTTTCTACAACATCTCTATGAAATACATAATATTATCTTGTATTTTCACAGTTGAAAAATGAATTTTTGCTTTATTGTTCTTTGAAAATAACAATGAAATATATTTTTGGAGGTATCTTTAAAGTGGATTCTGCTTACAAGACGCAGGAAATTACCTTTCTTTCTTCTAAGCAGAAATTTAAGTGGCTGCCGCATGATTTTAGTCTATTGCATAAAGCTGTTTGAGGATTTTTTAACCTTTAAACTAACAAAGTCTATTTACAAAATTTTTAACTTAGAAATTCTAAAAAAAGGACTACATATATATATATATATATATATATATATATATATATATATATATATATATATATATATATATATATATATATATATATGTATATATATATTATTATACCTATATATACATAGGGACGAACCCGAGCGAAGTAAGGATGAGTCGCTAGTTATCTTATATGTTAAATGTATACATATCACATTCTTAGAATATCCGTACTAAAAATTTTAATTTATACTAATATTATAAAGTGGTAAAGTTTGTGAATTTGTGAGGTTGTAGAGGGTAATCTCTGGATCTACTGAACCGATTTAGATGAAATTTGGTAAGAAGATAGTTTGAGACCTTGGAAAGGACATAGGATACTTTTTACACCAGAAATCATCGCTTAAGGGGATGAATATTTAATAAAATTAAACGAGAAGGTAAGTTTGAAATAATAAATCCATACGAGTTAAATATAAATGAATTCATGATTAATTTTATCCACGTATAAACATCGTGCGTATGAATGGCGCTAAGATAATCGCTTAAGCATAGACTTTGATTTACTGTTCTTCATTTGATAACCTATAGCCCTTATATAAAAAGAATAAGCATATCATCTACATATTGCCCGTGACTTTACTTGCATTTATGAGAGATATTTATATATTCTACTTGAAAATTATTTTTAACTAGCGACTCACCCTCGTTTCGCTCGGGTTCGTCCCTAGGTATGTTTTAATTTTTTTGAGCGATACCCTAATTCTTTTTCTAAAACAAAAGTAGCCTAAGTTACTCCTTATAATATCAGCTATCTGTCAGTGAAAGTCCCGTTAAAATTGGACCAGCCGTTTCGGAGATTAGCCGGAACAAACAGACAGACAAAAATTTAAAAAAATGTGTTTTTCTTATAAGTACCGTATATAATTCCATATGCATTTAGTATAACGCTGTTATTTTGACATTACAAACAGACACTTCAATTTTATCTATCTGTATAGATTTGGGAATTGCCTTTTCGACATACCTTAGTATTTACATTGCACATCGCCTATACTAACAAAATTAAAATATATACGTTTTTGATCATAATCATTATTAAACTCGCCTATAAACCTTGAAAGAGTAAATTAAGAAATATTTTATCGTTCATTATTTGCCGCTAGCAGTCAATGTACACATGTACGTGTGTTAACCAGAGTAATAGATATCTATACAAAAATGTACAACAGTAATCCGTCATCCCTTCTCCCCCTTCATTTCTCTTTCACTTTTGTGTGTACATATACATTGACGACACGTCGCCGTGTCAGCGGTCGCGGGTTCGAGTCCCGCTGGTGGCATTCATTTGTGTAATAACCACGAATGTTTGTACTCCAGCCATGGGTTTATATTTATAATATGTATGTGTTAAAAGTTATATATGTGTAGTGTATCAACTATCTGGTATCCATAACACAGCCTCGTAGCTTACCATGGAACTAGACAGTGATGTGTGTTAATGTCCCAACATATTTATTTATTTATTTATATGTATGTATTTAGCCCTTTTTTAACATCCCACTGCTGGGATCCCTCCATCAAGGAAGATCTGGCCATATTCAACCAAGCTGGCTAAGTGCGAGTTAGCGGATTCCACACATCTTTCGAAAACTTGCTGGGTTCTCTCAGACATGCAGGTTTCCTCACGATGTTGTCCTTCAACGTAAGACAAGTGGTAATCATGTAGTCAATGATTCGCACATGAAAATATTAGAAGTATAAGACCCGGGATTTGAACCCGCTCGGTTTCTCAAGCGAGCACGTTACCACTGGGCCTCGGGCTAGTGGTGGTACACTGAGAGTGTAGGTCGAGACCCACTCACTCACTCATTCACTTTTACAACTAAAAATTACATAATTTCTAAGCAAAAGTAATAAATTATATGATTAATTTCAATCACGTACATATTGTACATTGGGCGCGTATGAGCGGTGTTTAGAGATTATCTCCCTAAGCTTTGATTTACGGTATTTGATTTGATAACCCGAGGCCTTTACATGCGATGATGGAGCAAATAAGCAAATTACGACCCTGTTTTATTTGAATATAGTCCTATTTGATGTTATATGAACATAATTTTTTATAGAGTGAATTTATCTGTCTTTGTGGTGCTTTTTGAAAAATTGTATTGTATTTTAATATCCCACAGCTGGGCACGGACCTCCCTTCAATATGAGTGGAATCCGGTCATAGTTCACCACGCTAGCCAAGTGCTGGTTGGTGGTTTTCAAATGTATTTCAAAAACTTGTTAGATTCTCTAAGACATGCAGGTTTCTTCGCGATCTTTTCCTTCACCGTAAGACAAGTGGTAATCATGTTGAGAGTAATTCGGAAACAAAAATATTAGAAGTATGAGAACCAGGATTTGAACCTGCTTCACTCGATTTCTCAAACGAGCGAATTACCGATGGGCTAGCACTGTCTATCTGCGATTTGAAGATCGTAAATTTAGATTATTTTCGTAGATTAGAAACCTAGGGACGCACCCGAGCAAAACAACGGTTATTCACTAGTTTATATCACTTCACTCATTTCTTAATAGAATTGTAACATCAAAACACGACTAAGTATTTCAAAACAAAGGCCGAAACATAATTGTGTTAGACAACAAAAGGTACAATTCAGACTAGCGTCCATGCTGTAACCTATTGTAGCCATTGATATAATATGAATGCGAAACGGTTGTCACTCCACGTTTGTTAGTCTGGACCCAGAAGAATAGAGTTTCCTGAGATAAATAGTCGTACGTACGTGAATAAGTCACTGTATGAGAGCTGTCATGTTAACTATAAGTTATTCTATCAGCTATACGTCCCTCGCAAATAAGAGTAATCTGTAATAACACTAATAATTTTCAACATTTTTATTATATGGAAATACAGGCGATAAGCATATTAGCTACATTCATTGCAAGGAAAGGGGTCTACAAAGCATCACTGTATACAATTAAAAATAAATAAATAATATAAATATGTTAGGATATTAACACACAGCACCATCTAGTTCCATGGTAAATTGCGAGGCCTGTGTTATGGATACCAGATAGTTGAATCTACACATACAACTTTAAATATATACATATTATAAATAAATAAACACCCACCCATGACTGAAGTGCAAACAATCGTGCTCATCACACAAATGAATGCTCCCAGCGGGACTCGAACCCGCGACCGCTGGCACAGCAAGTAGGGTCACTACAAACTGAGCCCAACGTGTCGTCAATTGTGTGCAATAATCATAATTCAAAAAAAAAAATCAGCATTAAACATTACATTTTTTAATTGAACGTTTGAGCCTACCACCAATTCGGAAAGAGAAAGATTTATACCTGAGAAAAAATCCGGACAAGTGCGAGTCGGACTCGCTCACCGAGGGTTCCGTACAAATTTGTAGAATTTTTTTATTTTTTTTTTGAATTTTTCCTTTATTCGTGCTGTTAGATCTTGCTTTTTGTCAAATTTTGCGATTCTAGGTCAATGGGAACTACCATATAAGTTTTCGACCCAAAACCTATAGGGTACTTCCAGTTGACCCAGAATTGTCAACTTTGGTAAAAAGCAAGGTCTTACAGCACAAATAAAGGAAAAATTCCGATAAATAAAAAAAGTTGAAAATTAAGGTAAATTTGGTAGATACAAGTTTTCGCGAAAATCTAAATTTGCCCATATCTTTTTATCGTGTTGACTCAGGATTTTTTTACACCTATAAGGACTATAGACCTCAGTATCTGGTATAAATTTCTACTTGCTAGTTACACCCGTTTCTGAGAAAATCTGTGGTGGCACTTCGGACAGACAAACACAGAGACAAACGGACAAGCGAGTGATCTTCTTTTACCTTTTGAGGTATAAGGAACCCTAAAAAAGAAACTCACAAACATTATAAATTAAATAATTGTGTAACTGTTGAAGCAGCCTGAAGGCGATCTTGGCATTTCCAAGATACGAGTATGTTATCGTCTCAAAAAATCATTACTGTATAATAACCTCTAACAAACAACCTTCCTTTAATTCATTTTATACATATATATAGCAGTAGAATATATATAATAAAATATATACTTTATTTTATATAGCAATAAAAGCTTTAGCTTATTCTATAATCCTGTTGTAAAAACGTGGGGATAATCAGATCATCCCACAAAAAATTATCTATATATAAACAGGCAAAGACAAAACAGTGGCAGCCCAGTTGTCGCGCCCGCTTGGGAAAACGAGCGAAGCGGGTTCAAATCTCGGGTCTCGCACCTCTGATATTTTCATGTGCGAATCATTTCCAACATGATTACCACTTGTCTTAACGGTGAGGGTAAACATCGTGAGGAAACCTGCATGTCTGAGAGAATCTAGCAAGTTTTTAAAAGACATGTGAAGTCCGCCAACTCGCACTTGGCCAGCGTGGTGGACTATGGCCTGATTCCCCTCGTACTGAAGGGAGGCCCGTGCCCAGCAGTGGGACGAGATAAAGGACTGAATACACATACATACAAAGACAAAACAGTTCAGTACCTTTTTCTTCTTTGTTTGTCAAGCGATTTTCTTTTGAAGTTGTACTTCTTTTGGGACGTTTGGAAAAAAATTTGAGAGTAAAATTTTTACGATGCGCGCGCACGCCGACAGCCAAAAAGCGACATGATAAAGTTAGCTGATAACTGTATGTATCCATGGTAACCGTTGTTATTGTCTGACAAATGATATATAATATTATATTCTTTCCTTAAAATTATATTCTATAAATATATGATTGTAAAACGCCTAATATACCTTATTTAATAATTTTATTAATTTATCATTCCCTTTACAAACAGAGAGTTGTGACATACGGGATGAAATCTTTAGCTATTTTTGTTCTGTTACGCCATAGAAGTATAACTTCTTACGTGCGTTTTTTTTTATTAGTAGCTATTGACGAGCTTTAGTGTTATCAATAAAAAAAAATTATGGCTGAATTTCCACCACTGGGCAAATACTAGTTTTACTAAGTGCGTATTTTTTGATGTAGCGCTTTTATTAAAAATCTATCCAGTATATAGAAGTTATTAACTATAAGGAAAGCCAAATGCGGTCTGTAGTTTATATTAGGTACCTGTGTATTGTAGCTCGTGGTAATGTATGAATGCGAAAGTTAGCCGCTGTCGATTATATTCTACTTGTTGAGATGTTTGCAGCTTATTTAGTTAAATGAAAATAGAAAAGCTTTTTAAATCTTGAAGAAAATTTAGATTTTACTTTAAACTACCTTTTTTCCCACGAATTAATATAAAACTATATACTTCATGAAATATAAAATTAAGTTTTATGATAAAAGTTATGAAAAATTTGTTTTTATTTTAATTTATTTTTTTATAAAATAGTACCTAGGCGTTTTTGCTCGTCGTTTTTTTTTAATCGTGTTTTTTTAGGAAAAGACCTTACCTAAATACAAAAATGGATCCAAATCTATTATATATATATACGTTGAAAAAGTAGTTTGTTTGTTAATTTATTTGATATCCGATCCGATTTAATTCATACCTTTGGCTTTAGGTCAATTATTTATTATATAAAGTTCTAATATATAGGATCACGCTTCACATGAATGGAGCATTTTCACAAAAATAAATGACGCGGGCGGAACAGCTGGCAACGATAGTAATTTGTACGAGTGTGTAAGACCTCCAGATTTTGCATACATCTGTAAAATAATGTGTTAAAAAGCCAATTAAAGCTCTAAATAAATTTTTATTGGCAATTAGAAAGAATTGGGTGGACGTTTTATATTTGATTCCCGCTTCTGGCAAATATAGCCCGTGTACACATTACTTTTTGAAAGTCCGTAGTACTATGTTATTATTGGAGTTTCTCGCCGGCTCTTCTCAGCAGAGCTGCCTTCCGAACTGGTGGTAGATTCCTGACAAATTTACATACTAACTTTTAATTTAAATTTAAAATGTAAAATTGACGATTTACAAATTTTTGTAAAAGTGTATGTGAATAAAGTAAAAAAATCTATTATAAAATAATTCTTTGGCATTTTTTACTTTTGACTTTGAATTATTTTACGAAAGAAACATTATTGGAGTTTCTCGCCGGCTCTTCTCAGCAGAGCTGCCTTCCGAACTGGTGGTTCCTGACAAACTTACATACTAACTTTTAATTTAAATTTAAAATGTAAAATTGACGATTTACAAATTTTTGTAAAAGTGTATGTGAATAAAGTAAAAAAATCTATTATAAAATAATTCTTTGGCATTTTTTAATTTTGACTTTGAATTATTTTACGAAAGAAACACAGTTTTAAGTTTCATTGTCATATGCGAATATATAGATAATTTTTAACATCAGATTTTACTAAAGGATATATATATATATATATATATATAGAAATAAATAATAAATAAGAGAACCTGTTAATAATACTTTCTTAGATTTACGCGAATATTAGACATTTAAATAAAACTTATTTAAGAGAACCTGTTATATTTATACTATCAAAATTACAATCGAAAACAATTAGTATCTAAACTGTAATTGAATTAAAAAATATATATATTTTATTTCAATAAATTTCAGTTACATTTTTTCATTTTAATTAATCAACCACAAAGTGAATTTGATCTGGCATATATGGTATGTACGTAAATATAAACAAGAAAATATTTGAAAAAATCTAATATTTTAAAAAATTTTTTAAAAAATAAATCAAAAACCCCGTAAAATGTTTTAGGGTTTTTTTTACTTCATTTCATTGTATTCACAATTCGAGAAAAAAGCAAATTATGTTTGTTTTTTATGCACACAATTTAGACTGATTCAAAAAAATCGACTATTATATTTTTTTATAAAATCCCCTCCGAAATAGATTCAGGAAAGTGAGAAAAGATGCCTGTAAAAACCGTAACTCGTAATATTAATATTTAGAGGTCACGCATCGCGAATTACCATTTTCCAAAAATTTATAACTCAAAAACAAATAAATGAATTCGAATGACCAACATATATTCTTGTAGGGTATTGAAAGCTCTACAAAAACATACTTTATTATTTTTCGATAACCCTACTCGTTTAAAAGTTATTCAAACTGAAAATTAAACCTATGTTATAATTACCCTTTTTTTCTAATTTCAGGTAAAAAGATTTAAATTATCATTAAATATTATAATTTTTCTCTTGGAAATCCTACAAATTGCGATTCCCTGTAAAAAAAGCCATTAAAACATTCTAATAGTATATTTTTATTCTAAAAGTATATTTTTATACACCTACGATCTATCTACTTACGAATGTATGTACTTTCTATATATACGTACATAACTTCAAAATATATATTCCTTAAGACGAGTAGACAGACAACAAAGAAAATTTTGACACACCTCTTCATACATAATATTAGGATTATTTATCTATTTATCGTGAAAATTCACATCATACTAAATTCAGCAATTAAAATGTAAATTTTTAGGGCAAATTCTGCAAATACCCTAGGGAATTTAATATATCATTAATTACTTTTATAATATAAGTTTTTATAATATGTCATTAATATAATGACATTTGTATCAGGTTTTATCAGATTTCAAAATATTGGATAGTAATCAGCTTGCATGATAATTATAAACTATGCGGTATTTGTCACTGTTTTATTATAAGCTGGTCGATCGACCTTCTATCGGTGGTTTTTTTGTTTTTTTTTTTTCTTTTTGTGAAAAATTGCGATTTTTTTTCAGAAAATACACGTATATAAAGATAAACTTAAAAAGCAAAACCTTATCTAAATACATAATTTGATCCAAATCGTTAGAGTCGTTCCTGAGATACACGAAATAAAATTATATAATATGTATTACATACAAAAATCGCTCGTTTTATTATAAGAAAGAAATATGTATTTGTTGAAAAACATAATATTATTGATTTCCCAAAACTTATCCTGTTTTTATTAACCGACTGGTGTGATCGATGTATCTATGCCAGTTGTAGCGAAATCGAGTCTCATGATATTTATCCCATACTATTATAAATGTGAAAGTGTGTATGTATGTCTATGTATATGGCTGGATGGATTTTAGTGAAACTTAGTACACGGATAGAATATAATCTGGAGTAACACATAGCCTTTTATTAGTTAAGCACCTAAGTACGCATAAAGGGTAGTTCGCTAGATACTATATAATTACTAAACATTTAAAATGGCCGTTTATTATTTATCGCGAAAGGGTACGTGCTTGTGATTAATAATATATAATACTAGCGACTCACCCTCACTCCGCTCGGGTTCATCTCTAGTTACGATTTAACGTTTAGTATAGATTTCTTAGAGATGAGATATTTTCCTGCAATAAAAGTATCCTATATGTTGACCCGGGTAACCAGCTATCATCATGTCATATTTCATCAAAACCGGACAGATTTTGATGTCCAGTGGTTTTTTCGTAATGTAGTCACAGACAGACAAAAATTCTAAAAACTATAGATCGACCTCTGTATCAATAATAATGTGTATTTCAATAAGATTTTCCAAAAAATATTTAATCTACAGATTCGACTTACAATTTTATTATATGTATGTATGTATAGATAATGTTTTAATAGATCTAGTACAGGAGTACATTGATTAAAATGTTTCTGTTAGATAAAACACGATATTCCACAGAATTGATTAATCTGATATAAGAAAAGGCTAACAATGTCGTTGATCCGCCCATCTGATAGTGCATAACAGAAGAATATAGCAAAATACTTTACTATTTAACCCCTCGAGGACCGCATACACGCCGGCGTGTACGATAACAAATGAATTCTCGAAAAATTCGCACGAATTTCTCAGAAATTATCATGGAGAGACTAATAATAGAAAACAGTAACAGACTAGTGGTAATGCGCTCGCTTAGGAAACTAAGTGATGCAGGTTCAAATCTCGTATCTCGCATTTCAGATATTTTCATGTGCAAATAATTTTCATCATGATTAGCTTATTTCTCTTACCGTGAAGGAAAATATCATGAGAAAACCTGCATGTCTGAGTGAAACTACCTAGTTTTCGAAAGACATGTGAAGTCCGCCAACCCGGCCACTTGACCAGCGTGGGACTATGGCCTAATCCCTCTCGCTTTAAAGGAAAACTCATGCCCAGCACTGGGACGTAAGAAAGGGCTGAATACAAAGATTTAATATCCTTATCATTAAACTAACTTTTGCTTAAATATAGACGATTTTGTAATAAAACATAACTGTTAGTTAGAAACTAAATAAAACAACTCAATACGCTAACAAAGCAGCGCGCTGGAGTAATTAGTAATTTTATATGCAAATGCAAAGTACTTTCATACCAAATTATTGCAGAGCAATTTTAACTGTTTCATCTTAGTCATAATTAAAAGTATACGAGTATAATGGCGGGGTGGGTAGCGGGTTTGAACTTAATGGTGTCAAAGATCGTAGATATTGTTTCAATTATATTAAAAATGTAAATAAAACTATCTTTTCAGAATTGTTTATAGCAATCATGGTCACGGGAGAAAGAGAAAACGTCGGGAACCAAAAATTAAAATAAATCCGCGATTCCAAAATTACTAACTTAAAATCTCAGAGTGTCGCGAAAATGTAAAAAAAAAATTTTGAGCTATTCCTTTGCTGGCAAAAATCCAATCTGTGATATTTCAATCGACTAGTTATGTTTTTTATTTGTATAAAATACAGTAAATACAGTATTCAGCCCTTTTTAACGTCCCACTGCTGGGCACGGGCCTCCCTTCAATACGAGGGGAATCAGGCCATAGCCCACCACGCTGGCCAAGTGCGTGTTGGCGGACTTCACATGTCTTTCGAAATCTTGCTAGGTTCTCTCAGACATGCAGGTTTCCTCACGATGTTTTCCTTCACCGTAAAGCAAGTGGTAATCATGTTAGAAATGATTCGCACATGAAAATATCAAAGGTGCGAGACCCGGGATTTGAACCCGCTTCACTCGGTTTCCCAAGCGAGCGCGTTACCACTGGGCTACCACTGCCTAATGCCTGTAAATACAGTACTCACAACAAATTGTGAAAGTTATAATGCCTAACGTGTAACATCAACATTTCATCTCTAAAATGTAATAATAAATCTCTTATGAGCCACTTAAGCCGCTGTCTGTACATGAAAGATATTTGAGAGAAACTATTATTGGGGGTTTTTATTAATAGAACTCAAAACAATGATTTTTAGAATTTTTGTCTGTTTGTCTGTGCGTTTGTGCGTGCTAATCTCAGAAATGGCTTAACCAATTTGGATGTTGTTTTCACTCTTGTATCTTAACTTAATATTTAGTATTTGTTTTATTTCCATCGGTTCATAAATAAAAAAGTTATATCAAGTTTAGTCCCTAGGGAACTAGGGACACTGAGTCGCTAGTATATAATAAAATTCCACAAAATGTCCTAGATTACCTTTTCAACATTCTAAAGTATATGAAAAGTGTTCGAAAGCTTTTTCAAGACAAAAATGTCTAGAATCGAAGGATTGAGATAAATTGATCGTATGTTGTTAGGTACTATATCTTTCAAAGTACTGCGGCTTCATTTTTAAAAGAGCTCAAAAGCTTTTCTCGGCAGAACTATCTTCTTTACCACTGATAGCTTCCTTATGGGCTTACTAAGCTCTTTTTAAATAAATATGACACTTTTTAAATGTTTTTATACACCTAACTTGATCAATTTCATGTTTGCTTTTCATTTTTTACAACCGGTCCAGCCTATAACGGACGGACGACGGACAAACTGATAAACATACGAGTTCTAACTAACTACAGGTATGGGACCTTCAAATAATCAATATACATAAAGAGTACACACAAGTCATACAAACACAGATATATGTACCTTGTACATGAATACAATAAAAATAAAATAAAATGTATGTTTGTTGTATGTACTCGTGTATGTATTATTTCGTAAAACTTCTGATTGCACTCCTTGATCCGGATATCCAGCTATCATCATACCAAACTTCATCAAAATCTGTCCAGTGGTTTTCTCGTCATGCGTTCCCAGACTGATAAAAATTCTAAAAACAATAGATTCGGCTTCTATATCAATAATAATGACTATTTTAATAAGATTTTCCAAAAAATATTTAATGTACGGATTGGACTCAGAATTTTATTATATGAGTATGTATAGAAAATATTTTAAACTAACACCTGCAAGGAATAACATTGCAACTTAGTACGGTAGTAATTTTGAGTTTTTTCTCGAAATAATTAATTTCTATATTTTAGTTACTTCAATATTTAGTTACAATGTTGTTGTTTGGAAGTCGATACTAATGTAGTGTACATCACTACAAATACTAGTTGTAATACGAATAGCTCTATGCAAACTCGTGTGATTATTTTCATTTGTTCAATTAACCTCTGGCCGGCTGCCACGGCTTTGGCTGAATGAATTATTTAGCCTATGTTATTTTTGGAGTATCGATAAAATCGTTTAGATATTTTTGTTATGTACCTATAACTATTTAACTATCTATCTGTCTGTTGAATTTGAAGTTTTTTAGACACAATTTATTTTATATTCAGGTTTTCCAAAGTTCTGGCTTTAAGCTGGCAGCTATAATAAAAATATAAAAAATTATATGTATCCTAAAATTTATTCGAAGATGTATTTGTAGGTAATTCGAAATGGAACGTTTTGAAGGCTTTACAGCGATCATGGTCACCAGTGTCTCCCGTGACCATGATTGCTGCATGCATTCGAAACATCGGGAACCAAAAAAAAAAAAAACAAAAAAAAGCGAAAAAATCCGAACAGTTTTATTTAAAACACCATACTGTTTTCTTCGCTTCCTGTAACTGCTTCATTTAGGAAGTCCAACACAAATAGGAATGGTCAATACAAATAAAAGTATGGAAACCCCGAGTAGCATGGAAAATGAATATCCAAATTCCAAAGTTATTACAGTACCATATATTCCATCATAAATAACGTTAAATTGAGGGTTTCATTTATTGTATTAACTTAATTATACTCAATTTTAAAGTTGTAAATCGATAAATTAGTTTTGTTTATAAGAACGAAACGTATATCCTTACATTGTAATAATATTACACTATTTTAGTTACTTGACTGTATGTTTTTACAGTATTTTGGTGTTTTTTTTTTCTTTTTCTTTTACTAGTTATTCTACATATAACGTGTCTTCTCCATTCTACGCTACATTGGCGAAGTAAATTGTACCCAAATGGCTCGCTTGAAAACGCGCTCGCTTGGGAAACCGAGTGAAACGGGTTCAAATCTTGAGTCTCGCACCTCTGATATTTTCATGTGCAAATCATTTTTAACATTCTTACCATTTGTCTAACGGTAAAGGAAAACATAGTAAGGAAACCTGCACGTCTGAAAGACCTAGCAAGTTTTCAAAAGATATGTGAAGTCCGCCATCCCGCACTTGAACTGCGTGGTGGACAGATATCCCTTGTAGTAAAGGACGGCCCGTGCCTAGCAGTGGGACGTTAAAAAAAGGTTGAAAACAATATATAAACTATACCTTAGCAATCGAACGATTATCAACATATCATAACTGAGGCCTTTATTTATTTCCAATCTGTTTAAGATATATTTTTCAGCCTCTTTACAACATAAAAAAAAACTCAAAATCATCTACAAGTACATCATAACCTATGTATGCTAAGCTTCTTTAGAATTTTGTACTATGTAATAACAAAAATAAAATAGGTGTACCTTAGACTACATACCCGTTCTCGCTTCGCTTCAGCCCTAACAACATCCTGCGCGCCTTTAAGAAACTTTTTACAATATGCTAATACCCTATTAGGGTTATTTGATATAACTAAATAAAAGTAACCTTTATTACTAAGGCTATAAATATATATAATAGCTAAAAATTTGCAAAAATATTTTTAAAAGCGAATCAGTGATTCCAAAATTTGTTTCCTACTCTTAACCTGACAAATTTTAGCTCTATATAATATTAGTGTAGATATGTTTCATATTTTTGATATATAGCCAACATTTTTAAAGAAAAATACATCCCTTTGAATTCCATCCTACGTAACTACCACGTCTTGTATTACTGTGAACGAAAACATCATGAGGAAACCTGCATGTCTGAGAAAACCTAGCAAGTTTTCGAAAGACATATGAAGTAGATTTCACCCAACCCGCACTTGGCCAGCATGGTGGGCTATGGCCTGATACCCCTCGTACTGAAGGGAGGCTCGTACCCAGCACGGAGACGTTTAAAAAGGGCTGAATACAACCAGACATCCAAATTTCATTGAGTTATTACGATAGGCTGTTTGAAATGTTATTTTTGCCACATATTATGTTACCAATAAAATACTTTACCGAAACTAATCTAAATTTATTACAGCTATTATATGAAAAATAAGTTCGTAAATAAGAAAAGATGTACTCATAAAAATAGAGTAAACTATTATGATAACTACTGAACGCTTCTTACTTTACAAATACCATGATGTCGTGTATATTTGAGACATGTCAGTTTTTTTATTTAATAATAATTTTAAAGGTAACTTCTCAAGTACTTTCTACTAGAACCTTTTCGTGAATATTTTTTTACGGAATATAAAGTCCTAAAGATTTATGAATGAATGAATTATCGACTTTAGAAGGAAACGAAAATCGAAATTTTTACTATGATTCAGAAGTATAAACTCTTGTTAAAAAAATATAGAAAAATGACACGCACAGTGAATTAAAACCTTACGCAGCCTTGAACTTGGATAATAGTACAACTTTAGTTAGTTAAATAATTAACTAAAATTTAAGTAATCTACATAAATATCCCAATCAAACTAATTAATTAAATATCATGCTGAATAAAAGAACAAACCAACGAACAAATAAACGTTTCCATTCAAAATAAAGTAAGTTAGTATATTATCTGGGATTTATCCTATAAAACCCAACTGTTTGGTAATCCGAATACAACCTAATATTTAATTAAGCGAACAAAATCATAAGCGGCCATCTTATCGGAGGCCTCGTCTTAAGGAATATGCATTATTTGGCTTATTTACACGGTTAACTTTCTTTATACAGCCGCCTTTTCGCAATAAAATTATATTTTCCTACGATACCATTTACGAGATTATACGTCTGTATGTTTATTTCAATTTATTTCCTTAAACCACTGAACAAGATCTCTACTTTGTATAAGATTTAAGATACAGAGAAGTGATGTTTCTATTATTTTTGTACTGACTCAATTGATTGTATGCAACTTAGCTGTTTTTAATCTACGACTATCGACCGCGCTAATCTTAAGAACTACTAAGCCGATGTGAAAAACTCTTTTTTCATTAGATAGCCCGTTTATTGAGGAAGGCTATAGGTTAAATATCATATAATGTATAGTCTATCTATTCCATACTATCCGTTAAAACGTACCTAGAGACAAACCCGAGCGAAGCGAGGGTATGGCGCTAGTTCACGCTTTAATTAGTAACTACTACATAAAGGTATAACACAGACTTCCATCACCATCACATGAAATTATGTATAAGAGTTCTTTATATTATAATGAAAGTCAGTACTAAGAAGGTATTTTTTAAATTCATCCCCTAAAAGGATTAAATAGGGAATGAAAGTTTGTATTTTTGAAGCTATAAATATGGAAATTGATATGTAAACTTTTGATTACATTGCCAGTGGTTAATCCCATTGGGATCAGTGCTTGTAAATTATATAATTTTAATGTTAACTGTTCAAAGATATGTTTCAAAGTAGTAATACATTGTTTAATTAAGTTAGTTTAGTTGTTACAAAGTGGCATGATTTAAATAAATAAAAACCAAATTTCTCCCTGTTTTTTATTTATTTAAATCGCTGATAAATAAAGGCAGTGGTAGCCCAATAATACGCTCCCTCGCTTGGGAAATCAAGTGAAGCGGGTTCAAATCCTGGGTCTCGCACCTCTGATATTTTTCACTAACAAGTTTTCAAAAGGCTTGTGGAGTTCGCCAATACGCACTTAGCTAACGTGGTAAACTATGGCCCGACCCTCCTTGCATTGAAAGGAGGTCCGTGCCCAGTGGGACGTTAAAAAGAGCTATGTACAAACATAATAAATTGTAAAAACTGTACATAAAGTTCTTATTTTAGACCGACATATTCTGAATATATAAAATACAAAAAAAAATCTTATACAATTAATTTTAATGAATAAATACATAAAATATATCTATATAAAACTTACTATGGACCATCAATGATATTTAGAAATGATGAAATCTTTATAACTCGATTCCTGTTTAAATAAAATGATACGTAGATTAACTTCCGGTCAAATGTCATTCAGGAAGCACTCGACGTCAGCGTAAGTGTTACAATATTTGTACGCGAAATTCGTTTATTTTACACTTCTCTACCGAAATATAAATAACTATCTGAGTATGGCAACCCCTCACTGAGCTTATTTTACGTATTTTGACTGTAATCATACATTCTATATACATAAAAAATAACAATAATAAAATAATTATTATTAGTTACTAGCGTACGTAAGTTTTAATTTTTTTTAGCAAAACCCTAATTTTTTTTTCCTAAAATAAATGTAGCTTAAGTACTCCTTATAATATTAGCTATCTGCCTATTTGTTAAAATTGGTCCAGCCGTTTCGGAGATTAGCCGGAACAAACAGACAGACAGACAAAAATCTTAAAAATTGTGTTTTTCTTGTAAGTACCGTATATGATTTCATATGCATTTAGTATAAAGCTGTTATTTTGACATTACAAACAGACACTTCAATTTTATTTATCTGTATAGATAATTGTACAGATGTTGGTATTGGTAAAACATATAATTGTGCCTTTAAAACCTATGTTAAATACAGAGAGAGAGAGAGAGAGAGACTGCTTTTTTTAAATTATTATGGAACTCCACGGACATTTTATTCATGCCCTTAGTGATTATTTTATTTATTTTTTTGTAATTTTCTTTATTTGTACTATATGATTATTTTAAGAGTAGCTTAAGAGTAGAAATTTAATGAAATCTTACGTAATTCGAGTCTGGATACACTCTTCTTATCAAAAATAGGTATATTTTCATTCTATTAAACAATTCCGCAGGACATTACGTACTATAAACATATAACGATAAAATGTAACATATCTATACCCTATCTCTATAAAAAAAAAAGTTAATCTGTATGTTTGGAATAAAAGATTTACCACATTTACATACACTATAGTTCGCCCAGTGATTGAAAATCGACCATAAACATTATTGAAAATTTGAAAAAAACATAATATGTAATAAAAAAAAACGTTCTAAATTATTCTAAAGCTTATTAAGTTTTTAAAAACTTTTAAAAACAAATGACAAATCGAGGAAAGTTCACTGAACGTTTTTTTTGTCTATTTATATAAAGATTATATCGTAAATACATAACTCGCGTCTCAAATCAAAAGATCGCGATCAAAGAAAACGTTTGATGCTAATAATGTAGAAATCGTTTTGTTAACAGAGCTTCGGTGGAATTTACACGCCAAAGTACTTGTTAAACTGTAAAACGAGTGACTTGAGTGACATTTATAAATTAAGGAACTAACGAAGAAAATGGATAGCAAAAATTTTCCAAAAACACTTTATGATATTATGTCTTTACATACTCGTATAGTTATTTTTTATGGATAAACTAGCAGCTCACACACGCTTCGTTTAGGTTCATCGCTAGTGAAAAATAAGAACAAATCTATCCCACGGAAACCGTACCATTTTTCTGGTAAAAAGTAACCTATGTGCTATTCCAGACTATAATCTATCTCTGTGCCAAATTTCATCTAGATCCGTTCAGACGTTCAGGCGTGATAAGCAACAAACAACCATCCATCCAAACTTTCGCATTTATATAGTATAGGATTATAATAAAGAAGTTATAAGTAATACAACACAATATTTATTTAGTAGTAAGAGAACCAATGTTCTCTATAAAAGAGAATTAGTATACCTTCGTACTTTTAAAACTGAGAAAACTAAAATTGAGCCTTAATTAATTAGGTAAATAACTGTAATTAAAAATTCTTATTATATCGTTTTTCAACTAATTTTCTCGAAATTATAAGCTTATAGCAAAAAATATTATTATTATTTGTAAAAAGTGTTGTTATTTTCAATAAGATCCTTTTTCACAGAAAATGTTTTCTGGACGAGATTTTGAAATATTTTGTTTCATAAAAAATATTAAATTTCTAAGCTTAAAGGCTCTATACATACATATAGAATTAAATAATTATGTTTATTTAATATTATTAAATAAATGTAATATAATAAATACGTAAACCTAATATACAATAAATACCTGTAGACTTAGCAAAATTTGCAGGTATATTTTTTTATAATATCTAAAAATAAGTTTTATCATTGTTTGAAAATCTCAACTTTTTAAAATGTTCCCATATATGATTCTTATATAACTTAAGAATGTTATATACAAATTTTAGAAGATCTGTCTGATTTTAAAAAATAAAAAAAATGTACGAGAAAATAGTACATAACTTGTATTTTTAAACGATTACTAAGTAGGTATTACTATAAAAAGCTTCTCAAATTAAAAATATTTTATTCAGCATTAAATTATTATAATATTAACTGAATGTCATGAGTAGACTCACACTTTGAAATAACTAATCCATAATATCTCATCTTTTTCATCATAATACGAATACGATTAAGTTTGGTAAACTCACTTGTAACATTATTTAAATATACTTTTATGTAAAAAGCTCTTTTATAAGAAGCTTAAAGCTAACTTATCGTGCTTATATACTTTCAAATGTAATAGATATCAAAAAGGGTACCATTTTACTAAACGTGATGTGAATACTGAGATACACAATACGTCTTAATTCACTTAAATATTTCTAACATTAAGTTGAGCTTAGTCTACTTATGTTAAAGTAATTAACTTTTATGTAAAGTTTTAAATTGTAAAAGTAGGTTTTGAACTTTGAAGTTTCACAAATTACTTATTAGACGTAATATATTTTGATTTCCCTTTTAAAATTTTATGACTTTTTTAAAATTAAAAAACAAAGAAGAAGTCTTACTACATACATCTTTCGACATTTCTTCAGATTTTATTATATTTAAGTATATCAAAATAATCATCAATCCTTAAAGAGCTCTATTTTAATTTATACATAAAGTTATAAATAAATAAATAAACTTGACTTTTTTATCTTTTTCATAAATCTCTACCTTTTTCAAAAAAACCTCTCAATAACAACTTATGAAAAAATTTGGTGTCAACATAATACATATTCTACGTATTTAAAATATTTAAATAACACTTTTTACAATTTTTTTATTTAATATTAAAGGATTAAAAACTAACTAAAATTCATCTGTTAAAAATCTATTAATAACTTTTACTAAAATAAATTACTTGTTAAATATTGTTAAATTATAAATATAAAAAAAAAGTCCACCCACCTTAAATATCCTATTCAAAATTCAAAATCCTATCAAAATCACAAACACAAATTCATCCAAAACACTTATAACAGATCACTTAGAACTTCACACAACATAGAGTAAGTTATATTATGTAAACTTAAGTGTCACTTTAAAATTAATAGTTTTTGTTAACAAATTTACGTGAAAACGTAACGTTAACGTACATTCGAACGTGAATGTAGAGTACGTCTGTTCCCGACGACGTCTAACGGCCGATTGCTTTGCGCATGGTACTACTATAGAAATGACATACGTCGCAATGCGTTATCTCTTCTTATATAAAATTCAAAATTTGTTCATGTTTCATAAAGTATGATTGGATGTGGATTTACTTTTAAATATATCTATTATTTTATTTTAATGCAGAGACTATATTATGGTCTTTAAACTGTAATGTTGTTAAATTTTGAGCGTTTTTTTTTTTTAAAATTGACTTTTTGGTATTGGAGACAATTGAAAATGGGATTAAATATAATATAATTTATTTAAAGGGTTGTAATTGTAAATAATCATTATATATAAAAAAAATTGTATTTCATGATTGAGTTGAAAATATCTATCGAAAAAAAAATTGAATGCCTATTGTAGCTGATTCTAAGGGTAGCAAGAAAATATTAAGGAAAAACATTATATATATATAATGTTTTTCCTTATATTATTATATACATATAACACAAACATATATTTGTATATATGTTTGTGTTATATGTAGATAGAGAATTGTCTAAAATTGAAATTCATTTAATAATTTACTTACTCATATTATATAACTATCTTATCTTCGTGGATTTATTTTGATTTTTGGTTCTCAACATTTCGAATTTACAACAATCATGGTCACAGGAGAGACAAATATTCGCGTAAATCTAAGAAAGCAATTAACATACTGTTTCTTTACTAGAAAAATTCTGGCATAAGGCATCTATATGAAATTAAATAACCTACCAGCATTACAATTTCCAATAGAAAAAATATAGCACAAATATTACTAAAGAAAATATAGAAATAAAACTAGTTTAACAATAAATCAAAATATTTGATATTTTTCGTAATGCTTAATACATAAGCTAAATGTGGGTGTTTTATTCGTCATACATATCTACTATACCTTTTATTCCCAAAAATAGCTATTATAAGAAAAAAATCTATAAAGTCAACGACATTTTCCCATTTCTCCTAAGTATTGTAAGCGAACAGTATTACTGTACATTTAATACAATTAATAAGCTTAAAAATAAGTAAAATGGTATGGGTGGATCCTTTTCTTCACATTTTAAGTTGAATGAGATTAATATCAACATATTTGATGAAATTCCGACCCTCATAAGGTATAAAAATCCAGTTATAACAAAGTTTCCAAGCGTTATGTTCTCAACTCGTGAGCCTTCGTTATTAATATTATAACGTTTATTATGAAGAAGAAGACTGTAGTCACATGATGGGAAATATGTATCTGTTTGATGAAAGGTTACTGTGGTGGCACCATGTTCGATTCCTACAGACTATATTTGAAAACATTTCTGTTTATTTTAAGTCTTAATATTATAATATTTATAAGTATTATAACTAAAGTTACGACTAAATGTTATTATGTTTGTGTTATTTTTTAATGAAATTATAATTTTTAACTAATGTAAAAGGTGAAGAAGTCTGTATGTTTGTTTAGTTACTCTTTATGCTGAAACGCCTGAACTAATTTGGATGTAATTTCGTAAACAGATAGACTATGCCTTGGAGTAACACATAGGTTACTGTTAGGTACTTAGGGAGGTACGCGAGCAAAGCAAGGGTAAGTTGCCAGTAATAAATACGAATACTCTTTCACTGTCACTGTGAGTATAGACGGCGATAGTTTATAAGCGAGAGGTGAATTGAGGTAACATCATTTATTCTTTATCTGCACAAGTTGTAAATTGCTCTTTGACGTATTCAAAAGTTAAAAAAAACCACGGAATTTAGACAAAATGTTATTCTGGAATTGTAGGAGAGAAATGTAAAAAAATATATGGGAATGACACGTTTGAAATCGTATATAAGTGTACATACCGAGTAAATAAATAAATATGTTGAGACATTAACACACAGCATCATTTAGTTCCATGGTAAGCTACGAGGCTCATTACTGGAGTACAAACATTCGTGTTCACTACACAAATGAATGCCCCCAGCGGGACTCGAACCCGCGACCGCTGGCACAGCAAGTAGGGTCACTACAAACTGAGCCAAACGTGTCGATGTATTGTATGTATGTTTTAGTTTTACATCAATACTACGCAATATACGAGTAGGTACACAAGTGCACTTTCTGTTCCTGTCACTCTCATAGGACGATTCGACACAAGCAGTAAGATGGCACAGGACCACCGACGGCTTTATTTGCTCTTTGAGGCTTGGGTGTGAAACACCGCCAATATCTCAAATCATGACGATTGCTGAGATTTTTTTAATAAAAAACTCAATAAAAAAATTGGCCTGACCCAGAATTCGAACCCAGGACCTCTGGATCTGCAGCCGTGTATGCTAGGTACTACACCACCGAGGCAGTTTCAGTTTTATAAATACAGGTAAACCAACAAGCAAACCCACAAATACAGCTAGTATGTTTAATATTAGCAACATTGCACTACGGATGATCTTATGGTCATCCAATTTCCTATGAAACCAGTTTACATATAAATTGTAAGTTTTATCACTTCAATTTGTGTGAATTGCTTTGTTTACATGTAATAAGGCCTCGTGCAATTAGTATGGATATTCTCTAAGTACTATGTAAATACCGTTTATTCAGGATCGTCTAAAATGAGCGTCGTGTCTCGTAATGCGCTGATAGCTGTGTATTACGTCGAAGGTTGTGGGTTCAATTCCTATATATTCCTAATTATATTTTAACTGTTACGGAAGTGTAATGGCTAGCATGTATGGCTAAACAGTTGGTTATCTCGGGTTAAAAATTTAGTTATTGAGTCTTTCTGTTGCGTACTCGTAAGTCCAGCCCATATTTGGCAAGTTTGCGGTATTTCACCTTCATGCCTCGAAGAGCACGCAAAGCCAGTCCTGCGCCTGATCTCGCTCTGGTCATGTCGAATTATCGTCCAATCGGAATTTGAGAGTTTCGGAATAGAGAGTGCACGTCGTGCCTGCGAGTACACTTGTGCACAATAATATCTCCTGCACAGTTAGCTACTAAAACTAGCTTATGAGAAATGATTCCCCAAACAAAACTTCATCACCCTTTTCACCCCCTTAAGGGATGAATTGGTTCAGCGTGCTTCGGATTAAGCGTGAAAAGGTAACAGACCGACAGACAGAGTTACTTTCGCATTTATAATATTAGTATGGATGAGGGATGAAAAAATGCAAAAAAAATTTTTATAGTAATTTTGCTGACGCGAACGCTAAGGAAGGGGACAGTAGCATAGGCTGTTATTTAGCACAGATTAGCTCATTGCTTTAATTGGAGTGTACAAAGGTGTTAATATATTATTTTTTTATTCAAAAATCGTAAAGCCTCTAAAAAACAATAACCAATAAAAAACATGAACATTATTTTACGAAAACCCCTTTAATTAATTTTTCCGTTAACATAATAGAAGGACAAATTATCAAACATATTTCATAAATATCATCTTCCAAGCCGGCTGGTCCCCGTGGAAGAGTACGACCACAACCCTCCAGGAAAACCACAAAAACAAAAAAAAAAACCACTAAACCGGACAAAGAATCTAAAAATTGTATAAAAATTGGAACATATAATGTCAGGTCTCTGTCATCAATACACCGATAACCAAAATCATGACAAACAGCATAGAACGGCCCATCAATGTAGAAGAAAAATATATAGAATATGTCCATAGTTACATCTACCTAGGCAAACAAATATCATTTTTGAAAACGCACAATGAAGATGAAATTGAAAGAAGAACAAACATAGCCTGGAAGAAATTTTGGTCACTCAAAGAAATTCTAAAAGGAGACTACTGGATAAACCTTAAGAAAACGGTATTAGACACCAGTATACTTCCTTGTCAACTGTATGGCTGCCAAACTTGGATATACACGACAAAAGCAAAACAAAGGATCACAACAACAGAAAGAGCTATGGAGAGAAGTATCCTAAACATAAGAAAAATACAAAAAGTTAGGAGCAAAGTAATTAGACAGAAAACAAAGATAACAGATGCCCTCACACAAGCTCAAAAATTAAAATGGCAGTGGGCAGGTCACGTATCGAGATACACAGATAGCAGGTGGACAATCAATACCACAAGGTGGAAAGGGCCAATCGGCAAAAGAAGGGTAGGAAGACCGAATAGACAATGGGCTGACGATATAACCGAATTAATAGGAAAAGACTGGCAAACTATCGGCAAGGATAGAGATAAGTGGAAAGGACTGGAGGAGGCCTTCACCCGAGGAGGGGTCCATATCCAATAGCAAAAACTAACCACTACTAACACTTAGACAATAAGCAAAATTACTAACAAATAACTAAACACTATCGAATAACAACATTTGAAATGGAATTAAGGATATGGAAATACAGGCTTTTTTATTTTTATTTATTTTATTTTATTATTTCATAAATATAATAGTAAAAATTGGTCAAAGTCCAAAAAAAATCCGCACAAAAGTCCTAACTCTACACAATTACGACAACCTACATAACATAAAGGAGATTACGTACCATAATTTTTACATATAAATTACGTTCGTCAATTCTCTATTTTGTTTTTATATTCTCTGTCTAATTTCTCTCTTATTACCACGCTGTGAATATTTCCCAGAGGAACCCTAGGTTTCGGGGATTTCGCCTTTGTTTATTTATTTAGGGTCGGCTTATTTGAGCGCTGGGCGCGTTTATGCGGACACGGATTTTTACTATTCGACTCCTGATCTTTTGTAAATTTGCATGTTGGCTTCAAATATAATAATAACTAGCGACGTACCCTCGCTTTGCTCGGGTACGTCCCTACGTAGGTTTTTTTTTTTTAGCAGGGCCCTAATTTTTTCTAAAATAAAAGTAGCCTAAGTTACTCCTTATGACATCAGCTATCTGCAAGTGAACGTCCAGAACAGAGAGACAGACAAAAATTTAACAAATTGCGTTTTTCTTATAAGTACCGTATATAATTTCATATGCTTTTAGTGAAATGCTATTATTTTGACATTACATACAGACACTTTAATTTTATTTATCTGTATAGATATGTTGTTTTCTGTCTATTTAATTTAATTGCTGGGAATGCAATAATGCTTCATTGACAGATTTTAGAATGTTGTCTGACTTTTTACTTAAAAACATGTTTTTACGAATGTCTGGATATATTATAATGAAATATTTTGGGATAAACACTAATGAGATACATTATTCTGCTATACATGAGCTAAAAATTGAGCTGTATTAAAATAAGATAAAGATCTTGGAAACTTGAATTCGTTTCAGTTAGATGAATCAACATAGACCACAATTTCTTATGACATAAAATCTTTTTAATGTAATATATAAGAAAATATATTTTAACTAGCAACTTAACAGATTATAGCTTATATAGTACCTACTAAATTTCATCAAAATCAGTCCAGTCGTTTCAGAGTAAAGAAGTAACAAAAGCACACACATACAAACTATAACATTTATAATAGTAGTCCGATAACGAAAAAGTAATGACCAATATTTAAAAAAAACAATATGAAATCTAGAATTCAGTCAAAATACCGAAAGATAATGTCTGTCGTTAGTTTTATTTTATTTCGTTTCGAAAAAAAGTTTAAAACAGTTCCATGAAATACAGTTTTCATTTCATAATTTAAAATTTCGTACGGAAAACCGGAAAGATGGCAGACGGGAGTTAGAATAATATAGCATGCAAAGCTAAAAATTTTATTCATCGCTGTTCTTTTCTAATGTATAAACGTATACTACAACTTTTGTTAAATGTGAATTCTTACTAATAAATATAATATCATACTCCAACGTGTGTTTGTTCATTTATTCTTTTTTACCCAGTAACTAAGCTTAAAGATTACCTCGTTTTTTGCTTAGAAATATTTTGTGATCTAGAGAGAATATATAGCGTATGCTTTTTATCTGGATACATCTATTGGTTCTACGCAATATTTTACGAAAACTTAACTAAGATTAGAATGATGAAAACCTAGTCTAGTACTACTAGTATAGGTTTTGGTGTTGGGGACATTAAAACGGAATTAAATATAAGATAATTTGTTTAAAGCTTCGTAATTTTGTATGTTTGATTGTTATATTTAAAAAATAGGTCATGTTTAAGTCAAAATTGTTCATAGAGGGTTACGTACAAGGAAATATATTATTTGTGTGATGTATTTATAAATATAAATGTATAAGTATTTCTATTGTGACCGATTCTATTCCCCTCGTATTGAAGGGAGGCCCGTGCCCAGCAGTGGGAAGTGTAGCAAAGATTCAACTCAAACTATAATAAAATTTAAAATTATTTACTATACTAGCGACTTACCCTAGCTTCGCTCGGGTGCGACTTTTTACACGCTTTTTTATTAGCTTCACCTGTATGTTTGTTTGTATGTTTGTAACCGACTTCTTTGGGCGCGATTTTGACCCACTTTAAACGGCCAGATTTCGTTCAAACTTTGTAGATTTATTGAGGACCGATGACAATACACTAATTTGATAAAATTATTCCATTTTTCAATTTGCAAAATATGATTTTTGTTAATTTATATTTACAAAAAAAATTTGTTCGGTTCATCATTAAAGCGTGTTTTTTTAGTTTTTTTAAACTATAATTTATTTTTAGAAATATTCACGAGGAATCCAGCCATATATTGTTTTCGTACTATTTTAATAATGTACCTTTCAAATAGTAAAAATCTAAAAAAAATACGTAAAAAAAATACGTTCCGGATATTACCGCTACATATACGCAAACAAAAAATTCTCACTCTCTTTAGTCTTTATAATAGTAGTATAGGTTTAGAGTTACATTTAACTACACCAATATATAATAATAATCTAAAGAGAAAAAACAACATATCCCTAAAAAGTACCTTTATAGTATGTGTAATTAGGGCTTATTTTAATTGTTATAAAACTAAGGCATACCCGAGTTTTATAGCAATTAACCAAACAAAGTTCTTCCAACAAAATTCTTTTATAAAATATTCGCCCATAAAGTATATACTAGGTTTAAGTTACATATTATACAGCATATAGTGGTGAAGATATTTCAAACAAACTTAATTAGAAAATTTACTAAATTTATCTTAGGCTTTGTTTAAGGGTCTTGACTCATATCTATCCTATTTCATCTGACGACAAAATAACTAGTTTTCGTACTAAAAAACTACAGCGAAAATAAAAATATTTTCCGTACATTTACTTATTTATTATCCGACTGTGGCAATGTTCAAAAGGAAAGTTATGTGTTTGACTTATATGTATGTATGTCCGACTCCTCATATGTGTGATACAGGTCCGGTACAAAGTATATATAATAAAATATCAATACGCGTAGATTAGCGCCTAAAATCCGTTTAGACGCGTAATTTAGGCGTCTTTCAAATATTTTTTCTTCCAAACCTATTTACTGAGGGAGGTATATATATATATATATATATATATATATATATATATATATATATATATATATATATATATATATATATATATATATATATATATATATAAAAGACAAAAGTGATTGACTGATGTATCAACGCACGGGCCAAATCATTAAGGCTAGAAAATTGAAATTTTCATACGACGAAGGCTAGACTAAGGAAGGGTTTTTACAAAATTCAACCCCCAAGGTGGTGAAATAGGGGATAAAAGTTTGTATGAAACTTTTTATTCCTTGGACATATTTGCATGAATTTTCGTACAAATTGAGTACGGCAAAAATAATGAGTTACATATTTCAGCAATTTCCAAAATTAAACCCCTAAGAGGGTAAAATAGGAGATGAAACTTTGTATAAAACCTACCTTTTCAGAGATTTTTTCGTAGTTTTACCGCGAGCGAAGCCGCGGGTTCTGCTAGTTATTAAATAAAACTTAAAATATCTAACTGGCCAAAGTTAAAAAAAACAGTAAAAAATTAAAATTTTATAAAAACACCCAAGGTATGCACTCGGCAACTTACATATTTGATACTTCCTGAAAGTCTTGCTACGTGTATGTCTCTAAACTGCATAGTACCTACTATGTTTCTGCGTCAACATGTTTCAATTTTTATTTAGTGCTTTTTACGTAGTTGAGCTTTTTGAAGTAAAACTTCTTTACGCACGCTTGACTTGGGGGGTAAACTGATGAATGCGTTACGATAAAATGCACATAGTACGTTTGTTGCCATGGTAACCGTTATTATTGTCTAACAAATGATATATTATATTCTTTCCTTAAATTATATTCTATAAATATATGATTGTAATAACCTATCCTTGCCCATCTTAATTATTTAAAACATAAATTGAATTTCATAAAGAGTACGGAAGTTTTACTTCTTGCGCGTGTACACATTCATATACGTACTCTTTAAATTTTTTTTTTTGAATTTTTTTTTTGTGTTTTCTAATTCATTTTACTTAAAAATCTAAGAAATATACAGCTATATGTTGCATTCAAAAGTTTTGTGATTATCAATAAAGTAGTAAAAAAACTTATAACAGTGAAGTTCGTACAGTTAAGACCACACGTGTGAAGCCATAGTTATCAAACTGAATGAATCAGTTATTTCATACATAATTTGCAGAAAAGTAATTCAGGACTGACAATTTATTTAATATTTATACCAGCGATCTCGGAAACGGCTCTATTTCGCTAAAATTTGGTATGTATGGGCGAAAAATTGATCTAGATTAGTCTCATGTCTGGGAAAACGCGTGTTTTCGAGTTTTCATGCGGTTTTCTTTTGCATTATTCTACGCAGAATATGGTGGATAATTTCATACACTTGGATATAAGCATTGTGTTCAAACGGTCAAGGCGCAAGATTGACAATCACAGGTTCGAATCTCGGCCGAACACAAAGTTTTTACTTTTGTTTTTTTTTTTTGTATTTATTCAAGTTTGCTTCTGTTAATCAGCGATGTTATGAACTAGTCATTAAAAATGGCCTATTTAGTACTCCAGAACTAAATTTGTACTAAATTTCATCTAACTCCGTCCATTTGTTTCAGCGTAAAGTAAAAAACATACAAACACATTCAAACTTTCGTTTATAATTATAATCCTAAAGTGGAATAATATCGTTTAAAAATGAAAACTAGATATATTTTTGTATACACTTTATAGCGCCTTCACTTGCACAAACTAACAGCGAAGTCTTGACAGACTGACAGACAGACGCGTTACTCGAGTTAGTGCAGTTCAGAGGTTAATAGGCAAGTTGTTCGATTTTCTATTTTTAATACATAAAAAGCTTGTTAAAACGTGAGAAATGTTTGGGAATGTGTCGACTTCTTACTATATGTTATAGATTATTATTATTATTTGTATCACAAGTACATAAGGGTGTATGTTTGTTGTATGTATACAATAACTCTCTTAATGATTATTTTTTAAACATATTCGTAATGTATTCATCCATTATACTGTCCCACTACTGGGCATAGGGCTCCCTTTAGTGCCTGAGGGATCAAGCTATAGTCTGCCACGATGGCCAAGTGGGGGTTGGTGGACTTCATAAGTCTACCTAACTTACCTACCTACTACCTAACTTACTACCTAACTTCTTCGTTATGTTTTCTTAGACATATATACCTTATGATATTTTCCTTCACCACACATGAGAATTTCGCAAATGCAAGGTCCAGAATAAAAAATTTCTCAAACAAACGCGTTCCCATTTTAAGGTAAATTTTATATAAATTTTTAAAAATTAATATCTACCTCTAAGACTAAGAGGTAGATATTAATTTCAAAATAATTTAAATATCGCTGTAAATTAGTTAAAATTAATTATTGTTTTAATATATTGATTATTTACCGTATTATTTTATTCTAATCAGTTTAATTTTACGTTGTATACTCTAATGATATTTTTATTTCCTACTACTAATAACGTTATTGGCAATAATGCGAAATTAAGTTAGTTTGTATATAATGAAATTCGGTTTATGCAGTTTCTATTAAATTTGATTGGAAATATTTCAGAACTAGAATAATACGAGATAATTTCTAGCATATGTATATAAAAGAAAAGTTTTCGAGTCGTTATTTGTTTTATGATATAAACTTTTGTACTTTATTTTTGCTTGCAAACGATCAACATTTTCATAACGATAAATTCTTCACTCTTTATGCTTCTGCTTCATAATAATTTAAATAAGAAGATGTGTGAAATACCTATTTCCTTAGCTTATATAGCTGTATAAGTTTCGACTTTCTTAATATTATATTTGTATATAATTAAAACTGTAAATATTCGTTTGTGTAAAATCGCAAATCTTTAGTATTAAGTAAAATTATCTTTTCGGAAGGACGGAGAGAAGAGAGATGTCTCTTCAGTGACTAAATTGCTGTAAAGTATTCGAAACGTCGCAAATCAAAATTCTAAATAAATCTACATATATAAAAATTATCAAATCAATTTCCGTTCGTTAGTCTCGCTAAAACTCAAAAACGGCTGGACCGATTTGAATAATTCTCTTTTTGTTTTGTTGGGAGTATGTCAAAGGTGGTTTAAGTATAAGAAAAATAGGGGAAAGCCTAAAAAGCCAGCTGAAAAATCGAAAAGTTCAGAACTGTTTATTTTATAACCGTTAAAACGTACCTAGGGATGAACCCGAGCGAAGCGATGATGAGTCGCTAGTCCGCCAAAAAAATCATTTTTTCATATGTAAAACTATATTTACGTATAAAAAAAGAGTTCTTTACAAATTGTTTTGAAATTTTGACGTAATAAATAATAAATTTTACATAGAGCTGGTTTTATGCTGAAGACTAAACTAAAGCCAAAAACCAATCAACCGATTGCCGAAAGTACACATGAATATTTAAGTGTAGAAAACTCAGTTTTTGCTTCTAATTCCAGCTTTACTATTTAGCAACATGTTTCCGGGTATCTCTAGTAACACTTGTGTGGTGTATTATAAATATGAAAGTTTCTATGTACTTGAATTTGCTATTCCTTTATGTTGAAACAGCTGGATTTGAATAAAATACAGGACAAAGATCCTTTTTTTTAACGTTGAGAATGCATTTACGCTACCACTCTCCCAGACTTCCTGGAGAAGCTAGTCCTATTCACTAAAAGTCAGCGGAACCTCCCCCGTCTTAATGGGGCGACATGGGATCGCTTATGATCTCAACCACGACGCCACAGATCACAACGGGTTGCTTCCACGGTCCACTTTACCATTGGAAAAGTACCTGGAGCAAACCACATGGTATACTGTCCTCTGAGTTGGGCCTGAGTAAAAATAACTTAATACAGAAAGCATCGAAAGACGTAGACTCCAATGAAGCGAGTGTAAGTCGCTAGTAAATAATATTAGAGTATTGTTGATGCGAAAGTAAATTCTATGTCTTAAAATTTGTTCTCTCTTAAGCATATGTATACCTCAGGGATATACTTTGAAGCGTATTCTTTAGAATACAATGTGTAAGTAAAATGAGATCATAACATGTTTGTATGGAAAAATCTTATTAGGTACTTTAATGTAAAATATCAAGAGATTTTGCAATCGCAAGATTCTCAGGAAATCAATAAAACATTTGAATCTCGAATTACTTTTAAAAAGCTTTACAATATTCTATCTCCCTTAGTTGTTTTTAAATTAAACTATTTTGACAAGTAACAAATGCCCGTTTTGCCTGAGTTCGTCCTTAGGTAACCAGAAGCATACTTATGATACAAGTTAACTCTCCATATGTTCTTTCGATTATTATACTTGTCTTACGGTGAATGAAAACATCGTCTGCATGTATGATAGTCTGAATCTAGCATGGAAAAACTTGTGAACTTGGCGGATACCAACCCGCACTTGGCCAGTGTGGTCGACATAGTACAGTCTAAGGCCATAAGGCCTTTTCCCTCTCGTGTTGAAAGGAGACATGTGCCCAGCAGTGAAATGTTAAAAAGGTCTGAATATATTGCAACATAACGTTACCTTAGTCCTTCTCCAAAATTCAATCTATCTCTATATTACTATGTAAAATTAATCAACATTAGTTCAGCGATTTACGTGTGAAAACGTAACAAACAGATTTATTTTCACATTTATAATATTAGTATAAATAATTTACCGAACAATAGAGGTCGTGGACAGAAAGTAGTATAATATTAATACCTAATATACTAATTATGGTCACTTATTAGATCTAATTTGCCAATTTATTTATTAATTACTCAAAAAACAGTTAACTTTATATTAATAAATCAATATATTGAGGCAATTTCACATAGCAGTGGGCACAATAAAGCCGTGTACAATGCAGAGAATCTGAATTCAATTTTATTTTAAATTTACTATAAGCTTGTCTCTTATTGTTTGCATCTCGGCGTTACTTTTTTCTTTGTTTAAAATAATAACATATAAATGATTGTCATCTAAAGTAGTCTTTTGAAAAGAAAATCGTATGTACTCTTACTTGCAAAATATAAAAACAGTAATAATTAATTTTTAGGGTTCCGTACTCGAAGTGTGCCAACGAAATCCTATTACTGAGGATCCGCTGTCCGTCCGTCCGTCCGTCTGTCAGTTGAAAATTTCACAGAGTAGGTACGTGTTTTTATTGCCGCTATAACAACAAATAATAAAAATAAAAAAATAAAAATACAAAAAACATTTTTTTAACGTTCGTAATCGATCATCGAATATACTACATACATAGAGTAAAAGTCATATTAATAAAAAGCACATGTACGATTGTATGGAACCCTTGTTGTGCGAATACCACTCGCACTTGACCGATTTTTTATTATAGTCCCTTTTAATCATAATATAAATGCACCGATATTAAATGACCCATAAGTAATTATTTCACTTAAGAGAAAGAATATTTTTCTAGAAATTCGTAAGGTTATCCTTAACATATTATATTACGCTCGTAGCTCGTTATAAAAAATGTAGACCGACTTCAAACTCACATATTCCACTCTTGTGGATAATATTTTTTATGATATTAAGATTATGAGACCGTTCTTAAGACATTATGACATTATATTATAACATTTTTATTAGTAAACATTGCAATAAAACACACCAAAAAATAAAACCAAATTGAGAATCTCTTCCTTCTTGAAGTCGGTTAACAAGGACTTCAAAAAGTAGGAGGTATTCCTCTGGATGGATGTGTTATTGCATTTATATTAAGCGATATTATTTGTATCTGCATCGGCGGTCAGTTAGCATGTATGGCTGCAGATTATGAGCTCTTGTGTTTGAGTCCCGGGTCGGGCTATGTTTAGTTATTGAGAAAAAGTTGACAGTGTTTCACCCACAAACCTCTAAAGAGGCAAGAGGAAAGTACCTACAGCTGTCGGTCCTGCGCCTTATCTCTCACTGGTTGTATCAAATTACCGTCCCATTAGAATTTGAGAGTGACAGGAATAAAGGGTGCTCCTGCAGTTGGCTAGTCTTAGTGAGATTGTCCGCCGTGGCTGAAATCAGTCAGGAGGATATCATCATCATCATCATCCGTCCTTACTTTTAATTACTTTTAAATATAACTTAAACTTAATTGAGTCTTTTATATTTAACTATAAATAGTAATTAATAATTTACTTATTTAAAAATCAGCGCTTCTTGCAGTGTGGGCAAAAGAACAGTCACATCTTACAAAAGTATCCCAATTCGGGCTTTATTCGAACCAAACTAAGGAATATATTTCCAAGATCGATGCAAATATTTGCTCCGTAACACCGAAATAACAACCTCATATTACAGTAAGTCAGACACAGTAACAGCTCTGTGACAATTGTTATCTAAGATCTTTTATCATTGTACTCTCAGCACTTTTTTAACATCCCACTGCTGGGCACAGACCTCCCTCGCATTGAAGATTGCGAGTGGGATCAGGTCATAGTCCACCACGCTAGCCAAATGCGGGTTGGCGGACTTTACATGTCTTTCGAAAACTTGCTAGGTTATCTCAGACTGATGTCTAAACTTTGATAGGCTTCATTATTTCTTCACGATGTTTTCCTTCACCATGGAGATATCAGAGATACGAGGATTTGAACCACTAGTCACTTGGTTTTCCAAGCGAGCATGCTACTACTGGGTTACCACTGCCTTTTTTTATCATGCAAAGATATCAACAAATCCGTAGTATAAAACTATAAAAACCTAGAAGCCAATTACAATCAAGGTCCGTTAAAACAATCGCATAGCGAGGGGAAGTTAATTCGTTTTTAATAAAATTTCAAATTATACGCTACACCGCGTTCTGCATTCAAATGGTTTTTTACAGATTCTCTTTGTTATTGTCGTAATTGTTTCAACAATAAGATGAGAACTGTAATTCTACTATGTACAGAATTTGCTTTGTTTCAGTAAATTTTAATATGTATGTATGTATTTATTATACATGTATTACTAGCGACTTACCCAGGCTACGCTCGGGTGCGTCTATCAGGTAAATATCTACATTTTGTATTTATATCTAGTTATAAAATTTGGCAAAAGGTATTATACCTTTTGGCAAATTTTATTACTAACTTCCTTCAAGTTATGGTCTACTATCGACTTACAATCAGAATAGACTATAAATATGTAAACAAATTTTTATGCCCTTAACTTAAGAAATGATTTTTAATGATGTAGTGGAAAATACAATATTTCAACCCCTATTTCACCCCCTTCAAGTTTTATTTTTGCGACACAAAGTAGATATTGTCCGTCTTCAAGATCCTATAGATCTCTGTACCAAAATTCATCAAAATTGGTTCAGCGGTTTAGACGTGAAAACGTAACAGACAGAGTTACTTTCGCATTTATAATGATTTATGAATCTTCACTTTGCTTTTCGATCATAGCGTGTTAGATAGTCTTAATACCTTTCTCAATAAATCTACACTTGTACACTACTATTATAAAGAGATTTGTATTTTTGTATGTTCGTAACGAAAAAACTCAAAAATGATTGGACCAATTTATATGAAATTTGGTATAAAGATAGTTTGAGACCCTGGGAGAAGTCATAGGATATTTTTTATTCCGGAAATCATCCCTTAAGAGGGTAAGAATGGGGATGAAAGTTTTATGGGGAATCAACCTAGGGACCAACCCGGGTGAAGCGAGGGTGAGACACTAGTAAACGATGAAATGACAAAAAATGCTATTGAATTTAACTGGTAGCTCTAAAGATCAGCTGGTATATTATAAGTATAGGTATACCAAAGCGTTGTAACCTAACCTTGTTCAAGTTAGCTTTGCGTCCAAAGCGAGTTAGCTCACAAAATCAAATAGGGGAAATTAATTCTATTTCAAACTAATGTGGGTCTCAAACATCGGATCAACTTGGAATACTCATGATCCGTAAAATAAATTATATATTATGTTATTTTAAGTATAATGTAATTTTGGCTTTGACTAACTTTGTTGGTTAAGATTAAAAAAATATGTGGCTTTACTTCATATATTTGCATTTTCGTATTGTATTGTATTCAGCCCTTTTTAACGTCCCACTGCTGGGCACGGGCCTTCCTTCTATGCGAGGAGAATCAGGCCATACTCCACTACGCTGGCCAAGTGAGGGTTGGCAGACTTCACATGTCTATCGAAAACTTGCATGGTACATTCAGACACGAAGGTCATGTTAGAAACAATTCACACATGAAAATTTCAGAGGTGCCAGACCCGGGATTTGAACCCGCTACACTTGGACTCTCAAACGAGCGCGTTAACACTGCCTTACATTTTCGTAATGATCTAAAAATATAAAGTTCTTATTCTGTATTTTAGGAGCAGAATTTCACAATTTTAGATCCTGTATTTAATTTAATTTTATATGAAGACCGCTAAGACGTAGAGTGAGAGTCTGTCATCGCTGTTTACCTTGCCAGGTTCAGTGTTCATTATATCATAGGAATCACTTAATATGTTCAGATTTTCATAAAAAAATTGATTTTCATCTTTTTGCGAAAGACAGTACGGTTAAATTTCAATAAAATGAACTTTGTTAATTGTCGATGAAATAATAATGTTTCAAAATAATGTTTGAAAAGGCTAGGTTTCCAAAAAAACTTATGTAAATTATTGTGGTATTAATAAATAAATAAACAAACTTTGGGAAACTCTGAGTACCAATAGTGGTATAGACTATAGAATAAATATGAAATATATTACCTACTCGCATTTTCCCGCACCTATATAATTAAACTACGTGGGTGACCACGTAGTTCAATTCTATTTTACTATATCTTTATAAATTATAGGCTTTGTGTTACTCTGAAGGATAAGCTATATTACTGTAAAGTTTCATCAAAATTCGTTCAGTACTTTTATGTGAAAGAGTAACAAACATCCAACCACTCATTTGTTATTATATCAGTAGGACCAATCGACATCCGTTAATGGTAAAACTATCCCATCATATGTATAATTAAGTGAAAATAGTGAAAACAATTAAAAACAGATTTCCATTGCTCGGTTTGTCGATTGCACTGGCTGCGGTCGCTACTCAGCATTGCGTACAACTTGCGTGAGGTTAATATGTATGTAAATTCTACCAAAATAGGATCATTTAACTGGCATTCGATGCCAAAAAGGTGTTTAAAGGTATTTTTAGGTGGCATATTTGATTGTGGACAATTTGTCTTAATATTTATATATATATATATATATATATATATATATATATATATATATATAATATATTGATGGTAATTCCCCGTAGTATTAAACGACTTGAGTATTGAAAAAGAAAAAATATTTTTCTTAAATATAAAATTTCAACCAATTGCTAGTCGACTTTGATTAAGCTTTTTTTGAATAAATAGATCATATTAGTTACATAGAAATTTCCCATAGCGAGTCCTATCCATAGTCCATTCCTATGACTTTATTTACTTAATAAATAATTTTGAAATCGATATTCCTATTAAATTGTTACAACAGTTTTTAAAATATTTTTCACAGATACTTAACGTTATCTGTATGAATACGCCAAATCTGACCTTGCATTCGCCTGCATTGGAACATTTTATTCAAGTCATATATAACAT
Source organism: Argynnis bischoffii washingtonia (assembly GCA_033884665.1). Taxonomy (NCBI): domain Eukaryota; kingdom Metazoa; phylum Arthropoda; class Insecta; order Lepidoptera; family Nymphalidae; genus Argynnis; species Argynnis bischoffii. The sequence goes on along the minus strand of CM066629.1, from coordinate 1,211,722 downwards.
GGCCGTGAAGCAATTCTGCGGCCCCTGATGAGGATATTGAAGCCAAGAATGTGTTAAATTATTAAACATTTTAGCTCTATTTTATATTTGCTTTTATATTTGAAACCTTTTCAACTTAATAGCAGATAAAGGTTGATAATGTTACTAAGCTATTTAACGTTAGTGGCTAGTAAGTGCAAAACCAATACAATTTTCATATATCGGACTACTGCAGTTATAAATGCGAAAATTTGTGTGTAATGTATTTGTTCACGCTGACGGCTGGACGAATTTTGATGAAATTTTGTACATAGATAGATGATGACTTGGAGTAAAACATAAGCCAGTATTAATTTTAATTATTTTTTAAGTATAAGCAATGTGGCTGAGTGTCATAATTGTTAGGCTGAAAATAGTTGATTTCACAAAAATATAGTGCAATGAAAATCTACCCTTTAGTATTTTTGTGAGACAAAATTAGAATGTAACTAATTTAAATGTTATTTACTCAATGCTATAATGGAAATGTAGTGTTTATGTGATACTTAGGGGTTATGATTAGTATCGTTTCCGTAGATCGTTTTCGGAATCGATATTATTTTTAAAACAGTTCCAAGCTTTTCTGAAATCTCCTTTCTAAATTTATTACAAAATATTTGTAAGTAAAATAATGGCTAATACTATTAGGTATACGGCCCTAACTTTCTACTGCTAGGTACGGATCTCCCTTCAATACGAGGGGGATCAGGTAATAGTCCACCACGCTGGCCAAGTGCTTGCAGACTGAGCATTTGTATCGGAAACTTGCTAGGTTCTCTCAGAGATGCAGGTTTCCTCACGATGTTTTCCTTCGCCGTAAGAGGATGGTTAGTAGATAATATTTATTGTTTATATGTTGTGTTTATGTGACGACACATTTGGCTCAGTTTGTGGTGACCCTAGTTAATGTGCCAGTGATCGCGGGTTCCAGTCCCGCTGAGGGCATCCGTTTGTGTAATAAACACGAATGTTTGTACTCCAGTGATGGGTGTTTATATTTATAGTATGAATATATTTAAAATTATATATATGTAGTGTATTAATTATCTAGTATCCATAACACAAGCCTCGTAGCTTACCATGGAACTAAATGGTGTTGTGTGTTAATATCCTAACATATTTATTATTATACTAGCGACTCACGCTCGCTTTGCACACACACTCACTTCGAACACAGGACTCAAACCTTAAAATTTATCACCGGACAGCCAACCCAATAGACTACGTATAAAATAGTTACAGATAACTCAACTAGATGGCGCTGATTGAAATTGAAACGCGCTATCGTTACGTTCACAGAAGATGTTATAACCAATGTCTCATATTATAAGAGACTAGCTCTATCAGGATCAATATGGCGTATACAATTTTTGACAGACAGCACTCTTTCTAGTGCGTCTTTAAATACAATAAATTACATAAAACTAAAGCTCTTACCTATCTATACATATAAAGGTATCTCTTTAGTAATTACTAGCGACTCATGCTCGCGTACGTTTTCACGGTTAGCTATGTTTATACATAAATAGTAGCTTGCTACTCCTAAGATATTCATTTAAATTATGCGCACCCTGCGTACGCCGTACGCGGATTTTTTTCACAATCTCATGAGTTTTAATTTTTTTTTCGCGGAACCCTGATTCTTTTTCTAAAATAAAAGTTACTCCTTATAACATCAGCTATCTGCCAATGAAAGTCTCGTCAAAATCGGTCCAGCCGTTTCGGAGATTTGCCGGAACAAACAGACAGACAGACAAAAAATTGTAAAAAGTGTTGTTTTGGTATATGTATCGTGTATACATCCATATGCATTAAATAAAAAGCGGTTATTTTAATATTACAAACAGACACTCCAATTTTATTTATCTGTATAGATTTATACTAAATTGTCATTCATTGTGTAATCTAACCATAACCTCTTATCTTAATATATATAAATCTCGTGTCACGATGTTGGTCCGGGATGAACTCCGAAACTTCTTATCCGATCTTAACGTTTTTTTTTTCAAAATGTGTGATTTGTTCCAACTTAAAAGATAGGATAGTTTTTATCCCGATTATTTCCTTTTTTTATTGCAAAATTGACGATTTTCATATGTGTGCCACAGCAACGCGTGGCCGGGTCTGCTAGTATTTTATAAAAATTACAAATTGGTGTACAAATAAAGAAAATTTAAAGACATTTTAAAAGTTTACATTGTATTGTTACTTACTATTGTTAGTAAGTTTTACAGTAAGTGCATGGACATCTTAATGCAAAGGAAACGATACGACGCAGCTCTATGACGACACTATAAACTTTACTGGCCATAAGAGTAATCGTATTAATAGGGTGTGCCTTTTTGAGTTAGATTTTTTAATATTCAACCATATATATATTTATATAAAACAAAATCAAGTACAAGAAAATTTTACAGAGAAATTAATAGACATAAATTATAATAAATTAAATTTTAAAAATATTATTCAATTTGGTTAAATATGTTTTAAGGATGGCAAATAAAAAAAATCACTTGAATTTTTATTTTCTTTTTTTATTTTATAATAGCGAAACGTTTTCATTCACTCACTGACTAAACACAAAATCTTAAGAACTTGAGCCATGAAGCTAATGTGGTTTATTGGTAAGAGACGTCAGCTGAAAACGGATTTTGCGTCGGAGTGGAATTAGGGGGTTTATAAGTTATCATAAGTTCATATAAAAGACGTTTATTTTTGGAGCTACAGACATAAAGATGATTTTTTTCTGGTTACATATTAGTTCTGCGAAAGACCTTGCAAGCGCAAACTTTCTTGCAATAATTAATATGCCACTAAAGTTACGTGAGCAATTCACTGCATTTTGAGGAGTTATTCTGTTCATCACGCTGAAGATCCTCATCAGATCTTCACCATTTTTTTTATGAGACTAACTAAAAGTTAGTATTTGCCAAATAAAAAAGAACCATTAAAATCGAATCTCATAAAGCGGAGCCTACAGCAAAAAGAAATCTAGACAGTCGTAGAACCTGCATACCAGTACCAGACTTGTAGAGGAGTAACAACTAACTGACAGAGAAAAGCAAATTTTGCCAGACTTGAATCAGAGACGCTTCACTCACTCGGTCAATAACTACGTGGGCGAATCCGCATGAAACGCGGTATTTTTCATGTTTCATTTTTTCTCATTTTTGTGTGTATATATATATATATATATATATATATATATATATATATATATGTAATGAATAAAATCACCTCACAAAATATAACTAACCCAGTTTTTTATAATCTCGACTCTAGTACAGACTTAAAGCCCTTTAAACAAATAAACGATATTAGAATTTTTTACAACACATCTTTAATTTTACAATTAGTCAATCGAAATTCTCTAGACCTTTATTATTATTAAATTTATGCTCAAATTCCGGGAAATTACCTCAACCTACGATTTATCAAAGTGATTGACATTGTTTATTTTCCACTTGAGAGACCTTTGGAAGCTTTATCGACTTTTCAACAACTATTTAAGTAGTTACGTTAAAGAAATGAACAACGACTTCTATTTCGTTAATATAAATTGAAATAACATAAAAACTATCAAGAAAATAATACATAATCCTAAAGTACCCAAAGGACTAGTGCCTAATAAAAATCTAAAATACACTTAAAAATTAGTTGTAAATATAACATTGGTATGTCCGATATTAAACTGTCATAAAAGAATAACTATAATTAATGAAATCAAAAAAAACCACTACCTTAAAAATAAAAACTTTTAAAAGCGTTCTTAATTCAATTTCAATTAAAAGACTGAGCCTTAAATAGAAGGAAGATTCAGTTAGAAACTTAAGAGCTTTTTGTAATTTTCTAATTGAATACTTTTTATATTATACTAGCGTTTCACCCTCGCTTCGCTCGGGTTCATTCCTAGGCACGTTTTAACGGTTAGTATGAATTAGATAGACTATATACTATATGATATATAGCCTAAAGCCTTCCTCAACAAACGGACTAACTATGCAAAAAAAATTTTTAACCTAATTAGTAGTTCCTGAGATTAGCGTTCAAACAAACTCTGCTACTTTATAATATTAATATAGATAACATTTGAACTAAATAGGGAGTAATTAAAAAAATATATAAATTTTTACTTTTACATTTACATACAAAAAAGTTATTCGAGTTTTGCTTTTTAATTATAAAAATATGTTGGGTTGAGTTTGGAAATCAACCTGTATACAGAAAGGATACAGCGTAAAATAGCTTGGTAATGAAATTGGATCGGTAAGTTTTTTATTTATTTTCACCGAACGATCACTCAACGTATCTTAGATTATATGGTGCAAGATAAAAGCATTTCTGTTCATACAGGTTTAATACAAACATAAAATATATATATATATATATATATATATATATATATATATATATACGGTCGAATTGAGAACCTTCTCCTTTTTTTGGAAGTCGGTTAAAAAATAATTTGTAAATTGTAATATTTTGAATAAAAATATCTTTTTTGATTTGTCGCGTTTTTATTTTATATAATTTTTTTGTCCGACATTTTGAATGCTTTACAGCATGCAAACATGCGATTCTAATATTCGCGTAAATCTACGAAAGTATTAAGTGTTATTATATCAGAAAATATGATTTGTTAAATAATTTAAAAAGCTTTCTTGACCGACTTCAAAAGATATAAGTATTTAATTCGTCTTTATTTTTTACGTACTTAAATTTATATGTATGTTTCCACTGTGTTATATTACACTGCAAAATTTTAATTAAATAACATATTAGGCGTCATCATATATAGTAATATTATAAATATTTTATTTAGATGATCGCTTATAACTTAAGCCATACACAAAAAGGCTTGAACGCGGTCACTTTATTGTAAATTTACTCCAATTTTTAACATAAATATTTACATTTAGATGCGTTTTATGGGACATTGGGGACCTTTGAAATTTAGTGGTTCGACTTCAATCGACTTCATTATTTCCATGAAAAGATAAAATATTTGTTAGAATATTCAAGTTTAATTAGCCAGGGAGTATGTAGTTGAAGAATGTCTTAGAAAGTTAAGTTCTTATATGTACTATTTTGTATTTTAAAATGTAAATAAGAAAAATAATGTCCATGTATAAATAATGAGCAACTAAAACTAAAATAAAAAAATAAATTTAGAATTCTAAAATATTATATTTGCGTTTTGAATAATAAATAATAAGGTACGAAAAAATATACATATAAAATACGAAAAATAAACCTAAATCATTCAAAACATATAAATATGTGTAAACAAACGTTTTCCCGTGGCTTCGCTTGCTCATATCATTACTACCTATATAACTACTCTCATGTAACAATATGACTAAAGTTTCATCAAAACCCATTTAGTAAGTTTGATGTGAAGGAGTGACTTTCCTTCCATACATTTATTCTTTCAAACTTTTACGTTTATAATATTAGTAGAATAATTTATAAAATATATACATATAGTTACATATTTATCTATATATAAATAGGCATAAACAAAACAGTTCAGCACCTTCGTATCTGTTTGTCAACTGATTTTCTTTTTCTTGTATAGTGGCTATAGATAAGCTTTATTGTAATCAATAAAAAAGTTTTGAAAGCAGATAGTTTTTTTTTATATACCCAATAATAATGAACTCCCGACCGACTTCGGCGACGGCGGCCAGTCTCATTGAGTCTAGTCATCTGCGCAGGAGATATTATAATGCACAAGTGCACTCTCTATTCTTGTCACTCTCATACTCCGGTGGGACGACTCGACACGACCGGTGAGAGTTAAGGCACAGGAACGACAGCTTTACGAGGCACGAGGGTAAAACACCGCCAACTTCCCAATTCCGGGCTGTTACTGAGGCTTACTAAACAGAAACACTGAATAACTAAACTTGGCCCAACCCGGGACTCGAACCCAGGACCTCTTAATGATTATGATCGAATTTCGACCTGAGCGAACACTAGTAAACATAAATGGCTATTAACTTCCTTTATTACATTGCAGTACATTCGACCTTCGGTTTAAACATAGCCAAATGGTCCCTGAACAACTCGAGCTACAAGCATGCGCTACCGACAAACTTAAATCCAAATTGTCTTAGATTACCCCAAATTGCTTTACCTGGGTAATATTTAATTATATACAAATTACGATCGATGGTCGTCCAACAAGGACGCGGACGTTATTTCTGGGTCATTTAAATATTAATTTAGAACTAGCTGAACCTCTCAGGAATATCTTTATAAGATTATTTTAAGTGGTAACTATGGTATTACAAAATATTTGTTTTTCTTTGCTATTTTGAAATCTTATAATCGCTTCTCTCTAATGCATCATTAAGTACGTTTTTTTTTTCATTTTTTGATAAGAACCTTAATACTTTATCTAAAATATAAGTAGCCTAAGCTTCTCCTTATAACATCAGCTATCTACCAGTAAAAGTCCCGTCAAAATCTATTGTTTCAGTGATTAGCCAGAACAACCAAGCAGACGGACAGACAAAAACTATAAAAAATGTGTTTTTCTTATTAGTAACGCATATAATTCCATTTACATTTAGTAAAAAGCTGTTATTTTAACATTACAAACAGACACTTCAATTTTATTTATGTGTATAGATTTTTAGCATTCTTTTAGTATTAGTTTATAGTTTTTAATTTATGTAAAACCACATATTCGTGAAGAACCAGAGAAGGCTTAAGTTACTCTCTTATATACAAAAGAACAGTCTAGTTCAGTAGTTGTGTGATAGATAAAACATTCGTGGGTGACGCTATAAACATTTTACTATTATTATATAGACTAGCGACAAAAACAAATCTATCCCACGGGTACCGTACATTTTTCCGGGATGATACATAGCCTATAGCCTTCCTCAGTTAACGAGCTATCTAATGCAAAAAGAATTTTTCAAATCGGATTAGTAGTTCCTGAGATTAGCGGGTTCAACCAAACAAACAAACAAACAAACAAACAAACAAACTCTTCAGCTTTATAATATTAGTATAGATATACAACAAGGAAAGACATTTTGTAGTAACAAAACAAAAAGTTTTACCATAAAAATGAATATTTGTAGAATTTCCGAAAACATTCCAAAAACCCCATACTTCCTGTACATTATTTGATGTTTTCGATTTTCTTCCAATGACAAAGGCCAACATGGCCTATCATTATAAGTTGAAGATTGCGATCGGGGCCATTACTCGCGACCCAGATAAAAGTATTTTATTTGTGTCATATTTCAAACGATATCCCCCAAATAGGAGTATTTTGAAAATTATATGTACATGTTTGTTATCATTTAACTAAACAGTTTAAAATTTATACATATAATAAAATTGTAACTAAAATTTAAATATTTTTTTGGAAAATCTTATTGAAATAGACTTTATTATCGATACAGAAGCCAAATCTGTAGTTTTTATAGTTTTTGTCTGTCTGTCTGTTTGTCTGTTACCGCATCATAGGGGCGGGCCTGTATCTATGCTTTCACGGTTCCCACACGGCATGCTTTGCATGGTAGTATAGGCGCAGGCCTACCCTACTGTCTCCTTCAGAGACGGTAGGGGGGCGTTGGTCTTGGGGGAGAGTGACGCGTTAAGTTGCAAAGATCCCCAAGGCAAGTTCGGTGGACTATCCTTCACGAGGTTGCCAGCCCTGTTACTTGGTCTATTTCACTAGGAAATAGATAAAACCAAAACCACCGAGCGCTCTGCTTTATTAAATATATGTATTGCATAAGTAGTTTATTTCAAATAGCATATTATGCGACTATACTGTATTCTTATTTGTGGCTTTACATATATATTTTTGTACATACATTGTATATATGTATGTGTGTGTATGTGTACATATGTGTATTTATGTATATGTGCGTATATATAAGTATATGTAGATATGTGAATATAAGTGTGTGTTTATATGTATGTCTATCAATACATATTTACCTGTCTTATGTTATTCAATTATATATTTATTTATTTACTATAAATAAACCCAATCCAAGGTGTTATTCGAACCGTGCCGAGGGATGCGTGGCTGGGGGGGAGCCCAGTTGCGAACGGTGGCTACCCGACACCTGGACGAATCGGGTAGTATCTTTGTCCTCCCATCGACATGCGGGGCTCTGTCGGTGGGTATTTATATTTCCCTAGCTTCTCGTGGGACGTATATGGAAGAAAATATTAACAAAGAAAAACAAACACCCAAACCTATATCTCCAACAGGAGATCCTCTTTCTCCTCTTTTAGGAGAAACCATAACTCTGATGGAAGAGGTTTTATTAGCCTCTCCATCAAAGGAATCTAACCCGAAGGCTGAAGGGAACAATCCGACCAGGGAAGGAGGCACCAGTGACTCTAACCTTGAGACGGGAGAGTCCTCGAACCGTCGGATCAGATTAAACGGTGCTGCTCGGAAGAGACTCCGGAGGCTCCTGGCGGCTAATGTAAAGGTCGATGAGGCCCGCGCCCTAGCCGTTAGGCCTTGGAAGGACATTCCGAACACCATCATTCCTCCTGACCTGAAGGCCAAGAAAAGGCCTAGATCGGAGGAAGAATCGCCGGGAATGCAAACCAAAAAGGCTCCCCGGGCGGAAGGAACGGTGGCACAACCCAGCTTCAGCAAAATTGTGGAGCAATCCCGCGCGGGGATTAAAAATCAAACTCCCATGAGTGCAGAACAAATGAAGCTGGTGCACCGATCCCTAACGCTTGCGATGCTTAAAATCGCAGACAAGGGCGAAGGTCCGAGATTTTCCGGCTTTACCCACAGGCCGGGATACATTGTGATCACATGTGAGGATCAGGCCAGTCTCCAATGGCTGTCCGAAAAGGTCCCCACCTTAAAACCCTGGGAAGAGGCGGCGCTCTCAATTATCCTCGAGAGTGAACTACCGAAGCCTGCAATAGGGACCTTATTCATCCCCAACTCTGAGGCGGAGTCGCTTGACGAAGCCACCCAGCTGTTGGGGATACAGAACAGAGGGCTCAACACAGAGCTATGGAGGGTTGCGCACAGCAGGGCCGAGGGAAATGGACATGTTGTGTCTTTCTTCCTGGACGACCCTTCTGTCGCTGCACTCCGGGCTATGAACATGGAGGTTGTTCTTGGATTTAAGAAGCTACTTTTTAAAATCAAGAATGACCCTATGGTTGGCCACTCGAGCTCAGAACCTGCTGAACGGACTCAACAGGTACAGGCACCCTCATCCAGGGGCTCCGAGAGGCAAGACAGGGTAAATCTTGACTCGCGACAAATCGCAGCCGGGATAATGCCCAACTCCCAATCTCGGAGCGGTGACAGCAACACAGAGCCACAGCCCTCTACATCAAGAGGAATTCAAGTGCCTCCTGGCCAGGGCACAGGTACTTCGAACCCGAGAGCGGGTGCCACCAAAGGGCCACAGGGACCTTCACAAAGGCAAAGGGGAGGCCTTGCAGGCACAGCTCTCAGAGGTGGAAAAGGCGATGCTTGGCGTACGAGCAGGGGACGACCGCGTCCGAAGCTTGTGCGGACAAAGCAGGGGGGAAACGCCTAGGTGCTACTCAGGGGGGGGTGGTGAGGGTCCTGCAAGCTAACCTTCACCATGCCGCAGCAGCCACTGCGGTAATGGAGCAATGCTTTGCTGAGGGCAAGGCAAGCATTGCCCTAATCCAAGAACCTTGGGTAGCAAATACTCAAGTTCGGGGACTCAACAATGCCGGTAATGTCCTAAGTAACAACACTGGTAAAAGACCCAGAGCTTGCATCCTATTTAATAAATGTGTTGATTTCTTGCCAATTTCAGAAGTTTGCAATGACGACTTAGCAGCAGCCTTCGTCAAACTCAAAGGGTGGGATGGTGCGAGAGTAATTTGCTCTGCTTACCTGCCTTTTTTTTTTTTTTTTTTTTTTTTTTTTTTTTTTTTTTTTTTTTTTTTTTTTTTTTTATAGTTGGGGAATGCATTTACGCATACCACCTGTACCCCCAGGTGGTTATGTGGGGCTCACCGACTAGAAGAGCTGGTACTACCCACTAAACCCCAACTTTCCCCTCCCCTCCGCCTTAGTGGGGCGCCGCGGGATCGCTTACGCATAACTACCGCGACGCCCCGGCGGCAGGCTTTACGGCCACCTAACCAATGGGGCTGCTCCATAGTCCACTCTGCTAAATCATAGAAGTACCCGGAGCAGCCCCATTAAACCTTCCCGTCTGCTTACCTGCCTGGAGAGAGAGACGATCCAACGGAAGACTTAGCGAGAGTGGTAGAGTATGCCGCACAACACAACGCAGAGCTTCTGATAGGATGTGATGCAAATGCGCATCACCCATCGTGGGGAAGTAGCAACATCAACAAGAGAGGTGAGTTACTTTTTGATTTTCTAATAGCCAATAACCTAATAACGATAAACTCAGGTTGCGAACCAACTTTCGTTACTCGGGTTAGGGAGGAAGTATTAGATATTACGATCTCTACACATAACATAGCCAGGCACATAATGAACTGGCATGTCAGCAATGAGAACGCAATGTCGGACCATCGACACCTAATTTTTGAAGTTAAGGCCACGCTAGAAGCCCATACCACAACTTATAGGGACCCAAGAGCAACCAACTGGAATGAATTCAAAGACCGGTTAAAGATGTACTTGGCCACCCTTCCTAAAACAATAAGAAATATTGAGAGTCTTGACCTTGCAGTGGAAAGCCTCACAAAAGGCATCATCTCAGCCTTTGAAGAAAGCTGTCCTCTCAAAACAAAGACCTCAATTAGGAAAGCACCTTGGTGGAACTCAAAGTTGAAAAAGCTTAGAGACAAAACAAGGAAATTATTCAACAGAGCTAAAAAGACTCACATCTGGGAGATCTATAGAAAAGCTCTAACTGACTACAATAAAGAAATCAGGAGGGCAAAAAGAGAATCGTGGAGGAAGCTCTGTGAGGAAATCAAGAGCCTTCCACAAGCAGCAAGACTCCACAAAATTCTCTCTAAAGCCAAGCCCAATCCAATTGGACTACTTAAGAAAGAAGATGGCTCCTTCACAACCACAGAGAAGGAGACCTTAGAGCTGCTGGCCACGGCTCACTTCCCTGAGTGCCTCTTGGGGCACACTGGCAGTCAGCAAGAAAAACACCATAGACCTCGTAGTGAGGACTGGTGCAAGGCTGCCAAAGTCATAAAACCTAACCTCGTTCAGTGGGCCGTAGACTCTTTTAAGCCTTACAAGGCGAGAGGGGAAGACGGGATAACGCCAATCTTGCTTCAGCAAGGGGCGGACATCCTCCTTCCCCACCTGATTAAAATCTTCAGAGCGAGCTTCGCCTGGGGATACGTACCAGAAAAATGGACTATTGTCAGGGTTATATTTATACCTAAAACTGGTAAAAAAGACTATAGCCAGCCAAAGTCTTTTAGACCAATAAGCCTCTCTTCATTCTTGCTTAAAGCAATGGAGAAGGTATTAGACAGGTATATAAGAGATGTAGCCTTGATAAATAATCCTATTCATTTCAACCAACACGCATATCGTAAGGGGAAATCAACTGAAACTGCCCTTACAAGTCTTATAGATAAGGTTGAAAAAGCGTTAGAAGATAAAGAAATAGCACTCTGTGCATTTCTAGATATTGAAGGTGCTTTTGATAACTCTTCTACTTCACTGCTGATAAATGGGCTGAAAAACAAAAATGTCGACCCAACAACGGTAAGATGGGTAAAATCTATGCTCACTAGTAGAGGAGCCAAACTAGCCCTTCACGACACAACCATATACATATCCACAGCAAGAGGATGTCCGCAAGGGGGTGTTTTATCCCCATTACTGTGGACCCTGGCCGTGGATGAGCTACTTTACAAACTGGCAGAACTCCATATTGATGCGCAAGGCTATGCAGATGACTTGGTAATCACAGTGAGGGGTTTCTGCCAATCTTCAATCTCAAGTATACTACAAAAGGGACTAAATACTGTCAGTGACTGGTGTGTCAGAAGTGACCTATCAGTAAACGCAGACAAAACGGTTATTGTGCCCTTTACAAATAAGCGACGGCTAGACAAACTTGTCATGCCAAAGCTTAATGGCAAACAGATCACATTCTCCACACAAGTCAAATATCTGGGACTAACACTAGACCAAAAACTGACGTGGAACCCTCACCTAGCTACAGTTGTAAGTAAGGCTAAGATGGCACTAGGAGCGAGTGGCCGCATGCTGGGCAGTAACTGGGGTTTAAGCCCCAAAACCACCCTTTGGACATATACTGCCATTGTGAGGCCAATTATCACCTACGCATCGGTAGCCTGGTCTAATAAGACTAAACAGACAACAGTAATTAAAAAATTAGATAGCCTACAAAGAACAGCCTGTCTAATGACAACAGGAGCCATGTCTACGTGCCCTGGTCAAGCACTAAATGCACTACTTGGTTTGCCACCTCTACACCTATTTATACAGAAGGAGGCACAAGCCAGTATGTACAGAGCTAAAATCCAAGGCAGAACTCAATGGCTCTCACGGAAAATGAGGACCTTACAGGACTCTCTGCAAGAGATGCCGCTACTTGGTATGACATCTGATGCCATGCAAACGCGGCACTTATTTGATAAATATTACATAATTGAATTTCCGTCAAGGGAGGACTGGACCAATAGCCAGATATCCTATAAAAACGGATCTCTAGTCTGGTACACAGACGGTTCTAAAATAGGAGCAAAGACTGGCTGCGGGATACATGGAGAGCGACAGAGGTTCAGCAAAAGCGTACATCTCGGACAATTCGCCTCCATCTTCCAAGCAGAAGTCTATGCCATCCTAGAATGTGTAGAAGCCAATCTATGTAAGCACTACACAAATCAAACTATTTATATAAATTCGGACAGCCAAGCCGCACTACTAGCACTAGACTCAAACATAGTCTCATCGAAGCTAGTAGAACAGTGCATGGACCGATAAAACTTCTTAGCAAAAAGAAACAAAGTAGTACTAAGATGGGTACCGGGTCATGCAGGGATAGTTGGCAACGAATGTGCCGATAAGCTTGCTAGAGAGGGAGCTCTTGGCTCGCAGCAGGGTCCTGAGCCCTTCTGCGGAATACCCAAGAGCTTAGCTCAAAGAACCCTAATGATAGCATGTCTCAAGACTGCAAAAAAGGACTGGAATGAGTCAAATGGAATGATTCACTCCAAGACACTGATTAAAGCCTATGACAAAAGGCTTAACAACCTTTTGCTAGCGCTAAACAGAAAAACCTTACGATTACTGGTAAGGACTTTCACTGGACACTGCTGCTTGAACAAGCACATGTTCAATATGGGATTGAGCGAAACGCGAACCTGTAGAATATGCATGGAGGCAGATGAAACGCCACTTCATCTTCTATGGGAATGCGGTCCGCTCATGTACAAACGTAGCATTCATCTAGGAAAACAGTTTATAGGCCTAGATGAAATAAAAGAGTGCAAACCTAAGAAAATCCTGCAATTTTTAAATTCTGCAGGGTTCAACGGTTCACTCTAACGAAGAATGTGGCGATCACAATAGACCAGAAATGGTCGCAGTGACACCATAGCCGCAAAAAAAGAAATAAAAAAAAAAAAAAAAAAAAATCATAGGAAAACCATTGGACAGATTTTAATGAAATTTTGTATGATGATAGCTGGTTATACGGGTCAACATATAGGATACTTTTTACTGCGGGAAAATATCTTATCTTTGAGCTAAACGTTAAAAAGTAACTAGAGACGAACCCGAGCGGAGTGAGGGTGAGTTGCTAGTAACATATATATTTGTATTGTATTCGCCCAGTGGTCATAATTCGATCTTAGTCGTTATTTTTTTGAAGTAAAACTTCTATAGGCAGGTTTGGATGGGGAGTTTATTCATGTAAGTCGTCATCGACATAGTCACGTGACGTGCTAACACTCAGAGTGCCGATAGATGTCAAAACCAGATAAATGTAAACAGTTTTAATTTACAAATTTCAATTTAAGATCAAAACAATTAATTTGAATATAAAAAAACTGTTTATAGTTAAGTTTTTCACTTTCACTCATCATGGTATAAAAAAAACCATGGCACTACTATGGCAAGTTTTTTTTCTAACGATAACACTAAAGCTCGTCAATAGCTACTAATTAAAAAAAAAGAAAATCGGTTGACAAACAGAGGAGATAAAGGTACTAAACTGTCTTTGCCTATTTACACATGATAATCGGCCAAAGCCGATTTCAGATCGAACTGGTTTATCCTAGACCAAACCAGTTCATCCAAAGTGTGTAATATGCTAGTTTAGCCCAGGATAAAATAACTTAAGGCTTAACTAGTTTGGCCTAGATTAAACTGAATATATATGTAATGGTTTTACAATTTACGTATTTCAGTACATTTCAATACTGTTTGATAATTGGATTTTGATTATAAAGTAATGGATAGGTTGTAAACTACTATCTATACAGATAAATAAAATTGAAGTGCCTGTTTTTAATGTCAAAATAACAGCTTTATACTAAATGCATATGGAATTGTATATGGTATTTATAATAAAAACACAAATTTTAAATTTTTTGTCTGTCTGTTTGTCTGTCTGTTCTCATCTCAATCTCAGAAACGGCTGGGCCGATTATGACGGGACTTTCACTGGCAGGTAGTCGATTTTATAAGGAGTAACTTAGGATATTTTTATTTCAGTAAAAGAATTAGGGTTTCGCTCAAAAAAATCAAAATGTACCTAGGGACGTACCCGAGCGAAGCGAGGGTGAGTCGCTAGTATAGAATAAAGTAGTTCTTAATGGTTTCTTGTATTTAGAATTGGTATTTGTATTAAGCCTCATATAAATCGATTTATTAATATTGATCAAAAAAGTTATGGTCCAGTTTGACATACAGCTATTAAATATTGTGAATTACATGGACTCAAAACTTTTTCATTCCTCAATTACATGTATGCAGTGACCAAACCCCCCTCCCCACGAAAACACTAACTTACTCCATTTTATATATCTCTTTTGACTACAAATTTTCTAGCGATTATTTATATTTATTTATAGCAATGTAGCTTCAATAGTCTCACGACTGATACACACGGATAGACGTATATGATAAGATTATACGGGTCCAATTTGCTTTTTGGCTTCGGAAACCCAAAAATTATAAACAAATTGTAAATTTTATCGAAATTACTTTATCCGCTATGATTGAGAACGAATCTCATTCTTTAACGATTTTGGAGACTAAGCCTCCAGCCGTAATAATTATTTTAAATATTGAAATTAGACTAATTAAAACTTTAATTTATTTGTATAACTTATAGTACTGTTAATTTTTAATTCTTAAATGCTCCGTGTAACTGTTTATGCATGTCGTTGGTGGTTTAGACCTCCTTTGTACAATTTGTGTATTTTTGTTAAGTTACTGTATATCATGTTGGTGATCCTAATTTAATCTATACATATAATAAAACTGTAGAGGTTGAATGTCTGTACATAAAAGAAAAATGCTAAAAACCGAGTCAGGGGGATGTAAGAAGAGAAATAGAACAAATCCAGTGTTTTTTTTTTCCAAAATTTTTTGTTTCTCTGTCTTTTTGTCTGTTTGTACGGGCAAATCTCAGAAACTGTTGGACCGATTTAAATAAAATTTTGCATGGTGGTACCTTATCCCCGGTCAACGTCTTAGACCTTAGATACTTTTCATCTCGGAAAATTAACGAATTCCCGTAGGATAGTTAAAAAACTATAGTAATTTATACAGCTTAATACACAAAAGCTACTGATCGGATTTTAATTAAACTTTACAATAATATAGTTCAATAACAAATAGGCTACTTTTTACCCCGGAAAAATGTACGGTTCCCGTGGGATAGATTTGTGTTTTGTTTGTCTAGAGCGAAGCGAGGGTGATCCGCTAGTAAATAAATAAATAAATATTCTCATTAGCCATTTAAGGGATTAGGGCTACTTGCAGAAATTTGATTTAAGCGTTCTAATTATGTTTGCAAACGTTAAACAGAAATGTTTGATGTTAGCTAAACATATTAAAGGCATTTAATTCAAATTAGTTTCTTAAGTGTCCCTAAATAGATAAATATTAATATTTGCACAACATCATATATTTTATTTTTAGACGACTTTTGGTAAATTGTGTTAGGTTGAGCCTGAAGTTACAGTAAGTAGTAACTGTCTATTATTATTAACTATATGACTAGTATTATATGTATTTATTAGTCCGACTATTGAATTTTTTTTTATTTAAGTTTTCCTTCACCGTGAGGCAAGTAATCATGTTGATATGATTCGCACATGAAAATATCGGAGGTGCGAGACCCGGGATTTGAGCCTGCTTCACTCGGTTTCCCAAGCGAGCGTGTCACCACTGGGTTACCACTGCCTATTCTAAATAAAAAAAAAAACAAAATAATGTAGCTCGACAAATAATTTCATATTAGTATTACAGTAACTGGATTAATAGTCACTTCCATTGTGTTAAATATCAATAAATAAAGATGAGTAGCACTTTGTTTATTTTCCATACATCTATTTTTTTTTCATGTATGGTATATTTATTATGAAAGGTTATGCACGAGCATATCGCTACGACCTTTAGAGCGTAGTAAGAATACATAAAACGATCGATCGAAGGATAAAATAAAGTATGAGCAAATACGGTATACTATATCTATATACCAACATAAATAAAATAATTACTAGATTAATAAACTTTTATAAATCTATACATATAATAAAATTCTGAGATGAGTCTGCACATAAATATTTTTTGGAAAATCTTTTTGAAATAGTCATTATTATCGGTACAGAGGCTGTATCTATAGTTTTAAGAATTTTTGTCTGTCTGTCTGGGAAAGCATCATGAGAAAACCACTGGACAGATTTTGATGAAATTTGATATGATGGCTGGTTATCCGGGTCAACATATAGGATAATTTTTGCTGCGGGAAAATATATCACCTCTGAGAAATCTATACTAACTGTTAAAAGGACGAACCCGAAAGAACCGAGGGTTTGTAGCTAGTATATCATAAAACCCGTCCACTAACCCATTGAAATACAAAATATCTCACGCAGTCAATTTAAGTTTGACAGTTGTAAGCGGATTTCGATCTCACACAGCGAAGTTTCTCAATAATAGGAATAAACGAACATATTGGGAATATCCCATGGATGAATATTTTAATTAATTTATCAATAACTGAGTATCGACTTGTTATAAGATTACCAGATTCCATAAGACGATATTAAGGTTATTATGGTATTCATGAAAGTTAATACGGACGTATGAGACCGTAATTTCTTTGTTATTTTTTATGATACAAACATGGTAAACAAGTATAAAGACTTTTTATACATACATACATCGTCAAAGCCAATACTACCCACTAAAACCCAACAAAATCTCCCCCGTCTAAATGAGGCGTCGTAAGATCGCTTACACACTCAACCACAAAGGCAGGCCTGCCGAAACAGCACAGCAACCAAGGGGTTTTTTGGCTTCGCGTCCAGCTGGATTACCGGACGCTAATGAGCCCCCCCACCACAACAAGGTGAACACATCTTGGAGGGGATAAAAACTATGACCAGGAATAACACATAGACTATTGTTTGGCACCTACGAACGCACGAGAGAGAAGTGAAGGCAAATGGGACCATATAAAATAGGAATCAGTGTAAAGTGCAATCTTTAAAAATTCGTTTCAACAGTTACCACACGAAAGAATCAAACATGTGACCTCTGACTTCATTAATACGTTTATTACACATTATTTACTTACAGCTTATTAAGCCCTGTCACTCTCAACCAGTGTTTGATAAAATATTCAAATAAATAAAATACGTGAATCGTGATATGAAGCGGCAGCGGCGAGGTAATCGGATTATTGCAATTGAATCCCCCTTTTTGTTAATACACTGTATTTAATGCTACGAGATAATGAGATATCAATGCGTGTTTCCATTATAAGTATTTTTTAATGAAAAGACGGACAAGTTTTGTTTTATTATTACAAATTAAAATTATTATTAATCTTTTTTTCTATTAATTATTAATCTATACATATAATAAAACTGTAGAGGTTGAATGTCTGTACATAGAAAAAAAATGCTAAAAACCGAGTCAGGGTAATGTAAGAAGGGAAATAGAACAAATTCAGTTTTTTTTTAATTTTTTGTTTCTCTGTCTGTTTGTCTGTTTGTACGGGCTGATCTCCGAAACTGTTGGTCCGATTTGAATGAACGTTTGTATGGTGGTACCTTATATCCCGAGCAATATCTTAGATACTTTTCATCCCGGAAAATTAAAGAGTTCCCGTGGGCTAGTTAAAAAACTATAGTAACTTATACAGCTTAGTACACAAAAACTATTGATTGGATTTTAATGAAACTTTACAGTAATATAGTTCATACATCAGAATAACAAACAGGCTACTTTTTATCCCGGAAAAATGTACGGTTCTCGTGGGATAGATTTGTTTTTGTTTGTCTAGAGGCGAACCCGAGGGAAGTGAGGTTGAGCCGCTAGTAGTAAATAATTGCATAGATAACTTCTGACTAATTTTGATTGACTTCTTAAATATGGTACTTATTAGTATGTTGTGTCTGTTAATCAATATAGAATTTATAGGTACATACGTATACACATTTTGATGACTGAACTGACCTGACAATAGATCTCTCATGTGACCATGTTTGCTTTAAAGTTTAAAATATTCAAAGTCACATAAGTTATGATTTGTATTAAATTTTTCTAATATTAAGTTATAATATTATTCCTATTTTTTTATGAAATAAATGTCTTTTTAAACCTTAAATAAAATCGCGTCGAAATCACAAAATATAGTTATATATAAAATGTCAAATATTCAGGTAAATCTAATGTATTCAGCCCTTTTTAACGTCCCACTGCTGGGCACGGGCCTCCCTTCAATACGAGGGGGATCAGGCCATAGTCCACCACGCTGGCCAAGTGCGGGTTGGCGGACATCACATGTCTTTCGAAAACTTCCTAGGTTCTCTCAGACATGCAGGTTTCCTCACGATGTTTTCCTTCACCGTAAGGCAAGTGGTAATCATGTTAGAAATGATTCGCACATGAAAATATCAGAGGTGCAAGACCCGGGATTTGAACCCGCTTCACTCGGATACCGAAGCGAGCGAGTTACCATTGGGATACCACTGCCTTTTGTAAATTTAATAAATTATTATAAACCAAAGTTATTAAAATTGCTTAAGTTGATAATGGATATTGTATGAGAAATATGTCAATTCTCACAGCTGTCCGTAACGTCTCTATAGATGAAGGATTAAAGTCCAAACAAATTGTAAATTGTACGTTTAAAAACAACAAAACTACGAGAAGTGTACGCGTGTGTTAAATTTAAATAAGTTTATCAAGTAATTTTATATGGAATATTGAATTTTAAACATATTATGAAAGCTTTGAAAATTATGATTAAGCTTATTTTCTCTTTAAATAGCTTTTGCCTCGGTCTCCACTCGCATAGTTTATTCTAACATATTATAAAAGAAGTCGCCGGCGTATGTTTGTCTGTACTATATGTGTGCTAATTTCGAGAACTACTGAACGAATTTTGATGCGGTTTTTACTGTTTAAGTTTGTATTTCTCCAGAAAGATTTTATTGTATTAAAAACTGTCGTAGTATCTATACTAGCTGAGCATTGACGATATTAGTGAATCGAGTCAGCAGAAAAAGCACTGATTGGAAGTTCTATCGACGTGCGCTGAATAAATGGTTGTAAATAAATGAAAATAAAGCAATATATCGCAAATATATAAACCTGCAATAGCTCTTAAAAAAGCTTTTTGCACATATAACTTTTATGTTTAAAAAAAGTATTTCTTTAACTAAGTCTACTTAGCTAACAACTTAAACTAACTATAAAATTTTATTCACATAAAAACATTTTTAACACTACATCTACATACTACCACTGTATTATGAAAGACTAGCAACTCACCCTCGCTTCGTTCGGGTTCGTCCCTAAGTTGATTCCCCATACAAACTTTCATTCCCATTTTCACCCCCTTAAGAGATGATTTCCGGGATAATAAGTATCCTATGTCCTTCTCAGTGTCTCAAACTATCTTATTACCAAATTTCATCTAAATCGATTAAGTAGATCCAGAGATTACCCCCTACGACCTCACAAACTCACAAACTTAACCTCTTTATAATATTAGTATAGATCTATGCGCGAGACTTGCAAATTTCGAAGCTGTATAAATAGTTATCCTTGGCCAGTGTGGTGGAATACGATCCCCCTGAAGGGAGGCCCACACCCAGCAGTGGGACGTTAAAAAAAAGGCTAAATACAATATTTAATCTTTACCATGTCTTTTTCCATTGTACACAACACCACAATACAAAGAATTTAATATAATGCAACTGTAGTTAAATTTTTATATTGGTTACAGACTAAAAAGAAATATTAACGCGGTGAATACCGAGAGAAAAACTTGTTTTGGATATTAAAACTGAAGTAAATTATCCTTTGTTAGGTTATTCATGTTCATTTGAATCCTTCATATTTCATTTACTCGCAAAAAAAACATAAACGCTTATCACTTTGATTAACACGTGTCTATAATTAAATTAGACAATCAACGAAACGACAAAATAAAATATGAAATTTATATTTTGTACTACAATAATTTCATGATAAAATTATAAATAGAAATAAATTTTATAGAATAAAAAAAATATTGTTTCATTTATTTTTTGTTTATTGCATTTTAAATAGTGGCAGTTTCTGAATATTTTACTATTGTAGGAACTTATGAAATACTAGCGGCTCACCCTCGCTTCGCTCAGGTACGTCCCTAGGTACCTACGTTTTAACGCTTAGTATGGAATAGAAAGACTATATATTACATTACTGCTCCGTTCCCTTGAGTAGTAGCATGATGATATATCATATATAGCCTTCCTCAATAAACGGACTATCTAATGCAAAAACAACTGCGAAAAACATCCCTTAGGGGGATGAAAATGGGGATGAAAGTTTGTATGGGGAATCAATGTAGGGACGAACCCGAGCGAAGCGAGGGTGAGTCGATACGATACTACCATCTATGGGTACTACCATCGTCGTGGGATCCTGTTATTAATAATAAACAGACAGTTAGATGTAGTAAGTTCTTACTGTGCAGATCAAAATAACAGTATTTCAAATTAGTATTTCAAATTAATATTTTTCATTTGTAAATGTTATTCTTAATTAATTTAAACTTTTTAAGTTACACATAGAACAATAATGTGGCTTAAATAATTAATATATTTTTTATGGTTAGAAGTATAATAATGGCAACACTAAATATATATTACTAGCGGCTCACCCTCGCTTCGCTCGAGTTCGTCGCTATGTAAGTTTCACATAGATATTTAAAATAGTTATTTGCCAGCATTAACCAAATAAATTTTAATATTTTTTTTTATTTTTCTAGTGTTTTAATACTTATTAACCTATTCTGGATTAAGAGAAATCCAAAAAATCAAATATCATAAAAATTGGTCCAGCCGTTCTTGAGTTATAAATGGTGTAACTAAGACGACTTGTTTTATATATATAGATTAATCAATGGAGTTTCTAAAAAAATCTGTAATAAAATAATAACAGCTAAAATTATATAAATAATATTCCATATTTAAGTATAAAAGTAATTAAAATTATAAAAATGTTTAAAATTAAAATTAACAAATATTGTAAGGTACTTTGGTGCAAATTTTCAAGTTTTTTGAATTCATTTTGTTATTTTGTGGGTAAGATATCTGTAACAAATATATAATACCTTTGAGACATCTAACACCTTAGTCTCTCCCGTGACCATGATTGCTGTAAAGCATTAAAAACGTCGGGAAACAAAAATCAAAATAAATCCGCGAAAAAATCCGAAAAGATAATTTTATTTAAAATGTCAAATATTCGCGTAAATTGCGCTTGTCGCCAGTATTTTAATAAAAACTTACCTATTATTTATTTGCCTACGTTATACGTCCCACGGGATAAAAGATCTAAGTACCTACTACAGATTTATGAAGTTAAGTGAAGTTTGAAAGAGATGTATACAAAGCAAAGTACTCGCGCGCATTATGCTTAAAGAAAATTATTTAATAATACAGATACGCATCAGGAACAAGAAATCAATTTAGTTAACGATAATCGATATTAAAAATGGATGTTTTGTAAAATTGAAAATTATAACCGCTTTTTACCAAAGAAATAACTAATAAACATTTATGAGCTTGTATGAAGAAAATAATGACTTCGAAAGCGACGAGATAAAATGAGAGTATAAGAGGCTTGAATATATTATTTTTATTTGGATTATTATTTTAAATAGGTACTTGAGGTCGCGGATTCATTTCCGAATATTTGTCTTAATAACTTAGGTATATACAGTATACAAATGACTTCGAATAACTAACTAAATAACTTCGAATAGCATACATATTACTTTTTTAAATCGGCTAAAATTAAATATTTCAAGCTAAAATAATATTTAAGTCTCATAATTTGAAGCAAACAAACCCCGCTTTAATACACACAACATCCAGAATCTTTTCGGGTGGATTTTTGACGCCTACTTAACGCGGCCGCTTAATCCTTGACCGCTTTACTTTTCACATACAAAATTAATTCTGTTAGTAATGTTAGTATAAAAAGTCAAATTTAGATACTTTTATTATTATTATAATTTAAAAGATAACTAATAGATAAGTGACACTATTGTAACACAGGTCGCGAATTTAATTTCATTCAGGGGTATTGTTATTTTCCAAACGACTGTTTCGTGTCTATACTTACTACGTAAAATCTTTGTTAATTGAGTCAACTGAATGAATGAATGAATTTTTAAGATTCTTTCATTCACTAATGAGTCATTAATATTCATTCATTCACTAAATATTATATATTACATTCCTCAGAGCGCTTTATTTTTTGTTTGAACTAATCTCAGAAACGATTTTCATAAGGTTTGCAAACTGGGTCAATAGAATTAAGTATATTATAATGCGAGTACTCTGTACATGCTGACCGTACCTCACATGAAATATTCGGAGTTATAAGCGGATAACTTTAATTGTTTGGAACCGAGCACAGATTATAAACAAAATTATGACATTCTTCCCAGTATTAATGGTACAAAAATTAAATATTTCATATTTGTTTATGAAATAACTGTTTCAAAGTGCTTTTTTTATCGACTTTGTTTTTATAAATATGATCATTTCATGAAGCTATTTTAACTGTATGAAGAAAAACGTTAATTGTTTTTATATTTTTCATGTATTTCTTTCAAAATGGGAACTTTAAGATATACAAACATGGATATTGTATTTAGTAACAGTACCAAAAAACAGTAAGGAAGTGTTGATATTATACAAGTTATATCTAAGTCTAAAGCTCTTTCTATAATATATATTATAAAAATATTTATTATAGTCTATTATATAATAATTGCTCACTCTAAAAAAAATATGTAGAATTCAAACAAGTTGGCTCGTATGCAAGATAGGTAATAGCTACGAGTATAGTACAAAAAAAAAGGCTCTAGCTCATATACTAGCTAATCTATACAAATAATAAAAATTAAAGTGTCTGTTTGTAATGTCAAAATAACAGCTTTTTACTTAAATTTTTTGTCTGTATGTCTGTCTGTTTGTTCCGGCTAATCTCAGAAACGGCTGGATCTATTTTGATGGGACTTTCACGGACAGAGAGCTGATGTTATAAGAAGTAACCTATACTTCTGCTTTTATTGTATATCGCTTGTTATAAATATACTCCAAAAGAGCATCTGTTAAAACTTAAAGGATCTTCTTAGCAAAAATGAATTTTGAACCGCTGTTACCTTACTCTCAGACCTACACTGACCCTATATTTCAAATTAACGATTCAAACATTATCTTATACGATAAATAATATTTTGACACTAGCCCCCCCCCCTCACCCCCTTCCCCTTGCTTCGCTCGGGTTCACCTCAGTTCAAACAAAAACAAATCTATCCCATGGGAACCGTACATTTTTCCGGAATAAAAAGTAACCTATTTGTTATTCTGATGTATGAACTATATTATTGCAAAGTTTCATTAAAATCTAATTAGTAGTTTTTGTGTACTAACCTGTATAAGTTACTATACTTTTTTAACTATCCCACGGGAATCCTTTAATTTTCCCAAATGAAAAGTATCTAAAATATTGACCGGGGATATAAGGTATCACCATGCAAAATTTCATTTAAATCGGTCAAACAGTTTCAGAGGTTAGCCCGTACAAACAGACAAACAGACAGAGAAACAAAAAAAAATTAAAAAAAAACTGGATTTTTTCTATTTCTCTTCTTACATCCCCCTGACTCGGTTTTTAGCATTTCTTTTCTATGTAGAAACATTCGACCACTAGAGTTTTATTATATGTATAGAGTTTAAACAGTCGTCTAAATATCTGTTAAAACAAATGTAAGTAGTTAATTTAAGCTTTCACGGGCTAGATCACTAAAAGGGTATCTAAAAGTTATATGCAATCCGGATTTAAAGAGCCGTAACAGAAACTATCGTGTAAAGATATCTAAGCGAAGACTCTTGAAGAATTTATGTGAGACCTTTTTTCTTCTTAAAAACTGTTTGCGTAAACAATAGATCCTTTTTACAATCTTTATCCTTTACGTCCGTCCGTTTTTCTCATGTTCGAGTGAAGCTTTTGTATGGGAAGGACTGTTCACCAATTTTTAAGTACCAACTTTCGTTATAGTGTAATAATTTTATATAATACTAGCGAATCTCCCTTGCTCCGCTCGGGTTCGGGGTTTTGTCGGTTAGTATAGATTTCTCAGATGTGAGATATTTTCCCGCAATAAAAAGTATCATATATGTTGACCCAGAAATCCAACTACCATCATACCCATCAAAATCTGTCCAGTGGTTTTCTCCTGATGCGTTCTTAGACAGCAAAAAGACAGATTAGAATTCTAAAAACTATAGATTCGGTCTCTGTATCGATAATAATGACTATTTCAATAAGATTTTGCAAAAATATTTAATGTACAGATTCGATTGATAGAATTTTATTATATGTAGGTATAGAAGTATATCAATATAAAGGAGCAAGTAAAAAAATCGGCAAATACTAAGTTACCTTTTGAGTTTGCTATTATACAACATTAGTCAGCCCAATCAAGTTTCTTTTGAATCTTTTGAAAAAAAAATTTATAATGAATTGAGTTCACACAGACAAACAGAGTATGTAAGTTGTGGTCAAGTATCAAGTGAAATATAACATATTGTTTAAAAGATAAGAAAAATAAAGATTAAGAACAAAATGTTATAATTCCCTATTTTTATAGATTCATAAAGAAAAATAATCTAAAACTAAAATATTATTTATTTTTTTTACTTTGAGTAGGATCATCATATATTTAAACTAACTGATTACATTAACATTTAACTAAGAAAAACGTTGCAGCCGGTACATCCATTTCAGAACTATGACATCATAAACACAAGCAGAAAGACAAACTCTCATAGGAGTAAAACTTAAGCATTCCTTGTTTTTCATCCAATTAAGGTAAAATAAGAACCATAATACTTTTTTAGATTTACGTAAATATTTGACATTTTAAATAAAACTATTTTTTCAGTTTTATTTTGATTTTTGGTCCGAAAATCAATGATTGGAACCAAAAATCAAAATAAAACCACGAAAAAATTCGAAAAGATAGTTTTGTTTAAAAACTAGCGGCTCATCCTCGCTCCGCTCGGGTTCGTCCCTATTTAAGGTTTAGTATAGATTTCTCAGAGATGAGATATTTTCCTACAATAAAAAGTAACCTATATATTGACCCGGATACCCAGCATCAACATACCAAATTTCATCAAAATCTGTCCAGTGGTTTTGCGGTAACAGACAGACAGACAGACAAAAATTCTAAAAACTATAGATTTGGCTTCTGTATCGATAATAAAGTCTATTTCAATAAGATTTTCCAAAACATATTTTATGTACAGATTTCGGCTTAGTTACAATTTTATTATATGTAAAGATAAGAGCCATTTAAAAAATCTTATACTCTAGCAGTATCCAAAATCTATTTTCTCACACTACTTCATTTATTTCCTTTCTATTTTAGCGCGATTCAGGTCAATCTTAGTAACCTGCGCCCTGCAGTTGGAAATATCGCGATGTAAATTCGGTTGCACATTCCCTGAGAACAGTCAGGTGTCGCGACCTATATTTTATTTATGAGCTCCATTCCTGTACTGTTCTAGAGTTGTACGGATTATTAGCTATTTAGATTGTCGATAAAAACATTGTTAAGAGTTTTAGTAGATTTTTGAAATTAGGAGATAAATATGGTTGGGGTAATGTTATCCACACTAATATTATAAAGAAGTAAAGTTTGTGAGTTTGTGACGTTGTAGGGGGTAATTTCTGGATCTACTGAACTAATTTAGATGAAATTTGGTAAGGAGATAGTTTGAGACCCTGGAAAAAGACATAGAGTACTTTTTATCCCCGAAGGGATGATCCCTTAAGGGGGTGAAAATGGGGATGAAAAATTGTATAGGGAATCAACCTAGGGACGAACCTGAGTGAAGCGAGGGTAAATCGCTAGAAGAAAAATAAAAAAAAAAGTATTATGTCTTCATTTTCATATAATGTTTTTAAATCACTCAATTAAAAGAATACTTAATTTTTAAATAGAGATAAAAAAATAAAAATTAATGTTAAATACAACTACAAAAGAAAAAGTCTTTATGATATTTTAAGTGATGTTATTCATGAGAATCGTCCTTAGATGAAAACGAAGCCAAGGACTCGTCTCGTCAAATTATAACAGTCTATTTGAATTAATTTAACAAATAAGAATATTTATTTCAGATTTATCATTATAAAAATTTCACATCAGGATATTTATTACATGGACACTACAGTATGTAGTTATATATATACTTACTACTATACTATCATATATGCTACTATTCTTTTCAGTGTGTTCTAATAAAGATTTTTATTAAAGTATTTTTTTATCCTCGATTTAGGCATACAGATCGCTTACTTTAAAGTACAAAATTTTATATGTGTATTAGTTAAATTAATATACAATTTTTGGGAATAAATTATGAATAACAAAAATGATACTATATTCTTTTGTGGTTTTTGAGCATTAGCCCTCATTTCTTTGAAGATAACATAGCTATTTTTATTTACTAACATTTAACTTTTTTTTATGAGTTTCAGTGACAAACGAGCAGACAGGCCACCTGATGGAAAACAGCACTTGTCGCCCATAACACCTACGGTTCATGCACTTAGGTTTTAGGTAACAAAAATACAGAACCGCCAGTACGTTATCACTGTGAGGACTAAGATAATATGCCTCTTGCCTGTAATTGCGCTGGCTACCTTATCCTTCAAACCGGAACACAACAATGCAATCATTGTTGCTTGGCGGCAGAAATAGATAAGGGGGAGGTACCCATCCAGTCGGACTCCTCAGGCTTGACAGAGTCCTACCACTTTAACTTAATTTTAAAATATTACACATACTTTGATATTATTTTAATTGGCTTCATATTTAGTTCTAAGACACTGTTTATATAATTCCTTAGCCTGAGGTATACTGTACATACATCTGTATACAGACATGTGGATCGCCATCTCACCGAACTTTGAAAGTGAAATACTTCTACCAAATTGCTTTCTAGCCAACTAAACATTATCACCACTTGCAATCAATTATCATTATTTCAATTCGTAATTTATTTGTGTATTTATAAATTCTTATATCTATATTATAATTAATTTAATACTTCTATGTTTAAAATATTAAAATAGATCCTCCTCGTTGTACGAGACCTCAAACAACCACTATCAAGATCTGTTACATTATTTTGTAATTTCCGAAACATCTCAAACGATTCTAACAAGCCCTTTAAAGGATAGAGATAGAAAGGAGAGGGATGATTATTTTAATTTTAACGGGATTTTTACTGGCGCATACATAATTCAATTTGAAGTTGACATAAGCATTTCTGAAGTGAAATCTTCTTTGGCCCCGTTGTGATTTGAAACTAGATGAAATGAAAAGGCGACATTAAAAAGAGACAACACATGCATCTATATGAAGTGAGATAGAATATATTATACAGCGTTTCTTATATTCGCGGTCTCCTCTTCGCAATACTTCGTTGTCTCCCCACTCTTGTTATGTAACATGTGCAAATAAAAAGTAAAGTAATTTTTTAACTTGGTATCAATATTATCATAAATAAACTCCTTTTTTTTCCGATTAGATGATATTTGGTATGGAGATAGTTTGAGACCCTGGGAAGGATATAGGATAGTTTTTATCTCGGAAATCATCCCTTAAGGGGGTGAAAAGGGCGATGAAAGTTTATATGGGGAATCATGTCTCAAGTAAGGGATATACCTACATATATATATATGTATATGTTTTTTAATTTTTAAAGTAGTTACTTACTTTTCTATACCTATGTATGTACATATATATAGTTTATTTTATACTAACCGTGAAAACGTACCTAGGGACGAATGCGAGGGAAGCGAGCGTGAGTCGCTAGTACATAATATAGAGAATACAATCGTCTCATTATCCTGAAGTTTGCTTTTTTTAAGGTTTCTAGAAGGTATTTTAGGTGAAAATTAGTAAATATACCTAATTGTGAATATCGATAGCTCGTATGTCAACACTACTTAAACCTTTATGAAGAAATTCCAGCGCTTCTGAGAGGATATAGTGGAGAGTGCATGATATTTTTCATTTTTAATACAAAAAAATCCGCAATTTCATTTTTATTCCAATTTCGTACATTCCAATGACCAAAATTTATTAAAAATCATCTATACTTATCTAATATTATAAAGAGGCAGAGTTTGTTTATTTATTTAAAAGCGCTAATCTCAGGAACTATTAATCCAAGTTAAAAAATAAATTCTTTTTGTATTAGATATCCCGTTTATTGCGGAAGGCTATAGGCTATATATCATCATGCTACTATTCAAGGGAGTAAAGCATCGGGTAAACTTCCCATACATTATTGTAAAACTATACACATATTATATATAAACATAGGGACGAACCCGAGCAAAGCAAGGGTGAGTCGCTAGTGATAACTATACACGATCATTACTACGCGCTTAAAATAAAGTAAATTCATAGGTATATGAAATACTTTTTATAGTAAAAGAAAATATTTTATTAAGTAATAACACAACATATAAAATATGGATTAGAAAACAAAGATAATGATATGTAAGCATATTATATAGAATTTAATTATCAATATAGCTTTTATCCTTTATGTTATAAATGTAATAAACTCTTCAAGAAATCGTTACAGAGAAGAGCAAACTGTTTTATTTCAGGCCATAAAGTTCTAAGCTATTACTAGAAAACTAAAGAATCTATGGAAATGACTCTAGCAAGGGTGTCCAAGGAATTTTGAACAATCTATACATCTATACAGATAAATAAAATTGAAGTGTCTGTTTGTAATGTCAAAATAATAACTTTATACTAAATGCATTTGGAATTATATATGGTACTTATAAGAAAAACACATTTTTTTTTTAATTTTTGTCTGTCTGTCTGTTTGTTGCGGCTTATCTCCGAAACGGCTGGATCAATTTTAACGGGACTGTCACTGGCAGATAGCTAATATTATAAGCAGTAACTTAGGCAACTTTTATTTTAGAAAAAGAATTAGGGTTTCGCTTAAAAAATTAAAACGTACATAGGGACGCACCCGAGCGAAGCGAGAGTAAGTCTCTGGTTATAAATATTGTTCTTTGTTATGGAAAGTATTTAACTATTGAAAATTGAAACGAAAAATTGGAGTATTTAAATTTTTTAATATAATACTCACAAAACCATTTATGCTCATATTTTCATCTACTTTTCTTCATGCAACCCAACCTTGTGTAACCAAAGAATATGTAATTTTTAGTTCCATAAGAAAACGGTTGATGTTATTTTTACGCAGCTTTTGATTTTCAAATTTATCAAACGACTCAATCTACATAGTATAATAAAGTTCTGATTCGAATCTGTACATTAAATATTTTTTGGAAATCTTATTAAAATAGTCATTATTATGGATACAGAGGCCGAATCTATACCTTTTTAGAAATTTCGTCTGTCGGTCTGTCCAAGAACGCATCACGAGAAGACTATTAGACGGATTTTGATGAAATTTGGTATGGTGATAGTTGGTTATGGGGGTCAACATTAAGGATACTTTTTAGTGTGGGAAAATATATCATCTCTGAAAAATCTAGGTATACTAAAAGCTTAAACGTACCTAGATACGAACCTAAGCGGAGCGAGGGTGAGCCGCTAGTAACAAATATTCCTAGTATTTTATGGAAGGCTCCTACATATGAAATATTTATCATGAGTTAAGATTAAACAGCCATACGTTGCCACGTCCTCTCCGCCTTAATAAACCAAGCCAAACCTCGAACAAAATCGTAACCAGCCTCCTCAGACAAATTATTTTATACTGTGTCTTTATATCATTTTATTCATGGTTAGCTATGTTTATACATAAATAGTAGCTTGCTACTTCTAAGATATTTGCACGCGGATTAGGTTTACATTTTCATGGGTTCTAATTATTTTTTTCGCGGAACTCTAATTTTTCTTTCTAAAAAAAAGTTGCCTAAGTTACTCCTTATAACAGCAGCTATCTGCCAGTGAAAGTCCCGTCAAAATCGGTCCAGCCGTTTCGGAGATTAGCCGGAACAAACAGACAGACAGACAGACAAAAATTGTAAAAAATGTTGTTTTGGTATATGTGTATACATCCATATGCATTTAGTAAAAAGAGGTTATTTTAATATTACAAACAGACACTCCAATTTTATTTATCTGTATAGATATAGTAATCTACAATCAATATCGTTAATAGAAAACAAAATTGTATGGCAATGACATATCTAAGCGTTTTTGATCTTAGCAATTCACCATAGAGAATGGAATAAGCAATATTGTCATGAGATTGACCACTCTCTAGAAAGAGAGAAAGCGAACATGCGGCCAATACCTGTATTAAAAATAAGTAAAATTATAATATTATAGTGAAATGTAAAATGGTCATACATATCTATCTTCTACTTTCTTAGATTTACGCGAATATTAGACATTTAAATAAAACTATCTTTTCGGATTTTTTCGCGGATTTATTTTGATTTTTGTTTCCCGACGTTTCGATTGCTTTACAGCAATCATGGTCACGGGAGAGACTAAGATGTTAGATGTCACAAAGCATTATATAGTTGTTACAAACAGCCTACCCACAATTAACAAAAATGAATTCAAAATTTTGAAAATTAGCATCAATGTACCTTACAATATTTGTTAATTTTAATTTTAAACATTTTATAATTTTAATTTTAAACTTGAAGTATGGAATATTATTTATATAATTTTAGCTATTATCATTATAATTATTTCAATTTTTTAGAAAACTTATTATTATATTATTGTTTAATAATCTATATTTTTAGTGTTACCATTATTATATTCTATGTCTACTTTAGAAAATTAAAATTAATGAAAAATTACATTTACAATTGTAAAATATTAATTTGAAATACTGTTATTTTGATCTACACAGTAAGAACTTACTACATCTAACTGTCTGTTATGTTTAATTTTATTATTAGATTTTATAATATTAATAACAGGATCCCACGACGATGGTAGTACCCATAGAAACAAAAATCAAAATAAATCCGCGAAAAAATACGAAAAGATAGTTTTATTTAAATATCTATCTTCATTAATCGTACCTATTTCAATGAATGCCTAGGGAAAACTTCTGGCCGCATATTCTTTTCGTCTCTGTCGCGTCTTTCTACTATTTTTGACGCTGACGGCTGTCAAAGAAACACTCAATCCACTCTCTATCACTATGATAGAAAACATAAAATTGTATGACAATGGCATATCTAAGTTTTTAAGTATAACAAGTCTAAATTTAAAACAAGTCTAGATTAAAAAAATCTTAAGGCTGAATTCTATCTAAGACATTCTATATCGAAAAAGCAGTTACTGCTATTTCTATTACGTCCAACTACAAACTTAACTGAATAAATTAACCAAGTTATAGTGAATGAAACGTAAAGAATATCAAATATTCAGTTCTAAAGATATTTCTGCGTCTTACTCGCTCTATGATCGTCGCCAAAATGTAAATGCAACTTAATGCATGCAGTATTGAATTCAACGGAACAGCTAGGAATAACAAGTGTAATTCTTAGTATGAATAAAATAAAAGTTCTTAAAAAACTTATTATTTTCTGAAGCGTCGCGATATTTATATAGCAATGTTATCATTTTACCTCAGAATAAAAAAGAATTGAAATATTATTGAATTAAAAATACTAAGTAAAATTTATTTCAAGCTTACAAAATAATTTAAAGGCGTATTTTTATTACTTTTGCATCTTTTTTGCATGTAATATTTTTCTAAGTACATATATGCAGTTATATATAATGTACTACTACTAAATACTGTTAACTAAAGAGGTACACTGACTTCAAATCATTTTCAAATGAAATATTGCACAAAAACACACACGAATTAAACATCAATTCAGTCCAAGTCAAAGATTTTTAATCCCAGTCAAAAATGTTAATCTCTTAATAAGTAGATAAGCATAAAAAATGAGTTCAAATCCTGCTGTATAGATGAATCTCTTAAAAGGATTCAAATAAAAACTAAAAACTTTTTTAATCAAACTAAATCCTAACGGCCCTAATAAATTCCCAGCCATGACAGAGGTATCAATTTAAAAAATGGAAAAATATCATGAAAACTGTTGCTTCAACTTATTTTGCATTTCAAACATCCCAGTGTAGCGTTAGGAAGTTTACCTTTCGAAAGGTACTTTTTATCCAAGGCCACATCGGTTAATATGTGCTGAGGAAATATAAAAACATTTTTCAGCTATTCATAAGCAAAAATAGATAATTGAAAGTTTTCCTCTTGTTTATTATTATTCTACTAACGATTTACCCTCGCTTTGCTTGGTTGTATTCGTTTTTTATGTCCCACTGCTGGACACGGGCTTCCCTTAAATACGAGGCTGGTCGAACGTAGGTTGGCAGACTTGACATGTCCTTCGAAAACTTGCTAGTGTCTCTCAGATATGAAGGTTTCCTCATGATATTTTAATTCACCGTAAGAAAAATGGTAATCATGTTGGAAAATGATTCGCAATTGACAATATCAGAGGTGCGAGACTCAGAATTTGACACCCTTCACTCGGTTACCCGAGCGAGCTCGCTCCTACTGGACTGCCACTGTGCTTCGCTTAGGTGTCTTTTATACTAATAATATGGCCAATTTTATTATATTAATAAATTTTATATTATTAATTTTATTAAATTTAAGACTACCCTTGCTTATGTCTTATTCATATCTATGCACTAATTTTCATCGAAATGAACATACAAACAAACAAATTTTCGCATTTATAACAGTAGTGGGATTACAACATACGTATATAATTAACAAGAATATTTCACAACAAACCCGCATATAAACTAAACAGCCTAAATTTATGCATCAGACGTTCTTGATAGCCTTATTTCCTTTAAGAAACTACATTGAGAAAAGTCACGACCCGTAGACAATTCTTTCACTATACTTCGTCATCATTCTCTTTCGTACTATTCAGGGAATTCCATTTACGACCGCCTTTACCCTCACTAGGTCATTATAGGTTAATCAAGAGCTCTATTTTCTTGTTTTCTACTAGACATTTAATAAGCTCTGAATAGCAAAATTTCGTACCATTTTTATTGGATTTTAAAGATTGCCGGGTGCTCTCGATAGGATGAAAAATAGAATCACATCTCTTTAATATGATATGGTATGGTTGAAACTGGTTTGAAACTGAACTTCAGTTCTGGCTTTATTTGGAGTACTATTTTCGATCGGACACTAAAATGGGCTCGTTATAAAAGATATACTCGAAGACATAAAGTATATATTTTTATAGTTTAAATTATTTTTAAGGAAATACACGAAAATTGAGCATTTCATCATTTTGAAGGGAAAAGTAAAAAAAACATGTTGCTATAAAAAAATTCACGTTGAAGTACAAAGCTTTGGTGCAACTACATTTCACTAGAGGCTACATAAACCATTTTTGACATATGGCTGTGCTTAGTTCTGAGAGGACCAAGGCATAGCTTACTGTTTACGTATTCTGAGTTTCGACTGACAGACTATTGTGTAATACTAGAAGAGACTCATTCAAAGGTACTACATATATCTCGGAACATCTTACGTTTTTTGGGAGCAATTTTGTGCAAATTTTTACACTTTTTCTAACTTTCATGGCTTAATTATATTTCTAAATTTTCTCTAAATATTCTCATGATTCTGTTAAAATAATTAAAAATGTAAATGTAATTTTTTTAGATCTTACACATCTGTTTCTCGAGCCCGCTTAAACAAAATGATTTCTACTACCGATATCGCTAAGAGATAACTAAAAAATATACGAGAATGCTTATTGACCACGTAACGCAATTTTAGACATTTTTTCAATGTTCAATTAACGATGACAATTGTATAATCTCATCTTGTTTAAGCCATGAGGATAAACTTCAATAGAATACGTATTCACAAGTTGTAGACAAAATATAATGTACAAGAGAATGGAGTTACAGATAATAGAAAGAAATATTTTAACAATTAAAAAAAAATTAAAACTTAAATCATAACTATCATAGATATTATATTATATTTTGTATAATTTGACGATTATACTACCAACTTGCTGAAAAGTACAAATTAGCACACAGAATTCGCCAATATGAGTACTTTATGTAAGACATAATTTTTTTTTGCACTTCCTACAAATCTATTCAGTACGTCTCGTGACAATCCCGTGAAATGTTTGGCACCGCTCCGAAACACCCGCTCGATACGCGACCGAGTGACGCCTTGTTCCTACATAGATTTGGATTATTTTGTTCAGAACAGAAGATTTAGTTTTAGCTATTATTCATGAATTAGATTAAAATGGTAACGCATATATTTGACATTTTAAATAAAACTATCTTATCGGATTTTTTGGCAGAAAAAAAGCAGGATAGATATATTATACAACAACTACAGGAAAAAATCGAAAATATGCAACGAAAGTCTAGATGTTTAGGAATAGAAATAAGAATTATACCTAAAAATAACGAAGAGACAAAGATCAGATTTCTTTTTTTTTAGGTTCTCAAAGTTTCAAATGATTTACAGCAAACATGATTACGGGAGAGACAAAATGGTATGAATAGTAAATAACCATTTTAGCTATACACTATATAAACATCTCAACTTAAACGATTTTTCAAGTAAATGTAATTCGAAAATAACTACCCAGTATTGAGCGCATACTATTTTTGTACTAGCGACTTTCTCTCGTTCGCTCGGATGCGCCCCTAGGTGTGTAACAGTAGCTTTTGTATTACTCCAGGCATAACCTGTCTATCAGTGTGCTAAAAACCATCTGATCCCACAGACAAACTGTGCAAACAGTTTTGTGGGTCCACTTATGTAAAATGCTGTATTAGTATATACTATAATAATCAAATAAATAAAATAAAAAATAAATCCAGATGTTACAGCGTGAACTAGTAACAAACGTGATAATGATCATGATGTCCTCCTGACCGATTTAGACCACGGCGGCCAATTTCACTAAAACTACCAACAGCGTAGAATATTATAGACTACAGTACACATATTATGTAAACGCAGACCCACGTGCACTCTCTATTCCTATCATACCTATATCCCGGTGGAACGATAATTCAACATGACCAGTGAAAGATGCGTATGGCTGACTTTACTTACTGACTAACGCTTCGAGACACAGGGGTGAAACACCATCAGACTGGCAACCCGGTCTGTTATTGAGACTTTCTTAACAGAAAGACTCGATAACTAAACTTGACCCAACTCGGGACTCGAACCCAGCACTGGATCTGCAGCCATAGATACTAGCCGCTATACTTATATAAACGAAACACGGTATTGGAAAAAAAATCACATCAACAGATCTGGTGAGTGAACCAAAAACCTCATCTTAAATTTAAAAAAGTAATCAAATATTCACTACACGTAAATAACGCGTACTCTACCAAAAACCCTTCCATCAGATTCCTTGGCTTTTATTGCATTTTATTTTGGCGCGACCCTCACGTTCATTCACCAACTGTCAGGATTTCAAACCCTCAGATATATAGGTACAATTATTTATAGAGCTACACCAATAAGGTAAAGTTTGTAAATTTTAATGTAGGAGTTTAACCTACGAATCCATTTATCTGATATCATAAATTCTTTCACGAATGAAATTTCAAGATGGACATAGGTTGTATATTATTCGTTAAAATAAAAGGCCTTTTCGTGGAGACCAAGTTTGCAACAAAGTCGACGAAAAAAATGAAAATAAATCGCGCCTTGCGCACAATTGTGACAAAGTGATTCTAATCTGGAGTAAAAAATACGGTTGAGATTTAGAGAATGATCGCAATGTATATTGTTACGTCACAGGCAAAAATGTTAACTAAAGCTAGTGTTAGCTAAAGTTTGAAAAACCAGAGCCTTTTATACCTAGATCAAAGATCTATTTCTAATTTCATTTAGCTAAAATTTTTACGACATAATGCCTCTTTCTATAGGTCAAAATCGTATGTATCCGTACAGTAGTTTGTAAGATTAGTCTGAAGAAACATACTCTTCAATCATATCGCCGCGGTGGGGAACTTAATTCATAATTTATGTTGTTAGTAATTAGGTACATATTGAATTGAAAATTATTTTCTACAAAATACCGAAATTGTATCAAAAAACCTTTAATAAATCTACATAAAAGAAATCCAGTAGAGACCTTTAGAGCCTTTTGGCAGTAAACACTCAATTCCTTAGCCTTACATGTTATAAGCAATCAAGTGAGCAATTTACGTCGCGCCGTTTTAAATTGTATAAAAATCTCAACAAGATGGCGTCAGCATTTCGTACGTTTCGATTTACAGTAAATGTTTTCATTTTCGCTCACTTAGGGTGCGTCGTGAATCGTAATTTCTGCGACGATGAAGCAATTTTAAGAGGTATAATAAAATTTTCATAAACTTTTACGATCGAATAGCGCTTTAGCACTAAAATTGTAATAATATTTGTTATTGTTTTCTTGATCATTATTACCTTATTTTGCTTGGTCTTTATGTTGTGCAACTTACTAACTTATATATCTATAGAAAAAAAAACTAACTGTATAATCAGAAATTGATTTTAATAATTGTGGAAATCGGCTATTATTAATTTTTTATTCATACTAAAACTCAGATACAAGAATTATATTCTAAGTATTTTTTGCCAATCGATGTAAAACATATTTTTGAAAGTAAAAGATTTGCTTCTCATTCAATAATTCATATACTTAATATAAATATACACTGATTATCCATTGATGGTTTTTAGCGCGAAGTCAGTCGGTCAGAATTTCTAACAAGTACAAGGAGCTAGCAAAACCAAACCTCCGGTCTTAATAATATAGATCCTGCGTTCTATAGAAACTAATAGCTATAACAACTAACAAGGCAAGTTGTAGGACTTGACCTTTATAGAGCACCTAACTATTTAGTATTTATGTATATGTATAATGTTGTTCAAAACATATATCATAAAAATAAAACGACGTATCATTTATCAAAATCGGCCCACGCATTTGGTCTAAAATCTAAATAGTGCCACAATTCACAAAGGTACAAACCCACATACATATATACATACATAGGCTGATAAACACATCACCCTCCTTTGCGTCTCGCAGTCGGGTAAAAAAACGTATACAGTATGAAGAGTAGGGATAGTGAAAGTATCTACTGATAAAACAGTTAGGTACAATTACTGTTAACTGATAAGCATATTTACTACACCACTTAATACTAATGTCGTTGGGAAATCTTACCACCAATATTTTCGACTCGCTAGCCCTTTGATGGAACAACGGCCTTACTCGACAGATCCCAATGAAAATGAATTGTCTGCATTAGCTGTGTTTATTGCTATGATCATGCACTAGATATGTTAATACTAAGCTTTCTTAAAAAAATATCAAGTTTATTACAATCTAAAATATTATTTTCTTTATAAATTTTTGCATGTACAAAAAATATCTAATATAATTTCTTTACATACTTAATATTTACAAAAATAATAAAAATAAGAAAAGTAATGTGAAAATTTTTCAAAATTGCCAACATTAAATATGAAGTTTTAAATGCAGCGACATCTAGTGAAAGGAGGAAACAACGTTACGCTATAAACCATGGATGACAAATAAAACCACCCATGAATAAAACTATAAACTGACATATAAAGTTAAATACCTAATGTAAGTTTAAAATATAAAATTTCTATTTTATTATTTTGTTACTTTGTCGTGTAATAAATAAAACCAAACTTCGATTGCTTATAAATTTTTTAAAAGTATAAAATGTGTTATTGGTAATATTATCATCGCTTATAGAGAATGCATCCATATTGCTTCCGCAACCAATTGACAATTATTGTAATGTTGGCAGCACTACCATTTCAATTTCAAACGGTTTTCGATTGTGTAGTGTTTTAGAGCGTTTGTCAAATTTATGAAACTTTTATGAAAGTAAAACTGTTATTCCAATTATGTCAATTTTCAATGAATTAGTGCTACCAAAACTTATTGAAATATCAAATGAGATTACAAAGAACTTTAATGATGACCTAAAGGTGAATTATTCTCATAAATAACGTAACGTAATTTACTTAGTGTCTTCGAGAGATTCCGCGTGATTTACATTAGATTTATTTTAAAATATAGTGTTAAATTGTGATAATTTTAAGGAGTTTGTGATAAAGTGTGTGACATATATTCGTTTTCAGGCAGCGTTAGAGTGTTTCGATAAATTTGAAGAAGAATTTCTAAATGGCAAAGGCAGAACGCGGGAGACACTGAAAGATAAAAATGCTACGACAACTCTTCAAAGCATAAATGAGGATGAAGGTTTGTGCTGCTTGTAATAGTAGTTACGTATAATACTTTTGTAGATTTAGTGTAAATATTGACTGCTAATTTAATGTTATTATTACCATATGTTTGTATCCTGAATACTCAGTCTTAAAACAAATGTCTGTTTATTTAGCTAGAACATAAGCCTAAGATTATTTTATCCTGACTTAATCTTACTATATAAAACATTACCATATAACATATTTATCTTTTTATCAACATAAGAAAGAAAAATGTCAGCTCTTGTCAGCTCTCGATTAATTTTACATTTATTTGTTTTATTGAACCTTAAAATTATTGTCATATAATTAGTAGACCTGTTTTTGTATTAAAGTAAAATATTTTATTTTTCCTTATATTTAGTTTGGAGTATACCTATAATATTTAATTTAAAAACTTTTAAAGCATACTATGATTGATTTTTAGATGAATCTGTTAAGTCCACTGAAAAATCAAACTCTACTGATAGAACATCAACAGAAAGCACTGAGAGAAGAGGCTCAAAGAAGAGAAGTAAACATGAAGTGGATGGCATTGAAAGTCCTGAAGTAGAAAAACGGCAGAAACGAAATGCATCAATTAAAGCACAGAGTATTATTACTAAACAGGTAAAGTCTTACATGTACATATTTATTTGAAGCTTGCTTTCACTTTGATGAACAAAAATATTGTTTTTGATATAAACTTTAATAATACTAATATTTATTTGCCAAAAAAGTGCAGCTTACAATATATTTTATATCTATAAGTATAAACACTAGGCAAAGCCTGTGTCGTAAGTACACAAAAAAAATATTGTTGCTCGATAAACATTGCTAGCAAAATTTACATACAATAAAGACAATATTAACTAATAACAAAAATAAAAGTATTGCATACATGTATAATGTTACATTGTATGATACATAAAAAATCTATTTAATATAAACATATCTAAGTTGCACAGATATGTAATTGATGAAGCTTATTATGAGAAATTATTATATAATAGTGTCCTTATAATAAAACCCATGACATGCTTATAGTATAGGCTATCAAAATTTTTCCTTTGTCTATATTTGGACTGGACATGTATAAGTCAAGACAAACAGATTTTACATTGCTATATGTCTTAATGCAGGTGAATGTAAATTTAATGCAAAAAATGCGTCGTGAAGGCTCCCTAGAGAAATCCGGCAAAGGTCGCCGCCGAAAGGAAGATGATAAGGAAAATGCTGAACCATTGCCCGTTATACAAAGTAACTATACATTTAAATATTAATATAAAATATACCATTAAAATTTGAAGATAATGACCCCTCTTAAAACGGAAACATATTGTGATAGATTTACTGACTGCCAGAAGGAGGGTTATGTTTTTCGAGTGTATGTATGTGTATTACTTTGGCACGCTCTGTAGCCTAAATGACTTGATGGATTTTAGCTTAAGAGGTGTCGTTAGGCTAGTCTTTATTAAGTAATATATTGTTATAGTGAATTAAATCAAAATTATAAATTCAAAATATTACTTGTGAAATTTAGTTCTAACAGTACATTAAATCAGATATAACAATTGTAAAGGTTACATTATTTAATATTTATTTTAAAATAACTTTCAGCAATTTATACATTTAAAAATACTTTTAAAAACTACACATAAAAATTCTTAAATACTTGACACTTTAAAAATTCATAAAATTTACAAAAAAAGGTGTTTTTGAATATGATGTGATCATTTTTTATTTACTGTGTTATGTTTGTGAAAACTAGATAACAAATCAAGCCAATCTGATGATGTAGTCAGAAGAAAGATAGCACTCAATGTGGATTATACGAATTGGTTTAGTTCGGTCTTGTTTGATACATTTTGATGAGTCCCACATTAACTTAAAAGTTGTTTTGTTGAAGTCGGTCGCGCGTTTGATTCCCGCTGGGGGCATTCATTTGTGTGATGAGCACAAATGTACTCCAGTTATGGGTGTTTATATTTATACCGGTGGTAGGACTCTGTTAAGCCTGAGGAGTCTGACTGGATGGGTACTACCCCCTTACCTATTTCTGCCGCCAAGCAACAATGATTGCATATTTGTGTTCCGGTACGAAGGATAAAGTAGCCAGCGCAATTACAGGCAAAAGGCATATCATCTTAGTCCTCACAGTGACAACGCACCTGTGTTTCTGCATTTTTTTTACTTAAAACCTAAGTGTATGAACCATAGGTGTTATGGGCGACAGGTGCTGCTTTCCATCAGGTGGTCTGTCTGCTCGTTTGTCACTGAATGTCATAAAAAAAAAATATGTATGTATTTAAAGTTGTATATGTGTGGTGTATCAACTATCTAGTATCCATAACACAAGCCTCGTACCTTACCATGGAACTAGATGGTACTGAGCATTAATGTCTCAACAGTCCCACCATAAGAGCCTACTTTTTATATTTGTAGTCACTATGTAAATTTTCACAGTAAAACAAGAAAAGATCTCGATATCATCTGAGCCTATGAAAGTGGAACAGGAGGATGAAATAGCGATGCCTCCACCTGCTGCGCCTGTACCAAGTAAGTAAAAAGATTTAATTGATTTTCATAATATGTATGCATGTATGTACAGATATATTTATATATATATATATATATATATATATATATATATATATATATATATACATGTAGTGTATCAACTGTCTGGTTTCCATAACACAGGCCTCATAGTTTACCGGAACTAGATGGTGCAGTGTTAATGTTCCAACATATTTATTTATATTACTAGCGACTCACCCTAGTGTTCTTGAACTCAAATCCTTTTGATATTTTGATTAAATATTCTTTCGGTATAAAGCAACTCATAACTATTTGAATCCTGTAGGATTAAGACAGAGTAGTTGGATTTTTTTTTTTAATTTTCTCATACTAGCCTATATTCGTAGATTTTTTTATATATTAGTATTATACTTATAAAACTCACTTAAAACCGTTTAAATTTATATTAATAGTGATGATCCCACTATTATATTTTCTACCAATTAACTTGATCAAGCAGAATAAGCGTGTAACAAAAAGGATATAATTGAGATTACAATTAATAGCCCAGGATGCGATGGCCAATGTAATATTCTAAAATTAACAACAAATCCTTAATTTATCAAACAAAATGATCCATATTTTCAAACTAATTTGCTTATCAAATGTTAAAAACAGAAAAATACACTATTTGAACCCAAGAAATGGCACTCTGGTTAATTACTTAATAGCTGTTTTTATTTCCTCTATACATACTTTCTTAGATTTATGCAAATATTTGACATTTTAAATAAAACTATCTTTTCGGATTTTTTCGCGGATTTATATTGCTATCTGATCTGTAACAAGTATATAACGCCTTTGAGATGTCTAAAACCTTACGTCTATCCGGTGACCATGATTGCTGTAAATTCGAAATGTCGGGAACCAAAAATCAAAATAAATCCGCGAAATAATCCGAAAAGATAGTTTTATTTAAAATCTTTTAATCCACGTTGAAGGAAACTAACTTCAGTTAACATCACATCCTAATCCTAATATTTAACTTGTGTGCTTTTTAGAGCCACGTAAAGCGTTGCAAAAGGAGAAGGAGAAGG
This sequence comes from Argynnis bischoffii washingtonia, assembly GCA_033884665.1. Taxonomy (NCBI): domain Eukaryota; kingdom Metazoa; phylum Arthropoda; class Insecta; order Lepidoptera; family Nymphalidae; genus Argynnis; species Argynnis bischoffii. The sequence continues at coordinate 1,168,991 of CM066629.1, read as the reverse complement.
AAGTAGAGCCGGTAGAAGAACAAGGTTCGAGAAGGCGAACCACACGTACTCGCAAACAGACGGACAGTTTGCCTCCACAGTCAGGTATTGGATGGTTTTATTTTTAAAGTTCCATATCTAAAGAGCAATGGAGGCAGTGGTAGCCCAGTGGTAACGCGCTCGCTTAGGAAGTCGAGTACAGTGGGCTCAAATCTCGGGTCTCGCATCTCTGATATTTTCATGTGCGAATCATTTCCAACCTGATTACCACTTGCCTTACGGTGAAGGAGAACATCGTGAGGAAACCTGCATATCTGAAAGAACGTAGCAAGTTTTCGAGAGACATGCCCAGCCGTGCTCGCCGTTGGCCAGCGTGGTGGACTGATCACCCGAGTTTCGAAGGGAGGCCCACCCCCAGCAGTGGGACTTTAAAAATGACTGAATACTACCTATAGATCCTGATTAGATGATATTGTCCTCATAACAGAATTTAGTAATGATGGACAATCTCACTAATCGTGACTAGCCAACTAAGCTAAGGAGTTATAGTGCACTAAGCACTTGTATATATATTTTCTGTTTTGGTTAAACTCTTTCATTTCGCCAGTTCTTGTCAGGTTTGAGGCTTCTTCTTTTCAAACTGGTAGTCGACTCATGACGTTCAGTAAAAAAATTTAATAAATTAATGTTGAATAAAATATTTTGAATTTGATTTCGGTGGGACGACACTTTGACAGCTATAGTGTTATCGTACACCATTAAAAATGTTTTTGTCCGTCTTTCTATTCCCGCCTTTTAAATTCGAAAGTTTTTTTTCGGAAATTCAATATTTTTAGTAGTATATAATTTATTTCAAAAATACATATACACATATGTAAAATTGTTTTAAACATTGCTTTTACTGTTGGTTAGAGAAATTGAAAATAACTGATATAACCTATTTTTGACTAATTTAAAAAAAAGGAGAAGTAAATTCTAAATTTATTTTTACACAGTCCACTTAGAGATTGAATCTTATTTAAACTTTTCTCTTGAATTTAACCAAATTATGAAGTAATTATAAACAGTTTATAATAAACAAAACCATAAATGAATGAATTAATACTCTGTTTATTTAAAGTTGTTTGTTTTAATTTTATTTTCCAACAGCATCGAACAGATCGACCAGGGCTAGTTCTCGAGCAACAAGGCAGAATGAAGAAATTCCACCAGCTGAGACGAGGCCAAAAAGAACAAGAGCTAAGAAGGTACTTTGTTCTTTGTTTCTTTATCTTATTTGGTTGTCGTAATACTTTCTTACGCGAATATTTGACGTCTATACTAATATTATGAATGCGAAAGTTTGTGAGGATGTATGGATGTTTGTTACTCTTTCACGCAAAAACTACTGAATGTATTTTAATGAATAATACAGCTCATACATCAGAATAACATATAGTGTATGGTTCCCGTGGAAAAGATTTTTTGTTTTAAATAAAACTATGTTTTTGGATTTTTTATTTTCTTTGGTTCCCGACGTTTGGAATGCTTAACAACAATCATGGTCACGGGAGATTTTTGTATTTTTGAATTTGTAATTTTTTGGGTAGGCACTGTCTGTAACAAGTATATAATGCTTTTGAGACGTCTAAAACCTCAGTCTCTCCCGTGACCGTGTGCGCTATAAAACGCTTCAAACGTCGGGAACGAAAAATTAAAATAAATTCGCGAAAAAATCCGAAAAGATACTTATTTATTTGGTTGTATTGAAAGTATTCTGATGTGATAGTTATAAAAAGACATAATTAATGTTATTTTGCTAATAAGAAAAAAAATTGGAGCTATTTTTGGAATTTTTCATTAGACTAAATAATTTTAAATTTATATTAAAATTAAAATCAATATTGTACTGTATTCATATGGTAAACAAAGCTATGTTACTTGTTAAATAATTGGGAAATATTAATTTTTAATTTGTAGGTAGCAGACACCTCAACAACGGACAGTGAAAAGGGCAGTCAAGAAAACGGAGCAGGTATTTAACATTAACAACATTAGTATAGTAAATACGAAAGTTTTTTTTTTTTTGTATTTGTTTGTTTGTTTAGCAGTTAGCTAAACGAAATAAGATGAAATTCAAAATGGAAATAGCTATATATCCTACTTTTTCTTTATACTTATTATGAATTGGAATTAATTTTAAATATGTAAAGGTTAAAAATTATTATTAAACTTTACAAATAAATAAAATGCGAATAGTTGAAATTGTTTTTGTATGTTTAGTTCTTACTTAAATACAAAAAAATGTTTTAATTTTCAATATTTTAATATTTTAAGTAGTATATAATTTATGAATATGTATATATATGTAAAATTGTATGTTCCAGCTTCACCAGCCGAAAAACCACCAAAACGCACGAGGAGAGCGCAAAAGGCCGCGTAAGTATAATACATTATAGTTAAAATGGAAAGAGTGATTTTCTTAAAAATATTGATGTTTTGCATTTGAATTTTTAAAAGTTACGTTAGCTACAGTCGGAAGGTCGAAAAAAAACCTAAAACTAATTTAAACTAATTTATTTTAAAATAATTACAAGTTAAACTTATTATCTAAAGTTGATGTCTAACCTACTCGATGTAAGTTAATTGAATGAATTATAAAATATATAAAATTAAAACATTTGAAAACTGAAACTCTGCATTCCTTTCCTGGTGACGATATTCTATTTATTATAAAACCGTGGGATTTAATGTATCAGCAGTCGTCTAGACACGTATATGTAACTAGTATGTAAATACAGAGTTTATTTATTTCTAATGATTTTGTTAAACTTTTTAGTGAAAAAGATCCAGAAAAAGAAGTGGAAAAACCACAAGAACCAGAAAAGCCACAAAAGGAAGTACAACAAGAGGAAATTCAACAAACCCAACAATCTGTACTTTTGATATCACCCAAAAAGGAACGCATATCAGTACCCGAGCCAGAAATACAGTCACCAGTTCTACAGAAAATTAAGAAAAACAATGATAAAACCAAAGATAATAGCAATAAGACAAAAACAACGATTCAAACTAACGTAAAGAATGAAGAAACTGTTTCAACGAACAAAGATGAAGAAACTCCTAATGTATTGGATAAAATGAATCAAATTGCAAGTGAAAGTAACAATATGGATAAAACTGTTGTTTTACCTAACGGAGTCTACAATCATGCTCCCGTTTCACCTAAGAATGTGGTGAGTCTTTTTATTATTTAACTATATATGATATAAGGCTCTTCAAGGGTTGAATCTTCAGGTCCCTTAAAGGCCGGCAATATATTAGTAACTCTTATATTGCAGAGGTCTTTGAGGTAGGTTTATCATGATGGATTATGAGGTAGATTTACCATCAGATGGATTGTTTGCTTGTTTGACCCTTTGTACATTTTTTTTTACAGTATAAGACTATAAAAAAATCTTATAATATAAGAGAAAAAAAAAACAATTTTTATAGTACATATAAAACTATGAAAAAATTAAAGAGTATTTATCGGTACTCTTTATGAGATTCAATTTATGAAATAATTAGGATAGCTTAGATACTAAAAATATGTGTTATATTAGGCAAATTACATCACATCTTATATATATAGAATATCATTTAAGGAAAGAATATAATATTATATATCATTGGTCAGACAATAACAACGGTTACCATGGCAACAAATGTATGTACATGTTTTCGTAACGCATTCACCAGCTTACCCCCCAAGTCAAGCGTGCGTAAAGAAGTTTTACTTCAAAAATATTAGTACAACTAAAATAACAAATATTTGGTTCAAAAAGCATGAGAGTTTTTGTTACTGTTAAAATTAAAATAAAGATGCGAATATCATTTAATTATACATTTTATTTTGGCTTAAAGATTTCTTTATTCTGAAGGGAATGAATTAAAAAAAAATTACATAATAAATAATATTACCCTCTACATAGATCAAACAAAAACTTAAAAATGAAAACTTTTTTTATTAATAACACTGCGCAATATATAGTACATTAGTCCAATTATTATTATTTTTTTTTATTTTTCAGAGACAAATGAATGAAACAATGGTATTGGAGAAATGCAACCAAACTGTTGTTTTGGACAAACCAACAAACGTTATAATGGATGCAACAGTTGTCATAGATAAAGGTAAAACTCAATTTTTTAATTTCCCATACCTATTATAATTTAGTAAAAAAATGAAAGCTGTGTGAACAATAAGTTATTTTTTCTCTCTTTATTTTAGAGTTTTGTCGTTAAAACGACTATCTCGCTCTGTTAGGTTCACATACAAAATTTCTTAAAATTGTAAATGAATATAAATATGTTAGGACATTAACACACAGCGCCATCTAGTTCCATTTTAAGCTGCGAGGCTTGTGTTATGGATACCATAGGTAAATAATTATAATAATTATAATTATTTACCCTATGGGAGATCCAACTAAATATTAGTCACATTAAAACAAAGTAACATATATTATTTAAACAACATAGATTTATTGTGCACCATATTAAAGTAAAAAACAACGAAAATAACTGCAGACATCAATGTAATTGCAGATCCAAAAGGAGGGAAACTAACAGAAGATAACTCCCTGTTGACGGATGATGAGTCTCTAGAGCATACACCGCCCAAGCAGCCGCCTGTACTGCAGCCCACGTGAGTATCGTTAAAATTGTTGAAGTGATACCTCTTTAGTATCGTTGTGATTTGAAACATAAATGCGACACTAGAAAGAGACAAACACATAAATATATAGGATTAAGCCGGCGAGAGAAGGAGATGGAATACATTGCCCTGATGCCATGATAATCATTGTTATTGTCTGACAAATATGTAATATTATATTCGTTCCATATATTATATTCTATAAAAATATGATTGTAATATGCTTTATTTGATTATTGATTTTTTTTTAATTTAGTTGCGTTATTTGCATAAGAAATTTTACTTCAACCGCGCGTAAAGGTTACACGAATCCATATTTTTTTTTTTTGGTTTTCACTGAGATCATTTCCAAGGTATATAACATGTTCCTAATGAGAATAATTAAAAATAGTTAATAGTTGCCAAAAAATATATATAATACTAAGACTAGATACATAACAAAACATAGTAATTTTTTTTTTTGAATTTGGTCAAAAAAGCCAGATGAAGACAGAAAATGTTTATATAACATACATTTTTAAGTTATTCGTAAAATTTTAGTCACAATTATTCTGAGTGAAAGACCATAACTTCTAATATGAATTTGACAGAATTTTAATTTATTATATTAATAATGTTGCCAGATCTGCTGTTAAAGAAAAAGTGCAGCAATTCGAGGAAATGGCGACCAGAGTCACCAGAACTAAAACGCGGGCCATGGCCAAAAAGGTACTTTAGTTATTTTACTATTTATTCAATAGATTAAGCTTTAGTTCTCTTCGAAAAAAAAAAACCGGTCAAGTGCGAGTTGGACTCGCACACGAAGTCTACTTTTGTAAAACAAATAAGAGGCGCTAATTTTTTTTAATTTGATTTGATTTTCATTACAGCCATTTTGAATTCGCCATCTTGTTTTCTTTGTATTTATTGATAAAGCAGCTAAAGAAATACACCATGAAAATTTCAAATAACTTTTGACGGACGGTCAGCGGAGGTTTAGTAATGGGACCCTATGGGTACGGAACACTAAAGAGAAAAAGTTAATCGACTTAATTTGTTGCAGGAGGAGCAAACAGAAAATCAAACTCCACCAGACAAAATATCCAAAGCAGTACTATCAAGTGACACTCTCACTAAAATGAATAATTTGATCTTTAATGGAAAAACACCACAGGTGATTTTTTTTAAACTATTAAAAAGTATTGTAATTATATTTTTTTGCCTGCAGTACTTTGTTTCAGCTGTAGAGTAATCACAATTTCAATTTTCTCCTAATTTGTTTAGCTCGAACCCGTTACCACCAACAAAATGTCATGAACCAGACTTATGTACCTTTAATAAATATTTGCAGATATCCACATCAGCAACTAAACCCCGGGCGAATACAAACACAAAAACAATGATACCATCATCAACAAGCAAACTAAGTGGCCTCCGGACAAAGGAAGAAGAGAGGATAGAGAAGGAGGACGCTCGTAGGAAGAAGGAAGCCCTTTTGGAAGCTAAGAGGGAGATGCAGAAAAAGTAAATATTATGATATGTGTTTATTTTTAATTATATGTGAATGCGTAACATACACAACATAACATCATGATTGCTTTAGAATAGTGTCAAGTGGATTCGAATCCCGGTTTTCGGACTATAATGTTATGTTTTTTCTTTCCATTTCGATCAAAATGAGCTACCACCAGCCACCACAAGGTGAACGCCCATTGGGGACAGATTGGTTTAAAGGCACCTAATCTAACCAATAAGTAATAGAAAAAGATAAGTAATAGTTATTAAGACAATTTAAATAAAATTAACGTACAATGTACCGCCATATACGACACGTATGGCTCAGTTTGTAGTGCCCTACCCTACTTCCTGTGCCAGCGATCGCGAGTTTGAACCCCGCTGCGATCATTCGTGTGACGAGCACGAATATTTGTACTCCAGTCATTGGTGTTTATATTTATAATATGTACATATTTAAAGTTATATATGTGTAGTGTATCAACTATCTGGTATCCATAACACAAGCCTCGTAGCTTACCATGGTACTGGTGTGTTAATGTCCCAATATATTTATATACATACATACTAACCCAAGCCAACGCCACGAACAGGAAGCGCGAGGAGAAGATGGCGGCAGCGGCGGCAGCACGCGAGGCGGCGGAGCGCGAGCGCCGCGCGCTGCTGCAGGCGGCGGCGCGCGAGCGCCTGGAGAAGCAGGCGCTCGCCGACATGGGCAAGATGGAGCGCCTGCGGGAGGTCGAGAGGGTGCGTGCCATTTATTGTTGTTCTTATTAACGTCCCACTGCTGAGCACGGTCTTTCCTTCGATCGAATCAAAATATACTTTATTCAAATAGACTTTAGCACTTTTGAATCGTCAATTTTACATTTTAAATTTAAATGTCAGTGTAGTCAGTCCGTGATGAATCTACCGCCGGAGGATTCTATCAATACGAAATAAGGCCATAGTCCACCACGCTGGCTAAGTGCAGGCAGGTGAGCATGTCTTTGTTCTCTCAGACATGTAGGTTTCCACACGATGTTTTTCTTCGCCGTTAAAACAAGTGGTAATCATGTTGGAAATGAGTCGCTCATGAATATATCACAGGTGCAAGATCCGAGATTTGAACCCGCGTCACTCGGTTTCCCTAGTGAGCGTGTTACCATTGAGCTACCACTGCCTTTGACATTGACAACATTATTGTGATGTAAAACGGGATATTTACCATGTTTATCACTTACTTTTGACTTCGTGGGTGGATTTTAAATTTTTTATTGGCAGACATGTCCGTCTATCCTCTTTCTAGTACGTTTCATACGTCCGGTACCACTACCGCTATTATGTAGATTGCTTCTAACTCGATTTATTTATAATGTTGTACGATGTATTCTATATTAATAAGAAAAATGAATTGATATTCTTACTAATTTGTGATGAAACACTACACATTCTGTTTACATCCAGTATGATGCTGTGTATGTGTTATTTAGTTGGATACATAACTGTTCTATCATTGTCGTAATCATTATACTTTATCTATATATTAATACGTGAAGCAAAAACTTTGTACCCATTTTTTACAAAAATTGAGCAGAAGGAGTATGAAATTTCCCACACTTATAGTTTATATAGAGAAGGAGTGCAGAATTTCAATATTTTTTTAAAATTATGTTTAAAAAATATATTAAAGCAATAAAAAAAACATTACACACGTATATATTCTTTTGTATATTGTTAAAGTCTGTGATTAAATTGAGGATAGATTAATATTGTAATATATGCAAGACAATTAATATATAACTTAATGACTTATGGTTGATTTTCAACTACGCGGTGATTATTAGTATATATTATACACCCACAAGAAATGTATTTGACGACACGTTTGGCTCAGTTTCTAGTGACTCTATTAGCTGTGTCAGCGGTCGCGGGTTCGAGTCCCACATTCATTTGGGTGATGAGCACGAATGTTTGTACTCCAGTCATGGATGTTTATATTTATAATATGTACGTATTTAAAGTTATATATGTGTAGTGTATCAACTATCCGGTATCCATAACACAAGCGTCGTAGCTCACCACGGAACTAGATGGTGATGTGTGTTAATGTCCCGACATATTTATCTATATAACATGATGTTTGTGGTGCGCGCGCAGAGGAAGCAGGAGCTGGCGCGCAAGGCGGCGGAGACGGAGGAGCGGCGGCGCGCGGAGGAGGCGGCGCGGCGCCAGCGCCTGGCCGACGACCTGCGCCGCGCCGACGACCGCGCCCGACAGCTGGAGGAGGCCGAGGCGTGAGTGCGCACTACATACACATACACACATACATACAAATACACACACATACACAACACAAACACATACACACATGCATACACACACATACACACACATACACTCATACATACACATACGCACACGCACACACACATACATACACATACACATGCTAGCTACCCTGTTGAAAAACTCCTATAAGATCTCATCAAAAGCGATATACCAATAAATATTTATCGGTTTCTATGTGGCTTTTGTCGCTTTTGATGGGATCCTATTAGGGTTTTTCAATAAGGTACCACACCGACCAACCATATTGCTCACTGAATGATTATTTAAATTGACATAACTTTTTTATTTAGGAATCGATTGAAATAAAACAAATACTAAATGTTAAGTGAAGCTTACCACAATACGTTAGTGGAAACCGCACCCAAATTGGTTAAGCCATTTCTGAGATTAGTGCGCACAAACGCACAGACAAAAAAAAATAAATATTAATATTTTGGGTTCTATTGCATAAATAATAGTTTTTCTCAAATATTTTCCATGTACAGACAGCGATCACTTACAATTTTATTATATGTATAGATATCACCACATAGTATAAAACAAAGTCGCTTCCCGCTGTCTATCCCTATATATATACTTAGATCTTTAAAACTACGCAACGGATTTTGATGCGGTTCTTTTAATAGATAGATTCAAAAGGAAGGTTTATATGTATAATACATGCATATTATAGTACAGAAAAATGATAATTTTAAAGGTTTCTAATGTGATGTCGTAAATAAACTTTGCGTAAATTTTACGCTTACATTGCAAACGCTAGCTTGAACCCTACGAAATAGATCAAAATAATGTACTACAGTATTGTACACCTTAAAAAGGTCTACAAAAAAGTCTGCAATTTCATATGTCTATCTCTTAAGGATAACATACTATATCCATTTTACCATATCCAAGCGAGGGACGAATCCCAGCAAAATATTCAACCATATCTATACAGATAAATAAAATTGAAGTATCTGTTTGTAATATAAGTAAAATAACAGCTTTATACTAAATGCATATGGAATTACATAAGGTACTCATAAGAAAAACACATTTTTTTTTACTTTTGTCTGTTTGTTTTGGCTAATCTTCGAAATAGCTGGACCAAGTTTAGTGGGACTTTCACTGGCAGATAGCTGATATTATAAGGAGTAACTTAGGCTACTTTTATTTTAAAAGAGAACTAGGGTTTCGCTCAAAAAAATTGAATCGTACCTAGGGATACTAGCGTGGATAAGTCGCTAGTCATGAAATAAATGCGTTTTGTTGTTTGGTTAAAAAATTCTATCCAATCATTTGGTTGCACTATAATATCATGATTTCAGACTAAAGAATAATATAGACAAAGTGACAAAACAAAACAATAATGTTTTAAAATAGTATACCTACTGAATGATAAGTAAATAAATGTTAATAACTAATAATAGCTATGTAACGTATTTTATTATAATAAAGATTTTTTTAAATAAGGTAATATTATGCTATCTCTCTGTACGGGCCAGTACATAATATTTGTCGCATAAGCACATTACGCAATACTACGTAGAGGCTATATTATATATATTTCAACTAGCGAGTCACGCTCGCTAACCTAGGTACGTTTTCGCGGTTAGCTATGTTTATACATAAATAGTAGCTTGCTACGTCTATGATATTCATTTAAATTATATAGCGATTTACGTTACGTACGTACGCCGTACGCGGATTTTGTTCACAATTTCATGGGTTTTAGTTTTTTTTCGCGGAACCCTGATTCTTTTTCTAAAATAACTGCAGCTATCTGCCAGTGAAAGTCCCGTCAAAATCGGTCCAGCCGTTTCGGAGATTAGCCGGAACAAAGGGACAGACAGACAAAAATTGTAAAAAATGTTGTTTTGGTATATGCACCGTGTATCCATATGCATTTTAATAATTTAATAATTTATTTATTGTACTATTTAAGTGACAATATAAGGGATTAAAGTAATATAAGCAAGTTCTACAAAAAGGGTCAGAAAATAAGTTGAACTGCTGTCTCCTAAACTAAGCCAGAGCCTGTATTTTAGGTGACAGACGTTCCGCTTTCATAATTGAACTTACAACTATATATATGACATGCGAGAGCTCCAACAATATCAACAATTTATATTATCAATTGCATCATGTTTGGATAAAAAAAAAACATATATACTATTATACATTATACATACATAATTTGCATATAGTAAAAAGCGGTTATTTTAATATTACAAACAGACACTCCAATTTTATTTATTTGTATAGATGAATGAGTCCGAAAGGTAGTCGTGGTCGTAGTCGTAGTCGTCGACGTACGCGCTCACGGGTCGTTCTATCAATATCACTATCATTAATACTACGGTTAATATACAATCAAGTTTATCTTGGACTATCATTTATTAATCAATAATTTCAATCAGTATAAATTATAATTATCAACCAAAGACTGTAGGGGTTTTCGTCTCAGATCGTACACTCTCTTTGAAAGGAAAGAGAACTAATGCTTAAAAAATACACAATAATATAGTATTATTCATATTTTCTTCTCAAAATAACGACAAATTTATTTATAAAATTTCCCTTATTCTTTAAACAGGACCATCTGTATGTCAAAATCTATAAAAGTAGCATAAATAGCAAATCACGCTACTATTTTTGATTTTGACCTTTATTCTAGTGAACTCCTTCTGGATAATTCTTTAGTCTTAGTACATGATAGGGTCAACAAACAATGTTTTATAAAAAGTGACTATTTCATAAAACTATTGATATATTCAAGATATTACCAATTCAATGTTCTAAGCGAAACGTATTATATATAGTAAAAACTTTACTCTTTATATATAGTTAAAAATTATAAACCTACATTATTGTGTACAGTATGAAAAAGGAAGCGGCAATAATGGCGCGCGAGATCGAGAGGAGACAACGGGAGTTCATGGAGAAACAGAAGATGAAACAACGCATGGAGGGAGATAAGAGTGAGTTGCTATGTTCTTATATTGTATTCAGCCCTTTTTTAACGTCCCACTGCTGGGCACGGGCCTCCCTTCAATAGGAGGGGGATCAGGCCATAGTCCACCGCGCTGGCCAAGTGCGGGTTGGCGGTTCTTATATTATATTATATATAAATAAAAAATACGTGTGTGTGTACTTTTGTACGCACGCAAGAAGTTATACTTCTTTGGCGTAACATAACAAAAATAGCTAATGATTTCATCCTGTATGTCATAATTCGTTTGTAAAAGGAATGCAGCTAACTTCATCATGTCGCTTTCACCTTACTTCATCATGTCGTTTTTTGGCTGTCGGCCTGCGCGCGCATCGTAAAATTTTACTCTCATATTTTTTCCACATGTGCCCAAAGAAGTATAACTTCAAAGAAAATATCTAGTTCCAAAAAACTAAAATACTAAATTTTTAAACAAAATCAAAACCTGTCGCCCAGGTACTTACGTTTTAAATAAGTACCTACACATTATTTCAAGATAACTTATAAAAAAACGATACTTGATTTTATTAACACTAATTTTCGACAGTGGAACATCGATATTTAAGAATTGCAAAAAACTGACAACCCACATAATGTTAATTTTGTTTCTGAGAAAAAAACAGACTATAGTATATAAACGTGTGCTAACTCCAGCAGTGGGCGCGCTGAAAGGCCACGGCCACCCGCCGCCGGAGCCCGTGTACATGGCGGACGGCTTCCAGTACCTCAACAGCGACGAGGACGAGGACGCCCCGGAGCGCGTGCCGCCGCCCTGGTGCACCTCCAAGGTACCGCCACAGTATAAACTATACAGATAAATACAATTGAAGTGTCTGTTTGTAATGTCAAAGTAACAGCTTTATACTAAATGCATATGGAATTATATACGGTATTTATGAGAAAAACACAATGTTTAAATTGTTTTGTCTGTCTGTCTGTTTGTTCCGGCTAATCTTCGAAACGGCTGGGCCGGTTTTGATGGGGCTTTCAATGGCAGGTAGCTGATGTTATAAGGAGTAACTTAGGCTACTTTTATTTCAGTAAAAGAATTAGGATTCCGCTAAAAAAAAATGTACTTCTACTAGAACTAAATGTACTAGGGACCCGAGAGAAGGGAGGGTGAGTCGCTAGCCTATACATATAATAAAACTTTAACTAATTGCTGTCTGTACATTGAATATATTTGAGAAAAACTATTATTGGAGGTCTTTATTAACGCAATACAACTTAAAACAATAGTTATTGAAATATTTATCTGTTTCTTTGTATATTTATTTGCTTTTCACGCAAAAACTACAGAACGGATTTAAACTAATAACTAACCTTGAAAATGAAATATGCGGCCATTTTGCCTATCATATTCGTTATCCCATATACATATGTATACCAAATTTCAGATCAATCGAAAGTATGGGCTTTACGAAAGTATATCGTCGACCTCCAAGACTCAATTACATAGTGTCAAGAAAAACTAATCAGCTCGGAAACCGTTCAATTTTTAAACCGGTTTTGGTCATTGACCCCAAACTGAAAAGTTTTTCGGTTTAAGGTATCGGTTACGTTCTTTAACTGGTTTAATCCAGGAGAAAGTTTTTTGACAAATTGAGGTTCCATGACCAAAATTAACCGGTTATAATGAGTTTTTGTGTGTTTACATTTGGCGCGGTTTTGCTAATGGTGAATAGCTTAGTAAAAGGATACATGTACGTTTATTACTTATGAATGAATTTACTGGTTTATTTCGGTATTAAAATAGAAATTTAACCATTCTCTAGGAATAACCGTTTTAACCATCATTATTTCGGTTTACTAAACCGTTCCGTTTCCATTAACCGGTTAAAGAACGAGCGATGACTTAACCAAGAGAAACCTTTTTTTTTTAAACTGGTTCCGAGCACTGAAACTAATAAAAACTAACTAAATGCTAATAATAATATCGTTTCCATTCCAGGTCCGTCGCAAGCAACTCTGCATACAAGCGTGTATACCTCCAAACCACATAGACAAGCTGTTCTCAGTTCGAGAACATTCGCCGGACCTCAGCGAAATATTCCCCAACATTGAGAAGAATCGTCTCAAACGTACTTCCTCGGCCGTATGGAGGACTCCCCCGCGTCTGCCCACGCTCAAAGAATGAGGTAATCTACACATCTATTGAAGTGTCTGTTTGTAATGTCAAAATAACAGCTTTATACTAAATGCATATGGAATTATATACGGTACTTATAAGAAAAACACAATTTAAAAAAAGAAATCTGTCTTGTCTGTTTGTTCTGGCTAATCTCCGAAACGGCTGGACCAATTTTAACGGGACTTTCACTGGCAGATAGCTGATATTATAAGGAGTAACTTAAGCTATTTTTATTTTAGAAAAAGAATTAAGGTTCCGCTCAAAAGAATTAAAACGTACCTAGGGACGAACCCGAGCGAAGCGAAGGTGAGCCGCTAGCGTTACAATAATACTAAATCCATAATTAATATTATGTGAAAGTGTGCGACTCAACCACGCTCCACTCGGGTTTCGTCCCTAGATACGTTTTAACAGTTAGTATGGAGTTCTCAGAGATGAGATATTTGCCCGCAGTAAAAAGTGTCCTATATGTTGACCCGGATAACCAGCTATCATCATACCAAATTACATCAAAATTTGTCCAGTACTTTTCTAGTGATGTGTTCCCAGACGGACAGACAAAAATTCTTAAAACTATAGATTCGGCCTCTGTATCTATAGTAATGACTATTTCAATAAGATTTTCCAAAAAAAAAAATTATGTACAGATTCGATTTAGAATTATATTATATGTATACAGTATAGATTTCTATTTTCAGGCAAAGGCAGTAGCAAGTAACAGTCGCTGGCGGCGATTTATTGTAAATATTCTTACATCGCGTGCTTTGTAATTGTAGATCATGAAATAAATATTGTGCAACAAAAGTATGTTACACCTTTTTATTATTATATAAATATTGAAAATGCAAACGTGCCTTCGATTTTGTAATTTTAGTACAAAATTGTATTAACTCTGTCATTTAAATTTTATTGTAAAGTATATCTCTGGGATTGTTATTTGTGATTGTCAATGTTTGTGGTTGATGAATGATCTTTTATAATGTACAGTCGAACCCGGATAAGCGAGACTTCAAAGGACCGCGATCACCTTTACATTTATAGAGGTTTAAAAAAATATAACTAATGTGTATTATGTAGTGAACAATATTTATGTATTGGATGTGTGTTATTTATCAGGATTTGATTAGGAACTAACATCAGTTAATCGTTTAAGAGTTCGAGCGGCCGACGGATCGTATTTTGTGTAATTGTAATACAGTCTGGTATAAATTTTACTTATAATGTTGTAAGGATATACTTACAGCTAATACTGAGCGTTTTTAGTAGTTTTTATGATTTTGAAAAGTTTTTTTTTTTCTTTAATGTAATTAAACTGAATGACTATATAAGAGATATTATATATTTTTCATTTTTTTTTTGTCTATCAGTTAGTATTTATCGTTAGTATTTCAAGTATTTCAATCCATGACCTTGAAAAAGTACCGTCGCGCTTTTTATTAAAAACTTGCTTTGTAATTTTGGCTTTATATCAATTAATGATGAAAATTTGCGAAAAGAGAGACCGCTATGAACTATATTAATAGCTCCACCATACAATAAGTCAGAATTGTCGAAGTTTCAGTTCCTCTGCATGGAAGGACTAGAATAAGGGTACTCACATATCTATATATTTGAGGGTGGGGAGTGGTGGGTAAGGGGGTGTAGATCTCCCCCCCTTCCCCCCCCCTCCACCCCTCCCCCCGCAAAGGAAAAGTGGAGGAAATGCTTAGTTTTTTTTATGAATTTTTAAAAATCTCATTTTGAGGTTATTTTTCGTCATGTTTTTATCTATATTTTGGGTGAAATTCAAATATTCTAGTTTTGTAGTCGTTTATGGCACTCGTCGGCCGCTACTGCGGCACGCTCGCTTCGTTGTAACCGTTCTAACCTAACCTATATCTGACGACAATAACCTAAGTCCTAACCTAACCACGAAGGGGATGGCGGATATCGCCTTTCCCTTCTAACGATTCGTTTCACCTCTGGCAGATATATAGGATAAAAATAACTGAAAATTGTCACAAAATTGCCAAAAAAATCAGAAATCACCGTGAAATTGTTAAAACCAAATAAAATAATGTGAATAGGCATGATGACTGATTTTGAAAAACTGGCCTATGATAATCTAAAGTATCTACTATTTCCAAAAAATATATTATTTCTACAGGAAACAAAGTTTTATTAGGAAAAAAAATGCTATTTAAATGTTCAGTTAAAAATTTGCTTCAAAACGATCGCCGGTGTCTGCTTGTGACGTCACGGCCGCGTAAACCGACCGTAAACACTAGGGAGCCAAAGCAACAAATCAGTTATTTTGGGTGTTAAATATGAATTCCAAAGCGTATAAGTGGTGTGCGGTCCCTCAGCGCGTTAATACGTCAATAAAAACTAACAAATTATTTGTTTACGTTCCACGCAATCAAACAATGCGAAATAAGTGGTTTAATCTCGGCGAGATCCAACGGTTATATCTCTAAATTCTACAATTTATTTCTGTGAAGATCATTTTGACGTAAGTTTTTACTTTATTTCATATATTGTGAAATGATTTGCGACTTTGTTTAACTAAATTTAATAATAAAGTTCATCCTTTTTGAAGTTAGATTTCGTCTCTTGAATATGTTTACCGCTTTTTATCTTAATATGTACTTTATTTTGGTTTTGACATCTCTAAACTCTGCTAAACAAGTCTTTATGCGTAGCATTTATATATAGTTTGTGAAGTCTTTGTTTGATGCCAAAATCTCCCCTAGCATCAACAAATCAACTCTAGGCAAATTAGAGCTTAGCCTTGGTAAATCCTTGCTCCATGTTGTGAGAACACAAAACTAAGCAACTGATTGATGGAAATCACGAAATACTTTACAAACGCAGATAAAAACGTCGAAGTTCGTACGAAATATTCACGTTTACAATGTTTACACGGCCGTGACGTAATTCACTCTGATTGGTGTTCGACTTATCATGACGGACTGCTGTATTTTGTAGTTTTATTTTATTAAATAAATTATCAATCTCGCCCTAAATATGAAAATAAATACATTTTTCAAAGTCTATTAATCTTATCTCATCTGATGAACACATTTTAGTGGTTCTTGGTTACTGTCATCATGCCTATTGTCAAATAAAAATTAAAATGTGCGTCGACTTATTATTTGCAAAATCAAAACGTTTAATAAAACTCACTAATAGCAACACTTCTGTCGAAATCACGTCAAAAGCAATAGAATAGTGCAGAATTGAGGTTATATTTATCAAACTTTGATATTTTTCATTTCCGAAAGTATTTATTTCCTGCACTTGAAACTTTGTGAGATTACTCAAGATAATAAGTACTTTGGACAAAAAAATAATTCAAGAGTACTGCACATCCCGTATACTAAAGACGAGCCCTCTGAATAAGAATGCCAAAGATAGGCATTTAATTCAAAAATCACGATTATAAAATAGGCCTCTTAAGCCATAAATCATAGGTGTTAAATTCGCTCGACTGTCCTTATAGAGGTGCATGCGAGTAACAGTCTTAGTTAGAGGTCCACGTATGAAAAGCGACTTTCTCTTATAAAGGTTTTTGAGGGATTTACCCTATTTAAAAACTCCAATAGGATCTCGATAAAAGCCACATAGAAACCAGTAAATATTTATTGGTTTCTATGTGTCTAGTGGTAGCCCAGTGGTAACGCGCTCGCTTGGGAAACCGAGTGAAGCGGGCTCAAATCTCGGGTCTCGCACCTCTGATATTTTCATGTGCGAATCATTTCTAACATGATTACCACTTGCCTTACGGTGAAGGAAAACATCGTGAGGAAACTTGCATGTCTGAGAAAACCTAGCAAGTTTTCGAAAGACGTGTGAAGTCCGCCAATCTGCACTTGGCCAGCGTGGTGAACTATGGCCTGATCCCCCTTGTATTGAAGGGAGGCCCACCCCTAGCAGTGGGACGTTAAAAAGGGCTGAATACACACGTGTGTCTTTTGTCGTTTTTGATGAGATCCTATTGGAGTTTTTCAATACGGTAAGTGACGGGACCTGGCAATTAGTATTACTTAGAGTTTTATCGCTTAACATAGTTCTCACTCATTCAGGTTTGAGTGTAATTGAAGCAAATGTTAATATTATTAATTACAAGAGATTGATGTAAATATTGACAATAACATCGATTAAAAGTACTAGATACACAATCAGCGACAAAAAATGTCCTCACCGAATGAGCGCTCATTTGAACATTTGAGCGCGCTATTTTTTTTTTGTGAAAACAAACTTTGAGTATTGCATTTAAGGTTCAATTTACGTTGTTGTATATATATTTTAACTACAATAATTACCTAAACACAATTGGTGACAGATTTAAGATAGCTTTTTTCATGGGATTGTTTGTTTAGTGTTTTTTTGATCGATGTACAAATAACAATGTTTTGTCTCAGAGATGAATAAAGTGTGTTTTGTTAAGTTTGTGTTTAGTATATTGACAGGAAAATTCATATAGATTACAAAATTTTGACGTCACTACGATTATAATTGATTGAATTGACATGAAGAAGGCAGTTGTGAAGAGTAGTAAATGAAATAAACTTTATTTGGTTAGATTTACTACGAGTAATTTTGAATTGTCAATGTCAGTCCGGGAGAAAGCTACCATCTGCTGCCTGACTGAGAAGAGCCCAACTCAACAGTTGTTCTATTAAATATCTATTATCTAAGTTACATTTATTTTATTAACATAACAATATTTCTCGAGTCAATAAGTGTTCTTGACCAACTTCAAAAAAAGGAGTTAGTATTGTATGTAAAATATTCAAATATAACTAAATAATAAAAACCGATTTTCATTACTATTTCCAACATATTTTTTTAAGTTTTAAACTTGATTGAAATGTTCGAATTTTCAATATATTTTTGAATTTTTATATAATCTCAGCTCTTTCTGCTCTTCATAATTGTTAATAATAATATGTTTAGTGTTGAATTTGACAATGTAATTTACACTACACACGAAAACTTAGAACATAAATACATAATATATAAAATTACTATTAAGTTTGTTAAATATGGCGTTCATTATTGATTTGTTTTTTTTTTTTAATAAAAAAAATACCATATTTTCATATGTAAATGGAAATTTATACAAATATTTGTAATGTGCGTCATATGTTAATAATGATAATGTTTAATACCTAGAGTAATATTCAGTACTTATGAAAATTGCTAATTAAAATTTAAAAAGAGAGTTTCGTTAACTTATTTTAAATAAAAGTTGTAATAAATAATAAATAAAAAAAAATTATTTCAAAGTTTTTTGTAAGTACTGAATAATATTTATTTTACATGTTTTATCATTTTAGATAGTATAGATTTGAAGCGTGACGATTCACGCGCTTAGAGTAAATTATCAATTTAAAATTAAGACTGCCGTGTATTCTGTAGCGTTGGAAATAAACATTTACATCTAGTATTACATTTGGATTTTATTTACCTAGAGGTAGGTAGACCTATTTTATATTATTAATCTACTTAATATAATAATTTCTTAGATTTACTCGAATTTTTGATATTTTAAACAAAACTCAAATTATTTTTTGTAGTCACTACTCACTCCCGTGACCATGATTGCTGTAAAGCATTCGAAACATCGAGAACCAAAAATCAAAATGAATTCTCCAAATAATCCGAAGAGATAGTTTTATTTAAAATCTATTTTTAGTTGGAATTTTAGTGATACCTACATTTATGTTTTTTATTTATTTTTTAACTAGCGGCATATCCTCACTTCGCTCGGGTGCTTATATAGATATATAAGCGTATTTTTGTCAAACATTTTACTGCTTTTTTCTTCCAAACTACAAATATTTTAATTACACAGCGCATGCTCATAAAGCAACTAAACAAGTTTTTTCTTGTCTTGACAATTAAAGTTATCATTTATGACAGTAAATATATTTGTATTGGAATAGAAAAAATTAGAATCGGGTCAAAAGTTTAAGTTTCTGTAGCTTACCTTACCGCTTACAAACTACGAAGTTTATAAAATTAGTGTACATTGCTCATGAATAGTCATGGCAATAATTAACACAGACAAAGGAATAATATAGGCATAATGTCAAAGAACTAAACATTAAGCCAAACAAAATCCTACTAATATTATAAATGCGAAAGTTTGTGAGGATGTCTGGATGTATAGATGTATGGATGTTTGTTACTCTTTCACACAAAAACTACAGAATGGATTTTAATGAAATTACAATAATATAGCTCATACATCAGAATAGCACATAGGTTGCTTTTCATCCCGGTAAAATGTAGTTCCCGTGGGATAGATTTGTTTTTGTTCTTCTAGAGACGAATCAGAGCGAAGCGATGGTGAGCCGCTAGTTTAATAGTAAAGAAAAAAATAAGCTAATATTTTACTTTCAAGGGCAAGAGAACTAATGCTTAAAAGATACCAAAGAATTATAGTATTATTTTTCTATTCATAATTTGTTTCTCAAAATTATACATGAAATAATCTATACTAATATTATAAAGCTGAAGTTTGTTTGGTTGAACGCACTAATCTCAGGAACTGCTGGTTGGAATTGAAAAATTCTTTTTGTGTTGGATAGTCCATTTATCAAGGAAGGCTTTAGGATATATATTATCCCCATTTTTGTCTAGGGACGAACCCGAAGCGAAGCGAGGGTGAGTCGTTAGTAAACATATAAAGGTGTATTTCTCTGTTTGGCAACACGAGTTCCGATACCAAAATCGTCACATCGCACTTCACTTATTTTTTCTCTTTGTGTTTATAAGCTATACACTACAAACTGATTACCTTTTTTTCAATAGTCAGTAGAATTATGCAAATTGATTTACCTTTTTGAGTACTATTTTTTACCTTTAGCTTACAAGAGAGCTGCTAAATGCACAACTTCAATAAGACCTACATCTGTGAATAAAGACATCGATTCATAATGCCATCTATTGACAAAATGTTAAGTTTGCTTTGTTCCTCTTTTCATAGCTTGGTTTATTGGTCGATTAATATAATCCATACTAATATTATAAATGTGAACGTGTGTTTATTTGTTTGTCCCACTTTCACGTCGAAACGTAGTGACGAATTGTAGTGATTTTTTGTGTGGAGATAGTTGGAGGGCTGGAGAGTGGCATAGACTACTTTTTACCGCGGTAGATTATCTTATTCCCGCGGGAAAACACGTTATGCATAATACAATCCAAAAAAAATATTAATAAGCAGAATAACTTGAAACTTGGTATTAATGCTCTTCGATAAAATTAAATAAATACGTATTTTAACATTTATCAAAATTCATCCTATAAGGGGGTAAAATAGGGGTTGATATTAATAATATAGATAAAATTCGTATGAAACCACATTAAAAGATTTTTTTGTAATTTTAATGCGAGCGAAGACACGAATGTTGCTAGTTAACTAAAAAAAAGAATTTGGATAGCTTTACATGCCCGATATACTGCATTCTTGAATTGGCGATAGGAGGTAGTAAAAATGTCTAAATGACAAAATGTAAGCAATGAAATGGTAAATCTACGATAGTATTCACAGCATTGTAGTGTTCAAAATATATATTGTTTACAAAATAACGAGAAATTTCATGTTTATTTTTTTATGGACGAATTTTAACTAATCTCGTTTCAGAATTTTCTAGGTTTACTAAATTTAAGTTACTTGTCTACCTGTTAAAGAGCTGTGTCTAACGCCGAGACTAGAACCCTTGTCACTAAAAAAACCGTGTATTTGCCGGCCCTAGCCTTTGATCAGGGTACAGCGAGATTGTCTTTCAACGCCATTTAGTCGGCACTCTCACTTTACATAAATTGTACTTTGGCTTGCTAAATAAATAATAATTACCATTATTTCAAATCACCTTGCATGACACGCAGGATGCCATCGACAGAAATCTACAGATTTTTCATCGTCACCCTACGGATTTTCAGAAAACTGACCTAGCAACGCTGCCCCGCCCCGCGTCTTTAAGGTATTATCAAAAATTTTTTTTCTGAAAACTTTTTCTATTACTTTTTTTGGCGCCGCTTGCTACCTGGTGCATAGAGGACTCTCGCTCTAACCCAGGGCCGACATTACAATAATCGCGAATGTGAAACTGTTATTTTAAAATACTTATTCTGAATTAAATAAGAAACGGGGTTTCAATAAATAAAACTCATCATATCTAAACAGTACTTTAATGCTAACCACCACTGTATCCTTAAAAATTTCAATTTTCAGCCACAAAATCGAATAAGTGCCGAAATATGTGCAAAGGTGTTGAAGCCAGTCTTGCGTATGCGTGTGAGTTTGCAAATACTCCGAAACTTAATCAGGAATGTCAGCGTACATTGTATAGCTATTTCGAATGGCAGTTATTCCAAAATTATTGATTTATAATAATAAAAAAAAGATTATAATTTAAATACCAATTAAATACATGATTCTACATAAATATTGCGGGCTAACATATGTATGACAGATGACATTGACAGATCAAAGGCGCCATCGCGAAAACTGTTTTTTTTTTTAATATAAATAAAACAAGATGACAAAGGTAATATATTATTATTCCAGAGCGGCAGCACCGGAGATAATTTCGATAAGTTCCCTGGTGATGACGGCTTGACGGGTCCTGTTGAAAGTGAGAGTGAGTTTCTCTATCATCTCTCCCGCGTTCTTAGACGCGTTGTCCATGGCCGTCATACGGGAGGACTGCTCGGAGCAAGCGCCCTCCTTCAAAGCGTAGAACAACATGGAGGCGAGCGAGAACTCCATGTAGGATTGCAAAACGTCGGAGTCGAGGGAATCGTACACCGCGAGTTTTGGTGCGGACTGGAAAAAAATAATTATTTTTCATTTTAAATTGTATAAGACAGATATCAGTTGCACGTTCACTTTCTGTCTTTCTAGAGTGGTCAATTTCATGAGAGTATTGGAGATTTCCTATCGGCAAGTTGGTCGTATTGGTTAAGTCACTATTTATTCTGTGGATAATTTTCAATTTCATTCAATCTTTTATCATGGCTACACAGGAAATTTAAAAGTTCAGTTATAAAATTAACAAAAAAATAATGATTAACGGTTAATGTTACTTACAAACATTACTATAAAATACGACACTGCCTATATTGAAATTAATATTTGTATATTTGTATTAAACTAAAATTTTCAAGATAGTACAAAAAATGGTAACATATGGAATTATGGCTTAAATAAACAAAACCCTGTTCTATTTCTCTTTTCACCATGTTGAAGCTATTCACTGATTATTTGAGTCTTGACGACACGTTTAGCTCAGTTTGTAGTGACCCTACTTGCTGTGCCAGCAGTCGCGGATTCGAGTCCCTCTGGGGGTATTAATTTGTGTGATAAGCACAAATGTGTGTACTCCGGTTATGGATCTTTATATTTATAATATGTATGTATTTAAGTCATATATTATGTATAGTGTATCAACTATCTGGTATCCATAACACAAGCCTCGTAAGTCATAGCTTACCATATATATTTAAATAGACATATTTATTTCACTTCCAACTTACCTCAACAGCCTTCTTGCTGAACATTGGCAAGTCCGCCTGTGCATAAGACACAACAGACCTGAACTTGTTGTAAATGATCTTGCCGGAGCCAAAGTCATAGCCGGACGTCATGACGGCGTTGGCGAGCTTGGCTGCATCGAGGAATGTAGGAGGTAGACGACCAATCTGGAAATAATTATTATTACGTTTTAACGTTTAGTATAGATTTCTTAGAGATGAGATATTTTTTCACAGTAAAAAGTATCCTATATGTTGACCCGGATAACCAGCTATCATCATACCAAATTTCATCAAAATCTGTCCAGTGGTTTTCTCGTGATGCGTTCACAGATAAACAGGCTGACAGACAGAAAATTTAAAAACTATAGATTCGGCCTCTGTGTCGATAGTAATGATTATTTCAATGAGATATTCCAAAAACTATTTAATGTACAGATTCAACTCAATTAGACTTTTATTATATGTATAGAAAAGAAATACAATGAGTTTAAGGTTACTTAAAAAAAAAGATTATTCCATTTTTCTTTGAAATTTACAAGGAATTTCATTCACTTCACTACATATTAAGACAAGAAATATATATATTAAAAAAAACAGCTTTCTTTTCATAACTATGAGCAATAGTCTAAGAGCCGGATACACCACGACCTTCATCGGTTTGTTAACCAGATGAAAGATATTTTTTATATAGTTTCAATAATAGACAAATACTTCTTTTTTTTTATTTTTCACCATTCTGTTAACCAGGCTACCTAGGCATATACTTTATATTATTTACTCTCGGTTAGAACGAAATTCGGCTGGTTAACAGAACAGTGAAAAATAAAAAAAATATCGAATTAATTTATTCAAAAATAGCCTAGTCAGGATTTCGATAGGTAAGCTATTTTAGGCGTATTTATCAATTATTGAAACTTTATAAAAAAAATTATTTCATCTGGCTAACAGATCGGCAAAAGTGGTTTATCCGGTCGGCTCTTAGACCACAATACTGTCATGAAATTAACCACTCTCTAGAAAGAGAGGAAGCGAATGTGTGGTCAATACCCGTCTTTTATTCCAATTTGAATTTATAAATGGAATGTAAAAAACATGTAATGTTATTGAAAATGATTATATTATAATGGAATGTAAAATGGTTATAAATTTATTTCAATGAACACAGAAGACTCTGACCCGCATATTCGTTTTGTCTCTGTCGCGCCTTTCAGCTGACGGCTAACAATAGAACACTCAGTCTACCTATGTCTATAGGCTAGAACTAGGCATAAATCTTCTTATTCACTATTTATATAAAAAACTATACTCAAATAAAAAATTAAAGAGTGTGTGTATGAATGTGTACACGCGCAAGAAGTAATACTTCCGTAGGTTATCGGTACTCTTTATGAAATTCAATTTATGTTTTAAATAATTAGGATAGGTGAGATACTAAAAATAACGTATATTAGGCATATTACAATCATATATTTATAGAATATCATTAACCCCTCCTGGATAATTTCTAAGAAATCAATTGTTAACTGATACGCCGGCGTGAACGCGTTCCGCAAGGGGTTAAGGGAAGACTATAATATTACATATCATTTGTCAGACAATAACAACGTTACTATGACAACAAACGTACGTTCGTACATTTTTTCGTGGCGCATTCACCAGCATACCCCCCAAATCAAGCGTGCGTAAAGAAGTTTTACTTCAACAACAAATACAACTAACCTCATTAGCGACACTAATGATATGCTTCGAATACAAGCGCTGCAGGATAGCGCGCGACTTGTCCCCCACACAGATCACCTTGATGTTCTCAGCGCCGGGCTCGGCGAGGCGGTTGCGGATCACCTTGGATACACCAGTGTGGACCGCACCACATAGACCTGGAACATTTTTCAACATTTTCTTAAAATACTCAAATCAAATATTCTTTTATAATATTATCTATACACTAGCGACTCGCGCTCGCTCCGCTCGCATTCGTCCCTATTTTTTCAACTTTTAATATAGATTTCTCAGAGGTATGAGGTATTTTCCCACAGAGAAAAGTATAGTCGGTGCCAGCCAATACAAATCAAAGCACACCGACTTCGAAAATATCTGATTAAGTATCTATTCTAAATGAAAACTCCCCGATAGTTATTTTTTACTTTTCAGTGCCTGGAAGTCGTTTTTTTTTTAATTAACGAATCAATAATATTTATTTTATCTTTAAGCAATAACACGACTCTCTTACGCTTTGACATTTTTAAGCACAATCGTGACACGACGTGACAAAGCGGAGTAACGATTGTAACTATAAGCTAAAACAAAAACACGGCGACATATCCGTGCATGTATGGATCCGACTTGTATAGTTATTTGATCGCGACCGGTAGTCCAGATAACCACGGATCGAACCGTATAACTGAGGGCCGGATAATCGAGTCTCTACTGTAATCATGATCCTAAATACACAAGTGTAAGGTTTCACTATTTTTTTAATGTATAGTATTTATTGTATTTAACGTCCCACTGCTGGGGGTGGGCCTCCCTTCAACACGAGGGGGATCAGGCCATAATCCACTACACTGGCCAAGTGCGGATTGGCGGACTTCACATGTCTTTCCGAAACTTGTTAGGTTCTCTCAGACATGCAGGTTTCCTCACGATGGCAAGTGAATCATGGTAGAAATGATTCGCACATGAAAATATCAGAGTCGCGAGATCCGGGATTTGAACCCGCTTCACTCGGTTTCCCAAGCAAGCACGTTACCACTGGGATACCACTGCCTTAACTTTTAAACAGTTATTAATTGATTATAATGGCCAAACTGACGACGAGAACGCAG
Organism: Argynnis bischoffii washingtonia; assembly: GCA_033884665.1. Classification (NCBI taxonomy): domain Eukaryota; kingdom Metazoa; phylum Arthropoda; class Insecta; order Lepidoptera; family Nymphalidae; genus Argynnis; species Argynnis bischoffii. The sequence goes on along the minus strand of CM066629.1, from coordinate 1,143,054 downwards.
TTTTGTAAAACATGCAGTTAAAAATGAGATTGTTAAAATTAGAAAGAAATAAACAAAAAGAAGGGAATTGGTCGACGGTTAGTTGACATGGGTGCATGCGATCTGTGATTTTTAACTGGAGCAAAGAAATTAGAAATTGTTGAGGATAAGTGTTTCCTAATAAATTGTAACTAAATCTAGTTAAAATACGTAAGTTTTGAAACATATGCTGGTTTTATGTGAACACAAATTCACATTTACATAATACACTGTTATACATAGAATTAAAAATAATTCACCTCTGTCAGATGTCATGGCGATATACAGCTCTGCAGGCTCATCCTGAGGCGCTTCGACCTGGAAAATAGAAAAAAAACCTAATTGTCATACAATAAATATTTTTTGTTCACCTCACATCTTCACAAAAAAAAAATATAGCTATTGGAAAGTTCTCATACTTTTTCTTTGACCATTTCCTTTTGAGTAAAACTAAAATCTAAGTTTGCACTTCTGTAATGTACAACAATGGAAAATCATTTGACACAAAATATCCGATGTTATATCACTCATGACTAAGAGTAACCACTAAGTTTACAGAAACTATAAAAAAAGTTCTATAATAGTTACCTTTAATATTTACCACTGGTAGGTCAAACTATCTGAAGCTATGTTTTAAGTTCAAACATAATATATTTAAATAAGATAGATAAATAATTATTACCTCGGCCTTTTCATAAAACTGCACTGCACCCTCGCCATAGGGACGGGCAGCTCTCAATTCACGCTCAGCACGAGTATATCTATTATTTGATATATTGACATTAACAACCAAATTGCAATATGAATATTATTATAGTTTTGTATCTAAAATAATTTAACCATAATCATAGAATTTAAATTGATCAAAGTATTAAATCTAGACAATATGTAATGTAAAACAAATGAGTAAATACATATTGTATTGATTTTTGAATGATGATATTCTTTTGTTTAAGTAACAAAAGAATCTTGAAATAAATTATTACACATTAGTAATAAGCAAGGAGCTGTCTTTACTTTTACTTACTTAGCAGCTGACACCATCTTCATAGATTGGGTAATCTTTTGGATGTTTTTTACCGACTTCAAACGCATGGAAATGGCTTTCAACGTGGCCATGTTACGGCTCTGCTGCTGGTTGACCATTACGGTCACCTGGGCTACTCCAGGTGCGATACGACCCAACATTTTGCTGTCTCTGAAATTAATTAAATGAAGAAATAGTTCATGAAATGCTTTGAGATAGATTAATAACTTCATGAAAATATGAAAGTATTATAATATTTTAACCGGTGCTGCTAATCTTAAGTTTAATTCGTTCTTATCGTCGCGTAAAAAAATTGACAGTTCATGAATTTAAAAGTAATTAAAATAGGTACATACAATTATTATAAGATTTCAAAAGTGACGAATTGTGAACGTGTTTAGAATTCATGAATAAATGAAAAAAAAACACTAAATCAGATGACAAAATGCAGGTTATGTATCAAGTTATGTAAGACTTCAACCCTCGACCGCCCATAAAAAAGCAACTAATTCACATTTTGATGTTAAACGTTCCGCAACTTACTCAATTTAACACTGAAATTTATTAAGTTTTAATAGATAAGCACAAATACTAACTTTTATGGGATTTTTTTGGTCAAATTGTATATACCAGCCGACGAAAATGTCGCTGGTCGGAAGGACGACGACGTTCGTTCTTGCTGGGAGGACAGCAGTAAAAATCTATAGAATTAAGATAAAAAATGTCTATTATATTAAAATATATATGTATTTTTATTAGTTGTTTGATTTATATATATTTTTTAATACGAAAGTTATTTAAAATGTGGAATTAGCGACGTAAGTAAAAAACAGTAATATAATGAGAAATAAAATGTTATGTACCTATGGTATTACATCTGAATTTTTATACTGTTGATGTTTAACAAATGACATACAATATTGAATACCTTGCTAAATTAAAGAGTACATATAAAGCAGTGATTGATAATAAGATTTAAGCATCTTTTTTATGTAGTTGTTTAATGTGTCTAATTCATGTTTTGACTTTTGTCTTTTATTGAATATTGACTCACTGATCACTCATCACTGACAAGTGACATCAAATAAATATTAGGTATAGTATTTTTTACAAATTCAAGTAGGATTTGCAATTGTTTTTATTAATTAAATATATAATAATGCCTGCACCAGAAGAAAATGTGGATAGCAAAACAGTACAGCCACAAGAGCAAGCGATGCGAGAAATAACTCAGACTGATCACATAAATAAGAAGTTATTAACATCTCTATTCAAGAGATTAGATGAAGGCGGAAATTCTTTATTAGAAAAAATGTTAGAACCTGACAATAATTCAGAAGAAAATGATGAATGGCAAGAATAAGTGTATATAAAGTCAATGAAAAGTATATTTCTTTGTCATAATAAAAAGATACTTTCTATATAATTATTTTTTTTAATTTGAACTAAGTACACTATTACAGCTTTCGCCTCTTGATTATGATATGATTACTTTTATACTTAGCGACTCACGCTCGCTTTGCTCGCGTTCGTCTCTAGGTACGTTTTCACGGCTACCTATGTTTAGGTATACATAAATAGTAGCTTGCTACTCCTAAGATATTCATTTAAATTATATACCAGATACCTAGTGATTTACCCTTGTTTTGCGAGGCCTCGGGTGCGTAGGCCGTACACGGATTTTGTTCATAATTTAATAATAATAATATTCTATCTATCTATGGCTATCTGCCAGTGAATGTCCCGTCAAAATCGGTCTAGCCGTTTCGGAGATTAGCCGGAAAAAACAGACAGACAGACACAAAAATTGCAAAAAAGGTTATTTTGGTATATGTACCATGTATACATCCATATGCATTTAAAAAAAAGCTGTTATTTTAATATTACAAGCAGACACTACAATTTTATTTATCTGTATAGATAAACTCATAATTTTTATGTCTATATATTATAATTATTTATCATACATTATAATGTAATTTATGTTGTGGATTGTAGAAAATGTTTTTTGTTGAAATGAGTTTTTGTGCATGTATAACTGGCGAATACCTACTAAGGATGAATTGCTTAGTAGAAACTAAAAGGATACATGTACGTTTCTTAATTATGTATGAATTAAGCTGTTTATTTCGGTATCAAAACCTAAGAATAATTTTTCTCGAAGAATAACAGTTAACTATTATTATTTCGGTTTACTAAACCATTCGATTTTATTAACAGGTAAATGAACGAGCGATGAATTAACCATTATGTCACCGAAATGAACCTTTTCCTTTTAAACCGGTTCCAACTTCCAAGCCCTAAAGGAAAATGACAAGTGAAGTTGACGATCCCGAAAGCTGAATCGAGTTGATGTTAAAGTCAAATTACTCCTTCATTTCTACTTAAAAATGATTATCAATGCCTTGTTACTAGTTTTTTTGGCTAGCATGTATGACTGCAGTTGCAGAGGTCTTGGCTTCGAGTCCCATGTAAGGCAAAGTATTATTATTGAGGTGAAGTCAAGTAATTTTTAGTAGCAGCCCAGAGTTTAAGAATAAAAGTAATAAAGAGCCCTCATGGTCTGCATACACACTATATTATAAAGTGTCCTGTATACATGGTCGAAATAGGGAATATGTGTGTGATTTAAATAGAGGTTAAATATTTTTTTATAATGTTTATTGCTTTCAAATTAAGCCTACATCAATATTTTTATTATTAAAAAGTACAAAAATAGGCAGGAAATGCAAAGTAGTTGAAACGCAACGCCATTGGTCAGACCGAATGTGACGTCAAAGTATGACATAAAAGAGCCAGTGCTGCCAATTTATCGCTAAAAATGACGACTTTTTTTTAACGAGTCTTCTAAAAAGAAATGATGCGCGTTTAAAGTATCCGTATCGCTATGATATTTTTAAAGATTTTTTTTATAAAAAAAAAAGTATTTTTTGGAGCTGGATCTTTTTTTACAATTATATAAGGAAGTAAGCTGTTCATCACTCATCATTATCTCTATACCCATTTCCCAATCACTTGGGGTCGGCGCAGTACATCTTCCAAAACGCTGATAAGATTTGGCAAAAGTTTAAAGCTATTGTCCAAAAATTAAAAAAAAAAACAGGCATATTCCCTATTGGTCATCATTATTAAAGAGTTATTGATTATACATATGTATAATGACCTCAAGTTAAACTTGAATCATAACATTGTGGCAGTACGAGCTGTAAACTAATGCTTAAGTAACTAGTGATATAATAAAACAACAAACAAACAGTAACTTGAATAATATTTATTATGTACTACACAAGTTATAATGAGGAATGTTTTATTTACATAGCTTGCATAACTCCAATATAATTTAAATTTACTGAACATTTCATCTCAAATAGATAACTACTCTATCGCAACTGTAATACTGAAAATAAAATTGTTGCGTTTCAAAAAAAAACAATATTTTCTCATTCGATGGAATCATCCAAAGCTTTATACATGATATATATAAATAATTTATTTACTATTTATTTTATATATAGATACAGCGTCAACAACAATGCATTTAAATAACACACGAAAAATCAATATATAATCTGTACATTCAAAATTGTAGAAATAAGTAGATTTAAACCAAAGAGGTTGAATAATAATTGTATCTATTGCTCGCTAGCTTCCGGACAGACATACAGCAGCTCGCCTGGTAACATTACCTGCAATAATTTATTAAACTTAAAAATATGTAGGGATCGATTATTCAAAATCATCTATACCGATAAATAAAATGGAAGTGTCTGTTTATAATGTCCAAATCATGTATATTAAATTTTATGCAGTACTTATAAAGGAAAACTCAATTTTTAAAATGTTTGTCTGTTTGTTCTGGTTAATGTCCGAAGCGGCTGGACTGATTTTGACGGAACTTTCACTGGTAGATAGTTGATGTTATAAGGAGTAACTTGGGCTACTTTTATTTTAGTAAAAAAATTAGCCGGAGCGAAGCGAGGGTAATTAATAAGGCGCTAGTAATCAATAAATGATAAAATATTTCCCATAAGGGAGATGCGAAAAATTTTTTTTGATTTATTGATTTCGATAAAAGAGAAAAATATTCCCCATAAAGGATTCTTTCATCAATAACAAATTGTTACATGTAACGCCATCTATTTTCATATAATTGAAGTATTTATTTTGTTTCTGATGAGACCTGGCTGTCGCCAGGCATCAAACGGGCTGGTAAAAAATAAAATTCACCTAAAAATAATTGTAACGGCGTCGAACATCTAAGGCTTGTCCACCATCTCGATGTTGATCTTGTAGAACACGTATGGGAAGTATTCCGACTGGCCGAAACCGAGACCCGCTAACTCTGCAGTCTGAAAACAAAAATAAATTTACAATACGATCATATAATAATAAAACTTATAATAATGCCCTCCTGACCGATTTCGGCCACTGAGACTAGCCAGTTCAATTTAGTTATTCAATTAGACTTATAAGAGTACAAGCAGTATAGTGTAGTGTAGTACAGAATAGTGTAGTATTTATTTATTTGGACGCACTGGTGATAATTAAAATTAAAACATTTTGAAATTAAACACACAATGTAATTTAATCCTAAATGCATTACCTTTTAAAGTAAATACAGCATGCATTAATTTTTATTTACAATTTTGAATATCTATAAATTAAAAAATAAATAAAAGTACTATTATATAAAAGGATATATTAAAGTTGTTAAATAATGTATAGTGTGTAGTGTATAGTGTGTAGTGTATAGTGTATGGTGTGTAGTGTATAGTGTAAAGTGTATGGTGTGTAGTGTATAGTGTAGTGTGTGTACGTACGTCCTGCGCGTTCTGCGCGTGCTGGTGCGCGGAGTGGTCGAGGTGCGCGTACAGCGTCTGCAGCACGTCGCGCAGCCGCTTGGCGGACTTGCGCGCCGGCACCATCACCACCGCCTGGAAGTTCACCGGCAGACCGTATCTGTTCACCGGCGGACAACATCATACACATTATAATAATAATACTCTCCATTCCATATACCCATTAAACTTACAGAAAACAAACAGACAAGTTATAAATTTAAAATAAATTTAATTTGATTTATTTTGACTCCATATATTCACTTGATTAATTTGACATGTACAGTTTGGTTAGTTATTATTTCATCAATTGTCAATTTGACTTTTTTTTTCACATTGTTTACATTATTTTAGCTGACAGGTGTTGACTTATTTATGAATCATATTTATTGTATTTGAATTGTATTTATTAATTATATATTTTAATATGATTTTATGTACAATTTTTAATTATGTAATTATAGCGAATATTATGTACACTTGTAAAGACATACATATCTAATTAATGTTATCTAAATGTATACAAATGTGTGTTGTTAGTGTACTTTTCTAAATAAATAAAATAAAATAAATAAAAATATACGAACCTAAGGAAGAAATACCCTGAGAAGTAAATAGCAGATTTTATCTCAGAAATCATCCCTTACGGGGAAAAAGGGAGAAGGAAGTTTATATTGAGAATCATTTCTCAAGTAAGGTATTTAAAACTCGTCATATCCATGTATATAATATAGTCTATCTATTCCATACTAACCGTTAAAACGTAGCTAGGGATGAACCCGATCGAAGTGAAAGTGAGTGAGACCATATTTGTGACATTGCAAAATTTGATTTTAATAGGGACGTCAAAGCTTATTGGCAAACTGTATTTGTGTGAAAAGACAAAACAACTAGTAGAATAATAGCAAGAGATCCCGATTTATGTGTTGGACACCTCATTCTTTTTCCAAACGAAATATAATTTTAAACCATAAAACATATTAACAAACACGACCCAGGAAAATAACCTGGAGCACATTTTTGGTGAGAATCCCTTGAGTTGTATTTAGTAATATCTTTTATGGTTTAAAAAATATTTCGCCTGGATAAAGAATGGGGGTCCACTACATAGATCGGGGTCTTAGAATATAAGTTTCTATTAAAGTAGTCGTCCAGGGCTCGCAGGCAGGGCAGGAAACCTGTTCAATTTTGAAACCGATTTTGGTTATCAAACTCAAACACAAAGACTTTTCGGTTTAAGGTTTCGGTTACCTTTTTTAATCAAATTAGGCCCAGAAAACGGTGTTTGACGAATTTTGGTTCAATTATCAAAAATTAACCATTTAAAATGAGGTCTTGTTATGCGTTTATATTTGGCGAATGGGGAATTGCTTAGTAGAAGGATACATGTACATTTTCGGAATTAATTGATTTATTTCGGTATCAAAACCTAACGTTTATATTTCTCTAAGAATAACCGTTCACTTAACCGTTACCGTTAACGTTCGGTTTCTTAAACCTTTATTTTATATAAACCGGTTAATTAACGAGTGATGAATTAACCATTATATTACCGGTTTTTTAAAACCGGTTCCGATTCTGTATCTAATTTATACACATTATACAAATAACAATATCAACCTGCAAACACTTATCATGACATAAGCATATCATATCCAATTAACTTTATAAAACATAAGGATAACTATATTATAGATGAAACCTTAGAAATTGAACATGTAATACATATTGAAAATCTTATTGAAATAGACATTATTATCGATAGAGAGGCCGAATCTATAGTTTTTAGAAATTATGTCTGTTTGTCTATGACCGCATCACGGAAAAACCACTGGAGGGATTTTGATGAAATTTGATATGATGATAGCTGGTTATCCGGGTCAACATTTAGGATACTTTTTACTGCGAGAAAAATCTAATCTCTGAGAAATCGACATTAAACGTTAAAACGTAAATAGGGACGAATTCGAGCGGAGCGAGAGTGAGTCGCTAGTTTTATATATAATTTTAAAAGGAGACTCACCTTAGAACAGACTCAACGAATACTCTTAGAGCCTTCACATGTATCCAGGCGCAGAAGCATTCGGAGAAGTTCACTTTCAACCATCGCACCAATGGACCCTGGAATGAAAAATAATATTTTTCTTTATTATATTTCTCTTGGCAGGCAGTGGTTGTCCAGTGGTAACGCGCTTGGGAAACCGGGTGAAGTGGGTTCAAATCCCGAGGTGCGAACCTCTGATATTTTCATGTGCGAATCATTTCCAACATGATTACCACTTATCTTACTGTTAAGGAAAACATCATGAGGAAACCTGCGTGTCTGAGAGAACCTAGCAACTTTTGAAAAGACACTCAGCCAGCGTGGTGGACTATAGCCTTATCCACCTTTTATAGAAGAAGGCCCGTACTCAGCAGTAGGACGTGAGAAGAACGTGGAAAAAGGCTGAATACGATATTTTTCTTTATAATTATTAATTATTAATATTATATATATTGCTTGAAACCTTTCTCAAGAAAAAGGCTATAAAATTGAAAATGTATTTTCAAATTAGACTGTTACTTTTAGAGATAAGCTTGTTCAAACAAACTTTTTTAGTTATATACATTTGTATGTAACTAATAATTGTTCTATAGGAGAATGATATATTATATATTAATAATATATCATTCTCCTATCCCACGGCAACCGTACATTTTCCGGGATAAAAAATAACCTATGTGTTATACCAGACTATAATCTATATCTGTGTCCAATTTTATCCAGATCCATTCAGCCGTTATGGCGTGAAAGCGTAACAAACATCCATACATCCATACTCACAAACTTTCTATAATATTAGTATAGATGAGGGGTCGTTTATATTGTAAGTAGTATGTACTCACAAACTGCTTCTTCTTGTCGGTGACTAGCTTGGTGATCTCGTTCTTGCCGGCGGCGAGGTCCGCCTCGTTGTAGGAGAACTCGCGCACTATGAACTTGCGCTCGCGAGCGTGCAGCTTGAACTCATCCACCACCTGAGGATTTTATTTTCAATTCTCTTATTATTGGCTTCAAAGCGTGCCATTCAACATAGATTATTTATATATGTACAAAAAAAATTTAAAAGTGCGTGTTGTGTACACGCGCAAGAAGTAAAATTTCTGTAGGTTATCGGTACTCTGTATGAAATTCAATTTATGTTTTAAATATTTAGGATATGTGAGATACTGAAAATAACGCATATAAGGCATATTATAATCATATATTTATAGAATATCTTTTAAAGAAAGAATATAATCTATACGTATAATAAAATTCCAACTGAATGAATCTGTACATTCAGTATTTTTTTGGAAAATCTTATTGAAATAGACATTATTATCAAAACAGAGGCCGAAATATAGTTTTTAAAATTTTTATCTGCTTTACCGCATCACAGAAAAACCACTGGGGGGATTTTTATGAAATTTAATATGATGATAGCTGGATATCCGGGTCAACATATAGGATACTTTTTACCGCGGGAAAATATCTCACCTATGAGAAATCTATACTAAAGGTTAAAACGTAAGCAGGGACGAACTTGAGTGGAGCGAGGGTGAATCGCTAGTGTTATATATAATTTGTCAGACAATAACAACGGTTACCATGGCAACAAACGTACGTACATGTTTTCGTAACGCATTCACGAGCTTACCCCCAAAGTCGAGCGTGCGTAAAGAAGTTTTACTTCAATAATTCAAAATAAGCCAGCGTGTTATCGGTGTTAAGACATTCTAAAGATTTCTAAATACCGTCAGACAAAATGATAAACAGCAAGTTATATATAGAAACAAGTCTATATGAAATTTGTTTTAACGCGTTTATTTTTTCTGCAACATTTTTTTTTTTGCATAAATAATAAAACTCATTTAAAAAAATACAAATACAATTTTTATTTTCATACAAATATATGATATTTTTAATATTTTATTGCTGTACCCTATTTCTATCTCAAATTCATTTAAAAAGAAAATAAAAATCGAGTGAGGCTGCGTCGCGAGTTCCCGACACAGCGTCATTGGTTTAACATGAAACGTCTATTTCAGCGAGTCGTTTTTAATGTTTTTTTTTTATTTTGCATAATTAAAAACAAATAAGTAAAAATAGTAATCTTTGAAGATAGCAACGGAAAGAATATCATACATATTATTTGTCAGACAATAACAACGGTTACTATGGCAACCTAATGCAACCTATTTCGGTACAATTCACTTTGGATCCATATATTTCGATGGGTTTTTAGAGAAAAAAAACTAACATAAAATACATATGAAATTATTGTTGTGTGTTGTGTTGTGTTCACACAGAAATAAATATACTACTACTCTACTCTGTCTCTCTCTCAGATAGAATGAGATAGATAGAGTAATATCTCCCCCTTTCTCTCAACCTCATCTACTAACTATCATAGCTTGACGACATGTTTGGCTCTGTAGTGACCCTACTTACCGTGCCAGCGGTCGCGGGTTTGAGTCCCGCTGGGGGCATCCATATGTGTGATGAGCACGAATGTTTGTACTCCAGTCATGGGTGTTTATATTTATAAATAATACTAGCGAGTCACGCTCGCTTCGCTCGCGTTCGTCCCTAGGTAAGTTTTCGCGGTTAGCTATGTTTATACATAAATAGTAACTTGCTACTTCTAAGATATTCATTTAAATTATATAGCAATTTACCCTCACTTCGCTCGGATGCGTACGCCGTACGCGGATTTTGTTCATAATTTCATGGGTTTTTATTTTTTTTCGCGGAACTCTGATTCTTTTTCTAAAATAAAAGTAGCCTAAGTTACTCCTTATAACAGCAGCTATCTGCCAGTGAAAGTCCCGTCAAAATCAGTCCAGCCGTTCCGGAGATTAGCCGGAACAAACAAACAGACAGACAGACGAAAATTGTAAAAAATGTTGTTTTTGTATATGTATCGTATATATATCCATATGCATTTAGTAAAAAGCGGTTATTTTAATATTACAAGCAGACACTCCAATTTTATTTATCTGTATAGACGTATGTATTTAAAGTTATATATATATATATATATATATATCGACTATCTGGTATCCATAACACAAGCCTCGTAGCTTACCATGGTACTGGTGTGTTAATGTCCCAACATATTTATTTATCATACCTTTTTAAACAGAGTCACAGTAAACAGCCCGTAGTCGTTGTCCTGGTGTATGAGTTGAGTCGAGCGGGGCACTATCATGTTAGTAATCTTCTCGTAGTTCGCGTTCCAGTCGTTGAACATCGACCTTTTAGAAAGAAATATGTTATTTAATAATGCAAAATATGTATAAATAAAACTATCTTTTCGGATTTTCTTGCAAAATTAAACTTGATTTTTAGTTCACGGCGTTCCGAATGCTTTACAGCAATCACGGTCACCGGAGAGACTATACCGAAAATCCGAAAAGATGGTTTCAATTAAAATCTTAAATATTCGTAAATAAATATTATATTATATAATAATAATAATAAATTGATATAAAAATGTAAACACACAATCTTTAGAATCGTATAAGTTAGCAATTATTGGCTTGATTAAAAAAGTCACTTCGATATCCAGAACTTCATCCTTTACCCTTTTTTATTTTTTCATTTTCACCCTACTGCTACATGTATGTAATGCAACCCCTATTTTTTTTTTCATTTTCCGTTATAAGACACATGACACATATAGCTTTAATAATAAATAATCTCTGAGTAAAATGACTGTGCGAAATTATAAGGATTCCGTTTTTTCGTCTTGTTCACGGAACCTAAAAAAAATATCATTTCAGCTTAATTGCAAAAGTAAAGGTATTTTAGACTAAATTTTATTCACGGTTCAGCATAGTAGATACGTCGATGTAAATGCTTCTGTTTAAAAGTATGTCTATCTATCTGTAAATTTCATACAAATCCGTCCAGTCGTTTCGACGTGTAAGAGTAACATTCAAACATACATACAAACATTCACATTTATTTTAAATAAATTTATTTTTTTGGATTATTTCGCGGGTTTGAGACTGAGTCTCTCCCGTGACCATGATTGCTGTAAAACATTCAAAACTTCGGGAACCAAAAATCAAAATAAATCCACGAAATAATCCGAAAAGATAGTTTTATTTAAAATGTCAAATATTAGCCTAAATCTAAGAAAGTTTCACATTTATAATAGTAGTCTGTTATTAATAATAAATTAAATTTCAAAATAAATTAATACTTGGGAACAATAACAAGCAGTGTTGTTAGATATTCGCTATCCAGAATGAAGTGCTCGCGCTTGACCAAGTCGGCCAAGTTACGAGTTAGAAGACTTCCGCTGAAATATTAAATTAATTTTATTAATATTATTATTATTTTCATATTAAATTTTTTCTAAGTTAAATTAAAATTTATGATGACTTATAAATTTATGATGACTTATAAATTTTATAAGTCTTCAATAACTATGATAAATAAAAAAGCGATAGTGACTTTAAAAATATAATACTTGTTCAATATTATTTTCTTATTAAATTATTTATAAAATCGTTACATTAAAATTTCACGAGTGATAACTTTTTAAAATTTAATAACAACGAAAATATGAAAAAAAAAGAAACATATATTGATTATAAGCATATATAATATATAATATTACTTATAATTGAAAACACTTACGTCTGTTTCTTCTCTAAATTCTGTAAGTTACCCTTGAGAGCATTATAGGCTGATGATTTCACCTTCAAGTCGGCATCGATCTGACCCACCTGTTAGAGTACAAATAACAACAATCTATTAGCAATATCTCAAAGATACCAATAAACAAACAAAACATAACAATAAAAACAATTTCCTTCATTACTAATAAAGCTAATTCGTTATAATCATTACTTTGTATTGGAAATTGAAATCTTGTTTTTATTACATACTTTGATTCAAATTCTTGTATATCAATAACAATGTTAATTTTAAATAACGTTTGTTGTATTAATAATATGTGGTTTCTACTTCTTACATAAATAAAAATATAACATAATATGTATTACATGAGTCAGAACTCTTACAAACTAAGTAATAAAATTTTATAATTTTATAATTATATTTGATTAGGTATCTATATTCAATGAAAACTACCAATCAGTTATTTTTTACATTTTAGTGTTTTTTGAGGTCGATTTTTATTTTTTTACTAAAAAGTTTTTATTGTGTACATCAATGAGTACGGGTAAGTGACGTTGTTGAGATCAAAAAATTTTTTTTTTTTAAATATTCATTCAACAAACCTGTTTACTGATAATATCGGCGATATTGCGAAGGCTCTGCTTGATGGGATACTTAGCCATGTCCCATTGGAAACGAGTCAGATACGTGGGCAGGTCGCCTGTAAAGTATCACCAAATATAATTACATACAATTACTTGTAGTATGCAAACAATACGTTCTAAATATGAAAACCAACGTTATTTTTTCTATATTTCATCATAGTTCTTAACCTAACGTTGATTAACATACTAAATAATTGTTATTTAAATATTCAAGCTGTCGTAAATCACATATTTAATGTATTAATATTAATTATTATTCTTTTTATTTATTTGTGATTTCGATAGTTTGAAACTACAATACAATTCCAATTTTACCAAATATCTAAAAATTTCATAGGAAAATAAATAATAATGCTAAAAATAATAAAAATAAAATAAATATAATTTTGTTCATATATTTTGAATCTATGAAATGTTTAGTTAGCACTTAATATCTTTTAAAATAATATTTAAGTTTATTACACAGATGAAAATATTTTTATTATTAAACGAGTGTATGAGTAATAAAATATTTTCATTTACTCTATGACATGACAAAAGGAACAAAAATGGTATAAGTAGCGAAATTAATATTTTATTGTGTAAGTGCTGAAAAAAAAAAATAACAAAAAGGATAAGCAAAACACAGGTGTGTACAATAAAACAAATTTTAATAAAACTAATCTTATAAGCACACATCATGCAATTTATACATCAGACATAACATAGTCGTACGACATATTAACTATCATTACACTAAGGATATTTTAAATACCATCTGCAAATGTTTGAATTGGTGATATTTTCCAATCATTTTGTCGTTTTTAAATATACCTACAATATTCAACGAATATTATTAATATTAAATTTTAGGCTTCTGTATTGCATTTAAGTAAAAACAGAATCCTTCAGGAAATCTTTTCTGTTTGATATGTCACATCGTGTGTGCCATGTATTTGTTGGACGTACATAGTATGTACCTACACGGTAAACTAGCGAGCTTATAGAATATGTAACTAAATTATTATTTTTTACTTTGAAAGCCAGGTCAGAAAGTAAAAAAGACTTAATCAAATTAAATGTGATAGTTTCCGTTGTGAGTATAAATTTTATATGCACGTACACAAATACATATATTTTTAACCTTTTACGCTTCCAGAAACCTTTTTCTGAAATTACAGAGTATTGAATTTACCAAAATATGAAATATTTTTTTCTTTTCTATGTATAGCTTACAGGAAAAATAAAACTGATTTAAATTTCCATGACGTACGGAATCCTTTTAAATCAGGAATTCAACTTTTCATTTGACAGATGATGTTTAATACAAAGAAGCATGCATAAAATACCATAATAAACCATGCACAAAAACATGTCAAACCTCATAAGTAAAATAATATATCAAATCATCTAACATACGCTAAGCTAATATCGATACATCAATATTAATAATACACATTATACAACACGTAACAATTTCCTAAATATTTTTTATATATATTTAGGTACATCGAAACTATCTCCTAGAACACCAATGAAAAATAGAATTCTGAAAAAAAACATTGTTACTTACTTATGTTAATTTTATACGTCAGATGAATTTATAAGTTTTCAATTACGTTTTTTGCCGATACATTCTACATTGAATATTTAAAAAATAAAGATTTATATTATTTTTGTTAACATTGTTAAACGATCTAATTAAATGTTGGGCAAAGGACGTTATGATGAAAGTATGTATTATATATTTTTTTAATCTAGGTCAATTAAAATTTGATTAATGGTAAGGACTGTATAGAAAACAAGTACAATATTTCATTCATCGAAAATAGTAACGGAACCATTTTATGGAGGTCGAATGTAAATTTATTGTTAGATACAATAGTGAATGATGGGTTTCAGAATAAAAGTATGGGATGTAGAGATTGATTTTTGTAGCGCGTAAAAAATAATAGCTAAACAGGACACTAAAAAAATATACACTTGGCAACTTAAAAATTAAATAAATAGGAGAACGTAAACATTAAATATTTTGTGTAAGAGAAAATAAAATAAATTTTAAATACATATTGGGAAATATAAAAAAAATATTTGGAATTAGTTTGCAAAATTACTACAACTGTTACGTTTGTAAGTATAAAATGAAAAAAAAAAAACACCGTGGCTTTTGTACTTACAAACTATTTAATTGTAGCCGTCATATTAAGCAACATCCACAAAGTGAAGTGTGTAAAAAACGTATGAACTTTAGATGATCACCTAAATAATTACGTCTTACAGCGTCAGCCTAAACTTTGTATTATTATTATTACCCATAAACATTTGAACTAAAAATATGTACTTTTCTAAAAATGATCGATCAAGTGAAAATTCAGGTTGGCGCTTTCAAAACTTATTAAACGTCTAGCGCCACCTGTCAAACTACATAATCTAGTCTACGAAATTAAGATAAAAAACTCGCAACCACTGCCTTCACATGTAATAAACTTAAAATACAAAATAAAATTCAAGGCAAAATCATCACACAGGTAGCGCTAGCGCTATGAAAATATGTTCTTTGTACAACTAGCCTGATTACGACCTACCAGGTTTAAGAAGCATTTTGAACAGTATTTGAGACTGATTAACGATTTAGAGTTAGTGTTAACTTCAAGCTTGCAAAAGCCTCAAATCCCGGTCAAATAGGACAAAGGATTAAGGGTTAGGAGTTTCGACCCTGAACCTTGCGTCAGGATGTGGTGCGGGCGGTCTTCATCATCTTCCTCGTCCCACCGCGGTGAACTGCGGCCGCTGGACGGTTGCGAGGGGTGAGACGCCTCGCAATCGGAGTGCTCCCGATGTTCACAAGGCCAACAGCCGTGATGTTCAGAGTAAGCCGAGTCGCAGACCGGCGACGTGGGCGTGGGGGGAGGCTCACCCCCGCCGGGGTCCGCGTAAGAGTCGATGCCTGGATTCGGCAGATTTGTTGGCAAACAGGCTGATTTAGCAGCCTCCTTTATTTTTGACTTAGTGATACTAAAAATCTGGCCGACTTTGTATTGATCGTGCCTTTTGGAACTTCGTATTAACGAGTTCTCTACCAACTCTGCAAAATATTTTTTCCTATTTACTATTTAACTTACACGTTCTTATCCCGTTTTATGACGGCCATAAAGTTATTTCAATGCTCATCCTTGCGTGTAAGTACAGATAAAATCGTAATGTACGAAATGATCCATAAAATTGTTAAATTTTACGCTTTCCTATCGTTAAGGCCTAACGCTTTTATGAACTTAGGATTAAATAAAAATATAGGATATTAGTAAAGGAAAGGATTGAAGAAATATAAATTAAATAATAAAAAAAAGAAATAAACTAAAACGTATTAAAAAAAACTAAATTTATAATAATAAGAAGCAAGAAGCATGGACGATATTATGTAAGCTTCATATGACTAAGCTATGAATGTTTGTGAGGCAGTGATTGCGATGATTTATTGGACGATTACAAATAATCTTAAATTATAAACCTGTGCAATAGTTTACAGCGCTCTCCAAAAACTATTACACTTTTTACTACCTAAATAAATACAAAAAACGTTACAATAAGTCATATCATTTATTCATATTGCTTACAAACGGCAATATCTAAAATTAACCTACATGGTTTGTTTTAGCTCTTAAGATAAATATTTGCCGTCCTATTTTACTACCACCTGTATACGCCACACTGTAACTCGACGAAATATTGACGCATTTCATGTTTTAACCACACTATAACATAATAAAATATAATGCTACAGATCAAAAGAATTTATTAATATAACATAGCTGTGTTTTCATCTTAGCAACTGAATTACGTAATTCAATGTGAGATAAAAGATTAGTCGTGACCATTATCTTTCTTTGTAATATCTAAAAACGTACATCCTTTCAATTTCTATTGCTAAATATCTCTTTGAGTTGTAGCTAGATTAACATTTCCAAATTCAGTTTTTAATATTTCATTATCGATTATTATTATCGAGACGTCGAAATAAAAAAAATTGTTTTCCGAAATACGTCAAAAAGTAATTAATATTTAGTTTTTGTCCAAATACGAAAAGCTTAAAAAGCGAATGTTCATTGGTATACATAATTTGAATTATGTAAACATGACTGGCGAAAAGAATAAATAGCATCTTTATTAAAATATATATCATATTTTAGAACTTATAAAGCTCTAATACGTATAAGCTATCACATAGTACACTCTAATACATATATTACACATAATTACTCACTTCCGCAAACTTTTTTCCATTTTTCTGACACTGAAATGCAATTCCAAAACTAACATTCACAATCTAAGTGTAATTCATATCATCTAAATACCATAATAGACAGCCCGTGAAAATGCAGAAAAAGCTAAGAACATTAAAGTATAAAATTATCACGCAAATTTTCACACGTGAAATCAAAATTAATAACTATAAATATGGTAAAAAAGCAATAATAAAATTTTAAACCGTTGATATTGTATAAAAAGCTTCGCGTGTAAACATTTTAATTCTGATTCATGGCAATATGCATGACACGATGTAACACAAATATGTAAATTTCAAAATGTCTGCTGGTTTTTACGAATGAGAAATATTAAAAAAAGGTGCACCTAAAGTTTTCTGACGTAATAAAAACCTTATGAGATCGAACAATAAAAAAATTAGCATTCCACACAAATCGATAACTAAAAAGAGGTTCCAAATAGGTCCATCTAAAGGAACCTCCCAAACTAAATCAAAGACACTGTCCACTCAACATTCTTAGCTTAAAGTAACTTGTTGAGGTTAAAACTTATAATATATAACGAATCTTTATTTTATTCAAAAATGTTTTATACTTCTTGTTCCTTACAAAAGTGTAGTGATAGAAATAAATCTGGTAGATCTTTTGATAAAGATTCGTTGAATTTTGGTTTATAAAATATTTAATATAATATATTACATAGAAGTTAGTGCTGAATATAACGAAGTGATAATTTATAGTAATAATAATGTGATGTGTTATGTGTGATGCTTGACATCAAATTAAAAATAGGTATGTACAAATTTTGAACAAACTGATTGTGCTATTTGTGTATATTTGCAAATAATACAAATATATATTAAAAAAAATATGGTACACTGACTAAAATATTGACCATAAATTCATAAATACATTTGTCAGTTACCAGTAAAATAATAAAAAAAAAAAACATGCAAAATATTATACGTAAATTTATAAATAAAATAAATTCAAATTATAAATAAAGAAAAAAATAAAATGTAAATAAAATAAAAATTCAAAGACCACCGAAATTCAGCGTCATGCTAATATTTTTCGCACTACTGTGTGCTTTTAAAGTTTTATTTGTCTACCTTATTCCATTATTTTCTATTTTTAATTAGTTCTCATGCTGGCAACATCATTTTTCTCTTAATTAACCATAGCTTTATTTTCTCTAATCAAGATTCCCCAAACATGCTACAGAATATATTCTGTCTATATTTTGAATATATTTCATGCATTTTAAAATTATTTTAAAATAGTCATTAACACTAATTTTCTAGTACATATCGTATTTTTCTATATCGTAAATAATTCGGCGAAAATGGCACTAAACAAAGAAAATTTAAAATTGCTTTAGTGATAAGAAAAGTATTCATTTATTATTCTTAAAAATATAAAAATGTTTAATGCCATAGTAAATGCATTTCAAAAATATAAAATTTGACTTACTGTTGTTTGCCATTAGATTCTCGTGAAGTTTATCACGTTGATCTTCTAGTACCTGTTTATAAAAAAAAATTATATATATGAAATTGATACAACAAAACAGTAAAAAAGAGTGAAAATTATATAAGAAAAAAAAATAAGAAAATAAACTTATAGATGTTATGATAAATAACACTAATAAATAAAACTACAATGCAAATTGTAGTTTTATTTATCATGTGTTATATGTGTATCCTAATTTATCAAGTTTAACAACAAAATATATAGACTCATTTATTAACAATTGTTTATATGTCGACATAAAATTTATGGCGACCTATTAAATCTTTAGTAAGCTCGCAAATTTTAAATCTTTTTCTAAGAAAAATAAATTAGTGAAATAATTAATATTAAGCTGAAATGAGAAAGTGAATAAGAGTAATTAAAAATATTTTTTTAGAATAGAACATCATCACATTTAAAAAAATTGGTAGATTGATTTATTTTTTGTATTTATTATAGTCTAATTACTACCTTAATCAGGCGCTTAATTAGCGGCCTAGTTTTCTCATTGAACACCGCAGAGTAGTTAGCGGCTAAATGACATCCCAGCATTTAATTTAACAGTTATAGTTTATGGCGCTGTGGTCACGTTCTAATCTAACCTACCCTTTTTTTGCAAATAGGCCGTGCTGTAAAATAAGGTGCTAAAAACTGAGTACAATGTTCTTTTAATTATTTTACATAAATAAAGAATTCTCAATATTAAATATTTAATATATTTTCGTCACCCGATTACCCTATCCTGTGAACGGCCTAAGCATCTGTCAGCCTGTTCATCAAATGCTGTATAAGACGCATTGGCTGAATATCATTTCGGCCTTTTAATTAAACGCCGCCGTTTAATTAAAAATCTAGGCCCCTAATTAAGCTAGTTGGCTGCGACATGTACATTATATAAAAATTAAATAAAAAAGTCTAAAAAAAAAACCTTATATATTTATTGATATGTACCTGTAATTACATGGTACCAAAAATTATTAATAATAAAACGTATTTTTTTAGTAATATACAACTTTTTTTTTTTAATTTATGCATTTCTGGTTGCACAGTACAAAAACTGTCTAGTATTCAAAGAAAACTGGTGATGTTCTTAAAAATATTTAGACTTTAGTATTAAAAAATATATAGTTTGGAATTAGAGTTATAGATATAAGTTTTTAAGACTGACATATCGAATAAATTGTTATTTACAGTGTTGCAGATGATGCTCACTATGCTAAGCTTGAGTGAACTGAATATTTAAGGCCTAGCTAAGAAAAAATATGGTATTTGATATATATATTATATAATATTCTATAGCGTTTAGTATAGGGTCGGGTTAGTTACACCATTTATAACTCAAAAACGAATGGACCAATTTTATTATTTTTGATTTTATTGGATTTGTCTGTGTCCCGAAAAGCAGAATAACTATTAAAACATTGGAAAATTCATGAAAAAAAAAATATGTTGCTAAATAACTATTTATACCTATTTAAAACATACCTAGACGCACCTGAGTGATGCAATATCACTAGTTTATAATAAATAATGTCATAAATATCTAGAAATAATAATAAAATCATGAGTTATTTGCAACAATGTCTTCTTTTTATATAAATAAATACCTGTACTGTTTATTTTACCTATTTATGAAAAATTGGAACAAGTTGTGAAATGAAACAGAAATGTAGACATATAATTAAATATAAATACCATTCTGTTACAATATTACTATACAAATAATCAAATGCCAATAAGCTGATTAAAATATTGTGCTTGACATTCATTATAAATTATTTTGTGAATGTTATTTAAATAGATTTTGAATACCAAAATTATACTTAACAATGACTTACCTCACCGAGATACTGAGCGACTTTCCTAGTAACACCCTCAACAAAAGTATCAAGCTTGCCCAGGTCATCAGATAACCCTACCAACTGATCCAATGTGCCGACCTGAAAAAAAAAAATGTAAAATATTTTTTTATCTGCAGTCACATAACCACATTAACATCTTAGAAGTTCATTGAGAATTTTAAAGCTGAACTAAAACATAAACAAAAATTATTTAAATAGACTTAAAATATTAAATTATTGATATTTTTTTTGTATTTAAGAAATTTTCAAAAAAAAAATGTATATACAAGAAAAAAAGTTTATTATCACAGTTAACAGAATAAGCAAGTATAAAATTTGATACTAATATTGGAAAAAAAATGATTATTCTTACAAAAGTGTACAAAAATGTAGTACAAGAATATTTATGATGTGATCCACTAGAATTTAAATGTTCTATATTTTATTATTAGTAAAATTAACACATTAGTTAAAAGTAGTAAAATATAAGTTATGGTAAAATGCAAGAACAGCTCACCTTCAGGTCAGGTATAGGGAATTTATAGTTGACACTAAGGTTACCCGATTTGGTGGCATTATTCAGGGTATCCCAGGTTTGTTGGCAAGTTTTATCGCCAGGGGCACTTATCAGCCAATATTCACTCATCTTGATCACTAAAAACACAAGCAATATATTAATTAAGAGTACTATCTATAAATATGATATGGTATATGTAGTAATGCAGTTATTACCACGGCCTTTACATGTCTAATATCAATAAAATATCATGTCTTGTCGGGATAATCGATTTTACAAGTCCTACGTTCATGGGTGCAAGACGCTGTATGATATTTTTAACACTATTTTCGCAACTCATGTACAGTGCAGTGAATCAATATCGAGTCCAGGCCAACGGCGCCCACTCAGTCGACAGACATCCTGGCGCCCGTCTCGTTTTACCTAAGAAAATCGCCCTATTTCTACCCTAACGTACACCCCTGCTATTCATTTTGACAATCTATAATCGCGCGCAAATACCCTTTACAGCCATACGATGCATTATATTAGTCATAAAAATCCACTATACTCACCCGGTGTTTAAAATTTGATGCTGTTTAATACTAAATATTCAAAACAGCAATTTTTTGGTGAAATCACAAGACGATACGGGACTAGCCCTACAACACCGCCATGAAAATTCACGTGATGCTGTGCTGCCATCTACAACTAATAATATTGGACAGCTGATTTACGTCAATTGTCTATGGAACATTGTAAAATTGATTCATTAAATTTTTTCTAAACCATTTTATATAATTTTATGACCAATTTGATTTCAACAACGCAGTGGCCGTCATCGTCATGATGATATGATTATTTCACAAATAATTTGTTAACATCTTTAATAGCTGCAATAAAACTAAATGAAATATATATTTATGTTCGTTTAGTTTTTTAAACAAATGTCAAAATTAAAAAGCAAGTTATTTGTAAGCCAGTAATTTAATAACAAAATTTATTTTAAAAATACTTGTTTTTTTTTAATTATAAATCTTTGTTTGTGAGTACAATAATAAATTAATCGTCTTAGATTTGTTTAATACAAAGTAAATATATTGTTCTCAAATCTTGTCTTTAAATGTCTGGCATTCTTGACGTTTTTTTTTTTGATTGCACATTCTGTGCTCTATATCATGGATGACAAATAAATATATTTTTCTATCTTAATTTTCTAGGTCTATGCCAAGTTATAGTCTCCGTTATCTGTGGCTAACGTCAATGAAACATTTGCATAACAAAAGTGCCTATAATTTTGGCAAAAATGCGAATATACAACTATTTATGTAAAAAAGTCGGTGAACTTACAGTAAAATACTCCAATTTACCAGAAAGCTATATAAAACGCAGTTATGAGCAGGTTATGTATCATAATTTTAATGTTCATTTTTCACAATTGGTATAAAATATAACCTAATATTATTTTCCTTATGCAGGTCTATTGGAAGAATCCAACGGGTTATCCACAGTATCGTGCTGTCCAAATAGCACGAAAAAAATTCCGATTCACTACAAATAGACCATGGACGTTACAGTTTGCACGACAAAACGAACGCACTAAACTTCGTAAGAAGGTTTTCCTAGAACCTGTTGGAGAATGGAGTTTCTTCAAGTATGCTTCCTTTACAAATACTTCAAGTTCATTTTTTCCAACAATAAATAGAATATGTAGTATAATTATAATCCATTTAGTATTAATAAAAGTAATTAATTCAAATTTTCTTGACTAAAAATATAATTGACGACACGTTTGGCTCAAGTGTGTAGTGACCCTACTTGCTGTGCCAGCGGTCGCGGGTTCGAGTCCCGCTGGGGGCATTCATTTGTGTGAGCGTGAATGTTTGTACTCCAGTCATGGGTGTTTATATTTATAATATGTATGTATTTAAAGTTATATATGTAGTGTATCAACTATCTAGTATCCATAACACAAGCCTTCGTAGCTTACCATGGAACTAGATGGTGCTGTGTGTTAATGTCCCAACATAAAAAAAAAAAAAATGTAACTAGCGACTCACCCTCCCTTCGCTCGGGTTCGTCCTTAGGTTGCTTCCCCATACAAACTTTCATCTCATTTCCACCCTCTTAAGGGGTGATTTCCGGGATAAGAACTATCCTATGTCCTTCCCATTGTCTCAAACTATATTCTTATTAAATTTCATCTTAATTGGTTCAGTTGTTTCGGGATTTATTCTGTACAAATTATATATATATATATATATATATATATATATATATATATATATATATATATATATTTATAATATTTCTCTTATAGGGGTGATAGAGTGGAAGTAATGGTGGGCAAGGATAAAGGCAAGCAAGGAATAGTGAGTCAAGTTATACAAGAAAGAAACTGGGTTATAGTTGAAGGGCTTAACACTCATTTCAGAACTGTGAGTTTTGATTTTGTTTTTGTTTTATAAGTAAATTAATTACATTACAAATTGCACTGAATAGATAAAGTTAGCTTATATATAAGAGTTTAATTACTAAATAAATATTTTTGATGATATTTTATTATATTGTACCTATTTTCTTAAACTAAAAATTTAATACAAATTTTGTAACAAACTTTTACTTTTAGGTTGGTAAAGACAAAGATTTCCCAGGTATAACTATTCAGTCTGAAGCACCTTTATTAGTCACTACTGGTGTGAAGTTGGTCGATCCAGAAACTTTGAAAGCAACAGATGTTGAGTGGAGATTTACCGAAGAAGGAGAAAAGGTATATAAATTTATTGAAAATGTCATGTAATTTACATCAGTAAATTATTATTCATGTTTTTCTACTTTTTTTTTTATTACTTAAGCTATTTTGATTGCATCTGCTCTAGTAGTTACTATGTATGGCTAGTCCTGGTTTGGGCCAAGTTTATTTTTGAGTTTTTCTTCTAAGAAATTACCAGACCTGCACATAATCTTTCATTTGTCATGTGTGAAATTGTTGTCCCATCAGTTGGAGAAAGAAAGGAATAGAAAGTGCACTTGTGTTTGTGCTCATTATTAGTACAAAAAATAATCACTCAAACCAGTGGCACTATTAATATAATTAATATATATTTAACAGGTGAGAGTATCGACCAGCAGTAGCCGAATTATTCCTATACCAAAAGCCGCAGAGGAAACCATTGATTATAAGAGTAAGGAACTATATGTGGATAATGTGGAGAAAGACACTGCAGCTGATGTTGTTACGCAGGTATGAACAAATTTATTTTCTTTTTTAAAATGAATAATTTAAAATCTCGGCTCATTCAAAAAAGGCTCATTGAAATGGCCTGTAGGTTGTTGTGATGCATACAACAACCTATTCATTGAGGCTATTTCAATGAGTCTAAATATATCTGTAGTAATTTAGTAAAGTGTTGAGTATCTTACAGATTCCAGGTGACACTGTAGCATCAGACCGATGTAATCATATTGTATCAATGTCATTAAATCAACAGGATATTAAATTTTGTATACCTCAGATCTGTAGAAGTTGTTCATATTCTTTTACAATTGATATTCCATATAAAAAAGAGCTGATTATTATTATATTTATAGCTAACAACAATCTCGATCCGGTCACGTTTTAAACAAAGAAATTAATTTAAAATCGGTTCATCCGTTTGGGCACTACAATGTCACTGACAGACATACAGATATACACATTAAACTTGTAATTTTTTTTTTCGTCGGGTTAAAAAGGACAATTTATGCTACTTGACTGTCAGAATGTGCTTAAGTTTTGCAAACAATTTCTTTTTATAATATTATATTTATATCAAGAAACGCGGTAGCGTGTCAAGCCAAGTTCAAGCCAAAGGAAGTAGCCAATAAGTTATATTACACGAACCATTTGGAGCCACTTTGGACCTCTATAAACTCAAAATCTATTTAACCCCAATTTCAGAAATTAGAACCCCCAATTTCATAAATAGAGCTCAAACGGTTATTGAGATATTAACATCTAAAAATCGGCATTTTTCATTTCATTCATGTGTGCTCCGCGGTTTCACTCGCGTTAAATCTGTTTGATTATACACATCAGTTTTACAGTAATGTATGAAACTCTGCCCAATTTGTTGACATTTAAGTTTGATATTTCTTAGACAGATTTCAAAGAGAAAGAGGTACTTAAGTATATATTATGTGATAACTCGAATTGATTTTCATTATTTGGGCCAAGTATCTATTTAATAAGTAGTCATTGGGTTTGTCTGTCGAGATATTATCAATATCTTACTTATATAACAGAATGAATATTATATTTAATTATTTTGTTTTAGATCACATTTGCACCAAAACTTCGTACATTTGAAATGGACATAATGGAAGCAATGGGCATCAAAGAAGACAGAGTGCCCGCTAAATCATATTGGTATTAGACGAATGTGTAAATATAGTTTTTAAATAAATTGTATTAGTAAATTATAGATTTTTTATTTTTTATTAATTTTCATCTAAACGTTTTTAAATTTTATTCAGTATTTTATGTTGTTCACCTCTGGTCGTTCATATAGTTTTCTACTATTACATTTTTTGGCAAAGGCAGTGATAGTTCAATGACGTTGACGCGAGTTGACGCGCTCGCTTGGGAAACCGAGTGAAGTGGGTTCAAATCACGGATCTCGAATCTAATATTCTCATGTGTAAATCATTTCCAACATGATTACCACTCTTCTTATGGTGAAGGAAAACATCGTGAGGATACCTGCATGTCTGAGAGAACCTAGTAAGTTTTCAAAAGACGTGAAATTCGCCCGCACTTGACCAGTGTGGTGGACTATGGTCTGATCCCCTGATTTATTATTATT
Organism: Argynnis bischoffii washingtonia; assembly: GCA_033884665.1. Lineage (NCBI taxonomy): Eukaryota > Metazoa > Arthropoda > Insecta > Lepidoptera > Nymphalidae > Argynnis > Argynnis bischoffii. Next base: position 1,116,917 of record CM066629.1, on the reverse strand, counting down.
TATTTAAATTATAATATAATGGTATAGCCTCTTTATCTTTAAAAATAAAAACTCTTCGAATTATGTTATAAGTTTTAGTGCACTTGATCTTTTTCTAAAACTAGATAATATCTTACATGAGAAAGGGGTGGGGGAGTCTGAGACATCTTATGTGCTCTTACATGGGGATATGGGGGTGAAAAATATTAAAAGTTGTCCTTACCTAATTAATGAACAGCCCCTAAACGACTTGACCGATTTTCAAGCAATTTATTAGATACTTTTGTAATACTTAGACATATACGTAACAACAAATATAAAGGTACTAGCGACTCACCCTCGCTTCGCTTCGGGTTCGTCGCTAGACAAAAATAAATCTATCCCACGGGACCCGTACACTTTTCCGGGATGATATATAGCCTATAGCCTTCCTCAGTAAACGGACTATCAAATGCAAAAAGAATTTTTCTTTCCTGAGATTAGCGCGTTCAACCAAACAAACAAAATCTTCAGCTTTATAATATTAGTATAGATATAATGTATTATGTATATCTAAACCTTCACCTTACTCAATCAATTGATGTATTAGTTATAATTAGTATTTAGCCAGTAAGAAATTCTCTAAGAACTCGTTTTTAGGCTAGCCATTATCTTAAGATTTTAACTATAACAATAAATATTAATTTATACTTGACTAGCGACTCATCCTCGCTTCCCTCCGTCGTTTCGTCCCTATACGAACTTTCAATCCCATTTTCACCCCCTTAAGGGATGATTTCCGGGATAAAAACTATGTCTTTTTCAGAGTCTCAAATTATTTTCTTAACAAATGTCATCTAAATCGGTTCAGTAGTTTCGAATCCTTATTCGGTACAAACAAACAAACAAATAAATCTTTTCTCTTTAAAATATTAGTATAGATGACATACTTCAACATACAGATTAAATTATTTTAGTTTAACTTAGTTTAATCACGCTTGAAGAATTATTATTGTGTTTTGAAGTGAATCTAAGGCGTTGTAGATAAGATGGTTATTAAGTCATAGCCTGATAAAGGGTCGCGACTCGCGTGGGGCACAAAATATAAACAACAATTGCGCTAGAACTATGATTGTATTGAATAATCGGTTATTGTGTTATGTAATCTGTAAGTACTTATAAATAAAGGAAATATAAAAGAAGCTTTCGTAAATAAAAAAGTGTAGAAATGAAACTTCAGAAAAGTATCCTACGAGAGAATGAGATGAATATAGAGTATCAGGAGTATGATAATTCCAAGTTATCTTATATTATTTTTATTATAATATTTTTACCAAGTTTAAAATATATTTTATTTGACATAAATATACATTACATATTATTTAGTAATTAATTTTATAATTTTACACTTCCCGTTTAATGCATTCTATCTCAAATAACAACGGTTACCATGGCAATATGGCAATGTATTCGACCTCAATCTCTCGCCGGATTAATCCTATATATTTATGTGTTTGTCTCTTTTTCGTGTCGCATTTCCGTTTCATCGAGTTTCAAATCAAAACGATTGTAAAGAAGTTATACTTAAAAAAATCTAGCTAGGACGTGTATAGTGGAATTCTTCAAGGGCTTTTAGAGTTTGGATTCTTTTGATTTGTTTTGTTTTTCAAACTAAGTATCAATCAAAACATTCGTCCCTTATAGGGAGTGTGCGCGCACTATAGAGGGCAGCACTTCTGTCGAAAGTGGAGCGCTGTGGTGTTAAATAAGAAAACCGTAGTAATGTAAACAGTGTAATAAATAATATTAGTTATGCCTAAATAATGCAAAAAATAATAACATTTGGTTTTGAACCGATAAAAAATAGGTATAGATTAAAACAATAAAAAAGGCCAAAAATTATTTGAATCAGGTCATGTTTTAAATGTAATTGAAACAGAAGATGACAATAAGCTATCAGTCATATCCTGCACAGTTGACGCTCAAACCAGTGTTTCTAATGTTTAGAGTGTGACAATTATTGTAAGTATTAAAAATTGTTTTTATAAATTAACTGTATGATATTGAAAATAGTAGAAATCTGGTAATATTTAAGCTTTTTGTATTTAGTATTTTAAACTTTGACAGGATTAAAAATAACAGCTAAAAATATTTAAAAATTTCAAAGGACGAATAATATTATTTTATAATTTGTAATCAATTGAAATAAAAAAAAAAACTGATTATTATACTTCCTGAAATGTTGATAAAAAAAACTTGAAGTTTAGTTATTTACTACAAATGTTTACTTTTTTCTCTTAGTAGTATTTAATAATTTAAACTTATTATATAATATTAAAGTCAGCAAATATTTGAAAAGCTTTTTATTTTACATATTAAAAGAAATCGTACAGAAAACAATTTTGATTATAATCTCTCGATAATAATCTTTTATTATTTATGAAAAAAACTTTTAGAAATTATCTAATACCTGCCAACTGTAGTATCATATTGATTATACACAAAATAATAAAAAAATAATAATTAGAAGATTTTGCTTACACGTGGTTTTTTACTGCGTTTATTCATTTTTGACGTTTGAAGATTATCCACGCAGTGTTCAATGAACTTTCGGGGAAACGATAAAATTTCAACGGCATATTATTTTTATACGGCATATTTGAACAGCCACGAATACAGCAAGATACTTTTGATGAAGCCATCATAAACACTTATTTTAATTAAAAAAATAATTAATTAAAAACACCGATAATGCAAAACTAATAATGTTTACCATCACTGTGGTTGTATTTTTTACCAGCAGATGGCATAATCGTCATCTTTCTCACTCCCTATACCTATAAGTCTTTAAACTGTCATGGTCACTTACAGTTTTATTATTATGTAAAACGGGATATTTACCATGTATAAGCACTTACTTTTGAGAGTGCCCTTTCGTATACCCGTGAATATAGAGTTTGTAAAAGTGCCGAAAGTTTGTGTAAGTGATAAACACGGTAAAATATCCCATAATATTAGTTTCTTTCTTATATTTGTATATTACAAAAAATAGTCTAGGAACTCAAGCGCAGCAGGGTTGTGTCAGTAGTATACGATTAGTCAAATTATTTATTTAATTTTTTATTTAATTTAGAAACATAAATTAAATTAATATTTTCTTCTTTATAATTTTAGTACATGACAATTTGCAGCAGTTTATACGAAAGCCAGCTAGATGGTGCTAGGTGTGTTTTAAAACGCGCTATGGTTTGGTTCACATGAAATTGTACGTGAAGGCTGAAATATCTGAATTTTATAAGCTTTTGTATAGTTTGCAATAATTGTTAGTTGGTATGTTTGAATGAGTCACATCTTGCAAGCTGAATTAGAACCACTTCCTCTTAACCTAGAGGGTTGAAATGAAATTTTACATGTTGCCTCAGTTTCGATGACATAGGGCTCATTAGCATCCGGCAATCCAACTGGACGCGAAGTAAAGAAACGCACAGGGAACGCAGGGGTAGCCCACCTGGATGCTATGCGGGTTGTTGAGATGGCTGCGCCTTCTTGGGCTTGTTCTAGCATCTAGTCGGCTAGTAATGCAAGTTTTTCTAGCGTCATCTTGCAGCTAAAGGTTTCGCTAACAGCGAGGACTGAGCGAACGTGGGCCGGAAGAAGCTTGGTCCACATCATACGCAGTGTTGAGTCAGATATCTTGTATCTTGCCAGGTTTCGCATACGCGTAGTAGTTGCGTTCGCTTCTGGTCGTCTAGTTCCATTTCAGCGAGTAGCTTTCGAAACTGGCGGCTCTCGCTCTCTTCATAGACGAATATGTGACGATCTTTGATGACGTTGCACTGCTGCTCTTTAGTGACGTTGAAGAGGATGTCGGAGATCTGTCGATGTCGGCCTTTGACAAGAACCATTTGAGCTAGCTGTGATGAGCTTCTCTTGAGGTCGTCGGTGGCTGCTTCAAAAGTCATGTACCAGAGCCGTGGCGCTAGAAAGGTGGGATGCTCATTGAAAGCGCAATGCTTGACACCTCGGTGGACTGGCTGGTGGAGGCTTCGCTGACGTTCTTTGAATCTATACTAATATTAAAAAGCTGAAGAGTTTGTTTGTTTGTTTGGTTGAATGCGCTAATCTCAAGAACTACTAATCCAATTTGAAAAATTCTTTTTGCATTAGATAGCCCGTTAACTGAGGAAAGCTATAGGTTATATAATATCATTCCGGAAAAATGTACAGTTTCCGTGGGATAGATTTGTTTTTGTCTAGAGACGAACCCCGAGTCTTCCATATCTGGGCCGACGATTTTCTTCGCGGGTATTTTCGAGCAGGAATTCTACTTCTTTTTCTTATTTCTTCAGAGTTCGGAGTTTGGAGGTCACCACTTCACAAGTTGGGGGTTCAGAAATGAAACTTGTAATTAGTAGAATCCGTAGAATTGAGTAGAATTGAGCAGAATGTTTATTATAAAATTTACAGATCTCACAGCCAATAGAAAATCTTACATTAAAATATTGACAATCTAAAAATTACATTAACGAATAAAAATCTTGGAATTATTCAAAATAGGATTGGTCGTAAAAAATGTAAGAGATAAAAATAGCGCGAATCTTCTGCTTCTGCTGGACTCTGAGGCACAAATCTCGAAGTTATAAATATAACTAGGCAAGCGATGCGCGCGGGGCGCCATTCGGCATTCTCCTCGCCGCGCTCTCGCCGGACGAATCTGCAGTCTTGCTACGCGTAGTACTTGACTCGTAAAACAATTCTTTTCAGAACTACTTCTTGTTTTATACATACAATAAAATAGCTCTTTTCAGAGCTGTTTATTCCTGTTTCCTACAACACCAACAGCTCTTTTCAGAGCTAACTCTTCTGTGTTTTACGAGACGTCGAGTGTAGCTACACTTCTCTGATAGCAGAGTAGACTATTGGAGCAACCCCATGGTTGTTGTGGTCTGCTTTAGCAGAACTGCCGTCGGGGCCTCGGTTGATTATTAGAATAGAATCGTTTTTTTTTTACATCTGTATTGATGCGAAAACAATTGTGTACCTTCTTAGTTTTTAATATTTAATCGAATTTTAAGAATAAATCGAATTAAAATAAATATTTAACCGTAAAATGTTTCTCAGAGGAAGGTATTATTATCTTTAAATTGCGTAGGCTGCTTCGTATTCCGTAATATCAAGTTCCTTTGGACTTTTAATCTATTTTAAAAAGACAATATTAAAACAAAGCGTGGACGAGTCAATAGTAATTAAATATTTATGTACATCTGCAAATGCAGACTAGCACTTGCAAAACGAACATTAAAAAGCTACAGATTTTACAAAACAAAGCTATCAAATATGCCTTTAGTACTCCCTTTCGCACTAATCTCCACTAGTTGCATTATCAAATAGGCCTTCCAAAAATCGATATCTATATTTATAAATTACCCGAAAAGTTTTATATCCATCAAAACCCTAACTTTTTTTTACATCTACCGACCACGGTCTATTTTTCTTTGTTTAAAATTAAGCTATAAATGTAATCGCTTTTCTAAAGCTTACATACTTTAAACGATATACCTACTGTCCAATCATTAACAATAATTATTTATATGCAAGTGTTACCTTTTGCTATAAGTTTTATATAAGTCTGTGTACTTGTTAAACAAGTATAATAGTATATAATATGTACTTCTAGTACTAAATTTACACTAGAAATATATTTAATTTAATGATTATGTTGATAAATAAAGATATTTTAAAATAAAACAAAAACACAAACAAATAAAATAAATATGTACATCTGCAAATGCAGACGTAGCCAAAAATTTCACGTTAGCTAAGCGACTTGACTATGACGTCACTTGTACTTATAAGCTTGATTTTCTTCAACCCTTATCTGGTCACGAATGCAACTTGATAGCGCGTTTTAAAATCCTACAACGCCATCTCTTGGGGTGTTAATAGAAGCCCGTGTAGGCTTTCCACCGAAGGTGACGTTGATAGCATTTTAAAATGTATGGAGGATGGAAACTAAATATATGGAAATTACAAAATCTGACAAGACCTATTAAAGGAGTTAATTTTTTCTAATAACAAAAATTAAAGTATATGGTAATCATATTATATTCTGACTATATTACTATGTTAATGAAACATACAGGACAAACACGTAAGCCTCCTATGGGCTTCGTCGGCGTAGTCGGGTAAAAAACATGCCTAAATATTATGTTCGATTTTTTTTCTATTATTAAAAGCAATTGTAGAACGTCAAAATGTTTGTTACTCTTTCACGCTGGAACTGCTGGACGGATTTAGATAAAATCTAGTACATAATATATAGACTACAACCTGGAGTAACAATAGGCTAATGTTAGTGATAAAATTTGCTACAAGATGGCGCTGATCACCACTAATCAAATCGTAATTTATCCTTCAAATATTTATTTACATTATCTGTAATTTAAATTCAATTGTAAATAATTATTAATTCTATGTATAATAATGTAGGTACACAATTTACTAGGATTGACCTCTAAAACATTCACACAGTGCGTGAAGCCTTTATCATTGCACTTCCTAATTAAATAAAATAAATAAAAGTAAAAATAAGCTTCAACAGACAAAACAACTACCAGGAGATTGAACGCAGAGCCCAGTTGACATGGAATAAGTACTGGAGCTTTAAAGAAATATTTAAGAGCAACATGCCAATCAAACTGAAGACTAAGGTTATGAATTCCTGCCTTATACCATGCCTAACCTATGCTTGTCAGACATGGAAGTTTAACAAAAATGTCAAAGAAAAAATTATAACGTGCCAACGCGGAATGGAGCGGAGTATGCTAAACATAAAGAGAATAAACAAAATAAGACATACAAAAATACGCAACATCACAAAAGCAACAGACGGTTTAGCACAAGCTCTGGCGTTAAAATGGAAGTGGGCCGGACACATAGCACGCCTGCAAGATCACAGATGGACAAGAACAGTGTCAGAATGGAGGGGGCCAGTGGGCAAAAGAAAGAAAGGGAGACCTTGCAACAGATGGGAGGACGAGATAAAACGAATAGCGGGTCCAAACTGGATGCAAATAGCGCAATCCAGAGAAAATTGGCTACATTTGGAGGAGGCCTTTACCTGCAGAGGGGTTCCTACAGAATAATATACTTATTATCTAGTATTAAAAACTTGCATAAAATAACGGGAACTATTAAACTTATCTAACTTTTTAAATTAAAACTTTCATTTGTATAATTAAAACTTTTGATACTAAAAAAAAAACAATTAATTTTTGTAAGCGTGAATTTTTCTGGAGGAAATAAAAGGCTTTTTTATTTTATTTTATTTTATTTATTAATTAAAAAACTGTAGTAACTTATACAGCTTAGTTCACAAAAACTACTTATTGGATTTTAATGAAACTTTACAGTAATACAGATTATACACCAGAATAAACAATAGGCTACTTTTTATCCCGGAAAAATGTACGGCTTCCGTGGGATAGATTTGTTTTTGTTTGTCTAGAGGCGAACCCGAGCAAAGCGAGGGTGAGTCGTTAATGTAAGAATAAATACAGAGGTATTATATATCTAAACCTTCATCTTACTCCATAGATGTAGTATCTATTATTATTATTTAGCTTGTAAGAAATTCTATAAGAACTCGGTTTTAGGCTAGCCATTTTTTTAGGCTTTTAACTATATTAATTACATATTAATTTTCACTTGATGACATATTTCAACTTAGTTTAATCACGTTGGAATAATTATAATTCTTATTATAATTATTATTGTAATAAGAATTAAATTATAATAGTTATTATTGTGTTTTGAAGTGAATCTAAGGCATTGCAGATAAGATGGTTATTAAATGATAGCCCGATAAAGGGTCGCGACTCGCGTGGGGCACAAAATATAAACAACAATTGCGCTAAAAATATTATTGTATTGAATAATCACTTATTGTGTTACGTAATCTGTACTCATAAATAAAGAAAAAAAAACTTAATAAAAAAATCTAGCTAGGACGTGTGTAGTGGAATTTTTCAATGGCTAATACCTTTTAGAGTTTGGAATCTTTTGATTTGTTTCGTGAAAAGCGTGTTTTTTGTTTGTTTTATTTAAACTAAATATTAAACAAAACATTACTTACCTTATATAATACCTTGTCTTTAAACTTTTATGTTCACTCACAATATTATTATGATGTAAAACTGGATATTTACTATGTTTAGCACTTATTTTGAGAGTTCCCGTTCGTAAACCAGTGACCATAGAGTTTGTGAAAGTGCCGAAAGTTTGTGTAAGTGATAAACACGGTAAAATATCCCATAATATTGGTTTCTTTCTTATATTTGTATAATACAAAAAGTAGTCTAGGAACTCAAGCGCAGCGGGTTTTTTTTTTTTTTTTTTTTTTATGGGATTCAGTGACAAACGAGCAGACAGACCACCTGATGGAAAGCAGTACCTGTCGCCTATAACACCTACAGTTCATGCACTTAGGTTTTAGGTAAAATACAGAACCGCCGGTACGTTGTCACTGTGAGGACTAAGATTGCCTGTAATTGCGCTGGCTACCTTACCCTTCAAGCCGGAACACAACAATGCAATCATTGTTGCTTGGCGGCAGAAATAGATAAGGAGGTGGTACCCATCCAGTCGGACTCCTCAGGCTTGACAGAGTCCTACCACCGGACTCAGTCAGTAGTATACGATTAGTCAAATTATTTATTTAATTTTTATTTAATTTAGAAAAATAAATTAAATGAATATTTTCTTCTTTATAATTTTAGTACATGACAATTTGCAGCAGTTTATACGAAAGCCAGCTAGATGGTGCTAGGTGTGCTTTAAAACGCGCTATGGTTTGGTTCACATGAAATTGTACGTGAAGGCTGAAATATCTGAATATCTGGTTTTTTATTCTACAGTAAAAATAGATTTTTTATAAGCTTTTTATAGTTTGCAATAATTGTTAGTTGGTATGTTTGAATGAGTCAAATCTTGCAAGCTGAATTAGAACCTTACTTCCTCTTATCCTAGAGGGTTGAAATGAAATGTTGCATGTTGGGTCAATTCCGATGACATCCCCCCCAATGACAACCGGGCGCGAAGCCAAGATACGCACTGGGAGGCGGGCCACCTCGGTGGCTGGTGTGCCACGCGGGTTGCTCCTGGTACTTCCCTGATAGCAGAGTGGACTGTTGGAAAAACCCCACGGTTGTTCTGGTGTTTCTTGCAAGCAGACCCGCCGTCGGGGCGTCAGACGATTATAGAATAAAATCTGTTTTTTTACATCTGAATCGATGCAAATGTATCTTCACCTTCTTTTTCCTTTGGAATTTTAGTCTATTTTAAAAATAATGTATTAGAAAGAAGCGTGGACGAGTCAATAGTAATTAAATATTTATGTACATCTGCAAATGCAGACGTAGCAAAAATTTCGTAACGTTATACGATGTGATATTTTCCGACTTACAACAGTTACTTAAAACTAATACATTATTAAATTTCACATGATTTTCTGTAGCCCTTATGTAGTCACGAATGCAACTTGATAGCGCGTTTTAAAATCCTACAACGCCATCTTTTGGGGGGTTAATAGGAACCCGTGTAGGCTTTCCACCGAAGGTGGCGTTGCTAGCACATTAAAATATATGGAGGATGAAAACTAAATACATATATGAAAACTACAAATTCTGACAAGACCTGTAAGACGAGTGGATATTTTCTAATAAGAAAAAAATATAAAAGTATATAAAAATCATATATTTTGATCATATTATGTCAATGCAAAAACGTACCTAAATATGCCCGAATATATTATAATACTAGCGACTCACGCTCGCTTCGCTCGCATTCGTACATCTCTCGGTACATTTTCACGGTTAGCTATATTTATACATAAATAGTAGCTTGCTACTTCTAAGATATTCATTGAAATTATATAGCTATTTACGCCGAACGCAGTGCGTACGCCGTACGCGGATTTTGTTCACAATTTCATGGGTTATTTTTTTGCGAAACTCTGATTCTTTTTCTAAAATTAAAGTAGCCTAAGTTACTCCTTATAACAGAAGCTATCTGCCAGTGAAAGTTCCGTCAAAATCGGTCCAGCCGTTTTGGAGGTTAGCCGGAACAAACAGACAGACCGACAAAAATTGTAAAAAAATGTCGTTTTGGTATATGTACCTACAGTGTGTACATCCATATGCATTTAGTAAAAAGGCGTTATTTTAATATTACAAACAAACAATGCAATAATATAACTAGTGACTCACAATCGCTCCGCTAAGGTTCGTCCCTAGTTACGTTTTTACGTTGAACTCAGAGATGAGATATTTTCCTGCAGTAAAAAATATCCTATATGTTGACCCAGGTAACCAGTAATCATCATACCAAATTTCATCAAAATATCTCCTGAGAACCTGTTGATTTTGAAAAAAGAACGAATTCTGGGAAGTAATTAAAAAAATGTAAAATAATTGACTCAGTAACAAACAGACAAAAACTAAAAACGTCACCCGATAATTTACTTAAATTAGGCAAGTCGACGGCTAAGACTTTAGATAATATTAACAACTACTTTGTCAATGTTGCTGAAGAACTTGCAAAAAAATTTTGATTCGTAACGAGCCAATTAATACCTACATTTCAAATCCTTACACGCCAGCCAATTCAATGGTATTACTTGAAACGTGTGAATCTGAATGAGTCTATAATAATGTGTCTCAATTCTGATAGTGCAGCAGGATGGGATCAAATTCCAACCAAATTAATAAAAATGGCTAAACATATAATCGTTCCTCTTGTGATTCATATTGCAAATCTTTGTATAATGAAGGGTGTTTTCCCTCGAGTATTCAAGATCTCCATCATTTATCCCATTTATAAAGCGGGAAGCAGAGCCTGTGTCATCATTATCGGCCAATTGCAATTCTACCTGTACTGTCTAAAGTTTTGGAAAAGATTATAAAGAAACGTTTATTATCATACTTGGAGAAAGGAAATATTCTAGCACAAAATCAATATGGGTTTAGGAAAGGGAAATCAACGGCGCAGGCTGTATCTGTCCTCACTGACTTCGTTGCTACAAAGGTTGATTCTAAATATAAATGTATTGAAATTTTCTTAGATCTGGTCAAGGCATTTGACACAGTGTATGTTCCATCATTGTTTAAGAAAATGGAAAGCATTGGTATTAGAGGAAAAGCTCTAAGTTTATTTACTGATTATTTAGCAAATAGAACGCAGAGAGTTGCAATATGCGGTCTTATTAGTAATGAAGCTCCAATCACTTATGGTGTACCCCAGGGTAGTGTCCTTGGCCCGACACTTTTCTTAATATATATAAACAATCTATGTAATCTAAAATTACAAAACTGTAAACCCCGTTTAACTTTTGCTGATGATACCGCATAAATTTTTTATGGAAAAACTTGGGCCGAAGCAAAATCATATGCCGAAAAAGGACTTAAAATCACTATATCCTGGTTAAATTCAAATTTATTAACACTTTATATAAATAAAACGAAATTACTATCTTACTGATACTTTTTGGAAATACTGTTAGGGTCTCGGTGGACGGTTAAATAAAAGGTGGACTGTATAATATAGGTTTAATGCTGGTTATCGTCCGTTTAAAGCGCGTTTATATGTATATATATAAGAGGGGAAAGGCAAATTGATTATTAAGTGCGTTCTGTCAGCCACGGCTCCGAGATGTAAGTGGGCCTCCGTCACGCAATGGCCGCTCGCCCTGGCTCTCGATGGTGGGGCTGCGCCCGCGACGCCGGCGGCATCTACCGTTGCGTTGCGTATAATGGACCGCAACAAATACTAAGGTGTCATTACCTAAAGAAGAAATATTTGAGATAAAACTTCATTCTTGTCAAGATAATACCATTACGTGTTCGTGTCCCTGTTTAGAAAGAAACAATGTTATAAAATACTTGGGTGTTCTCTTAGATGACAAGTTAACTTGGTATGCCCATATTAATCAATTATTAGATTGAACGAGACGCTTGATTTATATTTTCAAAAAACTTCGATACTTTGCTGATTTTCCTACATTAAAAACTGTGTATTTTGCTTTAGCTCAATCAATTTTAACCTACTGTATAACATCATGGGGCGGTGCGCGAAAGTCCTATTTAATTAAACTGGAGCGAGCGCAACGAGCTCTTCTTAAGGTAGTAAGATTTAAACCATTCAGCTAGCTACCTATCCCACAGCTACCTTCTTTTCCGCTTGCGACGTTTTAACAATCCGACAACTGTTTATCAGAGATATCATTATGGCCCAACATAAAAAAAGTCCTTTTGACTCACAAAATACAACTAAAAGACGATCGTATAATGTTTGCCCTACCTCTAAGTATAAGACGTATTATATTAATAAGTATCCGTGTTATCTTGGTCCCATGCTTTACAATAAATTAAATAAAAAACTTCAAATATGCAACCTCACTTATAATAAATGTAAAAATACAATAACTTCTTGGCTAAAATTTCAAAATTATGATGAAATAGAAAACTTACTTAGAACTACAAAATAATATAAAAATTAAAAAATAAAAATTATAAAATAATAAATTACTCAATGTACAAGTATTTATAATAATAATAATAAATAATAATAAATTAATTTATTTCGAGTATCAATGACTCATTATTGTTAGTTTACACAGAAGATTACTTATTCTAATGTTAGTAAAATGTAATTTTATAATAAATAAAGAAATTAAGATTTATGTATTTGACCGTGCACATGACTCACTGGTGGCTTCCCGTGCGATATAGCACAACAGTGGTTCATGTACAAACAGTCAAATCTGTTCGCAATCATATTAAGAATGCTGTTGGAGCTGGTCCGAATCCTGTGCACCAGAGACGCACATCGCTTACGCAGTGTTGTGTTAAAACAGTCTACCCTAGCCTCGGCAAACATAGCTGATGCACTACAAAAACGGGGCAGTCCCAACAGCACTCTAAATGCATTATTATACTGGACACGAAGAGCGCTGTAGGATTTTTGAGTATATCTGGCCCACAAGCTGCACGTATAAAAGGCGGTACAATACGCTCTAAAGAGAGTGATTTTAACTTCCTTTGTACAACGTGCAAACCTGCGAGCCAGCATATTCGCTCTAACCGACAACGCCCTTCGTTCCCTCTCCAAGTCGTCATCGTCTTTGAGTCCGGGAGTCAAATAATGACCTAGATATTTGAATGAAAACACTCGTTTCAATGGCGTACCATATAATAAAATAGAAGGCATTTTGTCTTTACTTTTACCCCTTCTGGACTCAAACACCATGATTTCACTTTTCTTGACATTGTAAACAAGCCCGTGACTTAATGCATACTTCTCACACATAGCTACAAGCCTCCGCAGGCCACAAGGTGACGCGCTTAACAGCGCCATGTCGTCTGCATAGCTGATGTTATTTATGCAAATATCATCTATATGACATCCTACCCTAGCCTTGCTGAGCTCAACAATAAGTTGGTTTATATACAGGTTGAAAAGCGTAGGTGACGTCAACCCCCCCTGTCTCACCCCGCATTCCAAACTGTACGGACGTGATAGCGCCCCTGCCCATCTCACACTGTTGACTTGGTTCCCGTACCAATATTTAAAAAGGTTAATGACTGATACTGGCATTCGAGCTTCATACATTTTTTGCCATAGTATATCGTATGAAACCAAGTCAAAAGCTTTGGAAAGGTCAAGAAAGCAGCAATAGACCGACGTGCTTCGATTTGTGTAGTAGTGGACAGCATGCTTAAGGCACAGTATTGCACTTTCCGTCGATAGTCCCGGCCGAAACCCAAATTGATTATCGTGTATCTTAATACGATTGTTCAACAGTGTATTAAGCATGCTGTCGCGCACCTTCGAGATAACAGTAGCTAATGATATCGGCCTGTAATTATTTTTGTCCGACAAATCACCCGTTTTATTTTTGACAATGGGCACAACTATAGTTCGTATCATCTCCCTAGGCATATAACTATGATTAATACAACAGTTAAATAATAAAGATAACACTCTAGGTAAGTGAGGACCTGCATATTTGAGATGCTCAATGCTGAGACCGTCATGACCAGGGGATTTACCTCGTGTCATGGATTTTACACAAAGAGCTATATCCTCAGCCTCGAACTTAATACCTGGTTCTCTGCCTGCCTCGACACTGAGTGACGACTTTGACGGCCCTAGGAGTGATTTAACATAAAAATGGTCAACAAATAAATTGGCTATCTCCCTCGGGTCTGACACTCCGCCGACGCACACGGGCAGACCAGGTTTTTGAGAAAGCTTATTAGTGTCTTTCCAGAATGCACGAAAATCTTTTTTAGAATGGTGTGACGCTAAGATGTCCATTCTGATTTGTGTTTCGTGATCTTGACACCATTTAAGTCGCGATTTAAAGATCTTTCTGGTCTCCCACATGTCTTTGTAAATTTCTCCCGATGTGGGTCTACCCCACCAATTCCACATTAGAAATTTATCCCTGGCATGCCCGTAAGCCTCAGCTACGTGTCTATTCCAACCTACGACCTTTTTTTTCCTTACACGTTTGCTGCTTTCTCGACCGACAAGAGCAGCTTCAGTCAGAGCTTGAAAGCTTTTTATATAAATCGTTCTTAATAGAACAAATTTTAACTTTCATCTTCATTTTTCTTGAAAAACATAACAAAAAGAAACCTTTAATGGAAAATAACAAATGATCTATAATAAAATCATAGGCAACAAAATTTCTCAAATAACATTTAATAAAATTATAAAAATTAATAAATGTTTAAAAGTGCCGAGGTCCCTGGTTTATGTAGTTATTCATTGATCGAGCGATGCGCGTCACAATACTTTTCGACTGACGGTTAGTTTGTATTACTACTAGGTACCCGCAAAATTAGATGATAAATCGTTTGAGGTGTTGCAGTTGTCTTGTTCTGTAACGATTTTATTTTGTGTGTATAAATAATAATAATCATTCTTCTTACTCAAGTATTAAATGTGCATTAATTCTGTTTCACTGGAAGAAACTAACATCTAAGATATAGGATCGGCCTAGTTTAGATATTAGTGTTCACCGAATGAATATATTACAAAATTTATATTATAACTAGCATTGCCCGCGGCTCTGCCCGCTTTCAGATGACCAAAACCAAATTCTTAGGTTTTACATATTAGTATACTCTAACATTGCAGTTTTTGTATTTTTTCTCAGAAATAAGATATTTTTCCACGGTATAAAATATCCTATATGTTGATCCGGATAATCAGCTATCACCATACCAAATTTCATCAAAATCCCGCCAGTGGTTTTTCTGTGATGCGATAACAGACAGACAGACAGACAAAAATTCTAAAAACTATAGATTCGGCATCTGTATCGATAATAATGACTATTTCACTAAGATTTTCCAAAAAAATATTTAATGTACAGATTCGGCTCAGATACAATTTTATTATACATATGTATAGATAGATTATACATGTAAGAATGTAAGCGTAGTAAATTTTATTTCTAGAAATATCTTAATATTAATACGTTTAATTTATGTTTCAATAGATCTTATTCAGACTAAACGTTTAAGAGCCATTTTCTCACTTTAACAGTAAAATATATATATACTTAATCTACAACTGCAACGGGTTTAAAGCTCTTGAATTTTATGAACGAATGATAAGTAACATATTTTTTTGTATATATTCACATGCATGCATTTTTATTACTGCACAATAAATAAACCACTTCATTTATATTATAGGTATTATAAAAGTTTTGTAAAACAAAGCTATACTTACTTTTATAGTTTTGTTGTTTTTGACGCTTGTCATTATTTTTGGGGATAAATAAATAAAAAAATAAAAAAAATGAGTGCAGATTACAGATGACACAACGTTATACATAATTATAATGTCTATACAGACAAAAAAAAATTGAAGTGTCTTTTTGTAATGTCAAAATAACAGCTTTATACTAAATGCATATGGAATTATATACGGTACTTATAAAAAAAACACAACTTTTAAAATTTTTGTCTGTCTGTCTGTTTGTTCCTAATCTCTGAAACGGCTGGACCAATTTTAACGGGACTTTCACTGGCAGATAGCTGACTTTATATACCGTATCCGCACTTGCCCAGCGTGGTCGACTATGGACAGATCTCCCTTGTAGTAAAGGACGGCCCGTGCCCAGCAGTGGGACGTTAAAAAATGACTGAATGCATACATAAATACATACATACATTCGTAGTTGGTAGAATACGCCATTACTTTATTCCTCGTTTACTGTATGGTTAAGATATTTTACATTTTACCATTTGCTTAAAGCAGAGCCGTGTGATTAAACTAGTGAAGTACCATGATTTACATACGTCAAGAAATCATGTTTGTTTTTATTCTAGCTATATAAATAAAATATTTTGTAGAAGTGACGTAAATAAAACATTTGTTATGATCAAAGTAATCTATGTGTGTTAGTACGGGTACGTAGTAGGTACTGACATCAATAACTTTGTTCTAAATACCAAATAAGCTTATGAGTATATCAAGATGTTTAGTAATTAATGGTTTTAAATTAATTTCAAATTGCCTTTACTTTTAGCGAATATGGAGTTTTATAGTTAAATGAACTAGATATTCTACTCGAAAATGCAATGACCTTTACTTATATACAATTTTAAATGTAAAAGTATTAAGTAATTTTGTCTGTCTCTTTATTACCTGACTAGCGACTCACCCTCGCTTTGCTTCGGGTTCATCCCTAGACAAAAAGAAATCTATCCCACGGGAACAGTACATTTTTCCGGGATGATATATTGTTACAAAACATATTTCTAAACACATCTTTTATTAAATAGAATCGTATTAATAGTGCTGTAGGAATCAATCGGTTATTTAATTCGTTATTTATATTTACTTAATTGCTATATTTAATTAATACTAAATTATATTTCAAATATCTTAAAATAGATTAGCGTTTTGTTTCCGAACGGGTTTTGTTATTATCTTTCCAATTCACTCGTGTGTTTTATTATTTTGTTACTTTGTATAATAATTACTATTTATTACAGTTATAAATTATTTGCATAATTACATATCCAATATTTAATTAATGTTAAACTTATATTCAATATTTAATAATATAACAGAATGTATTATTTCTAATAAGTTGCTTTTTGTTTATCATTCTGGCGTGAGTGCGGGGGGTACTTGTATTTAAAGCCGTGTAATGGTGAAATCAGGGTTGAGTTGAATTTAGGTGGTGATAATAACGTTTTGCTATAACGATCCATAAGTGCTGTTCGCCACCTTCGTCTTGCTGTCTCGCTGCGCGTTTCAATATAGCCTATAGCCTTAGCAATAATTTAAAGAATTATTTGTCTGTCAAAAATATCAATATGTTAATTGTGATCGGACTTTAGAATTATTGCATTTATTTCTATGGCTTAACTTTCAGTAACAGAGTATAATAATTTTTCTATGCTAGTTAAAATTTTAATTCATTATCTTTTAAGTTTCAGTAAACAAGTATCAGTACATCAAAATCCTGCGATTTGTGATAATATCATATGTTACGACAGTTACAAAAATATATTATCTAATCGTTGTTTGTTTGTGTCCTCCAAAATTTGCGAAGGTCAGATAAAAATACTTTGAGAAAGCACCGGAAATTGAAGACAATTTCAAAAGAAAAAAAGAAAGATCATTAATACATATTATGTACGGGCTTGCTTACGCGTTTGTATTTTCTTTACATTAAGCCACAACTATTGGTCGTTTCAGCTTAAAATTAAAAGACAGTCAAGATGAACTGACACTTCGCGGCAAATAAACATTTGTGCAAAAAAAAAATTATAGTGTTAGTATGAGTTTTTCACCGTCCATTTAACATAATGTGCCGATAGGACATTTTGCCTAAACAATGAAGAGACAGATCATATAATAATATACTAGTAAATATATCATGTTAGAGTTTATAAATTTTTTGCTTAATAAGTAGCTTTTATTGATAGAGTTTATCGGTCACGCTGTATCTAACATGCTGCGACCACAAACATAATGCGTGAACGTGAATGGATGGAAAAGTTATTCTACGCATAAAATTTCGACACTTAATCCTTGACTAATTACCGATTACAATTATTAAAATATTTTCATATGATTAATAAATATTGATGGAATATTATACTTATAATACGATAACACAAATGTTTAGAAGAAATTAGACTAGATACAATAATATTACATACAATATATATATATATATATATATATATATATATATATATATATATATATATATATATATATATATATATATATTTATATACTACCCTCGTTAGGAAGGAAGAGTGTGGGTGTGGCCCGACGACGTGGTCAAAGTTGCTGGATTCCGATGACACTAACAGTCGTGAAAATCTTTGGGGTAGGCATATGTTCAGCAGTGGACGTGTTACGATTAAGACAACGACGACAACGATACCTGTCCAAGTAACATGTCCAGATCACTTTGCTTGTAAAACCAAGTTTTCAGTTCAAACACCAGGTCTCGCACCTATGGTATTTTCATATTTACATTACTATTTATTTATTTCCATATACATATCACTCTGAACATGATTACCATTCTTCTTGTAGTGAAGCATCGTGAAGAAATATCTGAAAGAATTAATTAGTTTTCTGAAGATACTTGTAGTGCGCCCTTGATCAGTGTGGTTGTCGATTACCTAATTTCCCTCGCATTCTTTAATGCCAAGGATGTTTATGTCTAGAAGAAGGGCCTTTAAGAAGGGCTGGATATCATATAATCCTCTTTAACAAATTACCAAATCACTTCTTATCAAAAGTAGTAGTAGTAGTAGTACATATTTAAAAACTACATACGAAAATGTTTCTTAAGGCAGATTCCCACGCTCAAAGATATGCGATGATACAGGAATGGATTGAATATAAGCTTCACAAAGATAATTAGGCACAGAATTTCGAAATATAACATATGTACATCTCATGAAACACGCATATTTTTCGAAATAGGAAAAAAGGCCTTTCCTTCTTGTACACGTTCGTATCGCACTTCTTCGTAATATATATTGTTGCCAACTATGGTAGTGACATCACCGCACGCACACCGAGCGTGGAAGCTTACTTTAGGTAGCTTTTGTTTCATAAGCTTAATTTATATTTTAGGATCACTTTGTTATCCCTGGGTCTGTCAAGATCCTTTGATCCAAGAGCTTATAAATCAACGCACTCAAAAAACATTCGCAAAAACACTTCATTTTGCAATTACATGTTCATAGTTGAAATATCGATCGACTTCGTTGGCTGATGTGACCGAAATTCGCTCAGGAGGATTTTATGTCCTAGATCTGTAGATCTGATAAGGTTGTTCGCTAGTTCAAAATAGAAGTACGAGTAAGTAATTTCATTTCTAGCAAAACTTTAATATTTCTAAGATATTCTGATTTTAATTAATTAAATACGCTTTTATCACTTCTAAAATATAACAAATACTTGGATATACCTTTTCAGTCTGGATCAGATTTGTTATCAATGAATAATTTCTTACTTAAGATATATATCTTGTATCCGATTATGTGATACTATATTTGATGCTTGGGCGCTTTTTGATAGCATGCATGCATCATATAAGTGATAGTCATAATTAAAATTAACTTATTTAGCTATTTTTCATTTCTCTATGAATTTCATTTCGTAGAATTATTGGTGTTAATAGATCAATATATTTTATTATTATTAGATTTTGTCTATAGGCAGTGGTAGCCCAGTGGTAACGCGCTCGCTTGGGAAACTGAGTGAAGCGGGTTCAAATCCCGGGTCTCGCACCTCTGATATTTCCATGTGCGAATCATTTCTAACATGATTACCACTTGCCTTACGATGAAGAAAAACATCATGAGGAAACCTGCATGTCTGAGAAAACCTAGCAAGTTTTCGAAAGACATGTGAACTCTGCCAATCCGCACTTGGCTAGCGTGGTGGACTATGGTCTGATTCCTCTCGTATTGATGGGAGGCCCGTGCCCAGCAGTGGGACGTTAAAAAGGGCTGAATACAATACATACAGATTTTGTGTTAAAAAGAAGAATGAAGTTGCTTTAAAATAATTTATACTTATGTTATTATCGATTTCACAGACAGTCATGACCTACCTTAAATATGCACCTTGTTATCTATCTTCCACTTGCAACAATTGTCTTAAGACTTAATCTATAATATTCATAAGTCTTTTATTGTATACGATACCTATTTCTAATGGCAACCATTATACAGTAAAGTATATCACAATCAAATCACCTACCTGCTATATAGCAGGTAGGTGATTTGATTGTGATGGCCCTAACATCGTCTTAAGCACGCAAAACACCAAGCAAAACTATACAAGGAGCTGAACAGTATCGAGCCCTTATTTCTGAGTTAATGAAATCATTCTAATATGTTTTTTCACAATTAATATTTTAAACTTTTTTTAAAACCCAACAGACCCTCTCCCATCTTATCCCGCCCTGACAGCAGGCTTGTCGAGGCAGACGGTAGACTCAGGGTACCAAAGAAGTACCAGGAACAACCCACATGGTACACCGTCAACCGAACCGAACCACCTTCCACTATGTTTTTAAAGAACCTACTTAGTGTGAAGTCGTTTTAAATTTCAATTATTATTCAAATAATATTAATTCCATTATTCTAAAAATAGTATATCTCAGTATAGAAATAAAGTATAATCTTATTATTGTTAATGTATTGACATTAAGGTGATCACGTGCACTTTGCGTGGTCGCTGGGTTACACAGTAGTAGCTGGGTGAGATAACCCAAGATAAGGTATTATTGATGTGAAATTGGAAATTTTTATTTACCATCAAGTAGACGATATTGTTCTATTACGAGCGACCCGCCCTCTTTATACAGTTACAGCCTAAGTTTTTTAGCTGTACTTTACATGTGATAGAATGACAAACGAACTATAATTCGAATTTTGTCGAATGTCTGTACTTAGAAAAAAATCCTAAAAACCAAGTCAAGGGGTTGTAAGAAGAGAAATAGAATAAGTCCAGTTTTTTTTTTTCAAAATAAAATTTCAAAATAAAACTATCTTTTCGGATTATTTCGCGAATTTATTATGATTTTTGGTTCCCGACGTTTCGATTGCTTTACAGCAATCATGGTCACGGGAGAGACTAAGACTAAGACCATTCAAAAATGGCATCAAAGTCATCATCAAGAATTTTTAAAATCATTTTTGTAAAATAGTAGGTAGGCTGTCTGTAACAACTGTATAATGCCATTGAGACATCTAACACCTTAGTCTCTCCCGTGACCATGATTGCTGTAAAGCAATCGAAACGTCGGGAACCAAAAATCATAATAAATTCGCGAAATAATCCGAAAAGATAGTTTTATTTTGAAATGTCAAATATTCGCGTAAATCTAAGAAAGTATTATGTGATCCAGTTTTTTTTTCAATTTTCTTGTTTCTCTGTCTGTTTGTTTGTACGGGCTAATCTCCGAAAGTGTGGACCGATATAAATGAGATTTTGCGTGGAGGTAATTTATATCCCCGGTCAACATCTTAGATACTTTTCATCCCGGAAAATTAAAGAGTTCCCGTGGGATAGATTTGTCTTTGTTTGTCTAGAGAGCGAACCCGAGCGAAGCGAGGGTGAGCCGCTAGTAATTTTATAAAATTACTGTAGCCAAAACCGTTACGCAAAGTGGTAGTGTATTTAGATTGCATTCATAAAGTAGGTTCCAGGTAAAGGTTCTGTTTCGTTGGCAATCAAGAAAAGGCTATAATGATACATATTATGTGTATTGTAGTATATTTTATGTCTAAAAAAGATAACTCAAAATTAGGTAAATTTATCTTTAGTAAATAAATAGATATATATACCTATATATATATATATATTTATTATATCAATTAAAGGATAAGATGATCAGCTTGTTAAGTGTTGGATGAGTTATTCATATAATTAAAAAAAGGAGGTTTTGAGAGAATCTATACTAATATTATAAAGTTGAAGAGATTGTTTGTTTGTTTGTTTGGTTGAACGCGATAATCTCAGGAACTACTAATCCGATTTGAAAAATTCTTTTTGCATTAGATAGCCCGTTAACTAAGGAAGGTTATAGGCTATATATTATCCCAGAAAAATATACGGTCCCCGTGGGATAGGTTTGGTTCGAAGCGAAGCGAGGGTGAGTCGCTAGTAAAGAATAATAATGCTAAGAATAAAACACCAATTTAAAACTTTTACGTTAGAGGATTTGTTTGTGCAAGTTCAATCAGCAATTATATTCGATACACATTCGTGGAAACTTTTGTTTATATGTAATTTGAATAGATTAATAACATAACATGTTATTGCTGAAGAAATGTATAAAATAATGACTAGGTCTTTCAACCACAATACCTACTCTTACTAAAGACGATTTCCGAGGCGAATGGAAATTGGATGGGATGGATGGATGGAATTTCTGCTATTACCTGATAGTACCTATTTATTTTCTCTATAAACTTTTTAATAAAAAAAATTATTCTACTGCAAATCTAAGAAGACTTGCTCAGATATTAGATTTTTTCAATATAACTACATATATTTTCGATTTTTTTCGCAGAAGCACGGCTTCCTCAGAAAATATTCGTATTAATATTATAAATGTGAAAATTTGTCAGTATGGATGTCTGTTACTCTTTCACTGGATGAAATTTGGCACAGAAATAGATTATAGTTTGGTATATAATATATAGGCTACTTTTTATCCCGAAAAAATGTACGGTTCCCGTGGGATAGATTTGTTTTTGTTTGTCTAGAGGTAAACCCGAGCGAAGCGAGGCTGAGCCGCTAGATTGATAGAAAACGTTCGAAACGTCGGGTCACGACCATAAAATCTTAACAAAACAGCGAAAAAATCATAAAAGATAATAACAATAAGAAACTCTTTTTAATAGGAGAGATTTAAGGAATCATTCATTTCAAGAAAGATTTTCAATTCACCGACAACGTGGTTTTATAAAATACTAAAAATAAATAAATAGTTATATGAGATGGGTGTATGTATTTTGAGTTAGCGAATATTACACATGTTTAATATGTAATATCTCACGCACTATATCTTATCGAATAATTTCGACAGGTTGCGAAATTGTGATCGATATCTTGCAAAGGTCAACTTTGCAAAATATTCATATCTTCTTGTGTTTGTACTGTAACTTTTTATGTTATTGTGTTTTGTTTTTGTTTTTATGTTATTATATTGTTCTCCCTAAGGCCTAAACTTTCTCTTCTGTACTATCTTTCGTGTATGTTGACTTTTCAATAATAAAAGTATTTATTTAGTGACGTAACATAGACGTAACATTTATTTCATTGAAGCGTAATGCCGATTAATTAAAAGACGTCATTTCCCCTCATATGAAAATTTGTTAGCTGATTTTCAATACACTCACACACAAAAAAAAAACAGCTGACGGTAAGTCGAGGGAAACCTCGTCAGCTGATGCATTTAAATAGGCGATAGATGCTCCCGCCTAACTCCTGCGTTATGACTTTCAAAGTGTCAGCTTACGGTCTTTCCACCGAGTTACAGCCAACTGACATATATATTTATTCATGTTTGAAAATAAGCTACCATCAGATAAATTTTCAGTTGAGAGAAAATCATTGAAAGTAAGTAGGTATACATTTTTTTTTCGTGTTCGAGCGACCAACTGACGTATAATCCACCACGTTATAGTCAGCTGATTGTTTTCTTTCGTCGAGATATTGGGTTAGCAACAATTTAACAAATTTTCATGTGAGAGGAAATGATTGATTTTATTAATTTTTTTCGTGCGTTGGAGGAGCTACCGCCGCTCATCCCACCAACGGAGCCGCAGCTGACGTTCACGAATATTTATGATACAACTCTCTGATACATTCCACTAATTATCGCTTGAGAGGAAATAATCGACCAAATTTGTACCTGGCTCCCGGGCTATTAAAGCAGTTAAACAGATTAGAATGAAATTTATTACACAAATATATTACGATCTAGAGTAACACAAAGTATACTGTGAGGTCCCTATAAACGCATACGAGCGAAGCTATATAGGGTAAGACCCTGGCAAAAAATATGGAAGTCTGTGTGTGTAATTTCGAAATAGCTAAGCCAAATTGAGGTCATATGGGCAAAACTGCTAGAAAAAATCATTGAAATGACATGAACGGATGGGCGAATGGATGTATGTATAAGTAGTGTTCGGTACAAAGGTTGTTACCGAACACATAATACACATAAGCAATAATGCTTAGACAGTGTGTTATAAATACATAACATAGCAATACTCCTCAAACTCAAAAAGTCAGTGCATGTTTGGATAGCAATCAAACCGGCTGCATTCATTATCATTATATTAAATCAATAAACTTTACAACGATCTCAGACTGTATTTAATTTAGCAAGCAATTAGTGGTAAGTCGCGTCCCCTACAAGTAGTACCAGACATGCTACACTGCACCATGAAGGCTTTTTTTAAACGTAAAACGTAGGTTTCATACAAATTTTCATCCTTATCTTATTTTATCTCCATATATAATTGTATTGAAGAGCATTAATACCAAGTTTCAAGAAATTCTGATCATAAATATATTTTAATATTATAACGTGTATTCCCGTGGGAATGAGATAATCTCCCGCGGTAAAAAGTATCCTATATGTCGACCCGGATATCCAGCTATCATTATACCAAATTTCATCAAAATCCCTCCAGTGGTTTTTCTGAGATACGGTACCAGACAGACAGACAGACAGACAAAAATTTTAATAACTATAGATTCGGTCTCTGTATCGATAATAAAGTCTTCAATAAGATTTTCCAAAAAATATTTAAGGTACAGATTCGACTCAGTTAGAATTTTATTATATGTATAGATTAATTATATTCTTTCCTTAAATGATATTCTATAAATATATGATTGTATAATGCTTAATGTGCGTTATTTTTAGTATCACACCTATTCTAATTATTTAAAACATAAATTGAATTTCATAAAGAGTACCGATAACCTACACAAGTTTTACTTCTTGCGCGTGTACACATTCATACACGCACTCTAAGTTTTTGTGATTTTCTTTTTTTATTTATTATTAAAAACATATTACTTATACTTTGTTATTGTTGATATGAGATAAATCACGTACACCATACAGGCGTAGTCAGGGGCGATAACTGGCTTGCTGCAGTTCATTTTGCTTCAGTGTATAAATGAGGACATTCGTGGTGAGACCACGGAACGTGTCAGACGTTGGCAGCGAAGTTATATAAATATTGTACATTATTGTTGTTTTAAGTTGTTTTTGTGCGTGCAAAATGAGTATTTCGATTTTTGTGCTGTGCTCCCTGTGCTTTTGCTCAGTATTTGGATTTGTGAGTTTTGTTTTTTTTTTTTTTACCTATTTTTAAAAGCTTATTTATTTTTAGTTATAGAAAATATTAAATCTATGTAAGTTTGAAATTAAAAAAAATCTTTATGATTAGTTATCTTATTTTAGTAATGTTTATTATAAAAAAACATATTGCATATCTATTTACTAAATACTGTAGCCTAAATATAATAATTAAACAAGAACGACGGTAGATAAAAATTATTCATTAATTTTTAATTTTTTATTATTTTTTAATAAAACATTCTATATTCATTAATATAACTTTATATTCCTTTTATTTTTTTTAAATTTTCATATTAAGGACAGTGACATAAGTAACTAGCCTTTCTAGGGTGCAATGCAAAAAATAAATGGAAGTCCTTTGCCTATTTTGAAAACGAATGTGGTCACAGACAGAGACAGTTTTCGAACTTCTCACTTTTTTCAAACCGCTTTTCCAGAAGAATGAGTAGAGTAAAATTTAGTAAAAAAGCTGAGCTTAGAGAACAATTTATCGTTTTGTAGAACACTAGCGAATTACCCTCGCTTTGCTCGGGTACGTTTTAATTTTTTTTAGCGAAATCCAATTTTTTTCTAAAATAAAAGTAGCTTAAGTTATTCCTTATGACATCAGCTATGTGCTAGTGAAAGTCTCGTTAAAATTTGTCCAGACGTTTTGGAGATTAGCCAGAACAAACAGACAGACAGACAGACAAAAAAAATGTGTTTTTCTTATAAGTATCGTATATAATTCCATTTGCGTCACTACATAATATAAAACAAAGTCGCTTCCCGCTGTCTGTTTGTCCCTGATTTTGATGCGGGGTTTTTTAATAGGTAGAGTGATTCTAGAGGAAGGTTTATATATATAATACATGCATATCATAGTACAGAAAAGGCGAGAAATTCAAATATTTGTATTTCATACTAACCATTAAAACGTACCTAGGGACGAACGCGAGCGATGCGAGCGTGAGTCGCTAGTTTAATATAAAGCTGTTATTTTGCCATTACAAACAGACACTTCAATTTTATTTATCTGAATAGATAGGTATGATCACATACCTCGTGGTCCTCGTAAAAAAATATATGCGGAAGTTTAGGACACTTTTTTGTTGCGTTTTTTTTTTAATTCTATGAGGGCCGTTCTCGAAAAAATGTTTGGAAATAAAAGAATCGTTTGTAGCCCGCTGGGGCCCTCTTGAATCAGGGCCTTTGCGACCGCATTGATTGTATTGGCATAGATACGCCACTGATTAAGAACAAGTATAAAATAAAAACGAAATGCACAGATATACTATGGTCTGAAGTAATAAATAGGCTGCTGTTAGTAATAAAATATGCCAAAAGGTGGCGCTGACTGTATATAGGCGAGGCTGAGTTGGGACTATAGACAAAGAAACACTACATTTCACGTAAACGCCGCGCCGGGCCAGCCGATATGTGGTTAACTCACGTACACACCTCACTAATTTATCTTTAATTAAAGGATACGGAATGTTATTTATGTATTTATAAGACATAAGAAAACTATTAATAGTATTCTACAGACTCCAAATGTAACCACTTAATTGCCTTTTCTATAAATAACTAGCGACGGTACTTTACGTTTTAACGCTTAGTATAGAATAGATAGATTATATATTATACGATATATGTATATTTAGCCTGTAGCCTTTCCTAATAAGCAGGCTATCTAATGCAAAAAGAATTTTTCAAATGGAATTAGTAGTTCATGAGATTAGCGCGTTCAAACAAACAAACAAACTCTGCCTCTTTATAATATTAGTATAAATTATATCGCTGAGAATGTTTATTATTCTTGATAATTTTATATATTTTTCTTTTTTTAATATAAGCTATGCTTTCGCCGGTGGATCTGCACGCGTATTTATAAAATGAAACTTGAGGATGAAGTAGTGGTTGAAAATTTATATTGGGAACAAATCATTTCTGAAGTAAAAGACATAAAAATTCGATATATGTTATAATATTTTGGTAAGAAATAAATAATGTTTCGGTGTTTTTGACCAATCAAGGTAAAATAATTTCGATGATGATGAATGATGATTTAATGTTGTCTAAAATCTAAAAGCCTCTTTACACTGTAATAAAAACGTACGTTTTTTATGCATTATTTAAGGACAATTGTTTTACAATGTGTACGTGACTATGCATCACGCAGACCTTTTTGGAGGATGTTAGAGAGAGATAGCATATTATATTATCTATTAGTTAAAATGAGATGTCATGCTTTCGGCGCATGTTCTGCATTTTTCGTTTTAGGATTCCTTGTGGGATTCCTTTTTTGTATTCTTTGTATAGCATATGTAAAGTCAGGATAAATTTTAGATTAGGAGTTTTTTTTTTATATAATTTACTATGATTCTTTATAAAAAATACTTTCATTTTGTGTTTTAAAAAAGTGTATGTGCAATTCACACACAAACTAGCCAAGTCTTGAACTCAAAAATGTTCTTATTAATAAATTTCAGGATTATCTACAGAACTTGGCACCCAACTAGATTTCAATTCTTTTGTCGGTGAAGTTGATAACCACGCATACTCTTAATATTGAACTTGGCTCCCATTTTTACATTTATGTTTTTGATCATATTAAATTACTGCTTACAATCTCTTTCATGTCTTCTCCAGTCTACATGACATTGGCGAAGTAATCTGTGCTCAACTGGCACGCTTTGAAGCCAATAACCAGAGAATTGAATTGATTTTAATTCAATATGATTGAATAAAAATTGACAAATTACTTATTAGGTTAATGGTTAATATTGAATAGATAGACTATATAATATATGATATATATCCTAAAGCCTTACTCAATTAACGGGCTATCTAATGTAAAAAGGGTTTTTCAAATCAGATTAGTAGTTTGTGAGATTAACGCGGTCAAACAAACAAACACACACACACAAACAAATTAAACTGACACTGCCTCTATAATATTAGTATAGATTTATCCATCTCGTAACAAATTAAAATAAATAATATACGGAACCCCTCGTAACGAAAATATCGTTTTACATCCTACTTATTATAGGATACCCTAAATAAGAAGTGAGAAAAAAGCATGCATCCACATAAAAGGGACGAGTTGGAAAGGGATGAGGATATATTTTACGGTATGTTAGAAAGAGACAGGTGATGTCACGCCGTGGGTGCGTGCAAGGTGAACGTACGATCATATTCGGTGCAGGAAATCCCTTAAATAGGTCACTTTTGTTTACCAACAAAATGTATTTGTATGAGATTCACTTTCCTTGTAGGACTTTATGTATTTATAAATTGCAAACTTGTGTTGTCAATTGTCGCAGTTCTAAATTAACAAAATTATATTATTTCACAAATCTGTAAAATTATTTATTCAGAGAGATGTATCTTATTTTATCTGTTAAATGTTAAAACTGTTTCAATCACCACAATTAAACTAAGGTTAACATTCAAAATAACACAAACAAGCAATATCGGATGTTATAATTTTTTGTTAATTTACATAAGTACTATGAGATAATCGAACTTTGTATCTTAAAAACAACTACTTACATATTATTTAAAAATATGTTCATCTATACAAATAAATAAAATTGGAGTGTCTGTTTGTAATATTAAAATAACCGCTTTTTACTAAATGCATATGGATGTATACACGGTACATATACCAAAGCAACATTTTTTACAATTTTTGTCTGTCTGTCTGTCTGTTTGTTCCGGCTAATCTCTAAAACAGCTGGACCGATTTTGACGAGACTTTCACTGGCAGATAGCTGATGTAATAAGGAGTAACTTAGGCTACTTTTACTTTAGAAAAAAAATAGGGTCAAAAAAAAAGTTTGTTTTGGGAAGCAACCTAGTAGTATATAAAATAAGAAAAAAATAAAAGAATATAAATAAAAATAATAAACATTGTCTTTATGTAAATAAGCAATGAATTTACGAATAAAAAATTTTTAAGACAAAAGATTTAATCCAAAATTTTATGTTTCCTTTGTTCCAGAACACATACTCGTATAAAGCTGCCATAGTCGACGTCGCCAAGGGCGATGTCCATAGCGGAAGATATGCAGATGTCGTGTATGAGGCTGCCAAACTGGTAACTACTTATTAGCTACTTTTTTTTATCCGACTGCGGCGAAGCCCAAAGGCGGGTTATGTGTTTGACATGTATGTATATATGTATGTCCGGTCACATGTTCTCTTGTAATTATTCAACAGCTAAACCGATTTTGCTGATTCATATATCGTTAATTTATTCTTAGTAACGCGAGTGTCATAGGCTATACATATGAATAATATTAAAAATATAAATAGCGAAAATTAGTTTGCGTATTTTTAAAATTTTAGAGGCGATTAAAATATATAATATACAACATATATTTTAAAATAATTTAGGATAAGAACTTCTTAAATAAAATTAAAAATATCTAACTTGCCAAATCTAAAAGCTGTGTCTCCTTCATTGGGTTATTTTCTTGTATATGTGTAGGGAATAGGGATATAAAGAGAGTAATGAAATTGGTGCCCCTATTTCCTATTCAATATAATCTGTAATATCTGAGAGCATTCAAATTATTCTTCATCCAATCATGCTTAACGATGATTGACATTAAAATATTGTCATGACCCTATAAACAGTCCTGTAACAAAATAAAAAGAATATCGTATTCAGCCCTTTTTTAACATCCCATTGCTGGGCACGGGCCTTACTGCTAGGTGGATCAGACCATAGCCCAGTACGCTGGCCATGTGCGGGTTGGTGGACTTCATGTCTATCGAGAACTTGCTAGGTTCTCCCAGACATGGCATGACATGACAGGTTTCCTCACGGTGTTTTTCCTTCATCATAAGGCAAGTGGTAATAATCCGTTTCACTAGGTTTCCCATATAAGAGAAATATAATTTATTATTATTACTTTTTATCTAAAAAGTTCTCGATTTCAAAATAAAAAAAAAAGATTAAAAATGGTTCACAATCGTCGCAGGTATAGCGAAACATACGCAAAAACATACTAACACCTAATTTGTGTACTTTCTCTTTTTTAAAGTAATATTAGATATAATTTATTACTGGACTGCAGCGTAGCCCATAAATTAGCATTATGAGTTTGATCTGTACGTATATATGTATGTATGTTCGACTTTACGTTCCCTTGTTATCGCTAAACGGCTAAACCGATTTTGATTAATGAATTGAACATAGAACATTTTGAATTGATTGTTATAATATTTTAATGTTTGTTTCAGGATGTGGATGTAGTGGTGTTACCGTCGCCAAAGGACATTCCGTCTGAAGGCGCATTAGAACTGTGTATGAATGAATTGGATAACTACGATGAGGTGGGTTATAAATTATTTGCAAAGTTATATTTATTGCTGAAGTTATTGCTGATATTTCTATTATGCACATACATCAATATTTGTGATAAAAATTTTCAATAATTAAAATTTTTGTTACTAATAAAAACTTAAAAAAAAAAAAAAAAACGACTTCCAGGCACTGAAAAATAAAAAATAAGTAAACGGGGGTTTTCATTTAGAATAGATACTTAATCAGATTTTTTCGAAGTCGGTGTGCTTTGATTTGTATTGGCTATCCTAAATGAAAACCCCCGTTTACTTATTTTTTATTTTTCAGTGCTTGGAAGTCGGTTTTTTTTTTTTTTTTAAGTTTTTATTTTTCCATTTTTAGAGTAGACGTATCATCAATACAAATTAATCAAGCCCAAACACCAGGTAATTGCTGTAAATCGTTGAGGAGTTCCCTCGACTATCTTTCGGGTCCATCATCAGATCGACTCCAGACCTTCATTAAATAGTAGTGCTTTAAAATACCTAATGAAAATGTTAACAAACGCATTAGTCGCCGCTACAATTTTCGAAAGTTCCCCTCGATTTCTCTGGGATCCCATCATCAGATCCTGGTTTCCTTATCATGGTACCACTCTTGGGATATCTCCTTTCCAACAAAAAAAGAATTATCAAAATCGGTTCATAAATGACGAAAAAATGCCCGAACAAACATAAAAAAAAATATATATATACGGTCGAATTGAGAACCTCCTCCTTTTTTTGGAAGTCGGTTAAAAAGTATTAATTATATACTCAAACTAGCAACTAACTCTTGCTTTGCACGTGTGCGTTTCTGGTTATCTGGGTCCCGTTAAAATCAGTGCGACTGTTTCGGAAATTAGCCGGAACAAACAGACAGACAGACTAAAATGTTAAAAAACGTGTTTTTCTTCTAAGTATCGTATATAATTTCAAATGCATTTAGTAAAAAGCTTTTATTTTGACTTTAACGACTCACCCTGGCTTTGCTCGGGTTCGTCATTAGGTACGTTTTAACGGTTAGTATGAAATACAAGTCTTAGGAATTTCTCTCCTTTTCTGTACTATAATATGCATGTTTTATACATGTACACTTTCCTCTTGAATCACCCTATCTGTTAAAAAAAAACCACATCAAAATCCGTTGCGTCGTTTTAAAGATCTAAGCATACATAGGGACAGAGGACAGACAGACAGCGGGCAGCGACTTTGTTTTATACTATGCAGTGATTACAAACAGACACTTCAATTTTATTTATCTGTATAGATAAGTAAAATTGAATGCCCACATTCTATTTTATTTGTAGCTTAAAACAATAAAGAACTTAACAACGTTGTGTAACAACATAAAGCTTTTATTATGACATTTATTACGAGAATTATTGCTAGATATCGTTTATCATACGAGATTAACGTAATCATTACAGCCTTTGTTTAAACAAAAATAGAATTAAATAGACGCATATAATTTAATCTTAATATTTATGACGACACATTTGGTTCAGTTCGTAGTGACCCTATTTGCTGTGCCAGCGGTCGCGGGTTCGAGTCCCGCTGGGGGCATTCATTCATCTCATTCGCTAAAAAAAATGAAAACGTACCTAGGGACGCATCCGAGCGAAGCAACAAGTCGCTAGTTGTTAACAGTTGATAGTTTACGGAATATAACTTTTAATTTCATAAAATCGATACTATTTATGCACTTTGAAATAAAATACAATTTTCTTGATTATTATGCGAAGAATTGTGTAGCTGTATTATTATAACTATTGCAATATTATTTTCCTTTATTAGTAGATGTTACATTTTGGGTTTTCTCAGTCATAATACGTAAGGAAAAATGTGTGGCTTATAATATACTTATTCGAGGAAAACCTAGAATATGTTATATTCAAAACATATCCAGGTACGATACAATTGTTATTTACATTTATTTTTAACTAGCGACTCACCCTCGCCCCGATGGGGTTCGCCCCTAGTTACGTTTTAACGTTTAGTATAGATTTCTCAGAGATGAGATATTTTCCCGCATTAAAAAGTACCCTATATGTTGACCTGGATAACCAGCTATCATCATACCAAATTTCATCAAATCTAGTGGTTTTCCCGTGATGCGGTAACAGACAGACAGACAGACAGACAGACGGGAAAAATTCTAAACACTATAGATTCGGCCTCTGTATCGATAATAATGACTATTTCAATAAAATATTCCAAAAAATATTTAATGTACAGATTCAACTCAATTAGAATTTTATTTTACGTATAGATGATATTTAATGACACATTCATACGTTTTTTATCTATTATATTTAGTAGTATTAAAATCCCCTCTTGGGCTCCCCCACTATTAGCTTCACCTGTAAGTTGTAACTGCGTATGTAAACAAATTTCGGATGTTGAATTGGATTCAAAAAAATTGGTTAATTTTTAATTTTTGTATCGATTTGGAACTTTGCAAATGTATGTACGTCTGTCTGTATGAATGCATAAATAAATAAATAAAGTTTTTGAAAATCTCTGAGTATTGATATGTGGCAAAAATTCACAAGGAGTGTTTTTTGCATTAGCAATAATATATTTTAAATAAAACTATATTTTCGGATTTTTTAGCGTATTTATTGTGATCCTTGGTTGGTTCCCGACGTTTCGAATGCTTTACAGCAATCATGATCACGGGAGAGACTAAGGTTTTAGATGTTTCAAAATTTAGCAATAGTATATTTTTAATTTTTTTGCAGATAGTAAAGTCAGTGTCATCAGCAGCTAAGGAGGGTCAAGTGTACGTTGTGGCCCATTTATATGAAAAAACTCATTGTCAAGATAAGCAAGAATTGATTAGAAGCAATTTGGTATTCGATCGTCAAGGCGCTATAGTTTCTGTGTGAGTGACTATGTTGTTTATAAGTACAAAACTTTGTTTATGGTGGTTTAACATCATAATTATTTCGTCTTTCGGTTATATAATTTATTAGCGGCTCACCTTCACTTCGCTCGGGTTCGCCTCTAGAAAGAAATACAAATATCTATTCCACGGGAACCATATATTTTTACGGGATAAAAGCCTATGTGTTATTCAGATGTATCATTGTTGTAAAGTTTTATTAAAATCTATTCAGTAGTTTTTGCGTGAAAGAGTAACAAACATCCATACATCTATACATCCATACATCCTCACAAACTTTCGCGTTTCGCATTCCGCCAGTAAAAAATTCATATAAATTAGTTTACTGCAGAGTCGTTTCGGAGATTTTATTATGTTTTCGTTCACCATAAGGCAAGTGGTAATCATGTTAGAAATGATTCACACGTGAAAAGATCAGAGTTGCGAGACCCGGGATTTGAACCAGCTTCACTCGGTTTCCCAAGCGATCGCGTTACCACTGTGCTACCACTGCCTTTTTATTTATACCTTAGTATAGGAATTTTTGTTTATAATATGAAGAAATTAAATTAAGTTGAATTATTAGTATAGATTGTATATTATTATAAGTAATCAAGAAATTATAATTTTAGTTACAGAAAACCATTAAATACTTTGTCGAAATGCAACACGACGATGCTAAAAAGTGGACGATTTACCACCGATTTTGGTGTAACATTCGGAATATTGATGGAGGAAGATATTCTTTTAAATAACGTGAGGGAATTCGATGGGATCAAGAATTTCATACTGGCAGGGTCTTTCGTGCCGAAAACCTCTTTCTTATTTGGTAAGCAATGTACCTATTTAACGAGAAAATGAAATCATTCTAGGTACGTTTTAATTTTTTGTGAACGGAACACTAATTCCTTTTCTAAGATAAAAGTAGCCTAAGTTCCTTGTAACATCAGCTATCTGTAAGTGAAAGTTCTATGAAAATCGCTCCAGCCGTTTTGAAGATTAGCCGGAACAAACAGACAGACAGACCAAAAAAATTTAAAATTGTGTTTTTGTTGTAAGTGCCGTATATAATTTCATATGTATTTAGTAAAAAGCTTTACATACAGACACTTCAATATTATTTATCTGTATAGATAATCTATTTCTACAATTACAATAATTACCATAAATTACAAAACGAGGAGTGAGGAGTGAAGTTTATTTATTCATATAGATATATTATTATTTTTTTAATTCTATAAGATAATGACATTAGAAAAACAAAAAAAGATAATTAAATATAATATAAAAATAATTTATATCGCTTCTTAAACTAGAATTATAATAAATAATTATATAAATTAAAACAAACAAATATTTAATACGCACTTAAGTGACTTGCACAAAAACCTTTAAGGTAAATTGACGTACATTTTGTACAACAGACATTGCAATTGAGGTAAACCAATAACGTAAGAAATAGTTATTATTGGTCTGGATTTTCACATTTTGTATAATGAGATAAACTGAACTTGCAAATCTATACAGATAAATAAAATTGAAGTGTCTGTTTGTAATGTCAAAATAACTGCTTTTTTATTAAATGCATATAATGGAGTTATATACGGTACTTAAAATAAAAACACAATTTTTTATTTTATTTTATCTGTCTGTTTGTTTGTTCCGGCTTATCTCAGAAACGGCTGGATCAATTTTATCGAGACTTTTACTGGCAAATAGCTGATATTATATACTCCTTATAATACTACTATTTATACTACTTAGGCTACTTTATTTTATAAAAAGAATTAGGGTTTCACTCAAAAAAATTAAAACGTACTTAGGGACGCACCCGAGCGAAGCGAGGGTAAATCGCTAGTCTTAGTTAACTTTGCTTGGACGATTCACAGCTACTGTGTCATATTATAAAATGTTTTAAACCATACTTTAGATTTTTTTGGATTCAAATAGCTTTGTAAATGTGACTGGCTCGTTGGTCTAGTAACTAGTGTGTAGGGCTGCAAATCCTGACGTCCTGGGTTCGAATCCCAGTTCAGGTCAAGCACAGTTTGGGATTTTCTGTAAAGGTATTATCATATTCTCAGTACTAGCGAAGTTGTCAATTTTACCCGTAGTAAGAGCATGTAAAATAGTCCCACCGAACTTAGAGAGTGCACTTGTCTAAGCATACATTTAAGCTCTATAATATTAATAGTGTGAAGTCACCGTGACCGAAATCGGTCAGGAGGACGTTATTATTAGTTAAACTATGGGGTTTTTAATATTTAATTCTCTTACAGCAAAACAATTTCCCTCATCTTGGGCATATGTAAATAACGTCAATCTTATTTCTGCGAATGGGATATTTGGCGGTAACATAGATTTGAAGAGCACTCCCAAACTGATCGTTGCAGAATTCAACAAAGAAACCAGAAATGGTAATTATTTTACTATAAACGCTAACTGTTGTCTGTTACTTCATCAATAGCTTAAAGCAGCGGTTCCCAATTTTTTCCACCACGGAACCCTAATTGATCATATTTTTTTAACAGATCTATTTATTCATAAGCACTTAAATTAGGCTTCATGTCTGAAAACGTTTTACTAAACTCTCAGACGGAACTCGGAAGCCCTGTGACCTTTCCACGGAACTCTAGGGGTCTGCGAACCTCCATTTGGAAACCGCTGGCTTAAAGTACTCATTTAAAATACTCATTAATAAAATCATTGTTTGACATTTATTGTGCTGTTAATATTTTTCCTAATGTACCTATTTTAATCGATGAAAAAAGGTGAAGGTTCTCATTTCGGTACGCAATTTTTTTTATTTTTTTTTTATATTTCATGTTTGACCACGTGTAACTTTTAACAGTTTAGTCCGATTTCAACGATTCTTTTTTTACTAGTTGAGGTTTACCTCAAAATTGGTCCCATTTAAATTTGAAATAAAAATCCACCCCAAGTGTAGAAAATAATGGACAATTGATTTTTCACCTACTGAATTTAAAAAAATACTTTCTTCTTACCTTGTTTGCATTGAAAATGGAAAAATAAAAACTTAAAAAAACCGACTTCAAAAAGAACACACTTAAAATACCGCATACCTACATATGATGTACATGAAACTTGGATTATTATTATTATAATTAGTAAAGCATATTATGTACCTACTAACTTTAGACAAAATTCAAGCATGTTAAATCTATCAAAGCTTTTTTTATAATTTATGTAAGTTATGAAATACTAATAATTATATGATTTGTTCAATTTCAGATGTCCCTCGACCCCTCACTGTCACCCCTGACTCTTTCTCTACTGGGGATTTGAGTCAGTATAGTATCAAACCCCTGGACTTAGACGCTAGCAGTCAGGGCTACACTGACACCGTCTGTCAAGGAACATTCTGCTGTCAATTTTACGTCAAAACAAGCTTAATTGGTAAGATTTTTCCTTTCGAAGATTTCCTCTTAATAGGGAAAAGTGTTCATGGATACTTTAGAATATCGTTTTAGTGTATTTAACAATTAAATATTTTCATTTAAGTATGTATCTTTAAAAGTGACAATAATAAATTATTTGTTTAAAGAAGAATAGAAAAAATATTTGAGGATAACTGATAAATATTTAGACGATAAATAATAACCTCAAAAATCCCAAATAGCCTATAAACCTTATCTATGTATAGATAATATATTTTTGATATTGTTTTTAATTTCATTGCTACATTAAGAGGATTGTGAAGCTAAATAAAAAAAGTAAATTTCCATACAAAAAGCGATAACGTTTTCCCCCCCATTAACATAGTCTAATTTTCATAGTTTTTGGAAATGTTGTAGATATAATGAAAAACTAGGTCCGTACGTTTTTATTTTAAAGAAATATTGCGTATGATAGAAGTTATTAGCATCTAAATATCTGTATTTTTGACGTAAAAACTTCCTCGAGCGTTTTTATTTTTTTATAATTAAACTAAACTGAATTACTAAAAAAGGAAAACGTACAGACCTAGATTAAGGTGTACTGAATCTAATGAGACCAAAATTGTCTCATTTCGTAAATGTTTAGGGGAGTAAAAACGTTATCGCCCAAAACAATATTTCAAACAGGAATGTAGGTAATTGCCTCTAAGATTTGCAACTCTCTCTATCGCACCATAAGGGTTGGCAAAGCGAGCGATATGAAACAGATAGCATTTTCTTAAAAACCTTCTCGCGCCGTGTATCGGCACTTCACAATCCTCTTAAAGTCCTTATTTACGTTATATTTTCAACTAGTGGCTTACCGTTGCTTCGTTCTAGTGCGTCCCTAAGTACATTTTAAATAGATATGAACAGTTATTGTGAGTGTACCTTTGTCTGTAGACCTTATACCTACAATTTCTTAGTACATTGTTTTGATGTACGTCTTAAGGTTTAGCCAGCGTTAGCTTTCTATGGAAGACTCGATAGAACCAGTTATTATCTTGTTCCATGGTAATGAAAGAATTTCCTGCATTAAAAAGTATCCTAAATGTTGATCCGAGTAATAAGTTATCACTACACAAGATTTAGTTAAAATCGATCCAGCACTTTTTTGTGCGTGAAACGCGCACACACAAACAGACAAAATTTTTAATAACTATTGTTTTCGGGTCTACACAGTACGTTACAGTCATTGTTTTTAATAAATATTTCACGTACAGATTTTGCTAAGTTACTGTATTATTATCTATATGTACCTATTCATAATACATATATAACATAAAAAAGGATATCACATAAGTTATAGATTAAGTATGTAATAATACCTCCTTAGATCAATTTAAACTATTATTTTGTGTTTTCAGGATCAAAACAAGACATCACTTACGGTTTAGTAGCGTTCGATGGTACTCAACAGCTAGGCGCCAACTATATCGGCATGCAAACTTGTTCTGTCGTCGCATGCGCAGGATTATACAAACGTTCCTGCTTTGTTGGGTAAGAATTTTATTTACTAATTTTCATATAATATGTTTATTTACTGTTGTCTTAATGTAGTTTGAATTGAAATAGCAATGTTTGAGTGGTGATTATTGTGATGGATAGAAAATTTGGTCTCTTATTTGTCCCGTATTTAAGTAATTACATCAATTTTAAAATAACCTTTATATTAATTTGTATAATTGTACTCTTTCGATGAAACACACACACATATAGACTATAGCTTCGAGTAACACATAGGTTACTCCTAGGAACCTCTTCTCCTTTTTCCTCGCCTTATCCCGTTACGCGGTCAGCTTTCCTTATCATGCGACGCCACGTAGATCGTGTGTTCGCGTGCTCATTGGTGTGGCCGAGGCATTTCATGTCCCTCTGGACATTTGTCATCCAAGTAGCTTGGGTTCTTCCCCTACCCCTCTTGCTTTTAGCCATGGAAAGGCACTTTTTCACCATGTAATCATCGGGCCTACGCATTACGTGTCCATACCATCTGAGCCTTGATGCCTTGATGATGATTATATCTAAATGGATCAAAATTATTGTGTTGGAAAATGTTGCCATATATTATTTTGATGTAATACTTAGTTCATATGTCTTAACGTTATTAATGAGTTATTTTCATTTTACAGGTCTGAAAACAACAACACAAATGTTACATTTGAAAAAATTACCATTAACGGTAATTTTTCCGAAGACAACTCCGCTCAATTTCCTTCTATTTTAACGTCCACTCAAGTTGTATTTAAGAAGGAGAATTTCAAATTTACCAATCAAAATAAAAACTTTAAATATGTCACTGCCGAATTGTATACGAAAGAGAATGTCTTAAGTTTCGGTATTTTTGGTAGAGTCTATTCAAGAGATTACGATACTTCTGAATTTGGTCGAGTTAACAATACAGATTATATAAGCGATTTTTCAGAATATATTTCCAGTGAAAATGTGCAGGAATTCTTTGATTATCTGTGGATTAGATTAAGGATTGTGATTTTTATTGTGTCTATATATGTTTTGGAAATGATGTAGAGTGCTTTTCTAATAATAAGCGGTATAAAGTCATATAAAATAAGGATATTTTTGTGATTCAACGTGGAAATAAAGATTACCAGTAATCAAAATTATTAAGTTATAAGAAAATAAGTACAGTGTTTTTAATACAATAACGGTAGCTATTAATATTTAAGAATACGTTATGTTGCGAATGTTTATTCAATGGTCCAAGATTTTGATCTATTTTTGGTATATTTTCTAATTATTTTCTAATTTTCTTATACAAAGTAGGGCTATTGTATGATATCATATATTCCTGTTTTTTTTAATGAAAAGACACTGCCATTTTACATGCCAATACCAGATATGCCAATTTATATGTAGTGTACAATTTTATCTTATTTATTTATAACCCTTCAACAAATGAAAGTGTATACATCTTTAGTTATTCTCAATATTCACATAATCTTAAAATATGAATCATTTTGAATTTTTGGAGATGAGTATTTTTAATTATCTATATTGTTATTTATGTCGCTTGAACTGTAGCATGACGACTGAACTTAATTTGTATGCACGAGTATTGTTTTTTTGTATGGTTGCACGTTTGTGCACTGGGTGAGATATACGACTGATCTCTGTGATATTAGAAATATGTGTGTAATAATAAATCATTTTTATTGAAATACTTTGTTTTATTTTGTATGTTGTTTATCTTATTACATTAAACGAGTAATTCTTGTATATTTATATAATACTAGCGGCTCACCCTTGTTTCACTAGGGTTCGTTTCTAGAAAAACAAAAACAAATCTATCCCACGGGAACCGTACATTTTGCCAGGATAAAAAGTTGCCTATGTGTTATTCTGATGTATGAGCTATATTATTGTAAAATTTCATTTAAATCTATTCAGTAGTTTTTGCGTGAAAGAGTAACAAACATCCATACATCTATACATCCAGACATCCTCACATTTCACATTTATAATATTAGTAATAATATCTTCTGATACATAAGATATTCATACTAATATTATATCTCGTAATCGGCTCTATTGATTTGAATCAAATCTTGTATTTAGATAAAGCTTTGATTTTTAAGTTTATATAAAGGTATATTATCTCAAAAAACGCAATTTTTATATTTTTTTTTCGAAAAACGCTCAGGAAAGCTTGTCGCTCATGTACTATTAGAAAATCGTTCAGTATTTTTTGAAAAAGAAAAATTGTCATCACGTAGTAGAGTTAAATAGGCTTAAATTCAAGTAAGTAATAGTATATATATATATATATATATATATATATATATATATATATATATATATATACATATATACATATATTACTGCTGGTTTGTCCACAGATCATATATAGAGTATTTGACCTACCAGGGTTCAATAGGTAATAATATGCCAAGAAAAGTATTTGATTCAGAACACAACAAAAACTATTCAATATATTCATATATTAAATAATTTTTGTGAAATCACAATTTGTAATAGATATGAAGTAAATACTGGCAGAAAATTTTCTAAATAGTGTTCTTTCTGTAAACTATACTAATATTATAAGGAGGAAAGATTTTTTTGTTTGTTTGTTTGTTTTATCGAATAAGCTCCGAAACTAATGGGCCGATTTAGATGAAATTTGGTAAAGAGATAGTTTAAGACCCTGGGAAGGACATAGTATAGTTTTTATTCCTGAAATCATTCCTTAACGGGTTGAAAATGGGGATAAACGTTTGTGTGGGGAATCAACTTAGGGACGAATCCGAGCGAAGCGATGAGTCGCTAGCTTGTAATAAAAAACCTCAGTTAGGTATATTAATATAAATATATTTTTATACTATGAGAATATCACATAAATACGGAATATAGACGAAATAATATATGTTATTATATATTAGTTTGGGTTATTTATTTTAACCATGTCTATTGGCTTTTCTCTTATGGTGAATAAAATGAACATGATCTTCATCATCTTCGAGCAACGTCTTCTCTATCCAATCCATATAGGCTTCCACCTAAAAAAAAATAAAAAGAAAAATTTAAATTTATCCATTTAAGTAATATAAATAAACCACGTCGCAAAGGGATAAAAATGAGTCAAATATGACTTTTTGGCTACAAGTTATTCTGGTGCAAAAGTTTGGTTTATGGACCAAATATTGATATAGGTTGCCTCAGCCAACCCAATATACGCAAGAATATATGAAATACAATATTAAATGGCAAGCGTAAAAAGCTTGCTCTATAGTAGAAGTGACGTGTTGTAATTTCTGATTCCTAGAACCCTTGCTTGTAATATTATTTATAATATTATTTGCATTATTTACCTTAGTATACACATCTGGTAGTCCTCTGGCACACGGCACACCCCAGGAGACGACGCCGACCTGACGTCCTTCCCTCACCAGCGGACCTCCGGAGTCACCCTGGAAATAGAAAACATATATTTACTATTATATTAATCGACTGGGATTCGAACTCGGACGCCTGTGATTATCAATTTTGCACCTTGTCAGTTTGGCCACGATGCTTATGCCCGGGCGTGTGAAATTAGCGACCATATTTTGCGTAGAGAAATGCGAAAGAAAACCGCATGATAACTCGAAAACCCGCGTTTTCTCAGATATAAGACTAATCTAGATAGATTTTTCGCCCCCTAAAACCCCCACACACCACATTGCAGCGAAATCGTTAACGCCGTTTCCGAGATCACCAGTATAAATAAATAAACAAGAATTGCTCGTTTGAAGGTTTTATATACGTACGTCTAAATAAGTAATTCCGT
The DNA here is from genome assembly GCA_033884665.1 of Argynnis bischoffii washingtonia. Lineage (NCBI taxonomy): Eukaryota > Metazoa > Arthropoda > Insecta > Lepidoptera > Nymphalidae > Argynnis > Argynnis bischoffii. The sequence continues at coordinate 1,074,576 of CM066629.1, read as the reverse complement.
CCGTTAAAGTCACTTTAAATAGCTGATGAATGTAAAATGAAGGTATAAAAATTATTGTTGCAACGTATATGTAATATCGGTCCTATGTGTAAAGTCGGTCTACTATTATAAATGTGAAAGTTTGTATGTATTTATGTTTGTTACTCCTGTACGCTAAAATGGCTCGACGATTTTGTATGAAGTTTAGTACCCATATAAGCTATGGTCTGGAATATAATAGGCTATCAAGGGATGTTAGGCATCTAAGGACGCACCTGTGTCGCTTCTCTAGTTAAGGGTAAGTCTTCAGTACATATTGACGACACGTTTGGCTCAGTCTACTTGCTCTGCCAGTGTTTGTACTCCAGTCATGGATGTTTATATTTATAATAGGTATGTATTTAAAGTTATATATGTGTAGTGTATCAACTATCTGGTATCCATAACACAAGCCTCGTAGCTTACCATGGAACTAGATGGTGCTGTGTGTTAATGTCCCAACATATTTATTATTTACTAGCGACTCACCCTCGCTTCGCTCGGGTTTGTCCCTCGGTACGTTTTCATTTCTATAAGCGGAACCCTAATTCTTTTTCTAAAATTAAAGTAGCCTAAGTTACTTCTTATAACATCAGCTATTTACCAGTGAAAGTCCGGTGAAAATCAGTCCAACCGTTTCGGAGATTAGCCGAAACAAAAAGACAGACAAAAAATTTAAAAATTGTTTTTTTCTTATACATATGTACCGTATATACTTACTTCAATTTTATTTATCTGTTTAGATTTATTATTATTATTATTACAAAATTACTATTATGTAAGTAAAAAGTTGTAAGGAGTTAATACAAACGTAATTAAATTGCATTTGTAAAAATTTAGGCTATTTATTACTTACGTGGCAAGCCCCTTCCCCAGCTTTTGTCAAAGCGCAGATCTGTGATTCAAACACCGCGTTGACACTTTTGTGAGCTTCTTTACAATCTTCAAAACTGACCGCCTTCAGTTCTAGTTGCATCAGGTCATTCGGTAGGTGTCCTGGATACTATTAATAAAAAAGATTATTTAGTACTTCCTTCTGTTCATTGTTTTGCTATGTATCTAGATTAGTTTAATTTCATAATTCGTTGATTTTTTTATCGTAGGCATTATGTTTAAAAAACGATTAAGATTCATTTTGGGTAATTGTAAAGTATAAAAATCTTCAAAATGGATCAAATGAACACAAATATGAAGGTCTAATAGCCCATAGCAATGAAAGAGTTCCATTATTCATCATCTGGCTCCATCATCAGCTCGATGGTTTCAAATTAATTGTTATTAGAACTACGTTACGTTAAATTCTCTAGCCAAACGAGACTGTAGTAGAATATCTTCTACCTACTAATCGATAGTAGGTATATGCATAGAATTTTAATACCATTCGTTAACGCCTGCCAAGATTTCACAAGCAAAATTCTTCCCTAATACATATGCCAATTTTTTTGAATCAAGTCATATGTTTTTCAAACTCAAAAAACGTAGTGTAGACAACGGTCATATATTTTAACTTACCCAGGATTAAATTAAGTTAGTTAACTTGAGCACTTACAGAAGTGGTACCCCATCCAGTTAACAGCAAATCCTCTCCTTTCTCTACCGGTTCATCATTTAATTCAATAGCATCCACATCTTCTCCAAATTGTACTTCTTCCTCCGTGAATATTATGGCTATATCGTTTTTGATGATGTCGGAATCATATTCTTCATGTTGAACGATTTTTCGAATTGCATATGTAGAGCCGCCCGTGCGTAGTTGGTTGGTGCCAACGACTGCCTTGAAATATTGGGGCCTTAATCTGTAATTTCAAAAATAATATTAGGCCTCAAAATAAATAGATAATAATAATAATGTTATTATTTTTAATATATGCAAAGTATGACATTATTACTAAACGCGACTATTCGTAAGTGGCAATATACCTTATTACCGACGCGACGTTTCGACTGGACTGGGCTGCACCAGCCGTCGTCATGAGCAGACAGACTGTCTTATATAATTATAAACGCGAAAATTTAAAAAGTTAAATGTGCAAATATTTCTTTATTTATATATGAATACCAGTGTGCACTGTGCGTGTGTTTGTAATTCTTTGCAATGAAAAAAAGTTTTATTTATAATCATTTAGTCAATACAGGAATATGTTTTCCAAAGGTTTTTTAAAATTTTCAAAATTAAACTAGTTATAAACACATGTGTTAGTAATTTCATAGTTATCCATTATTTATATAGTTAGATCAAGTCGCATATTACTTACTAAATAATGAAAGAACTAACCTGTCAGTACAATGTGCTGCAGTCAGAATGACGCTAGGCGCGATCAGTGACGCCCCACAGAAATGTCTAACACCCCAAATTCTTAAAGAAACCTGGTACGGTGCAGACCCATTGGGTGCTTTAGTACCCCCTACTATACGTTCCCAATCTTCTCTGGCTTCGTTTGATAAATAGAGTTCAGATTTAACTGTAACATAAGTTAGTTAGTTAAACATTAGTCAAAAATAATAGAACTAACCACCATTTTTTACCCCTATAGGGGTTGAAATTCAAAAATAATTCAGTAATACTTTCTTAGATTTACGCGAATATATGACATTTTAAATAAAACGATGTTTTCGGATTTTTTACATGGATTTATTTTGATTTTTGGTTCTCGACGTTTCGAATGGTTTACAGCAATCATGGTCACGGAAGTCTGTCCCGAAACTTCGGAAACCAATAATCAAAATAAGCCCGCGAAAATATTCAAAAAAATAGTTTTTATTTAAAATCATTCAGTCATTATAGGAATATGTTGTGAGCTTTTTAGATATTCGAAATTAAACTAGTTATAATTATTACAAAATTGAGAATAGCAAGTAATTATCCTTTGGCTAATTCATACTATTATTAAAGTAAAATTCTAAATATGTTAGCTTAAACTCTACAATAAATATGAGTGTTTGTATGTTTGTCCTCTTTACGTTCCTAAGCCATTGATCCGATTGGGATGAAACTCTGGTGGGTTATGACAAAGGTTTCTGGCGCAAAAAAATATTTTTGGACGTTTGTCTTTTATGAGGGCCTAAAACATTCAAGCTTAGGGAAATAACCGTGCGGAATGAAGGTAAGTCGCTAGTTTTATATAATACTAGCGGCTCACCCTCGCTTCGCTCAGGTTCGCCTCTAGACAAACAAAAACAAATCTATCCCACGAGAATCGTATATTTTTTCGGGATTAAAAGTAGCCTATTTGTTATTCTGATGTATGAACTATATTATTGTAAAGCAACATTAAAATCCAATCAATAGCTTTTGTGTACTAAGCTATATAAGTAACTATAGTTTTTTAACTATCCCACGGGAACTCTTTAATTTTCCGGGATAAAAAGTATCTAAAATGTTGACCGGGAATATAAGGTAACACTTTGCAAACTTAATTTAAATCGGTCTAACAGTTTCAGAGATTAGCCCGTACAAACAGACAATGAGACAAACAAACAGATAAACAAATGAAAAATTCTGGATTTGTTCTATTTCTCTCATTACATCCTCCTAACTCGGTTTTTAGCATTTTTTTTTCTATGTACAACAGTCGACCTCTACAGTTTTATTATATGTATAGATATATATTATGTATAGATAAATAAAGGACATAATATATAGTTTAGTAAAAATCTCAGACAATCACATAACCACAAATAAGTATATTCGAATCATAAATATCAATTCGAACATATGTATATTTGAACTTGTAACCTCTGTATGGATAATTGTATTAACTGTGTCAAAGAGCCATTTATTCCATACTATTCAAATTTGGTATTTTAAATTGATTTTTAGTTCCCGATCATTCAAGTGCTTTCAATGCAATCCAAACCTACAGCAAACGTAGGACATACTAGTATCTGTAATATATTAAAAAAAAATTGTTATCAACATAATCGTTTTTTTTAAGTATTACATCATAGTGTATAGTGTCCGACCGAAAGTTCGGTTTCGGTTTCGGTTTCGGTCGAGTTTCGGCAAAAAAACGGGTTTCGGTTTAGTTTCGGTTTCGGCGGCAAACCTGCCGAAACTACGACCGAAACCGAAACTGCGTTCGGGAGTTCTCGCGCTGTGATCGGTCATGTTCGACGCGTTGAATTCAATCCAAGCGATGAAGACATTTTGCCGCGTCTACGTGCTTAATCATATCGTGACTGGCTTGTGTTTGCAGTTAGTTTTGTTTGTTGTGAGTTTTGATGTGATTTATTTTGAATTCAGTAAGTTTTATCACATGATATAGCATAAAAGTAGGTAGTAAACATCAAAAAATAATTCAATATAACAAATTAATACATAGATTATAGTAGAATCAAATTTAACCTATCTAAAAGAAATTTTGGTTAATTTAACTCTCTCGCTAATGCTATACCTAAAGAAACATTAGTGTACTTGGTACTTACTATAGTGTGTATATTAGTGGTGATAATATTGTGGATTCAGAGTTTCAAAGTTCATTTTAATACTTATTTTATTTTATTACCAAGGTATCCAAGTGGCAAGTACAGTTAGATACTTACCTACGTACCTAATAATAAACAACTTAAATAAGTAATTTTATGTTTAATATAATACTTTCTTAGATTTACGCGAATATTTGACATTTTAAATAAAACTATCTTTTCGGATTATTTCGCGGATTTATTTTGATTTTTGGTTCCCGACATTTCAAATGCTTTACAGTAATCATGGTTACGGGAGAGACTAAGATTTTAGACATATTAAAGGCGTTATACTTCTGAGAAAATGGCTGGGTACTACCATCATCATGGGATCCTGTAATAAACATAATAAAATCTAACAACAAAACCAAATAACAATACCATAACAGACCATCAGATATAGTTAATTCATACTGTGTGGATCACAATTAGAGTAATTCAAATTAATATATATTTTTTATCTGGAAAGATAGTAATAGTGTTACTTAATATTTTAACTTTAAATAATAGCAATCTACATTAATAATTTAATTTTAAATTACATATAAAACAATAGTATTTTTTTTAAATTACAAACACTAATATTGCTTAAATAAATAATTAATATTTTTAATTTTTTTAATTTTCTTTGTGGTTATACATATTGTAGTAATTACTACACTAAATAATATCATGAACTAATAAAGTTAAAAAAATATTGTAATATTTATAATAATAACATCTAAAATTAAATTAATAATATTACTGTATTTAATTATAATACTTATTAAAAAAAAATGCCTAGAATTAAAATCAACAAATATTGTAAGGTACTCTGGTGCCATTTTTGAATTTTTGAAATCATTTTTTGTAAAATTGTGGGTCACTTGTGTGCAATATTACTTGTGGGTAATATTGCACTGTCTGTAACAAGTATATAACGCCTTTGAGATGTCTAAAACCTTAGTCTCTCCCGTGACCATGATTGCTGTAAAGGATTCGAAACGTCGGGAACCAAAAATCAAAATAAATCCGCGAAATAATCCTACCTACTCAAAAAAACCAAGTGAGATTTTAAGTGTTTTTCAAGTGCAATATTATTGTCTTAAATGAGAGGTTGAGTTGATTATCAATAAGCGAAAGTATCCAAGACTGCATAGCTATGTCATTTAAATTTTAAAGGTAAAAAAATAAAGACCGACTGATTATAATAACGTTTTCTCTATTTTTACCTCAAAACATGATCCTTGTAAGGAAGTTTCGGTTTCGGTTTCGGTTTCGGCCGAAACTAAGAACGTTGCCGAAATTCGGTTTCGGTTTCGGTTTCGGCCGTAAAAACCAGTTTCGGTCGGACACTAATAGTGTAATGTGCCAATAAAAAAGAGCCAAAAATATACTAATACATGGTAATTATATATTAATCAATAGTGTTAAGTTTGTTTAAAATCATTTGTAAAGTGTGAGCTGACTGGACAATATGTATGTTACCAAATAATATAAAATATATAGAAACAAAAACTTTGTCAGAAGTGGGATTCGAACCCACGCCCACAGAAGTGGACTGCGACCTGAACGCAGCGCCTTAGACCGCTCGGCCATCCTGACGCACTACATTACTGCGAAATTACAAATATCTTTCTAGTACTCATATCAATTACGTAATAAAATTATTATAGAACATTGTCATAGTAAATCGAATCGTAATTAGTAGGGAATGTTAAGATTTCTTCAAATAGAGTTAGTATGATATATTATAACTATTAATAGTATCTTAAATTTAAATCAAGAGTTTAATACTTATGTACTTTGACGACACGTTTGGATCCGTTTGTAGTGTCCCTACTTGCTGTGCCAGTGGTCGCGAGTTCGAGTCAGGCATTTTGAGTTCGAGGAGGGATTCGTTTGTGCAATGAGCGCGAATGCTTACTCCATTCATGGGTGTTTATATTTATAATATGTATGTATTTAAAGTCAACTATCTGGTATCCATAACACAAGCCTCGTAGCTTACCATGGAACTAGATGGTGCTGTGTGTTAATGTCCCGACATATTTATATATTTACATAAAGTCAAACAATAATGATTTATAATATATAATATATAAAGAATACAAATATTACTAGTATATTAATTACAACAATAACTATTATTAATAATTCTATTATTAATAATAGTTATTATTGTTATTCGCTGTATCGAATTATTACTATTATAATTCGGTATAACAAAATCGAGGACAGTAGCATTAATAGCAAAACACGCTACTATTTTTAACTTAATTATATTCTTTTTAGCGGGTTCCGTGTATACTATTTTTTTTAATCTGAGACTGATTCTAAGAATCTTTTCAATAATGGAAAGCTACTTTGCCACTTAAGGTGTAGTCTATTATATTATACTAGCAGCCTTCGCTTCGCTCGGCTTTGCCTCTAGGAAAACAAAAACAAACCTATCCCACGGGAACCGTACATTTTTTCGTGATAAAAAGTAGTAGTAGTAGTAGTAGTAGTAGCCTATATGTTATTCCAGACTATAATCTATCTCTGTGCCAAATTTTATCCAGATCCGTTCAGCCATTCTGGCGTGAAAGAGTAACAAACATCTATACTCACAAACTTTCACATTTATTAATATTAGTATAGATTTTTTTTAAATTATATAATGTACGTACAAAAAATACTTTTGGAAAAAAAAATGCTAAATATAGAAGTAAAACACTGATATCCAATGAGCATATACAGTATCTCGTAAAGTTTTTATTAGAAAGAACTGAGCAGACAACCATATAAATTTTATTATTACTTTATCATACCATCATACATGTAATAAATTTGTTACTGATCGCTGTCTGAACATGGAAGATATTTGACCCAAAACAATGACTTTTAGATTTTTTGTCGGTTTGTCAGTTTGTCTGCGCGTTTGTACGCGATAATCGCAGAAACGACTTAACCAATTTGGGTGCGGTTTTCTCTAATATATTGGTTCATAAATAAAAAAGTTATGTCAATTTCAAGAATCACCAGGAACGACCCCGAGCGAAGCTAGAGTGAGTAGCATATATATTTCAAATTCAAGTAAAAAAAAAACATATACTTTACCAAAATAACCGTAAACGCCTAAAACTAGCGCACACACTAATATTCTTAACATTTTTATCACTGCACTATACCATTATAAAATACAGCTCTTATATACTCGCTTTGTAGTAGAACAATTTAAATCTATGTAAATTTGTAAAGGATTGCAGATAGCAAATCGATCTAAATACCTTTAGATATCACCCCTATTGTATCTATTGTAGTTCATGTACTTTGTACTGTAAACCCTCCTCCCCTCACTTCGATACATGTATGTATATAAGTATGTATATGTACTACAGTAAACATTTCTCGTAAACTCAGTTACATAGAGTAATTCTTTATATGGATAATGTATAACCATGCTCCCATAATAAAATTCTAACTGAATCAAATCTGTATATTAAATCATTTTTGGAAAATCTTATTAAAATAGACATTATTATCGATACAGAGGCCGAATCTGTATGTATTGTATTCAGACCTTTTCAACGTCCCACTGCTGGGCACGGGTCTCCCTTCAAGACGAGGGGGATCAGGCCATAGTCCACCACGCTGGCCAAGTGCGGATTGGCGGACTTCACATGTCTTTCGAAAACTTGCTAGGTTCTCTCAGACATGCAGTTTTTCTCACGATGTTTTCCTTCACCGTAAGGCAAGTGCTAATCATGTTATAAATGATTCGCACATGAAAATATCAGAGTTGCGAGACCCGGGATTTGAACCCGCTTCACTCGGTTTCCCAAGCGAGCGCGTTACCACTGGGCTACCACTGCCTGAGGCCGAATCTTTTATTAGTTATTAGTATTTTTGTCTGTCTCGTCGTTTGTTAAAAAGCGCAGTGTAACGAAAGACATAACCTTTAATTCTTGCAAAGCTTGTAGGAGATAACAAATTGTGAAAGCTAGGTTTCGTGCCAAACACTACAATTAAATTATATAGGTATTTTTTTTTATTTGACTTCTGAAGGGGGCAAAACTAGTAGAAATCTCAAAGTGGACAAATTTTCAGAGCATAGCTTAGCATAGTAATCTATACTAATATTATAAAGCTGAAGAGTTTATTTGTTTGTTTGGTTGAACGCGCTAATCTCAGAAACTACTAATCCGATTTGAAAAATTCTTTTTGCATTAGATAGCCCGTTAACTGAGGAAGGCTATAGGCTATATATCATCCCGGAAAAATGTACGTTTCCCGTGGGATAAATTTGTTTTTGTCTAGGGACGAACCCGAAGCGAAGCGACGGTGAGTCGCTAGTATAATATATGCAGATATGTTATCCCGTTGTATTCCTGACACAAATGCAAATACACGGCGATCATTATGGTGACATTGTCTCAGTACGGATGTCGGCAATTTGACGCGTTCTTCAATGCTCTATGCAGATTGCTTGAGCTGTTAAATTTGTACGTAGAGTCACTAAGGTACACCTAAAGTAAAGCGAGTAGTTTTCTATAGATATTTCCATGCTATGACAAATTATCCTATTGTTATAAATACAAATGTTTGTGTGTATATTTGTAACGTCATTTTTCCTTCCTTCATACTAAACCGGCTGAAGGGATTTGGATGAAATTTGATACACTTTTTGAATCCAATTTTTAAGTCTCTAATTTGACTCGATTTAACGAGTCCCATACGTTGCAAATCAAAGATATAAATAAATAAATATGCTGGGACATTAACACACAGCACCATCTAGTTCCATGGTAAGCTACAAAGCCTGTGTTATGGATACCAGATAGTTGATATACTACACATATATAACTTTAAATACATACATATTATAAATATAAACACCCATGACTGGATTACAAACATTCATGCTCATCACAAATGAATGCCCCCAGCGGGACTCGAACCCGCGACCACTGGCGCAGAAAGTAGGGTCACTACAAACTGAGCCAAACGTGCCGTCAATATGTATGTATTGTTTAGTTTTTTTAAACTATATCAAAAATGGCACATTCATATGTTTGACATATAAAAAAAAATAGTATTTTTATTGATAATATGGATTAAATGCCGCATCCATTTCATAATCCATGCAGGTCTATGGCGCCAAGGCAACTATTCAGATGGGTGCACGTGAAATATCGTGCATTCGTTAATGATAGTACATATAAACTACAGCGTTTATTTCTGATTCCGCTTCTAAATGTAATACCTAGCAATTTGTTGACAGACGGACAGGCTCAGCTCTTAAATATCTTGTATTACTGTACGTATTTAAGCCATATTTGATGTTATAAATGTGGAGCTTTCACATCACTGCGTGTTTGTTTGTTACGTTTTCATGCTTAAACCTGAACCTAAACCCAAAGATTTCGATGAAATTTGGCAAGAACATAGATTAAATAAGTATTCTATATGTTGAACCCTATAACCAGTTATCATCAGACCAAATTTCATCAAAATCTGTCCAGTGGTTTTCTCGTGATGCGTAGCCAAACAGACTGACAAAAATTCTAAAAACATATGGTTTCGGCCTCTACATCGATAACACTATTCTGTTTCGATATGATTTTCCAAAAAATATTTTATGTACAGATTCCACTCAGTAAGAATTTTATGATAATGTATAGACACAGATCATATAATACTATACGTATAGATAAGCAATTAAATACTAATTTGTAGGGATTCTGAAAAGTATGAACAAACAAACACTATCACTAAATATTTTGTATATAAACTTTTCATTTATAAAACAAAAGGGTATAACAATGAAAAAGCAATAGTAATTTCCTGTGACGTGCTGGAATGTTGCCGATATAGGTTAGTGAAGTGACAACCTGAATGAAACTTTGAAAGTATTATACCTATATGTACTGGATTTAGATAGAAATGAATAGTGTTGTTTATTATTTATATTTAATTATTTTCTTTTATACCCAAAACTTTTATTGATTTCTCCGCCTTACATCTATATCTATGTACATCTATACATATAATAAAATAGTAACTGAGTCGAATCTGTACATTAAATATTTTTTGGAAAATCTTATTAAAATAGTTATTATTATCGATACAGAGGCCGAATCCATAGTTTATAGAATTTTGTTTGTCTGTCTGTCTGTGACCGCATCACGAGAAAACCACTGGACAGATTTTGATGAAATTTAGTATGATGATAGCTGGGAATCCCGGTCGACATATAGAATACTTTTTACTACGGGAAAATATCTCATCTCTGAGAAATCTATACTAGACGTTAAAACGTAACTAGGGACGAACCCGAGCGAAGCGAGGGTGAGTTGCTAGTATATTAATAAAAATGAGTAATCAAATTGTACTGTTTAACGTTTGATAAACATGTATACTAGTCTAAATTCATCCTTATGAAGAATTCTCGTGAAGAGCTTCGTGTCGACTCCAACTTTTATATCAACTCTACGAAATTATCGATAGTGTATAGTGGTAGCCAATTAAGGACTAACAAGACATTAACATCTTATTAATATTTTTGGTACAAATGGCACTTAGAGTTGGAACTGAAAATACATATTTCAATTTAAGGTTTAGTTAATTTATAAAAAATTCTATCTTTTATAAAAGATCACATATTTTGTCATAAACCCTAAACATCTATTTATCTATTAATCGTACAAACAAGGTGACTTCACACTGTCTCTATTTTGTTGTAATTATGGAGTAATGTACATAATCAGACAATGCAAACAAACGTCTCAGTCAGAATTTGAAGAACTTTGCTTAGTGCTTATGTTACTATAATTTACTATAACTACAATTTATATATTTTGAACTATCACCATTGATATATAAAAATATAATAAATGCAGTTCGTGCATCTATATTTTTATAAGTGTGTGCTGTATAAGTGAGGTTAAGTAAAATCAAAGAATAAATAACTTTTAGTGTAAGAATAAAGCGATTAACGTGAAAATTAATGTAAGTGTGAAAAAAGCGTGGGATGCTTTGTACAATATTATTATACTAACTCTACTTTTAACGTGTAGAGAGACGCGGGAACACCGGTGGTTCAGTTAACAATTAATTTCTTAGAAATTATCCTGGAGTGGTTAAAAACCGTACCAATGGAATATTTATTACAACTGATATCGAGCATCCTGCGCTTTTTTACAATAAATAATATAATAATAATATATATAATAATATAATAATAAAATATATAATATAATAATAAAATTAATTTTCTCTAAGTTTTTTTTAAATTACTATCCTCCTCGGTCTTTGTTAAATGTGCAGAGTTTCAGTTTAATATGAAATCTTGAAGTGGGTGAAAACCGCGTTCATAGATTCCGTTATATAGATAAATAGATAGATACAGGTGAAGCTAATAAAAGTATGTTAAAAACACAAAAATCGCAAGTTCTGATTGTGTCGACACAAATTCGAACTTACGATTTCAAATTGTGAGCTCTTTTTTAGGACACTTTTAAGACGTTAATTGTGTATTACCTAATACTATATTTTGTGTATCGATGAGTAATATTGCAAATGCTAAAATTTGTTAGTGTGTTTATAGGTTATGTCATAGGTTAGGCCATAGACAGTTTTTTTTAATTATCTACCCATAAACGGAGAGAGAGGCAGTGGTAGCCCAGTGGTAACGCGCTCGCTTGGGAAATCGAGTGAAGCGGGTTCAAATCCTGGGTCTCGCACCTCTGATATTTTCATGTGCGAATAATTTTCTAACTTGATTACCACTCGCCTTACGGTGAAGGAAAACATCGTGAGGAAACCTGCATGTCTGAGAGAACCTAGCAAGTTTTCGAAAGACATGTGAAGTCCGCCAATCCCCACTTGTCCAGCGTGGTGGACTATGGCCCGATCCCCCTCGTCTTGCCCAGCTGTGGGACGTTAAAAAGGGCTGAATACAAAAACGGAGATGGGTGAAAACTAGTGATATATCATATTATCTGATGGTTAGTTGTACGCACAGACATGATAATGTAAACGCAGTCAGTTGAAACAGTTAGCAAGTAATAAACAAGATGATATTATGATGTATCAACACGGTATACTTGAGATAACAATTGCAGCTTCCTTTGACGCGGCGCACCACCGATATAGGTTAGTGAAGTGAGTTTGATTGGATGAAAAATGATTGTGAACTGCATGTTATCTAATAGGTACACTGAACTTGCGTGAAATCCTAACGGTTATTTCAGCCGTTACGATTTCACGCAATTTCTTTTATTCACATTATTTTATAGTCGACGACACGTTTGGCTCAGATTGTAGTGACCCTACTTGCTGTGCCAGCGGTCGCGGGTTCGAGTCCCGCTGGTGGCATTCATTTTTGTGTTGAGCAAAAATGTTTGTACTCCTGTCATGGGTGTTTATATTTATAAAATGTATGTATTTAAAGTTATATATGTGTAATGTATCAACTATCTGGTATCCGTAACACAGGCCTCGTAGCTTACCATGGAATCAGATGGTGCTATGTGTTAATGTCCTGACATATTTATTTACTTATTTATAGCCAGAGACAAAAGTGCACAATAAAATAATTCGTAGTGAGATAATGGAATTAGAATTGAACCTTTTTTTAATTGTCGTATCGATTAAAAACCTTATTAAGTATATGAAAAACGAAATACATACTAATTTTATAAATGTGAAAGTTTGTGAGGATGGATGGATGTTTGTTACTCTTTCACGCCAGAATGGCTGAACGGATCTGGTTAAGGCATAATATTATTATATAAGATATTATAGTTTGGAATAGCATATATGTTACTTTTTATCCTGAAAAAATGTACGATTCCCGTGGGATAGATGTGTTTTCGTCTAAGGACGAACTCGAAGCGAAGCGAGGGTGAGTCGCTAGTTACAAATAATTTGATGTCATCGAGCTGACCAGATGATGGAACCACTATCCACAGTGGAACTTTTTCTATAGCTAATAGTACAATTTTCGGATTCAAGTTCATTTATTTATTTTTTACGAATCCGTCAATTAATTAGTTAAAATTAAAAAAAACGTGTTTTGTAGTATTTTAAAAGTCTAATTATTTGTATTAATTATATAATGAAACAGTCTATGTATTTGAAGAATAATATTTCTTACATACTCACAATGTATACATACTACATTTAGCTCACTCAATAACTAAATTTAGCCCGACCCGGGACTCGAACCCAAGACCTCTGAATTTGCAGCCGTACAGAGTCTAAAATACCGAGGTAGTTACATACTCGTAACTCACATACATACATATATGTATGTATATTGTATACACTTCCTTCAATATCTCGTGCCGCTTGTGTTTCACAGAAAGCACCCGCTGTTGTAAATAAGGCAGATTACAAACGATTCAATAAATATTTTTAGAATATATTTAATAGTTATTTGTTCTAATCAAATTGTTATTATAAAAACACAAATTATATGGAAATTGCTATGTATACATATTTTCTATGTTATCTAAGGGCAAATATAAATACGATTCAAAAAAAGGATGAACTTTTTTTTGAATCGATATTTATTTTTGTCTATTGATTTTTAATTTATCTAGACATGAAATAGGACATAAAATTCAGCAAAATATAAGTTTACGCTACGTTTAAGGTACACAAGGTACCTTAGAGAACATTTTGGTTATAATATATTATAAACACAAAAGAACAATACTAAATACTTTATTAGATAAATCTAACAATTAATTATTTATAAATAAAAGCTTGTATTAATTTCTGGTGTAAGAATACAATTCTGCAAAAACTGTCCAGTGATGCACCGAAGCGTCCGCGCCACCTCCGGCAAAAGTAAAGTCAGTTTGACAAAGGCACTTGACAGCTTGATGTTATCACAGATTATCAAATTTCAAAATAGTGAATTTGTCCTTAAATATTATATTGTGAAATTGTTCTTTAGTTAGAACAAAACCTTATTCTATAACTTTCTAAGTGTATTTAGTACTGACATCTAGCTATTTATGCATAAGAGCATGATACTTAACAATGTCGTTTTAATTTATATCGATGCCGTGACAATATAGTTGTTCGATACTTATCTAGAAAATATATATATACTAGTACATTTGATAAGAGTAGGTTTTATTTAAATATTGTTTTATAATGCAGTATTCATATGGTCTTTGTATTATCTATATACAATTATAGTTGAGTCATAAAAATATGATGAACAGTGAATAATTGTTTTAAATTATTATTTTTAATAATAAGTTAAAAGCCTAAAAGATATTTTTTTTTACATTTAAGAATATTTTTAGGCTTTTAACTAAAGTTTTTCATAGATAAAAAGTTATAAAGGATAAGAAAAAAAAAATGACATTAATTTCAAGTCAAATTCTTATAAAATTATTGAATATAACTCCTTATTATTATGTTATCGGTCATCTTAAACTGGTGATAGTTAAATACAGTTTCCGTATTGTAATAATGTTGTATAACTGAATTGTGACTTACTATTTCGGTTTTGAATTGTGAAATATTATGTACTGATCTGTACTGTATATGTGCTAAAGATATTTTTTAAACAGTTCTTGATAGTTTTCATAACCACCATGGATAACTTAGTTTGATCATAGAAATTTCTCAAATGAGAAGAATCAGGCCTAGGTACTTGGTAGAATAAGTATCTATAACCTTCATCGTTTGCGTCAAAATCAGTAATTAAGTTTGTAACCGAAGTTATTTGCAGTTAAAATTATAAATTAATATTTTTTATGAACTTCAGCAAAAAAATAAATCTAAGGAATGAGCTGCAAAATGTTTTTAAGTATGATCAGATTATTCGAATTACATTTAACTTTTACTACTAGATAATTTTACATTGCAGTAGACTAGGGCCTAGGCAGGTAATTAAGATTAAATATCTCAATAATGGACCTCAGTCACGAAAACGTGAGTCGTGTATATCAAAATAAAAACACATCGAATTTCTTCCTTATCTACCGATGCTGATATAGATATAGTAAGTCAGGGAGCCTATAGTTTAATAAAGACAATATTAATTATATATGCAAGATTATTTAAAATGAAATGAAACATGTCTTACGAAAATAAATACATTTAAGCACAATCGTATATAAAGCAAACAAAAAATTAATTTCGAGGTTATTTTGCTATCTGTGAAGAGTTCAAGTAAAAATATGAACATAAGTATTTCATTTCCCTAATAATAATTTAATTTAATGTAATCTTCCAAATTATTAATTATTGGCAAAATATATTAAAAAAAAGTTTGCGATAAGCCTTATCTATGGATATCTTCAAACAAGAGAGAATAAACAAATTCGTCGAATAGCTTAATTGTTGTACGGTACAGATGTGGCGCGTCGTGCTCTTGCTGGCTTTGAGCGGTGAGCTCTAATTACTTTTGCACATTATTAGTAAAAACTATTTGTTTATATGTTAACAACAACTTATTTCATACTGTCTTTCTCAAGTGTTCTAATAATTAAAAATTAGTTAAGTTAGTTTTAAGGCAGTGGTAGCCCAGTGGTAACGCGCTCGCTTGGGAAACCAAGTGAAGCGGGTTCAAATCCCGGGTCTCGCACCTCTGATATTTTCATGTGCGAATCATTCTCTAACTTGATTACCACTTGCCTTACGGTGAAGGAAAACATCGTGAGGAAACCTGCATGTCTGAGAGAACCTAGCAAGTTTTCGAAAGACATGTGAAGTCCGCCAATCCGCACTTGGCCAGCGTGGTGGACTATGGCCTGATTCCCCTCGTCTTGAAGGGAGGCCCGTGCCCAGCAGTGGGACGTCAAAAAGGGCTGAATACATACAAGTTACCTAAGTTTTTATATACGTATAAGGTAATGAGATATCATGTATAGGCTGTATATTAGAATTCCACAGTCGTTATTGACAACAATTTAAGTCTAAAATTTAAAATATATTACTGAATAAAGCTTATTACACCGTCACTGTATACTTTGTAGATGTCAAAAAGTAATATCTGGTTACGTATCACTTTTTTTTTATACCACGCCGGTGGCAATCAAGCATACGGCCCGCCTGATGGTAAGCGGTTACCGTAGCCTATGGACGCCTGCAACACCAAGGGCATCACATGCGCGTTGCCGACCCTTGATCACGTAGCATAAGTAGATTATATAATTATTGTATAGCAATATTGTTGATATTTTTTTAAAAGAGCAGCTGCTGAGTTTTTCGCCGACTCTTCTCAGCAGAACTGCCTTCCGAACGAGTGTAGTGGTAGCTTCCTCACGGACTTACATACTGACATTCAATTCAAATTTTAACAATGTAAAAAGTGACGATTCAAAAGTGTTTGTAAAAGTGTATTTGAATAAAGTATAGTTTAAAATTGTAAAAGTAATTGGAAGACGTGTCATTTATGCTAAGGCCTTAAGCAAAATAAGACAATATTGTTATATTTTATATGCATCTTCATAGGGATTTTATATGTAAAAATTATATTATGTAATTTTCACTATTTCAGACAATGTAACGTTCTACTGGGAAGCGGCAGTTACTAATTAGTTTGCACGTAATTAGTTCAGACTGTATTAGCTGACACATAATGTGACATGTTTAACAAGCAAACAAGTTACGTTACATATAGGCTTGTTAATATATGAGCATGCACAGTGAGATATTATATGTATATATGTATGTACATATAGAAATAGAATACCATCGCTGTGGAAAACTATATACATACATATATAGTATAATACATATATTTAGCAGTTACTGATACAATGAGTTTTTAAAAATCAATATTAATATATAATTTTATAAATGTGGAAGAGTATGAAAAAAGGTAGACCGAATAAAGTATTTATTTCTTGATTTTTTTATAGAACCACCCTATAGGAATCCTAAATATTCGTGAAGGGTTCCGCTGTGGGTTTTAGTGACTAGGAGTCACACAGTACCCTGCCCAATGATAACCGGTGGGATCCCCGTGAAGGATTTCCCCAATGAAAAAAAAATCTATCTATTGAAAATGAATAATAAACATTGGTTAGCAATCATTGTTGAAGATATCAAAGAATATAATACATACATATACAAATATAAAAAAAAATACTTTTTCAGTTTCACTTCTTTCACAATTGATGACCTCCTTTTTAGAAGTCGGTAAGGAAAAAAAATATAGAGTACAAAATATTTTGTTACTTGTATTTTTTATTTTTGTTAGGTTTTTTTTAATTCACATACATATTGTTGTTTTTGTAAATAGTCGTTTTTCCTTATTTTTTTTTTTTTGAACTGTTTCTCTTTTTGTATTAATTAATATATCTTTTAATCCCATTTTTATTTTGGAGTAGGTGTAATGGAAAAAGATTACCTTACTATTCTTTTGTTCGTTGGCCATTCTGGGGGGGATTCTGGGCCATTTTGGGTCGCAGGAGCCCACTGGATGCGGATGGCACAAGACCGGTTCTCGTGGAAATCTCTGGGGGAGGCCTATGTCCAGCAGTGGACGTCTTTGGGCTGAGCCGACGACGACGACGACGACTATTCTTTTAATCTTGTTGTGCTAACCTGTAAGTGGGATGCTCTGTTTGATACTTTTTTCAATATTGTGTTTTACGTTGTGTCAAATTGTATGCCGCTTTGGCTTGCCTAATAAATAAATAAAATAAATAAACACATTAATAAACACGCTCTCGGATTTGTAATTTCGATATTAATTGTAATCGATACATACAGTGGTCTTCACTGGAATTATCCTATCAAAACCTACATACGCACATATATTCAAAGACCAGACCATAATTTTAGTTTACAGATAATTACGTTTGCAGTACGCAATTGATAGCCTAAAGGAAATTTAGCTCTTACCCTTGCTATGTACATTCTAATAATAATGTGTGTATTGTAGATAATTTATATGGGTTTGAAATTAGATATTAACCGTATTCTGACTCATATTAATAGATTACTACGTCGGTGGTTAGTGAGAAGATTCAACGAAAAGAGTGTTAAAGCTATTATATTTTGGAATACGGTACAGTAATATGGAACCCTAGCTACAAAACTCATATTGAAAAACTAGAAAGAGTACAGAACAGATTTTTAAAATATACTTCAATATAAATTCTCTACCGTAAACCAAAACAAGCTAGTATTGCCCTTCTTACAGCGTCTTCGAATGGAAAGAGATCTATTATTTCTTTATCTATACAGATAAATAAAATTGATATATATGTTAATTGATTTATGTTTGTCTGTTTATTCGTTTCATCGTGCCCAAGTTTGACACAAGTGCTGAATTTTGTTTATTGTATAATGTATAACTAAAAATTTCTACATAATTATTAATAAAAATAATGGTGAAACTAAATTTAATAAGGAATTTGTTAGAGGGGTACCTCTAAAAACTTCTAAGCTTGGTTAACTCAGCTAACTTAACATAAGAGATTGTTATTTGAGACGTAGTCTCATCAGGAACAAAAAATAATTAGTTCAGTTACACGACTATAGATAGTATTTTAAAAATTAATAAACGAAATAGTCAAAGATCTCATTTTCAAAGTTTCTATATATATTCTGGGTGTAAAAATAGTCGAGGCGAAAGAAATTTTAAATATAAAATTTTCATAATTCTACTGTCTACATTTTATCAGTTTTTCACATTATTTCAAAATATTTAAAATCATTTAAATTTGTTTTATTAAATGCAACAAAAATTTTAAAATATTCTACATATTTTTTTTTTTATAATTTGTCTATAATAAAAATGGATCAATGATAATATATAGCCCAAATAGTTAAGGCTGTCAAATATCTTTGTATGGGATGGAACATCTGTACAAGTATAGGTATATTGTTTAATCTGTGGTAAAAGTGTCATTTGAGATAAGTTGGTGAAAAATGAAAATGGTCATCAGTCTAGCAGATTTAATAGACAAAGTTTGACCTAACCGTTCTACGTGCTATCATATGAGGCTAAGTCATTGTTAGAAGTGACTAGCGACTCACCCTCGCTTCGCTCGGGTTCGTCCCAAGGTTGCTTCCCCATACAAACTTTTACCCCTATTTTCACCACCTTAAGTTGCTATAAACCTCACGGAGCCCGAGACCTTTCCAATGAATGCAAAACCGTGGAAATCGGTTCGTGCGTTCTGGAGTTATAGCGTCAGGAAGGAAAACCCGACTTATTTTTATATTGTAGATTTAGATTTTAATATAAATAGTAATACTGTATTTACTCGTACTAGTGTAAGGTTACATTTTTATATATGAGCGTTTTAATGGAAAATAATATCTTTGTAATAATTTATGTATAAGGCATTTAGTTATGTGACCTTGGCCGATAGGAATGTATTTAAAAAAAGGACGCGGATATTCATTTGTTTTCCGCGCTTTTGCACAGATGTCGGTACCACCTTGTAGTGACTGGTCATGAATTGTTTGTACTATTGTAAATTATTATTATAAATTATGTTACTCAATATTTAAAAGAGCAACCGTTGAGTTTCTCGCCGGCTCTTCTCAGCCGAAATACTTTTCCAAGCCGGTGGTAGCTTCCACACTGATAGACATACTGACGTTTATAAAGGAATTGAGTAGATATTACAAAAGTATAAGAATATATGCAAGCAATATATCGAAGTTTTATTAGTGTCATCTTTAACAAGTAAATTAATTTTGTAAAAGAAGAATTTTGTCTCACAAGTTGAAGAAAGTAATATATGTATATTTAATTTTTTTTGTGCAGCAATATCCATATTGTGCCAATTTTTCGATTGCCACGATGATCCCAGCTTCGATCCAGAAGAAGGGACTCTCACAGACCTACAGTTTACGTGGCTGGGTGCATTACAATACATACACGGTATGAAAATATCGATATTTAACAATATTAATCAAATAATTGTTAAAAAGATAATTTACTTATAAGATATATAAAAATAGTAATATGATATATAGTAAAGAAAAAAAATTGACACGACGAAACGAGATCAGCCAACTGCGCGGGACACTTTGGACTTTACATCCAAATCCAACCATCCTAAAGGAATCCATTATACACATAATCTATACAGATAAATAAAATTGTAGTGTCTGTTTGTAATATCAAAATAATAGCTTTATACTAAATGCATATGGATTATTTACGGTACTTTTAAGAAAACACAATTTAAAAAAATGTTGTGTCTGTCTGTCTGTTTGTTCCGGCTAATCTCCAAAACGGCTTGACCAATTTTAACGGAACTTTCACTGGCAGATAGCTGATATTATAAGGAGTAACTTAGGCTACTTTTATTTTAGAAAAAGAATTTGCGTTTCGCTCAAAAAAATTAAAACGTACCTAGGGACGAACCCGAGCGAAGCAAGGGTAAATCGCTATATATTATATAATAATATATTTTTACATACAAACTTTCATATTAAGTTTAATAGACATTTATATTTGTTTATTTTTTATCTAGTGAAGAACGGTACACCGCACTACTTCAGGGTACCGCGAGTTGTGCTCATCAGTCGACAATTCGCCCTCTCTACTGCGATAGATGCCGCTCATATACCAGAGGGATATGCTTTGTTAGTATTATTTGTTTATTATACTTTTATCGTAGGTCCGGTTGTATAAAAATGTCCTTTTGACCGATTTCGGCGACGGCGGCCAATTTTACTGAGACTAGACAATTGCAGGAGAAATATAATGCAGAAGTATGAGTGTAAACACAAGTGTACTCTCTATTCCTGTCACTCTCATGCTCCGGTGGGACGAATACTCGACACAACTAGTGAGAGATCAGGTGCAGGACCGACGGATTCACAGATATTACTTATTTCTTGAAAGACGCAGTGACAAAGTTGGCGTGAGCGTTGACACGAACCCAGGAATCAGGACCCCCAGAGCTGTAGCTATGGTAGCTTCTAGATCAACGAGACGGTTAAATTCGATTAAACTATACATGTGATAAAATGGTAACTGAGCCGAATCTGTACGTGAAATATTTTTTTGAAAATCTTATTGAAATAGTCATTATTATCGATACAGAGATCGAATTTATAGTTTGTAGAATTTTTGTCTGTCTGTGACCGCATCACGAGAAAACCACTGGATTTTGAGGAAATTTGGTATGATGTTAGCTGGTTATCCGGGTCAACATATAGGATATTTTTACTGCGGGAAAATATCTCATCTCTGAGAAATCTATACTAGGGACGTAAATAGGGACGAACCCGAGCGGAGCGAGAGTGAGTCGTTACTATTAAATAAGTTTGATTTGTGACATACCGTCATAACATATTTTTACTGTATTTTGATTGATATAATGATTGACAAATAGAGATTTCAAAAAGGAAAAAAATCTTTAATATATGTTTATAAAGATTTTTTGAATTTTTTGAATGTTTCCATGAAAATGAAAAAGTAGGAAAATTAGAGTTTAGAGTACAAAAGCTATTGTTTTTTTTATTTAGAGGTAACATTGTATTCGGTGATTACGAAAGAGATGAAGAAGAATGTAAACTTACGATACGAGAGATTGCTGACGGCTACGAGTGCGAGCCGGCGGTCCTCCTCATGCCGATAGCAGATGTGTTACTTCACCCTGAGTTTAAACACTTTGGTGTTAAAAGTAGTATAGCCTTACTAAAACTAATTACTCCTGTAAAATCGAGTGAGTATAACAATTAAACATGTGTAATCTCATGGGATTCATTTGTTGTACTATGGTAAAATATAAAAATATTTTTAAATAAAGCTATCTACTAAGGGTGGCCTCCCTTCAATACGAGGGGGATCGGGCCATACTCCACCACGCTGGCCGAGTTCGGCCGAACTTGTCGGACACATGTCTTTCGAAAATTTGCTAGGTTCTCTCAGACATACAGGTTTCCCCACGAAGTTTTCCTTCACCATAAGTAAAATCAAAATAAATCCGTGAAAAAATCCGAAAAGGTCGTTTCATTTAAAATGTCAAATATTTGCTAATATTTTTAAATCTAAGAAAGTAAAATATTTTTTGTTAAAATCCGTATAAATACGGTTATCTTTGTTTTTCTAACCCACAATCATTACATAGGTATAGTGTTGTTAAAACTTCTCATGTTCTGTTGTTTAAACTTCTTTAAAGATCTAGACAGAAGAATAGACAGTATAAAATCGATTTGCAGTTGGCGAATATATTTTAAATATCGAATATATTTGTACCCTCTGTTACTTCAATTTTATTTTTTAGGATACATGGTGCCAGCTTGTCTGCCATTTAAAAACTTTTTGATTGGAAAAACTGGTAAAATGACGACTGAAAAAATTTATCACCTTGACTTTGTTAGCGGTTCGTATTATTACTTTTCTTATAGTGCTATAGATATACTTGAGTAGATATTAAGTTGAATATATCCGATTTTATATCAAGTGGGAAGTAAAAAAGTAAGTAAAGCATTTATTACATATTTCGGTATATAAACATGTCTTTAAATATAATTTTGATGTGTGTGTGCTCATAATTCTTCTCTTCCGAAGCGGCTTGACTGATTTTGGTGAATTTCTTTCTGTACTTATTAACATAGGGTCACCTAGATGGATCTCAGCTAGACCCGTTGGGTGGAGCTATTTCGAGATCTGCGGTAGGAAAACTTCTACCCTCTTTCTACCGGGTATACTAGCATAATACTCCAACTTACGTTAGTGACTAAAAATTTTTTTAATGCATAGAAATAAATTTCATTTTATTTTACAGATGTTCCTAGGGATTTCATAGATGAAGAGAAAGACGTAATTAGAGTCAACATACTACCACGGGAACTTTGCTACTTGTATGACAATCCGGAACCTTTTGTAAGTATTGCTAGTTCTTGACTCAGCTCACTTGGTAGATAAGTCGTTTTAAATTTAATACATCTTATATCTCCATATCTAATTTTGTACAAAGTTTACACGTGACAGGGTAAGTAGTAAAAAAACTAAATCACTAAGGTGGCTTGTTTGTTCACAAAACAAAATCTAAATTCTGTCAAAATATTTGGACTTTAACATATTTTAGAATCTTTATCATCATCAAAAAAAAAAGTGAATAATCTTTTAATATACTGAAAATAGTTTTAATTTAGAATATTATCGTCTATATTTTTTAATATCCATCAAATTATATTTGATCGAAACGTTAAATATAATAAGGTTAGTATAAGTTAATTAAATATATAAAGTAACTAAGTACCGTCACTCTTGTGTTACTAATGTTCAGAGCACACTTTGGTAGTAATAGTTTAGGAATTTTAGTGAACATTCCATTTTAACATAATGTGTAATAGTGAAGACAGAGACGCTATGGTAGTACTTCATATTATGACGACAATAGTTTATTTAAACATTTAAATATTTTTATTGAACATAATAACATACATATTCAAAATAGTTAGATCTGTTGGTTTTAAAACTTACAAAAACAAACCAGCCTTTTTTTCAACTTAAATAATATGGAAACTGAATAAAATTATTGCTACTAATTTTAAGTACTATTTAACATTTTATTGAAATGTGTATAAAACAAAACGATTAATACAAAAGAACGAAATGATTACCTATTAGCATCAAAAATTGAAAATCCAAACCAAGTTTTTATTTAAATGTTAAGTTTCAACAATAAAAGTACTAAAAAATGAATTATTAACACAGATGTCTATTGTCTAGTATCATCTATCATTTTACTATACTCTGATTTTTAATTCCACGGAATTCTGACACTTCAGAAGTGTTGTCAACTTTGAAACATTGTCACTAAAAACGGAAAGCATTTTAGCAAAATAAAAAAATAAACCTTTCTTGAATTTAAGGTTTTAATTAGAAAAACTAAGACTTAAAAAATTATTGATAATTCTAAAATGGTAATTATTTTTTTATTATCCTATTATTGAAGTTACATTAATTACTAAGGAAATTATTTTTTTATGATAGGAATCCCTGTCCAATAATCCATAGGTTGCAAGCCTTTTTTAGGAAAACCCCCTTTGTTTGTAAAATATTTACTTCTTGTAAGAGCCAATATAACAAGATGCCAAACCTAAAATTAAAAAAATATTTTCCCACCCATGAAATTGTGAAAAAAATCCGCGTACGCCGTACACACCCGAGCAAAACTATGGTAAATCACTATATAATTTAAATTAATATCTTAGAAGTAGCAAGCTACTATTTATGTATAAACATAGCTAACCGCGAAAACGTACCTAGGGACGAACGCGAGCGAAACGAGCGTGAGTCGCTAGTTCTTTAATAAAATTAAAATCAGTACAAAAACAACATATTCAAATGAATTGAAAACACGACTCTTTTTAACCGACTTCCAAAAAAGGAGGAGGTTCTCAATTCGACCGTATATATTTTTTTATAAAATTGGTTAAAATTAGAATAAAGATTTACGATATTTTTATGTTCATTGCAACTCGTTCGGACAAAATAAAGGATCGAATTATATTTAGGTCAAGTGGAGTATACTTTGTGCGGACTTTATTTGTACAACGTGAACGTTTTAGTAGTTTGCGATTATTAAATGTGAAAGATAGTATAGCCAAAAGGGGAGAGTTGTAAGAATTTTAATTTTCCACACGATGGGCCTGATAAGAAAGCTCAAGGTCACACAGAGAGCAATGGAAAGGGCTATGCTCGGGGTTTCCCTGCGAGATCGAATCAGGAATGAGGAGATACGCAGAAGGACCAAGGTCAACGACGTAGCCCGCAGAAAACCCAGTCGAAAAAGTCCAGGGTTGTCGAAAAAAATCTAGCCCAAAATTTTATTTCCCGTATAGTCCCACTGCTGGGCACGGGCCTCCCTTCAATTCGAGGGGAATCAGGCCATAGTCCACCACGCTGGCCAAGTGCGGATTGGCGGACTTCACATGTCTTTCGAAAACTTGCTAGTTCTCTCAGACATGCAGGTTTCCTCACGATGTTTTCCTTCACCGTGAGGCAAGTGGTAATCATGTTAGAAATGATTCGCACGTGAAACTATCAGAGGTGCGAGACCCGGGATTTGAACCCGCTTCACTCGGTTTCCCAAGCGAGCCCGTTACCACTGGACTACCACTGCCTCGCCTTTAGGGGTGGAAGGAGGAAATGTCTTTTTTTTTTGTATTTTTTAATTGGTATAAATTTAAAATCATGACCAAATTCGAGCAATGCGTTAGCCGATTATCTTGATTTTAAGGGGGAACCGTATTTCCTCAATGTCTCGGACAATTTTCAACTTTTAGAGAAAAATTATAAGAACTAAAGTTGTTCATTATTCAATTCTCTACATTTTATATTTTAGAGGAGAGTGACTAAATGTGGGCTAGTGCTTTAATATGGGCTAGTAACAATTCTCGAAAACCTACAATCGAAAGACGCAACCAACGACGATCGTCTATCGCATTCATTCGCTCTAACATTGCACTAACTCATTCTCGTCAATCGCGCGCGAGCTGTCACCAGTATCGGCTATACTTGTGTTGCTGCTGTCAAAAAAATTTCTGCGGTACGTATCAATGTGTTATTTAATTAATGAAAATAAGGTCTAAATACTGTAACTATGTGTTTTATTGCAGAATATACGTTTAATTTTATGATTTTCGGTCCATTTTTTGCTTGCTATATATGATTTGTAAAGTACACTATCAAGTTGATTTTAGTTCAGAATTTCGAATATGGGCTATGACTATGGTCCTGAATATGGGCTAGCCCAATCAACTTCTGGAACTGGACATGAACCATCATATGGCTGTCAACCTTCGTTTTCCGGAATTGATCGTAGCAGTCTAGATCTAGTATCGCCTTATGACAAAAGTCCCGTGCCAAAAAAGTAAGAAAGACATCTAATAGAGGTAGAAAAGCTGTTGTGGCCTGGGTTATAACTTCGTCTCCATATGAAAATGACCTTATTGAAACAAATAAGAAGAAAATTGAAAAAGAAAATAAAACAAAAGATAAGAAACCCAAGCAAAAGAAAAAAAGTCTACGAAATAAGAAAGCCAAGACCTGGGACGAAAGTGAAGGTGAAGAAGATATCCAATTTCATTCAGATAGTGAACCAGATGCCCCTATAGGAAGAGAGGCTCCTGACACTGCCGATGCAGCGTGTATGTTTTGTCAGGAACTTTTTTCCGAAAACGCAGCAGGAGAACTGTGGGTCACATGTTTAATGTGTCAGCTCTGGGCACATAATGACTGTGCTGGACCAGAGTTTGACACTTGGATATGTGATTTTTGTAAGTAAATTATGTGATTTCTTCCATCTTCCAAAGTAATTTGATCTGTTATAAGATAAATATTTATAATTGTTATTTTCGTACAAGATATTATAAGTTTCTATTTGTAGCCCATATTTGAGTACCTGTTCCATATTTAGCGTCTATTTTGATATTTTGTTTAATGCTCAATTTAATAATATATTATAATATTAAGAACATAAGATTGTTACTTAGTTCTTTAAAAATGTATGTGTGATTATGTTGACGTCAATAAATGGTTAATTTTTTAATAGTTTTTTATTTTTGAGCCAAAAACAAAATGGTAGCCCATATTTGGTTACTTTCCTCTACTCATTTTTTCGTGTGATCGATATTTTCCAAATTACTGAGGAATAACGGAAGGAAATGTAGTTATTGAATTATGTCATTTATTATTGACTTTAGGGCCTAAATGTTCAGGAACAAACTTGTGGAAAATTAAAATTCTTACAACTCTCCCCTTTACTTTAATTACTTACTTAAATTGCCAGCTTTATAATAAAACAAAGAAAGTCAAACTATAAAAGTATTTTTGAAAATACGTATTTTGTATTTGAAATAATAAATATAAAAAGTATTTGCACTTTCTATTTAAATACATTTTATAAACTATTTTGCACATCTCTTCACTAGGCTATTACGTATAAAATGGTTACAGATAACTAAACTAGATGGCGCTGATTGAAATTGAAACGCGCTATCGTTACGTTCACAGAAGATGTTATAACATGTCCAATGTCTCGTTATCTCTAATATCCAATTAAGGTACTACGTCCTGTTGAATTGCTAAATTGCAGTGACAACATTCAATTCAAATTTTTGTAAGACGGCACTTTTTCTAGTGCGTCTATAAATATTTAATACAATATAATAAAAAATTAAGAAATAGGTTAAGTGAATCTTAAAAGTTGAAACTACGATTCTTATTTATACAGATTACAGATAAATAAAATTGGAGTGTCTGTTTGTAATATTAAAATAACCGCTTTTTACTGAATGCATATGGGTGTATGTATACACGGTACATATTATACCGATACAACATTTTTTACAATATTTGTCTATCTGTCTGTCAATCTGTTTATTCCAGCTAATCTCTGAAATGGCTGGACCTATTTTGACGGAAATTTCACTGGCAGATAGCTGATGTTATAATGAGTAACTTAAGCTACTAAAAAAATGAAAACCAAGTTAATTAATTAATTTTGTTTTGGGAAGCAACCTAGGGACGAACCCGAGGGAAACGAGGGTGTGTCACTAGTTATTTATATAATCGATTATTGATTAATATTGAAAATTGAGAAAAACTTATATGCAATATGAATAAAATAAATTGAAAAAAAAAATATTATTTTATTCAAAATTTTTTCCCAACATACATATCATCTATCCCCCAGGGTATTTAACCAGTGCGTCCTACCCGTAATGACATACGGAGCCGAAACGTAGGGCTCACCGTAGGGCTGGTCCACAAATTCAAGGTCGCTCAGCGAGCAATGGAACGTGCGATGCTTGGAGTTTCTCTGGCGGACAGAATTCGGAATGAAGTCATTCGCCAGAGAACTAAAGTAACCGACATCGCGCGCAGAATAAGCTCGCTGAAGTGGAAGTGGGCCGGTCATGTCTCCAGACGTACCGATGGTCGATGGAGCCGAAACGTGTTAGAGTGGAGACCGCGTTTAGGCAAGCGTAGTGTAGGACGCCCTGCAGCACGACGGACAGATGTCCTAAGAAAGGTGGCTGGCAGTGGATGGATGCGGGCTGCCCAGGACCGGGATGGTTGGCGCTCATTGGAGGAGGCCTTTGTTCAGCAGTGGACGGCGATAGGCTGATTGATACATATCAACACTAGCGACTCGCTTCGCTTCGGGTTCGTCCCTAGACAAAAACAAAGCTATCTACGGGACCCGTACACTTTTCCGGGATGATATATAGCCTATAGCCTTCCTCAGTTAACAGGCTATCAAATGCAAAAAGAATTTTTCAAATCAAATCAGCAGCTCCTGAGATTAGCGCGTTCAACCAAACAAACAAACAAACAAACTCTTCAGCTTTATCATATTAAGTATAGATAATCTAGTCTAGGGATATTTTAGTTATTCATGAATTGAAAAGAAACTACGAAGAAATTCCTAAAGCACCTTAAGTTTGTTTTATTAAAGGATTATTAAATATTTCAGTAAAAATAAACAAAAATTATCACAGTACTAAAATAAGACTTACTGCTTTTGGTGATTAAAGAACAAAACAAAATTGAATGAAACATTAAATTTTGTATAAAAAATATATTAGTAATCTGTAAAAGCACCTAGAATGCTTAAAATTAAAATGAAGTTATCAATATCTCCTTGTGGGATAAGGTTCCAGGTTTAAGGAAGATGCATGAAAAGTTCACTGTTAGTCACCAGATTTCAGGAAAATTACGTGAAGCTCTTCGTTGAAGCATATCCCACGCATGCTCAACCGGATTTAAAACTGGGGACTGCGCGGGTCAGTCCAGGGTCGCCACATTATGTTGGTGTAGCCACCGATTTGAGACTATTACATATAATGGGGGAACCCCCGTCTTAAAGTCAATTAAAATTAATATTATTTGTATACCTTTTTTTTAAATATTCTTTTATTTTTTAGCTTTCGAAAGTATGTGTTATACTTTCCAAAGTCCTATTGTCATAATCGCATTTATGTAATTTGAAGTTTATATTTTAGAATACGTCTGGCATTAGTGATCGTATCGCGTGTACGACGGGATGTGGGTTCCATTCCGGCTCGCCCAGTTTTGTACATGAGCACACCGGCCACTGGTCTATCATATCTTTGGCTCAGGGTGCGTATAATTTTATTGTATATTCTATGGTGAGTAAAGCGATATACGTCCGATCTAGTCCATGTGTCGTGATGTACCCTGCTCTCGTTACGCCCTAATGCTCAGTCATCAAAGGAAGTTGCTTGACAAATCAAGTGAAGGGAGCTCAAACCCTGAATTATGCACATCTGATATTTTCATGTGCTGATCATTTTCAAAATGATTACTACTTGCTTTAGGGTGAAGGAAAACACTGTGAGTACGTCTGCATGCTTAGGTGAGCATAACTAGATTTCGAAAGAATTATGAAGTCTACCAAGAGCAGATGCTCTTGTCCAGCATGGTGGAGTACGGCCTTGTCCCCATAGTATTCTTTAATTTGGTCCCCTTAATTTGGGTTAATATAAATCTTATGTTAGAAATCCTGTTCTGCTTCGATCAGATATATTTTTTGCATAGCTGGGTTAAGTTGCTTAAGAGTTAAGAGTACCGTGTCTTTCTCTTATCGAAATAGTAAAAATATTGACAGATTTTGGTTAAAAATACACAGGGGGTTCCCCGTGCCCGGACCCGCTGCGTATGCGCCGCCCACCGGCACCACCTCGTCACATACTGTTGTATCCATATGTCGCTTGGATAACTGCTGCGATCACCGGAAAGGCTGTTGGTGCTTTTGCAAAAGATGATCCTTTCGGTAAGGTTTTTTAATACTTTTTGATACTGACTTATCCTCACTTCATTCGAATACTTCCTGAAATGCCTTTTGTATTTATAATATTATGTATACAACTGTCTCGGTAGTCTATGGGTAGCAGGTACGGCTGCAGATCCAGAGGTCCCGGGTTCGAGTCCTGAGTCAGACTAAAATTTAATTACTGAGTTTTTTTGTTAAAGTTTTCGCGGGGGCGTTGGCATAGAGATAGACTATAGTCTGGAATAGCACATAGGTTACTTTAATCCCGGAAAAATTGCGCTTCTCGTGGGATAGATTTGTTTTTTTTCTAGAGGTGAACCCGAGCGAAGCGGGGGTGAGCCGCTAGATAATATTATAAATACGGAACCTATATAAAAGTAGCCCTAATTAAATATAATTATTATGGCATATACTTACATTAGTTAAAGGTATTTTTTGTCTTGCACATTATAGTAAGAAAAATAATTTTAAGTAATTATTTTTGTCTCTTTCTATTACCTACACATATAATAAAATTCTTACCTTAAATATTTTTTGGAAAATCTTATTGAAATAGACTTTATTATCGATACAGAGATCGAATCTATAGTTTTTAGAATTTTAGTCTGTCTGTCTGTCTGTCTGTTACCGCATCACAGAAAAACCACGGGAGGGATTTTGATGAAATTTGGTATGATGATAGTTGGATATCCGGGTCAACATATAGGATACTTTTTACCGCGGAAGATTATCTCATTCCCACTCGAATACACGTTATAATACAACCCAAAAAATATTTATAATCAGACTTTATTGAAACTTGGTATTAATGTTCTTCAATAAAATTAAATAATACGTGTTTTAGCGTTTTTTGAAATTTATCCCATAAGGAGAAAAAATTAGGGATGAAAATTTGTATGAAACCTACCTTTTTAAAGTTTTTTGTTGTAGTTTTAGCGCGAGCAAATCCGCGGGTTTTGCTACTTAGTATATAAATAAAAATGAATGTTGCTAAGCGCAAAACTCGAGAACGGCTCGACCAATTCAGCAAATTTTTTTTTTCGTATGTTCTTTAAGGTACACGGAAGGTTTTAATAAAGAGAAAAAATATAAAATAACCTGCCTACTTTTCTATACCTATGTATGTACATTGTACTTGCCGTTAAAACGTATGTACCTAGGGACGAACCCGAGCGAAGAGAGGGTGAGTCGCTAGTACATATATAAGAACATATGTATATAGAATATACATATTACATACTTAAGTGATAAAAGTTGTGTTTACCTATACCTAAGTGTCTTTGCATTTTAAATTTGTATTTCTTAATGTTATTTATTGTGTATTTGTTACATAAAAAAATACAATTAGCATCTAGAATAGTACCTACTCGAACAAAGTGAGAGTTGCTAGTCTATACATATAATAAAATTGTAACTAAGTCGAATCTGTCCATTAAATATTTTTTGGAAAATCTTATTGAAATAGACATTATTATCGATACTGTCTGTCTGTCTGTCTGAATGTCTGTCTGTCTGTGTATCTGTCTGTCTAGCTGGCTGTCTGTCTGTCTGTTACTGCATCACAGAAAAACCACTAGAGGGATTTTGATGAAATTTGGTATGGTGATAACTGATTATCTGGGTCAACATATAGGATACTTTTTACTGCGGGAAAATATCTCATACCTGAGAAAAAAATACAAAAACTGCTTAGAATAAAACCACGCTGAAACTATAAACATTTTAGCAAGGCAACTTACAAAATAGGTTAAAAATAATTATAAATAGCTTCTCTTGATAAAAAAAACAAATCAATTACGATATTTTATGCATAAAAAAGCCTCGACAAATAATAGGGGTTAAAGTATGAAATTGCCGATTTGTACTGAAAAATTAAATTAGTTTTTTTTTAATTTAACATATTTATTTAATCAAAATATTAACCATTATTATCTATAATGGTTAATATTACATTGCTGCCATCTAATAGGAAGGTCATTTATGCCTTTGCAATAGAACTCTGGTGATCTAGATTCGACAAACTGTGTGAAAGCATTTTGTACTGCCTCCTGAGAAGAAAACTTTTTATCACGTAGAAAATTGGTCAAATCACGAAAAAAATGGTTATTGGAGCAAGGTCTGGCGAATACGGAGGGTGACGAATGGTTTCTAATTGCAGTTCCTGTAGAGTTAAAACGGTTTCTCGTGCTGTATGAGGTCTCGCGTTATCATGGAGCAATAATGGTGAAGATCGATTCATGAGTGGGGGCTGTTTCACTGCTAGTATTTAATAATATCAAACTGATCATGTCTTAGGGTACGTGATGCCTCGCGCCTCGCTATACGACGTGCTCGGTCACCGCTGGGTGGGTCATTGGTGGCAGGGTGGGCTACGGTGTTCTGACCGGGGTGAGGCTGCAGACGATATGTTCCGCTTTTACCATGAAGTCTTTCAGGTCAAGCCGGTTACTTTTACCACTTTGACTTATTATTTGGAGGTGAGTTGTTATTTAGTAATTTCAGATATAACTACAAATATATATTCTGGCTATATGATGCAAGGTATCTAGAATAAATAGAATGCCAAGAGTAAAGATCTCTGTATACCACCTTAATCTGTACATATAATAAAATTGTAACTAAGCCGAATCTGTACATTAAATATTTTTAAAAAACCTTATTGAAATAGATATTATTATAGATACAGGGGCGGAATCTATAGTTTTTAGATTTTTTGTCTGTCTGTCTGTCTCTCTGTCTGTGGCAACATCACGCAAAAACCACTGGATTTTGATGCAATTTGGTATGATGATAGCTGGATATCAGGGTCAACTTATAGCATACTTTTTAGTGCGGTAAAATATCTCATTTCTGTGAAATCTATACTAAACCGTAAAACGTAAGTAGGGTCGAATCCGACCAAAGCGAGGTTGATTCGCTAGTTTATAATATTTATACAAGTACTTACGCCTATACCACATTCGGTTTTCCAAACGGCGGCGTAATATCAAAGAGTAATATTATTTGATTATTTTAGTTCCTATTCTTAGCATACCTAGATATTCATGACCGTGGCGTAATGGTCTGGTATCTATCCGTTGTGAGGTCGCAAGGTCTAGGCCCGCCATATTAGCCACAGTAATAACGTCTTTTTTATATGCTCTATATGTTTCATGGACACCAACATAAGATGATTTGATATTTTTTCCAAATCTAAAATAATTTCGTAGAGATATTGTTTGTTGGTAATATAATCTAAATCCTGAAACTTTACAGCCTAAGGCTTAGTTACATTTTTTAAAAGTGACAAAGGCTGTATTATGTTATATCAGTATTGACTATAATTAATTAATATTTTCTCCTTAAATAGATATTAGCTATGTAACTAGTACTTTTGCCACTATTCCACGTGTACAGGACTTGTACAGTAATAATAATTAAGTAGGTATATTTGTAATTTCCTTTATTGTAAAGAATTCTAATATAAATATGTTCATTATCAGATAAACGCGGCACACGACACACTCATCATCTGCGTCAAAGTAGGAATGCCCTACCAATTAGGGCAGCCTAAAGTTTGGCAACTCGATACTCCTGAAGTTAAGGTATGAGACGATCATTATGTTGATACATGTATATAGCAATGTTATACTAAATAGCTGTTCTATCTTATTTATTTATAGCAATAAAATCATTTTTAACACCACCTGATTAATTTCTAAGAAATCAATTGTTAACTGGCACACCGGTGTGCCCGCGACTCTAGACAGGGTAAAATTAAAACTAAATCGACTACTATTCCACTTTCACGCACAACATTATCATTATTTAGGTTAAACATTTATTATTCCATGCGTGATTGGTCTTTTTTCTTCAAACTTAAATAGCTCTAATAATGTAGTATTTTTTTTTATTTTAATACTTTAAGGGTGACTAGAGATGTTAAAACAAAAGGATCATTAAAGTCAGCCCATAATAGGTGAAGGTATCGCTTAACCTACGCCCAAAAGAGTTATGTAGTGCCTTGCTTTGTCTTAGCGTGAATAGTAGGGCTTGACGGGTAAGTATTACCACAGCATAAAAGTTCAAACAGCTGACGAACACCCATTGATTTTAACGGCAATGCTGTCAAATGTGGTTGTCAATATTAATTTTTATGGCGAACGGTTTTGAAGTTAAAGCACTGAAGTGTCATCTCGTGGCTAGTTACTTGTATGAGTAAGTATAACGGTGGGGTATATATGCACTCATAGGCATAAAGAGAGTGAGCAACACCCTAGTGAAATTAACCACTCTCTAGAAAGAGAGAAAGCGAATGTGCGGCCAATAACTATTTGTCTTTCATGTCAATTTTAATTTATAAATGGAATGTAAAATTATAACACGTGATAGAAAAAAAAGTGTCTGTGTGTACTTATGTACGCACGTAAGAAGTTATACTTCTTTGGCGTAACAGAACAAAAATAGCTAAAGATTTCATCCCGTATGTCACAACTCTCTGTTTGTAAAAGGAATGATAAATTAATAAAATAAGGCATATTAGGTATATTACAATCATATATTTATAGAATATCATTTAAGGAAAGAAAATATAATATTATACATTATTTGTCAGACAATAACAACAGTTACCATGGCAACAAACAGTTATAAGCTAACTTCATCAGGTCGCTTTCAGCTAACTTCATCAAGTCGCTTTTTGGCTGTCGGTGTGCGCGCGCATCGTAAAAATTTTACTCTCATATTTTTTTCCAAACGTCCCAAATGAAGTATAACTTCAAAAACGTACTTATAGTTAAGTTTAGTTTTAATTGTTTAAGTAGATTGAACGTCACAGCTTGAGCCCCCTTTTATCTGCATTGAATTAAAAAAATCTGATATTGATTTAATAAAGGTATTGGCCTAAAAAGAAGTGGAAATGTGAATGAATTCGCAAGTGGCAGACATTGTTTTAAAAACCTCTCATCTTTTTCTACCTCTAATGACTTTTTTTTAAATATTATGAAAGTCAATGGTTTTGGTTTATACATCTTTCATATAGTAATAGGGTAACAAAATGACGACTTTTTACAAATTTTATATATACTTTTAATCCCAGTACATCCTGCATGCAAAAATGGAATTCTGGAATAAGTCTTTTGCAAAACTTTTTGATAACAAGTTTGTCTGTTTGTAACCCTACTTGCTGTGCCAGTGGTCGTTGGTTCGAGTCCTGCTGGGGGTATTCATTTGTGTGATAAGCAAGAATGATTGTACTCCAGTCATGGGTGTTTACATTTATAATATGTATATATTTAATATATGTGTAGTGTATCAACTATCTGGTATCCATGACACAAGCCTCGTAGCTTACCATGGAACTAGATGGTGCTGTATGTCCAAACATATTAATTTTATAAAAAGTTGACTATGGACGCTAACTAAAAGCTTCTAATAATGTATATCATTATAGGTAATTGTACCAGTAGTAACATTCACAAATCTGTACAAATTTCAAGTAGAGGCTTGGGCGTACAATTCTACTGAGTCGGAAACCTCCGAGCCGTCTTCCTCGTCTATAGAAAGCGAATCTGATGAAAAGCCTCCAACACAAACACAATAGGAAAAAATGATTACTTAATAAAGTTTATTTAATAAATGGTTCTATTTATTTAAAAAATCATCAATATATAAAATGAAATTGTGGTATTCATAGACTACACTAATATTATAAAGAAAAAAGAATAATATTCTCGTTACTGTTACCGCCAAAATGGAATAGCAACGGTGGTCCTTAAAACCAGTGTTAGGGCTTTTAGTCCTGACTATAGCTGAGGTCCCACCTTTTTGCGAAACACACTGTTGCCTACACTACTTTATTATCTGATCGTTCTTTTTTTCTCATAAGCTGTACTTAAAAGTTTAAATAGTTACCATATATATTATATTTATAAGTTTATATATGTATATACATATGTGTGTGTATGTATATATATCAGTGTTAGGATTAGAGTGTTTAACAAATAAAGTTTTTATTATTATTATTATTATTATTAAAAAATTTGTATTTTCGTATGTTTGTAACGAAATAGCTAAAAAACTACTGGACCGATTTAGATGAAATTTGGTAAGGAGATAGTTTGAGACCCTGGGAAGGACATAGGATATTTTTTATGCCAAAAATCATCCCTAAGAGAAGGGAAATGGGGATGACAGTTTGTATGGTGAATCAACTTAGGGACGAACCCGAACGAAGCAAAGGTGAGTAGCTAGTCTATACAGATAAATATAATTGAAGTGTCTGTTTGTAACGTCAAAGTAACAACTTTTTATTTAATGCATAAAAAAGTATATACCTAGTACCTACGGTACTTATAAGAAAAACATAATTTTTAAATTTTTTGTCTGTCTGTCTGTCTGTCTGTCTGTTTGTTCCGGCTAATCTCTGAAACGGCTGGACCGATTTCCACGAGACTTTCACTGGCAGATAGCTGATGTTATAAGGAGTAACTTCCGCTTAAAAAAATGAAAACGTACCGAGGGACGAACCCGAGCGAAGCGAGAGTGAGTCGCTACTAGGTAATAAAATTCTAAGATTAATAAAATTAATGATATGTATTTATTGATACACAAAAACTCAAGACACACAAGTAGCGTCTCAAAAGTGTCCTCAAAAGAAGTGCACAATTCGAAATTGAATTGCGCTATTTTCAAATATCTTTTGTTCTATTACGTTACGTTGTTTTCAAAAGTACTTTATATGATGTATGTATGTAAGTTCGAACTTGTGTTTAGACCGTTAGAACTTTAATTTCTAAGTCAAACTTAACGTCACATGTCGACATAAATTTTTGAAGAGATAATTTTTAAGAAATGTGTATCTATGTTTATTATATCTATACTAATATTTAAAACTAAAGAGATTATGTTATATATGTATTATCTAATGTCGCAATGACGACTTGCAATACTGGTACTTGGATATAGATTAGATAAGATAGGTTACTTTTATCTACATACTAGCAGAACCCACGGCTTCGTCCGCGTTAAGAGGATTGTGAAGCTAAATAAAAAAAGTAAATTTCCATACAAAAAGCGATAACGTTTTCCTCCCGATTAACATAGTCTAATTTTCATAATTTTTGGAAATGTTGTAGATATAATGAAAAACTAGGTCCGTACGTTTTTATTTTAAAGGAATATTGCGTATGATAGAAGTTATTAGCATCTAAATATCTGTATTTTTGACGTAAAAACTTCCTCGAGCGTTTTTATTTTTTTATAATTAAACTAAACTGAATTACTAAAAAAGGAAAACGTACAGACCTAGATTAAGGTGTACTGAATCTAATGAAACCAAAATTGTCTCATTTTGTAAATGTTTAGGGGGGTAAAAACGTTATCGCCCAAAACAATATTTCAAACAGGAATCTAGGTAATTGCCTCTAAGATTTGCAACTCTCTCTATCGCACCATAAGGGTTGGCAAAGCGAGCGATATGAAACAGATAGCATTTTCTTAAAAACCTACTCGCGCCGTGTATCGGCACTTCACAATCCTCTTAAATCTACAAAAAAACTCTTTTGCTTTATATTATATAATGTATTATTTATGTATTTATATAATATTAAATTATTTGGATATTGAAAAATACTAAAATCGCTATTAAAAAATGGGGGATGGGGGGTAGGAGAGTGAAAAATACTTTACGACTTATTCTCATACCTACCAAATATACAAAAAAAAAACATTAAAATCGGTCGAGCCATTCGGAGGAGTGCGACTACAAACACTGTAACACAACATATTTATATTTTAGATACTTTGCTACCACATCTAAATGGTCTGTATACCTACCCTTAGCTATGGATCAACCTTTGTTTCAATCCGGTGCTAGGTGACCTGGAATAAAAATGTCTTATTCTAGGTCTACATCTACCGATGTTCTAGATTTCATCCAAATCTGTCCAGAAGTTTCAGTGTGAAAGAGTAACAAACATACAAACATACAAATTTTCGTATTTATAATAATATCCCGATTGCTCCCATATTTATTGAATATGTGTTCTACATTATAATGGAATGTTCACAGCTAAGCTCTACTATAATTTTATATATACATACATACTATATCTTTGAAATGCTACTTCTGATTTTGCCAGAATTTTGGTACGTATGCTATGAAGTATGAGGAAACAATAAAAGCAAACGAAAATAAATAGCTATTGAAATGAGATGATTTAATGTAGTAGATGATAGTATAAATCTCGATATTTCTAACTGCCTCGGTGGTGTGGTGGCTAGCAAGAACGGCTGCGCATAAAGAGGTCCTGCGTTCGAGTCCCGGATCGGGTCAAGTTTAGTATTCAGTATTTCTGTTTGTTATGTCTCAGTAATAGCCCGGAGTTGGGAAGTTGCCACCACATAAAATTATGCGAGGAAGAGTATCATAATAAAAATAATTTATTCATATACTTTCCAAAGTTACTTAATAACAAAAGATAAGAAAACTTACATACTTAGCTCGAGTTCGTGGTTAGTG
Source organism: Argynnis bischoffii washingtonia (assembly GCA_033884665.1). Lineage (NCBI taxonomy): Eukaryota > Metazoa > Arthropoda > Insecta > Lepidoptera > Nymphalidae > Argynnis > Argynnis bischoffii. Next base: position 1,035,870 of record CM066629.1, on the reverse strand, counting down.
AAAAACAAATCTATCCCACGGGAACCGAACCGTACATTTTTCTGTCTTTTTCTTCTATTATTCTCAGTAAATGCTTAATACGATTATCTATTAATTTGGCACTAAAAATATTTTTGATTACCAAAGGAATGTGAATTTTATTAAAGCATTTCATGTTCAATAAGGATAATAAATAATGTTAGTAATCCTCTTTAACAACAATATAAATAAAGACGTTTATACCAATTACGATCGCTTCGAGATGTATTATTGTATCGATTTATCTGCAGGGCGTGTCTACTAAATCGCAATGTTAACTCGCTCGATGCGCTGTAGGGTCAGCGTCTAGAGTTACAACGAAAAAGAAGATATTTTTTATCAGTTATTTGCCCCCCCCCCACCCTCTCCCCCTACCCTCTCCCCTCTCCCCCTACCCTCTCCCCCCTACCCTCTCCCTCCCCTACCCTCTCCCCCCAAACTACTCAGTTCTAACTCAGACAAAACAGTTCAGTACCTACCTTTTGTTCTTATGTTAGTCAAACGATTTTTCTTCTATAGTAGCTATTAACAAGCTTTAGTGTTAATAATATAAAAAATATACAAGAATTTATTTTGCAAATATGTTATGTATATTGAATGAAGCTTTACGGTTTCAATATGAATTTTATTTAAATACTAGCGGCGAAGCGAGGGCGCTTCGCTCGGGTTCGCCTCTAGGAAAACAAATACAAATCTATCCCACGGGAATCGTACAATACGGTACGATTAATATACTAATTAATTAACGGGTATAAGGTATCAGCATGCCAAATTTTACTAAATTTCGTGCATAAGTTGTTGTGTACTAAGCTGTATAAATATACTATAGTTTTTTAACTATCCTACGGGAACTCTTTGATTGTCCGGGATGAAAAGTATCTAAAATGTTGACCAGGGACATAAGTTATCACCTTGCAAAATTTCATTCAAATCGGTCCAACAGTTTCAGAGATTAGCCCATACTAACAGACAAACAGAGAAACAAAATATTTGAAAAAAAACTGGACTTATTCTATTTCTTTTCTTACATTCCCCTGACTTGATTTTTAGCATTTTTTTTCTATGTACAAACATTCGACTTCTACAGTTTTATTATATGTATAGATAGCGCAATTCTTCAAAAATCATAGTTTTTTTCCAACAGTACTTATTATTTCATCTGCTATTCACAATAAGAAGAGGGCAGCAAATATAAAGTGTACGGTTCTAACATCAAATTAAGACGTAAAGTTGTTTTGATAAGCGGAATGATACAAATGTTAGCCTCGCGGTACTAACGAGAGCTGGAGTACTGGTGCGTTGAAAATAATGTACGCTGTTTGATTTTATTTTTTATTTTTTTATTTATCTATACAGATAAATAAAATTGAAGTGTCTGTAATGTCAAAATAACAGCTTAATACTAAATGCATATGGAATTATATACGGTACTTATAAGAAAAACACAAATTTTAAAATTTTTTGTTTGTCTGTGTGTCTGCTTGTTCCGGCTAATTTCCGAAACCGCTGGACCAATTTTAACGGGACTTTCACTGGCAGATAGCTGATATTATAAGGAGTAACTTAGGTTACTTTTATTTTAGAAAAGGATTTCGTTCAAAAAAATTAAAACGTACCTAGGGACTAACCCGAGCGAAGCGAGATTGAGTCGCTAGTGTACCATAAAATATATGTTATATAAAATAAAGTAACAAAATGTCGACAAAGGATAACTTATCTCTTTAAGTCATTTCTTCCAGAAACCCTTCAAAAGTGAGAAAATAAGTTAATTTAGTGCGGTATAGATACAGTACAGCATCAAACGGTATAAACTTAATATATTTAATTTAATTTATAATATTTTAATGGGTGCACGAAGACATATAATCATTTCTCACTCCTTTGATTTAATAGGAACATAAGAAATATAATTATTTCTCCCTACTATATATCAACTATGGAACTATTTCTGATTATATGCAATTTTTTTAATATTTTAAAGTAAAACTGTCTTTTCGGATTTTTTCGCGGATTTATTTTGATTCTTGGTTCCTGACGTTTCGAATGTTTTACAGCAATCATGTTATATTTAGTCACTCCTGTGTTTAAATTATTAAATATGATAAATTCATATCTAAGTGGGTACTATGAATGAATAAGTACTTACAATGCACTATTATTTTTTTCTACTGCTTCGACTTAATTTGATTTATTTTTTTAATTATGCTTTTTAGTTCAAATTATAATTTAAAGCCATTAAAAATAAAAGATAGATTCACTTTCGTTAAAAGATAGATTCAGATTCGTTCAGGTTCGTCCCTAGGTACGTTTTGATGCTTAGTATGGAATAGATAAATTATATATACATAGGTATGATGAGTTTTATATCCCTTTCTTGAAAAATGAGTAATAAAAAAATTATGATACAAAGTTCCACCTTCCTTTTCATCCCCCTTAATGGATAATTTCCGGGATAAAAACTATTCTATGTCCTCACTAAGGCCTTAAACTATCTCCATACCAAATTTCATCTAAATCAATACAGCGGATGTAACAGACAGACACAGAGTTATTTTCGCATTTATAATATTACTAGCGGCTCACCCTCGCTTCGCTCGAGTTCGCTTCTAGGAAAACAAAAACAAACCTATCCTACGGGAACTGTACCTACATTTTTACAATACAGATAAAAAGGAGCTTATGTGTTATTCCAGACTATAATCTATCTCTGTGCCAAATTTCATCTAGATCCGTTCAGCCGTTCTGGCGTGAAAGAGTAACAAACATCCATACATCAATACTTACAAACTTTCACATTTATAGATATTAGTATGGATTGAAAATCAATGAGTAATATAAATAATAGTAAAAAATGAAAAAATATTAACATTTAATTATCAAACAAATGAATACTGTAAATTCTTATTTAATTTTTTTAAGCACAAAGCATCTGCCTGTACTCTTTCGTAAGGGAAATGCAAGTATCCCAAGATAGCAAATTCATTTATCGCGGATGCATCTTACATATATTTGTAATGTTATATTCTATCAAACAAATAAAACCCTTAATAAGTAGCTATAAAGACTAAAATTACTTGAAATGTTTATGATTTATAATAATTCAGATTGTTGCTAACCATAACGTATACCCTTTAATGCGTGTTTATAGTATATAGGATTTTATGTTATATTTCTATACTTATAAAGGTTAAAATTGCTTCATACAATAAAATATTATTTAAATATTGCCTAGTGTATATTAATGATATATGTTTTTCAGGTATATATTTAATTATAAGTCATATGTTCTTTAATTTAAGAATTATAATTGCTCAAACGTTAGTAAATCAAGTTATTAAATATTTTCTATAACTCGACGTGTTTCTGTTTACACTCGATGGGGTTTGTATTAATTTTAACGATGGTACAAGTAAAACTATCTTTACGGATGTTTTCGCGGATTTATTTTGATTTTTGTTCGTGTGGGCTTATTAACAAAAAAAAAAAAAACTCTTCTGTCGTTTTGTAGTGCAGGCATAATTAAGTATATTTAATTCATATGCCATGCGAGCAGATCCACAGTGGAAAACTAGTGGTATTTTAAAATTCACTAGTTTTTGCCTACGTTTTCACTCACGTGGATATATTAATATTAGAACGTTTATGTTAGATAGTATTTGGATGCTGTGGCAGTGTCATTATTTATTTAGATAGAAATATAAACTCGTTATTTATTTCAGTAGGTGAAAGTAATCTTAAACTCAAAATATCCTTTTTATACTACGTACGAGTAAAATAGCTGTCACATACAGAGATGGACAGACAGAGTTCCGTTTAGTTTTTTGTCCACGGAACCCTAGAAACAGGAGCATAATTACATTTTGAGTTTACTGATGACTTAAAAATATAAAATACTAGCAACTCATCATCGCTTCGCTCGCGTTCCAGGTACCAGGTAGGTAGCAAGGTAAAAAGTAGCCTATGTCACTTTTCAGCCCTCCAATTATCTCCATACATAAATTCGTCGCTCTGTTTCAACGTGAAAGAACGACAAACAAACAAACATACACGCTTAACATTTATAATATAAGTATGGATGTTAAGAGTGTATGTTTGGCTCCTTCACGCTAAAACAGTTAGAGGGATGAAATTTAGTACACAGATTATCTACCTGGAGGACCTGGAGTAACACATAGGTACTAAGAATATTATGCACCTAGAAATGCACCCGAAAGGAACGTGGGTACATCATTAGGAGTATATAAAAGAGGCACAAAAAAACGATTGATTTTTTCTAGTATCAATGCAAGCTTTCAACCCTAAGAGAGGTAATTAAAACCAAACATAGAACACTTACTATTATTCTATTGTTAATTCCCTTCTCAAATATCAAAAGTAAGGCGATACACTTTTTGTTTTAAGTGCCAGGATAAAGAATACTTTGTTTTTAAAGATAACAAACGGACCCGACGTTTTTTTTAAAAGAATATATCATCTTACGGAACAAAATAAACAAAGCTGGTCAAAAAAAGATAAGATTTTGGATGACATATGGATGAGAATTTAGATAAATTTAAAATTTAAAGAATTTTGGGTAGAAAAAGTTATCTGTTTAAGATGAAATGGACCAACGGGCGTGATGGCACGTATACTCGTTTTTTTATAAAATTATATTAATTTCTATGGAAGTTAGATGCCATTGATGTAAATATTAGGGATGCATCCGATACCGATACCGATATCGATATATCGGCGATATTAATTTGCCGATACACCTACATATATATTTATAGTAATTTAAGGATGTTGTTTTTAAAATAAAAATCTTATAAATGTAAATTTCAATAGTAATTTTTAATCTGAACCTTATTATTAAATTGATGTTTTATTTAATGACAATTTTTTTTTAATTACTAAACATGCCTACTGTTAAATGACAATTTTCAAAACATAATTGATATTTTGTAAAATTAAAATTTTCCAGTTTTGGTAGTTAACATTCTAAATAAATATTAGGTACTTATGTAAGTAATGCCCTTTTATGTCTGTGTTTTTTATTCTCAGCCCATACTTTATTACTTTTTATACCTTTTGATGACTGCAGTGTCCGCATCAGTATCGGTATAGGCTATACTTTTTTATAACTGCCTCGGTGGTGTAGTGGCTAGCATGTACGGCTGCACATCCTGAGGTCCTGGGTTCGAGTCCCGGGTCGGGCCAAGTTTAGTTATTGAGTCTTTCTGTATAGTAAGCCTCAGTAACAGCCCGGAGTTGGGAAGTTGGCGGTGTTACACCCCCGTGCCTCGGAGAGCACGTAAAGCCGTCGGTCCTGCGCCGACACTCTCACCGGTCGTGTCTCGTGTCGTCCCACCGGAGTATGAGAGTGACAGGAATAGAGAGTGCACGTTGTGTCTGCGCGCACACCGATACACGCGCTGCACTATAATATCTCCTGCGCAGTTGGCTAGTCTCAATGAGATTGGCCGCCGTGGCCGGAATCGGTCAGGAGAACATCACTTTTTTATAAATATCGGCATCGGTATCGTATCGGCAGAAGTGTGTATCGACGCATCTCTAATAAATATATGAAAATTGAATTGATTGATGTAAGTATTAGTACCTACTTACATCAATCAATTCAAATATATTTTATGGGACATAGGATTCTAAAAGGGAAATCAATTTTGACTTTGACTGACTGACTGAATGACTGACTGACTGACTGACTGACTAACTGTTTGACTGACTGACTGACTGACTGACTGACTGACTGACTAACTGACTTTGGTTCAGTTTGTTTTACTGTTAGGCGAAGATAAAGATGTCTACCAAATTATTACAAAAAAAAAATGCTATTTTTAATTATTTTTGCTATAAAGCTAAAGACGTTACACGCTCTGGACTACGGGGCAAAATATCTCGAAAACGTCTCAAACGATTTGCATCAAGTTTTGCTTTGGTTTTTAAATTTATTTATATAGGTGTCTTTATAGAAGAAACGTAATTTCTCAAGAAAAAATAACCATTTTTTTATAATTAATCCTGTTCTCATCATGATAATGCCATATAGAGTAATTTCGTATTGTGGTACTTGCTTTGTCGCCAATGGATGATAACGTACTGAAAGTGCGCCTACAACGAGCCAAGCTCGGTCGCTCAGGTACTAATCTATACAGATAAATAAATTTAAAGTGTCTGTTTGTAATGTCAAAATAACAGCTTTATACTAAATGCATATGGAATTATATATGGTACTTATAAGAAAAACTCAATTTTAAAAAAAATTGTCTATCTGTCTGTTTGTTCCGGAATGGAACTTTCACTGGCAGTTAGCTGATATTATAAGGAGTAACTTAGGCTACTACTACTTTTATTTTAGAAAAAGAATTAGGGTTTCGCTCAAAAGAATTAAAACGCACCTAGGGACGAACCCGAGTGAAGCGAGGGTGAGTCGCTAGTATTGTATAAAAATCAAATTACTATATTTATTATTGTCTAAACATTACTATGATAGAACAAATAACTACTTATTATATGTATTTAGCCAGCACTTTAGCTAACAGTTTAATATTGAATAATAATGTTATATTGACGTTACTTAGAACTATTTACATATTTGATGAGCGTGGAAACGTTTATAACATTAGTAATATTATTGGTATATGCCCTTGACTAACTTATATTCAGAATTAGAGAAATACTCGACATTTCAAGAGATTTGTATAAAATCACACTTGAGGTATATCTTACTTAAAATAAATTAATATTAAAAAAACATTTTTTTGAAATAAGTTTTTATATCATATATATTGTGTAATTTAATAAATGGGTTTGATTTAATTTAAAGTTTTTTTTTTATTTTTTAAATTATTCGTATTCGTCACAGCATATCCTTTTATTTGATATCCATATTATTATGGGGGTGCACAAAAAAGCACAGCCCGTCATCGTTGGGCGTCTGTCACGTTGGATTTAGAACGACTAACCATACATTGTCATCCAAAGTTTCAGCATATCATTTATGCAAAATTTTAACACAATCGGTTGCGGATAACTGTTTTAAAATTCAGTTGCAAGATTTAAATCTTCAGGTTAATCTGAACAAATATTCATACAAACATAGCAAGTTAAATAAATGCTTGTATAATAAAAACTTAAAAAAAAACGGACGACGAAAAGTCGGTTTTTTTAAGGTTTTATTTTTCCATTTTTAGTGTAGACGTATCATCAATACAAATTAATCAAGCCCAAACACCAGGTAAATGCTGTAAATCGTTGAGAAGTTCCCTCGACTGTCTTTCGGGTCCATCATCAGATCGACTTCAGACCTTCATTAAATAGTAGTGCTTTAAAATACCTAATGAAAATGTTAACAAACGCACTAGTCGCCGCTACAATTTTCGAAAGTTCCCCTCGATTTCTCTGGGATGCCATCATCAGATCCTGGTTTCCTTATCATGGTACCATTCTTAGGATATCTCTTTTCCAACAAAAAAAGAATGATCAAAATCGGTTCATAAACGACGAAAAAATCCGCGAACAATATATATACATATATACGGTCGAATTGAGAACCTCCTCCTTTTTTTGGAAGTCGGTTGAAAATAAAAAGCCATTCACAAAAGTTGCTGAAAATCACGAAACAAAAAAAATACATTTTATGAAGCCGGTAAAAAATTTATACATTTTAAATGGGGTGAAATTTATGAATAAACCTTGAAATTTGGTTAGAATTGTTTTTTTGGATTACAGTGAGGAACGGAATTAGAAAAAAAGATTTGAAAAGGAAATAAAGAAAACTCCCATAAAAGGTTGAAACCTATATAATAAATACTAGAATATATTAGGTACAACACTGTATTTAATGTATATCTTATTTATACATATAATAAAACTCTAACTGAGTACAATCTGTACATTAAATATTTTTGGAAAATCTTATTGAAATAGTCATTATTATCGATACAGAGGCCGAATCTATAGTTTTCTGAATTTTTGTCTGTCTGTCTGGAAACGCATGACAAGAAAACCACTGGGCAGATTTTGATGAAATTTGGTATGATGATAGCTAGTTATTCGGGTCAACATATAAGATATTTTTTATTGCGGGAAAACATCTCATCTCTGAGAAATATATAGGTAGGTACTAAACGTTTAAACGTAAACGTAAAGTTATGTATATAATCAAAATGAAATTCGTAGGTAAGATTAAAAAAAAATTTGAGAAAGATTAGACCAATTTAGCTTTTTTTTTATGTGATTCAGTGACAAACGAGCAGACAGACCACCTGATGGAAAGCAGTACCTGTCGCCCATAACACCTACGGTTCATGCACTTAGGTTTTAAGTAACAAAAATGCAGAACCACAGGTGCGTTGTCACTGTGAGGACTAAGATGATATGCCTCTTGCCTGTAATTGCGCTGGCTACCTTATCCTTCATACCGGAATACAACAATGCAATCATTGTTGCTTGGCGGCAGAAATAGATAAGGGGGTGGTACCCATCCAGTCGGACTCCTCAGGCTTGACAGAGTCCTACCACCGGTAAATATAGCTATTATTTTATAAAATGTTCGTAATAACCTGAGTAAAGTTTTGAAGAAAAAACTTTGCGCTTAATATAATTTTAGCATAAACCCGAAGAACATAAAAAAATTGTATTCAGCCATTTTAACCGCTGGTTAACTTGAACCACCACGTCTGTCGAGTCAGCTAATTTTTAATAAATAATAGTTAAAATAATGTTGATTTTTAAATTAATTATGGAGATTAGCCAGCGGGGTAACGGCTCTACCAAGCTTTTCCAATTAAAAACCCTTGTCAGATTTGACATGTTTATTTTAAAGGAAAGTGTTAAATGTTGTTTCATGTTTTGAGGGCAACACATGCTGACGTATCTGCTGGAATATTGAATGAGAGTGTTGGCAGAATTGGATCTTAAAATAAATACAAGTCAAGCGTTGAATTTAAATTTGAAGAAACTTTGTTATTTTTAATCCAATGATACAATTTCAACACCCACTACTGATTTACTTTAAATAATTCTGTACCTTTTTCCCTTCGGTTTGTCAACCGATTTTCTATTTTCGTTTAGTAGCTATTGACAAACTTTAGTGTTATAAATATAAAAACTTTGGTAACAGTTTTTTTAATAGATAAGTAAACGATATTCATATATAATGTGTGTTGTACTCTCAATAATGATTTTGGTACAATTTCGAATTCTACTATTTATATTTCGAGTTCTACCGGTGGTAGGACTCTGTCAAGCCTGAGGAGTCCGATTGGATGGGTACCACCCCCTTATCTATCCCTTATCTATTTCTGCCGCCAAGCAACAATGATTGCATTGTTGTGTTCCGGTATGAAGGATAAGGTAGCCAGCGCAATTACAGGCAAAAGGCATATCATCTTAGTCCTCACAGTGACAACGCACCTGTGGTTCTGCATTTTTGTTACTTAAAACCTAAGTGCATGAACCGTAGGTGTTATGGGCGACAGGTACTGCTTTCCATCAGGTGGTCTGGCTGCTTGTTTGTCACTGAATCGCATAAAAAAAAAAGTGGGCGAACACTAGTATTAATAAATATATGTAAAACAGATATTTCCAAATAGGAATCGAATTTGTGACCTCTTTAATTACTATGCAACATGATCTTCTATGAAGTGCTATGTTGCTATTACTCAATCCTTAATCCTTCCCTCGACTATTGCCGTAAGTAAACTGCTTTATATCTGAGTTAGTATGTAAGCTATAAGTGCTAGGATACCTACATATGTAATATGTACTAGATCTTAGTTCTAGTAATTGAAATACAAAGCTACTAATATTATAGTATTTGGGACGTTTGTTTGTCAGTCTATAGTTAAGAAGATGATTTGAATGAAACTTGGAACATTCATTCATTTCATTATTCTCATCATTTGTTATTTAAAGTTCAGTAGATGGTGCTGCCCAAAGCAATCACTTCAAATGGACGACGCCACGAATAGAATATAGTATACATATAATAAGCTAAGCAAAAAGGTACCTATTATATTTCTATAGTAACACTAGCGGAACCCGCGGTTATGCCCGCGGTCTACAAAAAAAGTCTTTGCCTTTTATATGTTATACAGCGTCTCACCTTCGCATTTATATAATATTGACTTTTCACACAAAAATACTGAAAACGCAACTAAAAAATGAAGGGAGGGGGTAGGAGGGTGAAAAACACTTTACGACCTATTCTCATACCTACCAAATATACAAAAAAACACATTAAAATCAGTCGAGCCGTTTCCGAAGAGTGCGACTACAAACACTGTGACACGAGATATTTATATATTATATAACTTGAAAAAAGAACAAACTAATTTTATTCTTATAATAGTGTTAGATTGTATGTATATATTCAGCCCTTTTTAAGGTCCCACTGCTGGGCACGGGCCTCCCTTCAATACGAGGGCGATCAGGCCATAGTCCACCACGCTGGCCAAGTGCGGGTTGGCGGACTTCACATGTCTTTCGAAAACTTTCTAGGTTCTCTCAGACATGCAGGTTTCCTCACAATGTTTTCCTTCGCCGTAAGGCAAGTGGTAAAAGGTCAAGTTAGAAAATGATTCGCACATGAAAATATCAGAGGTGCGAGACCCGAGATTTGAACCCGCTTCACTCGGTTTCCCAAGCGAGCGCGTTACCATTGGACTACCACTGCCTATTAGTGTAAGATTAACTATATAAAAATAAAGCTCAAATTAGTATATTTTCCAGTCTACTTTATGATAAAATCGTTTAAAAAAACAGTAGCAAACAAAAATAATTTAACTAAATATTATCATTGAATAGTTTAAATTGCAACAATACGGTTGTACATTACTTATATAATATAAAAAAAATATAAAAGCTTATAAAGGGCACGCGAGCGCCAGGTGCAGGCTTTTTATAGACCGTATTGTAAGGGAATCCCTTCAGTAGGGTAAACATGTAATGGAGTAAAGATGGATATAAGATATTTTTTAAGATTACTGAGTTTTTTTTACATTTTTTTGTTTGTGTGACATGTAGCATAAGTTACAAGATATTAAACTAAATATTTAAAAAAACTAAATATTTAAAAATAAAATTACATATTTACTAAGGCATTTCAATGAGCCTAAACGGCTGAACGGATTATCTTAATTTATAAATCTTATATTAGCTATAGCTAAGACCACTTTAAAAATATCACACTTGAAACAAAAAAAAAAAAAAAAAACTAAATTGAAATCGGTTTATCTGTTTGTTCGCTACGATGGTACAGACAGATATTGTTAAATTTGTAACACCCGTAAATACGGTTACTTAATTAACCTATGATACATAAAGATGTGTTGTAGGTTAATTAAATAAATGAATATGTTGCTCAATAAAAAGTTTTAACTCTATAGCTAATTTATTTATTTTTTTTCTTTATAAAACGTATAATGTAAATTGTTAAGAATATTTACGTTATCATGCATACATACATTTGAGCAAGATATATCCATTGGATTTCATCAGTTTTAGTACTTATATTATAAGTCTTATCTGATTGAGACTTTACATTTTATTTGCCTTACCTATAATCACCATATTTTACATAGTGTAAGATTGTATGTATGTATTCAGCCCTTTTTAACGTTCACTTATCAATATGAAGTGTTATTTTGGTCCCAATATGGAACATATTGGATACTGGTAGAAAATAAATAAAATGAGTGGAGTCCATATATTCTATCCATATCGTAACAAAATCTAGATCCAGATGTTAATTTTTTTTTCAAAAATAGGATATTTCTTATCTTATCAATAATAACCTTTGAGATTGTGATAATTTTGTTTTTGACATTAATGCAACTATCATTTTCAACATAGTTTTAAAAAAACAGCAGGTTTTACGTAACAATAATATTGTAAGTGACCATGAAAAATAGAAACTTATTGCGTACAAAAGATATGTCACCCTATTCAATTGTTAGGGTAGGTCCACAATGGTGTTATTTTAGCGAAAGTACTTTACGGGGGGTGCTTGACTAAACGTTTTGTGCTCATTGAAATCGAGTGCGTTTGCCTTTTATTATTACTAGTGGTCGCCCGCAGCTTCGTCTGCATTATCTTACTCTAATTGCATGTAATTTTGACGTCATTTCACCTTTTTACCATGAATTGTGATTGAATTCTAAAACCAACCGTATAAAACATAAGATGTTAATTTAAATTAATTTGATTTTTCCATAATAGGTATATAGCAGGTATAGATTATTATTCGTAAATAAAACGAATACTAAAATATATCTATTTAATATGAAATCTAATGTTATACATTTGCCAAAACTAAATTTATAAAAAAAAAAAAACATTAAAAATCATTCAAAATTAGAGAAAAAGTTGAATATTATAAGAATTTGTTTTTCCATCTTTTCTGTGATTTTTTTTTGAGTATAACACAAGTATATGTGTTTTATTTTTGTAAACAATTATTATACTATTGCCTACGTATTTCTATAAAAAACCACATTATAAATATATTATTACCTACGTTATAACAAGTTATTATTTTTATATAACAATTTCTATAGTGAATAGTTCAAATTGGCAGACATTTCATTTTCTTAACATATATTACTCATTTTTCCAAGCACTTACTAATATAATGCGATAATATATCCTGCTTCTTACATAACATCAGTATTGTAACGGGAAAAAGTCTATTATGTAATGGAAACTAGATCAAAATATATACAGCTTTCGATTTTAGTCCAAATTTAGATACGAATAGAGTGCTTTATTGTGCATCAATGATTTGATTTTAAAGGTCACCTTTCAGAGGTCATCCAGACCAAATCTAGAACAATACTTTATATTGAATCAATCACAACACCTCTCACTCGACAGTCGGTTAGCTGACCTATATTTGGCGGCCTTAGCAAAACAAGCGACTGTAGTAATGTATCGCAAAATTGACGTATGTTTAAAAAGTGTTTGAGACGTTATTTTAGCTTAGGGTAGGTATGTGGTAAGAGGAAATGGGTTATTTGTTATTATTGGGTATATAGTTTGGATAGCTATAAATATACTAAATGCTGCCTATAGTTTTGCTTGCATAGTAGGTATAAAATCGATACCCCATGAAGACGTGGGAGGTTCCGTTGGGTTTTAGTGATTAGTGGGTAGTACTGGCTTTGCTGGTGATTTCCATACTTCGTGCCTAAATGTATTTCCCAACGTTAAAAAAAGGAATAATATTAATAATAAAAATATCACGTGTTAAGTCCGAAAATTAGCTATCGTCGAACCGCATTTTACTCAAATATATTAAGCTCTTACTGCGTAAAGAATTAACAAACATATATACACTAACAAATTTTCACATTTTTAATATTAGAGAGATGGAAGTATAAATATTACTTTTATTCTATTGACGAGAATTGATTTGTGTATTCAGTCCTTTTTAACGTCCCACTGCTGGGCACGGGCCTCCCTTCAGTATGAGGGGAATCAGGCCATAGTCCACCACGCTGGCCAAGTGCGGATTGGCGGACTTCACATGTCTTTCGAAAACATGCTAGGTTTTCTCAGACATGCAGGTTTCCTCATGAGAATTGATTTACGGTACAGGAAAATCATACGCGTAGTGATAAATTGTATGTATGAAGCTGGAAATACAATTTTATTATTATAATCTAACAAAAAGTTATAAAAAATATATATTTATTTATTTACGTACCACAAAGAATATACATGCATACAAAAACGGAAAACAGATACCTTGTATACAAAGGATGACTTATCTTATTAACAGAGCTCTATCAGAAACCGTCGAGCTTGACAAAAAAAAAATGATTTAAATAAATGTGCACTATTTTATTTTAGCTATATTCTTTAGAATTGCTCGCTGAAAGAAGCGTGAGTTGGAAACCGCTACCGTGCATTGACTTTATTTCATCAAAAGCGAAATAATTTCGTGCTTTACACAAAATACAATTATAATAAGTTACTAGCGACCCGCCGGACCCTTGTGCTGCCACAGCCCTCATTTAGTGGGAAAATTAAAATAATCTAGATCTCAATAATATCGTCATCTATCGGTAAAGCTATAATTAAGAACCATTCAGACGACACTATAAGTACACAAAAAATATCATCGTAATCGGTCAAGCCGTTTTGGAAAAGAAAATGTGCATACTGTTAGTAGTTCCAAAGCTTGCTCCTAAACATAAATAAAAAAGAAGAAACACTATAGGTTATATTTTAAAGTAGCGAAACCCTAAATAGGCCACATATCAAATCAAATTAAAATATGTATTTTCAAATAGATTTTTAAAAGCAATTTTCAATCGTCAATTTTTATATTTTTTAGATTTAATGTCAGTATGTAAGTTCGTGGGGAATCTTCCATATAAGTATATCTATACATATAATAAAACTGTAGAGGTTGAATGTCTGTACATAGAAAAAAATGCTAACAACCAAGTCAGGGGGATGTAAGAAGAGAAATAGAACAAATCCAGATTTTTTTCATTTTTTTTGTTTCTCTGTCTATTTGTCTGTTTGTACGGGCTAATCTCCGAAACTGTTAGACTGATTTAAACGAAATTTTGTATGGTGGTACCTTATATTCCCCGTCAGCATCTTAGATACTTTTTATCCCGGAAAATTAAAGGACTCCCGTGGGATAATTAAAAAACTAAAGTAATTTATACAGCTTAGTACACAAAAACTACTGATTGGATTTTAATGAAACTTTACAATAATATAGTTCATACATCAGAACAACAAATAGGCTACTTTTTATCTCGGAAAAATGTACGGTTTCCGTGGGATAGATTTGTTTTTGTTTGTCCAGAGGCAAACCCGAGTGAAGCGAGGGTGAGCCGCTAGTTAAGTATATAAGTCACATAGGAGTGTAGTCATGTTTTGAGCTTAGTTTAGTAACGCAATACATACATATGTATGTACATATGCGTTTTAATCATAACGAACAATCGTAAACAGCAGTTCCTGAATCTTGACGGCCAGTTAGCCAACTTGACCCATATTCCAGAGGTATCAATGTCAGATTGATATATTGAAAGTAAAATTGCAATTTGAGGCCAAAAGGAAGAAAGATATAAAAGTCGATTAAGGGCTTATGTTTATGACATGTGTTGTTGAGATTTATGTCTAGACTGGTCATTTGAAACTCTCATACTTACTAACTGTGTTAAAATAAGATTAGTGTAGTATAATATATTACTCTACCTGGGCGACTGGGCGCTGTATGTCGTGACACAGGCTTCCTAGTACGGCAACAGAGGCGACCGATTAATCTTAACTATTACGTAAAACTAAAATAAGATAAAAATGTTGATTCACAAGTGTAAACATTTTTTTTAGAAATAAATGAAGTATTAATCAATTATAAAGACTGAGCTTCGCTACGTCTTTTGAAAAATCGTGTTTTTTTGGAAAAGAGGTAAAAATTGCGTTTTTCTTTTCAGAAAAGACAAGTATATAGATAAACTTAAAAAGCGAAACCTTATCTAAATACAAAATTTAATAAAAAATAGTTAGAGCCGTTTCCGAGATATGTGAATTCAATTTATAGTACATTTAATTTTATAAAATAAAACATTTCTAGTAATTACACAGTTTTCTATATTTTTTGACGTATTCTATAAATTTTAGCGATATGTCGTTAAATGGACCTAAGTACAAACAACTAAATTTTTTTTTTAGACTAATGCATTTTTTTTTTTTTACAAAAATAGTAGATTTTTTAAATTCAGTAAGTTGTGAAAGAAATGCCTGTATCCATACTTTCATACTAATACTTACTAATATTATAAATGTTAAGGTTATTCTGTCTGTTATTTTTTCACGCTTAAACCGCTGAACAGAGTTCGATAACATTTAGCAAGGACATAAATTGGGCATTGGACATGGGCTACATTTGATTCCCGCGCCACTTACCATGCAAGTAAAGCCACAGGAAAAACCTAGTTTGTTAATAAAAGCAGTAATACACATTTTTCAAGAAAAAGACCAAAAATATCTCTTCCTAGGTGAGCTTTATAGGTTTTACGTCACTCAAAACATTTATATAGCCGATGTTGCTCAGAGAACTCTCTATTAGTAAAGGAATTCATATATTGTGTTCAATATTTCCTAAACTTTTCCTTATATACCAACAAACATACTAATTTTACCTATTTATAATAAAGTAAGATGATTTTATTATATTTACCTTCAAACCTATCCCTAGACTGACATCCCATGACACTTGTCTATCACCGAAAATCATATTAACCGAATAATAAGGACCGATCGCTCCCATTTCGAACGGATGCGGCGAAAGTGGGCCGCGAACTCTACATGTGACACCCCTGCTCTACCGTTACAAATAAAAATCAACTCTATCACATACAACTTAAGGATCATAATCACACAACACAAATTACACTTACTCAGTCATAATATGTCAGCTAAATTTGAACTCTCTGTATTAAATAATAAGGTCAAAAATAATTTGTGTGTACATTAAAATTAGGCACTATTTCCGCAACCTGAAATGTTTTGATCGAAACGATGCAATTATATAATGTTACGAATTTCCCGGCGTCTGACCGATTTTTTGCAGGATGGATTAAAGAGACTTGTTACAGTTTAATTTGTTTATATTGGGACGACTAAATCTAGGACAGATCTATGCGAAATATTTTCAATAACAAGTAGGTCATATATAAAAAAAAGGATTTGAAGAATTAGAGCTATGCCATCTTTAAATAAGAAAGAGATAAAGTAAAAAATAACATGATCCATGTAATACGTTCAACACGTAAAAAAATGAAATACCATACTTCACTTTAGAATAACGAGATAGATTTAGGTATTTTTTTTTCTAAATAAGTATTCGCAATGATCAGTTTTTAGGGGGGGGAAATTTGGAATAGCTAACCAAAAAATGCCAAAAAATTACTGCCATAAAAATAAATAATGTTTGGAATGCATAAAACTTTCTTGTAAGGAAATACTTCTTTTTATATCATTGGTAAATTGAATATTTACCTACTAAGCTTATTTCAAATAGTCGAGAAGATGTAAATAAATAGCGTATACATATATAAATATAAAAAATAAATATAAAAAAATCTTTCTCAATTAACGAAGGTATCGCTTAATAAATACCTACATTAGAACTTTATCTTCTTTTTCTCGTTTCATATAATAATTTTTAACAGGTTTTAAAATGTGTACACAGATACACGCTACATTATTTATATATAGATAAACATAATTTCAAAGAAAACAAACCATATTATGCGCATATGAAAAGAATTTCTTTAAAC
The DNA here is from genome assembly GCA_033884665.1 of Argynnis bischoffii washingtonia. Lineage (NCBI taxonomy): Eukaryota > Metazoa > Arthropoda > Insecta > Lepidoptera > Nymphalidae > Argynnis > Argynnis bischoffii. The sequence goes on along the minus strand of CM066629.1, from coordinate 1,018,543 downwards.
AAATATAACATAAATAGAATAATCTGTAGCTGTCTATTTGTTGATTTAGGTTCGTGACAAATTGCTCTCCCGCGGGCTCTTTTTATAAAGATTCATATTTTTTTATGTAAATAGCTTTTAGAGTTCATAAGGGTTTGCCCCTTGCCACATTTGTTTTGTGTTTAGTCTTAAAAAAAATATTTTATACATAAAATTAATTTACACAGGCTATATTACTGTTAAGTATTAATGAATCTTCTATATAAGAAGATAGGCAAAGACAAAACAGCTCAGAAGAGCCTTTTTCTCTTCTTTTTTTTTTTTATTCGATAAATATTAGAATATAAAAGAATGGAAAAAATGTTGGAAAAATCCATACATACTTAATATTATAAATGCGAAAGTAACTCTGTCTTGCTGTTTCAAAATAAAACTATCTTTTCGGATTATTTCGCGAATTTATTATGATTTTTGGTTCCCGATGGTTGACTTCACAGCAATCATGGTCACGGGAGAGACTAAGGTGTTAGATGTCTCAATGGCATTATACAGTTGTTACAGACAGCCTACCTACTATTTTACAAAAATGATTTTAAAAATTCAAAAATGGCATCAAGGTACCTTACAATATTAGTTGATTTTAATTCTAAACATTTTAAAAAAATTTTATGTTTTTAATAAGTATTACCAAAAATCATAATGAATTCGCGAAATAATCCGAAAAGATAGTTTTATTTTGCAATGTCAAATATTCGCGTAAATCTAAGAAAGTATCTGTCTTGCTGTCTTTTCGTCTTCGTTTCACGCTTAATCCGCTGAACCGATTTAGATGATATTTAGTATGGAGATAGTTTGAGACCCTGGGAATGACATAGGATAGTTTTTATCCCGGAAATAGTCCCTTAAGGGAGTGAAAAGGTCGATGAATTTTTTTTTAATTTTTAAAGTACTTACTTTTCTATACCTATGTATGTACATATATATAGTTTATTCTATACTAACTGTGAAAACTATGTGTTTTCATATGTTTTCCTCAAATTTTCAATAATGATTATTATGGTCAAGTTCCGACCACTGAGCGAACAATCTTATTATGTACTAGCGACTCACGCTCGCTTCGCTCGCGTTCATCCCTAGGTACGTTTTTACGGTTAGCTATGTTTAGGTATACATAAATAGTAGCTTGCTACTCCTAAGATATTCATTTAATTTAAATTATATAACGATTTACCCTCGTTTTGCTCGGGTGCGTAGGCCGTACGCGGATTTTGTTCATAATTTCATGGGTTTTAATTTTTTTCGCGGAACCCTGATTCTTTTTCTAAAATAAAAGTAGCCTAAGTTACTCCCTATAACATGAGCTATCTGCCAGTGAAAGTTCCGTCAAAATCGGTCCAGCCGTTCCGGAGATTAGCTGGAACAAACAGACAGACGAAAATTGTAAAAAATGTTGTTTTGGTATATGTACCGTGTATACATCCATATGCTTTTAGTAAAAAGCGGTTATTTTAATATTACAAGCAGACACTCCAATTTTATTTATCTGTATAGATATAAAATTGCGATGTCACGATGTTGGCCCGCGATAAACTAATCATCAGATCTTAACGTATTTTTTTAAACGTGTAATTTATTACAATATAAAGATAGGATTGTTTTTATCCCCATTATTTCCAGTAGTGAGTACAGAGCTCACTGCAAACACATAATAGTTCATATTGAATTAACTTAAATTAAATTGAAAAAGGCTTTAAAAGGTTGATTGTAATTAATAAGATGATGTGTATATAAAAGGCACTGGATAGCTCAGTGGTAACGCGCTCGCTTGGGTAACCGAGTGAAACGGATTCAATCCCGGGTCTCCCACCTTTGATATTTTCATGTGCGAATCATTTTCAACATGATTATAACTTGTCTTACGGTGAAGGAAAAGATCGTGAGGAAACCTGCATGTTTGAGATAACCTAACAAGTTTTCGAAAGACATGTGATGTCCACCTACCCGCTCTTGGCCAGCGTGGCGGATTATGGCCTGATCCCCTCGTATTGAAGGGAGGCCCATGCCCAGCGGTGGGACGTCAAAAACGGCTGAATACAAGATGAAGTACGTCTGTTAGACGAAATGTAGTACAATTTTAATAGTAACTGTCCCCTATACATAAATAACTGGGGCTAACCTTGACATTGTATTATGATATTGTATGGTAAACGGTAGTGTGATTATGTTACCCGTATATCTTCCTCACCGATTTCGGTCACGGTGCCCCAATTTCCTGCTGGAGGCAAACTACGCAGAAGATATTAAATAAATAAATATGTTGGGACATTAACACACAACACCATCTAGTTCCATGGTAAGCTACGAAGCTTGTGTAATGGATACCAGATAGTTGATACATTACACATATATAACTTTAAATACATGCATATTATAAATATAAACACCCATGATTGAAGTACAAACATTCGTGCTCATTACACAAATGATTGATCCCAGCGGGACTCGAATCCGCAACCGTTGGCATAGCAAGTAAGGTCACTACAAACTGAGCCAAACGTATCATCCAACGTGTCCTATAATGGGAGCAAACACAAGTGCGCTCTCTATTCCATCACTGTCATTGTTCTTTGGGATTTACTTTACTTTCTTACTATGGCTATATTAACATATTTTTTATACGAGCTGCAACTAAGAATTTTTTATAAAAAAAACATACAACTAAAAATTTTATTCGAATTTGGACTTAATTGTTTAGTGATTTACATCAAACATATGATTCGAAATAAAAGTAATATTATTAAAAACTAGCGACTTACCCTCGTTTCGCTCGGGTGCGTCCGTAGGTACATTTTATTTTTTTTGAGTGGAACCCTAATTCTTTTTCCAAAATTAAAGTAGTCTAAATTACTCCTTATAATATCAGCTATCTGCTAGTGAAAGTTAAAATCGGTCCAGTCGTTTCGGAGATTAGCCAGAACAAGCAAACAGACAGACAGACAAAATTTTTAATAATTGTTTTTTTTATAAGTACCGTATATAATTTTTATTTTGATATTACAAACAGACACTTTAATTTTATTTATCTGTGTAGCTAATTATATTTTATGTTATAATGACCCCACCCCACCTTTTATAGGATAGAAAGACAAACATATTTATTTGTTATATGTATAGATAGTGACGTATGAAAATATAAGTATAGTAAGATTTAGATTATTATAGAAATAATATTTAGTGAGTTTGTCTCTTTAAATAAATTTTGAGAAATGATATCATTGTTTTATTTGAAAGGCCTTGGTTTCTGCAATAGCTTAATACAAAAGAACAGGCAAAATAAATAATGAATATTAAATTCTTGAAACTTTTTTGTGAAACAAATGTGTTTGCATAATTTATTCTTTTCATCGTGTTTAATAATTACGTATAATAACGTCCTTACTCCTGTGACAGTTTGTCTGTCTGTCATTAGAATTTCTGAATGTACCTACTGGACGAAAAAATTTAATATTTGATGCATATAACCTTTGCACACATTAACCCCCTGTTACCACGACAAATAAATTATTTTAAAGCGCAATAAAAATATATACATATACATTGTACATTACAGTTTAATGTACGGACGTGTGATACTCTTAAATAGATTTAGTTCTAGTTAGATAATAATTTTAAATACAGTCGCCGGGACAAAGCAGTTATAAGGAACGCTTAACTTCCATACAAATAAAAACTAGCGACTCACCCTCGCTTCTCTCGGATTCCTCCCTAGGTACGTTTTAATGGTTAGTATGGAATAGATAGTCGATCCCTTGATCTGTGCAAAACAAAAACATATCTATTCCACGGGAACCTAAGTGCTCTTTCAGACTATAATCTATCTCTGTGCCAAATTTCATCTAGATCCGTTTAGCCGTTCTGTCATGATTGAGAAACAAACATTCATCCATCCAAACTTTCGTACTTATTATATTTATAGAATGAATGTTTGTTTGTCCTCTATGCGTTCCTAAACCATTTACCCAATTGTGATGAAACTTTGGGAGTTTTTGTGTACACGCCTGTAAAAGTTTGTAATGCAAGAAAAATAAAAAAATCTCAAGCTTAAGGACGCACCCGAGCAAAGCGAGGGGAAGTCGCTAGTGTAATCTATACTAATATTATAAAGCTGAAGAGTTTGTTTGTTTGTTTGTTTGTTTGGTTGAACGCGCTAATCTCAGAAACTACTAATTCAATTTGAAAAATACTTTTTGCATTAGATAGCCCGTTAACTGAGAAAGGCTATAGGCTATATATCATCCCGGAACAATGTACGGTTCCCGTGGGAAAAAATTGTTTTTTCTAGGGACGAACCCGAAGCGAAGCGAGGGTGAATCGCTAGTATAAAATAAAACTGCGACAAAATTTTAAAAAGCAGCATTTAAAATGTTAAATATTCGCGTAAATCTAGGAAAGTGTTACGCTTATCTTTATACTAATAACTGTAATTAACAAAGACAATAACAGTAAGATGACTAGACATTCTGTCGACACAAATTCCCCACAAACTTCTCAGTACATCGGAAGTGTGCTTAACTGATGTCATAGTTTACGTCGGGGCCTTCATACGAAATGAATACTAAATAGTAATGGTGTTTATATAGAGTTAGATATAATTATATACATAAGTTTAGTTGTTTTATCATCTATTTTCTATGAATTTTTTGAAGTTTAGGTACATTATTACCTTCTTAGATATACAGTAAAGATTTAGGTTTGAGATATTAATAAAACTATTTTTTAACGGATTTATTTTAGTTTTGTTTTAGAAGTAGGAATCTAATAATTAAAAAAAAAATCTAATAAAAAATCTAATTAAATAAACCATGTAAAAAAACCATGTATATAAGTAAATACATAGTTTTTTTCTCTTTATAATTTTTTTTTAGTTTAATATGTTATGTATTCGGCCCTTTTTAATGTCCCACTGCTGGGCACGGGCCTCCTTTCAGTACGAGGGGGATCAGGCCATAGTCCACCACGCTGGCCAAGTGCGGGACGCGGGTTGGCGGACTTCACATGTCTTTTGAAAACTTGCTAAGTTCTCTCAGACATGCAGGTTTCCTCACGATGTTTCCGTAAGACAAGTAGTAATGATGTTAGAAATGATTCGCATGTGAAAATATCAGAGGTGCGAAACCTGGGATTTGAACCCGCTTCACTCGGTTTTTGGGAAACCGAGTGAAGCAAGCGCGTTGCCACTGGGCTACCACTGCCTTAATATTTTATGTGATATTAAAAATTATTATATTTTTCACAGCAAGTACTGAACAGATTTTTAGAAAAGTAAAGAAAATTATTGGTTCCATTAAAACAAAATAATGAAATTAACAAGTAATATTATTGAATAACTATTGTCGAAAAATATTTTGTGTAGCGCTTTGTGAGTGAAACAAATATTAATTTGAAATATTGGTTGTTTATTGTGTATTGAACAAAAACTGCTTTTATAACAAACGTACAGAATTGAAAGGTAATTACACTTTCTTTTGTATTTTGATAACTTATAAATGAAAAATATAAGCTCACGCAAATACTTGTGGAATAAAAAATTTCTCTAAAAAATCATAAATAACCGCTGTTTGATTTTCATTCACAAATATTTTTTGAATCAATTCCATCCGGCAACGTAAATGTAATATCTTATATATTTAAACGAGCAATTCTTGTATATTTATATCTTTATTTATTTATTTATACCGGCGATCTCGGAAACGGCTCTAACGATTTTGCTGAAATTTGGTATATGGGGGCTTTCGGGGGCGAAAAATTGATCTAGATTAGTCACATGTCTGGGAAAACGCATGTTTTCGAATTTTCATGCGTTTTTCTTATGCATTATTCTACGCAAAATTTAATCGCGACATCTATACAACTGTCTCAGTAACACTTAGTCACTTAATGTAAAATTATTTTTAATCCAAATTAAAAAGAAAATTGTTCTTATCGCGACATCTATACAACTTTCTCAGTAACACTTAGTCACTTAATGTAAAATATACAATCTTTCAAGAACTCCGAGCGAAGCTCGGTCGCCCAGGTACTACATCTAAATATGTCATAAATTGCCATATTTTTAACCGACTTCCAAAAAAAGGAGGAGGTTTTCAATTCCACCGTATATATATATATATATATATATATATATATATATATATATATTTTATGTTTGTTCGGGCATTTTTTGTGTATAATAGTTAAAGTAGATGCCTTGTATTCAAAACTACATGGATGGTTTATTTTTGTGTTTCAGTTTTGTTGTTCACTATCCACCTCCTAATTTATCATCAGATCACTTCAATTGATATAAAATTTAACTCAACACTTAATTAAAAAAATAATAATAATGATACCCTTTAAAGTGGTAAAGATTGTAATAATAGCAACCCAAATTAAATAATTTCAACTTGTAAAATTATGAAAATGCTAATAAGAATTATTTTTTTTTATAATAAATAAAAAAACGGTTGACAATACAAGAACTGGATAAAAGTCATTCGATGGATTTTGACATGTCCCATAGATTGATTAAAACCGTGTTCATTTTAGTTATACATATCTTTATATAATGCACTATAATATAATGTATAGTGATTTTTTTGATAGTAATTAGATAACTCTATATAGATACAGTTAGATGTCTTTACCAGGAACGTGTTAGTAATATTACGAAGAACGTTGAAAGTATGTTTTATTTCGTCATGCAGATTGCACAGTATTTCGCACGCTCCATGAATACAAAGTGGCATTTTCATTACAATTTTTATTGGCTTTTCATTTCATAGATTTCGATCAAAATTAGTTAATCTCACAGGGAAAATAAATTAAAAAAACAACCTTGAAACGAATTTAAATCGTATAAATACTTCTTCGTAACACTATATACCTTAATTATAATAACTATTAATACGTCGTCTTTACTTATTTTTTGTACTGTATACATGGTCTGACCCGGGATTCGAACCCAGGACCTCCAAATTTGCAGTCATATAGGGTATCCCCTAGAAAACTAAGGCAGCTAAAGGAATTAATATTGCATAGTTAATCATGTGTTTGACCGTCACTGTCTCCGCAGTAATAGCGGGTTTTGCGGAACTTTTTATTAATTATGTTAACTAGGAATCATATAAGTGATATATTCTTACTAATTTTGTTAATTATAATATATTTGTTGTTCTTTTATAACAGCAACAGAGAAACAGATCGAAGTGATTTTACATTGGGATATTTAATTTCAAAGAGTGACATATGTAGACTAGGTATTTTTTTCTCGTGGCACTTGATGATGACTCGATGATTTTTAGCTTTCATGGACACTAACATTGACACGATGTTTTTTAGCTTTCATAGTTACTAAATAAGCTTAATATTATTAACTAGCGACTCACCCTCGCTTCTCTTGCGAGAAAATTTCATCCCCGTTTTCACCCCCTTAAGAGGATTGTGAAGCTAAATAAAAAAAGTAAATTCCCATACAAAAAGCGATAACGTTTTCCCCCCCATTAACATAGTCTAATTTTCATAATTTTTGGAAATGTTGTAGATATAATGAAAAACTAGGTCCGTACGTTTTTATTTTAAAGAAATATTGCGTATGATAGAAGTTATTAGCATCTAAATATCTGTATTTTTGACGTAAAAACTTCCTCGAGCGTTTTTATTTTTTTATAATTAAACTAAACTGAATTACTAAAAAAGGAAAACGTACAGACCTAGATTAAGGTGTACTGAATCTAATGAGACCAAAATTGTCTCATTTCTTAAATGTTTAGGGGGGTAAAAACGTTATCGCCCAAAACAATATTTCAAACAGGAATGTAGGTAATTGCCTCTAAGATTTGCAACTCTCTCTATCGCACCATAAGGGTTGGCAAAGCGAGCGATATGAAACAGATAGCATTTTCTTAAAAACCTACTCGCGCCGTGTATCGGCACTTCACAATCCTCTTAAAAGATGATTTCCAGGATATAAAGCATCCTGTGTCCTTCCCAGGATTTCAAATTGCTTTTTACCAAATTTCATCTAAATCAGTTCAGTAGATCCAGAGACTACCCCCTACAACGTCACAAACTTACAAACTCACAAATTTTACCTCTTTATAATATTAGTATAGATTATAATGTTTGAACTCCTAATGTGTTGACATTATCACAAGGGTCGCGGTAAAACATATTTACATCAAAAATAACATAATGTACCGCCCCCGGGTGGGCTCGAACCACCAACCTTTCGGTTAACAGCCGAACGCGCTAGCCGATTGCGCCACGGAGGCGATGTACTATATAGTTAATATATAATATATATATCCAGTCCTTCAAAACAGTCGCTCATTTAATGCTTAGGTAGATACTAACAACAATTTTTTTTCCAATATATGTATATGATATTTGTAATACAGACATAGTCGTATAATATCACTAGTTAAGTATATTCCGAAATAATTTTTCAATGAAAAGAATGAGTCAATACAATTTCGGGTACGTGCGTGTATACGTACTGATTCCAGATTGAAAACAGTCGTGGCTATGGCATTGCTAATGTCTATACATAGCGGCTAGCTATCACGTAGGCCATCTTAATGAGAATAACACACTCATTTAATATAAATACTAGTCAATTTATGTGGTTTTGTCTGCATTTATAGAATTTATTTTCTATGCTAACTTTGATACTCCTTAGCTTTTTTGAGGTTAATTTTCAATAAAATATTGTTTTCATGCAACCACAGCACAGATTATATATCAATTTATATTATATTTTATCTGTAGCGTTCCATAAAAAAGAAGATATATGATATATATTAAGAGTAACGATTTCGTACATTTTGATTTACTAACAGATAAAATGATGTTTTTTTTATTGTACTTGTATTTTTATAACGTGACCAACATTCGAAACTACAGGCAACTTACCCTTGTTTAGCTCTGGATCTTCCGTAGGTGCCTTTTGTATTTACCATCTTCTGGTACTCCATGTCACAGACTATTTTTTTTATCAAACTTCATCCTAATCCATCCAGCTGTTTCAGCTCTTTTTTTTTTTTTTTTTTTTTATGAGATTCAGTGACAAACGAGCAGACAGACCACCTGATGGAAAGCAGTACCTGACGCCTATAACACCTACGGTTCATGCACTTAGGTTTTAGGTAACAAAACTGCAGAACCACAGGTGCGTTGTCACTGTGAGGACTAAGATGATATGCCTCTTGCCTGTAATTGCGCTGGCTACCTTATCCTTCATACCGGAACACAACAATGCAATCATTGTTGCTTGGCGGCAGAAATAGATAGGCAGAATTAGATCTTTCAGCTGTGAAGAAATACAAACATACACACGCACATAAAATTATATCGACATTTCTTAATTCATGATAGTAATACTTATATATATCAGACCCATTCAAATAAAACTTCTTTTCATCTAAAAATATTACATGACAACACTTTTTTCATGAGATGTTCTTCGGCATGAGAAACGTGTAGTGACTAGTGTACTATAGTTTTATCACGCACTGTACATTATACTTTTACATTTATAATAGTGTAAAACTACTGAGAGTAGACTGAACGTTTCTTTGCCAGCCGTAAGATAAAAATGGTGGAAAGGCGCGACAGAGACAAAACAAAAATGCGGCCAGAAGTCTCCTGTATTAATTGAATTAATACAGATAGATATTTATAACCATTTTACATTTCTTTATAATATCATAATTTTTAATAAATTATATTTTTTTTTAAATACCATTTATAAATTCAAATTGATATAAAATACAGGTATTGGCCGCACGTTCGCTTTCTCTCTTTCTAAAGAGTGGTCAATTTCATGATAGTATTGCTCTGGACTGAGCTTCTTTCTTTCTCTAAGTCTACCGTCTATATGTAAAACATAACAAATTATTTCAGTAACATTACCACAGATAAATGTTTGGAACCTTGATACTATATGAATATTACTTGTAAAATTCAAGTGGTATTTCCAAGTAGCATACGCTGTTCCCATACAAAATTACTATTGTAAACTGTTCGCGTGATAATTTGTAAGTCATAGATTGGACAAAATTGATTTTTGCTATTATCATTGAGTATAAACCAAATAAATAAAAATAATGTTTTATAAGTAACCCGCGTGTAAAAATAAGCGTCCTTGGATAAAATCTATACAGATAAATAAAATTGGAGTGTCTGTTTGTAATATTAAAATAACCGCTTTTTAGTGAATGCATATACACGGTACATATACCAAAACAACATTTTTTACAATTTCTGTCTGTCTGTCTGTTTGTTCCGGCTAATCTCCGAAACGGTTAGACCGATTTTGACGGGACTTTCACTGGTAGATAGCTGATATTATAGGCAGTAGTAACTTAGGCTACTTTTATTTTAGAAAAAGAATCAGGGTTCCGCGAAAAAAAATTAAAGCCCATGAATTTGTGATCAAAATCCGCATACAGCGTACGCACCCGAGCAAAGCGAGGGTAAATTGCTTTATAATTTAAATGAATATCTTAGGAGTAGCAAGCTACTATTTATTTAGTATACCTAAACATAGCTAACGAACGCGAGCGAAGCGAGCGTTAGTCGCTAGTTTTATTATATATTTAGATAAGATAAACTCCTCTTTTTTGATGTCGGTCTCATAAAAATAAGAAACAAATTATAAAAATATCATAAAAAGTAATATATTTTAATGTAAAAACTACATATACATAACTACATATACTACATACAAATATTTACTATCAGCACCTTCCAAAACTATTGTTGTAATTGAGTATTTTCTATGATTAAGTTCATTCCTTGGGATACCATTTGGGATGGGACTTAATATAAAGTAAAAGAAAAGGTAGGCCACATCTTAGATATTCCTACATATCAAATTACATAATATACGGTTTCACGTATATAGTATATGTATTTTAAAAACTGCTTATGTTTTCGAATGCTTTATAGAAAACATGGTCATGAGAGGCATGTTTTATAAAAATATTAATTTTAAAAGTCAAATATTCGAGTAAATCAAAGAAAATATTACGATCATATTATGTAGGTACATGTATTTTTGTTTCATAATAAAAGTTTTACCTAATAAATTATATTGAAAACTATGCAAGTCTTTGATCACTTTCTTACATTTCAGTCGGAAGTTTACGATTGTACATTGTCGTAAAAATTAAAACAAAATGTATGTAGCGTGTTTCAAGACGTTTTATTAGAATGTGAATTTAACATAGATAATGAATTTTTATGTGTGTGAATGATGTGGGCAGTGGTAGCCCAGTGGTAACGCGCTCGCTTGGGAAACCGAGTGAAGCGGGTTCAAATCCCGGGTCTCGCACCTCTGATATTTTCATTTGCGAATTATTTCTAACATGATTACCACTTGCCTTACGGTGAAAGAAAACATCGTGAGGAAACCTGCATGTCTGAACTCTGAACTGTCTGTCTTTTCGAAAGACATGTGAAGTCCGCCAATCCGCACTTGGCCAGCGTGGTGGACTATGCCTGATTCCCCTTGTATTGTAGGGAGGCCTGTGCCCAGCAGTGGGACGCTAAAAAAGGGCTGAATACAATGAATTTTTACTAGCATTATAACGGTTTAAAATAGTATAAATTAACTAGTGCTGCCCACAGTACCGACTGCATAGTTGCTTATGAGTTACTATCAGTAACCGCGGCTTTGCCCGCGTTCAATCTTCACATATAAACATCAGTTTTACAATAATGTACGGAAGGCTGCTCGATTTGTAGACATTTATGATTACTGCTCCGCTCTCTTGGATAGTAGCATGATAATATATAGCCTATAGCCTATCTAAAGAAAAAAAAACAAATCGGATTAATAGTTCCTGAGATTAGCGCGTTCAAACAAACAAACAAACTCTGTCTCTTTTTAATATTAAATACAGACGTGTAACTATAGTTACTAGTATTATAGATTAGCTCATCTTATTTCTTTTTCTTCTTCTTTGCATGGCTTTTTCCGCGCTTAGGCAATTATTGCCTGCTGTTGTGCATAAACTTGTGCTATTAATGTTACGGATACGTCATTCTGTTTCCAATATTTTGATTATTGATTTAAAATATTAAGAATCATTGATAGCACTAAAGCTCATCAATAGCTAATTAAAAAAAGAAAATCGGTTAACAAAAAGAGGGGAAAAAGGTACTGAACTGTTGTGTCTTTGTGTGTGTTTGTGTATTTGTAATTTGTGTATAGATAAAAATGATTTGTGCATTTGCCTATTACGTATTCATGTATTTTTTTTTCTCAAGACAACCAAATTAAAAATATCTGCGATTCATTAACATCGAATCAGTAAGCTTTTTTAAGGACCATGTAGTGTCTAATTTTTATGGCAAAATTCCAGAAAATATATAAAAAGCTTCTTCCTGTTAAAAACTGCTTAGCTTCTTCCATCAGTGTTATTATGTATTAAATCACCTCTGCAAATTAACAAAAAAAAAAAAAAGTTGGGACATTAATACACAGCACCACCGCACAGAGCTACGAGGCTTATGTTATTGATACTAGATAATTGATATACTACATATATATTTAATTTAAATACATACATATTATAAATGTAAACACCCATGACTGGAGTACAAACATTCGTGCTCATCACACAAAGAATACCCCCAGTGGGACTCAACCCTGCGATCGCTGGCACAGCAAGTAGGGTCGACTACAAACTGTGTCAAACGTGTCGTCGAAGGTAGTTGTTTCAATAACTTTGATTCAATCGATTTCGATCCCACGACCTTTGGCTATAGAACCGACCCTACAGAAAGTCGTTAAAGTTAGAAATGTTAATATAAAACAAAAGACCATTGGAAAAATGTTTATTATATAGAAATATTGTACAAGCAATTCAATAAAAATATTTCGAGGAATTTCTATAATGCCGTATATTATACATTTCCTGTAACACGTACATATTGTATTGTAGAATCCATTATGTTTATTCTGTTCATGTCGCAGCAAAAAATTCAGCGAATACTAGGCGTTGCTGATTTTTTTCTTTGTTTTGGACAATTTGGGGTTATATTTAATTTTGTCAGCAAAAAACAGTGAAATGGTATAGAGAAAATAGTGTCCCAAATTAAATAGGCAGCTATGTTTACTATATTAAGTACCTATTTTGAAATATATGAGGCATATTTAGTTTTAAATTTAACTATTTTTTTTTCGCGAGCTATGTAGTCGGGACGGAAGTTGTATTAAAACAACGTTCTGCGTCCAAAGGACGAACACACAAATTTGTATGTATTGTATTCAGCCCTTTTTTTAACGTCCCACTGCTGGGCACGGGCCTCCCTTCAATACGAGGGGAATCAGGCCATAGTCTACCACGCTGGCCAAGTGCGGGTTGGCGGACTTCACATGTCTTTCGAAAACTTGCTAGGTTCTCTCAGACATGCAGGTTTCCTTACGATGTTTTCCTTCACCGTTAAGACAAGTGGTAATCATGTTGGAAATGATTCGCACATGAAAATACCAGAGGTGCGAGACCCGGGATTTGAACCCGCTTCACTCGGTTTCCCAAGCGAGCGCGTTACCACTGGGCTACCACTGCCAGTATTTATTGTAATAAAAACTAGCTAATACAGTACTTAGCGGTAATGTAGCTTCCTGTTAGTGAAAGAATTTTCAGTATCGGATAGTAATTTTAGAGGTTATTTACATACAAACTTACAAACTTTTTATAATATTAGTGTAGAATTAGTAAAATTTTACTTAAACATTTGCTATAGCTAGGAATCTGTGACCGTCCTTTAAGAACTTCGATACACTGTTCAGAGCACTGAGCCTAATGATTTGTATAGCATTAATCTCTTAACCATCAGAAAGTTAGTTGCGTAATGCATACCATACCAAAATAGTTAAATCAAAAGGCGTATATTTTGTATTGGAATAGATGAGAAATAGTTTGTCCTTAAGCATCTGTTCGACACATGGTCGCATTCTCAGTGAACCAGGAAGTTAACAGACAACGTGAAAATATCTACACGTTTCGCAGAAAAAACACAGTCTTTTTAATTTTATTGAGTTCCATAGATATTTAAAGCGAAGTGTAGCAACACTAGCGTTTGTACCTACTTTGTATTGTCCATCTGATTATTTCAGACTGGAGCCCACTAGAAAAAATGATAAAGTCAAAAATAGTAGCGTGATTTGCTGTTTATGCTACTATTCTCAATTTTGCCATACACTAAACACTAAGAGAAAGTTATTCGTTCAAAGAGTAAGAAATAATAAATTTTATATGAGTATTTTTATATTATTTTTATAAAAATATACGTTATTATTATTACAATACAAACAACATTAACTATAATTAACTATAACTACTATATTAACATTCTTCTTCTTCTTCTTCGTGACACCCTTGACAGAGCGGTCGTGAACATCACGTTGCAGTTTCTGTAGGAGGAGATATTAACATTACAAAAGTTATTATATTACAAAAGTTATTATATTACAATTTATAAGAAGAAAATATGATTAAAAATAAAATTATATGATTTTGTATTATTTAAGCATAAGCAATGCTTACCCTCGAAAGAGAGATAGCATAATAGTAGCTTATTTAATTATTTATTTCTATTAAGTATAATAAAATACCTTACCTATTTTTAGAAACTATCTTTTCTTTAAATAAAACTTCTTTTCGGATTTTTCGCCGATTTATTTTGATTTCTGGTTCCCGACGTTTCGCATACTTTAGATTCCGAAAAAACACTTTTAATAAAAATATCAAATGTTCGCCTAAATCTGAGATAGTATTAATGCTGAATTTATAAAATAGGTACAAATGAATACTTGCTGTACCTGCGATCGCGGGTTCGAGTCCCGCTGGGGGCATTCATTCAATGTGTGATGAGCACGAATGTTTGTACTCCAGTCATAGATGTTTATATTCACAATAAGTATGTATTTAAAGTTTATATATGTGTAGTGTGTCAACTATCTGGTATCCATAGCACAAGCGTCGTAGTTTACCATGGAACCAGATGTTGCTGTGTGCTAATGTCCCAAAATATTAAACATATCTACAAACATACTCACAAATGTATTCAAAATTATATTAAGCACCTCAATTTGTTTAACCTACATATTTGTTAAAGTGTCACGATCAATATAATACCGATTACTTCTCATTCAATGCCGCCACAGCGGTTCCATATCGTGGATTGATATTCTCAGTCAGTACACCATTGTCAGGCGGTTCGTTTGACAATTTATAGCATAAGCGCTTGCGCATGTATGTACATATGTATTAACTATGAACTTTATCTATATCTTTATCTAATCTATACATAAAGCAAAGTCATGGAGGTAGAACTTGTATGTTGAATAATTAATGAAGAGAATTCGTATTTGACGATTTTATTTATCTCAAATCCTGAAATACAACAACAAAACACAAATATTTCAGTGTTTTTCTTCTTATAAAATAATACTTTAAAATGTTTAAATACCATAGATATCAGTTATATGTATTATTATAATTAATATGTGATAATATCTCCTCGTAATGTCTCCTCGACTGATTTCGCCTGCAGCGGTAATTCCTGTCACTCTCATACTCCGGTGGGACGACAATTCAACAAGACCAGTGAGAGATCAGGCGCAGGATTGACGGCTTTGCGTGTCCTCCAAGGCACGAGGGTGAAATACCGCCAACATTCCAACTTCGGGCTGTTACTGATATTTCCAAAAAGAAAGACTTAATAACTAGATTTGACCCGACCCGGGACTCGAACCCAGGAATAGCTAGCTAGTTTGTGCTAGCCACTACACCAGCGAGTCAGTTTAGATTAATATACATATGTATTTATAAGACACATATTGTTCATTTGATGGAGATGTATCATATCTTACTGAACTAAAAAAAAATATGCGCTTGCGCAGCTCTGGATACAAAAATGTCATTTAATAAAAAAATATCACTTTCCGCGTTTGTCAATTGAGTCAGGAAAATTAAATCTTAAAATATTTGGCAAGTGTACGTTGTTACGTATTCTTATAAGTAATGAAACTGTTTTCTTTAGAAGCATGACTGTTGGGTTTCTGAAACTCCAAATACACTTTTGAGTATCAGTTAATGCAGAACGTGATAAGCTTACTGATGTTATGTGACTAATGGTGACACACTGTCGTTTTTTCAAACATTTCACGAATTAACTTTTTCAAATACAGCTTTTTTACTCTTTGTGTAAGAAGTTAATTATAAAGGAATCTTTTATTTTTAAATTGGAAAAATTTTAGGTTTTTCAAATCTTTTTTTAACTTAAATTATGTGTAAAATAAGAAAATATTTATATAGTTTAATTTTAGTTTTTATTAGAGTTTTCATATGCATAATTTAAATGTATATTTTTTTTTATTTTGCGAATAATACATTTTAAAGAAGTACGACTCATCTCTACACTCTCACGCGGTGTTGAATTGGCAGCGATAGAAGGAAAATTTTCTCAATAACATGTTTTCATCAAATCTAGGCTGAAACTTACATAAGTACCTAATATGTTAATTGGACTATTATAATATATTATGAATGTATGTATGTATGTATTGATATGTTTGTTGTTCCTTCATTTTGAAATCGCTGAAATACGTAACTCATTATTTTTGCAGTACTCAATTCAAACAACAAGCAAATGTATACAGATAAATAAAATTGGAGTGTCTGTTTGTAATATTAAAATAACCGCTTTTTACTAAATGCATATTGCTGTATACACGGTACATATACCAAAACAATATTTTTTACAATTTTTGTCTGTCTGTCTGTCTGTTTGTTCCGGCTAATATCTGAAACGGCTGGACCGATTTTGACGGGACTTTCACTGGCAGATAGCTGCTGTTATAAGGAGTAACTTAGGCTACTTTTATTTTAGAAAAATAATCAGGGTTCCGAAAAAAAACCATGAAATTGTGAACAAAATCCGCGTACGGCGTACGCAATAACGTACCTAACGTAAATCGCTATGTAATTTAAATGAATATCTTAGAAGTAGCAAGCTACTATTTATGTATAAACATAGCTAACCGTGAAAATGTACCTAGGGACGAACGCGAGCGAAGCGAGCTTGTGTCGCTAGTGTTCAATAAAGGGTCATGAAGAGAGTTGAACGATTCTACAATTCTAGCACGTCAGCAGAAATAAAAAAATGTTTTAAAAAAATGATTAAACTTAGCACATGGCATGCACATCATAAGAGTATAATAATCGGTATAATAATCGTAAATAGTGACGCAAGATGACTTTTAGGATAGCATGTTCTTAGAATACATATGTTGCAGACCGAACGTTTGTTTTTGTATGATGCAGAAGCAGAGTAATAAAATTATCACGATGACTATTAACTTTTTCGATATATTATAATGTATGACATAAGAAATAGTTTAAGCTATTGATATAAAAAAAAACACAAGATACACAATTAGCGTATCAAAAGTATACTCAAAATAAGTGTACAATTCGTAATTGTGGGCTTTTTGACTAAAACACAAGTTTTTTCGTTTAAAAAGTATTTCCTGTGGTGTGTGAACTTTCCCTTTTTAAATTTTAATTGTGGGTTTGACTTAACATCACATGTCGACGCCACTTTTTGAAGAGATATTTGTTAGGAAATGTGTATCCATGTTTTTGGACATCAATGCACATAAAAATTAAAGAAGTTTTTCGTCAATACTAAGCTCGAACTTACTGTTAAGTTGTGCTTTTCATAATACTTTACATATTGAGCTATTTTCTTTGAGAAATTACATAAAGGTTAGAGATAGAGTTACCATAGAAAACACACTGTCTTCAATACCAGTTACATAACACTAAAGTCGTGTAAAGAAAATTTAATAAAAAATATATTTATGTAACTAGTAACTGTCTCTAGGTACGTTTTAACGGTTAGCATGAAATACAAATATTTGAATTTCTCGGCTTTTCTGTAAAATAATATGCATGTATTATACATATAAACCTTTCTCTTGAATCACTCTATCTATTAAAAAACCGTATCAAAATCTGTTGCGTAGTTTTAAAGATCTCAGCATAGGTACATAGAGACAGACAAACAGCGGAAAGCGAGTTTATTTTATACTATGTAGTAATTCCCATGAAGGTAGCAAGAACACTTAACACTTGACCAATCACAAAACAATGACACTATCACAAAAATGTTGAGCCCAATGTAAAAAAAAAATTTGGCCTACAGCTTAATAACTTAAACTAACTCAATTATGCAAAATTAAAATATTTTCACACCAACCACCTACAAAAATTCGACGGTGGTCCAGTCTAAAAGTTGACGTTACAACTTTAGCGCTAAAATGTGAAGGCATATATTAACACAAATTAGGCTCGCTTTTACAAAAGTAACCGCGGGGTGTATTTAAACGCCTGTCAAAGGCACATGCGAGATTTGTGTGGTCTTAATTTAAAAGAACCTACATCATATTATTTTTAATGTATAGGGAAAAATTGGGGTACAGTTAAAAAGACACGAAATAAATTATATAGGTACATTTAATTTTATTATATTGGAATTGTGATGGTATTTTTTTCTTATGCAATAATTGTTGTTTACTCCAAAAACGCTTTTTTAAGGCAGAAAACATACGTCTGCCTGTCAATAATAAGATTTCAAGCATATACTTTAAAATTTTATAGCAATGACTATGTATATGTAGTTTTGTTTTAAAATCATAACATGTAATTGCCTGTACTTAACTGTAAATATTTTTAACCGACTTATTTTTAACTAGCGACTCACGATGATTTCCGGGATAAAATTATCCTATGTCCTAACACCTAGCTAGTATAGTATTATATGATCTGTGGTAAGACATAAACTATTATTAGGCACTAAGGACCCGAGCGAACCTAGGGCAAGTCGCTTGTAAATAATAATTATCTCATTAATTTTAAATGTGTGAATCAAGAAAAGTCCCAGTGATGAGAATTGTAAGCAATTGAAAACGGGAATCCACATTAATTAAGATGTTAGGTCATTCCAATGAATCGCTATCAACGCAATCTGTACGTACATACGTTATTTAGTTCGTGTAACCCCAATACTTACTCAGCTGTAATATTTTTAAATTGTCTTCGATTTTCGAATCCTTACATTCTTAAATAACTAGTGTTACGACTGAATTAGACTTCTTCGTCAACTTATTCTCTTCTTTTTAGTTAGCTTTTTACGCCAGTTTCGTTTTTTAATCTGTACATATAATAAAATTGTAACTAAGCCGAATCTGTACAAAATCCTATTGAAATAGAAATTATTATCGATACAGAGGCCGAATCTATAGTTTTTAGAATTTTTGTCTGTCTGTCTGTTACCGCATCACGGAGAAACCACTGGAGGGATTTTGATGAAATTTGGTATGTTAATAGCTGGTTATCCGGGTCAACGTATGGGATACTTTTTACTGCGGGTAAATATCTCTGAGAATTCTATACTAAACGTTAAAACGTAAGTAGGGACGAACCCGAGCGGAGCGAGAGTGAGTCGCTAGTATTCTAATATTTTTTTTTATTTACTGCTTTTTAGTTTTCGTCCAAAGTGAATCACCTCCCAGTATGTTCCTTGGCTTCACGCCCGGCTGGGTTGCCTGACGCTAATGAGGCTCCACCATACAAAGTAACAGAAGGTTTATGATCTGAAGTAACATATAAGCCTTTGATTAGAGAACAAGTTATTTTCATAACATTATTATAGTTTGACATTGAAAGGCTAACTATTTTTGGGAGATGAGTCATATTCATGAAGTTACTTCAAACCTGATTTATCTTATTTAAATGCAATCTACGAGTCATTTCAATTAAGACTATGTTCTGGACTTTCCACCTGAAAACGATGTGGAATTACTTCTAATAATAGCCAATGTGTGTAAAAATATAGAATTGAGTAATGTTTCGTATAAAAACTGTACTTCACTCGCAGGTTTTGCCTCAATAATATTGTCTTAATTCTATTCTTTCAAGGTTTTAAGAGTCGCTACTACAAAATGAAAACCTCAAGGGCGATAAAAAGCCATCTTTTGAATAAAAACATTGTGTACTTTTGCGAAATGCCGTTAAAACAAAATGAATGTAGTTTACTTCTATGAGCAAATTAAAAAAAACATCATAGGTATGCCAATTTCATCTCAATAATGTAAACGGGGAGGTTCAGTTAAACAAGGCTTAATCATTCCGGAGATTAGCGAGTGTAAGCCGACTTTTCTTATTAGAGCGTCGCGTTGATACAAATAACTAGGTATATAACATGTGATTATTTTGTTTCCTTTGTTGTATGTATTTTGTATACATATATGTACTTACATAAGGTACCTATGCGATACTTTCACTAATTTTAATAGTTATTTTTTAATAGACAGGATAAATTCCACCTTCATGGATGGTCACAAAAAATCCACTCCTTATTGTGGAATTCACTTTTTAAGGGTGGAAATTTTTATTCATACAAAATAACCCTATTAGAAGGGTTCTTCAAAAAATAACCCTAAAGATGAATAATTGTTTTTAAATTATCTAGGTCATATCAGATTTATACTTAACAAATTAATTATATAAATTACATATACAGCATTTGAATAAGCTATTTTTATTTTTAAAACTGTTTAGTGTTATGTTTGTTGGTATCACGTTTATCTGTCATTATTCTCACAGTCATTATATTACGAAAAACACAAAATCAGCGACATGAAATACAATACTAAATATGATTAGAAATTTAGTGTTATAAGTAATATGAATAGCAAACTATGGAGTTTGCTATTCATATTACTTTTAATGTAATTAATGTAAAAATGTGATTCATTCGTTGGGTATAGGCCGTCAGTTCGATTCTTACGTTAATTAAAACGAAAATTATATTAATAGTCGTCGTCGTCGTCTCGGCCCAAACACGTCCACTGCTGGACATAGGCTTCCCCCAGAGATTTCCACGACAACAGATCTTGTGCCATTCGCATCCAGTGGGCTCCAGCGACATATTAATAGTAAATTGTGAGTAAAAATACAATTAGCAACTGTTTAATGATTGGATACAGAGCAATCAAGTTATAATTTATTGATTTAAGTTAGTTTATTAAGTTAGTTTTAAATGTATACAATATGCACTAGATTTTATTCAACGTTTATTCTATGGTACATTCGGAGAAATACAGATGTCCAGACTCAGCCTCAATTATTTATTTTACATTAATTATGAAATTGTATTTTTCTCATCAGAATATGCTCCTATTTTAAATGTATCTTATTCTGACAGGAAAATGAAATATAAGTTAAAATAAAGTATAAAAAAGTCTTAAGCATAAAGCAAAATATAAGTGAAAGAAACAAAAAATAAGTCAAAAATAATTAATTGATTTATTGTAATTAAATCTTATTTGTATAAAATATAGGAGAAATTGAATGGCATACTTTTTAACCGACTTCCAAAAAAAGGAGGAGGTTCTCAATTCGACCGTATATATATATATTTTTTTTTTACAACTGAATAATTGATGGATACTAAGAACGTTATTTGCTGGTACATATTTTGTATGAAAGTAATTATATTTATATTAAAAGTGTATATTTATTGTTATAGGAGATTTTATATAATATTGAGTTTTAAAGTATATTGATAAATCTATACATATAATAAAATTTTAACCGAGTCGAATCTGTACTTTGAATATTTTTTGGAAAATCTTATTGAAATAGTCGTTATTATAGATACAGAGGCCAAATCTATAGTTTTTAGAATTTTTCTCTGTCTGTCTGGGAACGCATTACGAAAAAAACCACTGGACAGATTTTGATGAAATTTGGTATCTGGATATCCGGGTCAACATATATGATACTTTTTACTGCGGGAAAATATCTCATCTCTTAAAAATCTATACTAAATATTAAAACGTAAGTAGGGACGAACCCGAGCGGAGCGAGTGTGAGTCGCTAGTTTAATATAAGACTAGTATAGTATTATATGATTTGTGTTATAAGGCAAATTTTGTGTGTGTGTCTATTTGTTACTACTTTACGCTTAAACGGCTGGACGGTTTTGATTAAGTTTAGTACACAGATAGACTATCTACGAAGTACGAAGAAGACTCTGAAGTAACATATAGGCATAATGCCCAATATAAATCGCACCCGAGCGAAGCGATGTTAGGTGAGACGCTTGAGTATTTTATAAAAACTATCTACATACAAAAAGTTCACAAAAAAAAATTATAGCCCAACATCAGTATGTCGGGCTTTTTCTTACATACAGATACGAATTATAAAAAATACCACAATTAAAAATAGGGGTAAATATAAAATTAGTTCGATGAATATAAAAAAAAACCATAAAAATAACCAAAAGTGTGCGTTGGCCGGGAATCGAACCCGGATCAACTGCTTGGAAGGCAACTATGCTGACCATTACACCACCAACGCCGATGAGAGTACTGGCGAATAACGTAAACATTCTCTTTAAGTTATATTATGAACTGATAATTTATTATAGTGACGTCAAATTACGATAATATCAGAAATGATAAATGGCTAATCAATTTTATTATTCTTTTAATAATTGAATTGTAATTATGATAAATACTTCATATGTATAAATGATAAAGTTAATACCTATTACAAATGCGTAATTACTTTTATTAGTACTTTGTTTATATTATTAAACAAGCCTTGACCCCGGCTTTGTCTGCAAAGTTTATTTCCAGATATACACATGTTTAACCAGAATAACTTATTTTAATGTCTCTAATGGTAAATACATAGGACGTTTATATGAACTTATCATAACCTTAAGATTGATTCTCAAAATACGTTCCCAACTGACATCTACCTATAAAACGACAGGTTTTAAGATTACAGATTAATAAGATCTCTAAGGAGATAAAATAACAATATAATCTTGCTTCCACACATTTCCATCAAATGAAACACAAGACTCCTGTCGTTTTCTTATATTAATTTATATCCTATGAATAACACATTTGATGATTAAAAATGAGCTCTATGTTTGTTAAAAAATCTTAGAAATATTTAAACAAAATTTAACAAAAAGACACGCTCCATGCACTTTTATTAACTAACAGGTGTTAAGAAAACTCGGTCGAACGTGACCGTATAACTCGAATTTGAATTAAACTAAAAAAGCCAACCTTATTATTATCACAATAAAGGTCAAGGTATTTGATGATCGCTTTAAATATCGTCTCTCTGAATTAAAGATGGCTGTTTAGAAAAATGCTTTTTAAATTCTATTTATATGGCGATAGAGTGTATTTTGCATTGTGTATTAAACTTATGGGAACTTTTACTAAGGGATGGAGTTCCGTAAGAATGATTTCTGTGGGAAATTAGGGAATTTGGATGTTCTTAAAAATAATTGGAATGCAACTGCCATAACGTGGCATATATCAAGAATATAATGGTAGGTCTACACACTTAAATGTACGTCTAATCATATTATTTTTTAGATTTACGCGAATATTTGACATTTTAAATAAAACTATCTTTTCGGATTTTTTCGCGGATTTCTTTTGATTTTTGGTTCCCACGACGTTACGAATGCTTTACAGACATGGTCACGGGAGAGACTAAGGTTTTAGACGTCTCAAAGGTATTATATAGTTGCTACAGATAGCCTACCCACAAAATAACAAAATGAAATGAATATTATTTTTAATTTCATTTGTCTGTTTGTGGCAATCTTCATTCATTTGCCTGTTTGTGCCAATCTTCATGTTTCTTGACTTTCAACACTTATTATGAATGAAATTATATCATTTATTAATTATATTATACAAAAGTTAGGAAATCTTAATTTGATTAACCGATTTCAAAAAGAAGGAGTTTCTTTATGCGTATGAATTTTATATATATATATATATATATATATATATATATATATATATATATATATATATATAAAAGTAATCAAAAAACTAAAAGACAGCAGTTAAAAATTAAAATCCAAGATAATAATAGTAAAAACCGTAATTACTTTTACTGTAGGTAAGTAAAACGTATTTAACTGTGATTGTTTTTAGTCAGTAAAATAATAAACTTGGACCGGCTAGTTGCGTAAAGCGAATACGACGTTTGTTTTACTGTTACTTAGGTACGATTCACATCTCTTGCTATACTATAGCTAAAATATAGAATTATTGTCTATATTTTTTTGTATTATAAAGACTATTCGTTGGTTGAACGCGCTTATCTCAGAAACTACTTATCCGATTTGAAAAATTATTTTTGCTTTAGATAACCCGATTATTGAGGAAGGCTATATATAGGCTATATGTCATCATACTACTACCCAAGGAAGCGGAGCAGTAATCATAAATGTTAACAAATCGAGCAGATTTTCATACACGATGATGCTTATAATCAAACAAATTTAACGCGGGTGAACCGCGGGGCACATGTAGTAACGTATAATTGGAATACTTAGGTGTATCAAATAGAAGTGATTTCCTCTCGCTTTGCCCGGGTACGACCCTAGGTGATTTTTTCGACTTCACAGTTAAGCATCGACTTTTCTATATTAACTTTTTGACAACGAATGTGTGCAAATTTTGCATATTTTTTTTACTAAAAGTAACCTATTTGTTATTCCAGGTCATAGTGTTTATATTCAAAAATCCAAATCCGTTCATTCATTTTAGCTATAATTTCGGGTTTTAACTATATTTCACGAATCCTTTATTAGCTTATTTTTAGATGCTAAAACCCTACAGGGCCCATAATGTAACGGGATGAAAAGTAGCTTATACTCTAACTAAACTATAGCTTCAGCAACAAACATATACATAAAACAGCGTTGATTCGTTGTTGCATGAAAAAAAGTCAAGCAAACTGTTATATTCGTTCATAGGTGATTAAATTTTGTTTCATATCAAATAGTTTACAGACTTGCTAAAGTTTCGCGGTAAAATAGTAGTTAACGGCTTAAGGTTTATGACGCGTTAACTCTAACAGTTAAAATTAACTTCAAAAGCTCTTGTAAACTAAGTTTTCTTTAAGATTGCGCTAAGCTAACGTGGCAGGTAGGTATATTTGCATTGTTTTGTTCAAAAAGGATCGTTTACTTTGTAAAAACAATATAGTCAATTGAAATTGTCAATAAAATTAACTGCTATTGTTTGAAGCAATTTCCATCTGTGAGAATTTATATGAACATACTAGCGGCACACTCTCGCTTTACTCGGGTTTGTCCCTAGTAAAAAACGAAACAAATCTATCCCACGGGAACCGTAAATTTTTCCGGGATAAAAAGCCTATATACTATTCCAGGCTAAAATTTATCTCTGTGCCAAATTTCATCTAGATCCGTTCAGCCGTTCTGGCGTGAAAGAGTAACAAACATCCATCCATCCAATCTTTCGCATTCATATATTAATAGGATATAAATATTTTTTTATCTTTTTCACTGATATTGATAACCTTTCTGAAGTTTTTGAGGCTTGAATTGTCAAAAAATCTTTTTAGGGCTGTTAAATACAAAGAATGTTCCATTAAATTATTTTTTACAAGCTTTCAGCTCTAATTTGTTTTCACTAGGTACAACGTGTCGATCAAACCAAAACCCGTGCACTATAATATCCCATGCAACTTGTGAGTCACAATAAGATTAGCCGTCGTGGCCGAAATCTGTTAGGAGGAAATAATGTTAATATTGAGTACTGGCATGGAAACGCTAGGAGGAGTAAGAATATCTCAATAATTATTAAAATTACAAACTTAATATAAAATTTATGTTTTATTTTCGAGGTGTTTCCTATGGTCATTTATGCAGTGTCAGAGGTTCAGTCAAAAACTCCATCTGAAATAATAATTTTAACGTGCTTTACATCCTCGTACTATTTTATTTAGCACTACCCTCGCTTCGCTCGGGTTCGTCCCTAGGTACGTTTTAATGGTTAGTATGAAATACAAATCTTTGAATTTCTCAGCTTTTCTATACTACTATATATATGTACTATAATATGTATGTATTATACATATAAATCTTCCTCTTGAATCACTCTATCTATTAAGAAGTCGGTTGAAAAAACCGCATCAAAATCCGTTGTGTAAAAATGTTTTGTAATAGAGAATGTTTATAGTATTTATCTGTATACTAAATGAATTAATGGGGGAATTTAACAAAATTATGGTTTTACACGGTCCACATTTGCCTGTCAGTTTTGATGAAGCGACCAAACTGAATTATGCAAACACAAATTGGATGCAATGTATGGAACGTTCCGAGCCATTATTTATTATTAGATATGCTTAATATTAAAAAAGTGAATTGCGAATCAGAAGGTTGCTCACTGAAGGTTCCGTACAATATATGTACGGAATTTTATCTTGTCTACCCGTGCCTTGGAGACCACGTAAAGCCATGATCTATTATTAAATCCGTCGTCTACAGTATTATTATGGCTCTTCTATGGCATCAATTAAAAAATCTTATATATTCTTAAATTATTCAAAAAAATCTACAGTAAATATTTTGTATAGCGTTAAGCAACTAGTTTTTTTTAAATATATTACATGTCTAAATCAAAATCAAATCAAAGTGTATGTATTCAGCCCTTTTTAACGTCCCACTGCTGGGCACGGGCCTCCCTTCAATACGAGGGGAATCAGGCCATAGTCCACCACGCTGGCCAAGTGCGGGTTGGCGGACTTCACATGTTTTTCGAAAACTTGCTAGGTTCTCTCAGACATGCAGGTTTCCTCACGATGTTTTCCTTCACCGTAAGGCAAATGGTAATAAAGTTAGAAAATGATTCGCACATGAAAATATCAGAGGTGCGAGACCCGGGATTTGAACCCACTTCACTCGGTTTCCCAAGCGAGCGCGATACCAGTGGGCTACCATTGCCAAATCAAAGTATACTTTATTAAAATAGACTTTGACAAGCACTTTTAAGTTGTCAATTTTACATTTTAAATTTAATCTAAATTCAGTATGTAAGTCAGTGAAGAATCTACTACCGACTTAAGAAGAGCCAGCGAGAAAGTCAATATTTGTACATTTTGGATATAATATTTGTTTAGTATTTTTTATATATGGTATCATTGTCAATTCAATTTAATTCTTTTGTTTAGTGGCTTCCAGGAGTGCCTGTTGGGTACAATTTACTTCGCCAATGTCGCGTAGAATGGAGAAAACACGTTATATTAAGAATGACCGGTAAAAGAGAGAAAAAATATCACTAGATCTGATTACATGTTGAAACGGAGCAATTCGTTGTAAAATCAGGATCTACAACATACAACACAATATATACATATATATATATATACATATATATGTAAATATATAAACAATAAGAAAAAATAATCAGGTTCGGAATGACATCTGTAAATTGGATTCGGTATTGTTCGGTCGGTGTGACGAGAACTCCTCTTTTGAATTGTTTCGGTTACAAAGTAAAATAAGTATTTTCGGTCTGATTAATTATGGGCTTATATGTATATTTATGCATTACATATACACAAACACCCCTAGTGATCAGCGCTTACGCAGGATTAACGATTCCAGGCCCGGCAACGCTTCCATGGATAAGTCCACGTACAAGGTACACTTTATATTATAATTTATTAGCGTTTGTTTTATATACATTTTACTCCGCGTAACGCGGATTTTACAATATTAATTTACAGTATATCAATACAATAATTAAGTTCTTATCCTGCGTGAGTATCAATTAATAGTAACACCTGCAAAGAGTACGACACCACGGAATAACAAAAAGTTTTGCTCAATAATAACAATGAATTTACTATTTTTGACAAAAAATTACGTCTCATATTTCTAAGTTCATGAGTAAATTTGAAGTGTATGTACATACATACATATTATATGTATGTCAAAGTAAACAAATCTCAACTTACCACCCCATATATTCACTTAAGCATCACCAAAGCTTTCTCTTTGAAACGACCCCTATGAGTTCTGGAACTGCCTACCCCTAAATTTGATCTTATCTAAGGGCGAAAGTTCATTGTAATATAGCTTACCATAGCTTGATCAATCTCTTGTTACCTTTGTTGTAATAGTGTTGTTGTTTGGGCGATAAATCGATATTAATACGCCTAAAATAGATATCAAATGAAACTTTATTCATAGACTATATTCAATAGACTTATTACAAGAATTTTTGAATCGTCAATTTAGAGCGTTACTGTAGTCAGTATATAAAGATAGCGAGTACGATATAGTTAAGAAAAAAAAATATTTTGTGTGTGTGTTTGTTTGTGTCACACTGTTACTTGGCAACTTCTTATTCATTTATCTACCACGCGAGCAAACCCGCCGACAAAAATTAGTAGAACACATGAAATATATTAATACTACACAGGAATTATTTGATTAAAACATCTACAGAGATGAAAAGTCACTAAAAATAATTTTAGTCTTAGAACGTTAGTAAAATTGGTATTAAAGTAGATAAATTTAATAATGTACATAAGTTTTATGCGTTAAATTTCGCTACCGTCGCGTCGTATCTACAACATAATAAGATTAAAAATATGTATATAAAAAAATGTGTGTGTGTACTTATGTACGCACATAATAAGTTTAACTTCTTTGGCCAGAACAAAAATAGCTAAAGATTTCATCCCCTATCTCGCAACTTTCTGTTCGTAAAAGGAATGTATACTGTTTACTCCTGTAAAGGCGAATCATACCTAATTGCATGTATAAGTTACAAAAATTATAGTGTCATTATGTTAAGTCGATGGTGTATCTTTCTAACAAATAAATAATATAAAAATAAATGCAGCAAACTTCATCATGTCGTTTTTTGGCTGTCGGTGTGCGCGCGTATCTTAAAAATTTTACTCTCATAATTTTGTTCCAAACGAGCCAAAAGAAGTTTAACTTCAAAATTAAGGACATATATGTATCTATAAAAAAATTCTAATATATTTGACCAGTGAAAAACAAGGCTAAAACTAGGCTAATAGTCGACTAACTATCAGCAAAGGGTCGAAGCCGACTCAATCTCGGTTCAGTGATAACAATGATACGTTAAAAGGGTGAGTGAGGTCCTTTAAAACAAAAATGTTATATACAAAATATTATATTAAAATCCACAGAATAGTGGAGAATATTTTACTAAATATGAATGTATTTAATATATCATCTGATTAATTATAAATAATAATAATAATTAAATATGTTGGGACATTAACACACAGCACCATCTAGTTCCATGGTAAGCTGCGAGACTTGTGTTATGAATACTAGACAGTTTATACACTACACATATATAACTTTAAATACATATATACATATTATAAATATAAACACTCCTGACTGGAGTACAAATATTCGTGCTCAACACACAAATAAATGCCTCCAGCAAGACTCGAACCTGCGACTGCTGCCACAATAAACTGAGCCAAACGTGTCAAAAAATGCGAAAATTTATATGTGTGTAATGGGTATGTTTGTAACTTTTTTACACGGAACAGGCTGAGCGGATTTTGATGAAATTTAGTTTACAGATTTTTTAACATTTTTTAACATTTAAGAAAAAGGTATATGTGGTTATGTGGTATTCACCAGGTAGAAAAACCAGTATTACCCACTAAAAAACAACGACTAATCTAACCTACCGTTATAAGGAGGTGTCGCAGGATAAAGCACTCAACCACGACCCTCGAACGAATGACACACCCAGGAAGACCATAACAACCAAGGAACTCCTCCTGCGATCCAGATATCCAGGTATCAGAGAAGTACCAGGAGCAATTCTCGCTATCCATTTTTTAACTTCATACCCGATTGGATTGCTCGACACTAACATCTTGAGGTAAAAAAATATTTGAATTGTATAAAAGATGACAAACCAACATACACTTCCATATTTATAATTTTAGTAGATAGCATGTTTTTATTTATTATTGGATTGTTGTGTTTAATACTCTGTTTTTAATTAATCTACGAAATTTGATAATATCAATAAGACAACGTTTTTGTGGGAGTACTACGTAGTTCTCCATAACTCTACATTTCACTGGCGTCTCTACTTTTTTACTTTTATTTATTAACTAGCGACTCATCCTCCCTCCGCTCGGGTTCATCCCAACTTATATTTTAACGTTTAGTATAGATTTCTCAGAGAGAAGATATTTTTTCGCAGTAAAAAGTATGCTATATACCCGGATAATCAGCTATCATCATACCAAATTTCATGAAAATCTCTCCGGTGGATTTTCCGTGATGCGGTAACAGACAGACAGACAGACAGACAAGAATTCTAAAAACTATAGATTCGGCCTCTGTATCGATAATAATGTCTATTTCAATAAGATTTAAAAAAAAATATTTAATGTACAGATTCGCCTAAGTTACAATTTTATTATATGTATAAATAGCAAAGAATAAGAAAGGTGATATAAAAAAAGTACAGTACGTAGGCTTTTTTTTTTTTTTTTTTTTTTTTTTTTTTTTTTTTTTTTTTTTTTTTTTTTTTATCCTTGGGGAATGCATTTACGCATACCACCTGAACCCCCAGGTGGTTATGTGGGGCTCACCGGCTAGAAGAGCCGGTACTACCCACTAAACCCCAAGCTTCCCCTCCCATCCGCCATAGTGGGACGCCGCGGGAACGCTTGCGCATAACTTCCGCGACAGTACGTAGGCTGTAAACTATTTAAATGAGTATAATTAAACAAGTTTATACTAGAAGCTTTTATGCATACCTAAAGAGATTACATTCAAAATTTTTATGCCTTTTTAAGACTAAAATATAAATTGCATTAGCCCATGCAATAACATTAATAACACCATAAAAATGAAAATAAATGTATTGATTGCAGAAAATCTATACATTTATTTTTAATACCCTTGCAGATGTTATATGTCATAAAAGCTAACTAAAAGCTTAAGTTATTGAGAGAAAAATAATTTTATTTCTAATCATATATTTTATAACCCCGTTTTTGTGCAAGTACAGATCATTTAAAAGTTGTAAAATACCAGTTGTGGGGATGTGTTAGTATGCTTCAGAGAAATGTACGCATAAAATAATGCAATCGATTTTAAATGTATCTACATGCCATACAACTGCTATAATAACATATGTATATGGATTTAGTCGTTTAATTATTTTATAATGGCTAATGTTTGTGCAGTGGTCAAAATTCAACCAATTTTTGAAGTGAAATTTCTTTAGAATCGTTGTGATTTGAAACTCGATGAAACAGAAATGGAACACTAAAAAGAGACAAACATAAATATATAGGATTAAGCCGGCGAGAGAATGAGATAGAATACATTGGCATGTTGCCATGGCAACCGTTGTTATTGTTTGACAAATATATAATATCATATTCTTTCCGTATATGCTATTCTATAAATATATGTTATTTAATTATTTGAGATAGAATACATTGTTAAATAAATAAATAAATACTAAAATTCGTAAATAGCTGCTAAACAGAAAAAAAGAAAATCAGTTGAAAAGCAGAGGAGAGATTGTACCGATCTGTTTTGTCTTTGCTTATTAGTATATAAATAACACAAATAATAATAACTATATACCATATGTGCGTGTATGTACACAAATTTTTTTTCACCCCTCAGTTATATGTATTTTCGTGTATGGCGTATGAAGTGCCATCCTTATTTTTTTACTTTCCATAATTTCATGACACCATTGTGTAGCAATATATAGGAGGAACCTAGTTTTTTAATTACATAAAACATTAATTGCTGGCATACGGACAGACTGACATAATGAAATTGTAAAAGTTCCACTTTTGCTTTTTGGCTACGAGTGGCTTCTGGAGTTTAGCTATATCAACACAATATTACAATCCTTGTATTCAGCCCTTTTTAACGTCCCACTGCTGGGCACGGGCCTCCCTTCAATACGAGGGGACAATTCTATATAATTTTATGTTAATAATGTTCATTTCTTTATATAATACTAGCGACTCACCCTCGCTTCGCTCGTATTCGTCTCTAGTTACGTTTTCACTTTTAGTATAGATTTCTCAGAGATGAGATATTTTCCCGCAGCAACAAGTATCCTATATGTTAACCCAGATAATCACAACAAATTTCATCAAAATCTGTCCAGTCGTTTTCTAGTGATGCGGGCAGAAGCAGACAAAAATTCTAAATCTATAGATTCGGCCTCTGTATCGATAATAATAACTAATTCAATAAGAATTTCCAAAAATATATTTAATATACAGAATCGACTAAGAATTTTATTATATGTATAGATTAAATGCAATAATACATACCAGAGGCAAATCTAGTTAATAAAAATGTTAAACACTTTTTTTCTTTATTTCTACCGTTCTCAATAAAATTACACTCGTAACACTGATCCGGTACGGCGAATGGATTTTATGCGTCTTATTCATTCGATTCAGCAATTAAATGAAGCCCGAGCTTACTGGGGATAAGATATAAAGAAATAATGTAGTTTGCTCCTTTATGACTCTACTATTTTAATGCTGAAATTATTTAAAAATGCTTATTAAAATTCAAATATTACAAAGTAAGAATACAATATTATTATTTTAACGACACGTTTGGCTCAGTGATCCTACTTGCTGTGCCAGCAGTCGCGGGTTCAAGTCCCGATGGGGTCATTGATTTAAGTGATGAAGGAATATTTGTACTCCAGTTATAGGGATTTATGTTTATGATATGTATGTATTGAAATTTTATATATGTGTAGTGTATTAACTATCTGGTATCCATAACACAGGCCTCGTAGCTTACCGTGGAACTAGATGGTGCTGTGTTTTAATGTCCCACCATATTTATTTATTTAATATAACTACATATATACCTATTACTAAGTACGAGTGTATTGAGCAAAGCTTAATCGATTTTAGTAAAAAAATTGCAATATGAAAGGGGATTATATGGTGAATGTAGAGTACTTATTCATCATAGGACTACTTTTAAAAATAAGAAAGTTTGTATGTCTGTTTGTTTATTTCTTACTTATTTACGCTGAAACGTATAGAAGGATGGATGAATTTTAGTACACAGATGATATGAACACGAACAGGGTTATATATATATATATATATATATATATATATATATATATATATATAACCCTGTTCGTCATCTTCGTTCAACATCTGTGTACTAAAATTCATCCATCCTTCTATACGTTTCAGCGTAAATAAGTAAGAAATAAACAAACAGACATACAAACTTTCTTATTTTTAAAAGTAGTCCTATGATGAATAAGTACTCTACATTCACCATATAATCCCCTTTCATATTGCAATTTTTTTACTAAAATCGATTAAGCTTTGCTCAATACACTCGTACTTAGTAATAGGTATATATGTAGTTATATTAAATAAATAAATATGGTGGGACATTAAAACACAGCACCATCTAGTTCCACGGTAAGCTACGAGGCCTGTGTTATGGATACCAGATAGTTAATACACTACACATATATAAAATTTCAATACATACATATCATAAACATAAATCCCTATAACTGGAGTACAAATATTCCTTCATCACTTAAATCAATGACCCCATCGGGACTTGAACCCGCGACTGCTGGCACAGCAAGTAGGATCACTGAGCCAAACGTGTCGTTAAAATAATAATATTGTATTCTTACTTTGTAATATTTGAATTTTAATAAGCATTTTTAAATAATTTCAGCATTAAAATAGTAGAGTCATAAAGGAGCAAACTACATTATTTCTTTATATCTTATCCCCAGTAAGCTCGGGCTTCATTTAATTGCTGAATCGAATGAATAAGACGCATAAAATCCATTCGCCGTACCGGATCAGTGTTACGAGTGTAATTTTATTGAGAACGGTAGAAATAAAGAAAAAAAGTGTTTAACATTTTTATTAACTAGATTTGCCTCTGGTATGTATTATTGCATTTAATCTATACATATAATAAAATTCTTAGTCGATTCTGTATATTAAATATATTTTTGGAAATTCTTATTGAATTAGTTATTATTATCGATACAGAGGCCGAATCTATAGATTTAGAATTTTTGTCTGCTTCTGCCCGCATCACTAGAAAACGACTGGACAGATTTTGATGAAATTTGTTGTGATTATCTGGGTTAACATATAGGATACTTGTTGCTGCGGGAAAATATCTCATCTCTGAGAAATCTATACTAAAAGTGAAAACGTAACTAGAGACGAATACGAGCGAAGCGAGGGTGAGTCGCTAGTATTATATAAAGAAATGAACATTATTAACATAAAATTATATAGAATTGTCCCCTCGTATTGAAGGGAGGCCCGTGCCCAGCAGTGGGACGTTAAAAAGGGCTGAATACAAGGATTGTAATATTGTGTTGATATAGCTAAACTCCAGAAGCCACTCGTAGCCAAAAAGCAAAAGTGGAACTTTTACAATTTCATTATGTCAGTCTGTCCGTATGCCAGCAATTAATGTTTTATGTAATTAAAAAACTAGGTTCCTCCTATATATTGCTACACAATGGTGTCATGAAATTATGGAAAGTAAAAAAATAAGGATGGCACTTCATACGCCATACACGAAAATACATATAACTGAGGGGTGAAAAAAAATTTGTGTACATACACGCACATATGGTATATAGTTATTATTATTTGTGTTATTTATATACTAATAAGCAAAGACAAAACAGATCGGTACAATCTCTCCTCTGCTTTTCAACTGATTTTCTTTTTTTCTGTTTAGCAGCTATTTACGAATTTTAGTATTTATTTATTTATTTAACAATGTATTCTATCTCAAATAATTAAATAACATATATTTATAGAATAGCATATACGGAAAGAATATGATATTATATATTTGTCAAACAATAACAACGGTTGCCATGGCAACATGCCAATGTATTCTATCTCATTCTCTCGCCGGCTTAATCCTATATATTTATGTTTGTCTCTTTTTAGTGTTCCATTTCTGTTTCATCGAGTTTCAAATCACAACGATTCTAAAGAAATTTCACTTCAAAAATTGGTTGAATTTTGACCACTGCACAAACATTAGCCATTATAAAATAATTAAACGACTAAATCCATATACATATGTTATTATAGCAGTTGTATGGCATGTAGATACATTTAAAATCGATTGCATTATTTTATGCGTACATTTCTCTGAAGCATACTAACACATCCCCACAACTGGTATTTTACAACTTTTAAATGATCTGTACTTGCACAAAAACGGGGTTATAAAATATATGATTAGAAATAAAATTATTTTTCTCTCAATAACTTAAGCTTTTAGTTAGCTTTTATGACATATAACATCTGCAAGGGTATTAAAAATAAATGTATAGATTTTCTGCAATCAATACATTTATTTTCATTTTTATGGTGTTATTAATGTTATTGCATGGGCTAATGCAATTTATATTTTAGTCTTAAAAAGGCATAAAAATTTTGAATGTAATCTCTTTAGGTATGCATAAAAGCTTCTAGTATAAACTTGTTTAATTATACTCATTTAAATAGTTTACAGCCTACGTAGTGTGTAGTGTATTAACTATCTGGTATCCATAACACAGGCCTCGTAGCTTACCGTGGAACTAGATGGTGCTGTGTTTTAATGTCCCACCATATTTATTTATTTAATATAACTACATATATACCTATTACTAAGTACGAGTGTATTGAGCAAAGCTTAATCGATTTTAGTAAAAAAATTGCAATATGAAAGGGGATTATATGGTGAATGTAGAGTACTTATTCATCATAGGACTACTTTTAAAAATAAGAAAGTTTGTATGTCTGTTTGTTTATTTCTTACTTATTTACGCTGAAACGTATAGAAGGA
Organism: Argynnis bischoffii washingtonia; assembly: GCA_033884665.1. Lineage (NCBI taxonomy): Eukaryota > Metazoa > Arthropoda > Insecta > Lepidoptera > Nymphalidae > Argynnis > Argynnis bischoffii. The sequence continues at coordinate 982,708 of CM066629.1, read as the reverse complement.
TGGATGAATTTTAGTACACAGATGATATGAACACGAACAGGGTTATATATATATATATATATATATATATATATATATATATATATATATATATATATATATATATATATATTCTCTACTAGGGTATAAAAATACTATTTAAATAAAATTATTCCTACACTAGTGTAGGACGCACTCCAGCTAGATGACTATATGTTAAGTGGCTGGAATCTGTTGGATGCGTAGAGCTGAAGATCGAGCTCAGTGGCGTGCTACAGGAGAGGCCTATGTCTAGCAGTGGGCGAAAGCAGGCTGCTTATGATGATGAAAATTATGAATAATGAACGTAATTAAAAACACGTGGCATAATCACAAAAGAAAGTGGTTAGTAAAAATAATATATGTATATTATAAAGACAAAAGTCACGTCTGTCGGTGTCACAAGCTGTCCATCTGTTCGCCATCGCTTGAGGCTTTAAGCTGAGAAATCGTCCCATCAAGACGAAGTCGCTTTCACATCGATTGCTGTAATAAAACTGTCTATCGCGTATCCATATTAGAAATGTAAATAGATAAATTGAATTAAACAAACACATACTTTATTTAATACAACTTGTTTTTTTATGGTCTTAACTAGCGGCTCACCTTCGCTTCGCTCGGGTTCGTCCCTAGATGCGTTTTAACTGTTAGTATGGAATAGATAGACTATATATTATATTTATGTTACTATATATATATATATATATATATATATATATATATATATATATATATATATATATATATATATATATATATATATATATTCTATCAGGCTATCTAATGCAAAAAGACTTTTTCAAATCGGATTAGTAGTTCCTGCGGTCAGCGCGTTCAAACAAACAAACAAACTCTGCCACTATAAAATATTTGTATAGATATATAAAGTTAAATATATGGTATACTAGTATTTGCCCGCGGCTTCGTTCGCTTGGTAAGTGAATAAGGGGGATCAAAGGTAGCTTATCTCCATGCCCAGGATGCAGTCTATGTATTGGCCAAGTTTTATTGAAATTTGTTTAGTGACTTAAGCATGAAAAAGTAACAGAACACACACAATTACTTTCATATTTATAATGATAACAAATTAGTATGGATAAATGGAATATAAAATTGTCGCTCTCTTCATTTGATCGTGCAGTTTTACCACAACCATACCTACGTTAGAATTAAATATTTTATTGTTTGACGACACGTTTGGCTCAGTTTGTAGTGACCCTACTTGTTGTGTCAGCGGTCGCGGGTTCGAGTCCCGCTGAAAGCATTCATTTGTGTGATGAGCACGAATGTTTAAACTCCAGTCATGGGTGTTTATATTTATAATATGTACGTATTTAAAAGTTATATATGTTAATATAACACAAACTTCGTAGCTTACCATGGAACTAGATGGTGCTGTGTATTAATGTCCCAACATATTTTTAAATATCCATCTCCTTTTATGAAGGTCGATCCAATCTCAATTACTTTCTTGTCCTCAAAAGCATATAGAATATACAATAAACTCACTGATGTCGACGCAGATTGTATTTATTTAATTTAATTAGTACAAATTCAATAAATGAAATTAATTGTTACTGTTCTCTATTTTCCGTCTCCTAATTAAGTATATTTATTTAATTTCGCCGTACACTCAATATTAACAATTCTAAAGTTTGTCTGTATGTCATTCTTTTATTCATGTACAGTTGATAGAAGTGATTGATTCATAGAATTAGTAGTTTGTATTTGTAATCTAATATTTGTATTTGTAATCTAATGTTATAATGTATATGTGTCTTTATAAAGGAAAGATTCTTTTATTTGTTTGTTTGCTTGTAGAATAAGTTCCGAAACTATTGAACCGATTTAGATGAAATTTAGTAAGAATATAGTTTAAGACCCTGGGATGGATATAGGATAGTTTTTATCCCGGTAATCATCCCATAAGAGGGTGAAAATGGGATTGGATGCAATATAATAAATAATAAATAAAATAAAATAAAATAGTTTATTTCAGATTAAAAAAACAGGCAGGCTTTTGGCAAATTGAACGAACGACGGAACGACACTTAGACACGCTCTCCGAGGCAGGGCGGTGTAACATCGACAACTTCCCGCCTTTGGGCTCTTACTGAGATTATCTTAACAGAAAAACTCATTAGTTAAACTTAGCCCGACCTCAAACTTGAACCCAGGACTTCTGCATCTGCAACCGTACATGCTAGCCACTAAACCGTTATGTAGTTATGGTGTATGTGTGTATGAGCATATAAATATTTGTATGGGTTAGGAAATATAAAGATACAAATCTTCATTCTACGTGTTCTTAAGAAACATCGTAAAATAGAGCAGAGATGTTTTTTTTCCTCTAAATAAGTAAAAAAAAATAACTGTAAAAAAACCGCTTGTTCTTTTATCGATTAAAAAAGATTAAATCTTTAAGCTAAAGATTATAATTGACTTTAAATTAGGTGTCTTTATAAGAAGACTTCAAAATGTCAACATCGACCTGGTTTATTTTTAAAAATACTTATCTGAATGGCATCACATGCTCAAGTGAAGCGAATCAATTGGAAACTAATTTGCTACATTATTATTTAGTTATCTATATATTTAGAGAATATAATATATAAATAAATCCCTCGTCTTGAAGGGAGGCCCGTGCCCAGCAGTGGGACGTTAAAAAGGGCTGAATACTACTACCTATATATAACTAGCAGACACCCGGCTTCGCCTGCGTTCAATCTACAAAAAAAAAACTCTTTGGCTTTATGTTATACGGCGACCCACTCTCGCTTTGCTCGTGTTCGTCTATGTATTTATGTATATAATACTAGCGACTCACGCTCGCTTCGCTTGCGTTCGTCCCTAGGTACGTTTTCACGGTTAACTATGTTTAGGTATACATAAATAGTAGCTTGCTACTCCTAAGATATTCATTTAAATTATATAGCGATTTACTCTCGTCTTGCTCGAGTGCACACGCCGTACGCGGATTTTGTTCACAATTTCATGGGTTTTAATTTATTTTCCCGGAACCCTGATTCTTTTTCTAAAATAAAAGTAGCCTAAGTTACTCCTTATAACATCTGCTATCTGCCAGTGAAAATTCCGTCAAAATCGGTCCAGCCGTTTCGGAGATTAGCCGGAACAAACAGACAGGCAGACAAAAAATTATGAAAAAATGTTGTTTTGGTATATGTACCGTGTATACATCCATTTGCATTTAGTAAAAAGCGGTTACCTATTTTAATATTACAAACAGGCACTCCAATTTTATTTATCTGTATAGATTGTTCATATAAAAATAATAATAATTAATATACAATTTTTGAGAATAAAATATCAATAATAAAAATAATAATGTAGTAATTTGATTGTTTTTAAGCATTAGTTCTCGTCTCCTTGAAAGGGAGATAGTATAATATTAGCTTTTTTTTTCTTTATTATGATATCATCCGTCAGTAATATTATTCCTTAATTATTCCTTGGTCTGAGTTTAAATATGTTTTTTTTATTATTAGTACTTACGATCATTATTTTTTCTTTTAATTTATATATATGACAGAACACAATGTCATCTGTATATCTGTATAAATATTATAAATGTGAAGGTTTGTGAGTATGGATGTTTGGATGTTTGTTATTCTTTCACGCCAGAACGGCTGAACGTATCGGGATGAAATTTGGCGTAGAGATAGATTATAGTCTGGAATAACACATAGGCTACTTTTTATCTCGGAAAAATATACGGTTCCCGAGGGATAGATTTGTTTTTATTAGATAACGATGATAAACTACAAAAATCACGAATTTCATACAAACTATCATTTCCTAAATAATATCTTCAGGAGTTGAATTTTCAAATCCTTTCTGATATTAGGAACCGTGAAGACAGTGGTGATAAAGACCGTGAGGCCAGCTGTTACGTGCTTGCTAAGAAAACCGTGTGCATAATACTGTCTTAGATTTACACGAATATTTGACATTTTAAATAAAACTAACTTTAATGTTTTTGGATTATTTCGCGGATTTATTTTGATTTTTGCTTACCGACGTTTTAAATGCTTTACAGCGATAAATCCATAAAATACTACTAAAATGGTCACGGGAGAGCCTAAGGTTTTATACGTCTCAAAGGCATATATACTTGTTACAAACAGTGCCTACCTACAATTTTACCCAAATTCTAAGCGTCGGGAATCAAAAATCATAATAAATCCGCGAAATAATCAGAAAAGATAGTTTTATTTAATACACCGTGTGCCTATACCCAGCCGTTCAGGCAGTGTTAGTTTCTTTTAATAGTTTAACTAGAAATAATTAAAATATTATTTTTAAAACACCTTATCATGACAAATTACTGTGGATAATTTCATTGCGATCACTGCACAGTATATATCCAATAATTTTAAGCTCCCTTTCTATGAGCTTTCATGAAATAGAGGTCTAGAGGTTATGTTATGAACACTTTTGATAGGTACTAAACTCTCATGTGTGATATACACTTGCGATTTCAGGTAAGGCAAGTCGAACTGTGAACTAAGCTTCTTTGCTTATGGATTAAATAAGAAAAAACTATTTTCGATTTTAAAGTAGTTATAATATATCGAGCTTAAAATATTTGTGAGCTAAAACTACTGAAAAAAAAAACTTTTGAGTACCTGTTAATGTTCTCGTTATTCTCGGAATAAGGTAATGAATGTAAAGGATTTTTAGAGGATTTGATTGAAAGCGAGTAAGGCTAGTTTTATTCCCAGCAAAAAAACAACGCGATAGGAGGGATTGTGTATAAAATCTTATTAAAGCTAGGGTGGGAAAACGTAATATAGTCTATGGGCAGGTCTTATACAATATGAAAATATGTATTTACAATACATACGTTTTAATCAAAATTCAATTTATTTTTTAAATCAAGCGATGGAAAAATTATAAGTGTGTAGGTAAAGTGCGACAGACAGATAAAATGTTATTGTTCCTGTTCTCATCTCGAGTGGGCATTTGCTTTGTGTCATGGTCTAGAAAAGAATCAATGTCAACAGTCAATAACTGGAAATAAGGTACAGAACACATTTTCATGCTTACTTATATGGCGATTTTATATAGGAACAGCGACTCTCGCTTACTTCGCTCGGGTTTGCATCTAGTGAAAACCAAAAACAAATCTATCCCACGGGAACCATACATTTTTCTGGGATAAAAGTAATATATGTGCTATTCCAGACTATAACGTATCTTTGTACCGAATTTCATCCGTTCAACTGTTCTTGCGTGTTATTCACAAGCAACCATTCATCCACTTATCCAAACTTTACAATATTAATAATTAATGGGAATATCTAATATTCTCACAATATAAAAAGACTGTAGTAGTCCAGTGGTAACGCGCTCGTTTGGTAAACCGAGTGAAGCGGTTTTTAATCCCGGGTCTCGTTACTCTGATATTTTCTTCATCGCATCATTTCCTACATGATTACCACTTGTATTACGGTGAAGGAGAATATCGTGAGGAAACCTGCATGTTTGAGAGAACTTAGCAAGTTTTCGAAAGACATGTGAATTCCGCCAACCTATACTTGGCCAGCGTGGTTGACTATGGCCTTATCCCTCTCGTATTAATAATAATATAATATGTTGGGACATTAACACACAGCACCATCTAATTCTATGGTAAGATACAAGGCTTGTGTTATAGATACCATATAGTTGATACACTACACATATATATAACTTTAAATACATACATGTTATGAATATAAACACCCATGACTGGAGTACAAACATTCCTGCTCATCACAGAAATGAATGCCTCCAGCAGAACTCGAACTGGCGACCGCTGCCACAGCAAGTAGGGTCACTACGAACTGAAACAAACGTTTGGTCAAATAGTAATGAATGGCCACCCCCTGCAGGCTGAATACATTCATACTATTGTAATTAATTATTACTACTTACTGCAAGCCTTGAACATCTTTTTAAGAAATAGAGTTTTTTGTAATATACTATTTTAAACTAAAACTGTTATTTTAATATCTATATAATTATTAAAGCTACTCAAATTACGTTTTTCTAGATTGACAAATATTATAATATATTATATGATAGCGCTTAGACATTATATGTTGCAGAGTAGGTATTTAAACAACCGTGTTCCTAAACTGCACTTTTTTATTTATAGTTGTAGCAATTTTTAATAAGGTTATTAAGACAAAATAAAATAATTAAAATAATATTTAGCTACCATTCTTTTGCATGCTTTAATGAAAGACAAATGAAATTGATCGCACACAAAGTAGAAGGAACATATATAACTAAGTACTGCTATCTATGTTTTTATGATTTAAAACGGGATATTTAAAGTGTTTTTTTATAATGTCAATAAATAATTTTAACGTCCATCCAAAGAGACTTTATAGAGTGTTGAAATATTAGAAACTCATAAAATAATGGGAAATATGGTAAATATCCTATTTTCCTGACAGTATTTTATATTATAAGAATATTATGTGTGACTATGAAAGTTTAAAACCTAAGAGTTACTCAATTTTAGTCCCCTAGAAAGCTTCATACAAAACATTAACGACGCCTCTAGTTTACAAATAGTACAAATATTATCTAATAAATTATGTTATTTTTAGTAATTTTTAACTGTCTTATTAATAATTTCAGGAATTAATGATATTCCCTTTTATGAACTAGCGACTTACGTTCGCTTCGATCCACCCCTAGACGCCCTACAGTAACTTATATATTCCTCTGGGTCATCTATCTGTATATTAAACTTCAACAAACCTATCCCACGGGAACCGTATATTTATCCGGGATAAAAAGTAGCCAATGTATTATTCCAGGTTATAATCTATCTCTGTGCCACATTTCATCCAGATCCGTTCAGCCGTTCTGGCGTGAAAGAGTAACAAACATATGGACGAGAGTATGGACTCACAAACTTTTACATTTATAATACATATTATTATATTAGTATAGATATAATAACTAATAAGTATCTACTATCTACATAGATATCTCAAAGTACATACGTACAATTTGTCGCCAATCTGTTATCGGCCTAACCGGAACACTCAATAAGCAAATTTAAGGACCGTTTAGCTAATGCCTAACTTTCTTTAGTATGCTTTTAGATTGCCTTTCACTGTCGATGGTGTCAAGTGATGTAATTTAACTAAACATTTCCCACTTAATCCATACATATAATAAAATTCTAACTGATTCGCATCAGTATATTACATATGTTTTTGGTAATATTATTGAAATAGTAGTTATTATAGACACAGAGGCCGAATCTATAGTTTTTAGATGTTTTATCTGTCTGTCTGTCTGTCTGGGAACGCATCATGAGAAAACCACTGGATAGATTTTGATGAAATTTGGTATAATGATAGCCGGTTATCCGGGTCAACATATAGGATACTTTTACTGCGGGAAAATATCTCATCTCTGAGAAATCTATACTAAATGTTAAAAGTTAAAACTTATCTAGGGACGAACCCGGTCGGAGCGAGGGTGAGTCGCTTGTATATTATAATGGCGAAATATTTGGAATTTTCCTTTCCTGTCGTCATATCGTTTTTCCTTGCCAATATTATAAATGCGTATTCCTTTATTAAATTTATACATCCTTCATTTTATATGAAAATCCAACGCTGTTTCTATTTTTTTTAAATACATTAAGTAACTATTTATTTAATAAAATTGGGCAGGTGCGAACCTGACTTGCATACCGAGGGTTCTGTGGAATAATTTTTTATGTTATTTCAATATGGAATTCGTTATGTTAAAAGTAAAATAAAATATTTACTCATCTACATTACATTCATTGCATTTCATACCATCTCTACATATTAAAAAAAATATTGCGGATAAATTCGTGGTATTGAAAATATTCTATATCTCAAAAAACACTGAGTTATCTTCAAAATAAGTTTCGCTCAGATAGACTGAAGGATTGACAAATGAACATGATATATTGCAGTCCGTTTTTCCATTTGGCTACGATACCCTAAAACCAATATGTATTGTAAAACGTAAAGAGAAAAAAAATATAAGAAGACTGTTATTATTTTTAACATCAAATATCCACCATTCATATACTAAAAGTTTACTAGTTAGTATGCTCTGTTTTAGCTCAGTACATGTTTGTATGGACACTAAAATTGTTTTTCATGGCCCTATTGTTTGTAGCATGTTATATAATGAGTCTAGATCTAACCCCGCTATAGTAATAAAGAAGATTGTCAGGCGTTTATGTAATAAAATATTACATACTAGTTACTATATGTGTATTCTCCTATGTATATCTGTTGTTTGGATCATAACCATTAAATATGTTGGGACATACACAGCACCATCTAGTTCCATGGTAAGCTACGAGGCTTGTGTTATGGATACTAGATAGTTGATACACTAAACATATAGAACTTTAAATATATACATATTATAAATATAAACACCCATGACTGAAGTTCAAACATCACACAAATGAATGTCCCCAATAGGACTCGAACCCGCGACCACTGGCAAAGCAAGTAGGTTCACTATAAACTGAGCCAAACGTATCGTCAAAACTATTAAACTTGACCTTTGTTTGATATCAGTAGCTCTATCTTGTAAGACTTTTATGTAAGACAAGAAACAAACTCTATATCCTTATAATATTAGTATAGATTATAATTAGACTTAAGGATTTTTAAGCGGAGACCTAAGTACTTTTTTTTAAACACGCATTTGAATAGTTCAAAATAATATTAAAAAGTTCTATAAAATTACGTTAAACTAGAGTTTAATTACAAAATAACATGAGTTATGAAATTTTAAAAATTTCACCACAACGGAAACCTTTGATAATGGTATCTATCTCGGGTCATGTGTCCGTCCGTTTGTCACATTATTACTCAACACATTTCGATGCCATTTCTCGGCATTACCGAATTTTTTTTACCGGCTTTTGTGATACATAAGTTCGAGTTAATTTTGCTTTTATGGGCTTAACTGGACTACTATTAGATATATGAAAATATTTGACATTTTAAATGAAACTATCTTTTCGGATAATGTCGTGTTCTTTTGTTCCTGGCATTTCGAATGCTTTATGGCAAATATGGTCACGGAATGGTTTTCTTCTTTATGGTAATTATTCTTAACGGAATAGCGGTAAGACATGGTTTGTGTATAGAAATAATTGACAGACCGGAGAAATAAATAGGCTTCTTATATCCTTTACTATCTTCTATCGTTACCCGCGACTCCACTCGCTGGTTGATTCATATTTAATTATAGTAACCAATTTTTATGTCACTAACAGCAAAAATATACATATAAATTTTATGAAACCCCATTAATTTTATGAAACCCCATTAATTTTATGAAACCCCATTATTATTGTTATTTTTTTTCTCACGCTTGACGGTTTCTGGTAGAGATAGTCTTAAAGAGATAAGTCATCCTTTGTACACATGGTTACTGTTTTCTATTTTATATGTATTTTTTTTGGTACACAAATAAACACAATCGCTCCTTCTCCCCATACTTGACTATGCCGATGTGTGTTATTTAGATGTGACTGAGGAGCAACTGAACAAATTAGAGCGTCTTCAAAATCTCGCTATACGCTTTATTTTTGGCTTGCGTAAGCATGACCACATATCAAACTTTCGTGCTCAACTTAAATGGGTCCCAATCCGCCTTCGCCGTGATATGCACATCCTTTCGTTCCTTTTCAATATTCTTAATGACCCTAATTCTCCTTCATACCTCCGATCTCGTTTCCAAATTCTCCCTACTCCCTCTCGTTCCAGGCGGCCTTGCATCACTGCGATGCTTAACATACCCAAGAGCAACACAAAGTTCCTTTCTCGCTCTTTTTCGGTGTATGGGGCATTGCTCTGGAACAAACTTCCTAAAGACATCCAACTTAGTCCCTCTATTCATTCTTTTAAAAAGAAATTAAAACAGCACCTTCTCACTCAATCTAATCAATAATTATCTTAATTACTATTTTTATGTATTGTGATATATATAATATAGATATGTATTTATGTAAGTATTAGTATGTATGTATATACATAACTATGTATCATATAGTATGTAGTATATAGTATGTAGTATATATTGTATAGTATTATATATATCTCTATATCTGCACGACTTTAGCCTGCTTTATAACACTATTTCTCACTACCATAGGTTGGCTGGAAGAGATCTCTTCTAGAGATAAGTCCACCTTTGCATACAATAATTGTATTTAAATCATTGTATTTACTTTTAAGTGCAATAAAGAATATAATATAAATAAATAAATAATTCTGTTTTACCACAAAATCTTATGACGTCTGCTACTAAACTAACCACTTGCCAAATTTAAGCTAGGTCAAATTATTTTTAGGATTAAGTGCTTGGTCATTAAGTGAATGAGTATCTTTTTTGTTTGGGAAATGAAGTAGGGGTGGGTCACTTAGTTTAGTTATATACTGGCAGCTCACCCTCGCTTCGCTCGGGTTCGCCTCTAGACAAACAAAAACAAATCTATCCCACGGGAACCGTACATTTTTCTGGGATAAACAGTAGCCTATTTATTATTTTCTTGTATGAACTATATTATTGTAAAGATTCATTAAAATCCAATCAGTAGTTTTTGTGTACTAAGCTGTATAAGTTACTATAGTTTTTTAACTACCCCACGGGAACTCTTCAATTTTCCGGGATGAAAAGTATCTAAGATGTTAACCGGGGATATAAGGTACCATCATACAAAATTTAATTAAAATCAGTTCAACAGTTTCGGAGATTAGCCCGTACAAACAGACAAACAAACAGAGAAACGAAAAAAAACTGGATTTGTTTTATTTCTCTTCTTACATCTACCTGGCTCAGTTTTTAGCTTTTTTCTCTATTTACAGACATTCGACCTATACAGTTTTATTATATGTATATTTTATTATATGTATATATGTATAGTATAATTGCCTTGAATAACTGCTATTGTTTGAATATTTCAAAGTTATTTATATACTATTTACAGGTGAAGTGAGAGTATGCTTCATTTCATTATGACAGGAAGTAAAAGAGAAGAGTTATGAAGTAAACCGTATGTACTTTAATTGTTAAGACAATGTAAGCTTAGAAAGCTTAAAGCTCTTTAGTTAAACTACACACATAACTTACTGCTTATTAAATCCTGTTTTATTATCTGACAGGCAGTGGTAGCCCAGTGGTAACACGCTCGCTTGGGAAACCGAGTGAAGCGGGTTCAAATCCCGAGTCTCGCACCTCTGATATTTTCATGTGCGAATCATTTCTAACATGATTACCACTTGCCTTGCGGTGAAGGAAAATATTGTGAGAAAAACTTGCATGTCTGAGAGAACCTAGCAAGTTTTCAAAAGACGTGTGAAGTCCGCCAACCCGCACTTGGTCAGCTAGGTGGACCATGGCCTAATCCCCTCATATTGAAGGGAAGGACTGAATACATTATTATCTGACTATGATATAATATTGTCAAACTGAAGAGTTTATTTGTTTGTACGTGCTTATCTCAAGAACTACTTGTCCTATTTTTAAAGTTAGTTTTGCTTTGCGAGCAAAGTAATTATATACAAAAAGCTATGCAAACGGAGCTGTAAGCAAAAGTTGACGAATATATTAGATTAAAAGTTTAAAAAAAATATTATTATTTTTGGATTTCCTATTGTTAAACAAAATATGTCTTAATAAGAGAACTGATATCGGGTACCGAATATGAATATAAACACACAGCACCATCCAGTTCCATGGTAAGCTATGCGGCTTGTGTTATGGATACCAAATAGTTGATACACTACACATTGTATTCAGCCCTTTTTAACGTCCCACTGCTGGGCACGGGACTCCCTTCAATAAAAGGGGGATAACTTTAAATGCATACATATTATAAATATAAGCACCCATGACTGGAGTACAAACATTCGTGCTCATCACACTAACGATTGCCCCCAGCGGGACTCGAGCCTGCGGCCGCTGGCACAGCAAGTAGGGTCACACAAACTGAGCCAAACGTGTTATCGAATATAATATGTATTAGATCATTTGGTCGGAAAACTAAGAAAATATTTTTAGATCTCGACAACAGCCACCTAACAGGTCCAACTAGGATAGATCTCACGATCAGGATAAGTAGATTGTAGTATTGCAATATTTTTAACAAATATTATTTTAGAAGAGCAACTGTTAAGTTTTTCGCCGGATCTTCTCAGCAGAACTGCCTTCTGAATTTGTGGTAGATTTCTGACGGACTTTATTAAAATTTAAAATAAATGTCAGTATGTATACTGACATTTATTTTAAATTTTAATAATGTAAAGAGTGACGATTCAAAAGTGCTTGTAAAAGTCCATTTGAATAAAGTATATTTTGATTGATTGATTGATTGACTGACTATAGCTATAAACCATGCAGATGACACAAAAAATGTATCAAAATTCAAGCCAAAGTCAAGCCGTTGAGGATAAATATATGTATGTAAATCACATGTTTAATATAATTTAAAAAGTTAAACGTTTAAATTTTAACTCAGAATTATTAATACAATAATTTATTTATAGTGGTCTCACTCAGTTTATAGTGGACTTCAGTTAATGGGTCACGGGTTCAAATTCAAGGAAGCACGTCTCAGTTATTCTGAAAACTTATCGTTTATTTTATAACTTGTCACGTGCGCTGAGAAGGAAAACACGTTCATTGAACTTTCAATTTTATAAATAACTAGAGACTTACCCTTACTTCGCTTGGGTGCCTTTAGTTAATAAAGTACATATTATTACTACGCTTCGCTCGGGTGCGTCCCTAAGCTTGAATGGTTTAGGAACGTTTAAAGGACAAACGTCCAAAAAAATCTTTTTTGCACCAGAAACTATCGCAGGTGTATGCAAAATAACCCACCAGAGTTTCATCAAAATCGGTTCAATTGCTTAGGAACGCATAGGGGACAAACGTATAAACATTTATTTTTATTTATTTTTTATTATGTAGATAGTAGCGAAATCTTTTGGTATTTTTTTCCTATCCTATCTAGTACCATGGTAAGCTACGAGGTTTGTGTTATGGATACCAGATAGTTGATACACTACACATATGTATATAACTGTAAATACATACATATAATAAATATAAACACCCTTGACTGGAGTACACACATTAGTGCTCATCACACAAATGAATGCCCCCAGCGGGACTCGAACCCGCGACCGCTGGCACAGCAAGTAGGGTCACTACACACTGAGCCAAACGTGTCGTCGATATATATAAGGATCTATAAACGTAAATTTATCTAAATCTGTTTAGCCGTTCCGGTGTGACAGAGCTGAGTAACAAATATACACACAGACATACATACTTTCACATATATTTATTATTATAATTACATATTATTTCAATATTAGTGTAATGTAAAACCTTATTATAGGTGCTCGTAAATATTATAGAAGATAATAGGATATTTAACGGCCATTGGTCAAAGTCGTAACCTAAAGGTCAAAGTATAAGGTTTGAATTAATTTATGCTCATGGCAAATATAATGAGTAGTTATTAATAATAATTCAAATTAAAATCTATCGAGCCCTTCTAAAGTAATATGCGAGAAAACTAAAAGACTAAAAATGAAATATTAATATTTAGACAAACAAAATATTAAAATAAAGTAATTTAGTGTTATCACAGATCACATAATACTATACAAGTAGTACTAGTGCTACGATATCATTCAGCAACGCTCTTCAACGGGTGCAAAATCGAGTTTCGTATCTCTGAGATTTTCATGTCCGAATTATTTTAGAGACTAAGGTTTTAGATGTCTATTTATTTTATACTACCAAATTGAGTAGGTGCATCCTACTGTTTAAAATCTGTCAAAAGCCTCTTGTTTTTTTGCAAAAAAAATATACTCTTATTAACATATAATTTGAATAAACATCTTCTCTTACTCAAAAACCTGAAATAAAAAAGGACATTTGCTGAGACAGTGTTTTAAAAACCTTTCTAAAAGGACTAGAGGTAGAAATTAAAATATTTTTACACACTGCAAGGACTGCAATTTCCAGTAACAAAAGGATGAAAAGGCTTACGCAAATGAAACAGGGATCCAAGGAGAATGGAACTGGTTGTCTACATGTGACGTAAATCTTTTGTGTAAAACGTATATTACGAAGCCGGTATCACTTTGTCCTTTAGTGAGTTTTTAACCGACTTAAAAAGGATGAAATTCTTATTTTGTTTTTGACTGAACTGTGACAGATTTTTTTAATTGTAAGAATTTAAAAGATTTAATATTCAATTATTATTTAGCTTATTAAAATAATTAAATGAAATTAACAAATATTGTGAGATAATTCAGTGCTTTTTTTCTATTTCTAAAAATTATTGTATCATTTTGTGGGTAGGTACTATCTGTGAGAACTATATACCTTTGAGACGTCTAAACCTCAATCTCTCCCTTGATTATGATAGTAATCATAGTAAAGCGTTTGAAACGTCGCGTCGGGAAGCAAACATAAAATAAATAGATTCATGCTTTTAGTTTTTACACTTCAAAATACTATAAAATATATTAATATATTTATATATGAATTCACGCTGAATTTATTAAATTTTGAGTAATTTTGAAGGCCGTATACGTTTCTTTTGTTGAAATATTATATCCATGGAAACTTATTATAACGAGATAAAAACAACCCATATCACACAATTCTTACATTTACAAACTATTTTAATTTCATGTAATTTCATCTTAATCTTTAATCTTTTGTTGCGAAAGATACATACTACCTAACAAAATTATTAGTTATTAATATTTATTAATAGCGACTCACCCTAGCTTCATTCGGGTTTGCCCCTACGTTGTAACGGTTAGTATAGATTTCTTAGAGATGAGATCCTGCAGTAAAAAGTATGCTATATGTTGACCCGCATAATCAGTTATCACCATACCAAATTTCATCAAAATCGGTCAAGTGATTTTTTCGTGATGTGTTCCCAGACAGAGAGACAGAGACAGAAATTCTAAAAACGATATCAATAATAATGACTATTTCAATAAGATTTTCCAAAAAATATTTAAAGTATTTGTCCCATGTCACTATAAGCATAATAGTGTCTTAGATTTAAGCGCATATTTTTAGTTTTTTCATGTATGGTTTTAAATTCATTCGGTTTTTTTTGTTCCTGACGTGTCAAATGCTTTAAAGCAAACGATATAGTCACGGGAGATGTTATGGTTTTTAACGTCGTAATTATTACATACGACATCTACCCGCAAAATTATAATTCTAATAAGGTATATATAAGCATTACTCCAAAGAAACTAATAAAATAATAAGCTTAGTAAGGAGTATGTAAATTAATATAGGAAGTTGATATTAAACTAGTTCTCTGTATATGTGTTAACTTAAACTTAATAAGCAAGTACCTATATATTTGAAACTTTGCAAGTTAAAGTTATATGGACAGTGATACAACAATATGATCCATCAAGCTGATCTAGTAATGAAGTCAAATAACCTACTTTAAAGTAGCTGTTATTATTATATATAACTATTATATACAACAACATATTATGAGTATAATTTCGTGTATTTGTAGTTCTACTGAAGGGTTAAGACAAGAAGGTAAATGGTTACGTAGATCATGTCTTCTATAATGATAAACTTAGCAATATATAATTATAATTGATAATATAACTAATAAACTTATCACAATTATTTTGCTTATTTCAGAACAGATATATTTATGTTTCTGCCTCGTTGGTCCAATGGTAAGCATATTCTGCAGTAACTCTGGAGGTCTTGGGTTCGAATCCCGAATTGAGCCAAACTTAATTATTGAATTTTTCTGTTTAGAAAATCCCAGTAAAAGCTCGGATTTAGAATGTCAGCAATGAACGGTCTTGCGGTCTTGATCTCTCCTTGATCGTTTCGAATTATCATCCAACCGGAGCATGAGAGTGACAGGAACAGAGAGTCCACTTGTGTCTGCGCGTACACTTGTGTACATAATATCTCCTGCGCAGTTAGTAGTCTCAGTGAGGGCTGGTATAACAGAAATTGGTCGGACATTATGATATGTTTCATACTTCATTGTCCACTTTGACAATGAGGTTGAAGAAAATGGTTAAAAAAAAACGTTTGGTGGCATTTACATTAGTACATACCTGTTTACATTATTGTTTTTTTCTTGTCTTGACGCGCGCACTCTTTATGTATATATTTTTTCAAATCCAAGAAGCAACCTTATTTTCCACTCCATGTCCAGTTTACTTAAGATATTCAAATGAAGTAGGAATGCAACATTTAATAAAATTCTAACTAACTCGAACCTGTAGATTGAATATTTCTTAGAAAATCTTATTGAAATAGACATTATCATCGATACAGAGGCCGACGAAAATTCTAAAAACTGTATTGTTAGAATTTTTGTCCACCTGTCTGTGACCGCATCATGGAAAAACCATTGGAGAGATTTTGATGAAATTTGGTATGATGATAGTTGATTATCCGGGTCAATATATAGGATACTTTTTACTGCAGGAAAATGTCTCATGTTTAAGAAATCTATACTAACGGTTAAAACGTATTTAGAGACGAACCCAAGCGAAGCGAGGGTGAGTCGCTAGTCTTAGAATGTAATCAAATATTGCATATCATGTTATATGCTGATCAGGCTGACATTTAAGTAAATATTTGTAAGCGTAAAGTTGTCAATTTACGTCAACAACTGTCGTAAATCAAAGACTTATCTATATTTAATGAATGAAAATAAACTAAATTATCTTTCGACAGATATAAAATGAGATAAAAATGCGGACTTGGTTACAATAAAATTCTTAATCTCTTCAAACCGCATATGTTAATACACTGTAAATGCCTGTTTTTATTAGTCTATTAGCTTTTATTTGCAAACCTGTATAATATATTTTAGTATCAAGTAATAATGAACCCGCTTTGTGAGGAATCACATTGGGACAAGAGTTCAAGTTAGATTTGTTCTACAAATTAAAAAATAATAATAATAAATACTATAAAAGAATCTGTCTCGTCATTGTTAAATATTGTGAGCAAACGAAACATCAGGAAACCTCCATGTCTGAGTATAACCTAGTATTCAAAAGACATGCTGTCTCCCAACATGCACTTGGCCAGTGTGGTGGACTACCGTCAAAACCCCCTCATACTCAGGGAGGCCTGTGACTCGCCTCCCAGCTGTGGGACGTTTAAAGGGGGTAAATTATATAAATTATGGAGATACTAGGCTAAAACTGAGAGCCCTGTCTGTATGTGTATTTCTTTTTATTCAATATTAATGACTTCTGCTGTATTTGAAAGGTTAAGCCCCTATGAATGGAGACTAGATTAATTTTAAATGAACATAGCTAAGTTTAAAATTAAAGTTATCACTTGTAAAACAAAAAAATCAAATTGAAATCGAGCCGTTTTTATTATGAACTATTTAATACCTAGTGATACAGACACATAGACGAATTAAAAAAAAACATTACCCTCCTTTTAGAGCAGGCGGGTAATTAAGAAGTTTTTAAATATATGTATATCCTTTTTTCTATTTTAAGTACATGAAAAAAGAGGATGCGAAATGATAAAGATATGTCACTATGTCACTCTCCAGCCCTCAAACTATCTCCACACAAAAAAACACCCCAATCCGTTGCTCTGTTTTGATGTGAAAAAAGGACAAACAAACACACTTTCACGTTTATAATATTAAGTATGGATAAATATTTTAACAATATTAGTACATATGAGTATGAATTATACAATCAAAGATCACAATGCAATTTACCTACATTGGATCTAAAATTTACTATGAAGCGAACCTTGAAATAGAACAATTATACGGCGCTTCTCATTATGTCTATTCAAAATCTAACAATGTCCGAACAAGTTCATACAAAATGTATCACAAGAGGACGTAAGTCCTACATGTTTATTGTTCAATTTTGAGTTCTAAATTATAATACTTAAGGTTCAATTTGAAACAGACACAAGAGTGCACGCGACAGATAATAAAGGGAGATCAATGTGCATTCTCCCAACATCAAGGGTCGTCAATTCGATAAAAAATAAACTTTGTTTCTTTAATAATAAAGTTGGATTCTATTTATAGATGTCATTGACTCATGAATCCGACTAAGCTCTTAATGATTAGGTCATGCATAAAACGGTAAACGATTGAGGTCGAATTATGTTTATTATTTCCTATATTGCTCAATGAGTTCTTCTGATTTTTGTTATGCTATATTTCTGAACGGCAGTTTCTATTTATGATTTTTTATTGATTTATCATCGCTTCGCTCGGGTGCGTCCCTATTCGCCTTTTGCGATACTTCAACATCAACCTATCATCTTTTGGACAAATATTAGCGCAATCTTGGGGCTAATTTGATTGCTAACTGTAGCCGTTAGTAGGGTATTATTCTAGGTCATAATCTAGCCTTGGGGGGCTCTTAAGGGGCCCAATGTGGGGGGAGGCGGTAGGGTCTCATTAGCAGAGTGTACCGTGGGTTGTCACGGCTTCGATAAGCTGTCATGGTTGAGTACGTAAGCGATCCTGCGGAGAATTATACGGGAGAGGTTCTGTTGAGTTTTATTGGATAGTAATGGTTTATGTAGCAGGTGAGTTTCATATAACCACCTGTATGTATACAGGTGGTATGCGTAAATCTAACCGTACAGCCGTTTCAGCGTGACGGAGTAACAAGCAAACATACACACACAAACTTAACATGAATACCATAAAACTTGTTGGTTTGGATACTATAGCATATTTTATTATAATTTACTATATAAAATTACTACGTTTCACCCGCCTGCCTGTCAGCTGATAAAAATAGCTTAGACCACTCTGGGATAGCAGGTACCTATAACAGCTTTCTACTAGTGAAAGAAATTTACAATCATCCCAGAAATACATAATTCCCTTTAATTTTTGAATCAAAGGCGAAATAAGTTATATGGCTCATTCGCCTTTCATTGGTCGAACCTTTGGCCTTCTTTTCAGTAGATAATTTCATTGAAACAAAAAATATATTACAGAGTTAGCATTTAATTAGTTATGACTTATGAATAACACACATATTTGTTATTTATTTACATACAAGTGACTCACCCTCGCTTCGCTCGGGTTCGTCCCTAGGTACGTTTTAACGGTTAGTATAGAATAGATAGACTATATATTATATATTCTATAGCCTTCCTCAATAAACGGGCTATCTAATGCAAAAAGAATTTTTCAAACCGGATTAGTAGTTTATAAGATCAACGCGTTCAAACAAACAAACTCTGCTTCTTTATAATATTAGTATAGATTATTATTCCTTATATAATATAGTGGCAGTGGTAGCCCAGTGGTAACGCGCTCGCTTGGGAAACCGAGTGAAGCGGGTTCAAATCTCGGGTGTCACACCTCTGATATTTTCATGTGCGAATCATTTCCAACATGATTACCACTTGTCTTAACTGTGAAGGAAAACATCGTGAGGAAACCTGCATGTCTGAGAGAACCTAGCAAATTTTCAAAAGACATGTGAAGTTCACCAACCCGCACTTAGCCAGCGTGATGGACTATGGTCTGATTCCCCTCGTACTGAAGGGAGGCCCGTGCCCAGCAGTGGGATGTTAAAAAGGGCTGAGTACATATAATATAGTAATATTACTACTATATAATGTTTTATTTACATCGATAGGTACTTATAATATATATTTATTAAGTTACAGATAGACCAATTATATTATTTAAGAAAGATATTTATGTTAATAATGAACGCAATGCAAATAAATAATTAATAATTATATATGTTTGAAATAAAAATGGATGGACTTCCAAACATAAAAATATATTCTAAAATATACTATCTAATCTTATTTAGTTTATTATTTTAACAAGGATCAATAATTTAAAAATAAATCTATCCACTGTATAAATAAGAAATGTAATATAAAATAATTTTTACATAAACATCAAGCAGATACTGGTATTACGGTTACTTTTACATCAAGATCACATATCAAATAACAAGTTCTGTTCATATTTATTGTTTAGAGGAAAAATCAAACTTTATTAAATTAGTATTCGCCTGATACCAATTATTTCAACAAACAACAATCATAATCATAAATCTATTTGCAAGTTTCTCGCAAGGAAACGTCACAAATGCTAAGAAATCCCATTATTTAATATCTACTTAACTATATTATCGTTTACACAATTTATAAATCTTATTTAAAAATAAGATGGGTGACATTGACGCTGGGCGTAAGATGCTTAGGAATAATACTATTAACGCTCACTTACAAGAAATATCATCGAAATGATAGCAAAATGAATTGTGAGTCATACAATCAAGCGAGACAAATAGCTCTGAGGACGAACGCTAACATATCAAGTGGTTGAAAACATTAATTAAGGTTACAATACAATATAAACAGTCGGCCATCGGAAAGCTCTATGCGTAGAGTTTATTTTTCATTCATACTAAACTACAATACATGTGTCCGACTTACTAACACAGATAAGCGAGAATGTTGATGCAACTGAAATTGGACTTAATTGCGCGGTAATAGGTTTGGATTTCGCTCAAGCTTTTGATAACGTTGCACATGGGGTATAGTAAACATCGAGGAGAGACGCCGGCGCACCGACATCCAGTCAGTTACTGATAGTTCAGTTGGAAGCAGGCAGCATAGAGCGCCACGCGCCAACAAAACGCGCACGCGAGCGAAATACGAATAAAAATAATTTCGGGTGTGCCACAGGGGTGCATGCTTGGTACAGTGATTTTAAATTAATAATTTTGTGTTGTGAACGGAATTGTTCAGGTTTATTCCAGTAGCAGCACATGGTAAGTGATTCTTTTTTACATTTCTTGTGTTTCAATGGTGGCATTGTGTCGGCGGTCTTTTTGTTTCAAACAGCATTAGCATTAATAGTACTTTCATCTCGGTGTATTTTATTTACAAGTTTATCAAGTTCTAATTAAAGGGCAGTAAATGTGTTAATGCCGGTTGTAAAGTTTTACGAGTTTAGCTTGAAATGTAAATTTTAACTGCGTATAGTAAACGTTTGTTAGCTTGTTCTTGAACTTCCATGGACGGTTTGTTTATGTTTTTATTATCAAGATCATTAAACAATTATGGGAATTTTTAGATAAGTTGACACTTGTAATGTGACGGAAAAGTTTTTAACTATTAGATTGATGATAATTTGTATGCTTACAGAAAGATTTTGTAATAGATACCGTTTGCTATAAAAGCGAAAACGTACTTTCTAACCTTGGATTGGGTTTTTTATATGACATGATCTGAGACATTAGAAAATTTAATTAATTTTATTAACAAAATATGTTAATTTAGTTACCTAATTATCATTGAAGTTCATTGTCAAATCCTTGTACGTTTGATGCGAAATTCTTATCTTATCAATGTAAACATGTTTTATCAATCGATTAAGATAAAATTGTTTTAAATCTTTATTCTCATATTAAACATAGCGTAAGTGCCGTATATTATATATGCGATTAGATATCCCACAACATAGTTGATAATATTATTATATCACAAGTAAAGCTAATATTTTTTATTCGTAAACCTTATCCTTTCATCTGCGTTTGATTTACAATAGTCCACTTAAATATATTAAATAATGCTGGTACTCCATATTTATGGACCAAGTTTGACAGAAATCATTTTTTCCTCAACTAATTTCCTTAAACAATGCTTACATAATTTAAATTAAATTTACCAGTATTTATGGTATAATTAAGTTTTTGTCTATTTCAAAATAGCTACTCTATGTAGAGTTTGTCGTCAAAAATTCTGTAAAAAAATTGTCTGACGGTCCGTCTGTGTTCGCTAATCTCTGGAGTGCCTGTGAAACCCTTTTAACGGGATTTTACTGTGCAGGTAAAGAAATTGGTTAGAAGTGGCACATTCTACTTTCTATCCCGGGGAGAAAGAGAGAGGGGAGAGACGTAGAGAAGTGAGTACAATAATTAAAATAATCATGTTTTGCACACAATTTTTTTTTAAATAAAAAAAATACTTTTTTAATAAAAAAATTACTAAGCTAAGCAAAATGGGATAAATTATATAAAAATAAAAATATTATTTCTAAAACCCTTTTAATCACAGATTATAATATGTATCTCCTAGATTAATTAAAGTTTTGCTCTTTTAGATAATGTTAGAAGAAAGTTATGTTTCAATTATAATACCATTTTTTTTTACTTATCTGCAATAATATTATCTAGGTATTATTTTCTATTGCATTCTTAACGTCGTGAAAACTTTAGATAATCCTAGGGATTTGACATAGAGGTTATTATTTTATAAAATTATCTATTTATGACTTAAGACGTTAGATAAAAGATTATACGTAAAATATGTGCGTCTGGGTAATTTTGTTACGTATGTACGTAATGTTTTTTTAACACTAGCCAGCTACCCTTGCTTTGCTCGAGTGTGACAGCTATGTATTACTACTCCAAGTTATAGTCTATCTGCGTACTCATCTAAATCCGTCCAGATCTTTTAACGTGAAGAAGTAACAAACATACAAACTTTTACATTTATCTTTACATGTAATAAACTAACTTAACCGAATCTGTACATTAAATATTTTTTAGAAAATCCTATTGAAATAGGCATTATTATGGATACAGTGGCCGAATGTATAGTTTTTAGAATTTTTATCTATCTGTCTGTCTCTCCGCATCACGGAAAAATCACTGGAGGGGTGTAGATGAAATTTGGTATGATTATAGCTGGTTATCCAGGACAACATATAGGATACTTTTTGCTGCGGGAAAATATCTCATCTCTGAGAAATCTATACTGAACGTTAAAACGTACTCTTAAATAGGAACGAACCCGAGCGAAGCGAGGGTGAGTTGCTAGTAATATATATAATAGTAGTGTAATTAATTGAATTTCATGTAATTTACACTATCGTAGATAAAATTATAAAAAAAATATATTAAAATGTAATATGTGTTTGTATGTAATTTTTTCAGAGAAACTTGTAAACTAATTTTTTTTTCTTTCAATAATACAAAATTACACTCTCCCTGGCTGACTTATGGATGTACTACGCAAGCGAACCCGCGGGCGATGACTAGCGTCAAATAAGTTTATATTATATAAATAAGGACGTTCTATTATTATTTCTCTTATCTAGATGAGTTAGTATTAACTAAAATTCTTGGTAGTCCCAATTGTAAGATTCCAAGACCTTTGTTTACTTGAAACAATAAGCGTTTTTACGACCGTTTATACTTCTTATTTTTTTCCACTGTCCTAATGTGTGTCAAGCGATATTTTCCGGGTTCACTTGACCGGTCAATTGATTTGGTGTATTACTTATGTAACACCTCTTCCCGCCCGCGGCGTTTCTCGCCTTTCTGAGCATCTTATCATATGAAAAAATAATCAAACATTTTTTTTATATACTACTAGTGATCCACCCTTGCTTCGCTTTAGATTTTGCAATATACGTCGAAATTTTAGCAATTAAACGCTTTGTATCTCGTTATGTCGAATACTCTTTAACTCGAAATTTTTAGAATTTCCCTTGAAATCAAAGTTATCGAGGTTCCATTGTATAATTGAGAGTACTCTTTTATATGGGGATTAAAAGTAGCCTAACTAATCTTCCTACAAAGAATGTATTGTTCCCTTGCCGCGTGAAGGAAGGAGAAACAAACACACAATTTCATTATTATTATATGTATATATAAGGACTTATTAGTTGGTCTTAGTAATTACTTTTGTCTGCACTCTTTCATGCTATATGCTATTTTATTTTCTCCGCAACCATTACACACAGTATGAACACGACTTTATATGGGTTCTCACAGTACCTAAAGGCGATCTTAAGCAGTAAGCTGCGTCTTTACTGATTGACGTCTTATTCTAATTTAAATTATTTAAAATTTTATTTTTAGGTAAATCTACTATTTTTTCAGTTCATCGAAATCCACTGCTGGATAAAAGTCTTTCTCATAGAACACTAACCATTCCGATCTTACCCCATTAAATGAGATTCGTATTAGGAAAACAAAAGTATCATGTTTAAACACTTTAGCAATTTATACGTGAAGCCTGCGCATAAACAAACAGATCCTATTTTAGTTTTATGTGGCATTAATATACCTTAAATATCCAAACAATACCTCCTTCAAACTATAAAAAGAGTTGTAACTATAGTCTTATATAGTAAATAAATATAATTCAAAATAGTGGAAGGATGCTGTGTTCTTTAAAATAATTCAGTTCTTTTTAAAATCATGTCAAGGCCAAGTCTTAATGTATAAGGCAAACATTCGCTATAGTCCACGTTGTCCAAACTGTACAAAGTTAGTAATAATTATCTTGAAAATCATTAATTTAAGAGATATGAGTGAGACACAGGTTTGAACCTAATTCACTTGACTTTTAAAGCGGGCTCGCCACCATTGGGCTACTATTGTTCTATGTTCTACATATTATCATAAAAAATAATATGCATAACTTAAATAATAATCTTTAATCGATAAATGTCTTTTGCTTATTTTTTTCTTCTATTGTATAATAAAACATGTAGAGTATATATTTGACGACACGTTTGGCTCAGTTTGTAGTGACTCTACTTGCTGTGCCAGCGGTCGCGGGTTTGAGTCCTGCTAGCGGCATTCATTTGTGTGATGAGTACGAATGTTTGCACACTCATAGGTGTTTATATTTACAATATGTATGTATTTAAAGTTATATATGTATCCATAACACAAGCCTCTTAGCTCACCGTGAAACTAAATGGTACTGTGTGTTAATGTGTCCCAACAACATATTTATTTATATATAGAATATATGTACATGTAGAGAACATAAATTGTTAAGTATAAATATTTTACAAAGAAAACTTATTTGTAATATGATTCGTGCCTGCGTGAAAATGAGTTCAATATTTAAGTAAAAATCATGGTGACATTTAAAGTCAACGGGAGTACCGTTTGCTCTATATTGGTCGAGCCTAAGAACAAATAATTTAAAACGACATCTGTTGAAATGTTTAATGATACATTTAGAGTCCCAAAAACGGGCTCATGGTGTTAATGGAAAATGCATTATAGAAGAAATTACGCGACAAGTGTCAAATCGTGGTGACGTGATCAGTATTTTTAGAACTATAACAATACTTTACAACTATTATATACATATTTGTATATATATTTAATAATATCTCGTGATTGTATAGTTATTTCTTTTTAATTTTCTTAATACTTTCTTAGATTTACGAGAATATTTGACATTTTAAATAAAACGAGATACTGTCTCTCCCGTGACCATGATTGCTGTGAAGCATTTGAAACGTCGGGAACCTAAAATCAAAGTAAATCTGTAAAAAAATCCGTGAAGTAAGTTTTATTTAAAATGTAATTTTCTTGAAATTAAAGGTATATAATTTTAAAAAAATATATAAAAAATCTTTACATTATAAGTATATTAAACGAAAGAAATTGGTATTAGACTTCATGTAAGTGGTTATTGATGTATCAAATTTGCTGCTATTATTTAGACTTGTTCCTACAGTTTTGAAATATCTCGCAGACATTTGATATATGGAAATATATAACATGTGTCTCT
Organism: Argynnis bischoffii washingtonia; assembly: GCA_033884665.1. Classification (NCBI taxonomy): domain Eukaryota; kingdom Metazoa; phylum Arthropoda; class Insecta; order Lepidoptera; family Nymphalidae; genus Argynnis; species Argynnis bischoffii. The sequence goes on along the minus strand of CM066629.1, from coordinate 957,034 downwards.
CTAGACATAAACTATGCAAACATCGATCCTTTGTAGCATTTTTACGAACAGATTAACATACACACTCACATTTATAATATTATCTTTAGTATCGAAGTACAAAAATATATATAACTTTTTTTTAAATAAAATAGATAATAAAAGGAATAAATTCAGAATTGTTTCAAGAATAAATGTTTAGTTACATTAATCAATATAAAAATAGTTTTATCCAACTTAATAAAATGGGTATTCATTTTGAGTGCATGTATTTTATTTCACGATTATTTTTTTCCGTAACAGTATATACTTCAAAGGTAGTTTCATATAAATTTAAAGATATGGATGAAATAATTAGTTTTAAGGTAATTTTGAAGTCAATATACGTTTATAGTTCAGAAATAACTACACAGATAAAATCTCCACAAATAATAATTGATTAAATTATCGATAATAGTGTTGTATAACATCGATTTTCTAATCGATATGAATCTGACGTGGACTAGACATCAATACTCCAGGGTGGTCTCGTGTAAACGTTAACTAGAAACGACGTAAATGTTTTAGCTGCATCAACTTGTTATTTACCTACTTTCCAATAAAAATTATTAGGTATATATAGAAAGTAATATGCTTTACGTAAATTGTACACTTTCTTCTTCTTTTCTCCATTTTCTTAATTTTGATACTTTTAATGTATAAACGGTTTTAAATATTTTGTTTTGTAAATGTTTTAAGCCTAAGTAGTATTTCATGATTATTTTTAGAATATTTTTGAAGCGAATCGCTTATCTAATTAGCAAAATTAGTTTGATAAGGTTAAAATATATTTTATGTGATAAGGACTTTTTAAGTACCTAATGATGAGATTGTTATCTCAATTACAGCTTCCATTTTAGTAAGTATATAAAGGGGAATCTTAGGTCTTGCACTGATCAAATAAATTTTCGTACTGGGATCGAAACCTATTCCTTCGGTATTGCGATAAAATTTAGTATATTATTTATTTGTATGTATGTAAGTGTGTTTATCTGCCATATACATATATCCGGATGAAATCGGGGCGAGTCGCTAGTGTAATTATAATGAAATAAACTATGTGAGTCATTTCTCACAATCCGTATTACACTTAAGTAAGGAAGTTTTATAGCTGAGATAAATAAGCCACACACGCTGTACAAATGAATGATCTGCAAAACGCAAACTAAGAGGTAACGGATGTCCTTTAAGAGGATTGTGAAGCTAAATAAAAAAAGTAAATTTCCATACAAAAAGCGATAACGTTTTCCTCCCGATTAACATAGTCTAATTTTCATAATTTTTGGAAATGTTGTAGATATAATGAAAAACTAGGTCCGTACGTTTTTATTTTAAAGAAATATTGCGTATGATAGAAGTTATTAGCATCTAAATATCTGTATTTTTGACGTAAAAACTTCCTCGAGCGTTTTTATTTTTTTATAATTAAACTAAACTGAATTACTAAAAAAGGAAAACGTACAGACCTAGATTAAGGTGTACTGAATCTAATGAAACCAAAATTGTCTCATTTCGTAAATGTTTAGGGGGGTAAAAACGTTATCGCCCAAAACAATATTTCAAACAGGAATCTAGGTAATTGCCTCTAAGATTTGCAACTCTCTCTATCGCACCATAAGGGTTGGCAAAGCGAGCGATATGAAACAGATAGCATTTTCTTAAAAACCTACTCGCGCCGTGTATCGGCACTTCACAATCCTCTTAAGATTTCAAGGCTTTCGGATATAATTTATAATATAATTCAGATATAATATGTATGTATTTAAAGTTATATATCTATAGTATATCAACTATCTGGTATCCATAACACAAGCCTCGTAGCTTACCATGGCACTAGATGGTGCTGTGTGTTAATGTCCCAATATAATTACTAGCGGCTCACCCTCGCTTCGATCGGGTTAGTCTGTAGACAAACAAAATCAAATCTATCCCACGGGAACCATACATTTTTCCGAGATAAAAAGTAGCCTTTTTGTTATTCTGATGTATGAACTATATTATTGTGAAGTTTCATTAAAATCCTATCAGTAGTTTTTGTGTACTAACTTGTATAAGCTACTATAGTTTTTTTTAATTATCCCACGGGAACTCTTTAATTTTCCAGGATGAAAAGTATCTTAGATGTTGACCGGGGATATAAGGTATCACCATCAAAATTTCATTCAAATCGGTCCAACAGTTTCGAAGATTACCCCGTACAAACAGACAGAGTAACAAAAAAAAATTGAAAAAATCTGAATTTATTCTATTTCTCTTCTCATATCCCCTTGACTTGGTTTTTTTTTCTATATACAGACATTCGACTTCTACAGTTTTATTATATGTATAGATTTATAGAGAGCTTCCGTGGTACGGATGGCCAGTTCCTCATAATAATAATAAAACGTAACAGGTAAAATGATTCATGGTACTATGTAATTATAATACCATATCATATCTAAGAAATATACATCGTACAGCACAGAATAACGAGACAGATTATAATTAGAGAGATATTTAACCCATCAAAGAAAATGCGTTTAGAAATTTTACTTACATTAACCTGTGTTATATCAGTCTCGTAGTTCGTTAGCTGTAGTCAATAAAATTATGATACTTGTCAGTAATTTATGCGCTATGCTGTCTGTTTGTCGGTCGGTTACACAATTTCTACCCAATGACATCTTTGATATCGCTCTCTACGAATGATTCAAGGTTGATACGTTCCAAAATATTACTAAGTGTCTTTTTAATATTATATTTATAATATTATATATGGACATCGTCATCTTTTGGTAAATTTTATTATTAACTATCGCCAGTTAACTTAAGAAAAAAAATATTTTTTTGAGCCAAAAATTCTCGGAGGCGTATACAGAATAACCTACCAAACTTACATCACAATTGAATCAATGAACATACGAACATTAATTTTTGTTTATATAGATAATATTCTATGTCTATCTGAGAACTAAATTTCTTCTAAATCCATCCATCGGTTTCTGCTTGAAAGAGTAACAAACATACAACATTTATAATAGTATGATTTCATATTTTTTGTCAGGTTAAGTAAAGCTTAGTAACTTATCACTTACATCATTATAACTGTTTTCTAATGCTCAATAAACCTAATAAATATTAACTGAAAAACTTCATTTAAGATTTTTTATCACAAAAAGTTTTTTCCACCCTATCAGGTACTATATTTTATATACAAGCCTAGTTGTCTTTCGTGGCTCTGCTTGCGCCATTTATATCTAAATTAAATCAAATAAAATATCCTAAAGAGCCTTATTCGGTTTAGAAATTGAAATTTACTGAAATTTCAGTAGTATACCTAAACAGTATTAACAGAAAAACTGTAATAGTTGTAGAAGTTAATAAACTCACAATTACTATCTACAAATAGTGTCGCTATTATTAACGAAGTTATCTTCTAAACAACACACTTTAAAATTTTACTACTTAAAATGCTTATAATAATATTGTATGAAATTATTAAAAAAAAGTCCAATCTACAACACTATTAATAAATGATTAAGTCATAAGGAAGCTGTGAAGTGGAGCTGGAGACATAGAACATGAAACGCGATAACTTTCAATAAGTGCCTGGGCTAATGTAAGAGACATCCATCATCCTGGCGGTTTGATTACGGACAGTGCTTTTGACTTGAAGCCAATACATTAGTTATAGGATTGGTATTGAAATATAATTAATTAAATATGTCTCGTCTGTATAGATTTTATTGTTAAACTAGCTATTTATCCTTACTTCACTCGGGTGAGTCATTTAGGTATCTTAGTCTATTTTACACACTTTGTTACTCCAGTTAATAAAATTCTGAGTCGAATCTGTACATTAAATATTTTTTGGAAAATCTTGTTGAAATAATCATTATTATCGATGCAGATTTTCGTCTGTCTGTCTGGGAACGCATCACGAGAAAAGCACTGGACAGATTTTGATGAAATTTTGTTTGATCATAGCTCGCTATCTGGGTCAACATATAGGATACTTTTTACGGGAAAATATCTCATCTCTGAGAAATCTATACTAACCGTAAAAAACGCAACGGGACGAACCCGAACGGAGCGAGGGTGAGTCGCTAGTCTATACAGATAAATAAAATTAAAGTGTCTGTTTGTAATGTCAAAATAACAGCTTTATACTAAGTGCATATGGAATTATATACGGTACTTATAAGAAAACTTTAAAAAAAACCGACTTCCAGGCACTGAAAAGTAAAAAATAACTAAACAAAACCCCCGTTTAGAATAGATATTTAATCAGATATTTTTGAAGTCGGTGTGCTTTGATTTATATTGGCTGGCACCGACGTATCATCAATATAAATTAATCAAGCCCAAACACCAGGTAATTGCTGTAAATCGTTGAGGAGTTCCCTCGACTGTCTTTCGGGTCCATTATCAGATCGACTCCAGACCTTCTTTAAAATTAGTGCTTTAAAATACCTAATGAAAATGTTAACAAACGCACTAGTTGCCGCTACAATTTTCGAAAGTTCCCCTCGATTTCTCTGGGATCCCATCATCAGATCCTGATTTCCTTATCATGGTACCACTCTTGGGATATCTCCTTTCCAACAAAAAAGAATTATCAAAATCGGTTCACAAACGACTAAAAAATCCGCGAACAAACATAAAAAAAATATATATACGGTCGAATTGAGAACCTCCTCCTTTTTTTGGAAGTCGGTTGAAAAACACAATTTTTCAAATTTTACTTGTCTATAAATAAAATTTGTCAAATTTTTTATGGATAACAGTTAACACTAGTAATTAGTAATTACTAAATAGATACCTTTATATGTAATACCTTTATATGTAATACCTTTATAGGTAAGAGCTTTAGTTTTATGTAATTTATTGTATTTAAAGACGCACTAGAAAGAGTGCTGTCTGTCAAAAATTGCTGACATTCTTTGGAGCTAGTCATTTATGATATGAGACATTGGACATGTTATAACATCTTCTGTGAACGTAACGATAGCGCGTTTCAATTTCAATCAGCGCCATCTAGTTTAGTTATCTGTAACCATTTTATACGTAGTCTATTGGGTTGGCTGTCCGGTGACAAATTCTAAGGTTCGAATCCTGTGTTCGCCCAGTGTTCACTTTTCTTAACTTTTCACTGTTTATTGTAGTTGTATCATGGATAAAGCTCTATTCCATTCTATTTCTATTCTAAAGTTTGAATGTACATATTATGTACCTACATTAAAACTTATTACACTTAACACATACATGTCACCCGGTCAAGTTTAGACAAAACGTGATATTCGGTATTAAAACCAGCCACGCACTATTATGAAATCGACAATCTCTCGCAATGTCGCTGCAAAGAAACAACTAGTAGTTAAACTTGTCTATGTAAACTCGCATTAAATTCCATATATATGTAGGTAATAGATGACTAGCAATTTTAAATAAAACTATATTTTCGGATTTTTTCGCGGATTTATTTTGATTTTTGGTTCCCGACGTTTCGAATGATTTACAGCAATCTTGGTCACGGAAGATACTATGGTTTAAGATGTCTTAAAGGCATTATATAGTTGTCACAGGCAGCCTACCCACAAATAAATGAAAACAACTGAAAAGATAGTTTTCTTTAAAATGTCAAATATTCGCGTAAATCTAAGAAAGTATTAGATGACTAGCGACTCAAATACCCTAAGTACCAAACATAGCCTGTGTACTAAATTTTGTCACAAGTCAGTTCAGCCGTCTCAAGAAATAACAAACATACATACATACAGATTTTCACATCTATAATAGTATTGAAATTAAAAAAAAAGACATGGCATAGATGTTCTTTTTTGAATATTAAGGTTACGTGATAGCTAAAAATACTATAAAAATATAGCTATGTAAAATTTGATGAATGAAACACATATACTAATAAAATTCTAAGTCGAATCTGTACATTAATTTTTTTTTAAATCTTATCGAAAAAGACATTATTATCGATGCAGATGACAAATCTAGTTTTTAGAATTTTTGTCTGTCTGTCTGGGAACACATCACGAGAAAACTTCTAGACAGATTTTGATGAAATTTGGTATGATGATAGCTGGTTATCCGGGTCTACATATAGGATACTTATAATGCGGGAAAATATCTTATCTCTGAGAAATCTATATTCTATACTAACCGTATATTCTATGGAGTCGCTAGTGTAGAATAAATATAATTTTCTATAAAATAACATATAAGAAAAATATAGCAATAACGTATGTGTGTATGCGTTATTTTCAGAAAATAATCTTGAAAATAAGTTTACCATTGATGAAGAAATCGAGTAACGCACAAAAAACATACCCGAATGGAGTGAATTTAATAAATCTGTCAAAATCGAGGCTAATTACCCTAGGTAGGTACTATAAAACGACGTAACAATGCAAGACATTAGCACGTTCCGAATATGGTTTCTGCAAATAGTATACATATTATAGCTATCTTACAAACATTGGTATGCAAAAACTCAAGACACACAAGTAGCGTCTCAAAAGTGTCCTCAAAAAGAAGTGCACAATTCAAAATTCAATTGCGCTATTTTCAAATCACTTTTGTTCATTGCTTTTCGGGTGACAAAATTAAAACGCACGTTGATTCGTTTAAAAAAATACTTTATGTGGTGTGCGTAAGTTCTAATTTGTGTTTAGTCAATTAGAACTTTGATTTTTGAATTATTGTCTTTGGTTTGATTTAACGTCACATGTCGAGATCACCTTTTGGAGAAATATTTATTAGGAAATGTGTTTTATATATTCATAATTCAAAAGAATTGACAAAAGCGGTAAAAAAATTAAAGTAGACATAGATCATCTTTTCTCCTCCATTATGTTAGACATTAGCGAAGTAAATTGTAGTCAACTGACACGCCAAGGAGCCATAAACAAAGAAACAAATCTATTATACCTTAATCTATCATAATCAATCTACAGATTGTACTTACATTGATAAACCTATAAAAAGATATGGACATAATTAATGCGAGAGGAATGAACTTTGATAAATATTTTAAATTAAAACTATTGAACAATATTTTTTTTCTTATAACGTTTACTTACTTCTTACAACGACGACACGTTTGGCTCAGTTTGTAGAGACCCTACTTCCTGTGCCAGCGGTCGCGGAATCGAGTCCCGCTGGGGGCATTCATTTGTGTGACGAGCACGAATGTTTGTACTCCAGTCATGGGTGTTTATATTTCCATGTTAAGCTACGAGGCCTGTGTTATGGATACCAGATAGTTGATACACTACACATAATATATAACTTTAAATACACACATATTATAAATATAAACACCCATGACTGAGTATAAACATTCGTGCTCATCACACAAATGAATGCCCCCAGCGGGACTGGAACCCGCGACCGCTGGCACAACAAGTTTGGTCACTACAAACTGAGCCAAAATTGTCGTCTTAGTGCATTTTAAATCATTAATAACTATAAAATATAATAAGTATATCCAGGAAAATGGGTGAAAGTTAATTAATTCTGTAATCTGTTTATGACTTAAGAGATTAAGATACAAGAATATTTATTATACTAACGCCTTGATACAATTTGTGATTATTCAAGAATGCTAATAGATCTAACGCACAATCTATTTGATTTATTGCTAGAAGAAAGTTTACGTAACCCAGTGGCAGTTCGATTCTCGCTTGTGGTATTTTGGTAAAGCCCTATGTATTGTATATAAGCTTACAAAATAATTATATTTTCGATGGAATTGCACCTTACAGGTACGGACGTACTAAAATGGTTAAATATCGCTGTTTTCCGGCAGTTTTTCGCAGGACGGAGGCATTGTTTTTTCCAAAATGTTGTTGAGTTTTGGACAAACAATTACTGTGTTTCTGAAATACTAAAATTTAACAAAGATTTTTTAATATTGAACATCTACCAGTATGTTGGTTAAGTCACCCGTCTGTCAACGGTTTCATAAAATATAGTAAGGTTAAGTTTATATTCAAAATTAAGCATTTACAACTACTAATGTTCGCCGAATCGAAATATGTAATAATAATCATTATTAAAAATCTTAGGAAAACATTATACATATACATAGAATTCACCTATCTATATATAAATGACTGTTTCAAATTTTTTTTACTGATAAGTAATTATTTGATTAAAGCTCATCAATGGCTTCTAAACAAAAAAAAAAAAAGATGAAAATCACTTGACTAACAGAGGAGATAAAGGTACTAAACTGTTTCGTTTTTGCCTATTTATATATAGACAAACAAAAAGGCAGTGGTAGCCCAGTGGTAACGCGCTCGCCTGGGAAACGTTCAAATCCCGGGTCTCGCACCTCTGATATTTTCATGTGCGAATCATTTCCAACATGATTACCACTTGTCTTAACGGTGAAGGAAAACATCGTGAGGAAACCTGCATGTCTGATAGAACCTAGCAAGTTTTCAAAAGACATGTGAAGTCCGCCAAGCCGCTCTTCAGTGGGACGTTAAAAAGGGCTGAATACAAACAAAAACAAATCTATCCCACGGGAACTGTACATTTTTCATGGATAAAAAGTAGTCTATTTATTATTCTGATGTATGAAGTATATTATTATGAAGTTACATTAAAATACAATCAGTAGTTTTTTGTGTAATAAGCTGTATAATTTACTATAGTTTTTTAACTATCCCACGGGAACTCTTTAATTTTCCGGGATAAAAAGTATCTAAGATGTTACCCGGATAAAAGGTACCACTACGCAAAATTTCATTTAAATCGGTGCGACAGTTTCGAAGATTAGCTCGTACAAACAGACGAACAGACAAACAGACAGAGAAACAAAAAAATTGAAAAAAATAAAAAATATTTCTCTTCTTACATCCCTCTGACTCAGTTTGTAGCATTTTTTTTTCTATGTACAGATTCTAAAGCCGCATTTAATATTTTCACGATGCAATGATTTGAATTGTCACGTTGAAATTAAAATGATATTGAAATCAATGGTAGTATTTTAGAACTGTATGCACTATGTACGTATTGCATATAATGTATTCAAACATAAATCACACAAACGTATTATTTCGAAATCGTGAGTAAATAGACACAGTATGATTCTTAATGTAAAGCATTCCTGAATAATTTTGAATGGCTGTACTTGTCACTTAGACAATAGCTGTGATAAACTAAAACCAGTTACGCAGATAACGACAATTAACAGACTGACAAAATTCAAGTAATTAGCTACAGAACAAAACGGCGCAAAAAAGATAATCAATGATATTTTTATATATATATATATTATATTTGAATTATTGGCGAAGAGCCGGTTTTTAAAGCAATTAAGAGAAAATCACAAATTTTATATTTATTCTCATTGAATTACCTAATTAATACCAACGAAAAAAGGTTTTGATCAATTAAGATTCTTCTTCTATACATATAATAATATTGTGATTGATCGCTGTCTGTACATGCAAGATATTTGACAAAAACTATTATTGAGGGGTCTTTATTAACACAAATAAACCCAAAACGATGATTTTTAGAATATATGTCTGTTTGTCTATGCGTTTGTGCGCGCTAATCTCAGAAACGGTTTATCCGATTTGGCTGCAGTTTTCTCAATTATATAGTGGTCAGCTTCACTTAATATTTAGTATTTGTTTTATTTCTAACGACTCATAAATAAAAAAGTTATATCAATTTATAAAATCACCTAGCTTGATAATAGTTTTCTTCCATCTGTATACATGAATAAGAATGATTATAGGTATGTCTGTTTGTAATATAATATCTAATATATACTCTTATATATCATTATTCTGATTGCGATGAAACTTTGATGAGTTGTATGAACGCCCACAAAGGTTTCACTTTCTGTCATAATATCATCATTATCATAATATGATAGATGGCGTGACTTTATAGTTTGAATAGAACAGTTAGGCTATTTAGGTTATGTATGTGTCAACATGATTACCACTTGCCTCACGATGAAGGAAAACATCGTGAAGAAACCTGCGTGTCTGACAACATAGCAAGACTTGGCTACGTGGTAGAATATGGCCTGATCCCTCTCGTATCGAAGAGAGGCCCGTGGGACATTAAAAAGGGATGATACTGTTGATGATGTTTCAGGTTAGACTTAATCATTATATAAAGAATTTTGAAAATCTGTTTAATATTAACGGAAAAATAAATTTACGAAACTACATAAAAATATAAATTAAAAAAAACTTTAAAAGAATTAACATAAATTTGTTAATTTTCGGGGATTTATTTTGATTTTTGGTTCCCGACGTACAGCAATCATGGTCCCGGAAGAGACTTAAGTTATACATCTCAAAGGTCATCATCAAAATAAATTCGCGGAAAAAAAAACATAGTTTTATTTTAAAATATCATTTATTCGCGTAAATCTAAGAAAGTATTATTCAAAACACGTACTTCGAGGTTTTATTAGAAAAAAGATACGTCGAATTGAGAACAGCTACTTAGAGGTTTAAAGTACTTCCAATAGTTTTATATCTAGTAAATAATCTATTTTATAGACCTTTCAGAAAATACACTTTCACTTCACACCGTATAACATTTTGTTGTAAAACACACTGTTTATTCAGCTGTTTAGAACCTTGGTTCCTTGTATTAACAAGTTAAAATATTCCAATGTAAACAGTTATATTTTTGCTTAAAAGCTTAGGAAGTAAACTGTCGCCAGTACACTAAGTTAAGTAAAATTTAATTTCAACTAGCGTTTCCACCTGGGTTTGCTTGGTAGTTTTTATGCATTCTCGGATATTCGAACAGCTTGACGGATTCTATTAAAACTTTTATTATTATATCCTTATTAATTTAAAAAAAAAGCGCCAAAACCTTAACTAGAAAAAATAAAACACAAATCCTGAGAAGGGCTAAAGAAAGTCAACGGGACTGTAATTGTTTTTTATTTTTTACTTTTCTGAATTTTGGATTGAAAACTACTTGTAGGCTTGGAACTAACTTGAGTTTTTGATCGTGCTTCTATATAAAATATCGTTTATTGTAGATAGTTTAATATTGACGATCTTCTGCCTTACACGGTGACACTGATTTAGTATCTTTACGATCTCATTCACTTCCCAAATAGGCAAATATTTAAATTGGCTATAAAACAAGAAAATAAATATGCAGGAAATAAATAAACAGTTAAATAAAACAATTTAAATGTTGCGAGGGTGACAAAAAGTTAATTTTGGACCTATGTATATAAAACCTATGTACATACATATGTAAGTACTATACTTACCCTCGCTTCACTCGGGCGCATCCCTAAGTACGTTTTAACGGTTAGTATGGAATAGATAGTCGATCCCTTGATCTGTGAAAAACAAAATAAAACCTATCCGATAGAAACTTTATATTTTCCGAGATAAAAAGTAACCTATCTGCCATTCCAGACTATAATCTATCTGTGTGTTAAATTTCATCCAGATCCGTTCGCGTGTTCTGGCGTGATTGAGAAACAAACATCCATCCAAAATTTCGAATTCATAATAACAATGGGATAATTTATTTATTTATTTATATATAATAGGATTATTATTACGGGATACATTTATATACATATTTCTCAGGTTCGATAATAGCTGATTTCAGTCATAATCATTATTTCCTCTCTATTTATTACATATACAAGAGCTTATAGAGGGCATCTATATGAATGCTAGCAGAACCCGGGGTTTCGCTCGCGATTAAACTCATCTCCTTTTTTACCCCCTTAGTAGATGACTTTCAAAAAATGCTAAAACATGTATTTATTTTACTGTAAGGAAGAACCTTAATACCAAGTTTCAAGTAATTCTGATCATAAATATTTTTTTGGGTTGTATTATAACGTGTTTTCCCGTGAGAATGAGATGATCTCCCGCGGTAAAAGGTAACCTATGTCACTCTCCAGCCCTCCAACTATATCAACACAAAATCACGCCAATCCTTCAATCCGTTTTGACGTAAAAGAAGGATAAACAAACAAACACACTTTCACATTTATAATATAAGTATGGATAACGATTATTACCCCATAGGTATACCCAAAAAAGAGTGATTAGTCACTACATCTCTTATTTATCACAAATAAGGTTTTACTACTATCCATTAAGAGACAATTAACCAATTTATTTTATTGGAATGCGTAGGATCGCTCTAATATATGTCTCGCTCTTAAATTACAATCGAACGTTGACTTTCATTAAAGTCCACAGAACTAAGAAGTTACTTTAGTCTATCGAGCAACAAGTTTAAGGTGGCAAAGCTTTTAGAAAGTGTAAAAAATGGGTTACAGGATAAAGTTGTGATTGTAAACACCCGAATGATCGTATAAAGGTTTCGTTTTCTTATTTAACGGATCGACTTTTATCGATTACAAAAAAAATCTAAAATCGATTTGATCGATTACAAAAAAAAAGTTCTAAATTCACGTAGGTTCTTTTATGTGTACCTAGGTCGGTGGTAACGCGCTTGCTTGGGAAACGGAGTTAAGCGGGTTTAAATCCCGGGTCTCGCTACTCAGATATTTTCATATGTGAATTATTTCTAACATGATTACCACTTGTCTTATCTGGAGGAAAACATCGTGTGGAAAACTGTATTTTTGAAAGAACCTAGCAAGTTTTCGAAAGACATGCTCAGTACGCCCGCACTTGGCCAGCATAGTGGGCTATGGCCTGATCCCTCTCGTATTGACGGCTTTTTATGGTAAAAGGTTTTTTTATAAATAACTTTTCTTATGAATTCTTCAAGAGCAATTCCATTAATAGTAAAAATTTTACCCCCCAAGGGTGAAATAAAAAGCAAATATTCAATATAATATTGATTTTTAGCTGACGTAAGTTTAATGAATGTAACAATTATCGTAAGTACGGTTAATGTGTTTCTAACTGTCGACATGATCCCATCGACCGAACCCACTTCCTACAGGAAGTGTTATCTATGTATATTATTAACAAATCATAGATTGTATTGTAAACGCATATTTTTCGTTTTAAATAAGTTTGAAGTAACTGTTTTGATAGAAAATGGACAAGAAATAAAATAAACGTCTCTGACAATTTATTTGGTGGTAGTGGGATCGATTCTCGGTAAATATTGATATTTCTTTAAGAGTACAAATATTTTCAGAAAATTTTGTCTCTTTATGGCTTGATTTAACTGTCAAAAGAACTCTAAGGGATGTACGAAATAAATATGTTGGGACGTTAACACACAGCACTATCTAGTTCCATAGTAAGCTACGAGGCATGTGTTATGGATACTAGATAGTACATATTATAAATATAAACACCCATAACTGGAGTACAAACATTCCTGCTTATCACGCAAATGAATGCTTCCGGCGGGACTTGAACCCGCGACCGCTGGCACAGCAAGTAAGGTCACTACAAACTGAGCCAAGTGTGTCGTCGAAAGTAAGCCTTTTAATGCAAAATTCTAATATTATGTATATAGATGGTTGATTTCTCGCAAATATTTCGTCGTAAATTAAGCTTTGGTGTCATATAAATGAATAAAACTAAGTATTATAGAAATTGGATTAGTAGGATTGAAGTTAACGATCTAGGTAGTATGTGATCCCATTGCAGAGAAAGCTTCCTCATAAAAACATGACTTGAATGTGTTAGATTTAGATATCTATTTAATGTTTACTGTTAAAAATGTCAACTGACTTTATAAGTTTATATAAAATAAATATATACTAGCGACTCACTCTTGCTCTGCTCGGGTTCGTTACTAGTCACATTTTCACGTTTGGTATAGATTTCTCAGAGATGAAACATTTTCTACAAAAATTATTCTACATGTTGGCCCGGATAACTAGCTTTCATCATACCAAATTTCATCAAAATCTGTCCAGTGGTTTTCTCGTGATGCGTTCCCAGACAGCTAGACAGACAGACAGACAGAGAGACAGGCAAAAAATCTAAGAAATATAGGTCTTTATCGATAATAATGATTATTTCAATAAGATTTTCCAAAAAAAAAAATTCTAAAAACTCACAATTTTATTATATGTATAGATTTATTATTAAGTTATCTGTCACTTTTTATGCCAATTACTAGGGAAAGGAATTGAATGATTAATTATTTTATAAAATAAAAGAAAAGGAAAGATTTGTTTTCTATCAAATGGATAGATTTTAAGGGGTCGCCATATAAATTTCGGTATATAATACAGTAGAAATTATGTAAGTAGAAAAATATACATACGAATAAACCCGCATGTAGTAACATTTATATAGTTTGAAATATTTCTCATTTATGGCGCCATACAAACACATTAATGCGTTCTCGTTTCCCGATTAAAGTCCACTCAACGCGGAACGCAACAAAATGACTAACCGTGCGACGATCGAATAATTACTATTACTTGTTAGGAAATATTTTTTATTTAGCTGTAATATATTACTGCAATTGATAATTGGTTTAGTGGATGGCTTTACGGTTTCAAATTGAACGGCCGTGGGTTTTAGTCCTGGGTAAGCTAAAGAATTTCACTATTTTAGTTAATAATTGGTATTAGACCGAAGTTAGGACTTAGGAGGGTGTAATGCCTCGTAAAGCTTACCAAAAGTTTTTCTCTAGTTTGAAAAAGGAAATATGTGTGATTTTTTTTATTTTTTTTTATAAAATAGCTAACACATTTATATAACTGTAAAAAAAAATATCCAGCTCCAAACAACTAAAATTAAGTATTAAAAAAATTTAAATATCATACTGATACGTATACTTTAAACTCCCGCCATTTCGCGCGTTTGGCGTATTGTCAAAGTATCATAAAGATGACAACTTTAGTTTGTAGCGATAAAATCGCTAATCGCGCTGTTATAATACTTTGACGTCATATTCGGTCTGACCAATGGCATGCGTTTCAACTACTTTGAATTTCCCATCTATATTTGCACTTATTAATAATTATTATTTTTTTAATCAAAAAGAAATTACATTAAAAATGTAGATACAGGCTTAATTCAAAAGCAATTAAGATTATAAAAAAAAATATTTCACTTTTATTTAAATCACATGCATATTCCCTATTGACGTTCAAAATACGCTATTTTGAGTGTATATTGGTCCATGGCGGTCATGTTAAAACGTTTATAAAAAATACAAATACCACAATTGAGGTAAATATTGATTGACAACTGTTTTTAATTACGGCGTTCTTAATGGGTTTGTTATTTAAACTAAATATTGAAAACAAATATAGGTTGCTATATTTGCTTGGGTTTTTTTCATGGGATTAGGTTAAACATTTAAGATAATTTGCTAATGAATTAATTATGCGCAAATATTCTATTTATTTTGCCGAAAATATTAGTCTAGGGGCAGACATTAATTTTAATTGGGGAAAATAATATTTTATGGGAAATACATATAATATTTCATGGAAGATATTGTTACCATCCTATTTCTCTATGATGTAAACCTTTGAAGAGATGTTTGGATCTTTAATGTTTTTTTTTTATTAAGTTTATAATAATACATAATATTTATTTACAATAAAGGAAATATGTACATTGAAATTTTAAAAAAATACATAATTATATACAAAACAATGTTAATAAAACTAGTCAAAAAATAATTCTCTGAGTTTTTTTTGCACACTGTACTTTATAATGTGTTCGAGCAAAGCGAGGATGTGTGAGGAAAAAGAAAGAAGTGTAGTAATTTTCAGTTCGCACAGAATATAACTATATGGTT
This sequence comes from Argynnis bischoffii washingtonia, assembly GCA_033884665.1. Classification (NCBI taxonomy): domain Eukaryota; kingdom Metazoa; phylum Arthropoda; class Insecta; order Lepidoptera; family Nymphalidae; genus Argynnis; species Argynnis bischoffii. The sequence continues at coordinate 941,302 of CM066629.1, read as the reverse complement.
GATGGTGGCCTATAATAAACCAGGTCATAAGAAAATATTGAACCAATTGTCAATCAAAAAGATTAAAACAAACCAAAATTAATTAAAAATAAATTAATAATAAAACATTAAAGTATAATCACTACATAGCATAAAATAAAGTCCCTTCCCGCTGTCTGTTTGTCCCTATGTATGCTTAGGTCTTTAAAACTACGCAACGGATTTTGATGCGGTTTTTTTAATAGATAGATTGATTCAAGAGGAAGGTTTATATGTATAATACATGCATATTATAGTACAGAAAAGCCGAGAAATTCAAAGATTTGTATTTCATGCTAACCGTTAAAACGTACCTAGGGACGAACCCGAGCGTTATGTATTAAATAATAATATGATTTTGTATACGTATATATATATATATATATATATATATATATATATATATATATATATATATATATATATATATATATATATATACATACATATATATATATATATATATATATATATATATATATATATATATATATATATATATATATAATTACAAAAGTATATATAATTAATAGTATTATTAATTATATATACTGTAATTTTTATTTTTATATTTCCTAAGACTTAGGTATTACTAAATATGACATAATCTGTGTAATGTGAAATAAATACATTAAAGCGAACTATGCTGAAAATGCAGGAAAATACCGTACTTACATATGTTAATACTTGTCATGTTTATGGACGTAAAAAAATGGAATTTATAAATATCCGTCCTATTGAAGACATAGTGGCTAAATATTTACATACTAGTACTTTAAAACATGGTATGTATGTATGTATGTATGTATGTATGTATGTATCTCGTTTTTTTTGTATTCATTTTACGTCTTACATTGCTAGTACAATTTATGACAGACTGGTTTGTTTATTTCTTCACGATATAACAGCTCAATAAAATTGTTAATATTTAGATTGGAGATAACTTATGTTCTAGATAACGGATATGCTACCAACGTACTTAGAACGCGAGCGGAACTGCGTGCAAGAACTAGTTAGAACAGTAAAATTGAAAAAAAAAACATTTCAAACACGTTTCCACTGCTCCCAACGAACGATCAGTCGTACTCGTAGTAGAAGTTTAAAAAGAAAAAGTATAAATCTTGTTTTAGATTAGTTACACTGTCAAGCTTGAGATCTGCGACAGACGGACAGAAATAACTACAAAAAAATAAGCATTGCACATTTGATTAATGATACTGTTAATAGATTTAGTATTAATTTGCAAATTATTAATGTTTCCATCTTCTTTTTTCTTTAATTTGTAATTAAAACATTGTGACTTGTTTGATATGGTATTTGATTTTTTTTACCTGACTGCGGCGGAACCCAAAAGAGGGTTGTATGTTTGACCTATAGGTATACACATATATGCAAGTACAGCTAGACTCGCAACAAGTATAAAACTTATGTCTCCAATTGCATAATACTATTTTGCTTCATTAACTTATTCCCTTCTTTTAGTTAACTTATTATGTGATCAGTTTTTTTAATTTTAAAAATTATTTTTTTTATACCTCATGTAGGTAACATATGAAATAAATCAAAATGAAAACTCAGTATAAAAACTGTCCCACAACAAGGTTAAAACTTTTTTTTATATTTGATAAATAAATTAAAAAAAAACTTAATTATTAAAAAATAAGCGGTACTGTTAAAACTAAAAGCTATACCAATGGAGTGTTGTAATATACACCAAAATGTCATGCAGATGTCAACAGACACGAATCACAAACCGCTAATCAGAAATAACCTGGACAAGTGAAAAAGGTAAAAATATCGTTAACAATCTGTCATGGCACGGATCGCTTACAGTTGACAGGCTTGAAATCTGTGACAGACGGACAGAAATAAAGATATAAGGGAAACTTGAGTTACATTGCTATTTATATAGATAGTGGCTAAATTAATTTGTTCTTGGTTTTTATTTTGTTTTTGGTTGTCTGGTGCAGATAGACGTATGTATGTATGTATGTAGATTGTACATACATTAGTTTTCTTAAGTTTTAATATTGAGTATATATTTCTCAGTGATGAGATATTTTCCCACAGTAAAGCATATATATTGACTCGGATACACAGCTATCATCATACCAAATTTCATGAAAATCTGTCCAGTGATATTCTTGTGATGCATTTCCAGACAGACAGATAAGACAGGCAAAACTTCTAAAAACTGTAGATTAGACTAGATTAGACTATTTCAATAGGATTTTTAAAAAAAATATTTAATGCACGAATTCGATTCAGAATTTTATTATAGGTATGTACTAGCGACTCACGCTCGCTTCGCTCGCGTTCGTCCCTAGGTACGTTTTCACGGTAAGCTATGTTTATACATACTATGTAAATAGTAACTTACTACTTCTAAGATATTTATTTAAATTATATAACGATTTACATTACGTACGTAGGTACGTTATTGCGTATATATATATATATATATATATATATATATATATATATATATATATATACATACATATATATATATATAAACTTCCAATAACAACTTCTCTATTTGAATGGGTTATTAATTATTATTTAATTGTACAAAAATTGTAAAAAATGCTGTTTTGGTATATGTACCGTGTATACATCCATATGTAATCCATCCATTTAGTAAAAAGCGGTTATTTTAATATTACAAACAGACACTCCAATTTTATTTATCTGTATAGATAGATAAATCCACCATATATATTAGTTTCATAGGTAATTGTTCCTTTATAACCCGGAGAATGCTGTTTCCTTTTCCTAGTTTAAATACTTAGGTATTTAAATATTGATATATTTTTATTTTTTATTTAGCTTCCGTAGAAAGTATTCCAAGAAATGGTTAAAAAAAGTAAAAAAAAACATACCTCTAATTTGTCTACAACTCAATTTTTCATTTCCCAAAAAAACTTAATTGCATGGACCACACAACAACTCAGATACAAATATAACTATATATAACGTTTGAAAACCGTTGTTAATTCCCATCTAATAAGGTTTAAATTTCCTTAAACATTATAAAGATAGCAGTAAAACTAACTTAGTAAAGTCCGTCTCTATAAAAATTAAAGGTCTATTCGAAGGAATGACGATTCATAATATTTCTTAATCGTGTGTAAACTGGACCCCTATAGAAATCTGACGTGTACTTGCCATTCAAAAATTACACTTATCGCCCTTAATCAGAGTATAATTTAGGATACCATAATTTTGACAAGAAAGCAACTTTTGGTCTTCTGAGGTGGTCCTTTTTTATCTGTCACAGTAATACAAAAAAATGACGTTCTAAATTTCGTAGTGTTGATGTTTTTGACAGATTTAAAACAATGGGGTTTGGAGGGAAAAGTTATGGATTAAAATCTTTAATGGCTTTATAATGTTCTTTAAAATTTAGTAACGGTGAGTGTTTTTTTATGATGTATACTAGCAAGCTACCTGAGTCTTTACTCGTGTGCGTATTTCTATGGGAAAGACCAATCTTGATCTTCAATTGCCCACTTTATATGATAGCATGAGCCATGGGGAACTCAAATTGTATTACAACAAAAATCTTAGCAATTTTAACAAACCATTGGTCACTTCATATTTGTATTTCCACATATGTCTTATGTGTGCTTCCTATTTATTTTTTAACCGACTCCAAAAAAGGAGAAGGTTCTGTGTTCGTCTGTATGTATTTTTTTTATGTATGTTCACCGATTTTTCGAAGACGGCTTGACCGATCTTGTTATTTTAAACGGTATTGTATTACAGTAGGTCCCGAAGTGGTCCCATAAAATTTTGTTAAAATAGAGGATACAGTTTTCGAGAAATAATTCCACTTATGTGTGTTTTTCACTTATTTTTCATATAAATTTGAAATTTTATCAAGAGTAATATGACACCATACAGCAAGTTTGGTTTAAATATTATAATCCAATTATGTATGCGGTAATATGAAAGCTCATAAATTAGTTCTATACTGATAAATGTCTTTTTCAAGCTTTTTAAACTTTAAGTAAAAGAAATTCCGAACTTTTTTCACTGCAAAATACAACAATATTCTTTGTTTTACAAAAGCCAGAGGTTGTGGTCAAGCGAAACGTTAAAGGCGAATTTATACGACGTTAATTAGTCTATAGAAATGAATATTTTAAAGCTCTACAATTAAAACATATCTTTATTATTTTATCTATACTAATATTATAAATAGGAAAGATTTGTATTTTAGTAAGTTTGTAAAGAATAAACTCAAAAACTGATTGACAGATTTAGATGAAATTTGGTTAGATAGTTTGTGACCCTGGGAAGGACATGGGATATTTTTTATTCCAAAAATCATCTCTTAAGGGGGAGAAAATGGGGATGAAAGTTTGTATGGGGAATCAACCCAGGGGCGAACCCAAGCGAAGCAAATTCATTAAAAAATACAGTGTTAATTAAATATTTACTTTTGCTATGATATCTTCCTGTTTTTCATACAAACATAGCTCGAATGCGTAAATTACTTTCGATATGACCTATTTCGCGTGCCGTGGGTGGTTGCCGTCAAACAATAAAAAGCATTAACTGCCGTATGATGGAAAAATACAATATACAGGTCATCTTATTATGTACCTACGGAATGTAGGAAAACCACAATCTACTTCCTTAGTAAGTCTATTAGAATTATTAATAAATTAGCGATTTACCCTCGCTTCGCTTGGTTGCGTCCTTAGGTACTTTTTTTAGGGTTCCCTAATCCTTTATCTAAAATAAAAATAGTCTAAGCTACTCCTTATGGCTTATAACATCTACCAGTGAAAGACAGTTGGGAAACGATTTTAGGCACGAAGTGTGGGACTCACCGCCAAAACCAGTACTGCCACTAAAACCCAACGGAACCTTCTCCGTCTTAATGGGGCGTCGCAGGATCGCTACGCATTCAATTACGAAGCCCTGACAGCAGGTCTGCCGAAGCAGATGACAACAACCATGGGGTTGCTCCACAGTCCACTCTGCTGTCAGAGAAGTACTAGGAGCAACCCGTACAGCTCACCGACCACCGAGATGGGCCGCCTCCCAGTGCGTTTCTTGGCTTCGCGTCCGGCTAGTTTGCCGGGCACCTATAAAATATACCTACCGTATATGATTCCATATCCATTTAGTAAAAAGCTGTTATTTTGATATTACAAACAGACATTTCATTTTTATTAACTTCTTTAACTTCTTTTGCTTTTGACGATCTTATTTATTAAAAAAAAAAGAAAACGTGTATGTGTACTTATGTACGCACGTAAGAAGTTATACTTTTTTGGCGTAACAGAACAAAGATAGCTAAAGATCTCATCCCGTAAGTCACAACTCTCTTTCAACATGTCGCTTTCAGCTAACTTTTACTCTCATAATTTTTTCCAAAAGAAGTATAACTGCAAAAATATTTTGTTGTGTGGTAAAAATGTTTGCAAAATGTGACTCATTGTTATGTCAAATACGAAGTTATATTTATACATACATGTAAGTTTGTATAATGAATCATAGCAAAAACAATATATCTATAATAAAACTCAACCGTTGGTCTTTTTACCACAAATTAATACCAATTAAAATAAAATTATGAGATAAAGCATAATAATTTGTCTAAGAATATTGAAAAACCTTTAATAAGTGGAGTCATGTCCGTTTGGACAGGACAGTCGACAAAGCCATTAGCCTCCGGCAGTTCAGCCGGGCGTGAAGCCAAGAAACGCACTGAGAGTTGGCCCACTTCGGTGGGCGGTGTACCGTGCGATTTGCTCCTGGTACTTCTCTGACGGCAGGGTGGACCGTGGGGCAAACCCATGGTTGTTGTGCAGACGGATCCTGCAAGGCCTCATTAAGACAGGCGAGGTATTGTTGAGTTTTAGTAGGTAGTACTGGCTTTTCTATGCGTTGAGTCCCAGGTAACTGCCTGCATGTCTAGAGGTAGTATACGTAAATGCATATTCCAACATTAAAAAAATTATCTAAATCTGTCATATATATCAAAAGTATAGATATACCTATATGACAGACTTATTAGTCTATTGGCAGTGCGGCTGCAGATCTGGAGGTCCTGGGTTCGAGTCTAGTGTAGTTATTATTAATATTGAATATATCATTCATTGAATACGCTATAATATGCAAAAATAATTTTCAAAGACCGACTAACAAAGATCACCCTGCTCAAACGAATAAGGAAAATAACAAATTTTTCGTATTTACTCGTATATCGCCATAGATTTCATATTCATACGTTGTAAGATTAAATCAATGTATTGGGAAATAAAACCATTTTTACGCGTGTGTAAGTCGATTGGTTGTATCGACATATTAATAGGTTATAGGATCGATAGTTGCCAGATAGGCTGTCTATTTTTATTCGAATAAAACTAAAAGTAGGGTAATGTCTTCCGTATACATTCACTTTTGTCACCAGTTAAATGAAGTCATCACATTAAATTATTACTAGACTAGCGACTCACCTCGCTTCGCTCGGGTTATGAAAGAATTTTTAAAATTGGCTCAGTAGTGTTTTAGTTTATTCATTACAAACAAACACACAAAAAAAACTTTTTTCCTCTTTATAATGTTAGTATAGATCAGTATACTGATAGTAGTTCGATAAACAAGTATGACTCCCATTGCTTAGTGATCGGCACTATATACTATATATATCGTAGCGCACAGATTCGAATCTTTGGTAGATTAATTTTATTTTATTGACAGCATAAATCCATACAAATAAATGAAATCGAAGTGTCTGTTTGTAATGATAAAATAACAACTTTTTACTAAATGCACATAAAATTATATACTATAAAAAAATTTCGTCTGTCTGTTTGTTCCGGTTAATCTCTTTAACAGGATTTTCACTGGTATTTCAGATTCCGCTCAAAAAAAATAAAAAGTACCTAGGGACGCATACGATCGAAGCGAGGCTAAGTCGCTAGTAAACTATTAAAACAATCTAGATAGGACAAAACAAGCTTCTAGATTCGGCTTCTCGTATTACAATGGTAGGGTAAAAACTGAAGAGCAAAATATTAAAGAAGTAGTAATGCCTACCCGTAAGTAGCTAAATATATGAAAACGAAACATATAATTTCTCTTCAAGAGTCGTCGTTAATCTTCGGGCGAATTTAATACAAATATATAAATACCTTTCGTCATAAGATCAATAGGCGCATCAATAAATGTTTTGAAACATGATGAATGGCCATAGAGTATCTATAACGGGTTATATTTTAACGACCGATTCTCATGCGTGTTTAAACATTATTACACAATTGGATTATTTTCGAATGGATATTATTTCTTTTTTCTTAAAATAAATATAATTATTAATATAAGGAAAACATGAAAATATCACGCTATTTCCCGTGTACTTTTGTTTTGATTACGTTAAATTATTTTTATGAAATGTATAAATAAGATTAGGTACTGTCATTACAGAGACATTTCTTGTGTTGCATGGTAAATGGATGATTCCCCATACAAAGTTTCATCCCCATTTTTACCCCTTTAAGGAATTATTCCGGGATAAAAACTATCCTAAGTCCTTCACAGGGACTCAAATTATCTTCGTACCAAATTTCATCTAAATCGGTTCAGTAAATCAAGAGATTACCCGCTACAACCTCACAAACTCACAAACTTTACCTCTTTATAATATTAGTATAAATTAATACATTTAGGTTAAATTTGTTTATTTAGATGTTATTAAAAAAATGTTAGCAAAGTGTTATTTACCGCGTTCTAATTGACATAATATTCTTGACAGTTCAGACAGTTGATCGTGATGTAATCATAAATCATAGATAAATAATGTTGTTATTTCTTTGTTACAGATTAAACAATCGAGAATTCTTAAAAGGTGAGGTATATTTTAAATTTCAATTTCTATTATTTTTCCAAATCTTTTTTTATATTTTTTAGTATTATAAATTATTATATACCTATTAATATTTCAATCTTTTTTTTTTTTATAAAATAATATAATTATGAACTTAATTTTACATACGACTACGAATGATGATACCTATGGATGTTGTGTTTATCGTTTCTGCATAATTTAAATATTTTTATTGATATACTTTAGCCATAAAATTAGTTCTATAAATTTTTAGCGTCGTTTTTATGTGTATCAAAAATGCTAAATTAGCATATGAGTAGATATAATATAGCAGGCACTCGTCGAATGTCGCCATTGTTTGTGAAGTGTATTGTATGTATGTTATATTTCGTTTATTTATTCGTACTTATCGTTTTATTTTTGTTTTGTAGCTATTGACAAGCTTTAGTACTTTTAATAAAAAAATGGGATCATTTATATTTTTATACTAGCGATTTATCCTCTTTTCGCTCGGGTTCGTCCCTAGGTACGTTTTAATTTTTTTAAGCGAAACTCTAATTCTTTTTCTGAAATAAAAGTAGCCTAAGTTACTCCTTATGATATTAGCTATCTGCCAATGTAAGTCCCGTTAAAATTGGTCCAGCCTTACAGACAGACAGGCAAAAATTCTAAAAACTATAGATTTGGCTTCTGTATCGATAATAAAGTTCAAATTTCAATAAGATTTTTCAAAAAATATTTAATGTACAGATTCGGCTTAGTTACAATTTTATTATATGTACCTATAGATTATTAGATAGGTAAATTCTATACATATATGTTTTCCTTAAATGTTCAATAATGGTGAATATAAATATGGTCGAATTTCGACTACTGAGTGAACACTATAGTTAATAAATTACTGTCGTAGGCGGGAATTTAACCCGTGACCTGCAGAAATATTAGGGTTCCGTGCCCAAAGGGAACCCTATTACTAAGACTTCGCTGTCTATCCGTCTGTCACCAGGCTGTATCTCATGAACCGTGATAGTTAGACAGTTGAAATTTTCACAGGTGATGTATTTCTGTTGCTGCTAGAACAACTAATAATAATAAGAAAGAGAATAAAATAAATATTTAAGGGGGCTCCCATACAACAAATGTGATTTTTTTGCTCGATATTGATAACGACAACAGGTAGACGCTTGAAATATTCACAGAATATTTAGTTATATATTCACTTTAAAAATAAATAATTATATTAAAATATTTAAAACAAATATTCAAGGGGAGCTCCCATACAACAGATATGCTTTTATTGCCGTTTTTATAACTAAATTAAAGTCCGACTCGCACTTAGCCGGTTTTTATTTAGGTCACTATGTCAAAAGATTGTAAACTATAAATGTATTTAAAAATGTGTATTGTTTATATTATATTTACGTAACGTTAATATTGAACATTTTGCATTAGACATTTTAACCACTAAAGTCGTGGCGTTGGTGGTGTAATGGTCAGCATAGTTGCCTTCCAAGCAGTTGATCCGGGTTCGATTCCCGGCCAACGCACACTTTTTGTTTTTTTTTTTTAATTATTTTTATTTCATAATGTTTTTATTTAGTATAATTCAAATGTAACATTAAGTAAAGTTACTTCTTGTAATCAACAAAAATATACTTTCATATGTTATTTAATCATTGATATAAAAATGAAAAACTAACATATGATCATTAAATTCTTATTTTTATCTGTTTATTTGTTAACTAACAATAAGAGCATAGCCAATACGAAGAGGAAATATCTAATACAATAAAAAGTACTCCCTTATTGAAATCCTTTACCCGCTAGGGAAAATCCCGTTAAAATTAGAGCGCTCTCATAATCAATATCCAGTGGGAATACGTTTTCTTCGATTCATCGTCTTTTGATCACAATCCTCTTATTGGTTTAAGGCTTAAGATATATGTACATACATACATATATTGCGATAGTCGTGCGAACAAGTTTTTTATTGATTTAATTACAGAACTATTATAAATATGAATGTTTGTATGCATGTATGTTTGTTTGTAACTCCTTTATGTTGAAATGGCTGTATGGTTTTGAATGAAATTTAATAGACAGACTGAATCTTGAAATAACTTAAGAATTGGGATAACTAGGCCACTGTTAGTAATAACATGTGGTAAAAGTTGACGTTACCTGTTTAATGCATAGTACCTGCGTTTTTTCGGAAAAGATATAAAAAATGCATTTTTTCTGAAAAAATACTTATTTAAATAAACATAGAAACCAAAACCTTATTTAAATACAAAATTTGATCCAAATTGTTAGAGCCGGTTTCGAGATACACGAAATAAATTTATCTATGTACAAAAATTGCTCATTCAATATTATAAGATAAGTAAGATACCCACAGGCAGTGGTAGCCAAGTGGTAACGCGCCTGCTTTGGAAACCGAGTGAAGCGGGTTCAAATCCCCAGTCTTGCACCTCTGATATTTTCATGTGTGAATCTCTCTCTAATTTTCAACATGATTACGGTGTCTTACTGTGAAGGAAAACATAGTGAGGAAACCTGCATGTCTGAGAAAACCTAGCAAGTTTTCGAAAGACATGTGAAGTCTGCCAATCCGTACTTGGCCAGCGTGGTGGACTATGGCCTGATCCCTCCAGTATTGCCCGTGCCCGAAAGGGACGTTAAAAAAATTACTTCTTGCATACAATATTCTAAATACAACATAACTATGGATGCGCGCGGACGAAGCGTGGATAAATCGCTAGTTAATCATATTAAGACAGTCTTACATAAGTCATGACGTTGTGACTAGTTTTTTATAATGAATAGTAAATATTATATATGGATAGTGTTGTCTCGTTTTTCTAAGAACATTATCAGGAAGAAGGGAAGCGGTCTAATAAATATGCGAATACGATCTCAGAATATTAAAAATCAGTCAAGTGTGTGTTCGAGCTACCGTAATGAGAATTCTGCACTATATTTTATATATACTAATATAATATATATATTTATATATACGTTTGAGGATAAAAATGTGTAAATAGAAAAGATATGAAAGATGCATTTTAGATATTTACGCTTTTTTTTATTATATTCAGCTCTTTTTAACATCCTACTGCTGGGCGCGAGCCTCCTGTCAATCCACCACGCTGACCAGATGGGGAGTGGTGGACTTCACATGTCTTTCGTAAACTTGCTAGGTTCTCTCAGACATGCAGGTTTCCTCACGATGTTTTCCTTCACCGTTAAGACAAGTGGCAATCACGTAGGAAACGTTCGCACATGAAAATAGCAAAGGTACGAGACCCGGGAAGAGAACCCGCTTCACTCGGGTTCCCTAGCGAGGTCACCACTGGGCTACCACTGCCTTTTATTTATATCATTTATTTATTAACTAATTTCAACATCGAGAAGGAACTCAATTCGAAATGGAGTAATTACTCTATTTTTGTGCATTTTTCGCGACATATTCACTAAAAATTGCAAAAATTAAACGTGGACTAGATATTTGGCTTTGGCTTTGCCTATGTGCTTTATTTATTCTTCTTTGCGAAAATATTGAAATACACGTTTTATTTTTCCTTATCTCAGTCAATTTAGAATTAAAATGTGTTTTCATTTTGTTTGTACTATTACTATCTACACCTACGCAATTCTTTAATGATATAATAGCATGTTATTTGATGCATGCAATAATTGCCCATTTCGATACAATAATCTATGATCGTGTAAATAAACCCTTATCAGAAGTTCTACGTTATTTAATTACCATCACGTCTTCTCAAGGGTGTCGTAAGTTAAATGGTAAAGTACTGTACCTTTTCAAGGGCAATCTGCATAGGAAATAGATGCCACGTACTCGAACTGTTTACGACTATTAAACAGAGAAATAGTAATTGCTTATTTAAATTGTTAGTTTTGAACGTTTTCAAACACGTGCTTTTATTTTTAGAGTTTAACTGAATAGATTAAATTATAATCTACATACATATATATAATTTATGCATGTCTGTTTATTTATGTGTGTAATCCTTAGATATTCATTGCTTGCGATGTACCTTTAAGGATTACGTTGTACACCTGCTTGGGAAAGCTGTCAGGCACAGTGGCACGCAAGTATGGAGTAATATGAAGTTTATTAGTAGCTAAAGTATCGAGTGAAGCAGAAGACAGCAGTTAGTCTATATATATAACCAAATTGTAGTAGAATTAAATTTATACATTACTAGCCACTTACAAGTGCCAGTGAAAGTCCTGTTAAAATTGGTCCAGCCGTTTGGGAGATTAGACGGAACAAACAGACAGACAGACAGACAAAAAAATGTTAAAAATTGTGTTTTTCTTGTAAGCACCATCCATATGCATTTAGTATAAAGCTGTTATTTGAAATTACAAACAGACACTTTAATTTTATTTCTGTATCTGTATAGATTTATTTCTTAATTTAACTTGGTCCAGTCAAACAGCTTGATGGAAGCTACTAAAATACGATTATGTGGTTCATCATTATTATTAGAGGAAAAATTACCTATAAATAATATTCTTTTACGACAATTTTGTCTTGAGACGATAGTCAAAATAATTTCATATTTCTATCAAAGAAATACTCCAATTTAAAATTATTATATTGTTTTCTACATCACATTAGTTTTAACGTTACTAGCGACTCACCCTTGTTTCACTCGGGCTCAACCCTAATTGTAAACTATACATTACATATTACTACATTACAGGCAACTACTAATACATCTACAGGCAACGAATTGCCCAGCACAGGCCGGTAAAGCGGCTATTTAGCGCATTTTACTCTAACTTGATTTGCAAATATTAAGATTTATAACTGAAAACTTGTTTAAATCAAAATAAAATATAGCCTATATCCGTCAAGTGTAGTGTAGCTTTCTATTAGGTAGTGAAATATTTTTTGGAATCGGCTCAGTAGTTCCAGAGATTACCTCTACAAACAAACATAATTTACCTATTTATTTTATTAGTATATATTGTATGTGTGTATGTATTCAGCCCTTTTTTAAAGTCCCACTGCTGGGCACGGGCCTCCCTTCAATACGAGGGGCACCAGGCCATAGTCCACCACGCTGGCCAAGAGCGGGTTGGTGGACTGGACTAGTACAGATTATTTAGTATTATAAATGTACTAATAATATTTCACATACAAATGTAAATATTTATTGAAACTCATTTTGTCGAATGTTTGCGTTGTTAAAGGTCCCGTTCTCTTCAAACTGTGTGACGCAATAATCTTAACACTATGAAATATTGTTAAATGCCCGCGTCGTCGTAACTTTGTATTATTTTGAATTCCGAGAATGTTTAGGATTTTAGAAAGGAGAAATCTTGAAGGAGATTACTTATTTTTTTGTTTCCTTTTGTATCGGTTCCATGTAAGAGGTCGATTTTAGTGATAAAGCAACATTTGCACGTCTCTTTAATTGTGTTTTTATGTACCATTTTCGTGTGCAATAGTGTTATAAATAAATTAACAACAACAACAACAACTATTTATATATATATATATATATTTTTGGGCAGTGGTGGCCCAGTGGTAACACACTCGCTTGAGAAACCGAGTGAAGCGGGTTCAAATCCCGGGTCTCGCACCTCTGATATCTTCATATGCGAATCATTTCTAAAGGAAAACATCGTGAGGAAACCTGCATGTCTGAAAGAACCTAACAAGTTTTCGAAAGACGTGTGAAATCCGTCAATCCGCACTTGACTAACTTGGTGGACTATGGTCTGATCCCCCTCGTATTGAAGGTAGGCCCGTGCCCAGCAGTGGGGCGTTAAAAAGGGCTGAATACATGTATATAATACATATAAAAAAAACAATTAGTTAGGTACTCCCTTTTGCCTGTCGTTCTGCTCGTAGTTTAAGTTTTTTCTTCATAAACTAGTTTCACACATAATTCGAACCCATTTTGCGAATGAAATTTGACATGAATATGCAACGTTTCAATATTTTTACTAAGTAATATTTGTACTCAATTATTATATTAATAATTCCATAAGAAAATGTATTCAAAGTTCAATACTAAGTACTTTATCTTTTTTACTTTTATTTTTTTATTAATAATTAATAATTATTAATATAGGTATATAAAATTTAAATAGGTAGTTACTTATTGAAATTTTTATCGTATTTTAAATTTAAAATAATATAAAATTGACAATTATTTTTTTTACAGAAATTTGCTAAATATTACGTTTTTATTCTATCATTATTTTACAATTTTTTAACAGTCTTTTATAATAGAATACTTTTTATACTCAACTTAAAATTACTCAAAGAAAAGAAATCATTGGAATTTACTTCTCTTTCTATAGATACTTACGTCATTTGCCAAATTGAGAAAGATTTGGGTATTCCCCGATCGCAGAATCACTTATGTTTGAATGTGACGTTTCTTTCGTAGTAAAAAACTGCATGGACCAAGGCCAAATACTCATAAAACCGCTATCGGATGTATAACAGTCGGATTTGTGATCTGAAGGTCACCATATGATTATTTTCTCTAAATAAAGTATTAACTCACAGTACCTACTATTAAAGCGAAAGTTTGTATGTGCGTGTGTACTTTTGTTACTAACTTGCGCTTAAACCTCCTCGGCTCGACCGATTTCGATGAAGAATGTAGAATATGATTTGGAGTTATATTTAAATTTATTTTCTTAAATAAAAATGAATGTTCATATAATTGACGAGTATGCGTTCCTAAACAATTGAACCGATTATGATGAAACTCTGGTGGGTTATCTGTATACGCCTGCAAAGGTTTTTGCCCAAAAAAAAAAACTTTGGATGTTTAGTTTTTTATGCATTCCTAAGCCATTCAAGCTTAGGATGCACCCGAGCGAAGCGAGAGTTAATTGCTACGGTAGTATTTTATATTATAAAGCATTTATGAAACACTAAAAACTAGTTTTTTTTTTATAAAACGGGTAGTTTATTAAGTTATAAATGAATAATTTATTAATCGGTAACATCTATTAGGTATCTCGGACAGTTATTTAAAAAAAAATAATCGACATGTAACTGGTTTTAGCTATCACAGTAAGAAGTTACCGCATTTCATAGACGTAACAATATTATAAATAATTCAAAATATCTGCCTATTGTAAGTAAATGTCAGTCCATTTTGTCGAAATGTTTCCAATTTCTATAATCATAATTCAAAGTACTGTATGTATCATTTATTCATTTTCGTGTTACTAGTAAGTTGTGAACAAATGTTGTTATCAGTTATTGCGATAAGGTCCTATTGTGTTGGTTAAGCTACTAATGACTTCCTTGAACGTATACTTACTATATATATAGAACTAGCGACTCACCCTCGCTTCTCTTCGGGTTCGTCGCTAGACAAAAACAAATCAATCCCACGGGAACCGTATATTTTTCCGGGATGATATATAGCCTATAGCCTTCCTCAGTTAACGGACTATCCAGTGCAAAAAGAATTTTTCAAATCGGATTAGTAGTTCCTGAGATTAGCGCGTTTAACCAAACAAACAAACAAACTCTTCAGCTTTATAATATTAGTATAGAGAAATAATAACAGTATTTGAAAAAGAAAGGCATTATATATGAAATATATAAGAGCTAGACGTAAAAAACGAAAGATTATAAAACACTCAAGGTAAAGGGGATCATTTTTTAGCTTGGATTTTATTTTTGACTAGTGTCTCACCCTTGCTTCACTTCGGGTTCGTCCCTAGATAAAACAAATTTATCCCACGGGAGCCGTACATTTTCCGGGATGATATCTAATGCAAAAAGAATTTTTCAAATCGGATTAGTAGTTCCTGAGATTAGCGCGTTCAAACAAACAAACTCTGCCTCTTTATAATATTAGTATACATGTGACATTACTAAATTTCGAAAAAAACTAAAAGTTTATTCAAATAAATAAATAATAAATATATCTTCCGCAGTGCTTTTCTAATTTAATCAAAATCAGTTCAATTAGAAGTTTTAACAATTTATCAGTGATTGAGCCATTTTATTTATGTACTAGCGACTCATCCTCGCTTCGCTCGGGTACGTACCTAGGAAGGTTTAATTTTTTTGAGTGAAACCCTAATTCTTTCTCTAAAATAAAAGTAACCTAAGTTACTCCTTATAATATCAGCTATATGACAGTGAAAGTCCCGTTAAAATTGGTCCAGCCGTTCCGGAGATTAACCGGAACAAACAGATAGACAGACAGACAAAACATTTAAAAATTGTGTTTTTCTTATAAGTACAGTATATAATTCCATATGCATTTAATAAAAAGCTGTTATTTTAACATTATAAACAGACACTTCAATTTTATTTATCTGTATAGATTTACTCCGTTACTCAATGTCGTAAAGAAATATTAGTGCCCTCGGGAAGTATTCCATGTGGGGTGCTCCTGTTACTGCTCTGCTAGCAGAGTGGATTCATGGAAGCAACCCCATAGGTTGAGGTCTGATTCGGTAGGTAACTATCGGGGCGACCTGGATGAGTGCGTAAGTGATCCTGCGACGCCCCATTAAGACAGGGAAAGTTCCGTTAGTCCATAGAAGGTACTGGTTTTTCCAGCCGGCGAGTCACTTGTTGTACTTATTGACAGGTGGAATGTTCAAATGTATTCCCAAATGTTAAAAATTTCACATCATCATCAGTAACAAACAGACACACATATAAAATCAATGGAATTCTCGTTTTCTCAGACGTACAAAAAGCCGCTACGCTAATCCTAGTAAAGACTTATGGAATAGGATGTTTAACGTGTACACGATGTTTTATGGTGTAAAGCAAACTGTTTTGAAATTGACTTTGCAGTTCACTCTGTTATGTAATCCTACAGTTTTGAAGCTCAAAGAGCGTACTATAATATTTTGTAAATTTTGATATTGCCATATTAAATTTCTAAATAACTTGTTGTTTGCATCTTTACCTTAGTAAGTTAGTACCTATGTTTACTCCGGCTGTACTTGCGAAGTTCAGTCTAGAATTTGGTTATTAATATTTATTATAAAGTCAAACTTCTTTCGAATCGTTGTGATTTGAAACTCGATAGAACGGAAGTGCTATACTAAAAAGAGAAAAACACATAAATATATAGTATCAAGCCAGTGAGAGAATGAGATACAATACATTACCATGTTGCCATGCGAACCGTTGTTATTGTCTGACAAATATATAATATTATATACTTTCCATATATGATATTCTATAAATATAGAATACATTACACAGGAAGTGAAGAATACATGAAATTAATGACTGAATAATATATAATGTACATATATTTATGTCAAATAAAATGTACAATTACTTTAAATTATTTATTTTGATTTTTGAAAAATATTTTTGTAAAATAGTGGGTAGGCACTGTCTGTAACAAGTATATAACGCCTTTGAGACGTCTAAAACCTTAGTGTCTCCCGTGACCATGATTGCTGTAAAGCATTCGAAACGTCGGGAACCAAAAATTCAAAATAAAACCGTGAAATAATCCAAAAAGATAGTTTTATTTAAAATGTCAAATATTCGCATAAATCTAAGAAAGTGTTAAGTAAGAAAGAAATTAAATCCAAATAACTTTGGAATAACTAAAAATCGTTGAAATTTTATTGGAGTTAAGTCGATAGATATTGAGGTCCTCGACCCCTCTGCCTTTGATCCACAGTCATGTTACACACTGTAGGTATAGTCTGCAATTTGTAAATGTAATCTCTGCAAGATCAAATAATACTTAAGTGTATAAAAATAAATGTACTTTCATCAAATAGACTTCTTGGAGTATTTTTAAATCGTCGAACCAGTGGAAAACTACGAGTAATATGAAAACCTATACATATAATAAAATAATAACAAAGCGAAATCTGTACATGAAATATGTTTTAAAAACAATCACTGTTATGTATTGTGTACAGAATTTAGATCGTGTAACAACAATGAAATAGCTGGAGATATTTGGATGAAATCTATATATATACAGTTAGTATGGATAGTACCGTCATACAGTTAAACAAAACAAAAAAAGTAGTGTTTAAACATTGTTAGCTTTACTTTATATACTTGTTTATAAAGTGCTGTTTACTGTACAATAAGCTGTTGATGTAATTATATATAAATAAATAAATAAATAAAATATGTACCTATTTAAAAATTGGCTATACGTTCTTAAGGACTCGAAAACGGCTGAAGCGATTTTGGTGAAATTTTCAGAAAATCTTCAAATTAGCTCAGCGGGTGATCCTGTGAAGTTTGGTAGCGATCGGAAGTTTGAACGCGGGTGAAGTCGCGGGTAGTGCTAATTTAATATACAAATGGACTATTAAGTAATACGTAGGCATAGGTATTCACTAAAAGTATTGGGGCCTATATATAATATAAAACATTTAATAAGGCTCCTAGGAAAGCGAGCAAAATGAGGGTAAATACCTAGTTTAAAATATGATAGTGTGATAATTATTTTATAATCAGACGTGTAAAGCTATAGGGAAAGGTTAGTGTTTCAAAAGAAACAATTGAACTCAAAGGGCGGTGTAATAACGACTAATGTTTGATCTTCCTGCCGATACTTTGCATTGTATCGTTAGCAAGTTGCCTATAACTGGCTTATTTCCCACGCACTTTCTATCTGTATTTACATAATAGCTAGACAAAGTTATATGCATTGAGAGTCTCTCCCGTGACCATGATTGTTGTAAAGCATTCGAAATGTCGGGAAACAAATCAAAATAAATCCGCGAAAAAATCCGAAAAGATATATATATATATATATATATATATATATATATATATATATTATATATATATATATGTATGTATATATAGCTTTGTTTAAAATGTCAAATTCTAAGAAAATATTATGCTAAACCATTATTTAGTATCTACTGAGTCTCAGTATCTATTTATTAAACGTACACGTATCTATGTTTAATAAATTGTACGGAAAAACTGTGTTCTGTAACTAAAACATTTCAAATTTCAAAGATGTATCTTTTAAATTTTTTTTATTGTACTCTTATTTAATTAATAATTCGATTAAAAATAACAGTACACATCTAAATTGAGATTTTTTGAAGTCTGTGAAGTCAGCAAAATTAGGTGAAGAAGGTTATTTTTCATAATAAATAATATGCAATGCGTAAAACAAGTCTTTCAATTAACCTATAGCTTAATTATAATGTTTTATGAACATTAAATATAATTTTATTATAGAAAACATATAGTAATGGATATTTTCTTCACACTATAAACACCTTCGAGTCGAGCGCAGTGAACGAGTACTTCAAACAGGTTTTAAAATTTAACTTAGCTGTATGCACGGTTTGGAACAAATATGCCGAAAAGCAGTTAAAATTGACTGCTCAGGTCAAGGTAACAGAAACATGAGTTACGGAGTTCACAAGCTATTCTTTGTGACTCTACTTGTTTTGTTATTTAGATATAAGAAATAAAGTAATTCAGCTGCGTATGAGTTCTAATTGGTCTCTTTTGCTAGTTCTTTGAACTGGTGTTTTTTAACTAAATTTTAATATTAAGTCTAAGAGAATCATATTAATATATATATATATATATATATATATATATATATATATATATATATATGTATAAGTTTGTTAACTTTGATAAGTCTTTTACACATAAACGTCTTTTTTTATACATAATAACAAGATGCAATAACAAATAATACATCTTATTTGCACGATACTTATAATATACGTAGTTAATGGGCTCTTACACATAATAATATCGATTTAGCTAGTTTTTTTTTCAAACATATTTATTCATACGCCTGTTTTTAACGACTTCGGTGGGGAGATGTGTCGTTCGCGTGTTTGTACGTTTACTTCGCACAAATTATTACTTTTTGTGATATGATTTATCGTATATCATAAGCATATTATAATAATATGAATATGTTGTAAAACCAAAATAGACGTTTTATGACCTTGTTCTTTTGGTTACAATTTCATGGGTTCTAATTTTTTTTCGCGGAACCCTGATTCTTTTTCTAAAATAAAAGTAGCCTAAGTTACTTCTTATAACATCAGCTATCTGCCAGTGAAAGTCCCGTCAAAATCTGTCCAGCCGTTTCGGAGATTAGCCGGAACAAACAGACAGACAGACAGACAAAAATTGTAAAAAATGTTGTTTTGGTATATGTACCGTGTATACATCCATATGCATTTAGTAAAAAGCGGTTATTTTAATATTACAAACAGACACTCCAATTTTATTTATCTGTATAGATAAAATTAAATAGTTTTTAGTGTTGAATAATAAAACAAATAAGGCAGTGGTAGCCCAATGGTAATCGCTAGGGAAACCGAGTGCAGCGGGTTCAGATCCGGAGTCTCGCATACCTGTTATTTTCATGTGCGAATCATTTCCATCATGATAATCACTTGTCTTACGGTGAACTAAAAACATCGTGAGGAAACCTGCATGTCTGAGAGAACCCAGCATGTTTTTGAAAGAGATGAAGTCCGCCAACCCGCTCTTGACCAGCGTTGTGGACTATGGCCGGTATCCTCTCGTATTGTAAGGAAGCCCGCGCCCAGCAGTGGGATGTTAAAAAGGGCTGAATATAATAAGATAAATACACATACAAACAAACCTACACACGCATACGCACAGACAACATAGAGGGACTGTGTAGATCAAAACCCTAAAAATGAAATATATATCATATCATATTATATTCAGTTACATATGTATATCTACAGCACAATCTCAGTAACTCTACAACACTCATAAAATTTGTTAAAAATAACCTCAAGTGCTATAATAAAGGTGTTCAAAGGATTTTTCATTATTGCGATGATACAGGGTACATTTTATAGTTGGTATAGTGGTTAAAAAGATAGATTTGTATTGTAAGGGAATAAGGTTCAAAATAGCTTAGAAATTATGTGCATATAAGCAGTCTGTTCAGAAGAAAGCTAGCCTTGTTACTGACACTTGACACGGAGTGCGTTTCCATTATCCTATGCAACGATTTTTTCAACGTATATCTTATTTAAATTTATAAATTTTATTTAAAAACAAAACCCATATCATAGTTATATAGAAATTTAAAAAACATTTTTATGTAATATCTACTTAGAGGCATATAATATTGAATGTAAACTTGATTTTTTGCTAAAAACTTATTTGTTTAGTTCAAATTTTGAATAAAGTACATAATTTTTATACGTACTTTGTCTTCCATAGGGAAAGAAGCAATACTATTTTTAATACAAATAGCAGTCGTTCATACAGAAAATTAGTGTATCAGTTTAAAAGGAATTTAATTTAACGTGGTATAATGGACAGCTACATAATTTCAAGTGCCAGTGGTAATTCACTGGATCTTGTAACGGTATTCAGTGCATACCTACAGACGTACGCCATATAATATATAATATATAGAACATTTATTGGTGGTTATTTTATCGTTTAACTTGAGAATTGTCTTAATTCCGGTATTTAGCACAATTATTGTATAAACAACGCTTTTGGAATCGATCTATGACTGTAAACTCTAGACAAACAAAAACAAATCTATCCCACGGAAACCGTACATTTTTCCGGGATAAAAAGTTGCCTATTTATTATTCTGATGTATGAACTATATTATTGTAAAGTTTCATTAAAATCCAATCAGTACTTTTTGTGTACTAAGCTGTATAAGTTACTATAGTTTTTTAACTATCCCACGAGAACTCTTTAATTTTCCGGGATGAAAAGTATCTAAGATGTTGACCTGGGATATAAGGTACCACCATACAAAATTTCATATAAATCGGTCCAACAGTTTCGGAGATTAGCCCGTACAAACAGACAAACAGACAGAGAAAAAAATTGAAAAAAAGTTGGATTTGTTCTATTTCTCTTCTTACATCCCCCTGACTCGGTTGTTTGTATTTTTTTTCTATGTACAGACATTCGACCTCTACAGTTTTATTATATGTATAGATGGGAGCTTGTTATGTACATATGTTACTTTATTCAGAGTAAGTCAAAAAATGAACTTAAAAATATTCGATATTCTTAATTTTTGTATAGATCTATGTACATATTTGTGATCATTAATGCCAACGGCTTACACATGTTGTTTAATGACTCATTCTCACTCAGAGTAATTGGTTGTGGAAGTGCATTAGAGATATTATATGAATGATGACCGTTTTCAGTGAATTCTACGGTTAATATTCAGCATTAGTTTAAATGTAATGAAATAATATAAATTTACTACTGTGCTGTTTGTAAGTAACGTTTGTTTTGTAATAACAAAGCTTAATATTTTTTAAATAAAACTGTCTTTTCGGATTTCTTCGTGAATTTATTTCGATTTTTGGTTTCCGAGACGTTTCGAATGCTTCACAGCAACGTAAAGAATCTTTCATTTCAATCATGGTTACTGTATAGTATTTAAAACATCCCGGGAACCAAAAATCAAAATAAATCCGCGAAAAAAGCCGAAAGGATAGTTTTATTCAACAAATCTTAGTGTTTATCCTACCAGAGATAGATATTTATTATTTTTATACATATAACTATTATTTAATATCTTTCAATTCAAATCTCTATTTCTAGTAGATCAAAAAAATAAGGTAATTGAACATGTAATAAGTGATAGCTGACAAGGACTTTGAAAATTAATACAAAATACAGAAGGTAATAGTAGGTTCGACACCGGCTAAGTTATTTTTTGTATTGACCATACAAATATATTTAGTCCGGTCTGTTTAAGATGATACAGTCATTAATAATTTAATTTAGAATCTATATTCCATACTAGTATATATAATGCGCTAATATCTAAATCTACTGGTCCATACATATCATACTGTAAGAGCTTTAATTCTACAAAATTTAACGACGTGCTTGGAACTACGAGACACTGAAAGCGTCTAATAAAAGACGGAAGAATGGTTAAAAAGATACGTATATAGAGATATTGTGAAGATCGAGTGTAAGGATTATTAGAGGAAGGTTTCAAAGGATTTTCGAAGACCAAGTGGTTATGATACATAAAGAAGGTCAGGTCAAAGGTCTGAGGTCCCTTCAAGCTTGCATGAAGATAATGACAACAATGGAAAAAGTTAAAAACAGCACAGTTAGTGTCTATATCTGGCTAAATAAAAAAAAAACAGTAGATAATTATTTTATAAAAAATTGTATTTTTGGATTTATATAACATTT
This sequence comes from Argynnis bischoffii washingtonia, assembly GCA_033884665.1. NCBI lineage: Eukaryota > Metazoa > Arthropoda > Insecta > Lepidoptera > Nymphalidae > Argynnis > Argynnis bischoffii. Next base: position 918,248 of record CM066629.1, on the reverse strand, counting down.
AAAACATTCATGATACAAATAATCTTAAAATTGATCAGTTTTTAATAGCTCGCTTGTTCGAAGTAATCGATAAAAGTAATCAAATATCGCTGGGAAGTAAAAACTGTACTTAATTAAATTACAATCCACTCGTGTTTCCATGTAAAGTAAAATATTCATAGTTTACTTTTTAAATTGGTAGTCGTAGGTTAATTCTGGAGTTCAACTTGGTATAGAATAGTATTTTCTTAGGAGTAATAATATAAGCAATGTTTCTAATTTTCACATACAATTGTATTGTATTCAGCCCTTTTTAACGTCCCACTGCTGGGCACGGGCCTCCCTTCAGTACGAGGGGAATTAGGCCATAGTCCACCACGCTGGCCAAGTGCGGATTGGCGGACTTCACATGTCTTTCGAAAACTTGCTAGGTTCTCACAGACATGCAGGTTTCCTCACGATGTTTTCCTTCACCGTAAGGCACGTGGTAGTTATGTTGGAAATGATTCGCACATGAAAATATCAGAGGTGCGAGACTCAGGACTTGAACCCGCTTCACTCGGTTTCCCAAGCGAGCGCGTTACCACTGGGCTACCACTTGCCTACATACAATATTATTAGTACATACAATACTAATAATGTATAATAATGCCAAACAAATTCTTTGAAAATATTTATTTTTTGATATGAAATTGTGCCAAAATTTACACGTGAAACGGCTTTTATTAGAATATTACTCATTAGATGTCATCAAAAGGTTATAATAGACTTGAACTAAATTACACTTTTAATTTCACATACTTATGTTATTTTTACATGTATTAACTAACAAAGTAACAATGTAAACAATCTATACATATTATAATAAAATTCTAACTGAGTCGGATATGTACTTAAATATTTTTTGGAAAATCTTATTGAAATAATTATTATTATCGATAGAGAGGCCGAATCTATAGTATTTAAAATTTTTGCCTGGCAGTCTGTCTGGGAAAGCATCACGAGAAAATCACTGAACAGATTTCGATGAAATTTGGTATGATGATAGCTGGTTATCCGGGTCAATTTATAGAATACTTTTTTCTGCGGGTTTATATCCCATCTGTGAGAAATTTATACTAAACGTTATATCGATATAAATCTAAGGGATTAAAGTTAGGATGACTTTACAATAATATACTAAAAACTATGACATCATAGAAAAAAAAACTTTTATTCATGAAATCGTAGTTGTAATATTTTGCGCTATTCCTTCCCAGTAAATAATCAAATCAAATCAAATCAAATCAAAATATACTTTATTCAAATAGACTTTTACTTAGAAGCACTTTTGAATCATCAATTTTACATTTTAAATTTTAAATTAAATGTCAGTGTAGTCAGTCCGTGAGGAAGCTACCACCGGCTCGGAAGGCAGTTCTGCTGAGAAGAGCCGGCGAGAAACTCAACAGTTGCTCTTTTAAAAAAATAACTGTGTACAATATTGTAATACAATAATTATTATTTATTTATCCTATGTGAGATCCAACCAGATATTAGTTTCACACATCATAGATACTCCACAATCATAGATACTTGTTATGGGAATAACCTTACCAATTGACTTGCAAAGATTTTATATGTATGGCAACATTAAAATATAATATAAAGTATCAATACCTATAACAGAACATAGAACATCTGATGATAAGACCACGATATGCTACTATCAAAACTGAGTTACCATCTTAACTTCTTAATGAATTTCTCTAAGGCTTAAAACTTTTTAACATTACTGTATAGTTTAAACACTTAGTGAAAACGATGACAGAGCTTAGAATTATGTAATATTTTATTATTATTTACCAAGTTTTCTGAATAATATTGTTATTTTAGCTTTTGTACATCAAACGGCTGTCCAAACGTCAGTTGGTTTACAAACAAACCGAAAGTTTTATTTATATTTACATCTAGATAATATGTCATCAGTTTATCTTCACACGTAAAGATTAAACATTACGTGCGGCGACAGCATTACGTAACTTTTACTATTTTGACTTTGGTTATTGATGACCACTCTGGCATACATAATGTGGCATTTGTACGCTAGTTCTACTTACTGTGTTTGTGTTGACAGGTTCGATTTCCAGTAGAGGGATATAATTATTTTATAACTAGCAACTAACCCTCGTTTTGTTCGGATTAATCTCTAGTTACGTTTTGACGTTTAGTATGGAATAGATAGACTATATATACATAGATATAATGAGTTTTATATCCTTGAGAAATGATTGATTTTCCATACAAACTTCCACCCCCTTTTCACTCCCTTAAGGTTTAATGTCCGGCATAAAGACTGTACTACGTCCTTCCCAAGGTTCTAAACTATTTTCATTCCAAATTTCATCTAAATCGGTTTAGGGGATTAAGCGTGAAAAGGTAACAGACATACAGACAGTTAATTTCACATTTATAATATTAGTATGGAACATGGATGTATGTTTTTCGGAAGTTAAGACCGACTTCAGCATCAAACAATTTTATAACCAATTGGGAAATATAAATAAATTATAGAAGCTTTAGTGTAGTTAAATAATAATTCATTAAAGACAAAAGGCAGTGGGTTCGATCCTGGGTATATAGATTTTATTTATATATCTATCCCTGTCGCATTAAGCTATTCAATATACAATTTTTTTCTTTAAATAAATTAAAATAAATCTTTCTCCTTTTAGTTCTATTTAAACATAATTAATGCCTTTCACATACCGAGTTAGAACCCATTACTCATTAGCGACTGAATTAGAGTTTAGATAAAAATACATCGATGATGCGTGTTTTGTCACGTATGCGGAACCCATCTGAGGATGACGACTGTCGCTGTACTGCTAGTTGATTTATAATTTGCCTGACAAGAGAAAAACTTGAAATAAAACTATCTTTTCGGTATTTTTCGCGGATTTATTTTGATTTTTGGTTCCCGACATTTCGAATGCTTTACAGCAATCATGATCACGGGAGAGTGCCTCAGTCCTTGTATGTCTGTGTCGGTCTTACCCGTGACCATGATTAAAGAAAAGATAGTTTTATTTAAAATGTCAAATATTCGCGTAAATCTAAGAAAGTATTAAGAGAAAATATATTTGATAAACTAGCGACCTTAATTACGTGTCCTTTTCAAACATTTTGGCAATATTCCATAGGAACTAACAAATCAAATGAGATCAAAATATTATACTTTATTCAAATAAGACTTTTACTTTTAAATCAAAAATTTTATATTTTTTAGTAGCAGCCCAGTTTTAAATAATTGAAAATTAAAAAAATAAACGGATTAGACCGATGGTGTTAAATTGTTATATTGTCATCTGGGTTTAGCATCATAATTATAATCAATCACCCTGCTTTTGTCCACCGCTGGACAAAGGGGCTTAGAGTGGAGAACAAAGCTCGGCAAAATCAACTTTATTTAATTAAACTTTTACAACCATCTTGGAATCGTTTAATACAATTTAAAGCGCGTCATTGTAGTCAGTCCGTGAGAAAGCTACCACCGACTCGGGAAGCGGTTTATTCAGAAGTACGAGCAACTCAACAGTTAGTCTTTTTGACTACTTCACCAGAAGAAGAAAATTTGGCGAAATTTGGTGAAAAAATATGTTAGTTATATTTAAATAAAACTATCTTTTCGGATTTTTTCGCGGATTTATTTTGATTTAACGTTTCGATTGCTTTACAGCAATCATGGTCACGGGAGAGACTAAGGTGTTAGATGTCTCAAAAGCATTATATAGTTGTTACAGACAGCCTACCCACAATTAACAAAAATGAATTCAAAATTTTGAAAATTAGCATCAAAGTACCTTACAATATTTGTTAATTTTAATTTTAAACATTTTTATGATTTTAATTTTATACTTGAAATAATGGAATATTATTTATATAATTTTAGCTATACTCATTATAATTATTTCAATTTTTTAGAAAACTTATTATTGTATTAATGTTTAATAATCTATATTTTTAGTGTTACCATTATTATATTTATAACCATAAAGAAAAAAATTATTAATTATTTAAGCCACATTATTGTTCTATATCTACTTTAGAAAATTAAAATTAATTAAGAGTTACATTTACAAATGTAAAATATTAATTTGAAATACTGCTATTTTTGATCTACACAGTAAGAACTTACTACATCTAACTGTCTGTTATGTTTAAATTTATTATTAGATTTTATAATATTAATAACAGGATCCCACGACGATGGTAGTACCCAGCCATCTTCCCTATTGAAATGTGTGTGTTGTTAGTTATATTTTTTTTGTTAATGTACCAATAGAAAAACAAGATATCCGAGTTTCCACGGTACGGGACTCGATTCCCCGACTCTTTCATACTTTAATTCAATGTATAGTATTTCTTTGTATAAATCAATTTAATTTAATTTATAGCAGTTCATAGTTTCAAGTAAGTGTTATATTTCAACTAGTAAAGTGCCTTTACATTGTATCAAACTTCATCGATGTGCTGTCATAAATTATCTTATCTCTTCCCACAGAAAAGCAGTAAAACTTTGTTAAATTTAAATATGAAATAAAATAACCAGTTCATGTTTGTATATTGAATACAAGTGACTTATCGTCAATTTGCTCGAGTACATCCCTAGGTTCTTCTTATATTTATAATATTATATTATTATACTAACAGCGCCATCTTTTGGCAAATTTTTAATACTAATAGAAGCGTAGGTATTTATTTATTAAATATCATCCAAATCTATTCAGCCGTTTTAGCATGAATGAAAAACAAACATACACATAATTTATAATAGTTGTGATTTTATTAAAATATGGCCCAAATCCCAAACTATATAACTCAAGTATCAATAAAGTAAAAAGTAGTTTTCTGTAAGAGAAAAACAATGTTCCAAAGATACTGAGATTATCCCTCTCATACAAACGTAGAAATTAAAAAAAAAACTTTTTCCTTTTACACATTATTATTTAAAACCCTTATGTAGCCCTCTTTAACGTCCTACTGATGGGCACGGGCCTCCCTTCAATACGAGTGGGACCAGGTCATAGTCCACGCTGGCCAAGTGCGGGCAAACTTCACATGTCTTTCGAAAACTTGCTAGGTTCTCTCAAACATGTAGGTTTCCTCACGAATCACGATGTTTTCCTTCACTTTAAGAAAAGTGGTAACTCTCTCATAAGAATATCAGAGGTGTGAAACCGAGATTTGAACCCGCTTCACTCGATTACCAAGCAAGCGCGTTACCACTGGGCTACCAATGTCTATTCAACACTTTTAATGAAACAAATTTTAACGCAGCAAAAATGCTAAAGTGTAGCTCGCTTACATTCTGTTATATAATTCCAAGTCATTTTTCCTAATGTTAGTGCGTTTAAAAATAATGAACAAAACGTCCTTATTCTGAGAATAAAGGCCGGCTATTAAATCTTTCTGCGAAGCTTTTTTTGTGTCGTTGGGATTCGAGTTTTGTTTGAGATGCGTCGATCTGATGAGAGCTTTAAGTTTAAATTAGATCATATAAAACTTTCCTCGACTGTGAAAGCTCATTTAATAAAATAGACTCGAAAAATCTTTTCATATAGAATTAAGTTTTTATACAATTTAGATTTAGAGATTTTTTAACGTAGTTAATGTACTTCCAGCAAAAATCTTTATACAAAATATTATAATATACATTAACTATAGCTTCTCATCATTTGACTCTTCATCATGCGTAGCAAAATCTCTCCAAGTTATTATACCGTTCATATTTTTACGTCAAGCGAGGATCGAACTCACGACCTGCAATCTGCGCAGTATACAATACCACTGAGCTACTCTACATATCCAATAAATAATTTCAGATGCAAGAATTTTATAAAAATCGCTCAACGAATTAAATAATATTTACCTTCCTTCCACGTGCGTCAACACGTGAAACACAATAACTATCAATAATATCTTAAAGTGGATCATCAAGCTTGAAACGTGTTTGTGCTGTAGTTTATATGTCTATCCGTCACGCGATATCTCATACGAAATAAACAGAGAGAACGTAAAGATTTTCTTCTTTTTCTCTCTAGATATATAATATCATATATACATAGATATACCTATGACATGTTTTTGCGTTTATATAAATTCCTTCATTTACACATTATTAACCTCCTTAGGTTGATTGATTAATTAAAGGTATGATCGCCGTATTCCAGAGGTCGCCCGTTTGAGCCATGGTTCGGGCAAATTTGGATTTATTATTTAATTTTTGTTGTATATGATTTGATTACATGTATGGATATGTAGTAAGTCTGTTGCTGTTTCTTTTATGAAAGAATTTGTTTAAGAATCGAAGAGTGATATTGGCTTTTTATTCCAATATATTAAGTTGTACATGTGGGATGTACTTAAGTTTTAAAATCACCTACGAAAAAGTGATACGATCTAAAAAAACCAGGGCGAGTCACTAGTCTATTTATGAATATAACCTCAAATTGGAATCAAACCCGCGCCCTGCAGCGACGCATACGCGATTTTAATTTATATACAGTAGGTGGATTTGAGAAATGTAGCACGAAAGTATCGAGTTATCCGTCTCTTGGTATCCTATAATATGAATGTTGGACAAAGGCTTATTTAATAAACTGTTTCTTTATAGTAGTAAAATATTTTGATGGTGTTAGGTTTCAAAGAATGTGACTTACTGGCTTACATTCAGGGATATAGGTTCGATTCTGTTCTGGGTTCACATGGAGTAATTCAGTTAATTCTTAAATTCTTATGTATAAAACTAGCGACTCATCCTCGCTTCGCTTCGGGTTCGTCCCTAGACTTTTAGTTCGAGGCTTGTTTGAGAGAAGTGAGAACGGATTTCTAAAGTTATATACGTTAATTACCTATGAAATGTTACACATCGGTGTAACCAAATGTTCTTTAGGAAAATCAACCTCCATACGTTACCGTGTCACAGTCTGCGAGTAAGAAATGGCCGCTTTCGCATCCATAATAATAGCCTGGATAATTTAATATTCACTCTTAACTTATAGTTTATGGTAGAAATTTAATAGCATACTTCACTTTATATAGAAATAATGTCGTAAAAATAGATTTATTGCTATAAAGAATTTTTTATAGTAGGTATATTGTGTAACAATCCATGTCCTACGCACCTGGAGTTTTATGACAAATTTAAAATTTCAAAATCGATTTTATTTATTTTATTCTAAATTCAATTACGTATGCTTGTTTTTGTTTACAATTAGGCTTTTTTCTATGTTTGGACTTAAGATGTATGTATGTATTCAGCCCTTTTTAACGTTCCACTGCTGGGCACGGTCTTTCCTTCAGTACAAGGGGAACCAGGCCATAGTCCACCACGCTGGTCAAGTGCAGGTTGGCGGACTTCACATGTCTTTCGAAAACTTGCTAGGTTCTCTCAGACATGCAGGTTTCCTCACGATGTTTTCCTTCACCGTTAAGACAAGTGGTAATCACGTTGGATATGATTCGCACATGAAAACATCAGAGGTGCGAGACCCGGAATTTGAACTCGTTTCACTCGGTTTTCCAAGCGAGCTTGTTACTGGGCTACCACTGCTTTGGCTTACACTACAGATATACTAAATTTATATATATATACATATTATAAATATAAACACCCACGACTGGAGTATAAACATTCGTGCTCATCACACAAATGAATGCCCCCAGCGGGACTCGAACCCTCGACCGCTGGCACAGCAAGTAGGATCACTACAAGCTAAGCCAAACACGTATTCATTAAAAGTTGTCTGGATGTATTCCAACACACTGTAAATCTAATTTTATCCAAACTATAGACGGGGCACTGACCATCTGATAACAAGTGTTTGCTTTTTATAGATCATTTACACTTGTGTTTGTAATGAAAATGTTTTACTACCTACTAACCGACTTTAAGAAATAGGGAATTCTTATTTCGTTGGACCTTTTATATGGGAAAGGGTTGTTACTTGTTAGCTTAAATAAATACGTAGTATCAGTATAATTATCTTATAAATGCCAGTTCTCCTTTCAAAAAACTCATAAAAAGAATACTTTGTGAATTAATTCCAAATTTTTTTTTAAATATAAATCTATAGATACTAATATCATAAAGAGGTAAAGTTTGTGATTTTGTGAGTTTGTGACGTTGTAGGGGGGTAATCTCTGGATCTACAGAACCAATTTGGATGAAATTTGGTAAAAAGATAGTTTGATACCCTGGAAAGGATATAGGATGCTTTTTATTCCGAAAATCATCCCTTAAGGGGGTGAAAATGGGGATGAAAGTTTGTGTGGGGAATCAAGCTTAGCAAGTTATATAAAAGGAGAAACATTCAAACTTTAAGAAAAAAATGGTATGTAACATAAAAAATATGAAAAGTAATTTAAGAGTACATTTTTAATAGTAAAGTTTGAAAACAGGAAGGTTTGACCGCGACACATCACACCGCGACCACAAGGTATATTCACATGGCATTTCTTTGGTATATCGTGCGAATTGGCATTCGGTGTCGAATACCATAACGGCTTTTGTACTTCAAATATATAAAAAAGTAAACAATCTATATACTTGTTCACAAATTGCCTTCTATACATATAATAAAATTCTAAGTAGATAAAATATTTTTTGGAAAATCTTATTGAAATAGTCATTATTTTATACAGAGGCCGAATCTATAGTTTTTAGAATTTTTGTCTGTCTGTCTGTAACCGCATCACGAGAAAACCATTGGATAGATTTTTATGTGGTATTATGATAGCTGGTTATCCGGATCAACATATAGGATACTTTTTACTGCAGGAAGATATTTCATCTCTGGGAAATCTATACTAAACGTTTAAACGTAAATAGTAGTCGCTAGTATTTATTAAATCTCAAGTATTTGTAGTTGTATTTTTTAATTTAAAAAAAGAGATGTATAGATGTGTAGAAACTACCGATAATATGGAAAACTGAACAGAGCAGGGAGTTTAGGTGAGATATAGAGCTAGGTTATTGGCAGACGTCTGATTTCCCATCAGCCTCAATATTGAACATTAGATGGACGGTAACTCGCCTACTCCTAGATGGCTCCTACTAAGGGTGTCGAGAGTAGGTTGTAGGTTGTAGTACGGATTGCCTCATAATTTTGCAGTTTAAACCCTTTCGAGCAATTAGCTCTTGCGCTCCACTCAGGACGACCAATGAATGCAAGCCAAAGGTGAAGGACAGATGTTAATGCCTCTTGGAGATCTTATATCCTTGACATTGCCTCTCACCAACAGTGCTACGAGCTATCCTGTATAATTATTGTTCTTAAAATTAACCAAGCCAGAATCAAACCCACAACTACCTTTCAGTAGCTATATACGAAATCCTAACCACTATATGTTATTTTGTTGTTGTTAAACAAAAATTACAGCAAAAGTTTAGAATAAACAAAGCAATTGTCTGGAAGCAAAGTAATATAATTCCCAACACAACGCAATATATCAGTGTAAACGAACGTTATGACAGGGCGGGCGGCGTAATTGTATTGTATCGACTGTCTCAATATGTACATTGTACGATCTAAGAGGGAAATTTCCATGCAAGGGGATTGTATTGCGGAAAACAATATAATAATAACATTTGTTGATTTTGTAAAATGTTTTGGTTGTTATTAATTGTGAAGATGTCCTATGTGATTGTCGATTCGATTCTAAGAGATACGCTTTTGTTTGTAATCAAGGAAAGCTATTAAGACAGCTCCTATAATATTGAGAATCGGTATTAAAATAAAAATCAGCCCAAAACTTTTTACAATTTAAACAATACACCAACAAATTAATTGCTTTCATTATTTTCAATTCAATGTATAAAATATTGTTTGAATATAAGGTAAACTGTTATACTTTATTGATAACGGGTAAAAATAATACGAGTACCTTTACATGTGTTGTTTTCTAATAGCGTTATCCTTATATTCTTAAATTTTATATAATAATATAGGTACGTTTTATCAGTTAGTATTGAATAGATAAGTTGTATATTATATATACATAAGTATGATGAGTTGTGGGTTGTATTACAGCTTTTCCGTGAGAATAAGTTAATCTCCCGGTAAAAATTAGCCTATGTCACTCTCTAGCCCTCCAATTATATGTAAATAAAAATGTCAGACACACAAACACACTTTCACATTTATAATATTATTACATAATATAGATATGGATTAATATCAAGTGATCATAATAATATAATATGTTATGACATTAACACACAGCATTATCTAGTTCCATGGTAAGCTACGAAGCCTGTGTTATGGATACCAGATGGTTGATACAGCACACATATATAACTTTAAATACATACATATTATAAATATAAACACCCATGACTGGAGTACAAGCATTCGTGCTCATCACACAAAAGAATGCTCCCAGCGGGATTCGAACCCGCGACCGCTGGCACAGCATGTAGGATCACTACAAACTAAGGTAAACGTGTCATCACATAATATATTGTTCACAATTCCTATATATAATAATATTTTTCAAATGTCTGCTGGAAGTCGGACATTGTTATGTAATTCAATGACCATGAAATAATATGATGCTATGGAGATTTAGAAGAAGCCGAAACTTGACTTAGATATTTTTTAACAACTGGTTATAAAAAATTAAAGAGTGCGTGTATGAATGTGTACACGCGCAAGAAGTAAAACTTCTGTAGGTTATCGGTACTCTTATGAAATTCAATTTATGTTTTAAATAATTACGATAGGTGAGATACTAAAAATAACGCATATTAGGCATACTACAATCATATATTTATAAAATGTCATTTAAGGAAAAAATATAATATTACATATCATCTGTCAGACAACAACAACGGTTACCATGGCAACAAACGTACGTACATGTTTTCGTAATGCATTCACCAGCTTACCCCCCAAGTCGAGCGTGCGTAAAGAAGTTTTACTTCAAAAACTTCATTAACTTCTTTTCTATTCTATATAGTTATATGAAGTAGGATAATTATATCGACTAAAGAAGTATCGCGCGAGATCGAGAAGATCACGTTTGCGAATGTCTGTCGACCACGTGCGGGATAGAGCACGTTTCTTCAATTCAATTGTTTGATTACACAAACTTATTCCCGGATGCATTCTGTACAAACGTGAGGGTTCAGATGGGATGATTATCTTAATAGGGTATTGTCTTCTAGAATTCTTTGCCCATTTTATAGGATTTTTGGGAGCTATGTAGCTGTGGTGAAAATGGAAGATCATGTAAGACTGGTTGCTTGGAGGTCGCTTATTTAATTTTGATTATACTATTTTTTTATCTTATTGAAGGAAAGATGAGAAATTCAAAACAGAACAGGTCAGAATCGAAATGCCACGGTCCTGAGAAGTACTGGCCAATGAAAGTCAGCGAGACCGGCATATAACATAGAAATTGTTTTGAACATCATGCTTAGTGTATTGGTAGTGATGTTCGATGTAGTTACTTGGTTTGTAAAAGAAATTAGAAGTAAATAAGAATTTTAAATGAGAACGGAGTGAAGAATAATTTATATTGTAGTCTTGTTTTTTCAATATATTTAATATTAATATTCAAAATAAGTTTATTTCTTATTTTAATACGTCTAGTTTGTTTATACTTTTCAACAACCTATGACATTTTTATTATATTTATGTATATCTGTGTATATATGTATATATACCTATGTATAGAAATGAATAGCTAAAAGTGTTGCTAAGCGCAAAACTCGAGAACAACTACTAATTCGGCTATTTTTTTATTCAAATATTCGCTAAACTCCGAAGAATATTCTTATAAAGAGAAAAATTGGAAAAATGCCCGGAAAAACGTAAAAATACCGTTTTTATAAAACGTGTTACATATTTGATTTGATAGAACTAGGTCTGTCGTATCAGCTGGTTAATAATAAATATAGATGTTTAGATATATTTATAACCTTTTCCTTTTGTAACTGTTTGTATGATCCAACAACAGTTGAAATTCGCTAAGATATAGGAATAATTTCCTTGTACAACCACATGGTTATGAAAAAAATAAATAACCATTTATTGCCATAACATTTAACATAATATAATATGCGTTTTATGGGAAATTTTATGTAAATAATACTAGTATATAATTGTCGTTTTACGTTAAACATGTTTCTATAGTATTTAGCGATGTTCAATTTTTAGCGATCACATCTAACAGTTTTACGATCGAACTTACTTCAATTAACTGGTTCAATTGTAGAGCTATAACGCTAATAGATTTAGAGTGATATTGTCTTCGTTCTAAGCTCGGTCGCATTCTATTGCATCGTCTCAATTACATAGTTATCCTTGTTCATGATATAGGGTGGGAGATGTTAAAGTCTTAGTGAATTTGAATTATAGGAATGTAATTGGCCAATTTAAAGTGTTATATTGGTCTATTTAACATCCCATAGCTGGGAGTGGGCTTTTAAGAACTTGCTAGATTTTTTCATACATAAAAGTTTCCTCACGATGTTTTTCTTCACTCGGGATTTGAACCAGCTTCACAGTTATCAAGCGAGCGCGTTACCACTAGGCCTTTATGCATATACATACATGCATATGTTGTAGATGGTATAAATTTTTATGAACCTTATTTGTGAAGTAACTATTTCTATGTATAGATTTTTATATAAAAAAAAACAATATAATGGAAAGTTGGTGGTGAAGTTTCAGTCTTTAGAATATCTGATAATTAAATTAATTAATTAATTATGAACTATTTTAACCAACTTCAAGGTACGTTTTCACGTATTCAATATATATATTTCCCCCTTTAATCACCCTTTTCACCCTCTTAAGAGATAAAACTATCCTATGTCCTTCCTAGGGTCTCAAACTATCTCCATACCAAATATCATCTAAATCGGTTTAATCGGTACTAAAGCGGATTACGCGTGAAAAGGTAACAGAGGTAACAGCTTTCACCGTGCTTTTATCACATGACTATAAAATCTTCTGTAAATTTTGTTTTGTCAAAAGTCAATTGCATTTCATAACTACCTATATTACATAATAATTAGTTTCCTTGAATATAAACGATGTATCCAATAATACTAAATGTGCTTATAATGATGCTGTTCAAGATCTTATCTATTGATGTAAGGTATATTAAGTCTAAGATGAGTTAGATTGTGAATTTTAAATGTGTGTTTATATTTTAAATTCTATATATAAAAGTCGATGCGCGTATGTATATTTCTTATGGACTCCAAAGCGGCTGGAGCGGTTTTGATGACATTTTCAGGCAATTTTCAGACTGAACCAACGGGTGATACTGTGAAGTATGGTAGCGATTGAACGCGGACGAAGCCGACTTTAACCTGAAGTCTGAAGATATGTCTAAATCAATATATCCAAGTAATATTGACTTATTTATTTATTTTAAAATATCTTTATTTAATCAACATAAATTATTAAATTAAGTACGTTTTAAGTGTAAAAATATTGACACCTTTTCTTCTGAAAAATATTAAAAATATGTAAGTAAATTGATAGTAGAAAAGCGTTTGGCCGCGTCTTTGCCTGCATAATAAGTATCATTCCTCAATAAATGCCTTAAGCTATAATATGCAAAAAAATTTTTGAATCAGACTTGTACTTCCAGAAATAAGCACGTTCAAACAAACAAAAAACAAACTTAGTTTATATATGAACACGCCCTAAGGTTTTAATATTCATTGGTATTATATTAATGAAAGTTGATAGAGCCATAACTTTTAGTTATTTCGAAAGTAACACCGACGCGTATTTGACTATCGATAACAAGTTAATTATCCAAATTAATTGATTACGGGAATAACAAGTTTTCCAAAGCGGGAATTCCATTGAGAAGAAGATGACGATGTGATGTTATAAACGGACACGCGCTTATAAAATATGTGTAGTAGATAATTATCTATACATATAATAAAATTCTGAGTCGAATCTGTACATTAAATATGTTTTGGAAAATCTTTTTGAAATAGTTATTATTATCGATACAGAGGCTTAAACTATAGTTTTTAGAATTTTTGTCTGTCTGTATGTGGTCTCATTACGAGAAAATCACTGGACAGGTTTTTATGACATTATGGTGATAGCTGGTTATCCGCGTCAATATATAGGATATTTTTATAGGCTGTACAGATATAGATAAGATTTAGTAAACAGACTATGACCTGGAATAAAACATAGGCTACTTGTGCATCCGAGTGAAGCGAAAGACGATGATAGAGTATATTATGGTAAAATATTTGGATTTAAATACTTTGTCGTATTTACTTACAATGGGCAGAACATATAAATATCCATGATACCTTACATAATTTAGACATTTAAATAGGGACAATTACAAGCACTTTCTTTTCATTTTTACATTACTGGGATAAGTCCTTATATAATTATTTAAATATAAATAATTAAATCATCTAGTTCCATGGTAAGCTACGAGGCTTGTGTTATGGATACCAGATAGCTGATACACTACACATTTATAACTTTAAATACATACATATTATAAATATAAACACCCATGACTGGAGTACAAACATTCGTGCTCATCACACTAATGAATGCCCCCAGCGGGACTTGAACCCGCGACCGGTAGCACAGCAAGTACACAGCACTAGAAACTGGGTCAATCATTTGCTTGGCACGAGAATCAAATCTTATACTTCCTATAGTAGAGAGCGTCTGTTCAAAATTGTTATTGAGTCAGACAGTTACAAGATGAAGTGATCGCTTTAAAGCGCCATTGCTACCAACTTAGAACGACGCGACGTATTCCGTATAAATATTTGATCTATACTGTTGTGTTTACTAACAAGACTTCAAAGGAATAATGATATCATAGGTCGGTGCTCATCTCATAATTTCGAGTTTCGATTTATTTGCATTACATCGAAATCGATTAAGTTTATGATCTTAAGAATATTGTTTTTGATTCAAATACGGGATTTTTTATAACATTTTGAGGGTATTGTGGGAAAATTGGTTACTTTTTAACCCGATATTGTAGTCCTGAGGTAATAGTTAAGTTTTGTAGTAATTTAAACAAAATTTTACTTCTTAACTAAAAAACAAAAAATCATTGAAAAATTAACCGCTTAGAGGACTTAGTTAAACCTAAAACCTCCTTCAAACCTATTTGATAAGAATTTTATGAAATAAAACAAAAACGTACCGTTAATTTCATTTTTAAAAGCAAAGTGTAGTGTAAAAACTAGTATAGATATAGAAATTTATTAAAGTACATGTCGCGTCTCATTACAACGAATCGCGTCCTGATCGACCAGTAATGAGTGCTCGATTAAAATATAGGAAATTTAATGTACAAGACATTATGTCGTACGATAGTATAATATAGTTTAATGAGATTTCTTATTTATATAATAAAAAAGCGCATCACATAAAGACGGATTGATCGATTTTTGGAACAGTTACCCCCAAAATTAGAAAATTGGAGTTAAACCATTGGGACGGGACAAAACTTCGAAGCCAGCCTGTAATATATGTAAATGAAGCCGGTAATACATAAAATATGTTCATATTTCTTACTTCAAAAATAGAAGAACTTACCTACTATAAACACTTTCCCCTACTTTAACCTATTTAGGGAATGAATTTTCAAAAATCTTTTCCAAATTTTTTACTATAACTTTTTGTTATATCAAAATGTTTAGACCCGGTCAATCAATATGTTATTATTCCTTGATATTGACTTTACAACGAGGACGTCACACTCGTAATTTTAGTGTAAATATTTTGTGTATGTCACACGATATCTTAATACGAATATCTAGACAAAATATTCCCTTTACACTACTATATGCGAAAGTTTATATTTATTATTGTGTGTGTATGTATATTTATTACCCCTCAAACGTTTTTTTTTATGAGATTCAGTGACAAACGAGCAGACAGACCATGGAAAGCAGCGCCTGTCGCCCATAACACCTACGGTTCATGCACTTAGGTTTTAAGTAATAAAAATGCAGAACCACAGGTGCGTTGTCACTGTGAGGACTAAGATGATATGCCTCTTGCCTGTAATTGCACTAGCTACCTTATCCTTCAAGCCGGAACACAACAATGCAATCATTGTTGCTTGACGGCAGAAATAGATAAGGGGGTGGTACCCATCCAGTCGGACTCCTCAGGCTTGACATAGTCCTATAAGATGGATGGAGTCCTAAACAGATTTGGATAAAATTTAGTGCACAGAGAGATTATAATCTGGAATGATACGTATATTTTTGTTTGTTTGTTTGTATGTTTATTTGTACCGAATAGGTTCCGAAACTACTAGATCGTTTTAGATGAAATTTGGTAAGAAAACAGTTGAGACCCTGGAAAGGACATAAGAGAGCTTTTATCCCGGAAATCATAAGGGGGTGAAAATGGGGATGAAAGTTTGTACGGGTAATCTAGGGACGAACCCGATCGAAGCGAAGGTGAGCCGCTAGTGTTAGAAATAAAATATATACGTAGCGACCGATCGAAGCAAGGGTAAGTGAATAGTTCTATAATTTTTTGAAGTCGATATATTTTTTTCAGTAAGTAATTATTATTAAGTCAGATGGTGTAAAAGGTATCTCATAAAGATGTAACACGTCGATACGAGAGTAATTTGCTACGGAATAACCGCCCGAGGCGATGAAGTCGCGTTCAAGCGATATTTTTATTTACCCTTAATAATACAGGCTTAAGCGGATTTAATGATCATATGAATATTTTAATGAAAGCGTATATTCGCATGTTCCTACTTTAGGTTAAATGATTTTATATTAAAACTAAGTATATTACAACTTATAATTTATATTTATAATATTACTAGCAGTTAGGCAGTGGTAGCCCAATGGTAACACGCTCGCTTGGGTAACCGAGTGAAGCGGGTTCAAATCCCGGGTCTCGCATCTTTGATATTTTCATATGCGAATCATTTCTAACATGATTACCACTTGTCTTACGGTGTAGGAAAAATCGTGAGGAAACCTACATGTCTGAGAGAACCTAACAAGTTTTCGAAAGACATGTGAAGTCCGCCAACCCGCACTTGGCAAGCGTGGTGGACTATGGCCTGATCCCCCTCGTATTGAAAGGAGGCGCGTGCCCAGCAGTGGGACGTTAAAAAGGCTGAATACAATATTACTAGCGATTCACCCTCGCTCCGCTCGGGCTCGTCCCTAGTTACGTTTTAACGGTTAGTATAAATTTCTCAGAGATGAGTAATTTACCCGCAGTAAAAATTATCCTATATGTTGACCTGGATAACCAGCTATCATCATACCAAATTTCATCAAAATCTGTCCATCGGTTTTCTCGTAATACCTACGTTTCAGACAAAAATTCTAAAAACTATAGATCCGGCCTCTTTATCGACAATAAAGACTATTTTAATAAGATTTAAAAGAATATATTTAATGTACTAATTCGATTTAGACTTTTATTATATGTATAGAAGATAATTTATAAAATTACATAATGCTATGAAAGCATGTATTGTATTTTTTCTTTTCTTGGTTTAAGGTATTTTATATTCGAGTTAATTATGTATGTAAAGAATTTGAGTTTCTCTAATTTGAATCTATTTGTCATACTTTCATTCAATCATTCATTCAATTCAATTATTTTTGAATGATTGAATTGAATGAATGATTGAATGAAAATCTAATAAAAATCTGTCACACAGTTTTGATATAATTAATAGAGTCAGACAAACAGGAAAACTTTGTTAAAACTATTATATCTTAATTTTCCCTAAAAAAGAAATTTATTGAATATACTTGTAACTATAAAATACTAAAATTGATTTAAAAATTACTTTAAATGTAGAATATTTTCTAGTATACATACAAACATGTATACAGAGAAATAAAATTGAAGTGTCTGTGTGTAATGTCAAAATAACAGTTTTATACTAAATTCATATGGAATTATACACGGTACTTATTTGTACCACTTTATCAGTTTCATTCGCCAGTTCTTCTCAGGTCTGAGACTTTTTTCCGATCAGGTATTAGACTCATGATATTCAGTAAGAAATTTTAATAATTTAATGCTGAATAAAATATTTTGGATTGAACAACCTCATTCTCTTCTTTCGAAGATGGTTTAAAAATTTGGTTAAAACCTAATTATAATGTTACTATATGCAATATCTATTAATATTTATGAAATACATTTATTTTTATACAGTAAAATAAATTAATATAAATAAGCTATGACATTAGCACGCAACACCATTTAGTTCCATGGTAAGCTACGAGGCTTGTGTTATGGGTGCCAGATAGTTGATACACTACACATATATAACTTTAAATACATACATATTATAAATATAAACTCCCATGACTGGAGTAGAAACATTCGTGCTGATCACATAAATAAGTGCCCCCAGCGGGACTCGAACCTGCGACCGCTGGTATAGCAAGTGGTCTAGAAAATTATTGCGAAAATACTTTGAAGTCTATCGGATATGCTCTGGGTAATGGACGGGTCGGCTAGATTTATTTTTAGAAGTAAAACATCGTGACATAAGATTTACTTCATTTATTTTAGTAATGGTATTTATTTTGTTTCTGAAATCGGAAATGTCAAATATATTACTTTAATATTTACGCGAATATTTGAGATATTTTAAATAAAACTATGTATCTTTTCTTGACGTTTCTGTCTTCTACTTTTGAGACTTCTAAAACCAACTATTTTCTCCCGTGACCATGATTGCTGTAAAGCATTCGAAACGTCCGGAACCAAAAATAAATCCGCGAAAAAATCCGAAAAGATAGTTTTCCTTGATATGTCAAATATTCGCGTAAATCTAAAAAAGTTTTCTTAATATATAATTGACATACATTGTAATTCCAACTAGAGATAGCGTTTGTCGAATGTATTTTACTATTACAGTACATTTATTTTTAAATAGCTATACTAATATTATAGAGGGGCAGAGTTTTTTTGTTTGTTTGTTATATCGCGCTAATCTCGGGAACTTTTTATCCGATTTGGAAAATTATTTTTGCATTAGATAGCTCCTTTATTGAGGAAGGTTATCTATACTAATACATACTATAAAGAGGTAAAGTTTGTGAGTTTGTGAGGTTATTGGGGGTAATCTCTGGATCTACTAAACCGATTTACATGAAATTTGCTAAGAAGATAATTTGAGACTCTGGTAAGGACATAGGATACTTTTTATCCCAGAAATCATCTCTTAAGGGGATGAAAATGGGGATGAAAGTTTGTATGGGAAATCAACCTGGAGACGAACCCAAGCAAAGCAAGGATGAGTCGCTAGTAGGCTATATATTATCATGCTACCCAACACCAAAATACCCAAGGGAACGGAGCAATAATCATAAATGTCTACAAATCGGGCAGATTTCCATACATTATTGTAAAACTATATATATATATATATATATATATATATATATATATATATATATATATATATATATATATATAATTTATATACCTAGGAAATATACCAAACGAAGCGATGAGTCGCTGTATAACAAAAAGCCAAAGAGTATTTTTTTGTAGGTTGAACGCGTACGAAGCCGCGGGCTCGACTAGTATAATTTAATTTCGGTACGGGTCTATGCCCTACAATTAGAGCTTTATTTATACAGCTCGTAGAATTCGCCACTACACCTGCCAAATGCCGATGATCTGTTTGCGAATGAAGGGTGATAATAGCTGTGATTGTTGTCACAGTAACATCTTGCTATTTATGAATAAATGTGTTTATTATCGGAAGTACAATATGCGTTCTGTATACAGTCGGAGATATACACACATGTACATTTCGCGGCAAGGATGAAACGTGTATGTCTCCGACTGCACAATACTATATTCCATCAACCACTTGTTTTCATCTCTTTAGTTAGCTTTTATGCAGTCGGGTTTTTTATTTTTATAATATTTTTTTTTGATACACTGGTCGGATTTGAAAGATTCTTATAATAAAGGAAATTTATATTATAGGGCTGTCTAACATCACGATATAACCTATGAGTACTGAATAATGGAATGAAGTCAAACGACGCGGACGGAATTGCGGGAAAACGCTAGAACATAATATTTGCTCTTCTATGAATAATATATTTCATTGAAAAATATACCCAGAATGCACCAGAAACTGTTTTTGTTCCTATATTTTAGTCGGACAAAGATTATGACGCATGTTACGATTCGGTGCATTTTATTGCCCTTTTTTATGTATTCAACAAAATTTTACGCAACAAAGGCTTTAATAAACTTTATCAAAACTACAACGCTTAGTTAACTGTTTATTTTTAGTAATATTTCTTCGAATATGTTTAGTTGGAACTATTATTGAATAAATAAGTAAGTATATGTAGTAATATACTAAATACATAAGTTACAAGAAATAATTAAAATGTGGATCGGAATCATGCTAAGTTTTTTAACTGCTATATTTTATACTAGTGACTCACCCTCGCTTCGTCCCTAGACAAAAACAAATCTATCCCACGGGAACTGTACATTTTTGCAGGATAATATATAGCCTACTAGCGACTCATCCTTGCTTCGCTTGGGTTCGTCTCCAGGTTGATTCCCCATACAAACTTTCATCCCCATTTTCATCCCCTTAATGCAAAAAGAATTTTTCAAATCGGATTAGTAGTTTCTGAGATTAGCGCGTTCAACCAACCTACCAAACAAACAAACAAACTCTTCAGCTTTATTATATTAATAAAGATTATTTTGAAGTAAACACCCTACTAAATATATATAAATATAGCTCAGTCTGAGACTCATACTTGACCGTTTTAATGTGTCAGTTTTGACACACATAAAGAGTGTCAAAATTGTGCAATGTCACGAATGACACCAGTTTCACATACATTTCTAACTTTACAACTTCGTTGAACAATAAAAAAGCGAATACTCAAATAAAGTATTTAAAATAGTGAGTTGTAACATCTATATATAAGAAGATCAGGCTGAAAAAATCCATTATACTGAAGCGAACAAGCTGTTAAGCATATTCTAATTAATTTTATTGTTTCATCTGAAAATAAGGTATTCTACATACGATAACACAGAATATTTTTTGTCTTATTTCATTTTATGACGTATTTTTATTTAGCCCTTTTCTTGTCCCACTGCTGGGCACGTGCCTCAATACAAGCAGGATCAAGGCATAGTCCACCACGCTGGTTTCTTCACATTTTTTGTTAACGTTAGGCAAGTAAACATGTTGAAAATGATTCGGACATGAAAATATCAGATAGGAAACCTAGGGTTTGAACCCGCTACACTTGGTTTTCCAAGCGAGCGCATTACCACTAGGCTACCACTGCTTAAGAAGTGACATATTTTCATATTTTCCTTAAGTTTTTTTCCTTATATAATTTCAAATTTTTCTTAGTGTTGAAAATATGATGTTGTATTGATATGTGCATTTAACGTTAAAAATTAAATTTTATTTATTATAAAATAAGTTATAACGACTCGAATATAACTATGAAATAGCCTTTGCTTTAATTAAAGTCAGTAGATTTTTTTTTATTAAAAATATATCATATTTCATATCCATACAGTTTAAAAACGTCCTAAATACGATGCCAGTAAAGAATCCGATTTAGAAGCGTTTTAGACATAAAAATATCTTCATTGTGTTTCTTTAAAACTTCCGTAAACTGAGTATCCGGGATTTACGTAGAAATTGAAGTGGAACATATTGTTTAGATATAATAAAAGCGTAAAGTTAGAATATATTTTTGACCAATCTCAGAAAGGAGTGTGAGGAGGATGAGTCACTCATTTTGGGTGTATTTATGTATGTATGTATGTATGTTTGTATTTTTTAATGTATTCTATATAAATAAAAAAAAAGCTGGATAGTAATTTTTATAATTCTGTATTTTTAAGGTAGTGTTTGTGTGAACCTATATATCGTGATTTTATATGTAATTAGTAATGGTTTGGTACTTCGCTGGAGTGTATATTTAAAATGATCATCATAACCTTTTATAAATCTAACCTGTTATTCCTGAGATTGTATAAGGTATAAATAGATAAATAGACGTTTCATCTTTAAGCCGGCGAGAGAATGAGATAGAATACATTGCCACGTTTCCATGGTAACCGTTGTTATTATCTGACAAATATACAATATTAAGTTTCACATCTACCATGTGTAAATTGCACACACATGCACTTTTTTACATGAAAATATGAATAACAAAATATTTTAAGGTACTTTTTTAAGTTTTTTTTTTTTTATGAGATTCAGTGACAAACGAGCGGACAGACCACCTGATGGAAAGCAGTACCTGTCGTCCATAACACCTACGGTTCATGCACTTAGGTTTTAAGTAACAAAAATGCAGAACCACGGGTGCGTTGACACTGTGAGGACTAAGATGATATGCCTCTCGCCTGTAATTGCGCTGGCTACCTTATCCTTCATACCGGAACACAACAATGCAATCATTGTTGCTTGGCGGCAGAAATAGATAAGGGGGTGGTACCCATCCAGTCGGACTCCTCAGGCTTGACAGAGTCCTACCTGACATACTTAATTTAAATCTACAAATAGTGGTTACGAAAATAAATCTATCAATTATATGCTACAAGTCAAGTGTCAAATCACAACAAATACATTACTGACATCCGGTTAAAACACCTTGAAATTAAATTTATTAATTAAAATTATTCATATACTAGTGGCGATAAAGTTTATTATAGCCACAGCTGTTTTACACTTCTGAACGCAAGTTTGCTCACGAAATTATTTCAAACCTATAGTATTGGTAAAAGGGTTAAATTTGCGTGAAATAAGCATGTTGTCTGTTGTACGTTTTAAAATAATCGAGTACCATTGACCCGGTTATGCTTGAGGTCTTTATACGTACTTGTGATCATGTGAAAGATATGATTTCATATGCTATATTTTCAAAAATACGTAAACGAGTTTACGCTTACGACATTAATGGGAAATTATTTATGATGTTGAAATAATGACAATTCATATTTTAGATAAAATTTTTAGAGTTCCGTACCAGAAGGGTGCCAATAGAGCCTTATTACTAAGCTTCCGCTGTCCGTCCATCTGTCTGTCAAAGGACGGTCGGTATTTCATGAATCGGAATAGGCAGAGAGGTGAAATTTTCGCAGTGAATTTCAAAAAGGCTGCCATTAAAATAAAAAAAAAATAGATTATGGTACCCTTAGTGTGCAAGTCCGACTCGCACTTGACCGATTGTTTTTGTTTATGTAGACTGTATGGTTTAAATCAAGTTAAAATCAAACCAAAATATGTATACTTTATTCAAATACTAGTATAGTATTTTCATTGGTCTATTTTATTCACATTTATATTTTTTTATAATAACATATGAGTATATCCGAATCTATAAGTCTGTATGAGGAAATGAGCTGTAATAATTGTAATACATAGTTATATTTTTATTATTTAATAAAATAATATTTTATTTATTTCCCACGAAAGTCAAAGTGTAATGCGATGAAATACAGCATTATTTACTGATGGTATTGAAATAGTACACTAATATTTTTGAAGTAAAACTTCTTTACGCACGTTTGACTTAGGGGGTAACCGTTGTTATTGTCTGACAAATGATATATAATATAATATTCTTTTTTTTAATGAATTCTATAAATATATGTTCGTAATATACCTAATATGCGTTATTTTTAGTATCTCACCTATCCTAATTATTTAAAACATAAATTGAATTTCATAAAGAATACCGATAACCTACAGAAGTTTTACTTCTTGCGCGTGTACACATTCATACACGCACTCTTTAATTTTTTTTTTCCAATACTAGCAATCTTAATGCAACGTCAAATATATCCGTGAAATATATTTTAGCTTTCAGTGGGATGAGTGCTTTATAAACTGCGTCAATACTGGTCTATGAGCTGAAAATAGTTGAGTATAATTATATACGAAGCCTAGCTGTAACTGTTTGTTTGATATTCCCTATCCGTTTCTTTGACGTCTTGTACAAAATCGTGAGAAAACAGGAAACAAATGATTATAATACAAATAGTTTTTATATGCTTTCATAATATTAATATATTACGTAGGTTTGTTTGTTTAGGGGCTAACATCTACTAGACAGTGGTAGCCCAGTGGTAACGCGCTCGCTTGATTAACCGAGTGAAGCAAATTCAAATCTCGAGTCTTGAACCTTTACATGATAACAACTTGCCTTACGTTAAAGGAAAACATCGTGAGGAAACCTACTCTGAGAGAACCTAGCAAGTTTCCCAAAGACATGTGAACTTCCCCAACCCGCACTTGGCCAACGTGATGGGCTATGGCCTGTTCCCTCTTGCATTGAGAAGAGGTACCGTGCCCAGCTGTGGGCACGGTATACGGCTATAGATTCGGGTTCGAGATCCGATTTTTTACTCTCTGCGAATCTTTCTATATTTGTATGTCCGACTGCATGCTACATGTTCCCATCTTTTTAATTGGCATTTTACGATCGGTGTTTATATTATATTAATATTTTTGAAAAAATATTTTGAGCTGTAATAACTTATATTTAAATAATATTTATTATATTTTTTTAGGTAATCTGAATGTTCAAATATTTTTTTTAATGTTAAGTTCTACATCTGACACATAACTATCATTTTGTTTTTATATATTACAGTTGGTCGTTAGTAAGTAATCTCCTTTCAAACAGACTCAAGAAGATAACGCCATCCTAATTAGTTTCTGCGAACATGTCTCAAAACACGCTTTAAAAATATCGTGAGAATGGACGGACAAAATCAAGGAAATTGTTTTTTTTTTTAATATATAGACAGTGGATGTAGACGGTAAAAAAAATATTTTCTTAGATGTACAAAAATGTTTGACATTTTAAACAAAACTATTTTTGGGGATTTTTTTTGTTTCTTTCGAATTACAAAAAATATTTTTTTTTTGTTTTAGATATAGGTTTTTACAAAAATTTAAAATAAAATAAAATATATAACTTTTTTTGCTAATATGCTTCCTATCTCCAATCCTAACGGAAACAGATATTTAATTTGAAGTAACATAATATAACCCCGTAATCTCCAGTTTAAAATACGATATTTACCATTTTGTTTCTTTATATTACATAAATTGTGTTTACATGCGGCTCCAATCGCGTAGCTTATTAATTACGATGCGATTGATGATCTTGAGCGCGAGGCTTCCTCAGTAAGGATTTTTCTAAATCGACTGATATTTATTATTTACAGATATTGTATATATGTATTCAGCCCTTTTTAACGTCCCACTGCTGGGCACGGGCCTCCCTTCAAGACGAGGGGGATCAGGCCATAGTCCACCACGCTGACCAAGTGCGGATTGGCGGACTTCACATGTCTTTCGAAAACTTGCTAGGTTCTCTCAGACATGCAGGTTTCCTCACGATGTTTTCCTTCACCGTAAGGCAAGTGATAATCAAGTTAGAAAATGATTCGTACATGAAAATATCAGAGGTGCGAGACCCGGGATTTGAACCCGCTTCACTTGGTTTCCCAAGCGAGTGCGTTACCATTGGGCTACCACTGCCTTTACAGATATTATAGCACGTACCAACAAAAAATCAACAATATCTTCATTATATAGTATAAAACAAAATCGTTTCCCGCTGTCTGTCCTAGTATGCCTAGATCTTTAAAACTACGCAACGGATTTTGATGTGGTTTTCTTTAATAGATAGAGTGATTTAAGAGGAAGGTTTATATGTATAATACATGCATATTATAATACAGAAAAGCTGAGCAATTCAAAGATTTGTATTTCATACTAATCGTTAAAACATACTAGTTAACATTAAAACAGTTAGTAAACTCTTTACTTATGTATATTATATAAAAGCTTCTAATGATGTTTGTTTTACACGTTGCACCAAAATTGATGTTAATTACGTCTTTCCACCGCGTTGTTTACCTAACTTAATTATTTTGTTGATGACGCTTTTGTTTATAGAACGTCTTAAAAAACCTGCATCTTCAAAAATAGAATTTGGCGTCCTTTTTTCATTAAAAAAGAAGTTAATTAATTAGTTAAAATTGTTGTGTATCTGTTTGTATGCGCGTATCACGTGAATAAAAAAAAACTATTGTTTTAATATAAAAAACATATTTTAAACATATGCTTGGTTTTTTTAAAATAACTTTGTATTTATTTATAATAGTGTTCGCCCAGTGGCCGAAATTATTACAACCACAATTATTTTTTAATTAACACTAAAGCTCGTCAATAGCTACTAATAAAAAAAATGCAATCGGTTGACAAACAGAGGAGAAAAAGGTACTGAACTGTTTTGTCTTTGCCTATACATATAATAAAATTCTAACTGATCGCTGTCTGTACATTGAAGATATTTGAGAAAATGTATTATTGGGGGTCTTTACTAACGCAATAGAACCCAAAACAATGACTGTGCGTTTGGGCGCGCTAATCTCAGAAACGGCCTAACCGTTTTGGGTGCGGTTTTCACTAATGTATTGGGGTAAGCTTTATTTGTTATTTAGTATTTGTTTTATATCAATCGGTTCATAAATAAATCAGTTATGTCAATTTAAATAATCACTAGTATATAAATATAATATAAGCTCTAGTATATGGATATCTTAATGAAAGTCTCATATATTTCAAGGAAAGACCTCTTCAGGTTACAATAATAATTTTGAAAATCTCTATACATTTCTTAAAAAAAAGGAATTTTTCAACCAAAAAACCTAAAAAAATCTATAGTAATTCAAACATAAAGTAAACACATTCGACAGTATTCAAACATAAAGTGCATGCAAATCTAGTGACACAAGGTTGTATTGTATTAAATCATAACAAGTGTATTTTTTTAATATTCTATTTTGACAGCAATATAATGACGACATCGCTTACGTATGCTTTTGTCTGTCCGTTCATTGTTTCACGGTTATTAGTAGATGTTTTAGCCATCTCAGCTACACTCGTCACTTTTGTGTGGACAGTCCGATAGATTGGTGTTTTAAATTATTATTGTTTTTTCAATTCAGTTATAATATTCTAGTGTTTAAATATCGTTTGTTAGCATCTATGGATTTATGAAGTGCTATAGTGGCTTTGTTTTTTTTTATTTTTTTTTAATTTTTGAAGAATTTGGCAGGTTAGTTTTTTATAAGTATATATTTTACTATAAGATTTTACTTACATCTTACATAAAAGTTTATGTTAATATGTGAAATTTTGAGTATCTATGTATATGCATTATACACTTGTATAGTTAAGTTTGTATAATTAGACTAGTGATTAGCCCGTCTTTGCGCGTAGGTATACGCTTTTAAATTTTGTACTTATAAGGAAAACACAATTTTTAAAAATTTTTTCTGTCTGTATGTCTGTTTGTTCCGGCTAATCTCCGAAACGGCTGGACCAATTTAAACGACGATTTTTAAATTATAAGGAGTAACTTAGGTTACTTTTATTTTAGAATAAGAGTTAGGGTTTCGCTCAAAAAAAATTAAAACGTACTTAGGGACATACCCGAGCGAAGCGAGAGTGAGTCGCTAGTGATAAATAAATAAAAGGTTTAGACATAAAATTGTCATAATGGTATTTCATAAAGAATAGTTATTTTTTATATCTGTACTGTGCTTAAATCGATATGAAACAAAATAGTATCCAATAGAACAAAAGAATTGAATTGAAAATAGTAGCTCGTACATTAATATGATTTATCGTTTGGTTTACAAGATCGGTTTTATGTGACATCTTAACATATTGACCATTGTTATAATAATAAACAATATATTTATATATTCACTCGGGTTCGTCCCTAGGTACATTTTTTTTGAGCGGAACCCTAATTCTTTTACTGAAATAACAGTAGCCTAAGTTACTCCTTATAACATCAACTACCTGCCAGTGAAAGTCCCGTCAAAATTGGCCCAGCAGTTTCGGAGATTAGCTGGAACAAACAAGACAGACAGACAAAAATTTTAATAATTGTATTTTTCTTAATAATACCGTATATTTTAGCATTTAGTAAAAAGCTGTTATATTGACGTTACAAACAGACATATCAATTTTATTTATACTAGCTGTGCCCCGCGATTTCACCCGCGTTATACATATGTATATACCTGTTTCATATCTTCCGATCTCCTTTTACACGATGAGTATTTGACCAAAGTTTCTGAGCTTAAAGCAATTAAACATTTTATAAACATCGGTTTTACAATAATGTATGGAAGTCTGACCGATTTGTTGAAATTTGTGATTACTGCTTCACTCCCTTGGGTAGTAGCATGATGATATATAGCCTATAACCTTCCTCAATAAACGGGCTATCGAATCCAAAAAGAAGTTTTCAAATCGAATTAGAAGTTCCAGAGATTAGCGCGTTTAAACAAACAAACAAACTCTGCCTCTTTATAATATTATATATATTAGCATAGATTTATATAGCTTGTATGTGTGTATGACTCATACGATTGTTTCAACATGATTACTTGAAAATTGATGTGTGTATATTATCTTTATTTTAATTTATACTTCAGTAGGTAGGTACCCGATTTTTTACTAATGTTTGCAAAAAACTTTTCAAATATATATATTTCTTTGCCCTCCTTTATTTTTATTTACCTACTAATATATATAGTAGAAGCGTTTGAACAACTCTGTGTTTTGTTTGTTTGAATGACCTTATCTCTACAACTACTTTACGTTTGTAAGTTCTAAGCATTTTATGTACTCTTATGTCTGAGATGCTATGTATTCTGCCCTTTTTGCTGGGCACGGACCTTCCTTTAATACGAGGGGGATCAATCAGGTCATAGTCCACCACGCGAGTCAAGCAGGCCGACTGAAGCATGTCTTTCGAAAACTTGCTAAGTTCTCTCAGACATACAGGTTTCCTCATGATGTTTTCCTTCACAGTAAGACAAATGGTAATCCTGTTAGTCACAAAATATTAGAGGTGCAAGACCCGGGATTTAAACCCGCTTCACGCTGTTCGATCAATCGAACGCGTTACCACTGGGCTACCACTGCCTGTGATACTAACAAAACTTCAATTCTGAATTTTAGTACTTTTAAATAAAAACTAATTATAATTTTTGATTTGTTTCAGATAATCGAAAGCTAACATGACCTAACTTGGCTAACTGTGATAAGTGTAGTGTTTTTTTCAACAAGTCAAACAAAATCAGTGTATATGAGTGAAAAGGCGTGCTTGAAAATGACGAATATTACGCCGGAGACTAGAATCATGATGATGAGAGGAGAAGACGGGAGGCAGGGCTATAGGCGTCAAGTAAGTTCATCCCATAATTATTATAACCCATTAATATTATTTTTTCTCTTATCTCGACTATATATGATATAATCGGTTAAAAAAAATATATCCCGTCCTAATTCAGTTAGGAAAAAAGACATTTATTATCCTATAATTATTAATTATACAATTGTAATTTTAACTATTTTTTATGCAGTTAAAAAAAGAAAATGGGGTATAAACTAAGACTATTTAATGTAAATATTATTTGCTAATACTTTGTGTACTATTGTCGAAGAGTTGATGGCGGCTTGTTTCTGCAGTATCTATATTGGCTTCTAGTTTTTCGCAATATTTTGCTAAATCTTTTGCTACAACTCCTGTTGCTCCTATTATTATTGGTGTAACTGTGGTCTCCGTATTCCATAATCTATCGATTTCAACTTTGAGTAAGTGGTATTTATTTAATTTTTCTATTTCTTTAGGCCCTATATTATAGTCTGATGGAACGTTATAACCCATTAATATTGTAAATGCAAAAGTTTGGATGGATGTTGTTGCTTTTATATGGCACAAAGATAGATTATAGCCTGGAATAGCAGATAGGTTACTTTTTATCCCGGTAAAATGTACAGCTTCCGTGGGATATATAGATAGATTTGTCTTTGTTTTTAACAATGCATATATTCGATCATAAAAACACTTTAGTTACTTATACATACAAATCAAAATTAGCTATATATTGATACTAGTGACTCACCCTCGCTTCGCTTCGGGTTCGTCCCTAGACACAAAACAAAACTATCCCACGGGAACCGTACATTTTTCCGGGATGATATATAGCCTATAGCCTGCCTCAGTTAACGGGCTATATAATGCAAAAAGAATTTTTCAAATTAGATTAGTAATTCCTGAGATTAGTGCGTTCAACCAAACAAACAAACAAACCCTTCAGCTTTATAATATTAGTATAGATATGAAAGAAAAATTCAAAAAATGTTGATAAAGCTTCTATTACTTCAAGCTTTCTTAAAATATGTGATAATATTATAGAATTCTATGAGTTTGGATGTAAGAGGTAATCTCCGAAACCACTCATTTGATTTCAAAAATTTTATCACCAATATTTTGAAAGAATCTTCAGGGTTAAGATAGCCATAGGCTGTAAATCATTAATGTAATAAAAGGGCTTTACATAACATGTGAGCAAAGTTATTTAGTGATGCTAGTGTTAAAATCAGTTTCTTCTTTTATCTATGTTCCGCTCACGTACGACTTATTGTATTCAATTGTACTCAGCCCTTTTGTTTAAGGTCCCACTGCTGGGGGTGGGCCTTCAATACGAGGGGGATCAGGCCATACTCCACCACGATAGCTAAGTGCGGGCAGACTCTATGTCTTTCGAAAACTTGCTAGGTTCACTCATTTATGCAGGTTTCCTCACAATGTTTTCCTTCACCTTAAGACAAGTGATAATCAGTTAGAGATAAATCGCACATAAAAGTATCAGAGGCGTGAGACTCGGGATTTGAATCCGCTTCACTCGGTTTTCCAAGCGAGCGCGTTATCACTGGGCTACCACTGTCTCTGGGATTATACCAAATGCTAAAACAGGTTATATCTCTGTTCAAAGCATTTCAAAAAATCCATTTAGCAGTTCAGAACGTATAGAGAAACAAACACACAAACTTTCACATTAATATTAGTATAGTAGTGTAATATGATATCAAGAATAAAGAAATAATTTAAAACTATCCCAATTAAAAATGAATCAGAACAGTAACAGAGCATCTTGTATTAAGTGAATGAGTTAAATGTAGGTATATGATTTCAAAAGAATGCTTTTGATAGATTTTTCCATAACATTCATTAGAAGAAACCCATTCACCGCGTTGTTTGTAAACAAAGTGAATACTATATTTAATGACTCATTAAGATAATCACGTTTGCTGCTATCAGACCATCGGGTCATCAGGTCTGAAAGACCCGATAACCGCACCTAGCGATTTTTTTTACTGCTAGTGGTTATAGGGTCAAATAGATCTGATGCGTTTTTTTATATCTACGTCAAATATCTGAAGAGGTGAGAACCTATTTAGATAGATATGTCTTTTCCCCTATTCTTTTCTATTTATTATTATTCATATTGTCCCTTTTGTATTCCACAAAATGCAAGAGATATCTATCCCGCACCGCATAGGATACAGATTTTTCATGCCTCGTCACGGATAAGTCTTGTATCGGGTGGATTCGACCTATTGCCGCAGCGAACGTGTTAAGTGAATGGAGTTAAATATATACGATTTCAAAAGATTGCTTTTCATAGGTTTTCCATAACATTCATTAGAAGAAACCCATTCACCGCGTTGTTTGTAAGCAAAGTGAGTAGGTACTATATTTAATGACTCATTAAGAATAATCACGTTTAGAATAAATAAATGTAAATAGATTATAATAAACAGTCTGTTCGCTGGTTTATAGTTGGTACATCACTTAAGAACGACTGAAGCGCTTTGGCATTTTTTTTAAACATATAGTTTTTTAGGGTCTTTCTGGATACATTCTTAATTTTCTAAATTATTTAATGATTGTTCCATATTTTTTTAAAAACTTTCGATTCGTCAAAAATATAGTCTCTGCCGTGACCATGTTTGCTGTTAAATTTTCGAGACGTAAGTAACAAAAACTCAAAGTGTAACTGCGTAAATATTCGAATTTATACTTAATATTATAAAGAGATTTTTTTTTGTTTCTTTGTACCAAAAAAGCTCTGAAACTACTAGAACGATTTAGATGAAATTTAGTAAGAAAACTAACTAGTTTGAGACCCTGGGCAAGGCATAGGATAGTTTTTATTTCAGAAATCATCTTAAGGTGGTGAAAATGGGAATGAAAGTTTGAATGGGGAATTAAGCTAGGGACGAACCCGAGCGAAGCGAAATGAGTCGCTAGTATATATTAATCAAATTGACCAAATAAACCAAAGTTTAATGCTGTAGCGGTATCAAAGGTAGCATCATTTAATATTCCCGTAATTAAGCTCACGTTTTGATCTGTTCCGTTCGTAAGATTAAAATAAATTAGAAGTGTCATAAGGCGTATGAAAAGCCGTAGTAGCTTAGTGGTAATGCATTCGCTTGGAAAACTCAGTGAAGCGGATTCAAAACTGAGTCTTGCATATATTTTCATGTGCGAGTCCTTTTTAACATGATTACCAGTTACCTTACGGTGAAGAAAAGCATCGTGAGTAACGAATAAACTAAGGGGTAGGTAGTTAACTAATATTTTAGTTAGTTAGCTAATATTTTATTAGCCTTACACGTTTGAAGCTAAATAACAGATAGGTAGGTTAATATTGTTTTAGTTGGTTTTTTTTTTTCTTTTATTAACCCTGGAAGTGATTCTGCGACCTCGACAGTACAAGACAGCCACATTTCACCATGCCATGTTATGTTTAGAAGATTATAAAACACTATTTACTTGTAGTGATGTACCTATAAATAATTTTTTCACATTGCCATTTCCGTTTCTTTTTCTATGTCAATAAATTATGAAATTATATACCACTTTGACAAAATTATATTTCACATAATATAAATCTTATTCCGTTAACATAAAGTCTATTTTCGTAAATAAATACACAAATGTATATAGTATTTCAATGTGAGGCACTGTGTCGGTCATTGATCCCTCAAAAGCGCCGAGATAAAGTGATTAGTGATGTGACTCTTCCGGGAATGATAGCGAGATGGGATTAAATGAAGATGTATTAGATTTTGATTTATTAAATTTTTAGCATCATTCGTTTCCTTTTTAACGTCCCACTGCTGGGCATGTGCTTTCGATCAATATAAGGGATCAGACCATTGTTTTTTTTTTCTTTTTCCGTAAGGCAGTGGTGGTGGTGGTCATAAGTGGTAGTCGTATTGATATTGATTCGCACATGAGAATATTAAGAAGTGAGAGAATACAAAAATTATTATCTTCTATGATCATAAAACACTACCAATAATATAATTTAATGACATACGAGGTTATATCTCGTTAGCGTTAATTATTAGCATGTCAAAATATCAAAGACGATATTTGAGTGGATAACCGCAATAGTATAAGTTATCAAGTATCGTTCTTTTTAACTGATCTTGCAATTTTATTTTATACATATTTGTGTTAAATTACTGTTATTTGAACCTTGTGCATGCGTTAGTTAATACAAGAACTTTCATATAGTTAGACATAAAGCTGTACATTTGAGAATACATTGATTGATTGATAGAAAATGAACTACCTACATAATTTTTATATAAATATTTGTCAACAAAGATGTACTATTCAAACTAAAATTCTACCCTCAGTGGTAAATTTTTTCTTAATTTTATGGAACTTTATATTTAGTGCTTTCTGTTTTTTTTAAATATTCATAAAAATCGATTTATAATTGCCGAAGATATCGAGTAATGTTCACACAAAAATAGATAGGTGCTCTCAAAATGAGTACCTCCTCAATTTTTGAAGAACTTGTTACAATAGATTTTATGAATTAGCACTTTTTATGCTTATAAATTTAATTTTTAATTTATAAGCATTTTTTAATATATTATATTAAGACAATTTAAGTCACGAAGTAAATGTATGTATAAAAATAATTTACGTACACTAAATAACGAGCGTTGATGGCTATTTAACGGTAGTTTAAGATTATGAAGTTAATCTCTTATGTCATGTAACTGACGATAAATAAGTCAATTTTATCGATAACGGAATATCCCAACACTAAGCTCCATTATCGCACTTACATGGCGCTTGAAACATTGATCGATTCCTCGCTCAGAACTAGGAATACATACCCAGTTACATCACTAGCAGCTATATAACATGCGAAACGTCATGTATAGTTGATACACCTGAATTTAACCGACTTTAGAAGGCGGAGTATATATTATGTATATCTATATGTTATTTATATTATATTTTAACTAATACAAACGAATTCGGTAGAAATTTGTGTTTATTTATATGAGAAATCCTAGTAATATAAAAAAATACTTACTTATCTTATAACACTCGACAGTAATGTAGCTTTCTGTTAAGGAAAGAAATTTCAGTACCTATCGAATCAGTAATTTTAGAGATTACCTACATACAAACTTACAGACTTTAAAGTTATAATATTATTTATTAAGTTATAATATTATTTATTAAGTTATAATATTATTTATTAATAGTTATAATTTTATTTATTAATGGTTATTATATTATTGTTAAGTAAGTTTGTTAATTGTTCACATTTTAATGGCTCACAATGTTTAAATTAAAATAGTTATACCTATTCTTAACTCAGAGTACTATTTAGCAATGTACCGAAACCGAGCTGAACCGCTTGAAAAACCAATCATTATATATAATATTTATTTTTTCCTCGCGACTTACCGTTGCTTCATTAAAATAAAACACTGGAAGCCGAACAGTAACCTTGATGTGACTTCAGGTCAGACTCTATCCGTGTTTTAAAGTTTATCCAAATCCGTCAAGCCGTTTAAGCTTGAAAGAGAAACAAACATACGCATACAAACATATAAACTTATATATCTATTATTTATATATGTAAGTAATCCGATCTTTATTCGCCTTTATCTTCTGACTTATCCTTTACCCTCTTATTCATCTTCTTTTAGATTCTGGCAGCCCTGGCTGTATCCCTGGGACCTTTCGCCGCGGGTCTAAGCAAGGGGTACATGTCTCCAGCTATCGCGTCCATGCAGGAGGCGAGGTTACACAACGCGTCCTTCACTGTCAGTGACCAACAAGCCAGTTGGATTGCTAGTTTAAGTTTACTAGGTAAGTATTAAAATAACTTTTACACAAATTAATAAAATTGAAGTGTCTAAACAAAAAAAAACTGTATACAAAATTAATTTTTAAACACAAACTGACTGACTGACTAATTGACATGCACATCGAATTTCTATGTATCTCGCTTTACATGTGGGTCACGACTTGTTTTTGGCATCGTCTAAATACCATCTAATAATATTTCTAACGTTTGTGAAGTACTGATGTAGAGCGCGGATTTATGATTAACTAGCGACTTACGCACGCTTCGCTCGCGTTCGTCCCTAGGTACATTTTCACGGTTAGCTATGTTTATACATAAATAGTAGCTTGCTACTTCTAAGATATTCATTTAAGTTATATAGTGATTTACGTTACGTACGTACGTTATTGCGTACGCCGTACGCGGATTATGTTCACAATTTCATAGGTTTTAATATTTTTTTCCGCGAACCCTGATTCTTTTTCTAAAATTAAAATAACCTAAGTTACTCCTTATAACAACAGCTATCTGTCAGTGAAAGTCCCGTCAAAATCGGTCCAGCCGTTTCGGAGATTACCCGGAACAAACAGACAGACAGACAGACAAAAATTGTAAAAATTGTTGTTTTGGTATATGTACCGTGTATACATCCATATGCATTTAGTAAAAAGTGGTTATTTTAATATTACAAATAGACACTCCAATTTTATTTATCTGTATAGATTTATATCTCTTAGGCGAAGTGGGAGTCACTTTGTTTTCTGCCCTGAGTTATAGTAGGTTTGATACCCGCTTAAAGTTTTTAATCTTAAATCAAAGAAGATATGTGTGTGCTGAGATGATGGCTGATAGAGGGTAGAGGAAGAACAAATATGATGTGATGACCCCCAGAAAGGCGCGATAGGGATAAAAAATATATTTGGGATTAACTCTATTGATAAACGATATATTAGGATTTGAGTCTACTTAAACAACACATGTAATATCTCGGATATAAAGCTATCCTACGGATAAAAATTGAGGGATTAGGTTAAAAAATCAATGTTAAGAACCTTTGTGTTCGTCTTTATTTAAAGTATGTTGTTTCTTATATCTCAAACTTTCATAAAACGATAAAATAAAACTATATTATCCATACATATAATAAAATTGTAACTAAACCGAATCTGTACATTAAATATTTTTTGGAAAATCTTATTGAAATAGACATTATTATCGATACAGAGACCGAATCTATAGTTTTTAGAATTTTTGTCTCTCCGTCTGTTAAAACCACTGAAGGGATTTTGATGAAATTTGGTATGATGATAGTTGATTATCCGGGTCAATATATAGGATACTTTTTACTGCGGGAAAATATCTCATCTCTGAGAAATCTATACTAAACGTTAAAGCGTAAGTAGAGACGAACCCGAGCGGAGCGAAAGTGAGTCGCTAGTTATATATATTACCAATAAAATTAATAAGTAATTGTTATGATTTGAAAATGTAATAAAATGGCTGCCCTGTCTGCCAACTAACACAAATTTATTGCTTTATTATATAGATATAGTAGATGAGAGTAGAAAGTTGACAGTAGGCATAAAGAATTGATTTATAATATTTGTTTATACTTTCACAGTGTAGTAGATTTCTATCAAAAATCAGTCTTTACTGCCTTCTATTTCTTTCGTCAAAAACGCAATTCAAGCTGTATAAAAAATACAATTTCTAAATTTTAAATATTATAATCATTTGTCTACACTAATAGGTATTATAAAGTTTGTAAGTTTGCCAGTTTGTTTGTAATGGATAAACTATAAATTGTTGAACCGATTCAGATGAAATTTTTATAATGATAGTTCTCAACTGGGAAGGACATAGGATACTTGTTATCCCGGAAATCATCCTTTAAGGGGGTACAAAGGGGATTGAAAATTTATATGGGGAATCAATCATTTTTCAAGAATCAAGTAAGTGTTATAAAACTCATCTTACCTATGTACGTACCAATATATAGTCGATCTTTCTATGCTAATAATTAAAACGAACCTAGGGACGAACCCAAGCAAAGCAAGGGCGAGTCCCTAGTCTTTAATATAAACTTTCTAAAATGGCTTCTAGCGCACAGCTTGAAATCTAGTTGTAAAATTTATTAGTTAAAATCAAAATAATCGATAGCAGTTAGTAGCCTAATAAAGGATTTAACTTTTACAGAGTAAAAATTAAAATAAAAATCTCTATAGTACACCTATAAATATAATAAAATTTCTAACTAAGTCGAATCTGCACGTTAAATATTTTTTGGAAAATCTTATTGAAATAGTTATTATTACCCATACAAAGGTCTGTCTGTCTGGGAACGCATCATGAGAAAACTACTGAACAGATTTTGATGAAATTTGGTATGATGATAACCTATCATCCTTGTCAACATATAGGATACCTTTTTTAGCGGGCAAATATCTTATCTCTGTGAAATCTATACTAACCGTTAAAACGTATCTAGGGATGAACTCGAACGGAGCGAGGGTGAGTCGCTAGTCTTTACTAAAATAATATTTTAAAATAAAATTAATAAGCAAAGTTTAAGCACTATGGTGTAATAAATTAAATGTTAAAAATAAATAACTCAACTGCGTGAAAAGCAAACAAAAAATTGACCAAATTAACGAAGGAAATTTTATTATGCAGTCGAAGACATATGTATTATGTATATTTTCAGTTCATACCTGTCTATCTGGATATAATATTATATTAACAATATCGCTGGAAATTAACACAGTGGTAGCCGAGTGGTA
The DNA here is from genome assembly GCA_033884665.1 of Argynnis bischoffii washingtonia. Classification (NCBI taxonomy): domain Eukaryota; kingdom Metazoa; phylum Arthropoda; class Insecta; order Lepidoptera; family Nymphalidae; genus Argynnis; species Argynnis bischoffii. Next base: position 880,393 of record CM066629.1, on the reverse strand, counting down.
ATACGCTCTCTTGGGAAACCGAGTGAAGCGGGTTCCAATCCCGGGTCTCGCACTTGTGATATTCTCATGTACGAATATTCCCAACATGATTACCACTTGTCTTACGGTGAAGGAAAACATCGTGAGGAAACCTGCATATCTGAGAGAACTTAGCAAGTTTTCGAAAGGCATGTAAAGTCCGCCAAATGGCACTTGGCTTGCCTGGTGGACTATGCCCTGAATCCTTTTCATATTGAAGGGAGGCCCGTGCCCAGCAGTGGGACGTTAAAAAAAGGGCTGAATACAATACATTGAAAATCTAATACAACGATCTAGAATTTTCAATTATAGTAAAAACGTACATTGTTAAAGCTTCATTCAAACGTATCGTTACAATAAATCAACAAGAGTTTTGTTATTACAGTGGTAGCCATTCATAGGCCATATTTATGACTTAAATAATGTTCCTGATTCACCACACCGGTACACGAACCGGGAATCGAACTCGTTCCTACATCAATAAGCACTTTATTACGCGTACACAGAATAACTGTATCGAGAGGCTTTGAATTTTTATCGTAATTGCAATTTAATGAATACTTTAAATGTTAATCTTTTTATTTATTATTATTATCAAAAATAGGAAAAAAATAAATAAAAAAAAATTTGGATATCTGCTATAATTATTTATGTATACAACCCTTTTTTAACGTCCCACTGTTGGACACGGGCCTTCCTTTACTATAAGGAGGATCAGGCTATAGTCCACCACGCTGGTTAAGCGCGGGTTGGCGGACTTCATATGTCTTCCGAAAACTTGCTAGGTTATCTCAGACACGCAGGTTTCCTCGCGATGTATTCCTTCACCGTAAAACAAATGATAATCATGTTGGATATGATTCGTACATGAAAATATCAGAGGTGCGAGACTCGGTTTTGAATCCGCTTCATTCGGTTTCCGAGGCGTGTGCATTACCACTACGCTACCACTGCCTTTTATTTATAATATTATTAATTAATTACCATTTCGTGTGTTTCTGTTTATTTCACAATCGCTATGAAAAAGACTGGTTTTTTGATGCGCGTTGAATTACGGACCAATGCATCTTTAGATCTTCAGTGACTTAATATATACTTGAGACTTACCCTCGGTTCGCTCGGATGCGTCCCTAGGTATGTTTTCTTTTAAGCGGAACTCTAATTCTTTAAAAAAGTAATAATAGTAGCCTAAGTTACTCCTCATAACATCAGCTCTCTGCCATTAGTCCCGTCAAATTTAGTCGAGTCGTTTCGGAGATCAGTCAGTTAATAAATCAAATAAATATCCACCCAAATTGTCCCCCTTTTTGAAACACCGAATTAACTATTTTTCATATGTTCTTAATTCTGAGTATATTGTTTTTAGTTTTTACAAACAAACAAACATAATGTACTACTTTATTATTAGTTAATAGTAGATATAGGTTATAAATAACATCGATGACTAATAGCAAAAATGTATGAAATTTTACAACATAGTGGGAAACATAACACTGCCGTGACAACTAATCTTTTACAATTTAGCAAGTTTGTTTAATGAAAGTTAACTAAACAGGATTTAAATTCCACTGCCCTATATACTAGATCTATTCTTAAATCTAGAATAAGTAAATAACTAGGTTTCAGATTACTACTAATTAGTTATACTAAGCTTTTAAAGTTGTTACGTCATCGCAATACCTCTTGAGCTTCTATTTGGCCTTTAATTATACGATTGTTCAGAAAATCAAGAAACAATATTTTTAATTGCTGACAAGTATTTTGTTTGTTTTTCCATACAATTTAATTATGACAACACGTTTGGTTCAGTTTGTAGTGATCCTACTTGCTGTGCTAGCGGTCGCGGGTTCGAGTCCTGTTGGGGGTATTCATTTGTGTGATAAGCACGAATGTTTGTACTCCAGCTATGGATGTTATATTTATAATATGTATGTATTTAAAGTTATATATGTGTAGTGTATCGACTGTCTGGTATCCATAACACAGGCCTCGTAGCTTACCATGGAACTAGATGGTGCTGTGTGTTAACATATTTATATTTATTTATTTATTTAATTTACCAAAACTATATTTTTATTTCTACATAAATATCGTAAGGTGATTTCTTGAAAAAAAAAATGTCTACATAATTTATCGTAATTAATTAGGTATTTTATGCCCTCTGTAATTGTTTTTGTATGGGGCGGAGTGCCCGACCCAAAAACATTGAACCCCTTCAAGGATAGCCTATATCCAATCCTAAGATGCAATCTATCTCTTTACAAAATTTTATCGAAATCTGTTCAGAGGTTGAAGCGTGAAAAGGTAACAGACAGAGCTATTGTCATATTTATAACATTACGCTTAGTATGGCATAGATAGACTATATGTATGTATATACATAGGTATAGGTGAGCTTTATATCCCTTACTTAAGAAATTATTGATTCCCCATACACACTTCCATCCCCCTTTCCACCTTCTTAAAGGATGATTTCCGGGATAAAAACTATCCTGTATTCTTCCCAGATTCTCAAAATATCTCCATACGGAACATCTAAATCGATGCAGACAGACAGAATTAATTCGCATTTAAAACATTATTATGGATTATGGAAAGTATATATAATAAATAAAGAGGTATAATGAATGTAATAATCTAGAAAATGCCTCTAAACGTTACATAGCCTGTACATTGTTATATTAAATGCTACACGCATTCTTGTTGCGTTTAATAAAACATGACCGTAGCGCTGCGGCTTGCGCCACTCCGTACACCTGTGCTATAGCGATATAGAATATTTTCAGTACCATATTATACTATACTAGCGACTCACCCTCGCTTCGCTTCGGGTTCGTCCCTAGACAAAAACAAATCTATCCCACGGGACCCGTACACTTTTCCGGGATCATATATAACCTATAGCCTTCCTCAGTTAACGGGCTATCAAATGCAAAAAGAATTTTTCAAATCGGATCAGTAGTTCCTGAGATTAACGCGTTCAACCAAATAAACAAACAAACAAACCCTTCAGCTTTATGATATTAGTATGGATTATATTCTAGATATTTGTTTGTCATTGAAAATGATTTAAGGTTGAATTTATTATATAACTAGCAGAACCCGCGGCTTCGCTCGCGTTAAAACTACGAAAAATTTTAAATAGGTTGGTTTCATACTAACTTTTATCCCCTATTTTACCCTCTTATGGAGTGAAATTCGAGAAATTCTGAAACACGTATTTAATTAATTGTATTGAAGAGCGTTAATACAAAGTTTTAAGTAATTCTGATCATAAATATTTTTTGGGTTGTATTATAACGTGCTTTCCCGTGGGAATAAGATAATCTCCCGCGGTAAAAAGTAGCCTATGTCACTCTCCAGCTCTCCAACTATCTCCACATAAAAAACTCTTCTGTCACTCTGTTTCGACGTAAAAGAAAGACAAACAAACAACACACTTTCACATTTATAATACCTATTAAGTGTGGAAGTATAGATATACTTTGTGACATAATTTCAAATGAAGGATCATCTTACATAAGAAATAATGGATATTTTGTATGAAGTGAGTGCTCAAAGCATCTTTTACATATACCAAACTAGCGACTCTCCCTCGCTTCGCTCGGGTTCGTCCCTACTTACATTTTCATGTTTAGTATAGATTTCTCAGAGATGAGATATTTTCCCGCAGTAAAAAGTATCCTATATGTTGATCCGGATAACCAGCTATCATCATACCAAATTTCATCAAAATCCCTCCAGTGGTTTTTCTGTGATGCGTTCCCAGACGGCCTCTTTATCGATACTAATGTCTATTTCAATAAGATTTTCCAAAAAATATTTATTGTACAGATTCGGCTTAGTTACAATTTTATTATATGTATAGATAATACTTTACGAATTAAGATGAATCTGTTATAAATAGGTATACATATTTAGAATAAAACTATTTCAGCATATTTTTTCGAGAATTTATTTTAATTTTTGATCCCCGACATTTCTCCCGTCTCTCCTTTGGCTATTTATATTTGCTATAACACAGAAACATATGTACATATATTTATTTAATTGAACCTACAAATCTCTATAGTTCTGAAAACGTGTTTCTTGTTCAAAGTAACTCGTGCGAACGTTAATTGCTAAGTAAAAATAAATAATTTAAGTAAACACATTAACAACTAAACTAATGGCGTCATGGTCCGAAATATATTATGTTATACCTACTTTTAGCTACAAGGGGTCTGGTATATGGGTAAATATTAAATAAAACTATAGAAATAATGGGCTATCCATGGCTATGCATGGGCCTAATGTCCTATGTTCATAATATGTCATTTTAATAATGACAATGATTAAGAGGCTGTGTTTAGGAATATTTCGCAGTTATTTTGATTTTTTGTTCCTGATGTTTCAAATGCTTTACAGCAAACATGGTTACAGGAGAGTCTCTTCTTTTTATTTAAAATACAAATATTATATACACGTAGAATATATATAAAAAAAACAATATAAAAATAAACAACCTGCAAGTTTCGAATTAAACATTCATTTTTAACGCAAATAAAAGCTCTTAAAATAGAACTTCTGCTTGTAATTATAAATATTCTTTGCTTCGTTTCTGAGTAAAAACAGGACAGGAAAATAAACAAATAAAACAAACAAAGAAAAAATAGTGTTAAAGACAGTACTAAAAATTACATATAATTACAATAATATTGAGCTAAAAATCAATTCATCAATTTCATTGCGCTTGGCTACTATAAATTTTACTTAGCATTTGTTTCAATAAATATAACTCTACTCTAGAATCGAAGTGTAATATATTCTATAAACCGGTTTAAATGTAATTTATAGTTCAAATAACGCTTAAAATATCAAACGTTATTACAAAATGAAGTTGTTAGAACTCAACAACTCTCCATACAAATGTTCTTTAAGCACGCGATCTGTTGTGTACAGACACTACAATATTATACTAATAACATCACACTATGTAAAATATTACTTTCGCCCGCGGTTTTGACCGCATAATTTAAAACATGTCTTCAGGCCTTTTTTAGGGGTCGAATTTTCAAAAAAAAACTTTTTTAGCATATCTACGTCCTATGAGGGATCTACCTTTAAGTTTTTTTGCGTTTGTACTTTTTATAGTTTCGCAACAACGAAAAATATAACAGATTTTCATTGTATAATTATGTAATTTTATTATTTAATATATTCTCTTTGGTTTAGGCCTGTAAAGATTACGTAAAATAACTATACATCGTGAAAGCTACATCTAAATCAGTCCACTCGTTTTTCCCAGAGTAAAATCTATACATGGATAGAGTAAAAATTAATTTGTTAATATCAATTTTAGTGTATGACTAGCGACTCACGCTCGCTTCGCTCGCGTACGTTTTCACGGTTAGCTATGTTTAGGTATAAATAGTAACTTGCTACCCCTAGGATATTCATTTAAATTATATAGCGATTTACCCTCGTTTTGCTCGGGTGCGTACGCCGTACGCGGATTTTGTTCACAATTTCATGGGTTTTAATTTTTTTTCGCGGAACCCTGATTCTTTTTCTAAAGTAAAAGTACTCCCTAAGTTACTCCCTATAGCATCAGCTATCTGTCAGTGAAAGTCCCATCAAAATCAGTCCAGCCGTTTCAAAGATTAGCCGGAACAAACAGACAGACAGACAGACAGATAGACAGACAGACAGACAAAAATTGTAAAAAAATTTTGTTTTGGTATATTATACCGTGTATATATCCATATGCATTTAGTAAAAAGTGGTTATTTTAATATTACATACAGACACTCCAATTTTATTTATCTGTATAGATATATTATAGATCATATTAACATTTGTATCGTACTAGCGAATCACCCTCCGCTCGGGTTCGTCCCTAGTTACATTTTAAAGTTTAGTATAGATTTCTCAGAGATGAGATATTTTTCCCGCAGTAAAAGTATCATATGTGTTGACCCGGATAACCAGCTATTATCATCCCAAATTTCATCAAAATCTTTCCAGTGGTTTTCTCGTGATGCGTAATATGCATGTATTATACATATGTATGTATAAACTTTCCGGAAGCTGCCGGAGAAACAGACAGACGAAAACAGTGACTTTGCTTTATAATATATAATTAATCTTAGTTTATTCTTTTAAAAGTAAATTTTGGTTAAATAAAATATTTTTATTTAACGCCTGTACTGTAAGTCTAATTGTAGTTTTAAATTAAATTTAATAATCACACAATTTCATTTCTTTTTAAGGACTTTTCTTCACTTTTTAAATGCATTTTAAGCATAAAATGATTATATTTTGTAATTATTTTGGCCTAAATACGTGTTTTAACTAAAGTATGCTTAAATTTTTTTATATCTTCTATAATATGTAATATACTTTAAATTGACATAACTTTTTTATTTAGGAACCGATTGAAATAAAACAAATACTAAATGTTAAATGAAGTGAACAATACATCAGTGAAAACCGCACCCAAATCGGTTAAGCCGTTTCTAAGATTAGCACGCACAAAGGCACAGACAAACAGACAAACCGACAAACATACAAACAGACAAAAAAGTGAAAATCATTGTTTTGGGTTCTATTGCGATAATGAAGATCCCCAATAGTAGTTTATCTCAAATATCTTCCACGTACAGACAGCAATCAGTTACAATTTTATATGATAGATTACATATTTTATAGTACCGTCTTTTCGCAACTTCACCCATTGAATAGGATTTTTACGTTCTTAGGTAACGTCATTCGTTAGAATTACAATATTAAGGAAACCTAAAAGTATGTTTTCTTTTATTACCAGTTCAAAAGTCAGGTTTTGTGCCTCTGATATTTTCATGTGTATTCTAAATCTGCTTAGAAGTTTTCGAAGAACATATTGTAAAGACTGCCACGGTCACTTGACCAGCGTGGTGGACTATGACCTAATCTTGTATTGGGACGCCCACCCCCAGCAGTGGGACCTTAAAAAGAACTGAGTAAATACATTCATACATATCTATTTGCGTGCCAAGTTTCATCAGAATTCATTAGTTTTTGCTTTATTGAGCTTTTATATTTATAGCACGATAATACTAAAAAGATTCATAACTTAATATATTGTTTTAATGAACTTTAATATACGGGAAGAAGTAAATAGGGCTTTAAAAGTCTGCATCGAAATTACTACAATGAATTACAATGTTGCAAGTTTCTAATTAGAAATGATTATTTCACAATACTAAAGTATTCATGTACTTTTATGTCTGTCTATTCATCTGTTTATATCCGCTAAGTTCCGGAACGGCTGAGTCGATTTAAACGACGCTTTCACTGGTGGATAGATTCGGCTGAAAATAACAGAGGTATGCTATTTTTATTCTTAGTTAAAAAAAATATTCTCATCTTACGTACTTATATAAAAAGAGGCGTAAGAATATTTTTATGCAAAAATTAAAAAGTTAAAAATGAAACAAAACCATTAAGGTACTAAAATTTATTTATAAAACTTACATTTAAAATTATGACTAAAGCTGGTTTTACACTTATAATTTCCATTTTAACATAAAATATTATCCTTTATACGGTACAAATTAATATAATAATTACAACCTTGCACTGTTGGTAATTTGTCTCGCATTAAGTACTGCAAATGGTAAGAGAGCTACATATCTATTATATATTAATACGTTAAGAGAAAATTTTGAACTCCTTTTTAAGCATATTGTATGTACGAAGGAGTATGAGCTTTGACATAGTTAAAGTTTATATAGAGAAGGACTGCAGAAAGCTAAAATTTATTGACCACCTTTTACCCGCGAATCCGCTCGCGTATTTTATTTATATAATATATATATATATATATATATATATATATATATATATATATATATATATAAAAATGAAAAGTTTGTTTGTCCACACGTGCAAATCTCTGAATCTATGGGCCCGTTTTAAAATTCTTATGGATTTTATAGGCTATCTATACACTTTGAAATGAGAACCTCAATATTGATTAAATTAGATGAATTATTGTTGATTTTCAACTACGGGGCGATCATTAGTCCATATAAATACAAAGGCAAAGACAAAACAGTTTAGTACCTTTTCTCCTCTGTTTGTCAATTGATTTGCTTTTTCTTTTGTTTAGTTGCTATTAACGAACTTTAGAGCTTTAGCGTTAGTGTTGTCAATAAAAAGCTTTTGGGAAAGTTATAAAGTATAGATATAGTATAATTAAACTAAATTAAATTGGGGCTTGTATGACAGACATCTGTGCAATACATCAACTGTTTACACGAGCTTACCTAATCAGTAGAACTGCAAAGGCAGAACTACACATACATATTTGCGTGGGAATCAAACCCACGACCTCGGATAGAAGGTAGTTTCAGTCATATACATAATATGTTACAGACAGACATTTTGAATTTATTTGTTTGCATTTATTACTAACGACTTACTCTCGCTTCGCTCGGGTGCGTCCCTAGGTACGTTTTAATATTTTTGATCAAAAGTCTAACTCTTTCTAAACTTAAAAGTAGCCTAAGTTACTCCTTATAACATCAGCTATCCGTCAGTGAAAGTCCTGTCAAAATTAGTTCAGCCGTTTCGGAGATTAGCCGGAACAAACGGACAGACAAATGGACTAAAATAAAAAATAAAAGTGTTTTCTTGTAAGTACCTACCGTATATAGTTTCATATGCATTTAGTAAAAAGCTTTTATTTCTACATTACAAGCAGACACTTCAATTTAATTTATCTATATAGAATTAGGCATTCCTAGAAGCCTTATACATATAGTTAATATATTATAATACACATAAAATAATGATCCGATATTTATACAAAAATCACTATAATCTAGTGTTGTATAATAGACAGACAAACAAACAAACGGTTTCACACAGTTGTCATATCATTATTTAATTAATTTTATCATTATTATGAGAAGTATCAATTTAAAATCATAAAATGGAGATTCTAACGTAATACATAATACTATATAAGGTCAAAAATACTGAAGTTATGAACAGTTTTATTCGCAACACGTAAAACTTCTGTAAATTATGGCTTAGTTATACGTAGTATGCTAAAAATGTATATAAATAAGGTTAGTACATTCGGTTATGGCCTGTATTGCCTAGGTGATAGACGTCGTAAATACGCTAAGATTAAGTATCTTAGGGTTTAAACCTAATAAGTTATTTAAATTAATTATCTTTTTGAGTAAAATTTTCCGTCTGACATAAAAAAATACAATATAAAATCTGAAAAATATAACTTTTATTAAAGTGAAAAGTAATTTTAAGATATCAAATTTTTAATAGTTTTACTGAAATGACAAAAAATATTTGTTTCACTAGCGACTCACACTCGCTTCGCTCGGGTTCGTCCTTAGGTTGATATACAAATTATGATCCCCATTTTCACCCCTTTAAGTTATGGTTTCCTGGATGAAAACTATGTCCATCCAAGGCTCTCAAACTATCTTCTTACAAAGTTTCATTTAAATCGATTCAGTAATTTCGGAGCTTATTCAGTACAAACAAAAAAACAAAAAATCAAATCTTTCCTCTTTATAATATTAGTATATATAATATCATATTATATCATTTCCATATAAATATTTTTTTATTCGTCAACTATTTTAGAATGGCACTTTGTATCAGCGCCAAGTAAGTTATCTAGCAAACTTAGCATCTAACACGAACGTAGCAACCCTATGAAAGATTTATGCACTTCTTTGAAGCTGGTAATAAATCTGAAATTTTACGATAACTTCGTATTTACATCGTATTCCCACATTTAACGTGAAATTGCCTTTAAAATGCATTGTTTGCGATCTTGCTAACTATCTATACATATTATTTAACTAGGGACTCGCCCACGCTTCGCTCGGTTTTGTCCCTAGATGATTCTTTAAATTGACATAACTTTTTTATTTAATAATAACCGATTGAAATAAAACAAATACTTAATGACAAGTGAAGCTTACCACAATAATTTAGTGAAAACCGCACACAAATCGGTTAAGGCGTTTCTGAGATTAGCGCGCACAAACGCACAGACAAACAGAAAATAAATCTAAAAATATTTTTTTTTGGATTCTTTTGCGTTAATAAAGACCTCTAATAATAGTTTTTCTCAAATATCTTTATAGTCTGGAGTAACACATAGGTTGCTTTTTCTCCCGAAAAAATGTATGGTTCCCGTGGGATAGGTTTGTTTTTGTCTAGCTGCTAGTACTACTATATAAAATAGTTATGTTTACAAAAATTTTGAAGTAATTACTTAATCAAACATCACAGACCATGTAAGAAACATGTGACAGTTTGACTACTTTAGTTCCAGGCTTTCTCTTATGTCAATATATGTACATGTAACTGTCATATTCTCGTGTGTCGTCCACTCTAAGTGACATGGCCCTTTATGGGACCGATAATTGCATGAATATTTAGAAATATTATGTAATCAATGGGTAGTGTGTTCATTTTGTAATTTACTTTGGAACCCACACGTTAAGTTTAGAAACTATACGTTTTTTTTTTAGGGTTCCGTAGATGAAAAAGAAAAGTAAGCCTTTTAGGGTCACTTTGTTTTCGGTCCGCTTGTTAGTTAGTACTCTTTTATCTTATTTTTTTTTTAAATTTGGCGCTTAGAGAAGATGTCATTCTCCAAACAATGCAGAATAGAAATCTAAAAATAAAATAATTGTAATTTTTTTTTAAGAACAAGTTTTTTTAATGCTCTAAATAGAAGAAAATAATCTTTAAATTAAATCAAACCCATTAATTTATTACATTACACAATTTATCTACACTAATATTATAAAGCTGAAGAGTTTGTTTGTTTGTTTGTTTGGTTGAACGTGCTAATCTCAGGAACTACTAATCCGATTTGGAAAATTCTTTTTGCATTAGATAGCCTGTTTATTGAGGAAGGCTATAGGCTTCATATCATCCCGGAAAAAAGCACGGTTCCCGTGGGATAGATTTGTTTTGGTCTAGGGACGAACCCGAAGCGAAGCGAGGGTGAGTCGCTAGTGTGATATAAAAGCTTGTCGCGAGATTTGTATTTTATAAAAAAAACTAGCGACTCACCCTTGTTTCGCGGATGATATATAGCCTATAGCCTTCCTCAGTTAACGGGCTATCAAATGCAAAAAGAATTTTGCAAATTAGATTAGTAGTTCCTGAGATTAGCGCGTTCAACCAAACAAACAAACAAATCTTCAGATTTATTTATAATACTAGTATAGATTTTATAAAAAAATATAGTCTTTTAACATTTTGTTTCTTCGTGTATATACACAGGTTAATCTTATATATTTTTTAAATTGCAATGGTTATGAAATTTGTGTTGAAACGTTGAAGTATAAAAAAATCCCACGGTAACTAATTGAAAATCCTTTTTTAATGCCTATAGTAAGTGCATGCAAAATTTCATCACGATTGGTACAGTCATTGAGGCGTAAATTCCGTTATTATCGCTAAAATAAAAGTTAAATTTACGATTTTCTTTAACCTTATTCTGAAAAACACTGTTATTTATAACTGTTAATTGGATCATCCGCTAGGCTAATCTAGACATTGACTGAAAATATCATCAAAATCGCTCCAACCGTTTTGGAATCTATACCGACATACACATATAGATTTTTTTATATGTGTATGTATATAGATTTGATAAAGAAAAAAGCACTGGTTCATATTTTCGCATAAAACCTTATCTCTTAAGGAAATTATAACTTCCTATCATATCATTAGACCTCAACAACACCACGATTTACAGCCCCAAATAACAGAGTGAACTGCCAAATTGATTTTAGTTTAGTTTTAAACATCCTACAGGTAATTTTATTCTTAAGTAACTTAATATGATGATAGTTTGTATGAATGTGTGTATTATACTAGCGTTTCTCGCGGCTTTACCCTACATGGGTATATTTATGTATGTATATCCAAAATATTCACTTATCTTACACCCTATAAAGAGTTTTAATATCAATTTCCATGTTTTTTACTATTAAAACGACGTCTTCAATTTCACGGCATCCCCTATTTTTCATCTCTTAAGGGTGTCATATATCAGAAATATTATTTCCACTTTGGGTAGGTGTAACTTTAAAATAACAGCTTTTCGTAGAATCTTCCAACAGCGTAAGCAGTGCCTGTTACATACTATACAACATTAAAAATTTAATAGAAACAATAGAATTGATGGTTTTTACAAGCCAATTTTAAAGTTCATTGCCCCTTCATAGGTCAAAGTCAATAATTCATGATTAACCTTAACTTCCAGTTAAATGCCTTGTGGCAACCAAAACCACTATAATTTCTTAACACAAAAAAAGGAACTACAGTCGGTGTTAAAAACAGATCATGGGATATAAGTACGGTACAAAATTTGTGGGATAATAAGCGGGAATTAGCGAATATTTTTGTAACGGTGGTTTGATGTATGATAACTTGTCGATCCATTTGCTTTAAATATGATGAATTTAAATCTGGTTTTGTGATTCTACTAATATTATAAATGTGAAAGTTTGTGGGTATGGATGGATGTTTGTTACTCTTTCACGCCAGAACGGCTAAACGGATCTGGATGAAATTTGGCACTGAGATAGATTATAGTCAGGAATAGCACATAGGTTACTGCTATCCCGGAAAAATGTACGGTTCCCGTGGAATAGTTTTATTTTTATCTAGGGACGAACCAGTTGCTAGTTTTCTATAAATTCATCTAAAAACTTAAGATAGTACGTTTAAAATTAACGTTGTTTAAAAATATAATGTCTTATCCAAATAAAATATTAATTGAGTATATGTATTATGTTTCTCGTCACTTAGTCTTCGCGTCGCTTGGAAGAGGCTCTAGGTGCATTTTGTAGTTATAATTTCATGTGCAAACAGATTGTCTTTTTGGCGAAACTTATAATTCCAAATCTTAGTCTGTGTACAAAATTTCATCTATTCCTCTAGTAAGTAATTTTAGCCTAAACTAGCGAGTCACGCTCGCTTCGCTCGCGTTCGTCCCTCGGTACTTTTTCACGGTTAGCTATGTTTAGGTATACATAAATAGTAGCTTGCTATTCCTAAGATATTCATTTAAATTATATAAAGATTTAACCTCGTTTTGCTCGGGTGCGTACTCCGTACGCGGATTATATTCACAATTTCGTGGGTTTTAATTTTTTTTGCGGAACCCTAATTCTTTTCCTAAAATAAGCCTTCTTTTTCTAAATAGCCTAAGTTACTCCTTATAACATCAGCTATCTGTCAGTGAAAGTCCCGTCAAAATCGGTCCAGCCGTTTCGGAGATTAGCCGGAACAAACAGACAGACAGACAGACAGCCAGACAGACAGACAAACAAAACATGTAAAAAATGTTTTGGTATATGTACCGTGTATACATCCATATGCATTTAGTAAGAAGCGGTTATTTTAATATTACAAACAGACACTCCAAATTTATTTATCTGTATCTACCTACTTAAAACAACAATGTTAACAAATATGAAGGAAAATCGTAATATTTATACCTCTTTACCATCAGTAATGGCATCTTAATACAAGCTTCGATAAAAAATTTACACTTACAAATGCGTACGCGCACTTTTATTTCTTATTTTCAGACAGAGTGTGTCAAAACAAAGGGTGCGTGTAGAAGATTTATGTTGTGTTTAAAACGGGAATCGTATCTGCTACCCAGATCGATCGCATTCCGATACGAACGTCCTGGAAATGAATCATTTTGCTTTGTATTTAAGTGTTGTTTGAATTAGGTATCTTAAAGTGACAAATAGATTTCGTATGTGATATTTTGATCATCAAATAAAAAAAAAGTAGGGTAAAAGCAAAAACCTTTTACCCTACAATCTTTTTATTAATTATAGCGACTCACCCTCATGTCGCTCGGGTTCGTCCCTAGCTTGCTTCCCAATACAAACTTTCATCCCCATTTTCATCCCTTTAAGGGATGATTTCTGGGATAAAAAGTCCTATGTCCTTCCCAGGGTCTCAAACTATCTTACCAAATTTCATTTAAATCGGTTCCATAAATCCAGAGATTACCCCCTACAACCTCACAAACTCACAAACTTTACTTCTTTATAATATTAGTATAGATTTAAACATGAAAAAAATTAACCCAATATGTGTGTATAATGGTTTAAAACCAGCGACTCACCCTCGCTCCGCTCAGCTTTGCCAATAGGCACGTTTTAACTGTTAGTAGATTTCTCAGAGATGAGATATTTTCCCGAAGTAAAAAGTGTCCTATATGTTGACCCGGACAACCCGCTATCATAAAACCAAATTTCATCATAATCGGTCCAGTGGTTTTCTCGTGATGCATTCCCAAACAGACAGACAAATAGACAGACAAAAATTCTAAACACTGTAGATTCGGCCTCTGTATTGATAATAATGACTATTTCAACAAGATTTTCCAAAAAATATTTAATGTACAGATTCGACTCAGAATTTTATATGTATATATGTATAAAAGATTATGTTAAGCCATGAGGTTTTAATGTACTTATATGATGTCTAAAGACGGGAACAATAATTAAAGTAGTCACTGAAGGAATTTAAAAGGCGTTACTAAGGAATAAAAACAAAATTCTAAAGCGCATTTGTACTAAAAATAATCACCACATGTTTTACGTTATTTCAAATTGAAATAAGTTAGAATGAATGATTGTATTCCAATATCGTGTGGAACTAATCTTTTATATCATTTACTTTTGTTTTTAAGTGCACTAATGTATGTAAGACATTTTATAAAAAAGAAAAATATATACATTTAAACTGGAGTTCAACCGCAGCTCTGCTTGAGTAGTTTACTTATAACTTTATACTTATATATAACTACTCCGCTTTTTAGGGTCATAGTGTGGTCTTAGGTAACCTATAATCTACCTCAATAAATCTACGAGTATCTATACATATAATAAAATGACTTTTGAAATCTTATTGAAATATTCATTATTGTCGATACAGAGATCGAATCTATAGTTTTTAGAATTTTTGTCTGTCTGTCTGTATATCTGGGACAGCATCACGAGGAAACCATTGGACAGATTCTGATGAGGTATGATAATAGCTGGTTATCCGGGTCAAAGTATAGGACGCTTTTTACTGCGGGAAAGTATCTCATCTTTGAGAAATCTACACTAAGTTATAAAATTGAATAATAAAATTTTTTATATCTAACTGTCACTTCTAGATTCAAGTACAAACAACAAAGAAAACATCTAATATCTAATCTATGGCTATCTTGTATTTAATGACAAATTTATTTTATTATTAACGGGCTTCATTCTTTATAGACATTATTTAAAATATATTTAAATAAATTTTAATATAAAACATTTTTCCCATTCTAGCTTTCCTATTAAATAATTTAAAAAACACAGTTCTTGTATTGAAATTGTGAAACTTTAAATTTATCTGTTTTGATATTAGCAAATATAAAGAACTTGGGTACCTACATTTGTGAAATAATAAAAATATTGTTGAATGCTTTTTAAAATATATTTTATAAGACTCAAGTTCTATTCATTTATTAAACTATTGTTGTTATTTTTTGTTTAAAACTTACTTTTAGTATAACGTATTTTCCTGTGGGAATAAGGTAGACTTCCGCGGTAAAAAGTTAGCCTATATCACTCCCCAGCACTACAACTATCTCCACACGAAAAATCACACCAATCCGTGACTTTGTTTTGACGTGAAAGAAGGACAAACAAACAAACTTTAACATTTATAATATTAGTATGAATTATGTAGAAAGAATAAAAATAGAATTGTAATATATTTGATATTATAATATAATTGTACATTTAGTTAATGTTTTAGGTCATCTTATTTGATAAAAATGCGTCCAAAAATCTCGGAAATGTTCATGAAACAGAAATAGTCAGTCTGTCGGCATTTATTTATATCTTTATCCCGATTCATTCTGAGCATACCAACATCTTGCACATCACCTTGCTCTAAGAACAGCTAATAATATTTATATTAATATAAATAAATCTTAAGTTTGTTTGTTATTTGAAAGTATTTTAAGGCCAGAAAAACATGTATTAAGGCAGAATAAACTATATAATTATATTATGTTAGGAATAAAAGACCGGTACAATCTTTATAGGGGTTAAGGAAAGAGAAAGAGTCGACAATCAAAATATATTTATTTTTAGAGTTTACTATTAAGAGGATTGTGAAGCTAAATAAAAAAAGTAAATTTCCATACAAAAAGCGATAACGTTTTCCTCCCGATTAACATAGTCTAATTTTCATAATTTTTGGAAATATTGTAGATATAATGAAAAACTAGGTCCGTACGTTTTTATTTTAAAGGAATATTGCGTATGATAGAAGTTATTAGCATCTAAATATCTGTATTTTTGACGTAAAAACTTCCTCGAGCGTTTTTATTTTTTTATAATTAAACTAAACTGAATTACTAAAAAAGGAAAACGTACAGACCTAGATTAAGGTGTACTGAATCTAATGAAACCAAAATTGTCTCATTTCGTAAATGTTTAGGGGGGTAAAAACGTTATCGCCCAAAACAATATTTCAAACAGGAATCTAGGTAATTGCCTCTAAGATTTGCAACTCTCTCTATCGCACCATAAGGGTTGGCAAAGCGAGCGATATGAAACAGATAGCATTTTCTTAAAAACCTACTCACGCCGTGTATCGGCACTTCACAATCCTCTTAAGTGCCAACACTCATCACTGAAAATAAGTTATTAATATTTACCAAAATCTTTTTATGTATTTTATAACATTACTAGCGACCAACCTTGGCTTTGCTTCGGGTTCATTCCTAGACTAAAATAAATCTATCCCACGGGAACCGTACATTTTTCCGGGATAAAAAGTTACCTATGTTCTATTTCAGATTATAATCTCCACCCATTATAATATTAGTAGGATATATTTTATTAAAGAAAGCTATAGCATATTAAGTATCATGCGACGAATCTTAGAAACAAATAAAGCCATAAATGATGCGAGAAGAGCCTTGGGTATGATGCTTAGTTCGATTCGATTCGATTTTAATTGAATCTCTCTCACTTCTTTTTATACAAAAATCACGTCACTCTACTACTCCATTACTGCGTGAAAGAACAAAAAAAAAGAACAAACATACATTGTATATAGAAACAGTAAGGATTTATCTTCATTTTTGCTTCTACATATTATTTAGTCGGTGTGTAAATTCTTCGAATTCGTAATGCCACTTCTAACGAATCCTTTGTTCTGTGGAACGTAAATTATAGAGGCGCCACCTATATCGATGCTCTTTATAATCGAGTTAACAGTCTGTATTTGCATTTAAATATTATTGAGCGATTGTTAGAATCGTTTACAAATCGATTTCATTATTTCTATTACGATTGATAGGATTTCATACTTTACATTGTAAGAGGAAGCATCCTGTTTTGAAATGAAACAACTTTTGTTTAAACTGAGATTTTGGTGCATGAAATTGATTGATTCGTACTATTTTGAAGAATTTATTTATTTTTGTAATTCAACTAGGCCAAAAGCTTTAAATTCTTTATAACAAGAGAATCCTGTCTTATTTCTTTAGTCTTTAATAGAGACGCCTACTTATAATATGTATAATTTCTAGACTTTATCAATAGAGCTTGAGTTTATCAAATTATATGTTTTAACAGTTCTCGTATTGGTACATTTTTCTAAATATTAAACTAAAAAATTGTTTCAATTATTAATATTTCATTTGAATGAATAAAAAAAATGATTTGAACTAGTGAACCTAGTAGGTACCCTAGTCAGCGTCTTTGAATGCCCTTTCTATATACGATTACGACATTTCTTTCTAACACAATTGACATATCCCGGTAAATTAAAAATGTAGCTTTCGAATAATGTTCATAAATAATATCCTACTAGCTCCTATAAACACAAAGTTTGTGAGGATGGAGGCTGTTTCTTAATCTTCAGGCAAAAACTACTGAACTAATTTTAATGAAACTTTACGATAATATTTAAAGATTTAGTAATACATAATAGAACTACTCGTGCAGAGCCGCGGGAAAACGCTAGTTATAGCCTATGACCTTTCTCCACAATCCCAGTTTCTGTCAGTGAAAATCGTAAGAAAATCCGTATAGTAGTTTCCAAGATTAACCCGAACAAAGAAACAAACTGAACAAACTCAGCGCTTAATTTTTAATATGTAATGATTATCTCTAAAAAACTTTCCAAGATCTTTAGTTTTAACTTCCATATGAAACACACTGTCGTTTTATAATATTTTTATATTTTTTTTCTAGGTGCTTTAATAGGCGGCATTTTGGGCGGTATGGCGATGAGGTTCGGTCGACGAACTGTACTACTAATAACCGCTCTTCCCTACACTGTGGCGTGGTTAGCGACTGCACTTTCAAATAGCGTGAATATGATATCAATCACGTCGTTCTGCGGAGGCATGCTAGTTTGCTGCATAACCATGATTACTCAGGTAATTCTTAAGTAATTATTTTTGTTTGTATTACTATCTGTCATTGTCTATACATATAATAAAATTCTAAGTCAAATCTGTACATTAAATATTTTTCGAAAAATCTTATTGAAATAGATTTTATTATCGTTACAAAGGCCAAATCTATAGTTTTTAGAATTTTCGTCTGTCTGTCTGTCTGTCTATCTGTCTGTTACCGCATCATGGGAAAACTACTGGATAGATTTTTTGATGAAATTTTGTATGATGATAGATGGCTATTCGGGTCAACATATAGGATACTTTTTCCTGCGGGAAAATATCTCATCTCTGAGAAATCTATACTAAACGGTAAAATGTAAGTAGGGACAAGCCCGAGCGAAGTGAGGGTGAGTCGCTAGTCTTTTAATACGTTAGTTTATGCGCTAGTAACTGTCTCATAGATCTGCGCTTGGTTGTCGTAACTAAAATGGGTTGGGGTTATTTTTATGTATTGGAGATATATTGCTGATTGATAATAGATTTACTTATGATTAATAAACAATTTTATTTCTTTGTTTTAAAAAAGTGTTAAATTTTTGCTTAATATCTGATTAAAAATTGAACCAGTTAATATTTTTTTATAATAAAGATATTCCACTCTTTGGGGTTGGTTTTCTTAATTTTTTACACCCTAAAATTTACATAGGAGATATCATCTATTCATTGGAAAAAGATTTATCAAAATCGATCCACTGTTAGCCATAACATCGCATATACTCACGAATTATGTACCTTTTTAACCGACTTCCAAAAAAAGGAGGAGGTTCTCAATTCGACCGTATATATATATATATATATATATATATATATATATATATATATATATATATATATATATATATATATTATGTTTGTTCGCGGATTTTTTCGTCGTTTATGAACCGATTTTGATAATTCTTTTTTTGTTGGAAAGGAGATATCCCAAGAATGGTACCATGATAAGGAAACCAGGATCTGATGATGGGATCCCAGAGAAATCGAGGGGAACTTTCGAAAATTGTAGCGGCGACTAGTGCGTTAGATAACATTTTCATTAGGTATTTTAATTCTTTTTAAAGTCGGTCAATGGATAATCTTTATAACATATTACGTAACGCTGGGTTATTTATATAGTATATGCATTCAATAACATATAAATATAAAATAATGTTGGGAGTCGAAATGTGTATTGTATTTTAAGAGTTTGACATATTTAGGCCACAGATGCAGTAAGTTATATTATAGTAATTTATAACTATACTTTTGTTTATTCTATGGGACTGTATCATTATATAACAGCAGGTTACTTTGATACGTAACTTTAGTATTAATGTATTAGTATATTTGTACTCAGAGGCATTGCTTTAAAAGAAACATTGTATTTTTTTTTATTAATCGTACTAAATGCACTAAATGATATTTCTATGTATTGATTTACCATCGCTTCGTTTAGGTGCGTCCCTAGCTACTTTTTCATTTTTTTGAGCGGAACCCTAATTCTTTTTCTAAAATTAAAGTAGCCCAATTTACTCCTTATAACATCAGCTATTCGCCAGTAAAAGTCCCGTCAAAATCAGTCCAGCCGTTTCGGAGATTACCCGAAACCAACTGACAAACAGAAAATTTTTTTAAAAATTGCATTTTGCTTATAAGTATCGTATATAATTTCATATGTATTACACAAATAGACAATTCAATTATTTATCTATATGTATAGGAGACGTGCGAAAAGTAACATACAATAGATAATAAAATTATTATTTATGATAGGAACATAATAATTGCTTATTTATTATATACTAGCAGCTCACCCTCGCTTCGCTCGGGTTCGGCTATAGGAAAACAAAAACAAACTTATCCCACGGGAACTGTACGTTTTTCCGGGATAAAAAGTAGCCTATGTGTTATTTTTAGTGACTATAACCTATCTTTGTTTCAAATTTCATCCATATCCGTTCAGCCGTTCTGGCGTTAAAGAGTAACAAACATCCATACTCACAAAAATTTATATTTTTAATATTAGTGTAGATTTACTATATATAGAAAATACATAATATAGTATTTTATTACCGTTTATGATAGACACATAATAATAACATATTTATATACATTTTTCCTATATAATGTAAAAAGGTATTGTATTTCTAATTTCTGTTTAATCTGCAGCCAGTAAGTTGACCTTCGTTTTGGAAAGGACTCATAGTGTATTTTATTAACGAAAAGTCGTCGGAATTTTATTAGTTATCAAAATACAATATTTATTATTTATTACAAGCTTTGTTTTTGCCCGCGGTTCCCCTTCTTTGGTAGGTACGTCGATAACAATAGTATGGCAAAAATCTCTTTCAACGTCACACGGATGGGCACGGGCCCTCCTTGAATTAAAGAATATGTACGTGGGGTCAAACCATAGTTAACGCTGACAAAGTGCGGGTTCATGGGCTTCACAGGGCTTTCAAAAAATAGCTAGATTCACTCAAATATTAAAATTTCCTCACGTCTTGTCTGTCACACGTTAAAATATTGGCATTATGATAACCGTAGTTAGAACTATTATCACTTGGTTTTCCAAGCGAGCGCGTTACCAATGGACTGTCTAGAATATGAGCTATCTCCGTTCCGAATTGTAATCCAAATTTGTTAAGCAGTGAATTACCTATTTAATAAACAGTATCAGTCAGATAATAAGTGTTAGGATTTTCTATATGCTTAGGTTAACTAGCAACACTTCTCTTGTCTTTGCTTGAACTTTTTAGAAATAAGGTTTCGTGTTTGTAAGTTGTAACACTAGAACTAATATACTAAAATAATAAAGCTATCTATGTATACTTAATATTATAAAGCTGAAGAGTTTGTTTGTTTGTTTGGTTGAACGCGTTAATCTCAGGAACTACTAATCCGATTTGAAAAATTCTTTTTGCACTGGATAGCCCGTTAACTGAGGAAGGCTATCGGCTATATATCATCCCGGAAAAATATACGGTTCCCGTGGGATTGATTTATTTTTGTCTAGGGACGAACCCGAAGCGAAGCGAGGGTGAGTCGCTAGTTAGAAATAAAACAAGTGTGTTATGTCACCAACACCCATATAAACATTAATAATATAGGTAGTGATAATCTAACGTATACTGTTCTGTTAGATCATTCTATTAGATCAAAGTTTTTCAATTAGCGTCTCAAAAGTGCCCTCAGAAAGAAGTGCACAACTCAAAATTGAATTACACTTTTTACAAATCTCTTCTGTCCATTGCTTTTCGGATGACAAAATTAAAACGCACGTTGTTTTAATGAAAAAGTACTTTATGTGGTGTGCGTAAGTTCGGATTTGTGTTAGACAATTAGAACAATCAATTTTTGAATTTTATTCTTTGGTTTAACTTAACGTCAGATGTCGACATCACTTTTAGAAGAGATATTTGTTAGGAAATGTATGTCATGTTTTTATATATCAACGTATTTTTACTAAAAATATTCTATTTTATTTTCCATGAATAGTGGGTAAACCTACAGTTCCCTAGGCGTTGTAAAGCTTTAGAGTAAACTATATTGTTGCAGCTTGTTTTATCTGCCTGTTCCACATTAATGTGTGAAATGGCACAAAGTTTTCACGCTACAGAATGTTATGAACACATGTACATGTACAATTATTTTTTTATAAATTTTTCCATAAATGTTAAGTACAGATACCGTTAACGAGTATAATATTATAATATATTATAGTTAGAAAGTTTAATACTTTCTTTACTTTACGCATTTGACATTTTAAATAAAACCATCTTTCTGGATTTTCTCGCTGTTTTATTTTGATTTTTGGGTCCCGACTACATAATAAGGCGTCTGAAACCTTATCATCCGTGACCATGATTGCTGTAAAGCTTTCGAAACTTCCGAAACCAAAAGTCTAAATAAATCTTCAAAAACGTCCGAAAAGATACTTTTATTTAAAATGTTAGAAAGCTCCTTTAATTTTTAAAGAATAGTAAGTTATACTAAAATTATACTTTTACTTCCGCCTGTCATTGATACCTAATCTATACTAATATTATAAAGCTGAAGAGTTTGTTTGTTTGTTTGTTTGTTTGGTTGAACGCGCTAATCTCAGCAATTACTGATCCGATTTGAAAAATTCTTTTTGCATTCGATAGCCTGTTAAATAAGGAAGGCTATAGGCTATATATCATCCCGGAAAAATGTTCGGTTCAAGCAGAGCGAGGGCGAGTCGCTAATCTATTATATATGGAATTTAATGCGAGTTTAACTACTAGTTGTTTCTTTGCAGCGACATTGCGAGAGATTGTCGATTTCATAATAGTGCGTGGCTGGTTTTAATACCGAATATCACGTTTTGTCTAAACTTGACCGGGTGACATGTACCTATGTGTTAAGAGGATTGTGAAGCTAAATAAAAAAAGTAAATTTCCATACAAAAAGCGATAACGTTTTCCTCCCGATTAACATAGTCTAATTTTCATAATTTTTGGAAATATTGTAGATATAATGAAAAACTAGGTCCGTACGTTTTTATTTTAAAGGAATATTGCGTATGATAGAAGTTATTAGCATCTAAATATCTGTATTTTTGACGTAAAAACTTCCTCGAGCGTTTTTATTTTTTTATAATTAAACTAAACTGAATTACTAAAAAAGGAAAACGTACAGACCTAGATTAAGGTGTACTGAATCTAATGAAACCAAAATTGTCTCATTTCGTAAATGTTTAGGGGGGTAAAAACGTTATCGCCCAAAACAATATTTCAAACAGGAATCTAGGTAATTGCCTCTAAGATTTGCAACTCTCTCTATCGCACCATAAGGGTTGGCAAAGCGAGCGATATGAAACAGATAGCATTTTCTTAAAAACCTACTCACGCCGTGTATCGGCACTTCACAATCCTCTTAAGTGTAATAAGTTTTAATGTAGGTACATAATATGTACATTCAAACTTTAGAATAGAAATAGAATGGAATAGAGCTTTATCCATGATACAACTACAATAAACAGTGAAAAGTAAAAAAAATGAACACTGGCCGAAGACAGGATTCGAACCTTAGAATTTGTCACTGGACAGCCAACCCAATAGACTACGTATAAAATGGTTACAGATAACTAAACTAGATGGCGCTGATTGAAATTGAAACGCGCTCTCGTTACGTTCACAGAAGATGTTATAACCAATGTCTCATATCATAAGAGAATAGCTCTAACAGCACCAATATGGCGTAAACAATTTTTGACAGACAGCACTCTTTCTAGTGCGTCTTTAAACACATTAGAAATTGGAATAAATTACATGAAACTAAAGCTAATACCTATCTATATATGTAAATGTATTTGTTTTATATTATTGTTAGTGTTGTCCATAAAAAAATTGAAAAACTATTAACATTTCATATATGTATCATATATGTATATTGTACGAGGATGATATATTTTCCCGCAGTAAAAAGTGTCCTTTATGTTGACCCGGAAAGCCAGCTATCATTAAACAAAATTTTATCAAAATCTGTCCAGTGGTTTTCTCGTGATGCGTTCCCAGACAGAAATAAAATCTCTCAGCCTCTGTATCTATAATAATTCAATTTCAGTAAGATTATTACAATAAGACTATTTCAATAAGATTTTCCAAAAAATATTTAATGTACAGATTCGACTCAGAATTTTATTAACTGGAGTAACAAAGTATACAAGCTATACTTAGATACCTAAATGACTCACCCGAGTGAAGTAAGGATAAATAACTAGTAACCTATAAATATAATCAAATTGTAAGCAAGCCGAATCTGTAAATTAAATATTTTTTGGAAAATTTGATTGAAATAGACATTATCAGCCATACAGAGTTCGAATCTATAGTTTTTACAGTTTTTGTCTGTCTGTCTGTTTATGTGTCTGTCTTAATCACATCACGAAAAAACCACTGGACATATTTTGATGAAATTTGGTATGATGATAGCTGATTGCCTGAGTTAACATATAGGATACTTATACTGCGGGAAAATATCTCTGAGCTAAACGTTTAAACGTGATAATATAGTAAAAATTAATTTTGTATTTCCTGAGACTAGTAATTTTTTTTTAACTATAGCTTTCTTTATGGATAACTATAATTAATAAATAATAACATCATAAAAGATTTAGTTTTTTATTCGAGATAATTGTATTATAATACAATCAAACTCAACAGTACAATATACCGTACACTTCTCATCGATTGACATATCTGTTGTTTTATTTATTACATGTCGCTGGTATGGGAAAATATCATTTTCACATAGTTTTTCTCTACGTTCTTCAGAGAAGTAAACGGATATTGTAAAAATTCTAGCGCGAAGATATAATGTTAGAGCTTAGAGAAAATATGAAAATATTAGGTCACTATGGCTAGTGCTTACTTGTTAAATACTAAGATTCGCCTGCGACTCTGCTCGTATGGTGTTTAATAGGAAAAGTCTGTTAATAGTCAGTAGTTCTAGAAAATATCTCGTACATATAAATAGATTTTATCATTTTTTATATATTATATTTAGTGTCATTTAATAACGACATCTGTTAATAAGGTTAAGTGAATATAAATTGGGTTTATACGTAATACATATAATAGACTAGCGATTTACCCTCGCTTCGCTTCGGGTTCGGCCCTAGACAAAAACAAATCTATCCCACGGGAACCGTACAATTTTCCGGGATGATATATAGCCTATAGCCTTTCTCAGTTAACGGACTATCTAATGCAAAAAGAATTTTTCAAATCGGATTAGTAGTTCTTGAGATTAGCGCGTTCAACCAAACAAACAAACAAACTCTTCAGCTTTATGATATTAGTATAGATGTAAATATGTTTATGACGTCAATTAAATAGCTACTGGCATAAACTATTACCACAATACTTTCTTAGATTTACGCGAATATTTGACATTTTAAATAAAACTACCTTTTCGGATTATTTCGCGATTTTTTTCGCGACATTAAGCAATTGAAACATCGACAACTAAAAATCAAAATAAATTTTAGAAAAGATAGTTTTATTTAAAATGTTTGCGCCATAATAATACGTATGAGCAACCGCATGCGAAAATTAGTTAAAATATTCCTCAAAACCAAAATAAAAATCAATTTATTTATATCAAAGCTATCATTCATTAAAAGATTTCAAACAAAATTAAAGTTTCAAGTTCTCATGAAAAATAATTACTTTCATGTTTTCTTATTTTATCTTAAGC
This sequence comes from Argynnis bischoffii washingtonia, assembly GCA_033884665.1. Taxonomy (NCBI): domain Eukaryota; kingdom Metazoa; phylum Arthropoda; class Insecta; order Lepidoptera; family Nymphalidae; genus Argynnis; species Argynnis bischoffii. Next base: position 854,664 of record CM066629.1, on the reverse strand, counting down.
TTTTGCCTGATTTATGGATGTATAAATTGAAAAGTTCGTTTAAAATTACGCCTTAAAGAAGGTCAACGGCATATCTACTAAAAAGAATATCAACACTTTATTTTTTCATTTAATTTGGAACACTTTTTTTGCTAGTTTTGTGACCATATGACGTATTTTATAAAACATCATTGATTTCCCATACACACTTCCACCCCCCCCTTTTCACCCATTAAGGGATGATTTCCGAGATAAAAACTATACATAGAATAGATTTTATCTCGTAAGTTTTTAGCCATTCTCAGAGTCTTAAACTATCTCCATATCAAATTTTATCTAAATCGGTTCAGCGGATTATGCGTGAAAAAGGTAACTGACAGACAGACAGATAGACAAACAGACACAGTTTATTTCGCATTTAAAATATTAGTATGGATTATTATAATTAATCCATTATTCTATGAACACATTATTTAGCTACTTAATTTTTGAAACACTTGTTTTGACAGGTGATGTCACTTCACTTTCACTCATGCATATTCTAACGTCGCTTTGAAGAAGTTTCTATGCCGTCTGTGTACTTATAGTATTTGTATTAGACTTTACATATGAAAATAAAGTAATACAATATGTAAATGTGTGTTTGTTTGTAAGAGTACAATGTAGATAATACTTGGAAATTACTTAAAGCTTGAAGTCATTTTAGTTTAGAAAACGTTCTATAGATATAATACTGAGTTTGCCACTTCAATATTTTGTTGTCTAATTTAAAGACTATTTAGTACAGTAGTTTTCTTAGGACAGATAATTAGGTTATAATTTATGTCTTTTTTTTTTCATTTTAATAACTTTTATGTCGGCTTTCTTGTTTAGAAGTATCTTTACAAACCAACTATAATTACACGATTTAAAAGTGCATCTATTAAATTAAATATTGTTTTTATATATTACTAGCGACTCACTCTCGCTTCGTTTGGGTTCTTCCCTAAGTTGCTTCCAAAAACAAACGTTTTTTTATTATTTTTTCGTGGGACCCAATTTTTTTTATAAAATAAAAGTAGGCTAAGTTACTCCTTAATACATCAGCTATCTGCCAGTCTAGAAAGTCCCGTCAAAATCGGTCCAACCATTTCAGAGATTAGCCGAAACAAACAGACAGACAGACAAAAATTGTAAAAAATGTTGTTTTGGTATATGTACCGTGTATACATCCATGTGCATTTAGTAAAAAGCGGTTATTTTAATAATTCAAACAGACACTCCAATTTTATTTATCTGTATAGATTATGTTCAATTATAGTAAAATATATTTGAACTGAATTTAAATAAATATAATGCAAAACAAAAATAATGCCTTATTAGGCGCGACAGGATATTTTTGAGTGGTTATTACGACCTTTAAATTTTCTAGCGAATTTCATTAACCCTTTCTTATACTTACAAGGTCAAGATAAATTAAACCAATAGTATACACATTATATAATATATTTCCCACGTACGGGAGTTGAACCCGCGACAGTGCAGTTGGCAGTCAGAAATGCCATTGGACTAAAGTTGTTATTATATTTTGAAACAAATACCATTCATGTGACACAATCACATTCAATATTTATATTAACTGCTTTATTATCATAACATATTTAATAGAACAGTCTTTAATGGAGAACAATAAATAGTAAACTTTTATAGTTATTGTATATTACACATTGGCTTACGACGGTGCAGCAGAAATATAATGTCTTTTCAGTTTGATTCCTAGATGATAAAAACATTGCCCATTTTAAAAATCAATGACGAAAGCCAAAAACTTTATTAAAAGTTTCAAAATCACTATATTATCGCAATAAAAAATCAAATCTCTTATTTTTTTGTTGCAGGTTTACGTAACAGAGATAGCAGTCCCAGAAATACGTGGATGTCTAAGCTCAGTTCTGAAGATCCTGAGCCAAATTGGTATTCTCATATCATTTTCTTTGGGCGCATATCTGAATTGGGATCAACTGGCTTTAGTGGTAGCTGCTGCCCCAGTGCTGCTATTCTTAGCTCTGTTGTTCATACCAGAAACGCCGTCTTCACTACTTCTCCGAGGGAAAGAAGATGAAGCGGCAGATTCTCTGCAATGGTTGCGAGGTCCAGATGCTGATATACGACAAGAGTTAGCCACGATTAGAACAAACATTTTAGCGAGCAAACAATATCATAGCGGTCAAGCTGGAAAATTTAAAGCGCTTTTGTCTAAACGATTAACTAGACCAGTTTTGATAACTTGTGGATTGATGTTCTTCCAAAGATTCACTGGCGCTCATGTGTTTAGCTTTTATGCTGTGCCTATGTTTAAGAAAACTCTTAGGATGATGAACCCACACGGTGGGGCGATCGCGACTAGTGTAGTACAACTTTTAGCATCTTGCCTATCTGGAATGCTAATAGACCATGTTGGAAGGCTACCCTTACTCTTGATCAGTGGGGTGATGATGTCCATAGCGTTAGCTGGATTCGGTTCTTATGCCTATTATGATAACGTTTTTAGAAATACAACTGACCTATCTCATATAGAACCCGGGTCATACGATTGGATACCGCTACTGTGTGTTCTCACTTTTACAATCGCGTTTTCTCTCGGTATCAGCCCTATATCTTCTTTACTAATTGGTGAGCTGTTCCCTTTGGAATACAGGAGTACAGGTAGTGCTCTAGCAACCAGTTTTAGTCACCTTTGTGGTTTTGTTAATGTCAAAACAGCTGCTGATTTTCAAGATCATATAGGTTTGTACGGTCTCTTTTGGTTATATGCTGGCATATCACTCCTTTGTCTACTATTTGTTGTTCTTTTCGTCCCTGAAACCAAAGGGCGAGAGATAGATGAGATGGACCCAAAGTATGTAGAATCTTTGTGTATAAATCGATAGTATTTAATTTAAGAACAGAATTTAAAAATACAGACTGAATTTCCTTGTAGATAATAATAAGACGTCGAAAGGACACAGATTTGCACTTTTAGAACTCTGTGGTCTGAGCAGCCTATATCCAGTATTATTGTTTATATTTTAGTGTTGCCGACAGTGCCTTTATATGTAGGTGTTTGTAGTTCCTTTTTCATCACATGTTTAAAAATTAATATATTATTCTAATTATAGAAAATATTGTACCCTTAAAATTTGTTAAAATCATTTTAGCTTCTCAATGTAAGCTCGTAATAGTATTATAATTTAATGAAAAATAACTAATTAAAATCAATAAAATGCAATAATGTTAAACCAAATATTACATGAAATCTATAAATATTGTAAAATACCGCTAAATAATAATATTTTTGATCTGTGTTAAATTTCTTAATGTCACAAATTATTCATTTTATGTTGTAAATATGTATAGAATTGATGTAGATTTTAATTTTGTGTTTTGATGAAAAGTAGCTCTTCTTAGCGCTTGTAATTGTTAAATGAGATATTATATTACAAATGATATTATAAATGTGATTGCTATTTTATCGACAGTATTGAATAGTAAGATTTATTATATTATAGATTATTCATAATATATAAATAGTGAAATAGAGTAAACTCTATTTTATTCAAATTTTGATATTAAATGTACACACCAGTGTTTTTATATACATCAGAAAAAAATATTTAACAAAATTACAAATGTATAATGCGTGTCAAAGTTACTTTAAAGAAAGGAGTGATATTTTTATAAAATTATCAAAAATGGTATAAGAGGAAGAATTGTGGTGCTAAAACGGTGCCTTGCGTGACGCATAAAATATTTTATATGAAACTGTTACTTCGATGTTGTATATAATTAGATTTAAGTGTAAATAATAGGTATTTATGTATTGTTTTTACAAAACTTTGCCATACATTGACGGGTGTACAAACGCCTGTTTAATAATTATTGTGACGTGTACTTAAGCCGTGGTGATTTTAAATGTTTCAATAAAACGTTTCTTGTATAAAATATTATTTTTATTTCGTTCTCATTTACTTTATCCTACCTCATATATGCTGTATGTATTCAGGCCTTTTTTTTACGTCCCACTGCTGGGAACGGGCCTCCCTTCAATACGAGGGCCATAGTCCACCACGCTGGCCAAGTGGGGGTTGGCGGACTTCACATGTCTTTCGAAAACTCCTCACGACGTTTTCCTTTACCGTAAAACAAGTGGTAATTATAATGGAAATGATTCAGATGTATTCAGACTCGGGATTTGAACCCGTTTCACTCTGTTTCTCAATCGTTAAGCGTTACTACTGGGCTACCACTGCTTTGGTAAAAACTTAGGAACATGAATTTGAAACACTTGTTTTAAACTATAGTGAACATATTTGTCATTGTATTAATTCTCTCTCTGATACAGGAAGTATATTATAAAACATTCTATGAAGTTTCGGTGATCGTCACGGGTGATAATAACTTTTTAATACCTTTACACATCAAGTTTTTTCTAAACAAAACATTTTAACAGCTAAATGAAACAGTAAAAATAGTATTGAACTATAAAACAATTGATGAACCAACATTAGAAAGGAGGGTTTAAATTCGTCTACTTTTATGTGTATATACTAGCAACTCACCCTCGTTCGGGTTCGTCCCTAGGTTGCTTCTTAAAACAAAATTAATTAATTAATTTGGTTTTAATTTTTTTTTTCGTGGGACCCTTTTTTTTCTAAAATAAAAGTAGCTCAAATCACTCCTTATTACACAGCTATCTGCTAGTGAAAGTCCCGTCAAAATCGGTCCAGCCATTTCAGAGATTAGCAGTAACAAATAGACAGACAGACAGACAAAAATTGTAAAAAATGTTGTTTTGGTATATGCACCGTGTATACATCCTATCATATATATGCATTTAGTAAAAATCGTTTATTTTAATATTACAAACAGACACTCCAATTTTATTTATCGGTATAGATGTATAGATTGTATTATGAATTATGATTCATGAAAGTAAAATTAACGAATTGTTAACCGATTATAATAATTTATTTATATTTGAACTGGCAATATTTCAAAGGTATCAAAGTTCATTTATTTAACAAAAACTATAAGTCATCAAATTTTTAATTAAAGCATTTAATTTTATATGCAGACCATTTTGTTAAACTATGAATATGTAAAATACGATGAAGTTAACTGTCGTTATGTATATTAAAATTATAACACTAACATCCGTTTTTAGGTGTATCAATTTTATATATACATATAATTTATTGTGACTTCTTGTTTGTTGTCGAGGTTATATAATAAAACCCTCTACATAAATATCAAAAAAGCTTTCAGCCCTCAGTGTGAATATCTCGTTTTAAACCGATCAATTCTGTATCTCTCCCGTGTCTTCTTCATTCTACATGACATTAGCGAAGTAAATTGTGCCCAAATGGCACGCCTATAAGCCACAGAATAAAGAAAATTGACAAATGTAAAGGTAAAATGAGAAAAAAACGGGCTACTGCAGTTATTTAGTTGATTATCATACACAACGCCTGATTATTTAAAATAGCAATATTTAATGCGTTCTCTTTGCTATTATATAGGGTAAAAAGAAAGGGCATGGGATAAATCATTTTGCTCTAACATTTTATTTGATAAGACATTTACTTTGTATTATTTTATTTAAACTAGTACTTGGTAAAAAGATAAAAAATGCGTTTTTTTTTCAGAAAATACACCAATATAGATAAACTTAAAAGCAGAACCTTATGTAAGCACAGGTTCAAATCATTAGAAAATTAAAATTAATTAATATTATTTATACAAGAATTGCTCATTTAATATGATAAGATTAATCGAACTATAAAGTACAAAATACGTAAAAAAATTTACATAAATATGTACGCATTACCTGCCAAATTTATTAGAATATATATATATATATATATATATATATATATATATATATATATATATATATATATATATATATATTTAGAATATATATATATATATATATATATATATATATATATATATATATTCTAATGTTACTCGATAGGATCCATTAATACAGCAGTAAATCAAGTGAAGTGTTAGTTTCAGACGAAGTCAGGTACTTGAAGTTAATTTATCACTTCCTAAAATAGACACGATAATTATGGAAAACCACAGAGTAAATAAGCATGATGTAAACATTTTAGGACTGATAATTATATATAGATTTCGCTGTATTTGCCAATATTAGAAAATTGTTGTGGATTTCGAATTCGTAGTTGTATATAAATTAATTATATATAACTATGGCGACATGTTTGGTTTAATTTATAGTGACCCTACTTGCTATGCCAGCGGTCTCGGGTTCGAGTCCCGTTGAGGGCACGCATTTGTGTCATGAGCACGAATGTTTGCTATTGGGCACCTAAAACGCATCCAAAATGAGGCTTATTTCCTAACTTTCTTAAGTAGTAACCTTAAAAATTGTAGGAATATTTTTATATCCATATGTTATTTTACGTTTCGTTCATTTATTGTAGTATGTAATTGGTATGTATCCATACAAACAACTTAATCTATACATATAATAAAATTGTAACTAAGCCGAATCTGTACATTAAATATTTTTTGGATAATCTTATTGAAATAGTTACTATTATCGATAAAAAAGCTGAATTTATAGTTTTTAGATTTTATGTCTGTCTGTCTGTGTGTAATTTTTACTGCGGAAAAATATCTCATCTCTTAAAAATCTATTGTAAACGTTAAATAATGAGTTCTAATAAGTGGTACATCTGTACTAATTACACTATGTACACCATACCAATAAAAGATAGATATAACATAGATATAACATTTTTTCCAGCTAACGAGTGTAAAACGCGCAATGCCCCCGGGGCCTTATTACACTTTACACGTTCTAAAATCCTGAGACACGATGTCTTTTGAATTTTTTTGAAATGCACAGGTACGAAGTTATTAAACAAGTTTATTTAAGCTTACTTTAAAAAATAAATATTATTTCATTTCATTAATTGAAAAATTGCTTTGGCTAAGACCACGTCATATTACTATGTGTTTAAATGTATGAAGCTCGTTGGTCAATTGTATACTTTTAATGAATTTGGCAAAATTGAACTACTTACTGTAATAACTTAGTAATCCAAAAAAGGTACACAAAATAGTATTTTGAAATTGTTTTCTAAGGTATTTCACTCCTAGAAATGTACTTTTTTCTTAAAATTTATATTAAATCATCATCGTGTTCCAATATATAGTGATAAATAGAACACAAGAACACTATAAAGCCAACTCAACAGTCACTGTTGCAATCCGCTTAGGTTCGCTCCGACAATGTCCTGGATTAAATACTAAAGCAGTTCGACACATGCACTTTAGTCATCCTAACAAAACAATAAAATGGACGGTCAGGAACATTTCTAGTTATTTCTTCTTTAACGATATATCATACATTTACATAGTGTCCAATGTCTACTCTCTTTAAATTTAGCATATACTAGCAACTCACCCTCGCTCCGTACGTTTTAACGGTTAGTGTAGATTTCTCAGAGATTATATATTTTCCCGCATTAAAAAGTATCCTACGTGTTGACCCGGATAACCAGCTTTCATCATACCAAATTTCATCAAAATCTGTCCAGTGGTTTTCTCGTGGTGCGTTCCCAGACAGACAGACGAAAATCTAAAAACTATAGATTCGACCTCTGTATCGATAATAATGACTATTTCAATAAGATTTTTCAAAAAATGTTTCATATACAGATATTTAATGTACAGATTCGACTCAGAATTTTATTATATGTATAGAAATACCGGTGGTAGGACTCTGTCAAGCCTGAGGAGTCCGACTGGATGGGTACCAACTACCACCCCCTTATCTATTTCTGCCGCCAAGCAACAATGATTGCATTGTTGTGTTCCGGTTTGAAGGATAAGGTAGCCAGCGCAATTACAGGCAAGAGGCATATCATCTTAGTCCTCACAGTGACAACGCACCTGTGGTTCTGCATTTTTGTTACTTAAAACCTAAATGCATGAACCGTAGGTGTTATGGGCGACAGGTGCTGCTTTCCATCAGGTAGTCTGTCTGCTCGTTTGTCACTGAATGTCATAAAAAAAAAAAAAAAAAGAATATAGATGATTATCCTTGCTTTACCCGGATGACTCCATAGCAGCTATACAGTAACCTGTGTGCTACCTAGTCCAAATTTTCAGATTTACAATAATAGTCCAATCCTTAAGGGTAGATACACCTTAAGAGGATTGTGAAGCTAAATAAAAAAAGTAAATTCCCATACAAAAAGCGATAACGTTTTCCCCCCCATTAACATAGTCTAATTTTCATAATTTTTGGAAATGTTGTAGATATAATGAAAAACTAGGTCCGTACGTTTTTATTTTAAAGAAATATTGCGTATGATAGAAGTTATTAGCATCTAAATATCTGTATTTTTGACGTAAAAACTTCCTCGAGCGTTTTTATTTTTTTATAATTAAACTAAACTGAATTACTAAAAAAGGAAAACGTACAGACCTAGATTAAGGTGTACTGAATCTAATGAGACCAAAATTGTCTCATTTCTTAAATGTTTAGGGGGGTAAAAACGTTATCGCCCAAAACAATATTTCAAACAGGAATGTAGGTAATTGCCTCTAAGATTTGCAACTCTCTCTATCGCACCATAAGGGTTGGCAAAGCGAGCGATATGAAACAGATAGCATTTTCTTAAAAACCTACTCGCGCCGTGTATCGGCACTTCACAATCCTCTTAACATAAAATCACTAAAGTTGCTAACACAAAAAATATTAAATTTAAAAAACATAATCTATATAAAAAACATATATTTAAGTAAACATAAATGATTTTAAAATTACAATTAAAATGATATTATTAGATACATTCAGCATTTCAATCCCTATGTAAAGCAAAATCATATCGATTGGCCGCTGGAATTGTAATAAGACTGCAATACACAATATACCTGCAAAAGATCACTGTTCTGTTCCAGTAGTTCCAGTAGTTCCAGCAGTGATCTATGGTTGAGTTAGATGAAAGAAATTCATATATGTTTATACAATACTAGCGACTCACCCTCGCTTCATACGGGTTTGTCTCTAAGTATAAACATTATTTTCATACACAAGCAACGATTTGCCCAGCACAGGCCGGTAGAGTGGCTTTTAGAGGATTTTACTCTAACTCGATTTGCAAATATTTAGATATAAAACTGTTTTTTTTTAATCAAAATAAAATATAGCCTATATCCGTCAGGGATAGTGTAGCTTTCTATTAGTGAAATTTTTTTTGAAATCGGTTTAATAGTTTCAGAGATTACCCCATACATATAAAGTTAATTTCTTTATAATATGTACATAGTAGCATGGGGTCTGAATACGAGCAAAGTATACATTAGTTAAAAAATATTATAACAGATGGCGTAATATGATATATATTATTTAATATATAATTTGTTTTTAATGTTCACATAAAATACAAAATACAAAAAAAAATGAAAAAAGGGTTTGACCTAATTTTAAACAATTATTTAAAGTAAGGGAAAATTAAATAATGCATAAATATGTAGTATTTTAAAAAAATATAAATTTCAATGATATTCTTGTATTTCTGGCGGCAATAATTGGTACTACCACAGATCATATAATACTATAATGTATTATATTATCTGTGGACTGTGGTAGTAGTATTTATTAGAAGTAGTTAGCAAGCATTTACTGTTTAGCAAACATTTATTGTTGTAGCTTTACTATTAAGTTGTCTTCACTTCTGCAAGGTTCAAATTAATTCCTTATGGCGACGAGGAGGTTTTTGGTCAGGTTTTTAGTGGGTAGGCTGCCGCACATCGCGGCAGGAGTCCCACATAACCCGACTCGCTTCCCCATTGGCGAGCGGGATACCCGGTAACAGGGGTTTTCCTGACGTTAAAAAAATAAATAAAAAAATAAAATAAAAAAAAGGTTTAATTTAATTATTATTTACAAAACATATTGAAAATGCAAACTATTCAGTTCGCACTTGACCAATCAATGTACTACTGTGTATCCAACTGTCTGCATGATTAACTTCAAATTGCCATACCATGGGAATCGAACCTGTTGTGTACAATGTCCAATATCAGGAAGTGAGCATCTATCGGACTACTATTATTAAGTCGTAAGTTTGTACCTGTATTTGTTTGTTACTTTTTCACGTGTAAACGGCTGGACAGATTTGGATGAAATTTTGTACAAATATAGACTACAAAAATAAAAACAAATTTATCCCACAGGAAGCGTAATTTTTCCGGAATAAAAAGTAATCTATGTGTTATTCCAGACTATAATCTATCTCTGTGCCAAATTTCATCTAGATCCGTTCAGCCGTTCTTGCGTGAAAGAGTAACAAACATCCATACATTCATACTCACAAACTTTCACATTTATATTAGTATGGATAACCTGGAGTAACACATAAGCTACAGTTAGACACCTGAAAGACAAAGCCAAGCGAAGCCAGAACCTAAACTATACTTTTTATTATAGATATACAAAGCAAACAAAAAACAATATTATTTTTCCATTTACTTAAAAGGCAATAACTGTTTTTTAATGATAATAATTTGTAACGCTTTAGGCAATGACAAATTCTTTTGATATCTTAAAGCGTTTCATTGTAAAAGGCGAAATGTATTATTATTTAAGTTCAACAGCGTCGGTGGTATAATAGTCAGCGTAGTTGTCCTCAAGCAGTTGATCCGGGTTCGATTTCCGATCAACGCGCTAGGTTTGGGGATATGATAATGGCAATTACAGATGTATAAATGAGAGGATAGAGGACACACATGAGTGTATAAAAACTCTCTTTTAATATTAGATTGACGAACCTACAAAAAAAAAGTTCTTTTGGGTACGTTTTTTCAATTCTTTTAGATTCAAAATGTTTTTTTCTCAAATTGATAATAAATAAGCAGAAAGCTATCAAATTATTTCTCTTAATTTCTAAAACAAGATAACACTTATTGCACTGTTATTTATTACAGTTCGTTTTTCACAGGGTAACTACCGAGGGCTACGAGGGGGGACCTTCCCAGTTTTTTCACCATAACAAAAACGTATGTCATACATGTTACAAAACAATATGATTTTTATTATGTAACTAAATTAGTCTACACACGAGTAACAAAAAGTGTGCGTTGGCCGGGAATCGAACCCGGATCAACTGCTTGGAAGGCAACTATGCTGACCATTACACCACCAACGCTTTCTTAAAATATTTAAATAATTTGTCTATTTGTTTAGTAAAACAAAACATTTTAAAATAATAAAACAAATAGAAATGAGACACTGTAAATAAAATTTCAATATCGCAATTAAGCTGTATTGTGTAAGACTAAACGGAAAATTCTTATATGGTTTTGTAGGTAGTTATACATATGTTTATAATATAGTATTTCATACTGTGTTGTTATAATAAAAGTAAATAAAGGTAATGTAAATTCAGCCTTTTTTTCTTCATCTTCATACTTCTTACTTCTATCTGAATCTCTCGACATTAGGTTGTAGTTTTGGGGATGTAACAAAAATACTACTGAAGTATTCACCCACTTAAATAATCTTGTTCACTTAAAAAAAATGTTTTTGTTAAAGTCGAACAATATTGACATGTTCATTATAAAAACCATGATTGTGAAACAAAGTAATATAACTTCAGCCATATCAATATTTATTTAATGTAAATAATAAAAAATATGCGTTGGACGGGAATCGAACCCGGATCAACTGCTTGGAAGGCAACTATGCTGACCATTACACCACCAACGCCTTGTTAAACGCTTTAAATAATTTGTATTCCGTGAAAATAAAACATGAAATCATTGAATAACAAAAGTATTAGGAACGAGGAACTGTAAACAAAAAAATCAATAGAACAATTAAGGTACATTGTATTGGGTTAACAAAATTGGGCCAATAAATGGATATATTTCTTCTTGATGGATGTTATATTTTATGTTATATACTTTATTGCGTTTGTTTGTCCTTCTTTTACTCGTTAACGATTTTTTTTTCTTAAATATAGATAATTAGCAGCTTCGCCCATGTTCAAACTTCTGATCACGTCCACACAAAAACCTTATATATAAATTATCTATATATAAATAGGCAAAAGCAAAACAGTAGCTTTTTCCTCTGTTTTTCAATAGATTGACGAGCTTTAGACTTATCAATATATTTTTTTGGAAATAGTTACCTTTTTAATATAGATCGACAAAAACTAACTAACCACTTTCGTATTATCTATATTAATATTATAAAGAGGGTAATCTCTGGATCTACTAAACCAATTTACATGAAATTTATCAAAAAGATAGTTTGAGACCCTGGGAAGGATATAGGATACTTTTTATCCCGGAAGTCATCTATTAAGGGGGTGAAAATGGGGATGAAAGTTTGTATGGGGAATCAATCTATGGTCGAACCCGAGCGAAGCGGGGGTGAGTCGCTAGTTATTTATAAGTTATCAATAATTATTATGTTCGAATTTCGACCACTGGATGAAATTAGTATTAAGTAAAAATAAGTGAGGATAGACTTGGCAGCTAAAGTAAACAGTACACTTAAAATACACAATAGATAAGCTCTAGTAAGTAAAAAATGTTCTTTCTGCAGAGAATCGTGAAGATAATGACAAAGTCTATGTTATATAAAGGATAAAGTTTCAGAGCTTGCAAACTTAAGTAAGACTTACGCTATCTTGTGAGCTGCCTAAAAACTATTTTGCTTTATTAAAAACCATAATATTTATATAATACGTACATTTGTGGTTACATATGTACAAAAATTAACCAAATATGACTAAACATAATTTATGGACAAAATTGTTGAGTCAAACTAAAAAATATTATTAAAAATAATTATTGCCTCAATTTCGACCTCAAAAAGAAACAGGTACTTAATTCAGTGATATTTATGCTAAGCAAAGTCTAAGCTAATTTTCATGATTATTTTTAAAATAGATTATACTTAGAGATATTTCTCTACATAAGAAAAAAATCACTCATTTTCAAGTTAGAAATATTTACAACTAGGGATTCACCCCCGCTTCGCTTCGGGTTCGTCCCTAGTAATAAAACAAATCTATCCCACGGGCACTTTACTTTGTCCGGGATAAAGAGTAGGCTATGTGTTATTCCAGACTATAAATCGCGCGGTAAAAAAAATTAGACTTCTTACTAATGTAGATACAGCTCGCATAGTTTATTTTAGCTATTTTCATAGTATTATGTCGTATGGTATCTTACTCTGGGGAAATGCAGCAACTGTTAATACGATTTTTGTACTGCAGAAAAGAGCTATTCGTGCAATTTATAGTTTAGGTCCTAGAGCGTCATTAAGAGATAAGTTTAAAGAAATAAAAATATTGACTGTTGCTTCTCAGTACGTGTACGAATGTGTTATGTATGTTCGTAAAAATATACACGAATTTCCCAAGAATTGTGACATGCATAACTTTAATACTAGGAGCAAACACAAACTTGTAATGCCTGTAACTCGTTTAAAGAGAGTCAGTAATTCTTTTTATGGACAATGTATACGCTTGTACAACAGGATCCCAGAAAATGTTCAAAAAGCTTCTATCATTAAATTCAAAAAAATTGTTAAAGAACGTTTGTGTGCTAAAGGCTATTATACAATAAATAATTTCATAGAAGATAGCACGCCTTGGGAATGAAGTGATCGCCTCCAGGCTACTTCAACTTTATAAAAATATTGTAAATTACAATTTATTAAAAAAATATTAGTCCCGCTGAGTTTCTTTCGCCAGTTCTTCTCAGGTCTGAGGTTTCATTTTTCCGAACTGGTAGTAGACTCATGACGTTCAGTAAAAAATTGTAATAATTTAATGCTGAATAAAATATTTTGAATTTGAATTGAATTTGAATCTATCTCTGTGTCCAAATCCGTTCAGCCGTTCTGGCGTGAAAGAGTAACAAACATCCATCCATACATCCTTACAAACTTTCATATTTATAATCATAGTATGGCTAAGAGACTTTTAAGTCGATGAAATTTTAATTAGAAAATAATTTTCACTTTATCCTATTTTGAATTTTATAACAATTTTATTCATTTTGAATAATTTCAGTAAGAAATAAATACATGATATTTTTACAATATTGTAACATATTATGATGATGGCATTTAAATAAAACTATCTTTTCGGATTTTTTAAATATACCAAGAATCAAAATAAATCCGCGAAAAAATCCGAAAAGATAGTTTTATTTAAATGTCTAATATTCGCGTAAATCTAAGAAAGTATTATGATGATGGCAGGTCAGTTTGGTGTAATTTTTATGATTCCTTTGGATATACATACAAATTTCTGCCCTCCGGTTATTCTCTCATTATCTACAGTATTATCATGCTCGTCCATAAAGGGGTCAGCTACCTCATGGAAGTTAACAACACAACAATATCAACGTATAGCAACAATACCTGTACTGTTGCATTTAACTTGACGAGTGAAATGAAATGAATGAAATGAAATAAACTTTTATTCAATTAGACTTATTACAAGTGCTTTTGAATCGTCAATTTACTGTAAGCGTCAGTGAAGTCTGTCCGTGAGGAAGCTACCACCGGCTCGGAAAGCAGTTCTGCTGAGAAGAGCCGGCGAGAAACTCAACAGTTGAAGAGTGAGGTTGCTCTAGACCCAAAAAATATCCAATCGCCTTTTTGTACTTTATTTTTCCTTATATTATCGCTAGGAAATACTTTTGCCTATAATCTGGTAGCTTAGACAAGATGTCATTCGTTGATGAAACAGATATCTAAACAAATATATGAAAATAACATACATATTATGCTTTTATGATATAACGATTGATATTGTTATATTTTATCTAAACTCTTTGCTTTTCTTCTAACAATGACCATACAGCAGTGTGTGTTAATCCAAGATATGAGCTATCTCTATTACAAGTTACAGCGTCAAAAAGTAGCAACCATATATGATTTTGATAAAAAAGTAAATATAATTATTAATATTTTGAAATTCTCTTCCCAGAAGCTTCCTACCAAGCCATGTAGAGATTGAAAAATGAGACAACCGTTATTTTTAATAACGATTATGACTATCAAAAAGTGTGCGTTGGCCGGGAATCGAACCCGGATCAACTGCTTGGAAGGCAACTATGCTGACCATTACACCACCAACGCTACATACAGCTTATTTAAAAAAGTTGAAGTGTTCTTTTATTTATTCTTTGTTGGGGATTTGGTGGAAGAAATTTTAAAATATCAAAATCTTGAAATGACTTCGTCATGACTTTAATAAAAAAAAAAAACTTTAGTTCCAAAGATTATTAGTAGCTCATTGGAGGAGTATGCTTGGTTTGAAAACAGATTTAGGCGAGTTCAAACCTTCGAGATTTACTTGTGGGAATCTACATGTCTGAGAAGACCTTACTGGTTTTCAAAAGATCGAAAAGTCCACTAACCCATAATATAATTGGTCACCATGGTTGACTATGGCCTAATGCCATCAGTATTTAGGGAGGCTCGTACCCAACGTTGAAGCGTTAAAAGGAGTTAATTATTATTACTATATCTTATTACCATCGATGGGAATTTTGATGGAGGATGAAATTATGAAAGCGGCATAAGATCGAAGTTTCTTTTGCAACTTTTTTCAACAACGTTTTTAAAAGCACTTGTAATAAATGTAATGGAATAAAGTTTATTAAATTTCAACTGATTTTTTAGTTAGAAATTTGCAACAATTATACCTAATTAAGTAAGGTAGTAGATACCATAAAAATAATTAATCATAATTACAGCCTTCAAAAATATGCGTTGGCCGGGAATCGAACCCGGATCAACTGCTTGGAAGGCAACTATGCTGACCATTACACCACCAACGCTACATACAGTTTATTTAAATTAAAAGGTAATTTTAAAACGTTGATGCTGCTACTTTCTAATGTAATATACAAGGCAAAAAGTTCATTCTGTTTTTTTCTAACCGCTGACGTCGAGAAATGTCTTGAATTTTATCGCAACCGGAAAAATCCTGTACAAGTCCAATTTTTAGGCCACATTACTTCATAATTGATTCATAAAAGCTACGTATAAGTTATTATAATAATGCCGTTATTATATTATATCCCATTAATATTATAAATGTGAAAGTATGGATGGGTGTTTGTTACTCAATCACGCCAGAACAGTTGAACCGATCTGGATAAAATTTGGCACAGAGATAGATTATAGCCTGGAATAGCAAATAGGTTACTTTTTATCACGGAAAAATGTACAGTTCTCGTGGGATAGATCTGTTTTTGTCTTTTTTGTTGGTTTTTGGTTTCATTATACAATTGAAAAGTTCACCCTGATTGTATTGATCATCCTCTGAATAGTATAAATTGCTAATTGGCTCTAGATTCGCTAATCTTATTATGCTGAGATTTCATTTTAAAATTAATAATTTGCATATTACTCCTAAAAAATGCTAAAAAATGAAAAATTAGAGGACTCAGAAATATACTCAAATGAAGTTGGGTTCACAAGTAATTCTTATTCAATCGGGATGTAACAATTTCAGCAATGTTCTTAAGATAGGAAATATATTTCAATTTATAGTGTAACTAACGACTCGCCTTTACTCCGCTCGGGTTCGTTCCTACTTACGTTCTAAAGTTTAGTATAGATTTCTCAGAGATGAGATATTTTCCCGCAGTAAAAGTTATCCTATATGTTGACCCGAATAGCCATCTATCATCATACCAAATTTCATCAAAATCTGTCTATTGGTTTTCTCGTGATGCGGTCACAGACAGACAGACAAAAATTCTATAAACTATAGATTCGGCTTCTGTATCGATAATAATGACTAATTCAATAAGTTTTTCCAAAAAAATTTTAATGTACAGATTCGACTCAGTTACAATTTTATTATATGTATAGATTTTCACTAAATTCGTGATGAAGATGAAACACATTATGTGGTGAAAGTTGGACTGGCGGAACTAGATGGGATCGTTAAATCCGAATTGTACGGTTAAAAGTAAAGTTTATTCTGAATTTGTATTGTATTAAGTCAGTGTAATTGATACCTATATCATAGTTAATATTTTTGTTAAACTAAATAGTAACTGAAATCTATACTTACATAATAAAATTCTAACTGAGCCGAATCTGTAAATTTTATATTTTTTTGGAAAATCTTATTGAAATGGTCATTATTATATATAGAGGCCGAATCTATAGTTTTTAGTCTGCCTGTCTGTCTTCCTGGGAACGCATCACAAGAAAACCACTACACCAATTTTGATGAAATTTAATATGACGATAGCTGGTTATCCGGGACACTTTTTACTGCGGGAAAATATCTCATCTCTGAGAAATCTATACTAACCGTAAAACGTAGGGACGAACCCGAACGGCGAAAGGGTGAGTCGCTAGTGTTAAGTACATCGATACACTTTCCATTAAAACTCGGAAAAATCATTATCAGAATTTTTCGTTTGTTATTTAAATCTTGTACGAGATATAAGTAAGCTAATATAATTTTTAAATATCTTTATGTGTAAAACTAAATAAATAATAATTAGAAAAAATAAAACACTACAATTACGTAGTTGCAGGTTAAAATCGTGTAAGCGGTAAGCATTTGTCTTAAGGCAAGGGCCAAGGCATTTTGACATAACCATTTATTGTTGTTTATTTAAAATTGAAGGCAGTGGTAGCCCAGTGGTTGAAATCCCGGGTCTTCTGCTATTGTCATGTGCGAAACATTACATCGGCGATAATCGGCGAAGAAAAATATCGCGAGCAAACCTGCATGTCTGAGAGAACTTAGCAAGTTTTTGAAAGACATGTGAAGCCCACCAACCTGCACTTGGTCAGCGTGGTGGACTGTGGCTTGATTCCATCATATTAAAGAAAGGCCCGTACCCAAGAGTGGGACGTTAAAAAGGGCTGCATACATTTAAAGCCCAAGTAAAGTCCCAGACGGATACTAGTTAAGTATTCAATCTCATCATTACCGCAGGTCAGCATTGATCCTGCTATCGAAGAATTCATAACAATGACAACTACTGAGTAATAATAACATCCGTTCTCTGCTTGTATCTAAACTCTTTGTACGGTTCTGTATAGAGTAGTGCATCGTAGAGGTCTCATTGGCTGAGAGCAAATTAGTATATGTATAAAAAGGAGATTTTAATTGAAATAATATTGTATTAAATTATAATTAACTAGCGAATTACCCTCGTTTTAGTCTGGTGCGATCTGCGCGGATTTTGTTCACAATTTCAAGAGAGGTTTTTCTGAGATTATTCGGTACAAACAGACAGACAAAAATTTTAAAATTCTTTTTTTCTTATATGTACCGAGTATACATACTATCATATGAATTTAATAAAAAGCTGTTATTTTGACATTACAAACAGACACTTCAATTTTATTTATTTGTAATTTTTTTTCCTCTATACTTACACTTTTTAAAACGGGCAAATGCCTACTGTTTAAACAGATGTTGCACTTTTAGAAAAAAAAAGACTAAATTATGTTTTAATTTATGAAATTGAGTTATTCTCATATAGCGTTGGTGGTGTAATGGTCAGCATAGTTGCCTTCCAAGCAGTTGATCCGGGTTCGATTCCCGGCCAACGCATATTTTTAATTATGTAACATAATTAATAATTATAAATATTTTAATAACCCAGATACACCCTTAAACTTTTCTAAGGATAAATATTGGTTTTTGATTTATTTATTTGTCATCTTTTAACTCAAAGACAAAGAACTTTTTATATGGAATTAATTTATGAGCCTTAAAGTAACTTAAGCTACTTTTCATCCCTAGTAATATTATAAAAAGAGAGCAGCAGGCAGACAGAGTTTGTTTGTTTATTGAACGCGCTAATCTCAGGAACTACTAATCCAATTCGAAAAAATCTTTTTATATTAGATAGCCCGTTCATTGAGGAAGGTTATAGGCTGTTTATCATATAATATATAGTCTATCTATTCCATACTAACCGTTAAAACGTACCTAGTAACGAACCCGAGCGAAGCGAAGTTGAGTCGCTAGTATTAAGCAGTTTCACAGAGTATTAGGTAATTACACATTTTCTATAAAAGACCAATGTGTCACTAATTTATAGTTCAATATTAGATACGAAGCATAGTTGTAAGTACATCGTTATTAAAAAAGAATACAATAACTATCGAGTTTCGACCCATTTTTACCGCTTACTTAGCAAAAAGATACAACCAACGATGTAAAGTATATTTTTTTATTTATTTGGAAAATGTCGACGTCTTAATTAACATAATATACATATTTTGCAGACTAATCTGTTAAATGTATGAGCTGATAATGAAAATTTAGATTTACAGAGAACCTATTTTTTTACAGTAAGGATACATTACTATAAAAATTAATTTTTATAGATAATACGTGGGGGGTGGGGGTGTGTTGGAGGTAAGCGGGTTGGGGAGGGCGTAGGTTCTTTACGAATAAGGGCTGATGTTGGTTCTCATTTTGTAGATTCAATTTTTAAGGGTTAAATCGTACTACTGTTATAAATGCGAAAGTTTGTATGGGTTTGTTTGTTTATTAACTCATTCACGCCGGATCAATTTTGATGCAATTTACTACACATTTAGACAATGACCTAGAATATAAAGCCTAGTGTTAGTAATAAAATTCGCCAAAAGGTGGCGCTTCCGGTATATCATATTATAAATACGCGATAATATAGAATAAAGTACGGACGCACCCGAGCAAAGCAAAGGTTAATCACTAGTGTTGTATAAGAATTAATAACAGCGAGTGTTCTAGTAAGAATAAATAAGTAACTTTAATTAAACGTAAACGTGCGATGAAGCCTCGAAACATCTAGCTATGATCATTTATTGTAATAATAATTTTTGAATAAAAAGTACTAAGTAATTTTAAAATATAATGAAATCTTTTCAAAATTTGGCAATGGTATTATAGATACTAATATTTTTTAAGAGGATAATTTTTAAAATAGTATGAAACAGTATAAGTTTATGCAATAAATTCGATGTATTACATATAGCGTTGGTGGTGTAATGGTCAGCATAGTTGCCTTCCAAGCAGTTTTATATTTATTTTACACAATATTCTTAATGAAAATGAAAACATACACAATTCTATATTTACCTACACCGCTTTGCGTATGCTGAAGGTATATTTCAATTTTCCCTATATTTATCTCTAAGGATTTATTACTCTATACCCACCCCATTTAAGATGTAAACATAAGTATAGTAACCCTCCCTTCCAGGGGGTAGAGCCAGTCGCCGCGGCGCAACGCCGCCAGACGGTCGCTTTTAGACGGACGCCATTTTAATTTAAAAAAAAATAATCAAAATAAAAAAAAAAAACATTTACCTAATTTCCTTAAAAACTCTTTTTTTTACTTTGATGACGTTAGCTTTTTTGCCGGTTTGATTTTTTAAAAAATTTTTAAGTGTCTCCTGCATTAATATAATTTGGCTTAAAAAAGTGAGTGGAAACTAATTTGTCAATTCTAGTTGCCTTGGAGTATGAGTTTGGTAAGTATCGATTGTTTCGTTGTCATAGGTCTTATCAACGCTTTCTCGTCATTTTCAATGATTATCCTATATATATTTTTAAAACACCCTTATCTGAATAGAGTATTTCACTGTGAAGCGATTTAAAATATTTTTTAGGGAGAACAAAAATAAATATATACATAATTTTAATGTTTAATCATACCCCCAAAAACTGAATGTTCATTTGAACATCGTTATATTTTTTACTACCTTTGTAACACAATGTTATATCCTCGTTATTTAGAATTGTGTATATTTAGCATTTAGAAAAATATAAAGAAGTGAAAACGATAGATAGAGATAGAGATACCGAAAATATCGTGAAATTCGATTGCTCGTATGCGGAAATGTGTATGGAACGTGACGCGTGCTTTAATTTTACAGCTTTTAAACTTAAACTGTACTATATTTGGTTTTATTACATTACATTACTACTATATTACAAATATAACTTAAAATAATTTTAAGTTTCGTATGAACTTTTTAATAAAAAGCTAATTTTATCTCATCTCATACTTAAAGTTAATAGAAATATGACAAACTGGTTTCAAAATCACGTTATACTATTGTAGATAATGTATTTAATTAAACAATTTACAATAATAACAAACGCAGTCGCTATCGAGTATCGACCCTGTTCATTTATGGACCGTGGTAGATTTAGTACAGATTTAGGACAAGTCAATCCATTTGGCAGGTAATCGATTAACGCACCCGCATTGAATCAGTTACAAACTTACTAAACTTCAAATAGAGGGTCTAAAGTTTGATTCTGAAGTTTCGATAGAGTTTGGGAAAACAACTTATACAGTATATAAAAACAAATGAAATTTATGAGTTTCCATTTTGCAGAATGTTTTTTTTTTTATATCTTTTTATGAAATGAAATATATTATTTTCGACGTTGATATATGAAAAAATAATAATATATTAAGTACTACTAATTTATCCTCGCTACGCCCGAGTTAGCGAACTTAGGTGCCTAACAATAGCTTTTGCTTTATCCTAGAATTTCATCAAAATCCGTCCGTCAATACATTCAACGATCCTCACTATGTTGTCTTCTGTCGGTTGTTATTGAAACACTTACAACTTACAAATATACTTGTATTTAGAGTTTTTGACGTCCCACTGCTGGGTACGGGCCTCCCTCCAATATGAGAGGGGATCAGGCAATAGTCCACCATGCTAGCCAAGTGCGGGTTAAAATTTGCTATTTTTATTGCTTCCTCACTATGTTTACCTTCACCATTAGACAAGTGATAAATATTAATTATGTTGAAAATTATTTGCATATGAAAATATCAGTGATACAAGACCTGGGATTTGAACCCGCTTGACTAGGTGTTCCAAGCAAGCGGGTTACCACTGGGCTACCACTGCCTTACTGAACTTGCTTACATAAACCACCACAAATATTTAAATGTCAAACATAAATATTAGCCTCAAGCGGTAGAAAATTTCGACCTTCAAAGTAAGTCCCAATATTCGGACCTCTACGTCAAAGGATAAATGTGGTTGTGTGTAAAGGAATGTCTTATTGCCATTGCCTGAAAGTAACGAGTAATCATCATCTATACTAATATTATAAAGAGGTAAAGTTTGTGAGGTTTTGTGTTTGTGAGTTTGTAAAGTTATAGGGGGTAATCTCTGGATCTACTGAACCGATTTAGATGAAATTTGGTAAGAAGATAGTTTGAGACCCTGGAAAGGACATATGATAGTTTTTATCTCGGAAATCATCCCTTAAGGGGGTGAAAGGTTGTATGGGGAAACAACCTAGGGACGAACCCGGGCGAATCGAGGGTGATAATCATTAGAGAAGTAGATCAAAGTGCAACTTAAGCTTCCATTGTGTCCTCTTATAAAAAGTACGGGTCTATTTAGTGGTGAAGAACTACAGGAAATATACACGCAAAAAATTATGGGCAGAAAGTATTAATAATATTGATAAACAGACAAACTTATGACTTTGTTCGGCTTATACTTTACTTAGAGATTCATTATATAAGACGTAGATTAGCTACACGAGGGCTGAGAATGTACCGATGTTGTTTATGCTAAATTTTCATAACTTTATCAATTAATTTGTTTGAAATTTTGATAAGCTGTGTAAGAGTATTTTTAATGTTTATATTTACTTATTAATTATGTTTTTGATGATGCTATGAAAATGAAAACTATACTAACAATTAACTATACTAACAATTAAACTATACTAACTATAATACCAATTATTTATTAAAAACTAGCGACTCACCCTCGCTTCGCTTAACGGTTATTATGGAACAGATAGACTATATATTACTTGAGTTGTTGTGGGTATTATTATAACGTGTTTTCCCGTGGGATTGAGAAAATCTCCCGCGGGAAAACGGAGTCTACGTCACAGCCCAGCACTTTAACTTTCTCCACACAAAAATCATGCCGATCCATCATTCTGTTCGACGTGAAAGAAGGACAAACAAACAAACAAGCAAACACACTATCGCATTTATATTAGTATGAATAAACTAAAGTAGCACGCAGTATGTATAGTTATGTTACTATCGGTTAAATAAACTGATTCTTTAAAGAGTAGAATTTAAATTAAATTATTTTTGCATCCAATATCGGTAGTATGGAAAGATTGAGCGCTAGTTGAAACACCTGGGGCTTACTGCGACTCATATAACGACGCTTTCCTTTGCCAATACCTTTTTAGGAAGTCTCTTTTAAAATAATGTGGCTATTATACATATATTTCATACCTTCTACTTAATTAAACAAAATTTGAAAACTATCTTTACCATGGAGTAGTTCTTAGTGAAGATTAGAATCGTTATATGAAACTAGCCACTCACCCTCGCTTCGCTTCGGGCTCGTCCCTAGATAAAAAGAAATCTATCCCACGGGAACCGTACATTTTTCCGGGATGATATGATAGCCTATAGCCTTCCTCAGTTAACGGGATATCTAATGCAAAAAGAATTTTTCAAATCGGATATGTAGTTTCTGAGATTAGCGCGTTCAACCAAACAAACAAACTCTTCAGCTTTATAATATTAAGTATAGATTTTCATTATGGACGATATGTGTCATTATGTAATACTAACGACTTACTCTAGCTTCGCTCGACTTCATGCCTAGGGGGTTATTTTATCATACATTCTAAGTATTTCTTCATTACTGAATTTTTTTGGCAGAAACACCCTAATTTGGCATTCTTCGGGGCCTCTCTAGCGAACTCCTACCTATCCTTTGACCTAGCCACTACATCAACTAGATAATCAAAGAAATGTACTTAAACAATAATAGAACCTGCTATCTAACTCATACCGCACACTATTTCCAAATATTAAAATATATTTTCACAAATCAATATATCTATCATTTCAACGAAAATATGAATCTAGTTGTAGAAGCGAGTCTTCATATTCAGATTAGGTTTTCGTGGAATCAGAAAATTACTTTAAATGCCTATCATGTTACCGAGATTGAGATATGCGAGGGAGACAGAAATAATATTGAAAGGAAATGGCTGCTTACTTGTCTTGATAGTCGATGTACTGAATTGCGAAATTGCCCTTATTATTCAACGTAGACCATTATAAATGATACCTTATATTATTTCAATGAAATTGGGGTCTAAAAACGATTAAAATGTTGTTCTGTTTGTTGGATATATGTGTTTGTACATAAAATATTTGTTGTTTTTTTTAATATTGTACTCGGTGGTGTAGTGGCTATGATTTACGGATGCAGTGGAGGTCCTGGGTTCGAGTTTGGGTCGGTCCAAGTTTAGTTACTTTTTAGGTACTATAATATCTACTGCGAAGTTAACAAATATCAGTGAACCAGCGCTATTTTTTGGTAAATATTACTTACATTAGCCTATTCTTACTCCAAGTCATAGTGTATCTGTGTACTAAATTTCATCCAAATCTATCTAGAGTGTTCAATATGAAGGAACTACAAACATATTGTCTTGGACGACACGTTTGGCTCAGTGTGTAGTGACCCTACTTGCTGTGCGAGCGGTCGCGGGTTCGAGTCCCGCTGGGGGCATTCATTTATGTGAGCGCGAATGTTTGTACTCCAGTCATGGGTGTTTATATTTATAATATGTATGTATTTAAAGTTATATATATGTAGTGTATCAACTATCTAGTATCCATAACACAAGCCTCATAGCTTACCATAGAACTAGATGGTGCTGTGTGTTAATGTCCAACATATTTATTTATTATTATATACACGTACAAACTTTAGCTTATAATAGTTATGTGATTAATCAAACAACGGGCAAAATAAAATGGACAAAAGCAATCAAGCGCCTATACAAATTGATATTTGATAAACAACTTTATACAGTTCAATGGGTTTTATGAATAAAGTATTGTTTCGAAATGAAATAAATTTTATTGTTTCAGCCTGTTTTTGTTTAGAACATTTAATGTTTAATTAAACACGTAATTTTTAATTAAAAACGGCAATATTAAAGGCTAGTGACGTTAGTTACGTTTTAACGTTTAGCTCAGAGATGAGTTGACCCGGGTCATCCGGATAACCAGCTATCATCATACCAATTTGCATCAAAATCTGTCTTGTAGTTTTTTCGTGATGCGGTCACAGACAGACAGACAGACAGAAAGATAGACACACAGACAGACAAAAAAATCTAAAAACAATAGATTTGGCCTCTGTATCGATAATAATGTCTATTTCAATAAGATTTTCTAAAAAATATTTAATGTACAGATTCGGCTTAGTTACAATTTTATTATATGTACCTATATAAATATAATATATTTGTGTAAAAGTGATGTAGACAACTTTCAAAACGAGATTTCTGTTCTGTTGTGGTGCATTTTGTATTCAGCCCTTTTTTAACGTCTTAGTGCTAGGCATTGGTTCCATGGTTCCATGGTTGGATTAGGCCATAGTCCACAACCCTTTTTTTTTTTTTTTTTTTTTTTTTTTTTATAGTTGGGGAATGCATTTACGCATACCACCTATCCCCCAGGTGGTTATGTGGGGCACTCGCAATTACTGTTTTTATTAACTACTCGCGACTGACTTATTAACGTTCAGCTCAAGCCGATGATGATAGACCAGCACACAAGAAAAACCAGCTTTATATATCCATACTAATATTAAATGCGAAAGTAACTCTGTCTGTCTGCCTGTCCGTCTGCCTGCCTGTCTTTCTGTCCGTCATCTCTCATCTCATCATCTGATTTAGATGAAATTTGGTATGGATATAGACAGTTATATATACATACCTACTTTTCTATACCTGATTTTGTTTTCGTAGATCGCTAGATCGTAGACCTTATCTGCGCTTTCGAGCTAAGATTAATTCGATTTGAGTCAAGAGTAAGCCAATTTCTATGCTATACTACCCGTTAAAACGTAAACGTAATAAATACGTATGTAAACCTTTTTCTCATCTTATCCATCTACTATTGATCAAAAGCCTCCCGTATAGGATGCCCACCATCCCGATTTTTCTAAATGATACCTAGTACAAACCGGATGAAAATACGTTGTTTAGATTGAATATAATAAGCTAAGTACACAAACAGACACGACTAGTGATTTTATTTTATGCTATAAATACACACATACTCTTATTTTTAATTACAGTCCCCCACCGCTCTCAATTTGTGTTTATTCAGGCTAATCCCAGAAAACACTGTACGGATTTTCATATGGTTCACAAATATGAAGAGGGATTTTTTTTAAAGTTATTGTTTAAGAAACAAGTCCGTTATTTATAAACATTGTAAAAATAAACTAAGTTTGATGGTATTTTTGTATTAAATCGGAAAAGTGACCTTTCTAAGAAATTCCATAATATTAATCTCTCCAGGATAATTTCTAAGAAATCCGTGCGAATTTCCGAGAATTCGATTGTTATCGTATACGCCGGCGTGTATGCGGTCCTCGAGGGGTTAAAAATACGAAGGGTCACTAGTTAATCTATCTTCTTCTATACATATTATAAAATTCTGAGTCGAATCTATAGGTACATTAAATTTTTTTTGCTAATTTTTTAAAAAAATTTGTCTGTCTGTCTGTCCACCTGAGAATGCATCACAAGAAAACCACTGGACAGATTTTGATGAAATTTGGTATAATTATAGCTGGTTATCCGGGTCAACTATATGTTGACCCGAGGTTGTTTGATTTTTTTTACTGCGGGAAAATATCCCATATCTGAAAAATCTATACTAACCGTTAAAACTTATCTAGGGACGAATCCAAGCGGAGTGAGGGTTAGTTGCTAGTTAAATATTATAACTTAATCTCTTCGTGAGAGAATCGATAGACAAAGTTTATTTGTATACAAATATTCAATATTTGAATTTAATGTAGTACCGCGTGTCGCAATGCGGCTCGACGACTGCCAACTTATTTTATTAATTGACGGCCTTTATAACTATACCGGGTGTTGATGTAGAAACGTTGGGTACATTCTTTGCTAGAATAGTTTCTGAAAATATTTTAGTTAATAGCTTTCTTGTATACTATATAAAAGTTATACAAATAAATATTTTAATGAAAGTTTGAACGTTAGAGCAAAATGAAATATTTTTCGTTACTCGCGTATACTTTAATGTCTGTGGTAATTGTTTTATAGGATATTATTGCAAGAGTATAGCAGGATATTCTAAAACTTAAAAAAAAATCTACTAACTCCTTTCTAAAGTAAGGATATAGTAAGAATAAGTATTCCAGTCTTAAGCCACACTATCTTTGATATTTTTTTTTATGATTCTTAGCTATTTTTAGTGCCGATAGATGGTACTATTATAAAAAGCTAGACTTCTTTTTAATTTTCTCACCAAATTCTTGAAAATCCTAATTTTCAGCCTTCCAGCATCTTTTAATATTTTTTTAATTTAATTTTGCTGTGGTCTGTGGCAAGACAACATCTATGGGTCCGGTAGTTATCATATAAATTAGCAGCCCGCCTTTACATTTTATAACCTAACTATATTTTTAAGAGGCTATAAGCTACTTATGCTATAAAAAAGTCATTCAATTTCGAGTGCAGCTTTATTAAAATAAAATTAATAGTCAATATTTAAAAACATTGAAGACCCCAAATAAATTCTTGTTTATATTTTCAATATATCCCTTTAAAGACGTGATATTTTTAATATGTTTAGCCATGACTCACTTATTAAAGAAATCGTAAAACTTCTAAGCGATTTCCCGCGGGGTTACTGTGTGTCTACTTTTTCCATGATAAGGTGTTTCATTAAAGTCTATCAAGCTCTTATCCTTTATCCTTAATAATAATATATTATAATTGATTAATATAAAGGTCTGTCATCAAAATCTTCAAAACTCAAATAAAAACCACATATAAAGTACACAGCTTTCGGAGATCAGCAGTAACAAGAGACCAGATAACTTATTTGACAATTGTACGAGTATATCGCAAATAACTAGGTATAGGTAAGTTTAAAATAGCCGATTTTGAAATCACGACAAATTCTTAATTTCCATATGTATGTTACTGAAGTGGTAAATAAATTGATTCAATTAAATATTAAAATATATATGTTGGGACATTAACACACAGCACCATCTAGTTCCATGGTAAGGTAAGAGGCTTGTGTTATGGATACCAGATAGTTGATACGCTGCACATATATAACTATAAATACATACATATTATAAATATAAATACCCATAACTGGAGTACAAACATACGTACTCATCACACATGAATGTCCTCAGTGGAACTCGAACCCGCAACCGTAGGCAAGTTCATTAAAAACATATATTTTTTAATTTGTTAGAGAAATAAAAAAGTGTTTAAATAAAGTTGTCTATTACTAGTAAAACATAGCATTTAAAATGCTTTGAGTTGAATTTATTGGGAAAAATAACCCTTCTAAATTATACAGTTACTAAATCTATTTACATACGTGTAGATACGTTGTCGCTACCATAAATATGTATGGTATCAAAGAAAGCTATTTTCCATGAAACCAATAAATCTCTTTTAGGGCAAAACGTACATAAAGTCAGTAGAAATGATCAGGGAAATGCGGTTTTAACCCTGATTTATGAAAATGCCATGTCATTTAATATAAACACAATGTTTGAAATAAAGGGAATTAAGATACATGTTTGTTTTGCAAATGGTTGAAATTAAGGACAATGGCGTAGAGGCTCAACCACAATGTAATTGAATATAAGCATAGCCATGTGACCTCCACTCAGCACTCTCCTTTTCCTTGATATAAAGCCTATATTACTGGATACTTATTTACTGCTTCAGTGTTCTAGTGGCTAGCATATGCGGCTGCAGATCCTGAGGTCCTTAGTTCGAATCCCGGGTCGGGTCAAGTTTAATTACTGAGTTTTTGTATTAATGATAATCTCAGTAGCCCGGAGTTGGCAAGTTGGCAGTGTTGCACCCTCGTGCTTCGGAGAGCACGCTAAGCCGTTGGTCCTGCAACTTAACTCTTACCGGTTGTGGCGAAATATCGTCCCATAGGACTTTGCGAGGAATCTGCCACGCCTCCAGCGACGTCTTAATTTTTTTCGTCGACTTAGGTTTCATTAAATATATATATATATATATATATATATATATATATATATATATATATATATATATATATATATTCCTAAAGCACTATTTCACTGTTTGCTCCGGGTGCGTCCCTATGAAATAGTGCTTTAGGAATATTTAGAGGACAAACAAACAAAAAATTCATTTCTTTACCTTCACAGGCATACGCAGAACATTTGACCAAAGTTTCATCACAATCGGATGAATGAATAGAGTACAAACATATTATGTAGAAAGATATTTTATTTTAATTTATACGTAAATCTATCTTATATATTTAAACGAGCAATTCTTGTATATTTATATCTTTATTTATTTATACCAGCGATCTCGGAAACGGTTCTAACGGTTTCGCTGAAATTTGGTATGTGGGGGCGATCGGGGGCGAAAAATCGATCTTAATTAGTCTCATATCTGGGAAAACACGTGTTTTCGAGTTTTCATGCGGTTTTCTTTTGCATTATTCTATGTAGGATATGGTCGATAATTTCTTACACTCTTACACTATAAACGTTATGGTTAAGCGGTCAAGGCGCAAGTTAGGCAACACATATGCCCGGGATCGAGTCCCGATCGGAATACAAAGTCTCTACTTTTGTTTTTTTGAATCTAAAACGATATAACAAAAAAGAACTCCGAGCGAAGCTCGGTCGCCCAGGTACTTATATAAATATTAGCAAAACTCAAAAAAAAAAACTCTTTGGCTTTATGTTATACAGCTATTTATTTACATAATATTGTTCATACAATAATACTAAAATCGTGATTAAAAAATGTGAGGGTAGGAGGGTGAAAAACACTTTACGACCTATTCTCGTACCTACCTAATAAATATACAAAAAAAAAACATCAAAATCGGTCGGGCCGTTTCGAAGGAGTGCGACCACAAACACCGTGACACGAGATATTTATTTATTAAATACTAGTGACTTACCCTCGCTTCTATTTTTCTCGCTTCTTTTATTTTTTTTGAGCGGAAAACTAATTCTTTTTCTAAAATTAAAGTAGCCTAAGTTACTCCTTATAATATCAGCTATCTGCCAGTGAAATTCCCTTTAAAATCGGCCCAGCCAATTCGGAGATTAGCCGGAACAAACAGACGACAAACAGACAGACAAAAATCTTAAAAATTGTGTTTTTGTTACAAACAGACACTTCAATTTCATTTATCTGTATAGATTTTCTCTTATATCTTGGTCGAATTTAATTTAGATTATTCGACCACCATTACATTAGATATAATCCAATTTCGATACATACATATAACATTTTTGTAGAAAACTAATTTCCTAAACGACATCAATCTTAAAGACGTTGCAATACGAAACTGGATTACGCCAAATAGAGGCCAAAATACGAAATTCTAACCAATAAGTTGGTTTTCTTTGATTTATAACATTATATATATAAGTTATAAATCAAAGAAAACCAACTTATTGGTTAGAATTTCGTATTTTGGCCTCTATTTGGCGTAATCCAGTTTCGTATTGCAACGTCTTTAAGATTGATGTCGTTTAGGAAATTAGTTTTCTACAAAAATGTTATATGTATGTATCGAAATTGGATTATATCTAATGTAATGGTGGTCGAATAATCTAAATTAAATTCGACCAAGATATAAGAGAAAATCTATACAGATAAATGAAATTGAAGTGTCTGTTTGTAACAAAAACACAATTTTTAAGATTTTTGTCTGTCTGTTTGTCGTCTGTTTGTTCCGGCTAATCTCCGAATTGGCTGGGCCGATTTTAAAGGGAATTTCACTGGCAGATAGCTGATATTATAAGGAGTAACTTAGGCTACTTTAATTTTAGAAAAAGAATTAGTTTTCCGCTCAAAAAAAATAAAAGAAGCGAGAAAAATAGAAGCGAGGGTAAGTCACTAGTATTTAATAAATAAATATCTCGTGTCACGGTGTTTGTGGTCGCACTCCTTCGAAACGGCCCGACCGATTTTGATGTTTTTTTTTTTGTATATTTATTAGGTAGGTACGAGAATAGGTCGTAAAGTGTTTTTCACCCTCCTACCCTCACATTTTTTAATCACGATTTTAGTATTATTGTATGAACAATATTATGTAAATAAATAGCTGTATAACATAAAGCCAAAGAGTTTTTTTTTTTGAGTTTTGCTAATATTTATATAAGTACCTGGGCGACCGAGCTTCGCTCGGAGTTCTTTTTTGTTATATCGTTTTAGATTCAAAAAAACAAAAGTAGAGACTTTGTATTCCGATCGGGACTCGATCCCGGGCATATGTGTTGCCTAACTTGCGCCTTGACCGCTTAACCATAACGTTTATAGTGTAAGAGTGTAAGAAATTATCGACCATATCCTACATAGAATAATGCAAAAGAAAACCGCATGAAAACTCGAAAACACGTGTTTTCCCAGATATGAGACTAATTAAGATCGATTTTTCGCCCCCGATCGCCCCCACATACCAAATTTCAGCGAAACCGTTAGAACCGTTTCCGAGATCGCTGGTATAAATAAATAAAGATATAAATATACAAGAATTGCTCGTTTAAATATATAAGATAGATTTACGTATAAATTAAAATAAAATATCTTTCTACATAATATGTTTGTACTCTATTCATTCATCCGATTGTGATGAAACTTTGGTCAAATGTTCTGCGTATGCCTGTGAAGGTAAAGAAATGAATTTTTTGTTTGTTTGTCCTCTAAATATTCCTAAAGCACTATTTCATAGGGACGCACCCGGAGCAAACAGTGAAATAGTGCTTTAGGAATATATATATATATATATATATATATATATATATATATATATATATATATATATATATATATATTTAATGAAACCTAAGTCGACGAAAAAAATTAAGACGTCGCTGGAGGCGTGGCAGATTCCTCGCAAAGTCCTATGGGACGATATTTCGCCACAACCGGTAAGAGTTAAGTTGCAGGACCAACGGCTTAGCGTGCTCTCCGAAGCACGAGGGTGCAACACTGCCAACTTGCCAACTCCGGGCTACTGAGATTATCATTAATACAAAAACTCAGTAATTAAACTTGACCCGACCCGGGATTCGAACTAAGGACCTCAGGATCTGCAGCCGCATATGCTAGCCACTAGAACACTGAAGCAGTAAATAAGTATCCAGTAATATAGGCTTTATATCAAGGAAAAGGAGAGTGCTGAGTGGAGGTCACATGGCTATGCTTATATTCAATTACATTGTGGTTGAGCCTCTACGCCATTGTCCTTAATTTCAACCATTTGCAAAACAAACATGTATCTTAATTCCCTTTATTTCAAACATTGTGTTTATATTAAATGACATGGCATTTTCATAAATCAGGGTTAAAACCGCATTTCCCTGATCATTTCTACTGACTTTATGTACGTTTTGCCCTAAAAGAGATTTATTGGTTTCATGGAAAATAGCTTTCTTTGATACCATACATATTTATGGTAGCGACAACGTATCTACACGTATGTAAATAGATTTAGTAACTGTATAATTTAGAAGGGTTATTTTTCCCAATAAATTCAACTCAAAGCATTTTAAATGCTATGTTTTACTAGTAATAGACAACTTTATTTAAACACTTTTTTATTTCTCTAACAAATTAAAAAATATATGTTTTTAATGAACTTGCCTACGGTTGCGGGTTCGAGTTCCACTGAGGACATTCATGTGTGATGAGTACGTATGTTTGTACTCCAGTTATGGGTATTTATATTTATAATATGTATGTATTTATAGTTATATATGTGCAGCGTATCAACTATCTGGTATCCATAACACAAGCCTCTTACCTTACCATGGAACTAGATGGTGCTGTGTGTTAATGTCCCAACATATATATTTTAATATTTAATTGAATCAATTTATTTACCACTTCAGTAACATACATATGGAAATTAAGAATTTGTCGTGATTTCAAAATCGGCTATTTTAAACTTACCTATACCTAGTTATTTGCGATATACTCGTACAATTGTCAAATAAGTTATCTGGTCTCTTGTTACTGCTGATCTCCGAAAGCTGTGTACTTTATATGTGGTTTTTATTTGAGTTTTGAAGATTTTGATGACAGACCTTTATATTAATCAATTATAATATATTATTATTAAGGATAAAGGATAAGAGCTTGATAGACTTTAATGAAACACCTTATCATGGAAAAAGTAGACACACAGTAACCCCGCGGGAAATCGCTTAGAAGTTTTACGATTTCTTTAATAAGTGAGTCATGGCTAAACATATTAAAAATATCACGTCTTTAAAGGGATATATTGAAAATATAAACAAGAATTTATTTGGGGTCTTCAATGTTTTTAAATATTGACTATTAATTTTATTTTAATAAAGCTGCACTCGAAATTGAATGACTTTTTTATAGCATAAGTAGCTTATAGCCTCTTAAAAATATAGTTAGGTTATAAAATGTAAAGGCGGGCTGCTAATTTATATGATAACTACCGGACCCATAGATGTTGTCTTGCCACAGACCACAGCAAAATTAAATTAAAAAAATATTAAAAGATGCTGGAAGGCTGAAAATTAGGATTTTCAAGAATTTGGTGAGAAAATTAAAAAGAAGTCTAGCTTTTTATAATAGTACCATCTATCGGCACTAAAAATAGCTAAGAATCATAAAAAAAAATATCAAAGATAGTGTGGCTTAAGACTGGAATACTTATTCTTACTATATCCTTACTTTAGAAAGGAGTTAGTAGATTTTTTTTTAAGTTTTAGAATATCCTGCTATACTCTTGCAATAATATCCTATAAAACAATTACCACAGACATTAAAGTATACGCGAGTAACGAAAAATATTTCATTTTGCTCTAACGTTCAAACTTTCATTAAAATATTTATTTGTATAACTTTTATATAGTATACAAGAAAGCTATTAACTAAAATATTTTCAGAAACTATTCTAGCAAAGAATGTACCCAACGTTTCTACATCAACACCCGGTATAGTTATAAAGGCCGTCAATTAATAAAATAAGTTGGCAGTCGTCGAGCCGCATTGCGACACGCGGTACTACATTAAATTCAAATATTGAATATTTGTATACAAATAAACTTTGTCTATCGATTCTCTCACGAAGAGATTAAGTTATAATATTTAACTAGCAACTAACCCTCACTCCGCTTGGATTCGTCCCTAGATAAGTTTTAACGGTTAGTATAGATTTTTCAGATATGGGATATTTTCCCGCAGTAAAAAAAATCAAACAACCTCGGGTCAACATATAGTTGACCCGGATAACCAGCTATAATTATACCAAATTTCATCAAAATCTGTCCAGTGGTTTTCTTGTGATGCATTCTCAGGTGGACAGACAGACAGACAAATTTTTTTAAAAAATTAGCAAAAAAAATTTAATGTACCTATAGATTCGACTCAGAATTTTATAATATGTATAGAAGAAGATAGATTAACTAGTGACCCTTCGTATTTTTAACCCCTCGAGGACCGCATACACGCCGGCGTATACGATAACAATCGAATTCTCGGAAATTCGCACGGATTTCTTAGAAATTATCCTGGAGAGATTAATATTATGGAATTTCTTAGAAAGGTCACTTTTCCGATTTAATACAAAAATACCATCAAACTTAGTTTATTTTTACAATGTTTATAAATAACGGACTTGTTTCTTAAACAATAACTTTAAAAAAAATCCCTCTTCATATTTGTGAACCATATGAAAATCCGTACAGTGTTTTCTGGGATTAGCCTGAATAAACACAAATTGAGAGCGGTGGGGGACTGTAATTAAAAATAAGAGTATGTGTGTATTTATAGCATAAAATAAAATCACTAGTCGTGTCTGTTTGTGTACTTAGCTTATTATATTCAATCTAAACAACGTATTTTCATCCGGTTTGTACTAGGTATCATTTAGAAAAATCGGGATGGTGGGCATCCTATACGGGAGGCTTTTGATCAATAGTAGATGGATAAGATGAGAAAAAGGTTTACATACGTATTTATTACGTTTACGTTTTAACGGGTAGTATAGCATAGAAATTGGCTTACTCTTGACTCAAATCGAATTAATCTTAGCTCGAAAGCGCAGATAAGGTCTACGATCTAGCGATCTACGAAAACAAAATCAGGTATAGAAAAGTAGGTATGTATATATAACTGTCTATATCCATACCAAATTTCATCTAAATCAGATGATGAGATGAGAGATGACGGACAGAAAGACAGGCAGGCAGACGGACAGGCAGACAGACAGAGTTACTTTCGCATTTAATATTAGTATGGATATATAAAGCTGGTTTTTCTTGTGTGCTGGTCTATCATCATCGGCTTGAGCTGAACGTTAATAAGTCAGTCGCGAGTAGTTAATAAAAACAGTAATTGCGAGTGTACCTTAGGAGATAGACATATACTATTGCGAAATTGTCGGTATAACTTTTTAAGACCTACAATTTTCTAGTACATTGTTTTGATGTATCTCTTAAGGTTTAGCCAGCGTTAGCCGTATAAATTTCTAAGGACGACTCGATAGAACCAGTCATTGCGTTATCCCGCGGGAATAAAAAATGTGCCTGTAGTAAAAGGTATCCTAAATGTTGACCCGAGTAATAAATTATCACTATACAAAATTTAGTTAAAATCGGTGCAGTACTTTTCGCGTGATACGCGCACATCGATTTGACTAAGTTAGTTTTATTATAGGTATATAGATAAGAATAGATATTGCGAGTGTGCCTTAAGAGATAGACACATACTGTTGCAGATTTTTCTGTTGGTCTTTTCAAGATCTACAATTTTTTAGTACATTGTTTTGATATATGTCTTAAGGTTTAGCCAGCGGAAGGTTTCTAAAGGGGACTCGACAAAACCAGTTATTGCAATTTCCCGTGGGAAAGAAAGATTTTCATGAAGTAAAAGGTATCCTAAATGTTGACCCAAGTAATAAGTTATCACTCCACAAAATTTCGTTGAAATCGGTTAATTACTTTTTGCGTGAAACACGCACAGACAAACAGACAAAAAATTTTATAGCTATTGTTTTGGGGTCTATATTGTATACATAATACGTTACAGTATTTTTTTTAAATATTTCATATACAGATTTCGATAAGTTACTGCTTTGTTATAGTATAGATTATAATATATACCTACCCGCAATAACATCATGAATGATAATTTCGATGACGTTTATGCCCAGACATGGACCGATATTAGGCCGGTATTTATACTCATGGCAAACAAAAACGAGGTCGCGGTAAAAACTAGGTCATCATAGGATATTTAGGTCAAAGGGCATAAGCCGTAACAAAATCTCAAACGCTTGGAAAAAGATTGCATTCTGTTTTGTTTCTCAAAAACAAACCTACGCGTGATTTTTTAATAAGATATGAATAACTCGTTTTAAAGTTTTAATCTTTTTAATAGTCCCAAGAACAATATATTTTGTTACAAGCGGCTCACCCTCGCTTCGATCGGGTTTGCCTTTAGAAAAACAAAAACAAATCTATTTACCGGTGGTAGGACTCTGTCAAGCCTGAGGAGTCCGGCTGGATGGGTACCACTCCCTTATCTATTTCTGCCGCCAAGAAACAATGATTGCATTGTTATATTCCGGTTTGAAGGATAAGGTAGCCAGCGCAATTACAGGCAAGAGGCATATCATCTTAGTCCTCACAGTGACAACGCACCTGCGGCTCTGTATTTTTGTTACCTAAAACCTAAGTGCATGAACTGTAGGTGTTATGGACGACAGGTACTACTTTCCATCAGGTGGTCTGTCTGCTCGTTTGTCACTGAATCTTATAAAAAAAACCCCCCACGGAAACCGTAAATTTTAACCGTAAATAAAAAGTAGCCTATACGCTGTTCCAGACTATAATTTATCTCTGTGTCAAATTTCATCCAGATCCCTTCAGCCGTTCTGGCGTGATTGAGTAACAAACATCTAAACATTCACATTTATAATATTAGTAAGATTATTTTTATTTTATTAGGAAAACAAACAGTACAATATTACATAAACAATAAATAATAATAGGACGAGACATAAATTATTCAAGTTCCTATTTATAACTAATACAAATAAGAAGCAGAAGACAAAAACAAAAAGACAATGCAAAACTAAAACAAAAGAAATAAAGACTCAATAATTATTATTTAAATTTAAACCAGCTATAAAATAGCAATTCATATAGAAAACGAAATTTTCATACATACATCTACATGTACTTATTGTTTGAAGTCCCATCATTCGATTTTTCAAATTAGACTTTTAGAAAACCTCTGCAAGTTTTACTATTTTTTATTATTACTGCTATCCTTTTGTATTTATTCACGACCCTCGTTCCGTTCGGATTCATCCCTAGTTACGTTTTAACGTTTAGTATAGATTTCTCAGAGATGAGATATTTACCCGCAGTAAAAAGTATCCTATATGTTGACCCGGATAACCAGCTATCATCATACCAAATTTCATCAAAATCTGTCCAGTGGTTTTCTCATGATGCGTTCCCAGATAGACAGACAAAAATTCTTAAAACTATAGATTCAACCTCTGTATCCATAATAATGACTATTTCAATAAGATTTTCCAAAAAATATTTAATGTACAGATTCGACTCAGTTACAATTTTATTATATGTATGTATAGATATACAACACCACCTTTTGGCTTTTATTACTAACACTATACATGTATGTACTCCAGGTTATAGCTTATCTTATATAATATTTTATTCTATCTTTTTTAACATTATAATCTACTAATTTCAGTAACTGTTAACTATTTGGTCTTTATATTGAAAATCTAGAGGAAGGTAACGGGGCTCGTAATACAGATTTTCCTAGTACGAGCTCCTAAGCACTCTTTCGGGATATTTTTTTTTTGAATTTTGTATAAAAAAATATGTAAAGAAAAAAATGTAAAGAAAAAGTTAAAACAAAAATTGTGTAAAGATTGACTGTTTTTTTGCTACAAATAAACGATTATTATTATCTATGTACTAAATGTAATTCAAATCCATCCAGCCTTTTTAGCGTTAAAGGATTACAAACAGCAGAGTGTGATTGTGTGATGTGATTGATTGTATCAATAACCATTCTTTTTTCTAAAATAAACCTGAAAATCAAGTTAATGTCTAGGAAAAACTTCAAAAATTCAATATCGTCCTCAGTTTTTCACTTCATGTATAAGTTACAATACTTTCTCTTACGTCGTAAAAGAGTATGTTTCATAAAAACGTTGTCAGCTATTTTTTTACAACTAAACTAAAATTACATATTCGTCTTTCAAACAGATTGATTATTTTATACTTTATTACCTATTATATGTATATCTATACATATAATAAAATTGTAACTAAGCCGAATCTGTACATTAAATATTTCTTGGAAAATTTTATTGAAATAGATATTATTATCGATACAGAGGCCGAATCAATAGTTTTTAGAATTTCACTGAAATCCGATAAATTTAAAACATTTAAAAATAATTTCTCCATCCTTAGTGGTGAATCTTTTTTAAATAAATAAAAAATAAGACCCCTTTTAATATAACCTATTATTTGAAATGTAATTATGAAGCTTTACAATTCTTTAAAATATCATATAACTTACATTTATTATATATATATATATATATATATATATATATATATATATATATATATATATATATATATATATATATATATATATATATATATATATATATATATATATATATATATATATATATATCATTTATCACTCAAATTATTATTGTGTCCACATTTTACATATATTTTACATATTCAAACCTTGAAATACGCTTGCGCCTTCAATATTAAACTACATAGTGACAAATGAAGCTGATAAAATTGTAATAAAAACATATAAAAAATTCAATCAAATATTAAATTAGCTACCTAAAACACTAAACTAAACTCAAGACTAACTGTTTATGTAACTCAGCCCTCGCGTCATCCGTTTGGGAAACATTCGAGATCAGATTTACGGGACGGTTAACTCTCGTACCGCACTGCGCCAGCGATAGGCCCGTCTAAAGATATATATTCATATTCTAAAATATACATACATGTATTATCTATTATTATATACTTGCGATTTACCCTTGCTTCGCTCGGTTGCGTCCCTAGCTACGCGGAATTTCTTCATGGAAATTCTTCAGGATATTCTTCAATTTCATGGGTTATATTAAATAAACTATCTTTTCGGATTTTTTCGCGGGTTTATTTTGATTTTTGGTTCCCGACGTTTCGAATGCTTTACAGCAATCATGGTCACGGGGGAGACTAAGATTGTCAAGATGTTAGATATCTTGTTGTTGTTTAAAATACATGTTCACTACAACATCTCCTGTACAGATGGCTAGTCTCAAGGAAATTGGCCACAACATCCGATATCGGTCGGGACATTATTTTTACACTTTTCAAGTAATGTTTGGTTGAACAGATAGAAAGACACAATCGGCACATTAATAAGTAATATCATTACGAAATTTTAAAAATAGAGAAGAAAAAAATATTTAAGTTATTGCCATTTTGGTCGTCAGTTGTTATGCAGCTTGTTTTTACGACTTATTGTATATTTTACTAAAATTCACACTCTGTCACAGCGACCCTCGTAAACTAGGCGGTTTTATTGGGGGAGAATGAAAAATGCATAACATTTTCTTTATATATTTTTTACGATACTATATCATAAAATATCATAGTTATTATCGGTGACATCCTACAAGAGACAATAGCTTTTATCTAGATAATATTATTTTTGAAATTTTATTGAACCGTTTACTAGAATATCTATTATGAAAAAAATAACAAGTATGGTAACACTTTTTTTGCCGACTCGATTTAGCTTTAATGCTCAGCTTCTATAAGTGCTACGACAATTTTTAATACACTGAAATACTTCTAGAGAAATATAAATCATAACAGCAGAAATCTCATCAAAGATCAGTAGTTCTCGACATTTTTAGGTACATACGTACAGACAGACACTCCCCGCCAACTTCCCTTAACATATGTAAGAGTAAGGATAATTATTGATACATATAATAAAATTGTAACTGAGTCGAATCTGTACATTAAATATTTTGTGGAAAATCTTATTGAAATAGTCATTATTATTGATACAGAAGTCGAATTGAACTTTATACTTTGTAGAATTTTTGTTTGTCTGTCTGTTTGGGAACGCATCACGAGAAAACCACTGGACAGATTTTCATAAAATTTGGTATGATGATAGCTTATTATCCGAGTCAACATACAGGATCATTTTTACTACGGGAAAATATATCATCTCTGAGAAATCTATACTAACCGGTAAAACCATACCTAGGGGCGAAACCGAGGGGAACGAGGGAGAATCGCTAGTAACTATAGTATCTATATGGTTGATCTATATAATATGTTGGAAAGCGCAAAATAATTTAATATCATTCTTATTTTGTGAATTTCAATGAAACAAATATTATTTAATCATGCAACATGCGGCATGCGGCGGGGAATTAATTGGATCTTATATGTAAATGTTCTGGAACTCGTTCAAAGCTAACAAGATAACGTACAAACGATTACATTATTCAATATTCTCGTTACGGTACCTATTTTTGATCGACTTTAAGATAGACGTTTTCTCACTTTCATTTACTCAATTTGGTGAATTTTTTTAAGTATACTCAAATATGCGGTAGTTTTGGCAATTGTGAATCAGTTCTTATATTTTCTATGTAATATAATATGTTTTATCTTTAGATATGAATTTTTTAATAGAATTTAATAAGCACTTTATTACTATAAGTAATAAGGTATAAGTTTAAAGTATAAAGTATTTATTTCATGGAAATACATAATATTTCTGTCAATGTCTTTCCTTATTGCTGAGCTTAACATAAATCCACAGCTTTCAATGAAAGGATTTCCGCTATCGAGCGTATTCCACAAAGCCTTCATTAAAATGCAATATTTCTTTTCCAGAAAACCTAATAAAAGAATGGCTGGCTCACGCGAGAGACTGCTCTACGACCGACATTTAGATGTCGATTATGAATATGAGAGGAGACGACGACATGAATCCAGGTTCGAAGCGGATCGATTGGAAACAAGCCGCATACGTACTGAACGTTTCGATCAAATTGAACGACCCCGACGGAAGAATGGATATGTTTTCGAAGATATCTACTCAGATTTTGATGAAGCTCAAGGACGGCTATCTCTATTTAGACCAATAAGACCAGAATATTTGAACCTACAAAGCACATATGACAACAAATATAATTCCCTACCACGAACTAACTATTACAACGATGATAGAAGTCGTCGATATAAAAAAGATTATTACGACTTCAGAATCGAAGCTGAACGAAGAAGGCCGCGGGAATCTTATGAAATATACAAACCTACACGAGTCGAGACCAACCGGAACGAGATCAGGTTAAAAGACCGAAGAGTCGCTTCGAATGATTCTAGGCTCGTCCAAGAACGACCTAAAAACGTAGCTGTTTGTAAACCACTGCGTTTAGCCGAACGTAACGCGAAATATTGGACGACAGATCCACCGCAAAAAGATAAAAAGCCGAAACGCGATGAGAATAAAAAGATAGTTAAATTTTCAGAAGTTTCTGGTTGTAGGAAAATGGTTATTGATGATCCAGTTTGTGGACGAAAAGTGGTTGCAGTCCGTGAATTAGAGGTTTCGTTGGATCAGATGATACAGAATGGTTACTTTGAAAAGCACAACATACCGATACGCTTGCCAGACAAAAAGGAAGAGATAAAGAGCGTCGTTCCGAACGGAAAGTGCTTATCTGCTAACGAAACGCCGGCGCCTAGAAAGTCTCGACATTTGCCACAGGTAAGTTTGTCGTAGTACGATGTTAAGCTTTGGAATATTTTATAATACAGTAGCTTTGTCACCACCAATTTTTTACTAAAGCTAAGTAAGAAACACCCATAGGTAAAAATTGAGAATTGAACCTTGATCTTCCGGTACAATATGCAAAAATCCTACTAAGAATATTACAGTCACATAATTAAAAAAATATATTTATTTTAAATTGATTTAAAGTGGTTTCCAAAATGACTTAGATAGATTTAAATCTAGCGAAAAAATACAGTGAGGCTCTCAGAAAAGCTAAAAAATATTTAAGTTTGCCATATCATGACTCTCTAGAATTTTGACTTTGTAATAATAGTGTCGCTTACACTTTCCAATTCTTCAAAGAAAATGTTTATGTTTTAAAAGAATGTAATTTTTAATAAACCTCCTGATACCATTTTAGAATTTTTCAAAACCGTCAAAATGGCGACATTCGTTTTTTCCACCATAAGCTACATAATATACATATGGATTTCACCATCCACGTCCTCTTGAAAAATCGTTTGGTATACCGCAAAGGTTAGAGTTTAACATCTTTTATGTTTCAATTTAAATTTTCAATATCCAATAACAATTTCTACGAACATTAAATATTATCTCGGGTCAAGCTGCATAATTATAGTCATTAGGCCGCTGTTACTGTCGAGAGGCCGCCGGCTGAGTAATGTTGCCCTCCACAGACCCTTGGAGGGTTTACGATATTTATATAATAATGTTTTACATTTATTATGTATGTTTTACTTTACTAAGAATAACAATTTCTAACCACCACAAAGGGTCAAAATTTTTCTCCAAAAAGAAGATTTTAGTAGCCGGTATCATATAGAGAAAATGAGAAAAACTGTACCTACTAAGTACCTACGTATTTAGTCATAAGTACTCACTTCTCATAAAAAGAAAACCATATAAATATATATCGGTTATTTTAGGGCAAAACATGTTTTAACATTGACCTATAACAAAAATAAAAAATTTTCTTTCTTCTAAAAAATCTTTGAACTCCTTCATTGTTATCTAAAATTTCAATGTAAACAGTGCTGCCATAAAATAGCCAAACATATCCCAATCAATATAAACAAGACAATAAATACATAAAAATATACATACATAAGTAAAATATGATAACAAATTCTTATGGAATATTGGCATTTTAGTCATGAGTAGGTTTTAGATAGAATCTATGCACACGACGACTTTTTAACGCACTCGATGCGTGCTTTTCTCAATTTTATACCGATACGAACGCTAGCATTTTGCATTATTTTAATAATATTAGCGAAGAAAATGCGCTTGTAGCGCGAGAATTTCCCTCCCACCGGCTCCCAGCGCGAGTTACGCGCAGACAACAATCAAAATTAAGGGTACCAACATTAAATAAAAAATTACCGTCTACATTAGAAACCACAGTTAGTAACTAGTAACTCTTAAAACAATCAACCTTCAATCAATTTTAATACAACACTTCAATTTCATCCCTGGCATCGATGCTGTGACCTTTGTCTAAATAAGCACATACGTTGTCACTGTGCCAAACGTTTCTTTAATGAATTGTTACACAGAATCTCAACCCAATTTCAATCAAATTATCTGGCTAATATTTTGCCTTGTCCCTTAGAAAACTAGGTCGAGCACCATTTTAACGAGGCCTTAGCTTTAGTAAAGACAAACATTGAAAATTTGTATGGCAGTTTTAGATTTTTAGATTTTCATTATAGTTCTTTTTTCTTTCTTCTTTTTTTAGTAATGGTAATACTTTCTTAGATTTACGCGAATATTTGACGTTTTAAATAAAACTATCTTTTCGGATTATTTCGCGGTTTTCTTTTGATTTTTGGTTCCCAACGCGATGTTTCGAATATTTTACAAGTTTACAGCAATCATGGTCACGGGAGAGACTAAGGTTTTAGACGTCTCAAAGGCGTTATAAATATTAATAAAAATATGGTTACTACGTAAAAGCAAAATAGTTATCAAATCCAACTTAGTGCCATAGATTAGCAGATATAAACAAACAAACTCTTCACCCTTATAACATTAATATAAATTATGATCAACATGAAATATGGAATATTATTTATATAATTTTAGTTGTTATTATTATAATTATTATAATTTTTTAGAAACTTTATTGATTAGTAATCTATAATATATTTAATTATGATAAACATCTAAAATCGATGCATTCACTATTTTCAAACCAAACACTAAGAAGAAATTCTCGACCTTATTACTCGACTTATCTCTTAGATAGGCTCTAGAACTTCATGGCCTTAAAAACCTTAGTCTAAACAAATTCAATGCTAAGTTTTAACTTAACCTGATTCCCATCGTGTTATCTTAACTTGGCTAATATTAATGAAATAGGTCGA
Organism: Argynnis bischoffii washingtonia; assembly: GCA_033884665.1. Taxonomy (NCBI): domain Eukaryota; kingdom Metazoa; phylum Arthropoda; class Insecta; order Lepidoptera; family Nymphalidae; genus Argynnis; species Argynnis bischoffii. Next base: position 810,317 of record CM066629.1, on the reverse strand, counting down.
GTATCATTTTGTCCGCATTTGACTACGATCTTACGAGTATGGTTGGATTAGAAACTTTCCAAGTCATTAAGCTTCTTTCTTTACTAAGTTAAATGAAAAGTTTTAAATACAGCTTACTAGTGGGAATCCTACTAATATTATAAATGCGAAAGTTTGTGAGGATGTATGGATGTCTGGATATATAGATGTATGGATGTTTGTTACTCTTTCACGCAAAACTACTTAAAAGATTTTGATGAAACTTTACAATAATATAGCTCTTACATCAGTATAACACATAGGCTAGGTACTTTTTATTCCGGAAAAATGTACGGTTCCCGTGGGATACATTTGTTTTTGTTTTTCTAGAGGCGAATCCGAGCGAAGTGAGGGTGACCGTGAGCCGCTAGTAAAATTATATGAACTAGCGGCTCATCCTCGCTTTTACGCTGAAACACGCAGTCACAGGAGAGACTGGGGACGGAACATAATTGATGTAAAGCATTCGAAACGTCGGGAACCAAAAATTTAAATAAATCCGCGAAAAAATCCAAAAAGATAGTTTTATTTCAAATGTCAAATATTTATGTAAATCTTAAGACGGCTAGATGAAATTCGATGAAACTTAGTATACACATAGACATTGTTAGGTTAAGTTGTAATAGAAGCAGCGCGAAACCGCAGGTACAATCGAGTAACAAAGTTTCTAAGCATTCAATAGCATCTAATCTGCTTCGTTTGACAGACGACTTGCCAACAATAACGAGGCGAAGGAAATGATTAATTCTGTCTATCTGTTCGTGACAGATTGTTAATTGTCATCGCACTGAGTTTGTGCAAAAGCGAAGAACACGTTACGGTCTCCAACAATGAATTAAACGATATTATTATTAATTGCTAAAATAGGACACTGATTATCTATACTAATATTATAAAGAGGCAGAGGTCGTTCGTTCGTTCCTTCGTTTGTTTGTTTGTTTGAACGTGATAATCTTAGGAATTAATAATTCTTTTTGTATTAGATAGCCCTTTTATTGAGGAAGGTTTTAGGCTATATGTCATATAATATATAGTCTATCTATTCCATACTAACCGTATAAACGTACCTGCCTGCCTGCCTGTTAGCCCTACTGGCCTTGACAACGTCACCGGGCTTTTGTGGTGGACATAAGGTTCTACCTAGGATTTAGTTCCGTAAGGGTACCTCCTGCGATGTTCGGACATGATTCGCCAACGAACACAGGGCCGTTATGTCAAATCATAATTTCAAATAAAATTTCAAATAAAATGTTGCCAATAAAAAAAACTATTTATAAGTATAGTTAAATTAAAAAGTAATAATAAAAAGACTATTATATAAAAAATATACTGTGAAATTAATAATTATCTATTACGTTCAACTGTATATGCGTTAGGAGTAACAAACACACATACACTTTCGAATTTATAATTATTGTAATTCGATTATTATAAACTAGCTGTACTTATATACATAAGTAGCTTGTAATAATTATTAAAATACCAAAGACTATCTCTTGAAATATATATACTGAAGTGACTTTTGACATTCTATTTGCAAGTTCTACAGCACAACGTAAATACAGTATACAAATAATCTCGGTCCAGACTGCGACAATAGATGACCGCAACCGCAGAACAAATCTTTCGTGCACAGTACTGGATTAGATGAATGTGCTTCATGAGATTTGATTGTTAAGCAAAAACTAAAAGCTTTATTTATATTTGTTTCATAAATATAGAAAATGTATGAAAAGAAGTATTAAAAAATACCACTTTTTTAGATTTACGCGAATATAAAATTATAAATGCGAAAGTAACTCTGTCCGTCTGTCTGTCTCTTTTTCACTCTTAATCCGCTGAACCGATTTAGATGATATTTGGTATGGAGATAGTATGAGACCCTGGGAAGGACATTCGATAGTTTTTATGCCGGAAATCATCTCTTAAGGGGGTGAAAAGGGCGGTGAAAGTTTGTATGGGAAATCATGTCTCAAGTAACGGATATACATATATTTTTTTTTATTTTTCAAGTAGGTACTTACTATTCTATACCTATGTATGTACATATATATAGTTTATTCTATACTAACCGTGAAAACGTACTTAGTTTTAAATAAAACTTTATTTCAATTTTTTATTTGATTTTTCTCCCGTGATAATGAATGCTGTAATAAAGCATTCGAAACGTCGGGAACCAAAAATCCAAATAAATTCGCGAAAAAATCCGAAAAGTTAGTTTTAGTCTTTAAAAACTACCGGAATTTTCCACATAACCTTTCCCTTATAAGGATTTTCCCTCCCATATCAGTCAGTGTATTGATCGTTTTAATAAATCAAAATAATATTATTGACATGTCACTTTTTAACTATGTTTGATATACATTAAAAAATATTTTCAGAGGGTGTATGTGCATGTGATATGAGCTGAAATTATTTAAATAATTGAAAATTTTATCTAGAAAAGTTAAAATTATGTATTCTTATAAGATATAAAGAGGAAAAATAAATTCGTCGGCAGTTTTATGATATTTTGTCAAAGCTACTTATTTACTTATCATCTCGCACAGGTAAAGCCTTTTGGAGAATGGGCAACTTTGTATGGGATCCGTCCCCAGAGTGTATCAAGTTGAGACATATGTCATTTTAAAGATCAGAAGTATAGCTTCAATTTATTGTATGACACCAACACTGAGACTCGTGCAGGGAAAGAACTATGAATCATTTAATTTTATTAAATTCGTGAAAGTAAAATAGTATGACGTATGTACATCTCTTTAAAGGTCATAATAATAGCTTTATTTTATTGTATAGCGACAAAAGTAAGACAGTTACATGGAAGATCTACGAATTATTTTATTTAGATTGTACAATATTTTCATAAATATTATTTTATATCGTACCGTGCCGTCTGTTTTAACACACCTTCGCACATATTGCGACTTTTGCAGCCCTGTACAGGATAGCTGAATGAATAAATGAGGAAGAATTGAGCAGGTTACGACGGGATATTATAGGGTTATTGGAAGTTCGAAGAGTGGGGGACAACTCGATAATGCTTAAATCTGGTCAGCTGCTCTGTTTTCGGGTGGTGTCGGGTTTATCGTCCACAAGTCTCTTGTGATGTCTTGTACAGCAGGGAAACTATGCACAGCTTGAACGCATCCAACTGACTCCGACTGAAGAAGTCCACGTTCCTACCAGTGCCACACCAAATCCAAAACCCCTTAAGCTTTCAGCTGGAACTCCAAAACCACTTTGATTGCGACAGCGATGTAGGTACTTTTAACGATGGGTTCCTCAAAGTGTCCAATCAGTTGGGTCCTAAACACATTCTAAAAATAGACGAAAAAAGATTTCTGATCCTACTCTCCAGCTCGTGGCAGAAAGGAGAAAGATGATCTCAGTCATCCAAAGGTGTAACGCTCCAAAAGTTTTCGAGATTTTTTGATTTATCTATTGGGCAAAACCGGCTAGTACAGTTCAAAACCGACGACAATAGGATTGTATCATCTACTCCCGAGTTTAATAATGGGAGAGATCGAGAGATTTTATGGATAGCTATTGACATCAACACGACAACATCAGTCTGGACAATGATTAAGGGCCAGGCTAACCCGACACTACATATACCGAAGAAATCCCGGACGTCATTAAAACAACAAAGCACCGGGTGCAGGTGGAACTACAACAGAATTTCTAAGTGTTACTAAATTCCATCATACTCGAAGGAAAACTCCACAATTATGGAGCAGAAGCGTAGTTGCACTGTTCTGTAAAAAGGGCGATAATGCCTTGCTAAATAATTTTAGACACATCTCGCTTCTGATCCATGGCTATAAGTTGTTTCATTGTTTCAATAAAATAATTCATAGATCTTCCATGTAACTGTCTTACTTTTGGCGCTATACAATAAAATAAAGCTATTATTATGACCTTTAAAGTGATGTACATATATGTACGTCATACTGTTTTAGACTTTCACGGGCTTAATAAAATTAAATGATTCATAGTTCTTTCCCTGCACGAGTCTCAGTGTTGGTGTCATACAATAAATTGAAGCTATTCTTCTGCTCTTTAAAATGACATATGTCTCAACTTGATACACTCTGGGGACGGAATGCCCATTATCCTTTATAAAAATATTTATGTTTCATTTCAATCATCCAAGTACAAGAAATACTTTGAAGTCTTAACTCATCGTACTTTAATTTCTACAAGTATTGGCCCAGTTATTGAAATTCTACCAAAATCTTTTTTATTTTTATTATTAAATAATAATACTAAAGCTCTTCAATAAACAAAAAAAAAGAAAGTAAGTTGGAAAATAAAAGAGAAGGTACTAAACTGTTGGCCTATTTATATATCTAATCTATCTAATATATTTAAACGAGCATTTTGTGTATATTTATTTATGACCTCTGTTTCTAGCGTCTCCGCCACCTTGAAGACCACACATTCTCCACGATCTGGGTAATCGTAGATATGGGAATCGAAAAGATCCTGTATTCCTGTGTCTACCGATCGCACACAGGTGACCAGGAGACAACTCGATTATTTGAACATCTCAGTGAGGCCGCTGATGTGGCTATGCAACGGTACCCGACCGCGCAGCTTGTCTTTCTGGGGGACTTTAACGCCCATCATGAAGATTGGCTGTTCCCATACCAGAAGACGGACCATGCTGGGAGAGAAACATGGAAGTTTGCGGTGTCACTTGGACTCTCCCAGTTGGTTGAACAAGCGACGAGGGTACCCGATATAGACGGCCACTCAGCTAATTGTCTGGACCTTCTGCTGACAACTGACCCAGATAGATATAACATCCAGGTTTCATCCCCACTGGGTAGCTCTGACCACTGTCTGGTAAAAGCTGTCTCGTCTTACTCTCCACCCGATAACGCCTCTACTGATGTTAGACGAGTATGGCAATACAAGTCAGCAGATTGGGATGAGATGCGACACTTTTTTGCATCCTTTCCTTGGCGGCAGGTCTGCTTCTCTTCTTCCGATCCGTCGAGATGTGCGGATGCTATAACTGATGTGGTGCATCAAGCGATGGAATATTTTATTCCGTTCTCTGATGTACCCGTTGGTGGCAAAGCTCCCCCATGGTTCAATGCCGAATGTACCTTTGCTGAAAAGCGTAAGCAAGCGGCTTACCTTGCCTGGGTTGATGCTCGAGACCGCAAAGCTCCGGATGTAAGATCCAAGAAGAGAGCCTTTAACTTAGCCGCCAAGACCTACAAAAAGACGTTAAAGAAGGCTAGTCTTGACCGAATTACACATTTTGGCGCAAAGCTCTCTGCCCAACCATCTGGCAGCAGAGCTTTTTGGTCTCTTGCCAAAGCGGTCGAGACGAACTTCTCTCGGCCCTCACTACCACCGCTGGTAAAATCTGACGGATCCCTTGCTCATACGGCAAAAGAAAAGGCGACTTTACTTGCCTCTCTTTTTGCCCAAAATTCATGTCTAGACACTGGCAATGCTACTCCACCACATCTACCTCACTGTGGGATCACAATGCCTGAAATTCCCATTAATAACAAGGAGGTAAAGAGAGTATTGTGTCGTCTAGATGTGAATAAAGCCAGTGGTCCTGATGGTATACCAGCGATAGTACTAAAAACATGTGCTCCCGAGTTGTCTCCGATACTGACACGTCTGTACCGCCTTTCTCTTAAGACTGGAATAGTACCTAAATCCTGGAAGCTTGCCAACGTGCAACCAGTGCCCAAGAAAGGAAGCCGTGCCGACCCTGCCAATTATCGTCCGATCTCAATCACCTCCATACTCTGCAAGATTATGGAGCGTGTATTGAACACTCGACTTATGGCATACCTAGAACAGAACGATCTCCTCAGTGATCGACAATATGGGTTTCGCCGGAATAGGTCGACTGGGGACCTTCTAGTGTATGCCAATCACACCTTTGGTGAAGCTCTTGAGCGAAGCGGGGAGGCGATTGCTGTCTCCCTCGATGTCTCAAAGGCCTTTGACAGGGTCTGGCACGCTAGCCTTATAAGCAAGCTTTCAGCCTATGGCATATCTCCTGGCCTGATCGCCTGGATTAAAGACTTCCTGAGCGACCGATCACTCAGAGTTGTGGTTGAGGGTTGTTCATCACAACCCTTAAAGACCAACTCAGGAGTTCCACAGGGGTCTGTTCTCTCTGCAACCTTATTCCTGCTGCATATCAACGATCTGCTTGTACCCGGTATCTATGGGTACGCAGACGACAGCACTGTTGTGGAGAGATACCTGCCGAATCCTCGGGCCAGTAGAGATCAAATCCAGTCCGAAAGAGAGGCCATGGTAGAGCGGTTGAATCTCAAACTCAGGGCAGTCTCCACTTGGGGCGATGCCAATCTCGTGAGTTTCAACGCCACCAAAACACAGGCGTGCCTGTTCACCGCAAAAAGGAGTCCTTTCACCTTGACTCCTACTTTCCGGAATGTGCCTCTGGAATACACTGACCGTCTGCAGTTGTTGGGGATGGACATTAGCCCCAACATGAACTACGGGCGGTTCATCGAGTCTAAGGCTAATATCGCAGCGAGGAAAGTTGGCATCCTTGCAAAGGTCCGACAGTATTTCACACCGGGACAGCTTCTTGTTTTATATAAAGCTCAAGTCCGGTCGTGTGTGGAATACTGTAGTCACATATGGGCTGGTGCTGCGAAATGCCATCTGTCAGCCTTGGACTCGATTGAGAGGCGTGCTCAAAAGCTTATTGGTGACCCTGCGCTGGTAAAAGCTAATTTGCAAAGCCTCGATCACCGACGTAGGGTTGCCAGCCTTTGTGTATTTTATAGGTTACATTTCGGAGAGTGTGCGCAGGAACTACACAACTTAATTCCCCCATCCCCTTTCCATCATCGGACAACCCGACGAACGGCTGGTCTCCATCCTTATGTCGTGGACATTCCACCCGTCCGGACGAAGCGTTTCGCTTCGTCATTTATTATACGTGTGGCTAAGGATTGGAACAACCTGCCTGCGTCGGTGTTTCCGTCCGATTACAATATGGGTGTCTTCAAGGCAAGAGTGAATAGGTGGCTACTGAATTAGTGCGACTTACCATCTACGACTGCGTTACCACTTACCATCAGGTGGAACGTAGTCAAGCACTAATTCGGAATAGTATAAAAAAAAAAAAAAAAAAAAAATTATTTATATATACCGGCGATCTCGGAAACGGCTATTACGGTTTCGTTGAAATTTGGTATGTGGGGGTTTTCAGGGGCGAAAAATCGATCTAGATTAGTCTTATGACTGAGAAAACGCGTGTTTTCAAGATTTCATGCGGTTTTCTTTCGCATTATTCCACGAGAAATATGGTCGCTAATTTCTTACGCTCGTGCATAAGCATCGTAGTCAAGCGACCAAGACCCAAGATTGACAATCATAGGTGTCCGGATTCAAATCCCGGTTAAATACAAAGTTTTTCCTTTTTTTTAATCTAAAAAATACGATATAACAAAAAAGAACTCCGAGCGAAGCTCGGTCGCTCAGGTACTAGTGTGTAATATGTATAATTATAACTTCAAAGATGTTTGTATAATTCTAATTAAATGAACATGTTTTACATTTTCCTTTTCATAAAACGAAGTTCTTAGCGGTTACCGACTATGTAGACTACATATGTAGATGTAGTTACATAAAGCAGCCACAAACGAAATATAGCAATACTTTTTCAAACATAAAACCGCTGTTCACTTGCAAATTGAAAAGAGCTCTGGGCAGATTAACTGCTTTGGCACACTCACATGTCCTGTCATTTCATTGCTAAGCCTAGCGATTTTATGTGTCATGTTGTTGATGACGTCTGATGATAGTGTACATGTTATTAAATAATACAAGTTCGATTTCTGCTTATAGCAATTTTATTTCCTATTTATTTTGTTAGGTACTTATTCTCTTACCTATTTTGACTATATTATAGCTTTACTAACTTTCTTTAGTGAAAGCCACTTTTTTTAATTTTTTTAAGAAATTAGCAAAAGAATAATTATTAGTTATATATTGTATACTAGGATATTTCTATTATGGTTTATATTTTAATAACCTTTAAAATTATTCTTAAAGATTAATTATTCTTAATTATTAAAGAGCTACACTTCGCTTCGCTCCCGCGTTAACCTTCTGTCATGGCCGGAGAGCCGGATACACCACGACCTTCACCGATCTGTTGACCAGATGAAACATATTTTTTTATAAAGTTTCAATAATAGATAAATGCGCCTAAAATAACCCTTTCGAAACCCTGACCAGGCTATTTTTAAAATAATTAATCAAATTATTTTTTTATTTTTCATCATTCTGTTAACTAGCCAAGTTTTGTTGTAACCGATAGTACCTAAATAATACAAAGACTATGCCAATATATGGGAGATTATCTCATTCCCACGGAAAAACCCGTTATAATACAACTCGAAAAATTATTTATGATCAAAATTATTTGAAACTTGGTATTAATGCTCTTCAATACAATTAAATAAATACGTGTTTTAGCGTTTCTTGAAATTCATCCCATGAAGGGGATAAAAGTTTGATGAAACCTACCTTTTTAGAGTTTCTTTTCGGTAATTTTAGCGCGAACAAAGCCACGGGTTCTGCTAGTATACGTATATATTCAGCAATCTTATATGTTTATTTATAAGATATTATTATAATTAAAACACGTAACTGTAGATTGTACTTGGTATTATGTATATATATTAAATAACTTTCAAGTTATTTATAACTGTCGTAAACACTCCGGTGTTGTCTAGATTAACAGCTTAAGCACTAACCATTCCTAGATTAGTTTCTAATCTTTTTCTTTTGCGATCTCATATGTTGTATAAAGAGAATGGTGTAGTAATTATTACAAAACTGAATATATGTAAGTATATAAATACATTAGTTATATACATAATTTGTTTTCATAGTTCTTAGGATAATAACAACTATTCTAAGGTTCTTTAGATGAAGAAAGGAGGAGATACTGCATTCTTATTTTTTTGTATGTTACGGAATATTTTCGCCATTTTTTTTCGTATATAACAAGATAAAAATAAAATGTTAAAACTGTTCATGTTGTCTTTTTTATACTTAATATGAAAATTCTGATGAGACCGCATCGCCTTCGTCTCTAGATTGCTTTCTAATACAAACTTTTATCCCCATTTTCACCCACCCAAGGGATAAAAATCCTATGTCTTTCCCATGGTCTCAAACTATCTTTTTACCAAATTTTATCTAAATCTGTTCAGTAGATCCAGAGACAACCCCCTACAACCTCACAAACTCACAAATTTTACCTCTTTATAACATTACTATAGATTAGTATAGAAAAAATGGCAGACTAATGTCAATCTAATAATAGCAAATATCCATACTAATTATAAATGCGACAGTAACTCTGTCTGTCACGCTTAATCTACTGAACTTGATTTCATGAAACTGAGAAAGACATACGATAGTTTGTAAGGGGAATCAATCATTTCTTAAGTAAGGGATATAGAACTTATCATATATTATATAGTTTATCTATTCCATACTTACCGGTGGTAGAACTCTGTCAAGCCTGAGGAGTCCGACTGGATGGGTACCACCCCCTTATCTATTTCTGCCGCCAAGCAACAATGACTGCATTGTTGTGTTCCGGTTTGAAGGATAAGGTAGCCAGCGCAATTACAGGCAAGAGGCATATCATCTTAGTCCTCACAGTGACAACGCACCTGTGGTTCTGCATTTTTGTTACTTAAAACCTAAGTGCATGAACCGTAGGTGTTATGGGCGACAGGTACTACTTTCCATCAGGTGGTCTGTCTGCTCGTTTGTCACTGAATCTCATAAAAAAAAAAAAAAAAAAAAAAAAACGCGTAAAGCGTGAAAATTATTTAAATATTGCATAATGAATTTTATATGGATATAAATGAAGCTATCATTGACACAATGTATTCAGCAACTAACGCCCCAGTTTATTAATAAGATCATCCTACTTTAAATGTTAATATAGTGTTAACCCTAAAACTTAACATATATAGGTAAGTCTTCCGTCCTAGACCTAGATAGCGTTAGAATTATGCAAATTAATAAGATATATACTTTTTATAAAATATTAATATGTAAACTTTATTTTCACACTTGCTCCTGATTATTTTCTACTAGCAATCCTCTCTGCGTTCGGGTGTGTCCATTGGTACGCGGATTTTGTTCACAATTTCATAGGTTTTCATTATTTTGTGCGGTACCCTAATTGTTTTTCTAAAATAAAAGTAGCCTAAATTACTCCTTATAATATCAGGTATCTGCCAATGAAAGTCTCGTCAAAATCGGTCCAGCCGTTTTGGAGATTAACTGGAACAAACAGACAGATAGACAAAAAAAGTAAAAAAATAGTTTTTTTTCTTTATAAGTCCTGTATATACTTTCATATACATTTAGTAAAAAGCTGTCATTTTGACAATACAAACAGAGATATAAAGGTGCGAAAATGTTTAAAGTATGTGACTCGGATTTGAACCCGCTTTATTGAGATACTCAATGAGTTACTAATGGGATACCTTTGAGTTTATAACTCTTGTAACTCAATGAAATAATCATTTTATCGACTTATCACTCGGATTATCCTACGGCTTATTCGCTTACATGCGTACTTTAGTAGTAATATTGATAGCAAAGTAAAAAGAAAATTGCTCAACAAAAGATGTGAACATGTGTGTGAAGACACCTTAACCTTAGCCAGACCGAGACAAACGTCTACAGCCTACATGGTCAATCGAAACCGTTGCTACGTATGGAAATCGAAACTACTAACCCCAACGTAGTATTTAGAAACATGGGATATGTTGTGCCACGATGGTCATTATATTTTCTGACTTTCGCAGTAATCGAATTACTACTATTATCAATGTGTTGTCTGTGTGCATGTTTGTTAGTTCTTCACGCTAAATCAGCTGAACAGAATTTAATGAAATTTAGTACACTGGTAGATTATTATGACTTGAAGTAACACGTAAGCTTGCCCTTATTTTACTCGGGTGCGTTTTAACCAAATAAAAATAAGGTTTTAATTCTTTAACAAAGAACTTAAATTCTTTCTCTAAAATAAAAGTAGTCTAAGTTACTCGTCTAAGTTACTCCTTATAACATTACATATCTGTCAGTAAAAAAAAACGATCCATCCGTTTCAGTTTCAAACACACAGACAGAAAGACAGCACGTAGACAAAAAATTAAAAAAAAGTTTTCAAGTACTGTACCTACCTACAGTACAGTACAGTATATACTTTCATATGCAATTAGTAAAATAGGTACTGTTATTTTGACATTACAAACAGACTCTTCAATTTTATTTAGTACCTGGGTGACCGAGCTTCGCTCGGAGTTTTTGGCCAAAGGTACAATTTTCTTTTTTTTTTTAAACTAAAAAATTGAATAAATATAAAAAAAAAATGAAAGAAAAACAAAAGTAAAAATTTTGTATCCCACCGGTATACCTATGATTGTCAATCTTGTGCCTTGGCCGCTTGAACACAATGCTTTTGCCCGAGCGTGAAAAATTAGCGACCACATTTTGCATAAAATAATACGAAAGAAAACCGCATGAAAGTTGGAAAACACACGTTTTCCAAGACATAAGACTAATCGAGATCGATTTTTCGCCCCCGAAACCCGCCACGTACCTACCACATTTCAGCGAAATTGTTGGAGCCGTCTCCGTGATCACCGGTAGAAATAAATAAATGAATGAACGAACGAATGAATGAATAAATAAATATACAAGAATTGCTCGTTTAAATATATAAGATAGATTTGTATAAAATGTATATACTCATAGTTTATTATTTGGAAAGTGATTTTAGCTATTTTAACATTTGGTACATAAAAGATTTTAGAAAATTAAATGTCTATTGCGCATAGTTTTATACAAAACTAACGCCTTTTTTATTTATACTACTATATACTATACTCCCTGTTATGGTCTGTCTGAGAACAAAAATTTATCCAATACCGTTCAGTCATTTTAGCTAGAAGGCGTAACAAACAAACACACACACTTAAACACCCAAATATTATATGAAATATATCTATCCTAAAATTATAAAGAGAATAATTTTATTTTCTTTGTAATTGATAAACTAAAAATACGCTGAACCGATTTAGATGAAATTTGGTATAAACACAGTTTGAGACCCTGCGAAGGGCATAGGAGTTAGTATCCCGTAAATCATTCCTTAAGGTAGTGAAAGGGAGGATGAAAATTATTCTATGGGAAATCAATTATTTCTTAAGTAAGAGGTATAAAACTCATCATTCCTACATATGTAGGTATCTATTACATACTAACAGTTATTATATAAGATGCTTTTATTAATTCTTGGCAACATTATATCGCATGTTTAACGATTTTTACTTATAAAACCGTTCATTAAACATCACTTGTTTCTCTGAAACCATTCGCGTGCCACTGAAATCGGCGTTAATATAAAGGTGGATTAGATGTGACTTTCGTTTAATGTCATGGATGTAATGGAAGGGTTTCTTCCGGGAGTTCTTTTACAGTTTATATAGAAAATGTTCAATTTTAATTATAGATTTAAATAATGTATTTCTATTGTTTAGCACTGCCTTAACTTGAGTTTCTCGCCGGCTCTTCTCAGCAGAACTGCCTTCCGAGCCGGTGGTAGCTTCCTCACGGACTGACTACACTGACATTTAATTTAAAATTTAAAATGTAAAATTGACGATTCAAAAGTGCTTGTAAAAGTCTATTTGAATAAAGTATATTTTGATTTTGATTGATTTGATTTGACTTATATGGTTAGAGTCATGGATTCGATTTTGTATATGGTAATTTGTGTAAATCACACAAAAAATATTTGCTTACGAGTATGTACAATATACATGAACATGCTATGGTTATTACTTATTTGTAATTTGTCTTCATTCGTTTTCCCTACTGGAAAAGAAGCAAAGAGTTACTTTTTCTAGTAGGAAAAATACATACTATGAATTTAAAAAAAAATAAGTTTACTAATAGTTTACGCAATAGTAAATATATGAATTACTTGTCATTATACATTTTCTTCGAATCTGTGACCTATAAAAAGCCTAGAAATGTCGACACTTGACATTCTATTGATAGAATAGCTATGTTAGATAGAAAATTAAAAAATGTAAATCATATATATATTAAGGTACATTTTAACGGTTAATATAGATTTCTCAGAGATGAGATACATATTTTCCCGCAGTAAAAAGTATTCTAAATGTTGACCCGGATAACCAGCTATATCTTTATACCAAATTTCACCAAAATCTGCCCAGTGGTTTTCTCGTGATGCGTTCACGTCTCAGACAGAGAGACAGACAAAAAATCTATAAACTATAGTTTCGGCCTCTGTATCGATAATAATGACTATATCAATAAGACTTTCCAAAAAATATTTAATGTACAGATTCGACTCAGAATTTTATTATGTGAATTGTGTTCAGCCATTTTTAACGTCCCTCTGCTGGGCAAGGGCCTTCCTTCAATTCGAGGGGAATCAGGCCATATTCCACCACGCTGTCCAAGTGCGGATTGGCGGACTTCACATGTCTTTCGAAAACTTGCTAGGTTCTCTCAGACATGCAGATTTCCTCACGATGTTTTTCTTCACCGTAAGGCAAGCGGTAATCATGTTGGAAATTATTCGCACATGAAAATATCAGAGGTGCGAGACCCGGGATTTGAACCCGCTTCACTCGGTTTCCTAAGCGAGCGCGTTACCACTGGGCTACCACTGCCTTACCATCTACTATGAATAGATATAATGAAATCTAGATGAAAGACGTTACATCACGTGGTCAGAATACCTCAATCCCATATGTATTTTAGGTTTCTACTGGCGATGCTCGATGTGAAAAATTAATTTGTCTAATCGGCTTACTGTAAAATTAATCATTTTAACATATAATTGATTTCTCAAAAATGCAGCTTTCATTATAAAAGATGCCTTCCCGAAGTATTAAGGGCACAAAAAGGCCCGATATTCGCAGTAAAATGTAACGTCGAAAAGCCGTCAAGGTTTTACCAACCCTTTTTTATGCCTGCATCCACGAAAAACGCAGCGCTACAAAATTAAAAAATGGTATAGGTATTATTGTATATGACGAAGGAGGATTTAGTTACCTTTTTCTGCTAGAATGTGAACCTTATTGTATTTGTATTGTTTAAAGTCACTTTGTTATTTAGTTTACTTTTTATTGCTTTTAAAGTTACTTTAAACTTAGAGCAGAGATTATTTCTCGAGCGGGGTCGAGATGCCATCATGACATTTATTGGAGATACATGGCTTAGTAACGTTGGTTGATTATGGTGGATCATAGAGTCATGTTTTGATATTGTAGTTGGAAGTCGATGATCCACGTCCCAGAACCCGCATGCTCTAAATCAATAGAATTACCGTTTCAAGTTTATAACATTGTAATTTCCTTGATTAAATTGTGTATTGAGCATTGAATACTTTATTATATGAACCTTAAAACGCCCACAAGATTAATAACAACTAAAGATGATGATCGTAGTATATGGATAATAAGTCATATATTTTTCGATTTTTAGCCTGGCATATGAAATTATTATTTCTGATACACTAATTAATATTCCAAACTGTACTGAAAGTACCAAATAAGCTTCAAACAAATATAAAGCCATTTCTCGTAAATTAAATTTACAAAAAAAAAACGTGTGGGTGTTCTTATGTACGCACGTAAGAAGTTATACTTCTTTGGCGTAATAGAACAAAAATAGCTAATCATTTCATCCCGTATGTCACAACTCTCTGTTTGTAAAAGGAATGCAGCTAACTTCATCATGTCGCTTTTTGGCTGTCGATGTGCGCGCGCATCGTAATTTTACTCTCATATTTTTTTACAAACGTGCCAAAAGAAGTATAACTTCAAAAATTAATAACTACTATTATTAATGAGAAAGTTTGTATACATGTTTGTTGCTACACGCTGAATGGACTGGACGGATTTGGATGAAATTTAGTAAATGGATAGATTATTAATATGACCTCAAATAACATATCGGCTACTGTTATTGAAGTAGGGAGACACCCGAACGAAGCGAGGTTATGTCGTCGAGTAACACAAAATGTAACTAGCGAAGCGAGGGTGAACCCTAGTAATATTTATGAAGTTTGTAAAAAATTTCTTCTTTGAATTTGATCTTCATGATTATTTTTAAATAAATGGTATATACCATGAAGATAGACTCATACAAATTTAAAAAGTAATGAAAAAAAACATCCCTATCTTAAAAGTTGCTTGTAGATGATTCTGAAGATTAAGTTATTTTTGTCTGTCTGTTTGAACACTATACATCGAGATAACGAATGTATTGATTTTAATTAGGCTTTAAGTTCGAAAAGCTTTTTACTAAATATGCATTGTATGGGTGACGACTTTCGTACGTACTCCGTTCATATTATCAAAGACCTTAAAAACAATGTCGAATTAAGATTAAATTTTGGATTGAATTTTGTAAACGGGTTTAAGAGTGAACTTTTTAATTATTCAGAAGCTGTTTCAAACAAATGATGTTGTATAAAACGCTAAAAGTTAAGGGTTGCGCATTAATTACAGAATTCCTATTTCAAGGGCGGTGGTGTTGCCAAATTTTAGTTTAACTAAGTGTATTTTAATGTTTCCGAAAGAACGGTTATGTAATTTTTAATTAAAATAACATTCTGATAATTTTCCACTGAAATGAAATAAATATGTTGGAACTTTAACACACAGCACTATCCATGTAAGCTACGAGGCTTATGTTATGGATACCAGATAGTTGATACGCTACACGTATAGGTATAACTTTAAATACTTACATACATATTATAAATATAAACATTCATGACTGGAGTACAAACATTCGTGTTCCAAGCGGGACTCGAACTCGAATCTCAGTAAATCAACATTATTATTAGCAGAACCCGTGGACGGACCGACGGACAGACAGACAAACAAACTCTGCCTCTTTATAATATTAGTATAGAAAACATAATTGACAATTTATTGTTATGACATTATGGACTTTTCTTTTTATTTTCTTTTTTTTTTATTTAAAAGCTTTAGAAATAAAAGCTGTAAGATCGACACATTACATCTTATAAAATTTGATTTTATCGGTTCTAGCAACTCTAAAAACATAATTTCACTACGCTATTATTATAATAGAATTTTATATAACATTTTTTGTATTTAATATAATAATTTTTTTTTGTCAAGAAAAATATGTGAAACTCTTGCTTATTTGCCCGAAAATAGTCGACATTTTTCAGCCAAGAAATGTTGCTGTAATATCACTCAAAGTCGAAAATTTGTTCGTGACCTCGACTAAGCGAATTAGTTGGTTATTCTTGGTTGGTTGGTCTAATTTAATAAAAATTTTCTTCTTAATTATTCAGACAGTCTGGTCGAAAGTACTTACATGGTACTGATTTGTCTACGATGTTGTCTGCACGAGTATTATACCTACCATTGCTGGTGTTCTCCGAGTGGCCAAAATTCGGTCATATAATAGGGGAGCCTAAGAAGGGATTTAAGAATTTACTCAAATTAACATAAGGGGGGATACCTTGCACCCTATGATGACACGTTTGGCTCAGTTTGTAGTGACCCTACTTGCTGTGCCAGCGGTCGCGGGTTCGAATCCCGCCTGGGGCGTTCATTTGTGTGATGAGCATGAATATTTGTTCTCTAGTCATGGTAGTTTATATTTATAATATGTATATATTTAAAATTTATATACGTGTAGTGTATCAACTGTCTGGTATCCATAACACAAGCCTCGTAGCTTACCATGGAACCAGATGGTGCTGTGTGTTAATGTCGCAACATATTTATTTATTTATTTATTCCGTTGATTACCGCCACCATATATAAGTCCTCTTATATAACGTCGCGCATCTAGGGCAGCCGATTTATTTAAAACTAGCGACTCACCCTCGCTTCGCTCGGGTTCGTCCCTAGGTTGATTCCCCATACAAACTTTCATCCCCATTGTCACTCCTTAAAGGGATGATTTCCGAGATAAAAACTATCCTATATCCTTCCCAGGGTCTTAAACTATCTTCTTACCAAATTTCATCTTAATCGATTCAGTACTTTCGGAGCCTATTTGGTGCAAGCAAACAAACAAACAATCAAATCTTTCCTCTTTATAATATTAGTATAGATCTATTTTGATAAGTTAGAAATACTTGAGCGCAGACTAAGGTATGAGGGCTAATTACATGCTAAAAAGTGTGCAAGTTAATAATCTGCCGCATCGATCAAAAAAGTACTAGATACACAATCAGCGATAAAAAATGTCCTTACCGTAACCGAATCGCTCATTAGAATATTTAGGGTTGTATTTAGATTGTTGTTTATTTACTTTTTTGATCGATAATCTGACGATTTTCGCAAGCCGAAGAAACAAAAATCTTCCATTAATATGTCTATCCACTATTTAGCTGTTATTATTTGTAAAATTATTAAAAGTATTAGATATAGGTTAGGCAGACGTAGACACACTATACAGCCACGTGAAGTAAGACCCGTATTCGCAGATACACAAAGCACTCTAAACACTTTGCCATCGGCCATCGCACTTTAAAGATATTCTCAATATTTTTTTATTCCAAGCACCCCACCGTAGCGCCGTACGTGACGTTGAAAGTATTTTTAGCGCTGAGAAAATTGCTGTCTTTGTTTGGTGATATTAAGAAGACACACTCTTTATGTGTTTGTTTAAGAAAATATTTTAGTATATTATAATAATATAGACCTTGGCGTTGAGACTAGGGTGATATGTGGCTTGAATTATCTACTACATCCTACACTACACACTTTTTTTTTTCTCTCTCAAGTATTTCTTTTTGTCATTTATCCTTTTTTGTTTACATTGTATGTATGTATTCAGCTCTTTTTAACGTCCCACTGCTGGGCACGGGCCTCCCTTCAAGACGAGGGGGATCAGGCCATAGTCCACCACGCTGGCCAAGTTCACAAGTTCATTGGCGGACTTCACATGTCTCTCAGACATGCAGGTTTCCTCGCGATGTTTTCCTTCACCGTAAGGCAAGTGGTAATCAAATTAGAAAATGATTCGCACATGAAAATATCAGAGGTGCGAGACCCGGGATTTGAACCCGCTTCACTCGGTTTCCCAAGCGAGCGCGTTACCACTGGGCTACCACTGCCCTTTGTTTACATTACATTACATTAACTTACCTTATTGTAACGTGTAATCAGGCATTAAATATGTACGCCTGATATGGGAAGGTACGAGCTCCTGAAACACAGTTCTCTAGTTCAGGAGTTAGGGCTGTGTACATTTGTTACCATTGAATTATTTGAATAAAGTCTGTTTTTTTATCCTATATCGCATTTTGAATACCTCGCTGATGTAATAGTTAGCATGTACGAATATAGATCGAGTGGCTTTCGATTCGATTCCCCAATAGGGCCAAATCGGGTCATTTCTATCACGAAATATTCAACATTAGCCCGAAGTTGGGAAGTTTGGATTTTTTTTATATTGTATCACAGATTTATTCAATAACTGGTGTAATGACTTGTTCAAAAAATAGTATAGTTCAGGATAGTTTTATAAATAAACAATAATGTTTGAAACAATATAAAACCATTAATAGAATACTCATTACAGTGCTAAGAAAATAAATATCTATACTGATAAATAAAATTGGAGTGTCTGTTTGTAATATTATAATAACCGCTTTTTACTAAATGCATATGGATGTATACACGGTACATATACCAAAACAACATTTTTTTACAATTTTTGTCTGTCTGTCTGTTTGTTCTGGCTAATCTCCGAAACGGCTGAACCGATTTTGATGGGACTTTCACTGGCAGATAGCTGATGTTATAAGGAGTAACTTAGGCTACTTTTATTTTAGAAAAAAAATCAGGGTTCCGCGAAAAAAAAATAAAACCCATGAAATTGTGAACAAAAGCCGCGTATGGCGTACGCACCCGAGCGAAGCGAGGGTAAATTACTATATAATTTAAATGAATGCCTTAAGAGTAGGAAGCTACTATTTATATATACCTAATATGTTTAGGTAACCGTGAAAACGTACCTAGAGACGAACGCGAGCGAAGCGAGCGTGAGTCGCTAGTTAATAAATAAAAATACCTATAATATTTTATTTTAATAAAGAAAGAAAAATAGGTTACTATCATGCTATCTCTCTTTCAAGGGGAAATTAATGCTTAAAAATACATAAAAATATATAATTTTTATTATTCATATTGCCTTCTCAAAAATTGTAAATAAATAAATATTATTTGTACCTATATAAAATGTCCCTTATACTTTAAAGAGAGTAAACGATCTGTGGGGCAAAATCGAAAATAGTAGCATAAACAGTATATCACGCTACTTACCACTTTGATCTTTGACATTTTTTGACGGGCTTTGTCTATATAACTCTTTAGTCTGAGGTTGATCCTTACACTACATCTATCTTTAATCGAATCATGTATAAAGAGATACACATAAAAATCGTTATATCATTTTTCTTTTCCTACAGGTTATAGCAGCCCTAGCGGTGTCACTGGCACCGTTCTCAGCCGGTCTCGGCAAAGGCTACAGCTCTCCAGCCATCGCATCCCTGCAAGGACCTGGGAATGCAACACGAAGGGACTTCCAGCTGACTGACCAACAGGCTTCGTGGTTGGCTTCATTGTCTTTCCTCGGTATGCTATATCTACAAGTATACTTTGAAATGTCTTAATGGCTTAGTGGTTGGCGATTATGTAATCAGAGGTCCTGGGTTCGAGTCCCAAGTCGTGCCAAGTATAAAGCAGTTGACGGGTTTTTCTCGGCATCCTAGAGTAGGAAAGTTGAAATGTTTCGAAGAGTAGGTAAAGCTGGCCGAAACATAGCAGAAATCGAATATTATAAATTGAAATAGTATCTTTGACTTCGAAATTGCTATCAAATAGTAACCTTGTTATTCTCACATTAAAGCTCATACAAACAGTTTTTTTTTACAACATATAAGTGTTCCTAACCATTAAGGTTAAACGCATATTAACCGAAATTATTAGGTTATTTAAATAACTCAAATCAAGTCAAAATCTGCATCATTCAATTAGACTTTTACAAGAACTTTTAAATAGTCAAATTAATTTAAAAAAGCTCATCGTATTTAGTCCGAGAGGTAGCTATTACCGGAACTTTTTATCCCTCGGGATGAAGAGTACCAACCTGAAATGAAATGGAGTCCCTTGCGAATATGATTCTCTTAGTTTTAGTAAGGACTTCCTTTAAATTATAATTTCAGACATTTAACCATTTTTCTTGCATTAAAGAACTAAATACATGTTTCAGCTACGATACGTAAAGATGGTCTACATCATGCATGGTATCTAATATTAATATCAGTTCTTTTTGTTTTTTATCAAAATCAAAAAAAACTTTATTCAAATAGACGTTTTCAAGTACTTTTGAATCATCAATTTTATATTTTAAATTTAAATTAAATGTCAGCATGTAAGTCCGTGAGGAATCTACCACCGGCTCAGAAGGCAGTTATGCTGAGAAGAACCAGCGAGAAACTCAATAGTTACTCTTTTTAAATCTGTACATATAATAAAACTGTATAGAGGTCGAATGTCTGTACATAGAAAAAAAATGCTAAAACAGAGTCAGGAAGATGTATGAAGAGAAATAAAACAAATCCAGTTTATTTTTTTGTTTCTCTGTCTATTTGTTTATTTTGCTAATCTCCAAAACTATTGGGCCAATTTAAATGAAATTTTGCATGGTGGTACCTTATATCCCCGGTCAACATTTTAGATATTTTTCATCGCGGAAAATTAAAGAGTTCCTGTGGAATAGTTAAAAAAATGTAATAACTTATACAGCTTAGTACACAACAACTTATGCACCTAATTTAGTAAAATTTGGTATGCTGATACCTTATACCGAAAAAATATACGGTTCCCGTGGGATAGATTTGTTTTTGTTTTCCTAGAGGCGAAACCGAGCGAAGCGAGGGTGAGCCAGTAGTAAGTATAATATTAATTTACAATATTGCAATATTATAATCGTTTCCTTATCCTACGCAGTATCAACTAATAAGTAATTAGCATAGTTATCACAACGTAGATAAGCGATCAGATACGATTGAACAACATTAATGTAATATCTGTTACTAAGTTGCTATACTATCTATACTAATATTATAAAGAGTAAAGATTTTTTTGTATGTTTGTTTGTTTGTTTGCATGTACCGAATAAACTCCGAAACTACTGGCCCGATTTATATGAAATTTGTTAAGAAGATATTTTGAGACCATGGCAAGGACATAGGATAGTTTTTGTTGTTGTAGTGAAAATGGGGATGAAAGTTTGTATGAGAAAGCAACCTACGGGCGAACCCGATATACATCCGATGCTAAGAAAACTATGGCTGTCACACAAAAACTCCTATTTGGCAGTGAAAGTACCTTATAGTAGTTGTAAAATTTCTTCCTCTATCTCTTATCTTCTGGAAACTTCCAGGAAACTTCTTTTACTACCGGGATAAAAATTAGCATTTAATATTTTCGACTGAATACCTATTACTTATAGAATTTTAACATTAGTCTTAATGAAAGTCTCATAAAAAGTTACTTAACCAATTTGAATACAGAGAGAATTAAAACAAACGTGTGTGTGTACCTACTTATGTACGCAAGTAAGAAGTTATACTTCTTTGGCGTAATAGAACAAAAATAGCTAATCATTTCATCCCGTATGTCACAACTCTGTTTGTAAAAGGAATGCAGCTAACTTCATTATGTCGCTTTTTGGCTGTCGATGTGCGCGCGCATCGTAATTTTTCTCTCATAATTTTTTCCAAACGTGCCAAAAGAAGTATAACTTCAAAAAGAGGACAGCTATAAGAGATGAATCGATAAAAAATAATAAATATTTACTTTAGTGAGTTTTTTTTTTGAATGAGGTCGATATACACATACAGATATATTATCTTTTTATACGCACCAATTTTATGAATTATGCATGATAAAAAAAAAATTTAAAAAGTGTGCGTTGGCCGGGAATCGAACCCGGATCAACTGCTTGGAAGGCAACTATGCTGACCATTACACCACCAACGCTTCTATTGCTACGGTACAAATTACGATACAGACTATTCAACTAAAATAATATTAGAACGGTTTATAATTATTGGTTGAAATAGTCTTCATTTATCATTCTTCTGATTATTTGTAAGAAAGAGACAAAACATGTATCGATTGTTAAGCCTTTATAATTTTACTAGCACAACCCGCGGCTTTGCTCGCCCTAAAACATCAACAAAAAAACTTTAAAAAGATAGGTTTCATACATATTTTCATCCTTTATTTTATCTCCTTATGGGATGAATTTCAAAAAACGCTAAAACACGTATTTATTTCATTATATTGAAGAGCATTAATACCAAGTTTCAAGAAGTTCTGATCATAAATATTTTTTGGGTTGTGTTATAACGTATACTCCCGTGGGAATGAGATAATCTCCCACGGTAAAAAGTATCCTATATGTTGACCCGGATATCCAGCTATCATCATACCAAATTTCATCAAAATCCCTCCAGTGGTTTTTCTGTGATGCGGTAACCGACAGACAGACAGACAGACAGACAAAAATTCTAAAAACTATAGATTCGGTCTCTGTATTGATAATAAAGTCTATTTCAATAAGATTTTCCAAAAAATATTTAAGGTACAAATTGGACTCAGTTAGAATTTTATTATATGTATAGATATGCAGTTAGAGCCGCGTTTTCCTTAAGAAGGTATTTTAATGCATGATGTAACTATAAAAACTAGTTTCATTGTAAGTACATATCATATTATATCGCAAAATTGTCATATACATGTATAGATAAAAATAGCTAATATTCGCCCGTATTTAGATTAATTGGAGTTCCACTCAGATCAAATTTGCAAGTTAGTCTTAAAAATAGCCTGGAGCAAATTATTAATGACAACCCCCGTGGGTCGTGTTTGTTAATATGTTTTATGTTTTAAAAAATATATACCGTCAGGGAAAAGAGTGACCACAAAGATCAGGATCTCCTACTATATGTCAAAGTCTGCATATAAAATAATCATGTATGACAATCAAAACTGGTCAAGTTTAAAACTTTCTTAGATTTACGCGAATATTTGATATTTTAAATAAAACTATCTTTTCGGATTATTTCGCGGATTTATTTTTATTTTTCATTACCGACGTTTCGAATGCTTTACAGCAATCATGGTCACGGGAGAGACTAAGTTTTTAGACGTCTCAAAGGCGTAATATACTTGTTACAAACAGTGCCTACACCCTGTTTTACTAAAATGATTTCAAAATTTTAAATCCAAAATGTATATTTTAGTTTTAAACAAAATCATTTTAATAATTTTTATAATTGAATACAGAAATATTATTAAAATATTATAATATAAATAAAATAAAATATAAGAATTTATTATTATTATTTTCTATTCCAAAAGAAGTTATTATATATTATCTCTTTTAAGGTGCGCTTTTCGGTGGTATGGCGGGTGGAGCAGCTATGCGTCACGGTCGTCGACGTGTGCTGTCACTCGCGGCAGCACCCTGCAGTCTGTCCTGGTTGCTGACCGTGGTAGCCACATCTGTGCGGATGATGTGCATCACAGCTTTCTTGGGAGGCTTTTGCTGTTCGATTTTGACTATGTTGTCACAGGTGGGTTTCCTTTATTATTTTACTCAATATCAATATTATATGAATTAATTCTAATTAATGATCAAACCAAAAATCGATTATTTTTTAAGTTATCGTCTGTTTAGATTAATTTACTGTACACTAGAGTCGAAATCTGCATTAAATGGAAGTATTTAAAATTAAAGTTCATAGCCAAAGGTAAAATAGAACCTTTATGTTTTCGTCGTCCTCTGTCTGTATGCCACAGTTACTTAACAATGTTGTTAATATGAAGTTGCATTACTTGATTCTTTGTAGTTCTATAATTTCTTCTGCTGTCTAATATTGTCTTTTATATTATTTTACTAAAAAATATTTAAATTAATAATTACATTTTCATAAATTACCCATATTATTCTGAGAGTTTTATATTGTTTTATCTTCTTTCACGCAAGAGCTTTCGGTCTCCAAGTTTTAATTTATCTTGATTTTTAAGATCTATCTAATGTAGTTTTGTAAAAAGTCGATTAAAAAGTTACCACTTCAGATGCTGCTGTTAGATCTGGAAATAAATAACCGGGTCATTTTTTTTTATCATCTTTTTCTTCTTTTTATAAAAGATATATCTCTTATTTCAAACAATTCACAATTATTGCAACAATTATTAATAAAAAAAAAAAAATCATTCTTCCACTTTTTCGTCTCCATTTGCAATGCAGAGCTTTTCCAGCTGATCTTATGTTTAAAGACATTTATTTCCAAAAAAGAACATAGTTCACTTAATATTAGGAAAAATATAATCTTAATAGTACCTACTTAACTCTTACATTTACAGTTCTAATTTAAAAAAGCCCATTTAACTAACTGAAAGCTATAATAATAAACACAAATACAAAGTTCCCAATTTCACGCTCCATTATTATTTGTCACAAAGTTAAATCAAACTCCAAATTAAATTACAATTTCTTAACAATAGCGACTGTAATCTTTATGAAGAGAACAGTATTACAATGTATTCGAGATTTTTTTCTCTTTCTTTTAAACTGCAAAATGGACTTTAAGACATTGTATTAAAAGCTGTAAAGACATTTTTTCTTTGAATAAAAATCAACTTCTTTTCAAGGTTGAGGCAATTGTTATGATAACCATAATCTTTGTATAAAGAAATATGTTTCTTGACTTTATTATTTTTTTATTCTTTGTTATATCTACATACTTCGGGGTAATAAGACGCTTTTTTTAATGTTGGCAAATGCATTTACGCATACCACCTGTAGACATACAGGTGGTTATGTGGGACTCACCGGCTAGAAAAGCTATTATTACCCACTAAAACCCAACAAAACCTTCTTAATGGAGCGTCAGAGGATCGCTTAGGCACTCAACTACGACGCCCCGACGGCAGGTCTACCGCAGCAGACCACAACACCTATGGGGTTGCTCCAAGGTTCATTCTGCCGTCAGAGAAGTACCAGGATCAACCCGCATGGTACACCGCCCACTGAAGTGGGCCACCTCCCAGTGCGTTTCTATGCTTCACGCCCAGCTGTATTACCGGACGCTAATGAACCCCCCACCATGACAAGGTGAACGCATGTTGGGGGAGGGTAGAGCCCTTCACTCCTTTTATTCCACTTCATTTGCCAATTTTTGCTGAAGTTCATAAAATGATTGCAAGATGGCAATTTCTATACTGTTATAAAAGTTTCTAGATCTCAGTTTCTTTAAGTGTTGATTTAGTGGTCTTAGATTGTAACCTAAGAAAGCTGGTATAATATTATTAAAGAAGATGAAAAACTAAATAAAATTTATTATAACTTTTCCACGTAAAAATAATATAATAAATTCTCCACTCGCTAAAACATACTTTCACACATAAGTAGATGCTATAACGTATTTTATATTTAGTAAAAAGAACTGAAAGCCTATTAGTGGGCAGCTCAGTATATTATAAAGGCTCTTGTACAACGCTCTGCATTGTGCTCGGGCATACAAATGGAGTATTCTGACATTTTTCAGCGATTGTTTTTTACCTTTTCCACTACAAAGTATATGATATATTACGTAAGCTTTTTATCGGAAAATGAAAATCACGAAGTGAATTCATGTGGAGGTTGTTTGATGTGAAATTTAGTTTATTTCAATGAGGAAAGATCTTTTTATGTGAAATTTACTTTATTTCAATGATAAAAGAATTTTTCGCTGTGAAATTTAGTTTATTTCAATGAGAAAAGAATTTTTAAATAACTTTTGGAGTACCTATGGGAGAAATTAAAACCAACTCCAATTGAATTATTTACATTAGTTTAATAATGTGTAAAATCTAATAAAATTACATGAGTCAACCTAACTTTTTCTTCCACTTTTAAAATAGGCGAAACGAAACGACATATAAGAACTCTTTTAGTGTTTCGCCACAAACTCATACACGCATAACTTTAAGCTGTGCTTTAAAGCAGAATCAAATAAGTTTAGTTAGAAATGTTTTGTTTTTTTGTGATGGCTTAAATTATATGAGAAATAAGCTTTTTCGAAAGTAACGATACTATAAGAAAAGCTATAAAACAAGTCATGTGAAATATTGAAACAATAAAATAAAATGTTATTGTGATACCATATAAGGAATATAAATTTCGTTTTGCCGGCATTGTATTTTAGTAGCGCAAAAAGCTACGTCCTCAAAATTCTAATACACATATATAATCTACATAAAGTTGATAGCCGAAAACTTTGTCCGAAGAATTCCCGAAATTTAAAGACGTGGACTAATTTCAGGATTTTACAAAGGAAAACTTTTCTATTAACGCCATGATTATTATTTATTAGTCAAACAAGGCTGGCAGCTGCAATATTATTGCGGGGATCGTAAACTTTTGATGAACTTAGCCAAATTGTGATAAGCAACGTAGTATGCTCGTACGTAAATTATTACGGATATCTTTAGGTAAACGTTTATAGAATTCGTTTAAAAACATATACTTTTATAATATGTAAGACAAAGACAACAAATAATGTTCAAATTAATTTTTTTGCGTGTTTCAGGTTTACGTTAGTGAAATATCAGTACCAGATATTCGTGGATGTCTTAGCGCTGTGCTGAAAATCGTTGGACACCTCGGAGTACTCTTCAGCTTTACTATCGGTGCTTATCTCGACTGGCAACAGTTAGCATTATGCATATCTGCTGCGCCACTTCTTCTCTTCTGCACAGTACTATACATACCAGAAACACCAAGCTATCTCGTTCTTATTGGAAAAGATGAAGAAGCCTACAAAAGCCTCTTATGGCTACGAGGACCCAATTCTGACGTCGCTCAAGAACTGGCCACTATTAGAACTAATGTTTTAGCCTGTAAGAATTTTAGTCAAAGACAAATTCAAACAAATAATTATTTCGATGTTAGAACAATGAACCGTCTTCTTGGACCAATCCTAGTTACATGCGGGCTGATGATGTTTCAACGCTTTTCTGGTGCTCACGCCTTCTCATTCTACGCTGTTCCAATATTTAGAAAGACTTTCGGCGGAATGAATCCTCACTTAGCAGCTATAGCTGTATCATTTGTACAATTACTGGCATCTTGCCTATCTGGTCTGCTTATTGACACTGTTGGTCGACTTCCTCTATTGATTATAAGCTCAGTTCTTATGTCTATGGCATTAGCTGGTTTCGGAAGCTACGCTTATTATGAGGAGGTTCATAGAAATCAGAGAATTCAGAATGTGATGTTTCATCAAACAGTCGGCCAAAACGATTGGATCCCGTTACTATGTGTATTGGTTTTCACGATTGCGTTTTCATTGGGCATGAGTCCCATATCCTGGCTGTTAATTGGTGAACTGTTTCCTCTTGAATATAGAGCTTTTGGGAGTGCAATGGCTACTGCGTTCAGTTATCTCTGCGCATTTGTTGGTGTCAAAACTTTTGTGGACTTTCAACAAGCATTGGGATTGCATGGAGCTTTTTGGCTATACGCGTCTATAAGCGTTGGTGGGCTTTGTTTTGTGGTTTGCTTTGTGCCCGAAACTAAAGGTCGTGATCTTGATGAAATGGACCCAAATTACGTTCAAAGTCTGTCCCCAAAAAGATAAACCAATTTTGGTTAAACGATATATTTACTTGGAAGATATTTTTGCAATCATGTTGAACAATAATAATTTTATGAAATGACTTTCTGCTAATACTTAATTGTTATTTAAAATCTGGTATTCTATTTAAGGAAAGAAAAAAATTAAAGTTGACCGTTTGAAGTTATTTTAAAAAATCCTGTTGAATAATATAAAAAAAATATATTCTAAGTAAATATATCGCAGTACTACAAGTGAAACCAAATAACAACAATCGAGTCCGCTTCAACGTTTTGGCTGTGCTTAATAAATATGACGAAATATCCACAAAATTTTAAGGTGGTCCTTTTTAAATGTAGTATTTTAGGGAGTAATATACCTTTTTGCATATCCCCTGAATCATATCTTGAATTATTTTTATTTACTAATGTTTAATATCTTCAAAGAACACTGTATGGTCAGTTTCATGAATGAAATAAAAATACTATTTTCCTATTTAGACATATGTGAAAAAAGATTGCAAAAGGATCATATATACATATATTTTAGTTATCTTTTACATAACGTTATTTTTGTAAAATAGTTGATTGTATTTTTTCTATTCGTCTAATTTTGGAAATGGTCACTAGTTTCGATTGTCTACAATTTTGAAAATAAAAGTTACTATATAGGCGTATTTAAATTCATATTATCTTTTGAAAAAGTAAATATTTTTTCCAAGCCGTGCAAACTGACCATACATTCCACATTCTTATTATATAAAGGTCCATTATTTAACTCTACTTAAATCGTCTCCCGTTATACTATAAATAGAAAACTTATATTTCTCAACTTTCTTAAATACTCTTAAGATGTAATCTTTAGCAAAAATCACGATAAAATTATCCCCAATATAAAAACTAAGCTGATTATTATAAAAAAACTTTATAATAATTGAATTGAATTGAATGACAAATTACAATTAAAAAAAAAACATAGCCTTAAACTTGAAAATCAGCTTAATTTTATCGTGATTAATTAATTAACTTCAAAAACATTTTAACGAGCTTTTTTACCTACTAATATATGACAATAATATTAAGACAATAATTAATTATACATACATAGATCCTATACATAACGGTCGTTTTCTATGAATAAAATGAAGTAGAATGTATCTATATATTGAGATAATCAAAAATATCTTATAAATAGGAGGTACCGGTACTGACAATGACGTCACGGTCATAGGTTTGATTATTGAATGAGGAAAGGTTTTTTACATGAACATGCGTCCTAGCGTAGCATAGGTCTTTTTTTTAACGCTAGAATAATCATTTACGCATACCACCTGTAATGCATACAGGTGGTTAAGTGGGACTTACCGGCAAAGCCTGTTCCACCCACTAAAACCCAACAGAACCTCCCCCGTTAACGGGGTGACGCAGGATCGTTTACGCACTCAACCATGACGCCTCACGGTAGGTCTGCCGAAGCAGACCATAGCAACGATGAAGAGTAAACCTATGGTCCATTTGGTTTGAGAAGTCTAAAAGAAAAAATACAAGGTTTATGACATGGTTATAGAAAGCCTAAGACATACAAGAAATGACGGTTTTTTATATGAATAATAATTGTCTCCACACTCCTAGCTGTTCTACTTCATTTGATTCATATCGCTAGATCTACTGTACTTAAATCCTAATTTAGACTAGGTATTACGCCATATTTCGATTTATAATGAACTCGTAGTAAATACCTGTGTATAATTTAGTATACCAAATTATTTTGTCTTTTCTTAGAATAAATAGTGATATATGTTAATAATAATGATATGAACTGTGAAGTGTCAAAAACTTAAAAGTTATTCTTGACTATATTTTATTTTATCTATACATTATTATAATCATCGATAAAAAAAGTACTAGATACACAATCCCATGCAAAAGTTCTCTTAAAACTGTCACCAATTGTGTTTAGGTGATTATTCTAGTTGAAAGAAATATACAACAATGTAAATTTAACCTTAATTGCAGTGCCTAAATGTTGAAATGAGCGCTCATTCGGTGAGGACATTTTTTTGTCGCCGATTGTGTATCTAGTACTTTTTTAATCGATTATTAAGTATAATACATATGTTTGAATTTGTTATTAATTGTAAAGGTTTTATTATATTATGCAATATGCATGTATGGTTGAAAAGAAACTTGCACATGTTATTAATAACCACGGTTAACTATAATTTTTACAAATAGCCAAGTGGGTTTAGACAAGATTTCTACAATCGTTGAAAAATAAAAAAATTAAACATTATGTTGAAACTATCGGTACCCCGACTATCTCCACACAAAAAATCACGCCAATCCGTCACTCTGTTTCAACGTGAAAAAGGACAAACAAACAAACACACTTTTACATTTATAATATTAGTATGGATGATAAAAATGATTATGATATAGACTCAAAATGTCATTTCCATAAGTCTAAGCCCTTTTATTAGAAATACAGTTGTAAATGTTAATATTTTGCTACAGTTTTTTTTTATTTCCCTCTATATTAACGAAGAAGAAATCACTTGGCTTAAAACCTGGATAATATCATTACCGCAAAATATTTAATCAAGTATTATTTAAACTAAACTAATATTACTCAATTCAAACTACATATATATTATGTTAAAGCTCTATATAATATAATTATGTTCATAATTTACATCACTCATACAATAAGCTTTTATGTATATGTATATCAAAGTTATTATCTACTTTATTTCTACTAAGTTATACTACATTTCATATTCTATTCTATACTAGAGTTAATTTTTAACACCTTCAGTGCGAGAGTCATTTTGATTAAACTAGCAGCTAGTGCGTTACAAGAACTATATGGTTGGTAAGAGATTTACTTTTAGTGCGATACATGACACTATTGTCTTGTAAAATCCTTTTCGTTAAAAGCCTCTAAATTCATGAAAATTAAAATTAAATGATTTTTTACAGATTTATATGAGTAATTGTATTATTACCTAATATCTACTAAAGCAGGATGGCTATATAATAAATATTTTAAGATTTATACCAAATAACATATACATACTAAAATTGTCTTGTACCGCACTGAAAATATGAGTTAAACTTTTGTCCTGTATACAGGAATTAGTGAAGTTCAAGCGATAAATAAAACAATCGATATCGATGGATCTGGCATGGGGACTTGCGCCTTCATCTGTTTTTGAGGTCATATTGTTGCTACTGCTTATGTCGCTCAGTGAACCAAACTAGCTTGATTCTCCAGGGAAATTCACATTTTCTAACATCAAATACTTCGCTTCTGAACGGGGACTAGCATTATTGTCAATTCTTGTGATCTTTTCAACTACTGGACTACTTACGTCATTTCTCTCAGTAGAAATAACAACAGTATCCAACACTTTAATTTTGCTTAGATTCGACGAACCTGTTGCCAAAGAGTTGCCCGCAACAACACATTTTCGATCATCGACATTCATGATAGGGTCCATATCTCGTTCAAACACTTTTGACAACATTTTACGGGACCTTTTCATTTTGGCGCGAAAACTATACCTTATCGATGTAAACGTCCTAATTTGTCGATAATCTAGTACGCACTAGCTAAAATACGCCAGTGCACACGGTGCGTTACCGGGTCACAACTTACAGGACATCCACTTCTTGTATCGCACTGAATAACGAAATTTATTTTCTAGTGCGGTACAAGGTATATATGTCCTGTACTATTTTTCACTAAATTCTGTTTCTACCTTAAAAAAGCAACCCAAAAGTATAGTTGTCTTTTTTGTACTTGCAGGATATCGTATAGAAATAGGCCTCGCACGAGGGGAAAAAACCTAAGAATCTATCTCCGCACCGTATGCAATTGGCGTACAGGACATATATATCTTGTAACGCATCGAACGTGTTAACTGTTATTCATGAAATGTTGAATTATAACGTTATTTATATCACATAATTATCTCTTCTAACTATTTTTTGAAAGACGTAAAGATATGAAATCCGCCAACCCGCTCTTGACCAGCCTGGTGGACTATGGTCTGTTCCCCTTCGATTGAAGGGAGGCCCACCCCCAGAACGTTAAAGAGGGGTAAAATTAATTTTTACTAAACATTTAAATGAAATTTAAAATATATTTTAGTAGGTATATGTTGAAACAAAATGTAAATGTGCTACTTAATTTTTCTATGTATTTATTTTTTATTTGACTCTAACATGTGTGAATTGTTAAAATATTTAACTATTTTCCATGCAATTATATTAGATTGCTTGTATTTCATTGTAATATCTTCTGGTATGTGTTTAATTATAAGTTAGAAGTTTAATTTGAGACGATTACATTGTATCTAATTAGAAAAAAAAAACTGTTAAATCCGTTGTAAAAGCTCTAATAACATTCAAACCATTGAAAATTTTAAAGATAATCAAAAAAAAATTCCTGAAATCTAACTGCCTCGTTAATTTACTGGCTAGCATAAATGACTTCTGATCACGAAATCCTAGGTTTGAGACCCAGGTTGAGCCAAAACTTTTACCGAATTTTTATATCATGGTCAAAATGAAATGAATGAATAAATGATAATTAACTTTATTCAATTAGTCTTATGGAGGCAGTGGTAGCCCAGTGGTATCGCGTTCGCTTGGGAAACCGAGTGAAGCGGGTTCAAATCCCGGGTCTCGCATCTCTGATATTTTCATGTGCGAATCATTTCCAACATGATTACCACTTGCCTTACGGTGAAGGAAAACACCATGAGGAAACCTGCACGTCTGAGAAAACCTAGCAAGTTTTCCAAAGACATGTGAAGTCTGCCAATCCGCACTTGACCAGCGTGGTGGACTATGGTCTGATTCCCCTCATATTAAAGGAAGCCCGTGGCCAGCAGTGGGATGTTAAAAAAAAGACTGAATACAATTAGACTTATGCAAGCACATTTGAATCATTAATTAATTTAAAGAGACAGAGTCAATCCGTGAGGAAACTACCACTGGTTCAGAAGGCAGTTCTACTGAGAAGAGTCCAAGAGATATAAATATGTACTCAGTAGGAACCCGGAGTTGGGAAGTTGAGGATGTGTCACCCCCATGTCTCAGAGAGCACGCGCTCAGAGAGCGTCGATCCTGTGTCAAATCTATCACCGGATATGTCATTATAAGTATATAATTTAAAGTAATAGAGAGTGCACTTGTCTGCGCGTACACTTGTGCACTATATCTCCTGCAGTTGGCTAGTCTCAGTGAGATCGGCCGCCGTAACCGAAATTGGTTCGGAAGATATTATTATATATTCTAAAAGATTTTGTCCGTGTCTCTGATAAGGCATAAAATATATTCTCTGTAATCAAATATCAATATTGTAATGGATATGTAATATTTTTATGGTAATCGGTAAATATTGTAGAAGTAGATGTATTTCAACGCTATCTAGTGGTGAATTACAGAAAAATGATTGCGTAAAAACCTTTCTCTTGTAAAAATACACTTTACACCATAAATTTAACACCATAAACATTAGTAAAAATTCGAGGATACCACATATGTATTGAATTATATATATAGTAATACAATAGCTACTAAACAAAAACAGAAAGTCGTGTGACAAACAGAGAAGTAAAATGTACTGAACTGTTTCGTCTTTGCCTATAGCTGGAGATAAACAAGTGATAAGACAGTTTTTAATCGATAGATCGATGTAATCGCCTCTTAGTATGTATTCATATGTCCAATTAGAAAGTTGCCTTGAATAGCTTACGCCTGCCAATGCGGACCGATTATTATATATTTATTTCAAATTGTATATAGTTATTAAGTAGAGTATAATCGAAGTCAATAAATGTTGGATGTGAAATGAAATATTTAGAACTTTGATCTGTATAAGTTGAAATGACAATCATGACAATAATTTCATATGAAACAATTCATGAAATAATCTTCAAAGAAACATGAATACGTGAGTTTTTAATTTTTGAATGCTACCCTAGAGTACATATCCCTAGGGTAGTATACATCTGGATATCTAAATATATATCGCAATACATATTCAGATTTATAATTTAAAAAGAAGTAAATTGTACTGGGATTGGAAGGAAATAGTATTAAGGCTTGTTATATTTACTGTAAATAGTCAACTTATACTCAACAGAAGGCCTAGAACCCTGCAGTATTATACAGTATTAGAAAAAAAATTGGTAGAAACTACGAAAATATATATTGGATGTCACAATCAACAATATTAAATAGAAACATTAATAGGTTGTGAATTTATACATTTTCTAGATTTTTATATAATTGAATAATAAATATTAAATTATTAAATAATGTATTGGCTTCGTGTGATCATTCTCTATAAATGCTTGCTTGTAGTCTTCTGTTTATTTTATAATAATAATAATATTGCTCATTATTATTATAATAATATATAATGTCAGATACAATTGCTATTATGATTATAATATAATAGAAAATACAGATTTAATAATGTTTAAAATGTTTTCTAAATAGTTTGATCAGATTTTCTATTATATTCATGAATATAAACAACAATAATAAAAAAACTCATTTAATTCTACCGGTGGTAGGACTCTGTCATTTAGTCTACCGGTGGTAGGACTCTGTCAAGCCTGAGGAGTCCGACTGGATGGGTACCGCCCCCTTATCTATTTCTGCCGCCAAGCAACAATGATTGCATTGTTGTGTTCCGGTTTGAAGGATAAGGTAGCCAGCGCAATTACAGGCAAGAGGCATATCATCTTAGCCCTCACAGTGACAACGCACCTGTGGTTCTGCATTTTTGTTACTTCCTAAGTGCATGAACCGTAGGTGTTATGGGCGACAGGTACTGCTTTCCATCAGGTGGTCTGTCTGCTCGTTTGTCACTGAATCTCATAAAAAAAAAAAAATTCAAAGTTTTTCAATGATATATGTATGCTTAAGTAAATACTACAGATCTTGAAGAGTATGTTTTCAAACTTAAAAAGCTCTTTTATGTAGAATATAATATTTTCCCAGAGTGCTTTACTTGTGGATAGCTAAGTGGATAGCGCTAACGCATAGCCTTTTAGCCATCGTGATGTGTTAGAAGTGTGCCTGTTTTAGTATTAATTCCCTTTTAGATATAGATACTGAGCTGTTAATTACGAATTATGACGGTCTTATGGGTGAGTTGTGACGTTTACATTATTGTAATTACGGTACTGCCATGTTGTTTTACGATTTAACTGAAGATAAGCTTGCGTTTGTCGTCGACAGATGGCGTTATACCCATATATTATAATACATATATCAATTCAAATATGTACTATTATAACTATGTTTTTTTATGTAGCTCGTTAAACCAAGCTCAGGAACAATTTAATATAAGGTAGATTATTATAATAATTAATATAGAACGGCTTTAACTAGCTTAGAGTTTCCTTAAAAGACTTTTAGAGTGTACAAATGATAAGTGACTTGGTGTCACTTTATATCAATTTTTTTTAAAATAGATGAAATTTCTTCATTATAGCAACGAAAACTATATTTAATGTTATGGAAATTGAATAAGAGTTTTATCTTTCTGACAAGTTAAAAAATCGAAGTAATTGTTAACAGACGAAACTGGCTCATAGCGTTTTAAGTAAAGATTATATATATATATATATATATATATATATATATATATATATATATATATATATATGTGTGTGTGTGTGTGTGTGTGTGTGTGTATCTATATTGTATAATGTGCAAAATATACTTAACATTGTCATGAAATAAATAAACTAATTAAAAATTTTACTTCGAGAAATTCCTTAATTAACACAAGCCTTGTAAGTGAAATAAATTACAGTTTATATACTTAACGTATTCAAAAAAGGATAAAATTCTTATTTAACACTATTAAGTGTCAAAGATGACAATAAAATGTTTTCAGACAATAATGTAATTTAGCTTACTATTAGACTTCTTCTATATCGGACGGATGGTGGCGATTGATTAGATGGTTGTATGTGCTGAATTGCCTAAATAAATGACAGTCTAGAATTGTATTTGTTTTATTTCTTAGAGTAATTGCACCCAATCGTACGGCAATTAGACGGCACGTTTGGCTCAGTTTGTAGTGACCCTACTTTCTGCGCGAGTGGTCGCGGGTTCGAGTCCCGCTGGGGGCATTCATTTGTGTGATGAGCACGAATGTTTGTACTCCAGTCATGGGTGTTTATATTTATAATATGTATGTATTTAAAGTTATATATGTGTAGTATATCAACTATCTGGTATCCATAACACAGGCTTTGTAGCTTACCATGGAACTAGATGGTGCTGTGTGTTAATGTCCCAGCATATTTATTTATTTATTATTTAATCATTTTCTCGTATATAGAAAATATAGAAAATACCAATAAGATAATATGACATATAAAAGATGTTATTCGACAATATTATTAAAGAACTAACGAACTTACGTTTTAACCGTTAGTAAAGATTTCTCAGAGATGAGATATTTTACCGCAGTAAAAAGTATCCTATATGTTGACCCGGATAACCAGCTATCATCATACCAAATTTCATCAAAATCTGTCCAGTGGTTTTCTCTCGATGCGTTTCTAGACAGGCAGACAGAGACAGACAGACAAAAATTCTAAAAACTATAGATTCGGCCTCTGTATGGATAATAATGACTATTTCAATAAGATTTTCCAAAAAATATTTAATGTACGAGATTCAACTCAGTTACAATTTTACTATGTGAATAGATAGATATACTTAAATTGTTCATTTAAATTACATTACTCTAATATTTGCATTTATGTATATCTGTTTATATATTTGAATTTCGCGCAAAAAGTACTGAACGGATTTTAACTAAATTTTATGTAGTTATAGCTTATTACTCCGTTACATTTTAAAATACCTTTTACTACAGGAAAATCTATAATTTCTACGGGAAAACACAATACCTGGTTCAGCCAAATTGTATTTCACACAAAAAATTCTATGATTTATTACACAAAATTATTAAAGGCAGGGTTAAAAATGAACTGTAAAATCTCTCATTTTCATGAAAAATGCAAAATTTAGTTCGAGTTCAAGTCTTTCATCTACATACGTATCTGTGTCTGTATTGTAGTATAAAACAAAGTCACAGACAGCCACTATATGTGTATGTATGTATGTATCTCCGCTTACTTCTTCTGAACCACGCAATAGATTTTGATACGGTTTTCATTAATAGAAAGAGCGATAAACGGGATAAATTTTTTTAAAGTGAGGCACATATTATGTCTGTTTGTCTATATGTTTTATATGTGGTAACATAGTTACCGAATCTCAAATAATGTAGTGTTTGAATGTAAAAATACTGTAGCACCTAAGAGCTACATTTTTATAACAAAATTATGAAAAAGTTTATTTTAAACCTCATTAAAAATAGCCGAATGGGAGTTTTCATTTACCTAATCAGGATATTTAAATAAAACTATCATTTCGGATTTTTTCGCGGATTTATTTTGATTTTTGGTTCCCGACGTTTGAACAAAATAAATTCAAGTTTTTTAGTATTAGCGCGAGCGCAGCCCAGGTTCTGCTAGTCTATAGTATTTCATAAATTCATATAGGTATGTGTAGTGTGTACGTTACCCTCAAATTTTCAATATTGATCAATAATTGATTATATAAATTATAATAACTAAGAACTGTAGTTCCATTTATCTTTAAAAGTTTAAACTTGTAAGACGCACCAAAAAGAGTGCAGTCTGTCAAAAATTGTATTCGTAAATATAACTTCATTTTCGTCTGAAGTGACAGACATTGGCTGTGATATAAGATCTTCGTTGAACGTAACGATAGCGCGTTTCAATTTCAATCAGCGCCATCTAGTTTAATAATCTCTAACTAATTTACACGTGGTACACGCAGTGGCAGCCTAGTGGCAACGCGCACGCTTGGAAAACCGAGTGAAGCGGGTTCAAATCCCGGGTCTCGCACCTCTGATATTTCATGTGCGAATCATTTTCTAACTTGATTACCACTTGCCTTACGGTGAAGGAAAACATCGTGAGGAAACCTGCATGTCTGAGAGAACCTAGCAAGTTTTCGAAAGACATGTGAAGTCCGCCAATCCGCACTTGGCCAGCGTGGTGGACTATGGCCTGATTCCCCTCGTATTGAAGGGAGGCCCGTGCCCAGCAGTGGGACATTAAAAAGGGACGTACATGTGGGTTGGCTTGGTTGGTCCGATGACAAATTCTAAGGTTCGAGTCCGGGGTCCCGGTGTTAGAAGTAATTATTTTTTATTAGGACTAGTGTTCGCCCAGTGGTTAAAATTCGACCATAATTATTATAAATAATTTGAGGAAATATATATGAATACAATTTACCTATCTAGTATCTATGTAGAAAAAAAGAATTGTTTGTTGATAACAGCGAAGCTCATCAATGCTCAAAATACCATAAATATTATAAATGGGAAATGTTCATGGATGGATGTTTGTCACTCAATAACGCCAGAACGGCTAAACGGATCTGGATGAAATTTGGCACAGAGATAGATTATAGTCTGGAAACTATTCCAGTACTAATATAGGTTACTTTTTATCCCGGAAAAATGTACGGTTCTCGTGGGAAATCCATACTAACCGTTAAAAAGTATCGCATTAGCGCGTAGCGAGGGTGAGTCACTAGTTGCTAAACAAAAAAAGAAAATCAGTTGACAAGCAGAGGAGAAAGTTACTGAATTGTTTTGTCTTTGCCTGTTCATAAAGAAATGTGATAATTATACTAATCTACATGAATCAAAGTCACTTGAACCCAGATTATATGAATAGTTGTAAGTCAAAACCGTGTTTTTCTTTCTTTTTTATATGTAAAACTAGTAATTTACCCCTCGCTTCGCTCGGGTGCGTTCCTATGTAAGTTTTAAATGTTAGTAGGTATAGGAAATATTTTATACATAGCTATAGAAATGTAGGTAAGTACTTAAAAAAACTTGAAATCATCTCTTATTTTACATTGATTCGTCAAAAACGCCAGAACATTTTTTATTTCTTGACAAAATTATACAGGGTATAATGATTTTTTATGTCCTTAACTTTTTTTTTAAAAATCTAAAAATAATATATGTTGTAGGTAACTTCTTTAATTTCCATATTATTTGACGAATTTGTTTTTATAAGCATGGTTTACGAGAATATAAGTAAATTGTGAACGTCTAGATAAGCACCAAAAATGCCATAGGCTTCTAAGATATACGATGTGTTACAATGTACTAAATATTAAAAAGAAGCAGTACAGTATGTATACTTTAAACTTATTTAGAAAATTTTCAAAAAAAGCAACAGTTTCGGAAAAACTAGCGGTTTTTAACCGACTTCCAAAAAAAGGAGGAGGTTCTCAATTCGACTATATATATATATATATATATATATATATATATATATATATATATATATATATATATATATATATATATTTATGTTTGTTCGCGGATTTTT
Source organism: Argynnis bischoffii washingtonia (assembly GCA_033884665.1). NCBI lineage: Eukaryota > Metazoa > Arthropoda > Insecta > Lepidoptera > Nymphalidae > Argynnis > Argynnis bischoffii. Next base: position 771,051 of record CM066629.1, on the reverse strand, counting down.
TCGTCGTTTATAAACCGATGCCTAGTAAAGGCTAAATATATATGTATATATATTATATATACATATATACACTAGCACAAATGTATCACACGGAAACCGTAATTTATCCGGGATAAAAAGTAACCACAGCCAGTAGTCACTATTTCAGACTATGTCTGTGCCAATCTCTACAGCTAAATTTCATACAGATCCGTCCAGCCGTTCTAGCGTGAAAGAGTGACGGCATGGCGTGATTTTCGCGTGAAAATAGTTGGAGGGCTGAAGTGTGACATAGGCTATCTTTTGCCGCGAGAGATTATCTCAATCCCACGGGAAAACACGTTATAATACAACCCAAAAAATTATTTATGATGAGAAGTACTTGAAACTTGGTATTATGAACTTGGTATTGAAGAGCTTCAATACAATTAAATAAATATGTGCTTTAGGATTTTTTGAAAATAGTGGATGAAAGTTTGTATGAGACCAACATTCTTAAAGTTTTTTTTTTGTAGTTTTGGCGCGAGCGAAGCCCAGGTTCTGCTAGTATTTCATAAATTCATAATACGTGTACGTTTGCCTCAGATTTTCAATATTAATCAATAATTGATTAATGATTACATAAACTATAAGAACTGTAGTTTCATTTATGGTCTTTAAACTTGAAAAGACGCACTAAAAAGAGTGCCGTCTGTCAAAAATTGTATACTTAAACATGCGTATTAATTTGTTATTGATAAGACTGAGGCATTGGCTATGATATAAGATCTTCGTTGAACGTAACGATAGCGCGTTTCAATTTCAATCAGCGCCATCTAGTTTAATAATCTCTAACTAATTTACATGTAGTACTAACGTACATGTGGGTTGGCTGTCCGGTGGCAAATTCTAAGGTTCGAGTCCGGGGTCAAGGTGTTAGAGGTAATTATTTGTTTATTAGGACTAGTGTTCGCCCAGTGGATAAAATTCGACCATAATTATTATAAAAAATTTGAGGAAATATACATACATATATGAGTACAATTTACCTATCTAGTATCTATGTAGAAAAAATAATTGTTTCCAAAAATTATTTATTGATAACAGTGAAGCTCATCAGACATCAATGCTTAAAATACCATATAACAATCAAACAAACAATCGGGAAATGTTGATGGATGGATGTTTGTCACTCAATAACGCCAGAACGGCTAAACGGATCTGGATGAAATTTGGCACAGAGATAGATTATAGTCTGGAAACTATTCCAGTACTAATATAGGTTACTTTTTATCCTGGAAAAATGAACGGTTTTCGTGGGAAATCTGTATCAATAAAATACAGATTTATGCGGAAAAATTGAAAAATATTAACACTAATGGATAAAGCTAAAGCCTATTCTTAGTCAGTTAATTATTGAGCATATTTATCTATATTATAATATTATATTATAAAGCTGAAGAGATTGTTTGTTTCTTTGTTTGATTGTTTGTTTGTTTGGTTGAACGCGCTAATCTCAGAAACTACTAATCCGATTTGAAAAATTCTTTTAGCATTAGATAGCCCGTTAACTGAGGAAGGCTATAGGCTATATATCATCCCGGAAAAATGTACGGTTCCCGTGGGATAGATTTGTTTTTGTCTAGAGACGAACCCGAAGCGAAGCGAGGGTGAGTCGCTAGTCTGTATATATTCTCAATAATGCCATACTTTTTTTTATTATTAAAGATAAAATTTTAATTTAACTCCAAAATCGATCAAAAATCAATAAAACATCGATAACTTCGAAAAAACAATAACACAATTATAGATTAATTATAATTTATATTGTATTATACTCACACGGTGAGATATAAAAATAGAATGGGATTTTATAATTTATAATTACACTCAAATATGATATTATTATAAATAGGCAAAGACAAAACAGTTCAGTATTTTTTCTCCTCTGTCTGTCTGTCTGGGAACGCATCACGAGAAAATCACTCAACATATTTTGATGAAATTTGGTATGATGAAAGCTGGTTATCCGAGTCAACATATAGGATACTTTTTACAACAGGAATATATATATATATATAATATATAAATAAAATATTCAAAATCAAGCCAAGATTGACATTTTAAACAATATATCGGACCTAGATAGAATCTTCTAATAGAACTCACCTATAACTCTCATAGCCATATTTCGCATTTTATCTGATTTATATGTGTATTGGCACTATTATCAAAGAAAAATGATCCATAGTCCATTCTACTCCTTATTAATGCTAAATATAATCTACGCAAAAGTTTTGGATGCATATCCCATCCAGAACTAATTACTTACTTAAATTGCCAGCTTTGTAATAAAAGAAAGAAAGTTAAAAACTATAAATATGTTTTATTTGAATAAAGTATTTTGGAAATACGTATTTTGTATTTGAAATAATAAATACCTATAAAAAGTATTTGCACTTTCTATTTAAATACATTTTATAAACTATTTTACACATCTCTTCACTAGGCTATTAGGTATAAAATGGTTACAGATAACTAAACTAGATGGCGCTGATTGAAATTGAAACGCGCTATCGTTACGTTTACAGAAGACGTTATAACATGTCCAATGCCTCCTTTATATTCAGTATTTAGTAAAACATTTCATTTCATAATTATTTCTTATATTCTATTTTTGTGAGACTGCACTATGTGTAGTCCGTCTTAAACGTACATATTACATAATAAAAAATAAGTAAGTGAAACTTGAAACTTGAAAAATTATGATTTTTTTTTTAATTAAATGTTGTGTACAGATGTAATTGGAAAACAAATTTAAAGTGATATTTTTAGTTTTTTAATACGTAGTCGTAATTTTTATTTAATTTGTTTTCTGTTTCTGTTCCAAAATAAATAAATAATGTTTAATATTTAATCTATACAGATAAATAAAATTGAAGTGACTGTTCGTAATTTCAAAGTAACAGCTTTATACTAAATGCATATGGATTATGGAATTATAAATGGTATTTATGAGAAAAATACAATTTTTTAAATTTTTGTCTGTCTGGCCGTCTGTTTGTTCCGGCTAATCTCCGAAACGGCTAGGTTGGGCCGATTTTTACGGGACTTTCACTGGCTGGTAGTTCATATTATAAGGAGTAACTTAGGCTACTTTTATTTCAGTAAAAGAATTAGGGTTCTGCTCAAAAAAATTTAATTGTACCTAGGGACGAACCCGAGCGAAGCGAGTGTGAGTCACTAGTATTTAATAATTTATATTATTGACTAGCGACTCACTCTCGCTTGGCTCGCGTTTGTCCCTAGGTACGTTTTTACGGTTAGCTATGTTTAGGTATACATAAATAGTAGCTTGCTACTCTTAAGATGTTCATTTAAATCATATAACGATTTATCCTCGCTTCGCTCATGTGCGTACGCCGTACGTGGATTTGGTTCACAATTTCATGAGTTTTAATTTTTTTTCGCAGAACCCCAATTCTTTTTCTAAAATAAAAGTAGCCTAAGTTACTCCTTATAACATCAGCTATCTGCCAGTGAAAGTCCCGTCAAAATCGGTCCAGCCGTTCCGGAGATTAGCCGAAACAAACAGACAGACAGACGGACAAAAATTTAAAAAAATGTTGTTTTGGCATATGTACCGTGTATACAGCCATATGCATTTAGTAAAAAGCGATTATTTTAATGTTACAAACAGACACTCCAATTTTATTTATCTGTATAGATATTTGAGTGTAATTATAAATTATAAAATCCCATTTTAACTACATATTTTTATATCTCACCGTGTGAGTATAATACAAGTATAAGTTAAGTTAATATAAATTATAATCTATAATTGTGTTATTATTTTTTCGAATTTATCGATATTTTATTGTTTTTTGATCGATTTTTGAGTTAAATTTAAATTTTATTTTTAACAATACAAAGGTTTAACAATAAAAAATTGAATAAGATGAGGTTTTAGCTTTATCCATTAGTTTAAATATTTTTCATTTTTTTCCGCATAAATCTGTGTTTTATTGATGCAGTAGGTACTGTAAAAAATTCGAATCGAAAAAATATCCTAAATTTTTTTAAGGATTTTTGAAAGGCGAAAAATAACCGTGAGTCGTGATGAAAAAAAAGCATTTTATAGCTTTAAAACCCTAGTTTTAAAATATTAAGTTTTTTTTCACTAGGTATACGGTTATTGCGTAATCATAAGAAAAAGGACGAAACAAAATTTGTTTTTATTTTTGGATTACCCGGACTTCAAATTTTTTTAAGTTAACCAATATACAAATTGGATAACATGTTTATTCAGCTCATTCAGGTGCTCAGTAGTGCCCGGCAATCCAACTGGGCGCGAAGCCAAGAAACGCATTGAAAGGCGGCTGACCTCGGTGGGCGGTTTGTCATGGTACTTCTCTGTTATCAGGATGGACTGTGGAGCAACTCCATGGTTGTCGTGGTCTGCTTCGGCAGACCTGCCGTCGTGGTTGAGTGCGTAAGTGACCCTGTAACGCCCCATTAAGGCAGGACAGGTTTTCTTGGGTTTTAGTGGGTAGTAGTGGCTTTTCTACCCGGAGAGTCTCACATAACCACCTGTATGTACATATACAGGTAACCTTTAAAACGTAGAACGTAATGCTCCCTGTGAGGGACCGCCCTATAGAAAACCACGGTTTCGACTAACAACTATTCATATAATCTAGGTTCAAGTGACTTTGATTCATGTTAATTATTAGTAATTATTATCAAACTAGTAATTTAAAAACATTTAGTCATAATTTTCAGCAAAAATATCAATATCGATCAGTATTGGTCCAAAAAGTGGGATTAATTATAGACGATAGATAGAGAAAAGTATATTGTACTTCAAACAAAATTGGAAAAGATAACATTTGTGAAAAAAGTATATGAAAGGTTGGAGTCTCTCCTGTCCTGTACAAGAGACGCAATGGGAAGCATTGGGTTGTTCCTGATACTACTCTGATAGCAGAGTGTATCGTAGGAGCAACCCTTTGGTTATCTTGGTTTACTTCAGTAGACCAGCTGTCGGGGTCTTATAAAATAAAGGTATTAATTATTATCTATCTGTATACTAAATTTCATCTAAATCCGTTTAGCCGTTTCAGGATGTAGCAACAAACATACACACGAATCGCAAACGACTAAAATGTACACTTTAGGCCTTAGAAAAACCTAAGCTTTTCGCTGAGGACGTCTTCAAAGCTGTGAACGAGTTCATCATTTGGCATAAAAGAAAAACTGAACTGTAATATTTTTAAATATGTTTTTGTTTTATAATTTTTTATGTGTTTGTTATAATTTTGTTTTATTTACTTGCTAGATGCTGTCTACACTTGTTGTAACCACCAAATTTTGTTCTAGATTTAATAATAATAGGGGGAATAATTAGCATACCTAGGTGGCTAACAGTTATCTATTTGTTACTCCAGATTATGGTCTGTTTTATGTATTAAGTTTCATCCTATGTTCAGCCATTTCAGCGTGAAGGTAGTAACAAACATACACACATACAAACTTTCCATATAGTAGTAGCTTCTTAGTACCTTTTACCTACACTAAAAATTGGAACTGTTAAAATGTATCTTCGGGTATGTTTGTTTAATTAATAAAAAAATCAAAGTGTAAAATCTCTTTTAAAAATAAATGTACACCGATTTCCAAGTACTAAGAAGTTATACATTATTGAACAAAGTTTTTCATTTACAATAGCTAATTACCTAATCAATCATGGTAGAAAAAAAACAACAAACTTTGCAAACATTGGTTTGGACAAAAAGTTACTTAGAAATATCTATCTGAATTTTAAAGATCTATCCAAAGAAATTGGCCTTTTGAAAAACATTAATATTTATTTATTTAATTTTGTGAATAAATTCGTTATTACTATTAGTACTAGTATAGTATTATAATATGATCCATGATATTAGAGACTGATTTCATAAAATTACATTAATCGATAATTTCCTTTAACGTACTTATTATAACGCCATCTTTTGCTTTCAATTCGAACTGTAACGAAACGTGATGGTACGTATAGTGGTACCTAGTACCTACTACGCATTATCATGAGAAAAGTTTCCCAAATACAGCAATAGATAGCGCTACTTCGTAAAAATATTATATAAAAAATTAAAGAGTGCGTGTATGAATGTGTACACGCGCAAGAAGTAAAACTTCTGTAGGTTATCGGTGCTCTTTATGAAATTCAGTTTATGTTTTAAATAACTAGGATATGTGAGATACTAAAAATAACGCATATTAGGCATATTATAATCATATATTTATAGAATATAATTTAAGGAAAGAATATAATATATCATTTGTGAGACAATAACAAAGGTTACCATGGCAACAAACGTACGTACATTTTTTTCGTAACACATTAACCAGCTTACTCTCCAAGCCAAGCGTGCGTAAAGAAGTTTTACTTCAAAAATAAAATATGTTCTTAATTTTTATATTATATACAATCGTAAATGGGTTTGTTTATGTATTGTGTAACTTTTAAAGGTTCACATATTTAATATTTATACAATATATTAGTTTGGTTATGGGTCTGATCGATGTCACTGTGATGTACCTACAAAGTCTCAGTAATTAAAATATTTAAAAATACTAGGTAGTACTATATCATGCTTACAATAAAACAATTTATGTAGCTTTATATGGTGAAAACTAAAAATATTTTTTTTTTATTAAAAACATTTTTTTCTTTTTTTACGTTCAAATCTCTACATTTGAACTTAAATATTTTAGAAACTTGTAATAAAAATTTCTATCTAATCGGAGTACGTCATAGCATCTTAAAATGAAAAATAACATGAACAAAAAAATGACAATAAATAACCAAAACATACATAATATATGAAGTGATTCTTGAAATTTTAAAAATAAATAAAATTAAGCAAAATTTAAAAATTATACTACGCTTTAGTAGTTTTAAAATATGATATCAGGCAACACCATTGAAATAAACATACCCGGTAACCCGATTCCCGAATGTCATTAATACTGCGCCGGCGCAGAAACACAGTTGACTATAAACGTGAGTAGTAATATTATTATAGTCTTTATAACAGATTATTTACATTAAATATTGTCAATGTCTTCTAACTGTGATATAAACGTTAGGCTCTCGTACTTAGCGTAGCTTTAAGTTGGATAGACAATAATATTTTTGGAGTTAATCTTAACTATGACTGTTAGCAGTAGATATGTTAAAGATGTGTTATGATCAGCGGTGGGACGTTGTTTTTTTTTAAATGTTATCCATAGATTAAGTATATATATTTTTTGTGTTCCCCAATCATAAATTTAGTTAAATATAAAAAATTCAATAGACAAACATTATATTTTTCTAATGAGACATAATTAGCAACATTAAATTAATATAATAATGTGAACTTTTTCCCCTTTTATAGTTTTAAATTATTTTCATAGTCGCGTAGGTAGGGAGATAAACGTTACATCTCACTCTGATAAGCTAAAAGTGCGAAGATTGTGTACATATATCATATGTTCGTTACAAATAATTGCTTCGTATGGTGATCGAACCAGTGATCTTGTCTTAACTTACAAAGGATCATTTTTATAAACGACTTTGCACACTCAATGGCCAAAAAGACTGCTCGTTAATATCCTTACGTGAAATACAGAAAACATGGATCACAAACGCATACATACATAGTAACTAGTACCTACATTTATAAATATTTTCCTTGAGCGAGATTCAAACTCGCGTTCCCCAGCGTAAACAAAATATTCCAACTACTGCGTCAGATATTCAAATATACTATTAAGAATGACGCTAATCAATTTTACTTTCATAATTAATGAAAAATGTTTAAATTGAAAGCTAAGTTAAGACATTATGTCATTTTAAACTTATCAGTTTACATTATGTTAACGTGAAACACGTCGCGTAGGTTACAGGTCACGTCAACAATTATAATTAGACCTAAAAACATACACTTGACACTCATTAACCACATATTTCAGATGGGAAAGCTCTTAGGACTTACTGTGCTTATATCTATCTTGGGGGTAGCAGCATGGATGGCTATACCGATGCTATTTCCTAAACCGCCTCCACAATTAGACCTCAATGAGTGGTGGGGGCCTCAAGAGCTGAAGGGCAAACAAGATACCAGTATCAAACCTTTCCAAGTGAAATTTTCGGAAGAGGTAAGATAGGGTTTGTGAATAAGAAGAACTTAACCAACGCCTTGTTGAGCCCAAGTAATGGTAAAAAAATATTTTGCTTATCGTTTCGGTTTTAGCTGTTCTACGTAACATCTTTTAACAGGAATTTCTGAAAACACTTCCACTAGATACAGGAACGAAAAATGGACATATCTATAATATTAGGGTATATTTTATACTGGAAAAAGAGGAGCACCGTTGGACTTTAAAACAGTTGAGCGTTAAAATTGCGAGATTTTGGTATTGGCATTATGAAATATATTATAATTTTTTACCCTTTACAGATGATTAAAGATCTAAAAGCCCGCCTTAAAAATCACCGTCAATTAGTACCTCCCCTAGAGAGTGTCGGATTTGAATATGGCTTTAATTCAAAGCAAATTGACTCGTGGGTAAAGTATTGGTCAGAAGAATACAAGTTTGCTGACAGAGAGAAGTTTTTTAACAAATACCCTCAATTTAAGACAAACATTCAAGGACTGGACATTCATTTCATTAGGGTGAAGCCTCAGGTAAGTTTTATATGAACACAAACTAGCAGCATATTCTGGCTTCGTATAAAAAAAATATTTCTTTTTTTCCCATCACTTCCCGCTTTTAGAGGTTGAGTTTGAGAAAATCCTTTCTTACTAGTCTTATTATTTCCCAAATAGCTGCGACTAAAAACTACTGTGTTAAGAAATCATTTTGTTTGTTCTAATAGACGGCTGTACTATTTTTTAATAAAATTGATTATTTTTGACGCACTACGCGCGTGGAATGGCCTTCGAACATATCACTCATACAAATAAATAAAATCGGAGTGTCTGTATGTAATATTAAAATAATTGCTTTTTACTAAATGCATATGGATGTATACACGATACATATACCAAAACCAATTTTTTTTTTAAATTTTGTCTGTCTGTCTGTCTGTCTGCCTGTCTATCTGTCTGAATCTCCGAAACAGCTGGACCGATTTTGACGGGACTTTTACTGGCATATAGCTGATGTTATAAGGTGTAACTTATACTACTTTTATTTTAGAAAAAGAATTAGGGTTCCGCGAAAAAAAATTAAAACCCATGAAATTGTGAACAAAATCCGCGTACGGCGTACGCACCCGAGCGAAGCAAGGGTAAATCGCTATATAATTTAAATGAATATTTTAGGAGTAGCAAGCTACTGTTTATGTATAAACATAACTAACCGCGAAAACGTACCTATACGTACATATACAGGTACCATCAGGCGTACAAGTGGTGCCACTCCTGTTAATGCACGGCTGGCCGGGATTAGTACGGGAATTCTATGAAGCCATACCATTATTGACGAAACAAACTCAAGGTCATGATTTCGTCTTTGAAGTTATAGTCCCAAGCTTGCCTGGATATGGTTTTTCAGATGTAAGTAAGTCAGTAAGGCATTTGCAGGTCCAAGCTAAAGATTCTGACACTCTCGGTAAATAAAAATTGGTCCCTTGAATGTAAGCACCTAACTTGATCTAAATGTTAACTTAAGAATTTCCTCCCATAAAAAACCCCCATAAAGACATACAACATAAAGACGTACAATGTAGTTGTTATTAGAGTATGGATTGCATAAGTTAAAATACTTGTAAGTTTGAAGTACTTTAATTACTGAAGTTACAGTATAATTTTGACGACTCTTACTGGCCACGTATGTTCGGCTCAGTATCTTTAAATGCACTCGTAAAAAATCTATCGATTCATCGCCTCGAAAAGCTATTGCGCAAAGTAAGCAAAGCTTTAAATGTACGTGAAACTGTACACATCGGGAATTTGAATTTCTAATAATAAGAAATTGATATGGTCGCAATTTTAGTTTAAATCGCAAAATCTATACATATAATAAAATTCTGAGTCAAATCTGTACATTAAATATTTTTTTAAAATCTTATTGAAATAGTCATTATTATCGATACAGAGGCCTAATCTATAGTTTTTAGAATTTTTGTCTGTCTGTCTGTCTGTCTGTGTATCTGTCTGTCTGTGTATCTGTCTGTCTGTTACCGCATCACGAAAAACCACTGGAAAGATTTTGATGAAATTTAGTATGATGATAGCTGGTATATTATAAATTATAGATTATAAAAATAATTTGGTCTGTCATATTAATATTGCAGGCTGCAGTGAGACCAGGATTAGGAGCTGCTCAAGTGGGAGTGATCTTCAGAAACCTGATGAACAAGCTTGGTCATAAAAAGTACTATGTCCAGGGCGGTAACTGGGGTGCAGCTGTGGCTGGCGTCATGGTCACCCTGTTCCCAAACGAGATATTAGGATACCACTCGAATTTTCTGTATTCTCAAGTAAATTCCATAAATTTTAATAGTTTTTAATTTTTGATTCATTTCAACTTTTCATTCATCTTTACTCGTATTAAGGAAACTATATAATAATATTCCTTAAGAAAAAGTTAAAATTTAATTATATATTTAAAAATTATTATCAATTTTTCAGAATGGATGCTCACAAATAAAACTATTAATTGGCTCAATCTTCCCATCTTTAGTCGTGGAATCTCATTTAGCGGATAGAATGTATCCTCTTTCGAAATATTTCTCATATTTTATGGAGGAGTTTGGCTACATGCACCTGCAAGCTACGAAACCTGATACTATCGGTAAATATAAATTACAATGTCAAACTTATACATACTTCAGGAAAAAAATCGATATAACCTACATAATATATTAATTTTTGAGATAACCAAGTCGATAGTAATACAATAATCTAAGATAATATAAAAAACTAATATTTATCCCGTCCGGTAATCGAACCCGATTACTATAACAGACACTATTATTATGCTATATTTTGATATGTAAAGTAAAAGAAAGTATTACAATAATTATAGTAGGTAATATACTTACTAATTACTATATAATATATATGTTTATTTTGTCAGCGGGTTCGATAATAAATTTATTTATAAGTCTAAATGTTATTTTGTATTATAGATATTTACTAGCGACTCACCCTCGCTCCGCTCGCGTTCGTCTCTACTTACGTTTTAACGTTTAGTGTAATTCTCAGAGATGAGATATTTTCTCGCAGTAAAAAGTATCCTATATATTGACCCGGATAACCAGCTATCATCATACCAAATTTTATCAAAATCCCTTTAGTAGTTTTTCCGTGATGCGGTCACAGACAGACAGATAAATATTCTAATAACTATAGATTCGGCCTCTGTATCGATAATAATGACTTTTTCAATAAAAAATGAAAAAAAAATATTTTTAATCTGATTTGACTCGGTTAGAATTTTATTAGGTATATGACTAGCGACTTCCCTGCTTCGCTCAAGTACCTCGCTAGGTATCATTTTGCCATATATTTTATTGCCTTTATTTTAAACCATTCATACAGCGCACGACGCGCCGATAAAGCAATTTAATGATTTTTTTCCGACACAAATTAAAAATATTATGTTTTTTTAAATAAAACTATCTTTTCGGATTTTTTCGTGGATTTATTTTGACTTTTGTTTCCCGACGTTTCGATTGCTTACGTAAATATATACATAAATCTAAGAAAGTATTATGATTTTAGACAATAAACATGATTTTATCGGAAGGTAAAAGGTTCTATAGAACTCTACGGTAATGTTCTTTCTATTAGTAAAAGCGTTTTAAAATCGGATCAGTAATTTTAATATAGTGTTGATTTAATATTATTTTCATTTTATTTCAGGCGTAGCACTCACAGATTCTCCTGTGGGTCTTCTTGCATATATTTTGGAAAAGTTCTCAACTTGGACACGTATCGAGCACAAAACGTTGCCCAATGGAGGATTGACCTTCGCTTTTACCAAAGAACAGTTGATCGATAACCTGATGGTCTATTGGTCTACTAATTCCATCACTACTTCCATGAGACTGTATGCTGAGAGTTTAAGCAATGCACAACGAGCACTAAACTTTGATAGGTACAAATGAATATTAATCTTATGTTGAATAACTTCGAATTTTATTTAATACCACAAATTGGTTTTAATATCAAGGAACTTAAGAGATTAGAAATAAAATAGGTACCATGGCAATCTTGGATTTGTGATCCTCATTTAAATACATACGTTTTTTTTTGTAAGTGTTATAACTTAAGTTCTACAACTTACAGCCCGATTTAAATAAAAATGCATAAAAAATATCAAACTACTTTAACAGAAAAAGCTTTAGAGTAGACGAGATACAAATGATTAGAAACATGACTTAACTGACAACAGTCGAACAATAAGTTCATCGATGGTATCTTAAATTTTGTCTTATCTATTATCCTATAAATATCTTTGTATTTGCTTCTATTTTCAGTTACCCAACTTTAGTGCCGACTTGGGCTCTCCAGGCCAAAAATAAGCTGTTGTACCAACCACCAACTATCCTTAGATCGAGGTTCTCAAACCTTCTGGGAGTAACAGTCCTGGATGATGGAGGACATTTCATCGCCTTTGAGAAGCCCAAGGTGTTTGCTGAAGATGTTTTCAAAGCAGTCAAATCGTTCAGGGAGTGGCACAAGATAAAGACTGAACTGTAATTTTTAGAAAGGGTTATTTTTTTATATTTTTTATTAATATATAAATGTTTTTACCAATTCTTTTTATGTATTTCGTTTAAATATATGGATGTGGTAACTAAATAAGTTGTTTTATTTACACAATTTATACCTTGAATAGGTATATTTCGTATAACTAACGTAATCTTTAAAGCAATAACCTTAGAAACATTAACCAAAGCATCTAATTCTAAATCAAATATTCGAATAATTCTAGTTGAAAAAATATCTGTTAAGAACGGGGCCGGAAACCATTTTCATAAATTTTTATGTGTTTGTTATAATTTTGTTTTATTTACTTGCTAGATACTGTCTACACTTGTTATAATATAACCACCAAATTTTGTTCTAGATTTAATAATAATAGGGAGAATAATTAGCATACCTAGGTGGCTAACAGTAATCTATTTGTTACTCCAGATTATGGTCTGTCCAGCCATTTCAGCATGAAGGTAGTAACAAACATACACACACACACAAACTTTCCATATAGTAGTAGCTTCTTAGTACCTTTTACCTACACTAAAAATTGGAACTGTTAAAATGTATCTTCGGGTATGTTTGTTTAATTAATAAAAAAATCAAATTGTAAAAGCTCTTTTAAAAATAAATGTACACCGATTTCCAAGTACTAAGAAGTTAGAAATTATTGAACAAAGTTTTTCATTTACAATAGCTAATTACCTAATCAATCACGGTAGAAAAAAGCAACAAACTTTGTAAACATTGGTTTGGACAAAAAGATACTTAGAAATATCTATCTGAATTTTAAAGATCTATCCAAAGAAATTGGCCTTTTTGAAAAACATTAATATTTATTTAATTTTGTGAATAAATGCGTTATTACTATTACTACTAGTATAGTATTATATGTATGATATTAGAGACTGATTTCATAAAATTACATTAATCGATAATTTCCTTTAACGTACTTATGCATATGTATATTATATATATTTCCTTTAATGTACGCCTTCAATTCGAACTGTAACGAAACGTGAAGACTTGCTAACTAATGGTACCTAGTACCTACTACGCATTATCATGAGAAAAGTTTCCCAAATACAGCAATAGATAGCGCTACTTCGTAAAAATATTATATAAATAATTAAAGAGTACGTGTATGAATGTGTACACGCGCAAGAAGTAAAACTTCTGTAGGTTATCGGTGCTCTTTATGAAATTCAATTTATGATTTAAATAATTAGGATATGTGAGATACTGAAAATAACGCATATTAGGCATATTATAATCATATATTTATAGAATATCATTTAAGGAAAGAATATAATATATCATTTGTGAGACAATAACAACGGTTACCATGGCAACAAACGTACGTACATTTTTTTCGTAACGCATTAACCAGCTTACTCCCCAAGTCAAGCGTGCGTAAAGAAGTTTTACTTCAAAAATAAAATATGTTCTTAATTTTTATATTATATACAATCGTAAATGGGTTTGTTTATGTATCGTGTAACTTTTAAAGGTTCATATATTTAATATTTATACAATATATTAGTTTAGTTATGGGTCTGATAGATGTCACTGTGATGTACCTACAAAGTCTCAGTAATTAAAATATTTAAAAATACTAGGTAGTACTATATCACGCTTACAATAAAACAATTTATGTCGCTTTATATGGTGAAAACTGAAAATAAAAAAAATAATTAAATACGTTTTTTTCTTTTTTTACGTATAAATAAATATATATTGTTACATAAACTCTATATCTCTAGATTTGAACTTAAATATTTTAGAAATTTGTAATGAAAATTTCTATCTAATCGGAGTACGTCATAGAATCTTAAAATGAAAAATAACATGAACAAAAAATGACAATAAATAACCAAAACATACATAATATGTGAAGTGATTCTTGAGATTTAAAAAAATAAATAAAATTAAGCAAAATTTAAAAATTATACTACGCTTTAGTAATTTTAAAATATGATATCAGGCAACACCATTGAAATAAACATACCCGATTCCCGAATGTCATTAATACTGCGCCGGCGCAGAAACACAGTTGACTATAAACGTGAGTAGTAATATTATTATAGTCTTTATAACAGATTATTTACATTAAATATTGTCAATGTCTTCTAACTATGATATAAACGTTAGGTTCTCGTACTTAGCGTAGCTTTGAGTTGGATAGACAATAATATTTTTGGAGATAAGACTTAAATAAATAATGATATTTATTTAAATGAGTATTATTGCGGTATCTTGCACCATGTAATCTTAACTATTACTGTTAGCAGTAGATATGTTAAAGATGTGTTATGATCAGCGGTGGGACGTTGTTTTTTTTTAAATGTTATCCATAGATTAGGTATATATTCCAACTATAATTTAGTTAAGTATAAAAAAATTAATAGACAAACATTATATTTTCCTAATGAGACATAATGGGCAACATTAAATTAATATAATAATTTGAACTTTTTTCCCCTTTTATAGTTTTAAATTATTTTCATAGTCGCGTAGGTAGGGAGATAAACGTTACATCTCACTCTGATAAGCTAAAAGTGCGAAGATTGTGTACATATATCATATGTTCGTTACAAATAATTGCTTCGTATGGTAATCGAACCAGTGATCTTGTCTTAACTTACAAAGGATCATTTTTATAAACGACTTTGCACACTCAATGGCCAAAAAGACTGCTCGTTAATATCCTTACGTGAAATACAGAAAACATGGATCACAAACGCATACATACATAGTAACTAGTACCTACATTTATAAATATTTTCCTTGAGCGAGATTCAAACTCGCGTTCCCCAGCGTAAACAAAATATTCCAACTACTGCGTCAGATATTCAAATATACTATTAAGAATGACGCTAATCAATTTTACTTTCATAATTAATGAAAAATGTTTAAATTGAAAGCTAAGTTAAGACATTATGTCATTTTAAACTTATCAGTTTACATTATGTTAACGTGAAACACGTCGCGTAGGTTACAGGTCACGTCAACAATTATAATTAGACCTAAAAACATACACTTGACACTCATTAACCACATATTTCAGATGGGAAAGCTCTTAGGACTTACTGTGCTTATATCTATCTTGGGGGTAGCAGCATGGATGGCTATACCGATGCTATTTCCTAAACCGCCTCCACAATTAGACCTCAATGAGTGGTGGGGGCCTCAAGAGCTGAAGGGCAAACAAGATACCAGTATCAAACCTTTCCAAGTGAAATTTTCGGAAGAGGTAAGATAGGGTTTGTGAATAAGAAGAACTTAACCAACGCCTTGTTGAGCCCAAGTAATGGTAAAAAAATATTTTGCTTATCGTTTCGGTTTTAGCTGTTCTACGTAACATCTTTTAACAGGAATTTCTGAAAACACTTCCACTAGATACAGGAACGAAAAATGGACATATCTATAATATTAGGGTATATTTTATACTGGAAAAAGAGGAGCACCGTTGGACTTTAAAACAGTTGAGCGTTAAAATTGCGAGATTTTGGTATTGGCATTATGAAATATATTATAATTTTTTACCCTTTACAGATGATTAAAGATCTAAAAGCCCGCCTTAAAAATCACCGTCAATTAGTACCTCCCCTAGAGAGTGTCGGATTTGAATATGGCTTTAATTCAAAGCAAATTGACTCGTGGGTAAAGTATTGGTCAGAAGAATACAAGTTTGCTGACAGAGAGAAGTTTTTTAACAAATACCCTCAATTTAAGACAAACATTCAAGGACTGGACATTCATTTCATTAGGGTGAAGCCTCAGGTAAGTTTTATATGAACACAAACTAGCAGCATATTCTGGCTTCGTATAAAAAAAATATTTCTTTTTTTCCCATCACTTCCCGCTTTTAGAGGTTGAGTTTGAGAAAATCCTTTCTTACTAGTCTTATTATTTCCCAAATAGCTGCGACTAAAAACTACTGTGTTAAGAAATCATTTTGTTTGTTCTAATAGACGGCTGTACTATTTTTTAATAAAATTGATTATTTTTGACGCACTACGCGCGTGGAATGGCCTTCGAACATATCACTCATACAAATAAATAAAATCGGAGTGTCTGTATGTAATATTAAAATAATTGCTTTTTACTAAATGCATATGGATGTATACACGATACATATACCAAAACCAATTTTTTTTTTAAATTTTGTCTGTCTGTCTGTCTGTCTGCCTGTCTATCTGTCTGAATCTCCGAAACAGCTGGACCGATTTTGACGGGACTTTTACTGGCATATAGCTGATGTTATAAGGTGTAACTTATACTACTTTTATTTTAGAAAAAGAATTAGGGTTCCGCGAAAAAAAATTAAAACCCATGAAATTGTGAACAAAATCCGCGTACGGCGTACGCACCCGAGCGAAGCAAGGGTAAATCGCTATATAATTTAAATGAATATTTTAGGAGTAGCAAGCTACTGTTTATGTATAAACATAACTAACCGCGAAAACGTACCTATACGTACATATACAGGTACCATCAGGCGTACAAGTGGTGCCACTCCTGTTAATGCACGGCTGGCCGGGATTAGTACGGGAATTCTATGAAGCCATACCATTATTGACGAAACAAACTCAAGGTCATGATTTCGTCTTTGAAGTTATAGTCCCAAGCTTGCCTGGATATGGTTTTTCAGATGTAAGTAAGTCAGTAAGGCATTTGCAGGTCCAAGCTAAAGATTCTGACACTCTCGGTAAATAAAAATTGGTCCCTTGAATGTAAGCACCTAACTTGATCTAAATGTTAACTTAAGAATTTCCTCCCATAAAAAACCCCCATAAAGACATACAACATAAAGACGTACAATGTAGTTGTTATTAGAGTATGGATTGCATAAGTTAAAATACTTGTAAGTTTGAAGTACTTTAATTACTGAAGTTACAGTATAATTTTGACGACTCTTACTGGCCACGTATGTTCGGCTCAGTATCTTTAAATGCACTCGTAAAAAATCTATCGATTCATCGCCTCGAAAAGCTATTGCGCAAAGTAAGCAAAGCTTTAAATGTACGTGAAACTGTACACATCGGGAATTTGAATTTCTAATAATAAGAAATTGATATGGTCGCAATTTTAGTTTAAATCGCAAAATCTATACATATAATAAAATTCTGAGTCAAATCTGTACATTAAATATTTTTTTAAAATCTTATTGAAATAGTCATTATTATCGATACAGAGGCCTAATCTATAGTTTTTAGAATTTTTGTCTGTCTGTCTGTCTGTCTGTGTATCTGTCTGTCTGTTACCGCATCACGAAAAACCACTGGAAAGATTTTGATGAAATTTAGTATGATGATAGCTGGTATATTATAAATTATAGATTATAAAAATAATTTGGTCTGTCATATTAATATTGCAGGCTGCAGTGAGACCAGGATTAGGAGCTGCTCAAGTGGGAGTGATCTTCAGAAACCTGATGAACAAGCTTGGTCATAAAAAGTACTATGTCCAGGGCGGGAACTGGGGTGCAGCTGTGGCTGGCGTCATGGTCACCCTGTTCCCAAACGAGATATTAGGATACCACTCGAATTTTCTGTATTCTCAAGTAAATTCCATAAATTTTAATAGTTTTTAATTTTTGATTCATTTCAACTTTTCATTCATCTTTACTCGTATTAAGGAAACTATATAATAATATTCCTTAAGAAAAAGTTAAAATTTAATTATATATTTAAAAATTATTATCAATTTTTCAGAATGGATGCTCACAAATAAAACTATTAATTGGCTCAATCTTCCCATCTTTAGTCGTGGAATCTCATTTAGCGGATAGAATGTATCCTCTTTCGAAATATTTCTCATATTTTATGGAGGAGTTTGGCTACATGCACCTGCAAGCTACGAAACCTGATACTATCGGTAAATATAAATTACAATGTCAAACTTATACATACTTCAGGAAAAAAATCGATATAACCTACATAATATATTAATTTTTGAGATAACCAAGTCGATAGTAATACAATAATCTAAGATAATATAAAAAACTAATATTTATCCCGTCCGGTAATCGAACCCGATTACTATAACAGACACTATTATTATGCTATATTTTGATATGTAAAGTAAAAGAAAGTATTACAATAATTATAGTAGGTAATATACTTACTAATTACTATATAATATATATGTTTATTTTGTCAGCGGGTTCGATAATAAATTTATTTATAAGTCTAAATGTTATTTTGTATTATAGATATTTACTAGCGACTCACCCTCGCTCCGCTCGCGTTCGTCTCTACTTACGTTTTAACGTTTAGTGTAATTCTCAGAGATGAGATATTTTCTCGCAGTAAAAAGTATCCTATATATTGACCCGGATAACCAGCTATCATCATACCAAATTTTATCAAAATCCCTTTAGTAGTTTTTCCGTGATGCGGTCACAGACAGACAGATAAATATTCTAATAACTATAGATTCGGCCTCTGTATCGATAATAATGACTTTTTCAATAAAAAATGAAAAAAAAATATTTTTAATCTGATTTGACTCGGTTAGAATTTTATTAGGTATATGACTAGCGACTTCCCTGCTTCGCTCAAGTACCTCGCTAGGTATCATTTTGCCATATATTTTATTGCCTTTATTTTAAACCATTCATACAGCGCACGACGCGCCGATAAAGCAATTTAATGATTTTTTTCCGACACAAATTAAAAATATTATGTTTTTTTAAATAAAACTATCTTTTCGGATTTTTTCGTGGATTTATTTTGACTTTTGTTTCCCGACGTTTCGATTGCTTACGTAAATATATACATAAATCTAAGAAAGTATTATGATTTTAGACAATAAACATGATTTTATCGGAAGGTAAAAGGTTCTATAGAACTCTACGGTAATGTTCTTTCTATTAGTAAAAGCGTTTTAAAATCGGATCAGTAATTTTAATATAGTGTTGATTTAATATTATTTTCATTTTATTTCAGGCGTAGCACTCACAGATTCTCCTGTGGGTCTTCTTGCATATATTTTGGAAAAGTTCTCAACTTGGACACGTATCGAGCACAAAACGTTGCCCAATGGAGGATTGACCTTCGCTTTTACCAAAGAACAGTTGATCGATAACCTGATGGTCTATTGGTCTACTAATTCCATCACTACTTCCATGAGACTGTATGCTGAGAGTTTAAGCAATGCACAACGAGCACTAAACTTTGATAGGTACAAATGAATATTAATCTTATGTTGAATAACTTCGAATTTTATTTAATACCACAAATTGGTTTTAATATCAAGGAACTTAAGAGATTAGAAATAAAATAGGTACCATGGCAATCTTGGATTTGTGATCCTCATTTAAATACATACGTTTTTTTTTGTAAGTGTTATAACTTAAGTTCTACAACTTACAGCCCGATTTAAATAAAAATGCATAAAAAATATCAAACTACTTTAACAGAAAAAGCTTTAGAGTAGACGAGATACAAATGATTAGAAACATGACTTAACTGACAACAGTCGAACAATAAGTTCATCGATGGTATCTTAAATTTTGTCTTATCTATTATCCTATAAATATCTTTGTATTTGCTTCTATTTTCAGTTACCCAACTTTAGTGCCGACTTGGGCTCTCCAGGCCAAAAATAAGCTGTTGTACCAACCACCAACTATCCTTAGATCGAGGTTCTCAAACCTTCTGGGAGTAACAGTCCTGGATGATGGAGGACATTTCATCGCCTTTGAGAAGCCCAAGGTGTTTGCTGAAGATGTTTTCAAAGCAGTCAAATCGTTCAGGGAGTGGCACAAGATAAAGACTGAACTGTAATTTTTAGAAAGGGTTATTTTTTTATATTTTTTATTAATATATAAATGTTTTTACCAATTCTTTTTATGTATTTCGTTTAAATATATGGATGTGGTAACTAAATAAGTTGTTTTATTTACACAATTTATACCTTGAATAGGTATATTTCGTATAACTAACGTAATCTTTAAAGCAATAACCTTAGAAACATTAACCAAAGCATCTAATTCTAAATCAAATATTCGAATAATTCTAGTTGAAAAAATATCTGTTAAGAACGGGGCCGGAAACCATTTTCATAAATTTTTATGTGTTTGTTATAATTTTGTTTTATTTACTTGCTAGATACTGTCTACACTTGTTATAATATAACCACCAAATTTTGTTCTAGATTTAATAATAATAGGGGGAATAATTAGCATACCTAGGTGGCTAACAGTAATCTATTTGTTACTCCAGATTATGGTCTGTCCAGCCATTTCAGCATGAAGGTAGTAACAAACATACACACACACACAAACTTTCCATATAGTAGTAGCTTCTTAGTACCTTTTACCTACACTAAAAATTGGAACTGTTAAAATGTATCTTCGGGTATGTTTGTTTAATTAATAAAAAAATCAAATTGTAAAAGCTCTTTTAAAAATAAATGTACACCGATTTCCAAGTACTAAGAAGTTAGAAATTATTGAACAAAGTTTTTCATTTACAATAGCTAATTACCTAATCAATCACGGTAGAAAAAAGCAACAAACTTTGTAAACATTGGTTTGGACAAAAAGATACTTAGAAATATCTATCTGAATTTTAAAGATCTATCCAAAGAAATTGGCCTTTTTGAAAAACATTAATATTTATTTAATTTTGTGAATAAATGCGTTATTACTATTACTACTAGTATAGTATTATATGTATGATATTAGAGACTGATTTCATAAAATTACATTAATCGATAATTTCCTTTAACGTACTTATGCATATGTATATTATATATATTTCCTTTAATGTACGCCTTCAATTCGAACTGTAACGAAACGTGAAGACTTGCTAACTAATGGTACCTAGTACCTACTACGCATTATCATGAGAAAAGTTTCCCAAATACAGCAATAGATAGCGCTACTTCGTAAAAATATTATATAAATAATTAAAGAGTACGTGTATGAATGTGTACACGCGCAAGAAGTAAAACTTCTGTAGGTTATCGGTGCTCTTTATGAAATTCAATTTATGATTTAAATAATTAGGATATGTGAGATACTGAAAATAACGCATATTAGGCATATTATAATCATATATTTATAGAATATCATTTAAGGAAAGAATATAATATATCATTTGTGAGACAATAACAAAGGTTACCATGGCAACAAACGTACGTACATTTTTTTCGTAACGCATTAACCAGCTTACTCCCCAAGTCAAGCGTGCGTAAAGAAGTTTTACTTCAAAAATAAAATATGTTCTTAATTTTTATATTATATACAATCGTAAATGGGTTTGTTTATGTATCGTGTAACTTTTAAAGGTTCACATATTTAATATTTATACAATATATTAGTTTAGTTATGGGTCTGATAGATGTCACTGTGATGTACCTACAAAGTCTCAGTAATTAAAATATTTAAAAATACTAGGTAGTACTATATCACGCTTACAATAAAACAATTTATGTCGCTTTATATGGTAAAAACTGAAAATAAAAAAAATAATTAAAAACGTTTTTTTCTTTTTTTACGTATAAATAAATATATATTGTTACATAAACTCTATATCTCTAGATTTGAACTTAAATATTTTAGAAATTTGTAATAAAAATTTCTATCTAATCGGAGTACGTCATAGAATCTTAAAATGAAAAATAACATGAACAAAAAAATGACAATAAATAACCAAAACATACATAATATATGAAGTGATTCTTGAGATTTTAAAAATAAATAAAATTAAGCAAAATTTAAAAATTATACTACGCTTTAGTAATTTTAAAATATGATATCAGGCAACACCATTGAAATAAACATACCCGATTCCCGAATGTCATTAATACTGCGCCGGCGCAGAAACACAGTTGACTATAAACGTGAGTAGTAATATTATTATAGTCTTTATAACAGATTATTTACATTAAATATTGTCAATGTCTTCTAACTGTGATATAAACGTTAGGCTCTCGTACTTAGCGTAGCTTTGAGTTCGATAGACAATAATATTTTTGAAGATAAGACTTAAATAAATAATGATATTTGTTTAAATGAGTATTATTGCGGTATCTTGCACCATGTAATCTTAACTATGACTGTTAGCAGTAGATATGTTAAAGATGTGTTATGATCAGCGGTGGGACGTTGTTTTTTTTTAAATGTTATCCATAGATTAGGTATATATTCCAATTATAATTTAGTTAAGTATAAAAAAATTAATAGACAAACATTATATTTTCCTAATGAGACATAATGGGCAACATTAAATTAATATAATAATTTGAACTTTTTCCCCTTTTATAGTTTTAAATTATTTTCATAGTCGCGTAGGTAGGGAGATAAACGTTACATCTCACTCTGATAAGCTAAAAGTGCGAAGATTGTGTACATATATCATATGTTCGTTACAAATAATTGCTTCGTATGGTAATCGAACCAGTGATCTTGTCTTAACTTACAAAGGATCATTTTTATAAACGACTTTGCACACTCAATGGCCAAAAAGACTGCTCGTTAATATCCTTACGTGAAATACAGAAAACATGGATCACAAACGCATACATACATAGTAACTAGTACCTACATTTATAAATATTTTCCTTGAGCGAGATTCAAACTCGCGTTCCCCAGCGTAAACAAAATATTCCAACTACTGCGTCAGATATTCAAATAGGTATACTATTAAGAATGACGCTAATCAATTTTACTTTCATAATTAATGAAAAATGTTTAAATTGAAAGCGAAGTTAAGACATTACGTCATTTTAAACTTATCAGTTTACATTATGTTAACATGAAACACGTCGCGTAGGTTACAGGTCACGTCAACAATTATAAATAGACCTACAAACATACACTTGACACTCATTAACCAAATATTTCAGATGGGAAAGCTCTTAGGACTTACTGTGCTTATATCTATCTTGGGGGTAGCAGCATGGATGGCTATACCGATGCTATTTCCTAAACCACCTCCACAATTAGACCTCAATGAGTGGTGGGGGCCTCAAGAGCTGAAGGGCAAACAAGATACCAGTATCAAACCTTTCCAAGTGAAATTTTCGGAAGAGGTAAGATACGGTTTGTGAATAAGAAGAACTTAACCAATGCCTTGTTGAGCCCAAGTAATGGTAAAAAAATATTTTGCTTATCATTTCGGTTTTAGCTGTTCTACGTAACATCTTTTAACAGGAAATCCTGAAAACACTTCCACTAGATACAGGAACGAAAAATAGACATATCTATAATATTAGGGTACCTATATTTTATCCTGGAAAAAAGAGGAATTCCGTTGGACTTTAAAACAGTTGAGCGTTAAAATTGCGAGATTTTGGTATTGGCATTATGAAATATATTATAATTTTTTACCCTTTACAGATGATTAAAGATCTAAAAGCCCGCCTTAAAAATCACCGTCAATTAGTACCTCCCCTAGAGAGTGTCGGATTTGAATATGGCTTTAATTCAAAGCAAATTGACTCGTGGGTAAAGTATTGGTCAGAAGAATACAAGTTTGCTGACAGAGAGAAGTTTTTTAACAAATACCCTCAATTTAAGACAAACATTCAAGGACTGGACATTCATTTCATTAGGGTGAAGCCTCAGGTAAGTTTTATATGAACACAAACTAGCAGCATATTCTGGCTTCGTATCAAAACTTTGTTTCTTTTTTTCCCATCACTTCCCGCTTTTAGAGGTTGAGTTTGAGAAAATCCTTTCTTACTAGTCTTATTCGTGTCTTAAAAGTTATTTCCCAAATAGCTGCGACTAAAAACTACTGTGTTAAGAAAGCATTTTGTTTATTTGTGTATTGAGCTGATATCAATTATTCTTCTAATAGACGGCTGTACTATTTTTTAATAAAATTGATTATTTTTGACTCACTACGCGCGTGGAATGGCCTTCGAACATATCACTCATACAAATAAATAAAATCGGAGTGTCTGTTTGTAATATTAAAATAATCGCTTTTTACTAAATGCATATGGATGTATACACGACACATATACCAAAACCACATTTTTTTTAAATTTTGTCTGTCTGTCTGTCTATCTGTCTGTCTATCTGTCTGTCTGTCTGCCTGTCTATCTGTCTGAATCTCCGAAACTGCTGGACCGATTTTGACGGGACTTGTACTGGCAGATAGCTGATGTTATAAGGAGTAACTTAGACTACTTTTATTTTAAAAAAAGAATTAGGGTTCCGCAAAAAATTTAAAATCCATAAAATTGTGAACAAAATCCGCGTACGGCGTACGCACCCGAGCGAAGCAAGGGTAAATCGCTATATAATTTAATTGAATATTTTAGGAGTAGCAAGCTACTATTTATGTATAAACATAGCTAACTGCGAAAACGTACCTAGGGACGAACGCTAGCGAAGCGAGCGTGAGTCGCTAGTCAGGCATGTTTTTATTTTGATGTTTTTATGTTCTAAGTAATTAATATTCTAAATAATATATAAGTACATGCACGTCTATACAACATTGTATTTGACACAGATACAGTTGATTGTTGAATCTATAAAACAAAAGTTTTCTGCTCAAACACTGCAGTATATACATTTTTAAGGTCACGTGTCAAAGTCAAAGCAACTTCATTCAATTGTCTTCTTCCTTTGATCTTTATTGGCAATGATTTTTATCTGTTACACTATTCAATACAATTCTATGAAAGAAAATTTATAATCAATATCAATTATCAACTCATTACTAAAGATATATATATATATATATATATATATATATATATATATATATATATATATAACGCAGGCGTCGCTCGAAATACCTTTTAACTATAAAGTTTACTTTTAAATTGACTACTTAATCTAACAATACAGAACAAGCTTATCGTTTAAGAAAAAGGAATGTCAATGATGGTTGTCATTAATTGATTCTACGACGTAGTAACTGGTTGACCTGATTTTTTGCATATAGTTATAACCGATAATAGACCGGATAGTATACTATCGTATTTCCTAGCTTTCACCAAGTAGACCATAACAAAAATACACAACATAAACAATACATTGCAGAATTACAATAAAACTTAGAAATTATTCTTCAATATACATATACATATGTAGGTACCATCAGGCGTACAAGTGGTGCCACTCCTGTTAATGCACGGCTGGCCGGGATCAGTGCGGGAATTCTATGAAGCCATACCATTATTGACGAAACAAACTCAAGGTCATGATTTCGTCTTTGAAGTTATAGTCCCAAGCTTGCCTGGATATGGTTTTTCAGATGTAAGTAAATCAGTAAGGCATTTGCAGGTCCAAGCTAAAGATTCTGACACTGTCAGTAAATAAAAATTTGTCCCTTGAATGTAACATGATCTAAATGTTAACTTAAGAATTTCCTCCCATAAAAAAACCCCCATAAAGACATACAATATAGTTGTTATTAGAGTATGGAGTGCATAAGTTAAAATACTTGTAAGTTTGAAGTACTTTAATTACTGAAGTTACAGTATAATTTTGACGACTTTTACTGGCCACGTATGTTCGGCTCAGTATCTTTAAATGCACTCGTAAAAAATCTATCGATTCATCGCCTCGAATAGCTATTGCGCAAAGTAAGCAAAGCTTTAAATGTACGTGAAACTGTACACATCGGGAATTTGAATTTCTAATAATAAGAATGGTCGCAATTTTAGTTTAAACCGGAAAATCTATACATATAATAAAATTCTAACCTAGTCAAATCTGTACATTAAATATTTTTTGGAAAATCTTATTGAAATAGTCATTATTATCGATACAGAGGTTGAATCTATAGTTTTTAGAATTTTTGTCTGTGTATCTGTCTATCTGTTACCGCATCACGAAAAACCACTGAAGAGATTTTGATGAAATTTAGTATGATGATAACTGGTATATTATACTTAAATTATAGAATATAAAAATAATTTGGTCTGTCATATTAATATTGCAGGCTGCAGTGAGACCAGGATTAGGAGCTGCTCAAGTGGGAGTGATCTTCAGAAACCTGATGAACAAGCTTGGTCATAAAAAGTACTATGTCCAGGGCGGGGACTGGGGTGCAGCTGTGGCTGGCGTCATGGTCACCCTGTTCCCAAACGAGATATTAGGATACCACTCGAATTTTCTGCAAACTCAAGTAAATTCGATAAATTTTAATAGTTTTTAATTTTTGATTCATTTCAACTTTTCATTCATCTTTACTCGTATTTAGAAAACTATATAATAATATTCCTTAAGAAAAAGTTAAAATTTACTTATATATTTAAAAATTATTATCAATTTTTCAGAATGGATGCTCACAAATAAAACTATTAATTGGCTCAATCTTCCCATCTTTAGTCGTGGAATCTCATTTAGCGGATAGAATGTATCCTCTTTCGAAATACTTCTCATACTTTATGGAAGAGTTTGGCTACATGCACCTGCAAGCTACGAAACCTGATACTGTCGGTAAATATAAATTACAATGTCAAACTGTATACATACTTCAGGAAAAAAATCGATATAATAACCTACATAATATATTTTTGAGATAACCAAGTCGATAGTAATAATCTAAGATAATATAAAAAACTAATATTTATCCCGTCCGGTAATCGAACCCGATTACTGTAACAGACAATATTAGTGTTATGCTATATTTTGATATGTAAAGTAAAAGAAAGTATTACAATAATTAAAGTAGGTAATATACATACTAATTACTATATAATATATATGTTTATTTTAATTTATAATATATTATAACAAATTTTTTATTATTAAGTCTAAATGTTATTTTGTATTATAGATATTTACTAGCGATTCACCCTCGCTCCGCTCGGGTTCGTCCCTACTTACGTTTTCACGTTTAGTATAATTCTTAGAGATGAGATATTTTCTCGCAGTAAAAAGTATACTATGTATTGACCCGGATAACCAGCTATTATCATACCAAATTTTATCAAAATCCCCTCAGTGGTTTTTCCGAGATGCGGTCACAGACAGACAGACAAAAATTCTAAAAACTATAGATTCGGCCTCTGTATTGATAATAATGACTATTTCAATAAAAAATTTCTAAAAATATTTAATGTACAGATTCAAGTTAGAATAATATAGTTATTGTTAATATAGTTATATAGTTCAATTCAGTTAAGTTAGAATTTTATTATATGACTATCGACTTCCTTGCTTCACTCAAGTACCTCGCTAGGTGTCATTTTGCCATATATTTTATTGTCTTTATTTTAAACCATTCATACAGTGCACGACGCGCCGATAAAGCAATTTAATGTTTTTTTCCGACACAAATTAAAAACATTATGATTTTTTAAATAAAGCTATCTTTTCGGTTTTTTTCGTGGATTTATTTTGACTTTTGTTTCCCGACGTTTCGATTGCTTACGTAAATATATACATAAATCTAAGAAAGTATTATGTTATTATGATTTTAGACAATAAACATGATTTTATCGGAAGGTAAAAGGTTCTATAGAACTCTACGGTAACGTTCTTTCTACTAGTAAAAGCGTTTTAAAATCGGATTAGTAGTTTTAATATAGTGTTGATTTAATATTATTTTCATTTTATTTCAGGCGTAGCACTCACAGATTCTCCTGTGGGTCTTCTTGCATATATTTTGGAAAAGTTCTCAACTTGGACACGTATCGAGCACAAAACATTGCCCAATGGAGGATTGACCTTCGCTTTTACCAAAGAACAGTTGATCGATAACCTGATGGTCTATTGGTCTACTAATTCCATCACTACTTCCATGAGACTGTATGCTGAGAGTTTAAGCAATGCACAACGAGCACTAAACTTTGATAGGTACAAATGAATATTAATCTTATGTTGAATAACTTCGAATTTTATTTAATACAACAAAATGTCTTTAATATCAGGGAACTTAAGGAATTAGAAATAAAATAGGTACCATGGCAATCTTGGACTTGTGATCCTCATATAAATACATACGTTTTTTTTGTAAGTGTTATAACTTAAGTTCTAAAACTTACAGCCCGATTTAAAATAAAATGCATAAAAAATGTCAAACTACTTTAACAGAAAAAGCTTTAGAGTAGACAAGATACAATTGATTAGAAACATGACTTAACTGACAACAGTCGAACAATAAGTTCATCGTTGGTATCTTAAGTTTTGTCTTATCTATTATCCTATAAATATATTTGTATTTGCTTCCATTTTCAGTTACCCAACTTTAGTGCCGACTTGGGCTCTGCAGGCCAAAAATGAGCTGGTCTACCAACCGCCAACTATCCTCAGATCGAGGTTCTCAAACCTTCTGGGAGTAACAGTCCTGGATGATGGAGGACATTTCATCGCCTTTGAGAAGCCCAAGGTGTTTGCTGAAGATGTTTTCAAAGCAGTCAAATCGTTCAGGGAGTGGCACAATATAAAGACTGAACTGTAATTTTTAGAAAGGGTTATTTTTTTATATTTTTTATTAATATATAAATGTTTTTACCAATTCTTTTTATGTATATGGTTTAAATATATGGATGTGGTAACTAAATAAGTTGTTTTATTTACACAATTTATATCTTGAATAGGTATATTTCGTATAACTATGATAATCTTTCAAGCAATAACATTAGAAACATTAACCAAAGCATCTAATTCTAAATTAAATATTCGAATAATTCTAGTTGAAAAAATATCTGTTAAGAACGGGGCCGGAAACCCGTTCAATTTTTAAGCCATTGGTTTTAGTCATTGACCCCAGCTCTTCGGTTTAAGCTTTTGGTTATGTTCTTTAACCGGATAAATACGGGAGAATGGTTTTTGACGAATTGGAATGGAATCCTAGTTCCATGACCAAAATAAACCGGTTAAAATGAGTTTTTGTGCGCTTACATTTAGCGCGTCTTTGCTAATGGTGAATGGCTTAGTAGAAGAAAGCGTATACGTTTCTTACTTATGAATGAACTGGTTTATTTCGGTATCAAAACCGATATCCAACCTTTCTCTAAGAAAAACCGTTAACCATTATTATTTCGGTTTACTAAACCATTCGTTTTCATCAACCGGTCAAAGAACGAGCGATGAATTAACCATTACATTACCGAAATAAACCGTTTTTTTTAAACCGGTTTCGAGTCCTGGTTAAGAATGAGATTAAATAAAAAAATGACATTTCAAAGAAAAAATAGGACATTTCCACATCTTTTAATTTGATGTTTCATTTTAGAGAAAAGAAATGCCTCACCACTTTTATATTCTATTCTTTGTCCTGTGGGTTATAGGCGTGCCACCACTTCTAAAAACTATCTTTACATTAACCTATGTCACATTGTTTGTTTTGTTTACCTACACAAATTAAATACGAAATGAGTACATAGAATTTATTCCAAATGATATTATGAAAAAAATATATATAATAATATCTATATTTATAAAAAAAACTCCCACAAAATGATGGCGTTATTACGAGTGACGCTCTTCTACGGAGATTAAAAACTTGGAACTTGACACTTTTCACTGCAAATAACTTTTAATTACCTTGAAGGGAAAAGACCGAAAAATTAAAAAATCTATGTTGACTTTTATCCCGTCTTTTGTTTTGATTGTTTTAAGATTAATTCATTGTTAAAATGTTTAGGGTTCCATTGAATAACCATACCAAAAGAACAATAGTATACGTAATATAAATATGCTGTTGGGACATTAACACACAGCACCATCTAGTTCCATGGTAAGCTACGAAGTTTGTGTTATGGATACCGGATAGTTGATACACTACACATATACATATATCTTTAAATACATACATATTATAAATATAAACACCCATGACTGGAGTAAAAACACTCGCGCTCATCACACAAATGAATGCCTCCAGCGGGACTCGAACCCGTGACCGCTGGCACAGCAAGTAGGGTCACTACAAACTGAGCCAAACGTGTCACCAAGTACATAATAAACTATAAACTATGACCTAGAGTGACCCATGCTACTTACAGCTAGGCATCTAGAAACGGACCCCACTGAAGAGAGGTCATACAATATAAAAGCTAATAAAAGCTTTTAATATATCCTTTACTTCATACATACATATACGTAATTCGTTATATAGTTCAATATATATAATGTAACGATCCATATAACATATAGCGACTTATTGTATACATTTATGACGGGGTGGCGAGCGTGCGTTCTGCAGATAAGCGAAGTCAATAAGGGATGAAGTTGGGGGGTTGTTGGGTCGTTTGAAATGGATTATATGTTGTATTTCTACAAAAGTAAATTTATACAGTGCCTTAAATTCTTTTTATGCTATTTTCATTTGGAAAGACTGAAATGCAAACTTTTTTTTGTTTTTTTTTTTTTAATTAGAGAAAAACGCGCGTTATCGACTAACTTCAATAGTAGGCTATGTCCTGGAGTAATACATAGACTCCAGTTAAGTACCTAATGAGGTATAAAAGTAAAGCTAGAGTAAACCGCTAGTCAGATGTAATTCTAAAAGTTACCTAAAGTATAGTCCTTTAGTCTAAAGAACGTATCAAATAGAAACAGATATACACTGTAAGTACCTTATCAATATTTCCCTCTTTCTGCAACAGTTGGACAAAAACATATTTTTAGGGTTCCATACCCGAAAGGTGCCAACGGAATCCTGTTACTAAGCCTCCGCTGTCCGTCCGTCCGTCTGTCAGAGGGCTGTATATCATAAACTGTAATAGATAGGGAATAAATTTTTTTACAGAGTATATATATCTATTGCCATTATAACAATAACTAATAAAAATACAAGAAATTTTTTTTTACGTTCGTAATTGATCATCGAAATGAAAATACTGTATACATAATCTACATACATAGAGTAAGTCATATTTATAAAAAGCACATGTACGCTGGTACGGAATCCTTTGTGTGAGAATTCGTCTCGCACTTGACCGATTTTTTAAATTTGAACCGGCAACCATATTTCAATTTAAATGACAATAATTTATATTTATAAGTATTTTTATCTCACTCCCTCAGTCATTTGTCGATACTCGACTGCCGCCCTTTGATTGTTCCCCTAGTCTCACCCTATTTTAAATCCCATAATGTATGGTAGATTGAGGTTCAATGATTTCACACATTATAGGTTTTTTAATGTGACAAATGTTTTTGGTGTGAAATTTTTACTGGAGCGTATTTTTGCGAATTAAAATAACTAGCCTTTGCCTACGTCTCTATCTGCATAGTTGTTTTATATATTATCGCTCTATTTTTAAGGTTTGTGGCATTAGATAGCTTATAACTTTTCTCAATAAATAGGCAATTAAATGCCAAAAGAATTTTCCAAATCGGACAGACATTTCTTGAGATTAGCGCGTTCAGACATTTTTTTTTAAATATATAGTGAAGTAGAAGGGTCAAATATTCGATATTTTTAAGTATATTTTATTTGGCAAATATTTTTATTTTTTAATATTATGAAAGAAATATTTATAAGTTATTTGACTAAAGTAATTCGGTAATTTACTTACGCTACGTTACATAAAAACACCATATTTTAATTTAAATATCGCGAGTTGCTAGATAGTAATTTATACTAATTTACACTAATATTGTAAAGAGGCAGAGTTTGATTGTTTGTTTGTTTGTTTGTTTGAACGCGCTAATCTTAGGAACTACTAATCCGATTTAAAACATTATTTTTGCATTAGATAGCTCGTTTATTGAAGTAAGCTATACTAAATATATTGGAGCGAAGTAGTAATCATAAATGTCAGCAAATCGGACAGGCTTCCATACTTTGTTACTAACACCATAAAGCCAAAGTTTTTTTCTGTAATATGTAAAGTACTAACTTGACATTTTAAAGGCATCGTCCCTTTTAATTCAATAATCTTCTCTCTCATAGTAATCTCACATATTCATAGCAACATTAGCACTAGTCACGTGACCCGACGCCGCTTGAGGATACTAGATAAAGAGATTCAATATTTGATCGCGTAATTGCATTAGGGGTTGGTTTTTTAGCCTTTTATCGTTAGAAGTGCTGTGTTTTGATACTCTTGTTGACTCTTCACTGATATATTTGGTTAATTAATGTGATAGAGTTCGTATTTTTTATAATATATCATTAAGTATAATACTAAAATTCTTAACTTAAAACTTTTAAATTTTAACTAATTTTTTTTTAATTAAATTAAACTTAATTTTAAACAATTTTAATAATTCCTATGAAATAATTACTACAATATATTCCGAGCATGTTCTTCCATGCGTGAGTCCATTTGTGTGTAGATAAGTGTATGTATGTATGTATGTCCTTTATGATGGCAAGACGGATTTGAATGTAGTGCACAGTAAGACTATAACCTTGAATAACATATTATATGTTTAGGTCATAGGACATGCTAGGTACATAAGAACAAACCTGGGACAAAATCGAAGTTCATTAATCTATACTAATATTATAAAGCTGAAGAGTTTGTTTGTTTGTTTGTTTGTTTGTTTGTTTGTTTGTTTGTTTGTTTGTTTGTTTGTTTGTTTGTTTGTTTGTTTGTGTGTTTGTTTGTTTGTTTGTTTGTTTGTTTGTTTGTTTCTTTCTTTGTTTGTTTGTATGTTGGTTTGGTTGAACGCGCCAATCTCAGAAACTACTGATCCGACTTGAAAAATTCTTTTTGCATTTGATAGCCCGTTAACTGAGGAAGGTATAGGCTATATATCATCCCGGAAAAGTGTACGGGTCCCGTGGGATAGATTTGTTTTTGTCTAGGGACGAACCCGAAGCAAAGCAAGGGTGAGTCGCTAGTAAAGTATAAAGCGAAAGTTTACGTATTACGATAAGTATTACTATATAAAGACAGTTTACACTTTGATTTTGTATCGTTCCAATGTCTTATGTCAGTGCACTTTCAATGTACAGTATTTGTGATGTGTATTATCATGTAAGGGATTCGCTATCATAAAATAATCTATGGCAAGACATACCTATATTTCTAACTTAATATGAAAACGACTTAGCCACCGTCTGTATGATATACAAAAATGTGCTGTATCATTTGATAATAAAGTCAACATTTGACTCTACTATGATTTATATAAAGGTACCTTTGTACCTCTAATCGTAATAATAGGTTTCGTAATGTTATTAAAAATAAGCTCTATTCCTTTACTATAGGGTTCACTTCAGTATGATGACTTTTTTTTCCGTTTACATGTTTTCATGTTCTCAAAGTGCCAATGTCGAATCATATTACTATTTTATATTTTTTAAATTTGAGTCTAAGGGATTATTTAACGTAATAACATACATTACAGGGATTCCCCATAAAATGTTTAATTCCCTCTAATCAGTCTAACCGAGTGAGATAGATGTATTTTATATATGCGTGTGACAAAGACAGATATATAGTGAAATTTTCACGCGTTTTGATTTAGATAATTTCCAACAGTAAAATTGATTAAAATGATTGTCTATAGTATGGCAATCGAAAGTAAGTCTCTATTTACAACACCAATGTACATTTAATATGTATATGATTAGTTTATACTGGCCTGTGTAATGTACTAGACGTGTGTTTTATTTCATAATAATTATATATTTTTATCTCAAGGTAAGGGTTATCTACTTATTACATCACTGTCATCCTATATATAAATGTATGGATGTATAAATGTATGGATGTTTGTTACTCTTTCACGCAAAATACTGAATGGATTTTAATGAAATTTTATAATAATATATCTCATACTTCAGAATAACACATAGGATACTTTTTATCCCGGAAAAATGTATGGTTCCCGTGGGATAGATTTGTTTTTGTTTTTACAGAGGCGAACTAGAGCAAAGCAAGTGTAGTCCGCTAGTTTTACATAAATATGTGAGATATAACTGTTTATTTTTGATTTTCTAAACGTGCCTTAATACATATTAAAGATTACTAGTGTATAAATAATGAAGAAGTTATTTATTTTGTAAAAAAGACTACATCAAGAGTCTTCAAGTTCCTTCGGTATTATTTTTAGTGCGCAGATACAAGATAAATAAAATTGGAGTGTCTGTTTGTTATATTAAGATAACTGCTTTTTATTAAATGCATATGTATGTATACACGGTACATATACCAAAACAACATTTTTTACAGCTTTTGTCTGTCTGTATGTCCGTTTCATCCGGCTAATCCCTGAAATGGCTGGACCGATTTTGACGGGAATTTCTTAGACTAGGTCCCACGAAAAGAAATTAAAACCAAATGAATTAATTAAATTTGGTTTGGGAAGCAACCTAGATAGCTAAGCTATAAGCTAATTCATAAGTAAAATTGTAACACGTGTCTGTGATTTTAAAATATTGCCTACATTCTAAGCTCAGATAATTTTTGTACAATATCGAAAAGTATTACTATAGGATGGAAAATGTAGCTAGCAGTAACTAGGCTGTTTTTAATTCTAATAGATATAGAGTGGCCTACATAAAGAGAACAGCTTTAAATAGATTTTCCTTTTCTAGTTATTCTTTACAAACAATGGTCATTTTTTACTGTCATAATAGTGGTGTGTTATAAAACGTGAGTGAAAAAAAAAGTTAGATACAAATACGTAGGTATGTTTACCGACAATCTATACAGATAAATAAAATTGAAGTGTCTGTTTGTAATGTCAAAATTGCGGTTCTTTATTAAATGCATATGAAATTATATACAGTACTTATAAGAAAAACACAATTTTTAAAACTTTTGTCTATCTGTCTCTTTGTTCCGGCTACCCTCCAAAACGGCTGGACTGATTTTGATGAGGCTTTCACTGGTAGATAGCTGATTTTATACGGAGTAACTTAGGCTACTTTTATTTTAGATAAAAATTAGGGTTCCGCTCAAAAAAAAATTTAAACGTACCTGGGGACGCACACGAGCGCAGCGAGGATAAGTTTCTAGTTCTTAATAAGATAATAACCGTTGTTTCACTCGGGTCGTCCCTAGGGGAATAGGTATCTTTTTTGAACGTTGGGGAATGCGAGAGACCTAGGTGCTAACAGTAGCCTATGTGTTACATCAGGTCATATTATCGGAATTAAAATAACCTATAGCATTCAGCGGTAAAATAACCTATCTAATAATATAACAATACTAGCGATTCACCCTCGCTCCGCTCGGGTTCGTCTCTAGGTCGTCTCTCTACGTTTTAACGTTTAGTATAGATTTTTCAGAGATGAGATATTTTCTCGCATTAAAAAGTATCCTATATGTTCACCCGGATAACCAGCTACCATCATACCAAATTTCATCATAATCCCTCCAGTGGTTTTTCCGTGATACAGTAACAAACTGACAGACAGACAAAAATTCTGTATCGATAATAATGTCTATTTCAGTAAGATTTTAATTTTATTATACTATATATAGAAGTGAAAGAATTTTCAGCATCGGATCAGTAGTTCCAAAGATTAACTGCTACATACAAAGTTACAAACTTTACCTCTTTATAATGTTAGTGTAGAAATAACTGCAAACTTGATTGACCTAATAAATATAAAGAAAATAACCCTTTTTACCAATATTATTAATATAATCTATTTACACGCTAGGTACACATAGGAATTTGTATACATTTACAAAAAAGACCATGTTTAAAGATTAAATAAGTTTTAAAGCAGTATAGACTTTTTTTGTCATTTTGACAAACCAAGCAGAGTTTGTTTGTGTGTACGTATGTTTGTTTGTTGCATGAACGCGCTAATCTCAGGAACTACTAATCCAATTTGTTTTTTTTTTGCGTTAGATAGCCCGTTTATTGAGGAAGGCTATAGGATATATAGTATATATCATCATGCTACTACCCAAAGCAGCGGAGCAGTAATCATAAATGTCAACAAATCAAGTAGATTTCCTTACATTATTGTAAAACTGATGATTGAAACAAATTTAACGCGAGTGAAACCGCGGGGCACTAGCTTTAAATATATCTTTAGTCTAATTTCCAATCAAAATTTTATAATATCAGTAACGCAATGAACTATCACTAACCGGGATTTATTTGACAAAATTTTTGTGGAGTTATCATTGCTATAGATAATGTCGTAAGTAATAACATACGTGGTGCTCCGACCGTTGGTTTCACTAGTTGATAATAATTATCAAATATTAATAAGATACAAGCGTAGTATTAATATATATCAATAAATCAATCAATTCTGTCCTGCACAAGTAGGTAATAGCAAAATATAACATTATGTATTTATTTATTTATTTATTACATAGGTCGCTAACAGAGCATACATACTTACAATTGTACATGTTGATAAACAAAAGAATATCTAGACTAAATGATGCCCTAATTGTAAGCAACACTGCATTCTAACAAGACAACAACATAGTAACTTAGTAATAATAGTTTACTTTAGTGAGCAAAAAAAAATATTTTTTTGCTCTTTTTAAATTGGATGTACGCTAGGTGTATTTAAATTTTTACTGAAAAAAAATTACAAAAACAAAAACAGTCTTCGACAAACAAAGTTGTTAGGCAGTTTTTTAACTTTTTTTTTTAAATTTCAGTTTGTTTTTAATTTTGGCCAGTTCGTCTAACTGGAGTTTTTATTAACAATTCATCAAATATTAGATCGTCTTCCTCTATCTATCTGATAATGAAAGTGTCTTCTCGCCTATTTAGTATTTTCTTGAGAGGAAATTTAAAAGTGTTTGTTTTTATAGTCCTATATATAAGACTTATATGTACATAAAAGATATAATGTTGTTTTTTAATGTTTTTTTTCAATTAAGGCATCTACTTATATGTATAGATAAACTTAAAAAGCGAAACCTTGTTTAAATACAGAATTTGATCCAAATCGTTAGAGCCGTTTCCGAGATATACGAAATTTTATATAAATATATACAAAAATTGCTCGTTTAATATTATAAGATTTTAAAAAATATTTTGAGTTTTAGCTAACGCTAAATTGACATGTGAATTCAAATACTCTATCAATATATTCAAATATTCTTTATTGCACACCAATATATATATATATATATATATAAATATAGCACAACAGGCGGCCTTATCGTTAAGTGAACGATCTCTTCCAGGCATGATTAGTTATTGACCAAGGCCTGTAGTCATAACTACTTTTAACTGTTTTGTCAGTCAAAAGACAAACGTGGTTATGTGAGACTAGCCGGCTAGAAAGCCAGTACTACCCACTAAAACCCAACAAAACCTTCCCCGTCTTAATGAGGCGTCGCAGGATCTCTTAGGCACTCAACTACGATGCCCCGACAGCAAGTCTGCCGAAGCAGACCACAATAACTATTACTTCAACAGTCTACTCTGCTATCAGAGAAGTACCAGGAGCAACCCGCATGGTACACCGCCCACCGAAGTGGACCACCTCCCTGTTCCTTTCTTGGCAACCGGCTTGTGCCCGGTTGTACTGCCGGATGCTAATGAGCCCCCTCACCACGACAAGGTGAACACACGTTGGGGACACGAATGTTTATACTCGCCACTTATTAGAATACTTTCAATTAGTATGTTTTTGTCTACTCTATACTTGCAATACAAATTTTATTCAATTTATATTATTTATTATTCTTACTTACGTATATTTAAATTTCCATGCATATTCAAATACATTACACGGTTAACGTATATTTACTTAAATATATACAATACGATAGTAAATAGGTAAGCCATTTCCATATAGTTTAATACTTTATTAATACTGATAATTTCTTTTTAAAACATTATATAGATACTTTATTGATCTAACTTTAAGTTATCTCTATAACAAGTAGAAATATAGTTTCGGCTCATTGTCAATATTGGAAAAGTCGAGCCTTCCTCTCTTATATTTATTGCTTTAACTATTTTTAATGATTAAAAGTTACATGTAGAGTACAAGAAGATTATACACTGCATTATAATATGTTATATAATAAGTTAGCTATGTTTATAATAGGTTTTTAAAGATCATTAAAATGTAACCAGTAATTATGGTTCTTATGTATTTCGGCCTTCACCTGATCTTACAAGGTTCATGTTTATTGTCGCCCCGCTGGCTTCTTATTATAATTTAATTACCAAAGGCGTAGACTATTTGAAGGCAGTGGTAGCCCAGTGGTAACGCGTTAGATCGGAAACCCAAGTGAAGTGGGTTCGAACCCCAGGTCTCGCACCTCTGGTATAATATGTATATTCTCATATGCAAGTATTTTCAACATGGCTCTTACGGTGATTGTGAGGAAACCTGCTTGTCTGAGAAAACCCAGCAAGTTTTTGAAAGGCTTATGAAGAATAATTGAGATATGTCGACTCGCAACCCGAACTTGGCCAGCGTAGTGGACTATGGTCTGATGATGACCCCACGCATTGATAGAAAGCCCAAGCTCAGCAGTGGGATGATACAAAAAGTTAAATACAGACGATTTGATAAAATAATATAATGCATGATAACACATAATTAATAATCCATACTAATATTATAAAGCTGAAGAGTTTGTTTGTTTGTTTGTTTGGTTGAACGTGCTAATCTCTGGAACTACTAATTCGATTTGAAAAATTCTTTTTGCATTAGATTGCCCGTTAACTGAGGAAGGCTATTGGCTATAGATCATCTCGGAAAAATGTACGGTTCCCGTGGGATAGATTTGTTTTTGTCTAGGGACGAACCCGAAGCGAAGCGAGGGTGAGTCGCTAGTATAATATATAGTTTGAATACAGAAAACTATAAACTAAGAACTTCAGACTCTAATATTTTTAATCTCTTCGCTAACATTTCTTAGTTTTATTTCTTTAAATAGCTAATTTAATAGATCGTAGACACACAATATTTTATTATTTATTTGATAACAAAGGTGCAGAGATTATTGATAAGAGACCATCGGCCAAAACAAAATGATGTTTATATACATATACATAAGTGTGACGTGACTTGATCTCATTGGTGTTCCAACTTCCACATAATTTTGTGAAACTATCTTTGCTGATTTTTTGTGGATTTATTTTAATTTTTGATTCCATAACCAAAAACAATAAAACCAAAAACGTTCGAAGAGTTTTATTTAAAATGTTAGTAGTTAGTAATTAGTTAACTAGCTTTCTTAAATCGATAGAGATAACATAATCTGTGTGTAAAACAAAAGCTATCATTAACACAAAGTAATATAAGGATTACAATGAATGTATGAATTAGCAAGATATGGTATTGTTTTGAGATTGTCATTCAATAAAAAATCATTTAATTACAATGCTACATAAACAAGTTTAGAATTAGCAAAAACATTCTAATCTACCGAAAATAATCAGTTTATTACCGAAAAAGATAATATGCGGACGTTCGTTACATATTGTAAAGAATGTTGTTTTCGATCATTTTTGTGGGTTTTCTGCTCAGGAGTAAGGTAAGTTATATTACTTTTTCACTCAAAAAGGTCGTACCTGTAACTTATTTTAAGAAAAATAACATCAAAATTTTCGTGTAAACAATTAATATTACCATATTTTAATGAATATGGGGTCGTAGCAACACATATATTAAAAATAATCATTAATCTTCAGTGTAATCACGTCTTTACACATCGTACAATATTCACTAGAATCACGTGCGTTTTGTTGGGAGTGTATCAGGCGTAGTTTAAGTATAAAAAAATATTAAGGAAAACCCCAAAAAAAAAACAGCTGAAAAGTCAAAAAGTTCAGAACTGTTTATTTTTTACCTATGTGTATTGTATATATTATATTATATAGTCTATCTATTAAAATTTAGGGATGAACCCGAGCGAAGCAAGGGTGAGTCGCTTGTAAAAAATAAAAATATTTATTTCCGAATACGTTATATCCTTAATATTATTTTCTCATTTAACTTTCTTTTTTAACTGTATAAGTTTTATAATAAAAAAAATATAGTGAGTTACAATTAGTTTGGTAACTGAGACTTACTGATGCGTTAACCTGCAAACTGCCAACATAGTATGGAACGAAGCATGCTCAATATTAAACTACGAAATAAAATAAAACTAAAAACAATCCGTAAACAAACCGGAGTTACGGATGTGACGTATTTTATTAAAAAACTAAAATGGAAATGGGTAGGTCACATGATGAGGAATAAAAAAGATAAATGGGCGAAGGACATAACCGAGTGGTATCCAAGACACTACAAAAGGAAGAAAGGGAGACAACGTCGTAGGTGGGAGGACGACATTAAAAGAACAGCAGGCATTATGTGGACAAGGAAAACACATAATCGCACTCTGTGGCAAGCTTTAGGGGAGGCCTATGCTGGAACGCAAGACAATCTTCGCGAAACTGGTGTCTAATGATAAAGTTTTATATTAATCAAATATGTACATATATATATAAGATTGTTGAATAAAGGCTATTATTATTATTATTATTATTATTAACCTGCAAACGTAAGGTAGGTATAAAACACCAACATTCTTCGTACTTTCCTTAGCCTTAGGCTATTTATAAAATGGATAAATTTTGTAGTAAAAAGAAGAAGCATAATATAACCATAGTCCCGCAGAGTTATTTGGCCCGCAGTAAGAGAATATAAATAACATAAAATTTTGACTTACACTTACTGTTCAATTCAATTCTCTTATTAATCCAAAACTCTCTTATTAATCCAAAACGTGCAGCAAAAGATGAGTACAGATTACTTCACCAATGTCACATAGAATGGAGACGACACGAAAGCGCTTGATATGCGTAAACAAAATACATCATGCGTATAATATTTTTAGATTTTTTATCAGGTATTAAAAATAACTTAACCATTATGTAAATACCGTAGATGTTACTATAAAATGGCTTGCGATTTTGCAGTAAAACAAGATAAACATAGGCACAATAGACAAGTTAACCAGCTTGGTTTTCTATTTAGTCA
This sequence comes from Argynnis bischoffii washingtonia, assembly GCA_033884665.1. Classification (NCBI taxonomy): domain Eukaryota; kingdom Metazoa; phylum Arthropoda; class Insecta; order Lepidoptera; family Nymphalidae; genus Argynnis; species Argynnis bischoffii. Next base: position 729,533 of record CM066629.1, on the reverse strand, counting down.
ATTTAGTCAAAACGAAGGGTCCAACATGTCACCAACATCCATGGTATTATACCATACTTTTATGGCAGCGAAAAGGGGTCATAAAACTCCAGAAATATTCGCAAAAGAGCACGTAACAACTCGCCTCTCGCGATCGGGTAGTTAATAAATACTTTTTTTTTTATTATGAGATTCAGTGACAAACGAGCAGACTGACCACCTGATGGAAAGCAGTCCTGTCGCCCATAACACCTACGGTTCATGCACTTAGGTTTTAAGTAACAAAACTTACAATTTTCTCTCATTGTTCTACTAGCTTGCAGCTGTACAGTACAGATCCGGATATACTAAATTCGAGTCTTGAGTATAGTTATCGAATATTTGGTGATCATGATTGCTGTTAAGTATTCTAAACGTCGGGAACCCAAAATTAATAAAAATCCGCGAAGAAATCCAAAATGATGAAAGTCCCAGTAGCCCCGAGTTGGGAGTTTGCAGTGTTACACCCCCATACCTCAGATAGCACGTAGGAATATTAATTATAGTCCCACTGTTGAGGTTGAGTTGGAGTGAGACTCTCACTCATACGCACTGCACTATAATATCTGTCGTGCACATATTTAGCCTCATTAAGTTTGGTTGCCGTACTCGAAATCGCTCAGCAATACACGACTATATTTAAAAGAAACAGGCCTACATATGTATACATATTTTCATTTCAGATGGGACGAATCACATTAGCAATTCTAATAGTACTAGCAGCAGTGCCACTCTACTACTTATTTTTGCGAAGTCCTCCACCGCTGCCTGCTGTAGATTTGGAAGAATGGTGGGGGCCTAAAAGTTTAAAATCAAAACAGGATATCAGTATAAAGCCTTTTAAAATTAATTTTGAAGATGTGGTAAGTGTCTTGTTTATAGAAAGAAAAAAATTAAAGGAAAAAAACTGAATAATATAAAAGTATCTTTGTTAACAGATGATAAAAGATCTTAAGGATAGATTGAGAGATCGACATCCTCTGGCACCACCGCTAGAAGGAATCGCTTTTGAGTATGGCTTCAATAGCAAACAGCTCGAGGGCTGGCTCCGTTACTGGGCAGAAGATTATCCTTTTAAGTAATTGTTTTTTTTTAATTTAATACTAAGTTCATATCAAAAACCACATTAGTCTAAGACGATCGTAATTATTAACGCTCAACTCACGAGTGTCTAGTAAAATTTGCTTTCATCTGATTGTTAGTACCTGTAGTGGACTACAGGTCGTATTTTACAGCCGATCTGGACGAAGCTTGGTATACAGCCTTTACGACTTTATAATTTTTTTTTTGTCTTCGGATACACCATTAATTAATCGGATAAACCATTTAATTGGGCTTTCTCAAAAAAGAGCAAAAAGAAGGCTGCTAAATATGTCTCTCTCTCTCTGCTCTGCCTTACAGGATCCGATTTCGATTGTCCTTTTTTATTTAAAAGGTAGTAACTTTAAGTAGGTCTCATAATAATTTCGTGAAAATTTTGCATCCGCTAAATAGACTCTCACTTAATGAGGAGTATACATGTACTGAAACTTTGTACGTCCTCGACCCGGAAGCTCCAGCTTTACTTTAAAGAATATTTTGTTCTTCCCGCTCTTTTTGAAGGACGATAGCAAATTACAGAAGACAAAAAATATAAAACAAATGGATATGTCTTCTACAATATATCACATAACAATATACTACAATACTATCCATAATGATATTACAAATTACAATTATCTGTAAAGTGATTTAAAGCCTCTTTAATTAAAAGTTATGTCTCCTTACAGAGAACGCGAACAACTACTTAACAAGTACCCTCAGTTTAAGACAAATATCCAAGGGCTCGATATCCATTTCATACGAGTAACTCCACAGGTAAAAATTTCATGTCATGTATGCCAATATATGGGGTTCTAAATTCCAAACATCAGTACATCTGCATCTTCGATGACTATGCTATAATAAGATGCCATAGAACGAGTCTGATGAGGACTTCGTAAATTGTCCAAAGGATCCCTGTTCCCCAAACCAATAATAAAAGGAAATCTTATTTTTTTTAATATTTAGTATATGCTACTGAGACGTTCTTCTATCAGGTTCCATCAGGTGTAGAAGTTGTACCTTTGCTCCTCCTTCACGGATGGCCAGGATCTGTTCGAGAATTTTACGAGGCGATCCCTCTACTCACTGCCGTCGATACGAAACGTGATTTCGCTCTAGAGCTTATTATACCAAGCTTGCCTGGATATGGATTTTCTAGCGTAAGTAATACCATGTTCATGTTTTTTATATATCTTTTCATCAGTGAGAAATATAATAACTATCTTTTTTATATATATAATAATTAATAATGTTAGTAAGCTTAAATTTTCTAGATTCCTTGTATCAAAATATGATTGAAAAGAATATTTATTCTAATAGATTTTATTACTTTGTTAATAGGCTGCTGTCAAGCCCGGTCTAGGCGCGGACAAAGTGGCAGTAATTTGTAGAAACCTGATGCAACGTTTAGGATTCAAACAGTACTACATACAAGGAGGCGATTGGGGCGCAATTATTGCTAGCATCATGGCAACCCTGTTCCCTGAAGTGAGAAACTTTTAAACTGAAAAACTTCTTCTTATCCATACAGATAAATAAAATTGGAGTGTCTGTTTGTAATATTAAAATAACCGCTTTTTACTAAATGCATATGGATGTATACACGGTACATATACCAAAACAACATTTTTTACAATTTTTGTCTGTCTGTCTGTTTGTTCCGGCTACTCTCCGAAACGACTGGACCGATTTTTACAGGACTTTCACTGGCAGATAGCTGATGTTATAGGGAGTAACTTAGGCTCCTTTTTTTTAGAAAAAGAATCAGGGTTCCGCGAAAGAAATTAAAACCCATGAAATTGTGAACAAAATCCGCGTACAGCGTACGCACCCGAGCAAAACGAGGGTAAATCGCTATATAATTTATATTAAATAAATATTTTAGGAGTAGCAAGCTACTACTTATGTATACCTAAACATAGCTAACCGTGAAAACGTACCTAGGGACGAAGTGTGTCGCTAGTTTAAAAGTTATATTTCTATAGTTGTTCTATTCTAGCTTTACCACATAGATGAAATAAAGGGCTTAAAGTTTACAGCTTATGAATACAGTGAACCTCAAAAATTATGTACATAGATTCTAATTCAAATTAACCAAAAATATATATTTAAAATAAAACTATATTTTCGGATTTTTTTGCGGATTTATTTTGATTTTTGGTTCCTGACGTTTTGAATGCTTTACAGCAATCATGGTCATATTTTAGACGTTTTTGTTTGTAAACGTTTATTTCTAAAATTAATTCCAATTTTAGCTAAGTTATGTATGTATACAAAAGTAATATTATTTTCAGGAAATCCTAGGTCACCACAATAATATGCCAGCATTATTTAACCCATTAGTGACTCTCACGACATTGGTAGGGGCCATCTACCCACCGTTAATCGTCAACGCGGAGGCACAAGACCGTTTGTACCCAATGTCCGAAATATACAGCAATTTGATGCAAGAGACTGGTTATATGCATTTACAAGCTACTAAACCCGATACAATCGGTATGTAATTTAAAAAATTTCCTCTTATTAAAATGTTTATCTTGTTCACGAGCCCTTTAGAATCAATTCTCTCAAGCTTAAGTTTGAGCAAGGCTTTTTAAGGCTATTTTATATGGCTAGAAACGCACTGGGAGGCGACCCACCTCGGTGGGCGATGTGCTGTGCGGGTTGCTCCTGGTACTTGTCTGATAGCAGAGTGAATCGTGGAGCAACCCTATGGTTGTTGTGGTCTGCTTCGGCAGATCTGCCGTCGAAGCGTCGTGGTTTAAGTGCGTAAGTGATTTGCGAACCCCATTAAGAGTGGGAAGGTTTTGTTGGGTTTTAGTGGGTAGTACTGGCTTTTCTAGCCGGTGAGTCCCACATAACCACCTGTTTGTATATAGATGGTATGCGTAAATGTATTTGCCAAAATTAAAAAAAAAATACAAAATGGCATTAATCAAAAAAATGAAATAGCGTAACATTAACCTTAGTAATATTATGTTACTGTGAGCTTTGGTTTCTTTTTTTGTCCAAATATAACATAATATTTGCTTAAGACCATGTATGCGCCGCCTTTCATTAAATTTTATATCCAGTACACTAAATAGATTATTTTAGAAATGTTAGCTTACAACTTAAATTTAGTATTGCTACAGGTATTTATATCTACATATTGAGTTTTCTGGGTCTAAAACTAAATCAAAAATATCACATATATTCATCAATATAACAGTCAATTAACTTTTCAATTATTTACTTTCCAGGTGTCGCCCTAGCAGATTCGCCCGCAGGACTGGCTGCATACATCTTAGAGAAATTTTCGACTTGGACTAACAAACAGTATAGAAATAAAGCAGATGGAGGTCTTACAACCAGTTTCAATAAAGACCAACTTCTTGACAATATTATGATCTACTGGAGCACTAACTCAATAACCACTTCATGTAGACTGTATGCGGAGACTTTTAATAAGAGATTTATGGGATTGGGTCTTGATAAGTGAGTATTTTTGAAATTAAGTTATTTTATATTGTTGCGATTTAAATGCAGCTATACATCAGGTCTTGGGTTCGAGTCCCAGGTTGATTAAAATAAGTTCTATCAGAAAAATCTCAAAGTCAGAAAAAAGTTTTTATTTTCTCGTAATATATGAGGACTTTTATACAGATAAATAAAAATGAAGCGTCTGTTTGTAATGTTACAATAATAGATTTTTACTAAATGCATATGTAATTATATACGATATTCATAAAAAAAATTCAAAATTTTTGTCTGTCTGTTTGTTTGTTCCGACTTATCTTCGCATTCGGCCACTTTCACTAGCAGATAGCTGTAGATAGTTATTTTAGAAAAAGTATTAAGGTTTCGCTCAAAAAAATATAGTAACTAGGGACCACCTTTTATTACTTATTGATATAAATAATAAAACTTATTGATTAAAGTTCTATAAGGCTAAATAATTTCCTCGCTACTTTTATTTTATAAACAACACATTCTTCTTACAGGATTCCCACTAAAGTTCCAACAAGCATTATTCAAGCGAAATATGAGTTAAGTTACACACCAGTTTGGGCGCTTAAATTCAAATATTTAAACTTAATCAATGAAACAATTTTGAGTTCCGGTGGTCATTTCCTCGCATTAGAACTACCTGAGATATTCGCTAAGGATGTTTTACAAGCGATCCAAAACTTCAGAGATTTTCATAAAAATAAAAAGACTGAATTGTAATTTTTGTTAATAAATATTTGTTATTTGCATACAAAAAAACTGTTATGACTAAATTTTTGCTCTTTTTTTTGTTTTGGACTGCATAAATCGCATTAATAATACTAGTATTAATTTATATTAATATTATAAAGAGGTAGATTTTGTTAGTCAAGTATTGGGGGTAAACTTCAAAATTTCTTTTTTTTTTATTAACTACTAGGTATTACATCATTTCTTAATGATAAAAGCTTTTATTCTAGAATATTTGACGAAACGTTCGGTTCAGTTTGTATGACCCCTACTGTGCCATATTTATAATATGTACGTATTTAAAGTTATATATGTGTAGTGTATCAACTACTGGTACCCATAACACAGGCCTCGTAGCTTACCATGGAACTAGGTGGTGCTGTATATTATTATCCCAATATATTTGTTTATTTATTTATCATATTCCTGTGAGATATCATTGAAGTACATAAGCAGAGCATGGATAGTTCAAGGAATATATCCAATTAAGCCCGACTTTGTAAAGATAAACTAAAATGCCAAATAAGTTCTACTATCTTAATGACAGCAATGTAAATATGTATAGAACAAAAACTGCAAATGTTTAAATTATTTATTTACTAAATAGTTGTGTTCAATAGTATTTCAAGTTTAAGAATTGTCTGTTAGTCCTTACATTCAATTATAGCCTAAAAAGACTATAATCCTGGTGCGGAAATACAAAGTCTGCGACATATTAAGTATCGACAATCTATATCGCTAATAGAAACCTATAAACCTGGGAATGACAAATATTGACCACGTGACATAACGCTTGCGTGTATAATATAGTTTCAGGATAACGTGAAACTTTAGAATAAATGTAGCTATTTCTTTAAAAAAAATACTAGTTTTTTCCCACAATTCTGCTCGCATGGTAAATAACTCTATACTTACATACATACATTAAACATTTTATTCAAATTGAGTTGTTCTGTTCTGTTCTTTGTTCTGTGGCTTATAGGCGTGCCGTTTGGGCACAATTTACTTCACCAATGTCGTGTAGAATGGAGAAGACACGGCAGAGATTGACAATTAATCGGTATAAAAAAAAGATATTCACACTAATTACTGAAAAAATTGGGTTGTTAAATAGAAACCTAAAAAAGTCTAGAAATAGCATATTCTAACCACGTGACATAACGCTTACATGTCATTTCCAGACCTTTTAATATCTTTCTAATAGCGATAGCGGTTATAAAATTACATATGGTCTAAGCCCTCAGACCCCTAAAAGAATATAGCCCCATTCTAAGTTTTTTCACTAGGGTAGATCTAATTTTTATTAATAAAGCATTTCCTATAACACTTTTATAATATAACAATTTGAACAAATATTGCACTAGTGATGTTCAAAGCCGAAGCGCGTGTCGGAAGTGTGCGAGGGGGAGATTATTTGTCCTCTTGATATTTCCAAATTAGGGTGAGATTAGCGCTTACAATAAACTAGATTTTGCTACTGGCTTTACTTGACTTAACCATTCGAATATTATGAATAAAAACAACTTTCGTAATTTCTATACTTATTGTTAGTTTCTATAGATGAACCGATTCTAAGATTATAAGGATATCTTAAGGTTTTAAAAAAAAGAACTTTTTGCCCACAATTCTACTCGCATGGTAAATAAATTTTAATTCTTCGTGAAGATGTGCCTTTGAACTACACACTCATAAGCTTTTGCATTGATATAATTAAAGTATTGCTTCTAATAATAAAGAAAAAAAGAAATAGGTCGTTAAAATCGATAAAATCACCAAATTTCAAAACTCCCGGAAGAATTTCTAGGTAAAAGTACCTAAGGACTGTACTATACCTAATAAGAAAACATTTAGATGTAATTAAATAATGAAAACATCAAAGAATTAGTTATAAGGTTTAATAATGAATGTATTAATCAATCATGATAAGATATTTTAAAAAAATCATTTAATATATGTATAACATAATGTATTTTCATATATCAATATTATTTATAATACTTTATTAATATAATTTAATATAATGTATTTTCATTTTATTATTGGAAATATTTTTTAAAAGGTAATATAACAAAAACAATAATTTATGTTTAACAGTAAAACGTCTTGTACAGGTAATTAATTACAGGAATAAAGAAAAATTAAAACCTTTATAAGCTAACATATTTCGAGAAGGGAGAAGACTAGTTCTTCTTAATTCTTCTTAATCTCAACGTTAAATAAAAGAAAATAAATTCAAATTTTATAAAAAGTAACGAAAACATTGAATTTAATATATGGGTGATAGTCTATTACATAGAAGGTCATAAAAACTTCACTAATTATATATGTAGGTGGCAAAAAAAACATGTGATAATTCACAATAGAATGATTGTTTCTCTTTAAATGTAACTAAAGTAATATATCCAGCTTTAGCTCTAAATAAAGTATGATCTAGGTCTAGATCAAAGTTTTAAAAAGCTTAAAAACCTAGGCATTCAAAAGTAAAGCCCTGTTTGATTATTTATCCTTAGCATCACATTTTTCTTTACAATCCTTATCATCCTTGGCCGGAGCAATCATTAAGAGATTGTTTCCATTTCTCTCTCCAGTTAAATTACGGAACGGCATTTGACGCCATCTTGGAAAATAATACTGATTACGTAAAACTTTCAAATGATCTTTACTAAAAACAAACTCTGCTTTGGTCCTTTGAAAGCTCCTTCTAAATACTTCCTCGTTTTCCTCATTACCAAATCTATTATACTCGATTTCATACGGTCTTTTGTCATCGTCATAAGGTCTTTTCAATCTCAGTCTTCTAGATGTTGGACTTAAAGGTGATTCACATTTGATTGCGAGGCCAGAATTTTCCTTGTTAATCAGGCCGTGATTCTTTTGCCATTCGAGAACTTCACTTAGAAGACCAATATACCTAAGAAGAATAAAAATGTTTGAGTATTTAATGGAAAAGCTAAGTTATAGTTATATATCAGTTACTAAACTTGTTAGCTTCAAATTTATGAATTGGAAAATTAGATAAACTACTAATATTTATCGATAGGAATCTATACTAATATTATAAATGTGAAAGTTTGTGAGTATGGATGTATGGATGTATGTTTGTTATTCTTTCACGCCAGAACGGCTGAACGGATCTGGATGAAATTTGGCACAGAGATAGATTATAGTCTGGAATAATACATAGGCTACTTTTTATCCCGTAAAAATGTACAGTTCCCGTGGAATAGGTTTGTTTTTGTTTACCTAGAGGCGAACCCGAGCGAAGCGAGGGTGAGCCGGTAGTACTATCAATAAATAGAGGTTCTCGAAGAATATTAATAGACAAAAATTACATGTAGTTAGAGCTTGGGTGAAGCGGCAGCGAGTCAGTAGTACAAATACATAAAATGTAAAAGACAAAATATCTTTCGCGGTATAAATATTCTGTCATTGGTACATGGAACTTTTATCGTACAGTTTTAATTTACCTGCATTTAATTAAAAAACAAAACATGCAATGGTGGCTTTTTTTACTTATTTCTTCTCAAAAGCAAAAAAAACTTTAAAAACGTAAGTATTTTGGGGACATGCAATAAATTCTTATGTAATACCTTATAGCCATCCGTAGTATTTCGTTCTTGGACAATTTCTTGTCAGGAGGGTGAGTCGGCACAAGTCGCCTGAGCTCAGCGAACGCACCGCTAACATTCTGTTGCCTCCATCGCTCTCGACAATTTGTGAAGAGTTTTCGAGGTGGACGAAGAATGCAAGAGTTTAGTGGTTGCAGGTCTTCAGTCAAATTCTGTTAGTAAAGATGATTTTAAGAAGTTGTGACTAAAGCCTAAGATTTCAGAAATTATTATTAAGTTTGAAGAAAAGCTTTTTATAATTAACTAGCAACTCACCCTTCCTCTGCTCGGGTTCGTCCCTACTTACGTTTTAACGTTTAGTATAGATTTCTCAGAGATGAGATATTTTCTCGTAGTAAAAAGTATCCTATATGTTGATCCGGATAACCAGCTATCATCATACCAAATTTCATTAAATTCCCTCCAGTGGTTTTTCCGTGATGCGATAACAGACAGACAAAAATTCTAAAAAGATAGATTCGGCCTCTGTATCGATAAGAATATCTATTTCAATAAGATTTTTAAACAAATATTTAATGAACAGATTCAGCTTAGAATTTTAACATGTATAGATTAGGATCTTCAAAATAAAATTGAACTGTATATCTGTGATTTTAAAATTGTTACCCCATTCAATTCAATTATTTATTTGATGGCTTTAATGCTTGCCAATGCCAGTTTTGATGACTTGTAATGACTTTTATTTGAATTTTTGGTTCCCGATATTTCGAATGCTTTACATCAATAATGGTCACGGGAAAGACTAAGGTTTTAGTCGTCTCAAGGGTCATTATATAGTTGTTACAGACAGCACCAACCCACAAAATTATACAATGATTTAAAAAAATAAAAAATGGCATACCTAATATATTATTTATTAGTTTTAATTTTAAACAATATTGAAAATTTCAATTAGTTTTATAGTTGAAACTGTGATTATAATTTTAACAATTTTTTTTAAAAAGTCCTCGAAAAAATCCTAAAAGATAGTTTTATTAAATTAAATCTAAGCAAGTATTATATTTAGACTGTACGTATTTTGAGGGATATCATCATAAATACCTGGATACTCCTCGAGGGCTGCCTATCATCGTCACTATCTGGCAGGCAGAGATCATCACTCAGCATTTCACTATCAGGTTCTTCATCAGAACAAGAATCTTGATCCGATGCCATTGAATTTGAATATACTGTGGAATTTAATGCCTTATTAACATTAAAATTTTTTGAAGTAAAATCAAATTTTCTTTCTTAGCTCTCAAAAGTTTATGAAATAAATAAACAGTACACAAGAAATATTAAAAATCTACTGCAAGAAGAGTATGTATGTATGCAGCCCTTTTTAAAGTACTACTGCTGGGTACGGGCCTCCCTTCAATATGAGGTCCTCCCTAGGCCATAGTCCATAAATATATAGACATGATATAATGTAACAAGCAAAAAGAATCATACTTATTTACTGTATATTATAATATTCTTATCTACAATAACGATTATTATAAGTTATTCAAATAAAACTATATTATTAGTAAAAGAAATTTGTAAAAGTATTGCTTAATTATTTTAGGGATAAAAATTGTTTATCCCTAATAAAAAAAAAATATTTATTTAGTCTTTGACTTACTTTCTTTTATTATTATTAACACTGATAGAAAAAGCGCAAAATAGAAAAATATCTTTACGAACATCGATGTTAATCTATTTATTATCTTATATATTTAAACGATCTATTCTTGTATATTTATTTATTTATACCTATATTTATATATACCGGCGATCTCGGAAACGGGTCTAACGATTTCGCTGAAATTTTGTATGTGGGGGTTTTCAGGGGCGAGAAATCGATCTATATCAGTTTTATGTCTAGGAAAACGCAAGTATTCGAGTTTTCGTACGATTTTCTTTCGCATTATTCCACGCAAAATATGATCGATAATTTCTTACACTCCGGCATAATCATCGTCGTCAAGCGACCAAAGTGCAAGATTAACTAATTTTGTATTTATTCAAGTTTTTAATTTTACTTTATCTAAAAAATAGGATATAACAAAAAAGAACTCCAGGTACTTACTATAATAGGTCAAAAGTATAGATCAAATTACGAACACTTATCAATATAAGAGTTGTCATAGAAGTCAGAGAAATGAAAAAATTAACACGTCTGTTATTTGCACTTAAGAATTTGAATAAATTTTGGTTCCACATGAAATATATACAGAATCATTAGATAAATAAAATTGTAGTGTCTGTTTGTAATGTCAAAATAACAGGTTTTTACTAAATGCATATGAAAGTATATACGGTACTAATAAAAAAGAAACAATTTTTAAAAAAATTGTCTGTCTGTCTGTTTGTTCCAGCTAATCTCTGAAACAGCTGGACTGATTTTAACGGGACTTTCACTGGCAGATGTTATAAGGAGTAACTTAGGCTACTTTTATTTTAGAAAAAGAATCTGGGTTCCGTGCGAGAAAATTAAAATCCATGAAATTGTGAACAAAATCCGCTTACCTAGGAACGCAACGGAACAAGAATAAAATAGAATAAAGCAATATAACAATAGAATAGAGAAGTATTCAAAGATTGATCAAAAAATACTTCAAGTAACATCCGGTCGGTATTTACGAATTCCTATTTTTAACCGACTTCCAAAAAAAGGAGGAGGTTCTCAATTCGACCGTATATATGTTTTTTTTTATAACCTATCTATTGCAACAATGAGTAATCTATACTTACGAGTGCAAAGAGATATTGCTGCTGAAATATCTACCCATTCATTGCCGCCGAAAACCATACAAATAATTAGCAAGAAGAAATTAAACGATTCTAAATTCGCTCAATACAGATATTTTGAAGACCGCTTGAGTCATAAGAACCCAGTAGGCTACAAAATTATTGTGAAATTTATAATATTATTAAGAATTAACAAATATCAAACATGTTGATGGAATTATATCAAATTAGTCTTTAGAACAAAACAAAGACTACAAATATAACAGTACTATTATAAGGTATCACCGGATATCGCTATCAACGGATGCGCTATATTTAACAATATAATACTCATCGTTTATGGTGTTCTTTATAAAAATAATTAAAAATGTATGATTGACGGACAAAGCAATAATCGTTTTATGCGTGAATATATACATATATAAGAGTTACTAATAGTTTGAGTTAATTCATGATCTTCAAATTGATGAAGGAAAAAGGAGATAGTCTTAGTCTATAGTCTACAAATCTACTAATCTGTACATAAAATATTTTTTGGAAAATCTTATTGAAATAGTCATTATTATCGACGCAGAGGTCGAATCTATAGTTTTTAGACTTTTTGTCTGTCTGTCTGAGAACTCATCACGAGAAAACCGCTGGACAGATTTTGATGAAATTTAGTATGATGATAGCTGGTTATTCGGGTCAATATATAGGATACTTTTTACTGCAGGAAAATATCTCACCTCTGAGAAATCTATACTAACCGTTAAAACGTATCTAGGGACGACTCCAAGTGGAGCGAGGGTGAGTCGCTTGTCTTATGACTTAGGACTCCTAACACAGTTCCTTAATTTTATCAAACCACTTTATCTTAAATTGTTGCAAATTAATTACATAGACAATTACTTAAGAAAAAAATTGACACGGTTTTTGTTGAAGTGTGTCTTACCACTAAGAGATTAACGACTACAGGCAAGATGCAGGATGTGGCAGGACAGTTATGGTCCTTTGTGAACTCCATTCGTCCCACCGTCTGAGAATCTTGCGCATGGACATAGTTTACTTGCCCTGTTACCTGCAACTTACAGGAGCTTATGGACGCCACTGATAAAGCAAGAATAGTGGCTGAGTTTTGGGCTGACTCAATTTAAACTTGCCATCGACACGAGAAGAAGAAGAAGATAGTAAAACTATAACAACTACGGTTATGAGTTATGGGAAATTATCGTGAATGAGAAAGAAGAGGTTTCTGGAGAGTACTCCAGAAACAAATAAATACATGGCAGAACAAAGTCCCTATTTGAATATTCGTATAATTTCCATTATATGAATATAATTTGTTTTATGAATAAAAAGTGGCAAATGTTTAGTGATCAAAAGGCATAGAGTTGACAACCAGAACATAGAATGTTCACATGTTTATCAAAGCCAAAAAAACCAACCTATACTGCTGCGATTCACTGATGATATGTAGATAGACAAGAAATACGTTCACGTTACTCTGATGATGGGTAAGGTTGGAACGGCGCCTACATCTCCTGGAAGCCCTATGGAAGAGTACCTACGACAAAGATAACACTTATCGCCATACTTGGAGAAAATAGCCCAGACTTAAATAGCACACATGGTAACTCCCATTCATTAACACACCTAAGTGCAGATTCAGCAAGTGAAGATGGGTCAGGATAAGAAGACAACGCATTGAAAGTCTAATTGGAAGACAACACAAAAATAGGTGGACCAATTCTGTAATCAAATGTAGAAAAAGTACCTCTCACCCTTTAGTTACTAGACGTAGACTATAAGAAGAACATGGGATTCCAATTATGTGACAAGTCCCGACGATGCAGGACGGGACAATATAGGTATTGTGCCGTGCACAAGTCTAATGAGGTAAACCACTTCGTCAGATTGTTGTACATAAGCCGGGAAATTAGCTACTTAGCTGAAACTGTCCAATAAAATAAACGTCGTCAATCAAAAACCCTACATTATAAATAGGTGCTACATTTTTTTATCAGAGAAAGGATTCCGCTGCTTTTAAAATGAATTTATTATTTATGCGGGTATCTTATTTTTTGAGATGTAGGTATTTTAAAGCATAAGCAATCATTATAGTTTGATGTATTAATAAGATAAATAAACTCATTTAACCTTTGAATAAATTCATTTAAAAAATTATTTTAATATTGACTTACCTAATTATTTAATTTTACACAACAAAAAAACTTTTATAGAAACAAAATGATTTAATTAAAATAACAAACCTATATTTTCTGTAATTTCAGTCACAGTTGGCATAAAATTACACCCTTAATTTATATCACTTCATCAAACAATATTATACAAATTATTTCTCTAATATATTTTTTTTTCACATATAACTACACGAGCTCCTCACTCTACGACGATAAAAAAGCAACTAAGGAAAATTCAATTATAATATTCAAATTTCGAAAGGGGGTTGTGCTGGTTTACTCTGATTGGCCGTTCTTTAGTGTACAATAGCCAATAACGTGATAGGGCGTATCCCACTTTGTATATTTCCCCTGGGTTTCAATCACACCACTGTTACTTAAACGATTTTCCTAGAAAATTTTAATTATTTACAGGTACCATTTTCAACATTGAAGTATGGCATTTAATAATAATTTGTGTAAATAATTCAAATTAGTTTTCAATATCTGTATCTAACCATTTCATTTCAAATCTTTTTTACGTTTGGTATTAAATCAATAATTTTAAATATATTTAAAAAAGTATTTCATAAAATTATTATCTAAAACCATGTATTGATAATAACAAATATCGTCTCGACAAATTAAATGTGGAACAATATTAAGTAAGTATACTTAGTATATTCTGTATAAATTAATTTGAGGACACGTTTGGCTCAGTTTGTTGTGACCCCACTTGTTGTGTTGCACTTGCCCCTACTTGCTGGGTTGCGGGTTCGAGTCTCGCTGAATTCATTTGTGTGAATGCTTGTACTCCAGTAAACTCCATATAAACTCTATTTATAATATGTATGGATTTAAAGTTATATAGGTATGTGTAGTGTATCAACCATCTGGTATACATCACACAAGCCTCGTAGCTTACCATGGAACTAGATGGTGCTGTGTGTTAATGTCCCCGCATATTATATTTTATTAAAATTGAATATTATTATTTATTACCACTCATAAAAATAGCAACTGAAATAATATAAAATCCAGCACCACTTAATGAAGCACACCGAACGATTGATAAAATACAAATGACAGCTAAGCTCCTAAAATAGCAGCATAAAAATCGTATCGCCAAGTTATATTTTTAATGTCTTATAAATAATAACAATTAAAAATACCGCCTGTTAATAACTTCATTTTGTGTAGTTAAAAAAGGTCTTCATGAAACGAAATAATATTTTTTTAATAGTTATAATCTAACTTGAAATGTAAATGAGACTAAAAAAACTTTAAAAAAACGTGTGTGTCTACTTATGAAGGTACGTAAGTAAGAAGATATACTTCTTTGGCGTAACAGAACAAAAATAGCTAAAGATTTCATCCCGTATGTCACAACTCTCTGTTTGTAAAAGTAATGCAGCTAACTTCATCATGTCGCTTTCAGCTAACTTCATCATGTCGTCTTTTGGCTGTCGGTGTGCGCGCGCATCGTAAAAAGTTTAAATTTTACGTTCATATTTTTTTCCAAACTTGCCAAAAGAAGTAGGTATAACTTTAAAAATAGTTCATTAACAATAGGTTATTTAAATTAAAAAATCTAGTTTTTTTTCCGACGGACTTTTTTTTCTCTTTCAAGTACCTAGATGACACAGTATGTTTTTCAAATATTTTCATTCATATTTAATAACATGAAAAATTTACGATTAGTCGGCCGACCGGTTTCAAGGCAGTATTACAGCTCAGCGCTAGCCGCGCAGAAGCCTATTTTCTACATTATATAAAAAGTATTATAATAATAGAAGTCAAGCTCCGAAAGTAATTTTTTTTTTTTTGGAAATTTCCTCATCTTTAAGAATCTGTTTTTAAAATTTCTCTAGCACTAATAATTTTTGAAAAATTTGCAAAAAGCTAGACCACTTTCTTTTGAATCTTTAATTGCTTATAACTTTTGCATTTGTTCATGTGCGAGTTTGAAATTATTGCATATCTTACTAGACGTTATAACGAATCCAACGAGGTATCGCACGTATTTTAATTCGCAGTAGCAATCATTAACACGTTTTTCAACGTATTGACAAGACTAAATACGGACAAAGTTTAATGTATTATTCTAAAAATTAATTTTCAAAAACATAATTAATAAGCAACTTTGAAACCGATATTTATAACTTATAGTAGGTAGGTAATATTATAAAGAGAGTCTGTTTGTTTGTTTGAACGTGCTAATCTCAGGAACTACTAATCCGTTTTGAAAACTTCTTTTTGCAATAGATACCCGGTTTATTGATGAAGGCTATATGAGACAGTCATATAATCAAGAGAACAGACAGTCATATAATCCATACTAACATTATTAATGTGAAAGTTTGTGAGTAGGGTAGGGTGGGGCCGAAAGGTCCAATTTAGCAATATTGCCTCGTAACTATTTAACTATAAGGATTCCGGAAAAGATTTAAATACCAATGAGTAGCGTAGTTCTTCCTTTAAACATAGTTACTAAAGAATATGATTAGTTTATGATTATTCGCTAGATATTGAAAATTTAGAGAGGCAATTCTAGTGGGCCTTTAAGCCCCGCTATAGGGGCAAAAAGGACTAGTGATTGAGTTAAAAGGACCAGTATGAATAAACAACTGATTTTAGT
The DNA here is from genome assembly GCA_033884665.1 of Argynnis bischoffii washingtonia. NCBI lineage: Eukaryota > Metazoa > Arthropoda > Insecta > Lepidoptera > Nymphalidae > Argynnis > Argynnis bischoffii. The sequence goes on along the minus strand of CM066629.1, from coordinate 713,073 downwards.
AGATAAAAGGAAATAAATAGAATAAAATTCAGTTGAATCAATTGGTTCTTTTATTTATTACAAAAAATCTACATTCTTTATATTTATATCAAAAAGTAACAGATACAGAATATTCACCACATTTATCACATTTTTACTAAGTTATTAAGTCTTTAGTTTTATATTTAGTCCAAGACCCACACTATAATGCATTTTGTCGGTCCATCTTGCACGAAGTGATCTTGATATTTCTTTCTTGGAAATACAAATAACGGCGGTACTGAAGCTCCAGTTGCTGGAACAGCTACCAGCAAAGCTACATTGGTTTCCTTTTCAACTGATGTTATAGATCCAACATTTCTTTTTATTTTAGCCGCAATTATGTTTAAAGGTTAAATTACAGTTGTAACGTCAATTTCATCGGCATTCCATATAGATGACTAAAACTCTTTTGTAACGAATCCATGACTTTCTCGCCATAAACCCTGTCATCCAGTCCGTCCCCGCCATTTTTGTTTTCGCCGTGTTCCTGGAATTATAATTATTGGATAAATACAAAATTTAATCCATTCACTGTATGGAACTAAAAACTCCATACGGACCTTTTTACCCCAACGAGCCACGAGCTGGGTTTGGGGCTATGCACAAAAATCTTTGCTATACATAAAAAAAAACAAATGATGTACATAAAACTTTATATTATAAGCTATATAAATAGAAAAAAAAATAGCTTTGTAATATTACACACGTAATTCTCAAACTAAAAATAAAACATTCGAAAAATTTTACTCACGTCAATTTTTTGAGCAGCAAGCGCGTGCAGTCCAAACGATGATCCAGAGGTCACTAGGCGTCACTGGGTACGTCCCCCTCGCCCAAGACCCTCTTGTGACGATACTCAAAATCTTTGATCAAACATTATTATAGAAAATAGCAGTGGTGGACCTTTTTACCTGCGGACCTTTCAGCCCCGCTCTACCCTATGTACATATGTATGGATGTTTGTTACTCTTTTATGCCAGAACCGCTGAACGGATCTGAATAAAATTTGGCACAGAGATAGATGATAGTCTGGAACAACACATAAGCTACTTTTTATCTCGGAAAAATATACGGTTCCCGTGGGATAGGTTTGTTACTCTTTCACGCCAGAACGGCTGGACGGATCTGGATGAAATTTGCCACAGAGATAGATTATAATCTGAAATAGCACATAGATTACTTTTTATCCCGGAAAAATTACGATTCCCGTGATTGAGTATAAAAATAAAAAAAAATCGAGAAAAAATTGCACAATTACGAAACTCGAATATATTCGAACCACTCGTCTGTAGACAATATGGCTTCCTATCATACATTTATTTGATGAAATCGTCAACCAGAACAGGTTCTCGACGACTCCACGAGGCAAACTCCATTGTGATTGGATTATCCTTATCATTGCGTCGCGCGATGATAAAAAACTAAGACAATGTTGAAGTTTAGGGTACTTCTACACATATAATAAAATTCTAACTAAGTCGAATCTGTACATTAAATATTTTTTGGAAAATGTTATTGAAATAGACATTATTATCGATACAGAGGTCGAATCTATCTTTTTAGAATTTTTGTTTGTCTGTCTGTATGGCTGTCTGTCTGTCTGTCTATCTGTCTGTGACCGTATCACGAGAAAACCACTGGACAAATTTTAATAGCTGGTTATCCGGATCAACATATAGGATACTTTTTACTGCGGAAAAATATCCCATTTCTAAAAAATTTACACTAAACGTTAAAACGTAACTAGGAACGAACCCGAACGGAGCGAAGGCGAGTCGCTAGTAATTTATAATTATTAGGAACATGTGATAAACTGACATTTATTTTACAGATTAATTTTAGTCAAACTGATATTACAAATAAGAAATTTACATGTATGTTTGTATATTTTTTACTCCTTACTGAAACGGCTGTGCGGATTTTGATGAAATTTCGTACACTGATAGACTATGACTTGCAGTAACACTCAGACTACTTTAAGCACTTTGGGACACAACAAGCGATGCAAGGTTAAGCCATTTTTTATAAAATATATAGACATACATAAATACTAATATATATATATATATATATATATATATATATATATATATATATATATATATATATATATATATTATATACAGAACCCTTAAAGTGTTTCAAAATAGCTTAGTCACCTAGAACTTGAATTTATTTTATCATTTTGGGTGACAGTATACATTATTCTTTAGGATAAGACAGATACGTACGTAATATAGTAGGAATAAAACAATTAATGAATATTCACTTTCTGTACCGATAACTTTAATATTTATTATTACTTAAATTGTCAATAAAACCTATTACCGGGTAAATAATTCATAGACATTTACAATACATTATATAATACCTATTAAAAAGACCTATTAATAGCTTTGGCATACACTAAACCAGTTTAAATATGTATTACTAGCAAAACCCGCGGCTTCGCTCGCGCTAAAACTACAACAAAAAAACTTTAAAAAGGTAGGTTTTTTACAAATTTTCATCCCTTATTTTATCTCCCTATGGGATGAATTTCAAAAACGCTAAAATATGTATTTATTTAATTATATTTAAGAGCATTAATACCAAGTTTCAAGAAATTCTGACCATAAATATTTTTACGTTGTGTTATAACGTGTATTCCCGTGGGAATGAGATAATCTACCGCGATAAAAAGTATCCTATATGTTGGCCTGGATATCCAGCTATCATCATACCGAATTTCATCAAAATCCCTCCAGTGGTTTTTCTGTGATGCGGTAACAGACAGACAGACAGACAGACAAAAATTCTAAAAACTATAGATTCGGTCTCTGTATCAATAATAAAGTCTATTTCAATAAGATTTAAGTATATCTATGATCATATTAGTGTATATGTACATATGTACCTTGATAACTATATATTATCGTTTTTAGAAAAAAAAAAAACACTGCAAAAACACTTTTCTTGCACAAGAATCCTTAGTTATTGACTTTATGCCCGTATTTCAAATATACAACGGATAGACGGTATATAAAATGATTTCCTGTAACATCCATACTAATATTATTAATGCGAAAGTTTGTGAGGATGTACGGATGTCTGGATGTATAGATGTATGGATGTTTGTTACTCTTTCACGCAAAAACCTTTCCATTTTTTTTTTTGATATTTTCTTGGAAAAATTACCAACTATATTTGACTCAACCTAGAATTCGATCCCAGGACCTCCAGATTTGAAGCTTTGCATTAGTGACCAATGAGGCGGTCAATAATTACATATCATACATACACAATGTCCATATTATTATATTTCATAAAAACTAAAAAAAAAACCGATTTCAAAAAAAAACGTCCTAAAAACCAATGAGTTTTTTTTGAAATTAGTTTTAATTTTTTTTTTAAGTTACACATAGTAGTGGTAAAGTAAAAAGAAAGTATTTTTTTAAAATCATTAGGTGAAAAATCATTTATCCCCTATTTTCTACACTTAGGGGTTGATCTTTTTCCAAATTTAAATGGGACTAACTTTGAGGTAAAGCCTATCCTACAAATAGAAATCGGACTACACTGTAGAAAGGCATTGTATCGAATTGAGAATATCTTTTTTCGTCAGTTAAAAATGGAAAACCACTTAAAAAACAAAAGTATCCACAAGAAGTACCTATATAGCAATTATAATACGAAGTAATTAGTTTCTGCCTTCTAACAATGTGTGTTATCAGTGACATTTGAGCTTATTACTTTACAGCTCTTAAATTGTTATATTTAAAAGCAAATATTGATAGAAAGACAAACAGTCTCATTACTAATTAATGGTAATCAACAGTCCTAAGTAAACTATCAACAACATCGTTTCTACTAATGTATGTGCGTCAATCATTCGTAAAAAGCACTAACCGTTTATAAATGTTTGTATCTTTGTTACTCCTTCAGGCTAAAACAGCTTGATAAATTTAAATGAATAGTTATATATAGACTATGACCTCAAGTAATGTATGTATATATTTTTTACATTAACACACATCACCATGTAGTTCCAAGATAAGCTACGAGGCCTGTGTTATGTATACCAGATAGTTGATACACTATACATATATAAATTAAAAAAAAAATGTATTATAAATATGAGCACCCATGATTGGAGTACAAAAATTCGTGCTCATCACACAAATGGATGCTCCCAACGGGACTCGAACCCGCCATCGCTGGCACAACAAGTAAAGTCACTACAAACTGAGCCAAACGTGACGTCAAATATAATGAAGGTAAGTCGCTTGTAAATAAATAATTTTATCTATTAACTAGAGACGCCCCCTCGCTTCGCTCGGGCGCGTCCCGGTAAATTTTAATTTTTTTTTAATTTTTGTTTTAATTTTTTTTTTAATTTTTTTGTTTTAATTTTTTTGAGCGAAACCCTAAGTCTTTTTCTAAAATAAAAGTAGCCTAAGTTACTCCTTATAATATCAACTATCTGCCAGCGAAAGTCCCGTTAAAATTGGTACAACCGTTTCGGAGATTAGCCGGAACAAACAGACGGACAGACAGATAGACAAAAAAAAAAAAAAAAAAAAATTAAAATTGTGTTTTTCTTTTAAGTACCGTATATAATTCCATATGCATTTAGTATAAAGCTGTTGTTATGACATTACAAACACTTAAATTTTTTTTATCTGTATAGATGAAGAGTATTTTCCTTTTCGATAACTCGCAGAACTAATATCGATCTACAAAGTCACTATTTAAACCGTGCCTATAAGCCATAAGGATATAGTGGAAGAATTAACAAACGATAAAATAAGTAGAACTTGTTTCTGTTAAATTTGTTGATTTTTATCCGACTGCAAGGAAAAGGTTATGTTTTTCGCGCCTATCTTTGTATGTTTGTAATATTCTTTATTCCATAATATCTTCCAAACCACTCGACAGATTTCTTTAATTAAGGTATCGTTAGATTCGTCTCATTAGTCCAAGTAGGTGACATAAAAAAATATAGGGGCTGCTAGATTTCATTATTTAAGGCGAATTTTTTTTCATCTTCTTTTTCTGCAATATGGGTATCAAATTAAAGGGCTCATAACAAGAATTCCATAAAGGTATAACATCCCTGTATTACTTAGAATAATGATAATTAAAACTATATTAATTTATTTTACTTCAAATGTCTAATTGGCAAAAACTAAAAAGCTGTAAATAAAAAAATATATTATAAAAATAAAATATCCGACTGCATAAAAGCTAACTAAAAAGATGAAAACAAGTTCAGGAAGGAATATAGTATTATGCAGTCGGGGACATACATACGAGTATGTACATACATCTCGCGGCAAGGATTTTTTTTTATGCGATGCAGTGACAAACGAGCAGACAGACCACCTGATGGAAAGCAGTACCTGTCGCCCATAACACCTATGGTTCATGCACTTAGGTTTTAAGTAACAAAAATACAGAACCACAGGTGCGTTGTCACTGTGAGGACTAAGATGATATGCCTCTTGCCTGTAATTGCGCTGGCTACCTTATCCTTCAAACCGGAACACAACAATGCAATCATTGTTGCTTGGCGGCAGAAATAGATAAGGGGGTGGTACCCATCCAGTCGGACTCCTCAGGCTTGACAGAGTCCTACCACCGGTAAACAATGTCCTACCACCGGTAAATAACTATACTAAATGAAACGTATATGTCTCCGACTGCATAATACTTGTAACAAACATACACACACATATACAAACTTTCATATTTATGATATTAGTCAAATTATTATATGATTTTTTTAATTATTAATACAAAGTAAAGTAATACATATACATACGTATATTTACATCACAAGTACGCTCGTGCTATTAAGAGAATAAAAAAATCTGAAACTGAGAACTTAGTTGCAATAGTATTTAGTTAATGAAAAGTAAAACAGCGGCATATTCATAAAAGAAGTATATTATATAAAATATTTAATAATATTTATATAGAAAATAAAAGTTTTTGTCTATTTTTCAACTTATTCAAAATCTATAGTAATATAGTCAATATAATCTATACTTAATATAATATTATTTATGTAAAAATGTTTGTTTGTTTGTCCTTCTTTCATGTTGAAACAGAATGACAGATTCGTGATTCTTTATGAGGGTGATATAGGATACTTTTTACCGGGGGAGATTATCTCATGCCCGCGGGAAAACATGTTATAATAAAACCCACAACAAAGTCATATAACAAACTTATGTAGCAACCTGTTAGTTTTTTTTTTTAATTTTCCATTTTCTTATTTAATAGCAATAGATAAAATTGTTGAGCTTGAATAACAAATAATAAGAACTCTACATTAAGCCCACATGTGTCTTTTGGTTTTGATTCCTTGCAACAATACAAAATGTGAGCTGTGTAGTAATATGGTCCTGTAGTTATGCATAATTAAAAAACTGAACCTATTTATACTGTTAAAATCTGTGTTAAATTTAAATACGCTATTATGGTAGAGTCAGTCGCGATACGGCCGTGTAGAGACGTACACGTCTCCAGTAATAAGAGATACCTTACGTTTTTACGTTACGAAATATTGTGTTATGTATAAAAACAAACAAAGTAAAAATATAAGTCTTGTTGATTTTTTGTAACTGAAAGTGCCTCGAATTTTAGAGTTAGTGAAATTGTTTATATTTAGTTTTAGTTTATATATAAATAACAAACTGTCTAAACAAAGTGGGTCGATAAACTCGATTTTGTATTGTACAAAATTGAACGTGTGTGAGTTTTCTTGACTTTTATTATTATATATAGGTTAATGATGAATGTATGATGTATGATTTTCCCTGAGCGCTATAATATGAGGCTCTTTAGGAGTCGTGTCTTCAGATCTTTCTATTTTTGCAAATGTCTATGAGCGATGATAACCATTTACCATCAGGTGGATAGTTTGCTTCTAGGACCTTTTTCTATAAAAAAAAACTTACCACTATCGAATTCTTATCGATAATCTTATCGATTTCTTATGCAAAAATTCATCACTTGTATCCTCCAAATATTAATTCTGTCTATTCTAATGTCAGGTCGTGGACAATCATCAGGCAATGTTAGAGTTTTACTTAGCAGATATCTGTCCACACAATACAATTAGGTATATTTTTATAAAGAACAAGAACAAAACTTTGTATAATTCTACCTACAAGTACCTACATACCTACATAGAAATTTTCTTTTCAAGAAATTAGATAAAATAAAATTGGTCTGTTTTGTTGAATTATTATATACTGTATATAGTTATATACAGTATTTCGAGGTTAAATCAGACAAAATTCATTTTGACCAGTCGCATGTACTTAAAAATATAGCTCAATAATACCCATATGAATTATATTTAAAAATTTATGGGTTAACCTAAGTACAACTACAGACATGTGTAAAATCACAGCCAAAATTAGGATGACACCAGAGTATATTAAAATATTAGTTTAGTACGAATAAAATATACAAGAGATGTTAAACCCCTGGATTATTTTACAGTAGTTAGCTTAAATTTTTTATCGGTCAATACTCTAAGGAATATGTCGGTTAAAACGTGTTATTTTGGCATGATTCCATAATGACCGTGAAACAACAGCTTTGTATCTATTGTCATACTCGACACGGTGTTGAAAGTGAATCATTTATGCTCCTTAGATCCTAATTCTGCATACAATAACTTCTACCAAAAACTTTTTATACATAAAAATATAACCCTAAGTCTTATCTAATTGACATCTTAGGTACCGTCTACGGTATATCTTGACATCGGTCAAAAAATGACTGAATTTGTACATATTTTCTTACATATTTAGCTTTTTAGTACTTATATTATATTCACTATATTAAATTGAGGAGTTTCCAATAAAAAATCTCTATGAAAGACAAAAAATAATCTATCTCACGCGAACCGTACATTTTTTGAAATAAAAAGTAGCCTATGTGTTATTCCAGACTATAATCTATCTCTGTGCCAAATTTCATCCAGATCCGTTCATCCGTTCTGGCGTCAAAGAGTAACAGATATCTATACATTCATACTCACAAACTTTCACATTTATAATATTAGTATAGATGATTCCATATAAATCTGGTAATAAATAACATAGTGTTTAATTGTCCTATAAAAGCCATAAGGTGCAAATATTCAACAAATATTATATCAAAATGCTTTGTGTTTCCTCCCACGAAGACTTCACACGTGTTTGTTTGTAAATAAACATATATATATATAGTACCCCTCGCATTAATGACATACGCAAAAGTTTTATACTGTACTGCGATGTTATGGCTATTATTCATAGCACTTTATGAATACTTAGAAATAAAATTTTATCTGTTTATCTTTTATTAAGAAATAATTTCTATTAGGTTAATATGGTTATTTTGGTGTGAAATCTTAACTATTTTTAATATTTTGCATCTCTAATACTTTAGATTTTTTTGACTCTGTTAGTTTACCCGTTGCTTCATGTTAGCTTTACTAGATTCAGCCAGTAATATTTCAAAAAAGTATGTGTGTGTATATGCAATTCACACATAGTAGAAATGAAACTTCAGAAAAGTAACCTGCGAGAGAATGAAATTAACCTATATAGAGTATCAGGAGTAGGATAATTGTAAGATTTAGTTTTTTTTACCAAATTTAATAGTTATTTTACATAACATAATATTCAGTATTGTTTTTAACATTCTGTATAATATATTCTATCTCATTCTCTCGCCGGCTTAATCCTATATATTTATGTATTTGTCTCTTTCTCGTGTCGCATTTTCGCATCGAGTTTCAAATCACAATTATTCTAAAGAAGTTTCAGTTCAAGAATTATATAATTAATAAAAATAAGTACGTATCTTTTTTTATTGAAACTTTTTATGATAGCAATTTCCATAGCATAGAAGACTACATCAGACATGTAGTATAACATTTATGAATGAAAATAATACGTTACATAGCCCCATATGAAATTGTACATTCATATATTACAGCACGTTCGCAGAGTATAGATATACAAACACGATCCCGTAATTGAATGTCAACTTGCACGTGCTTATTGATACACTAGCGACTCACGCTCGCTTCGCTCGCGTTCGTCCCTAGGTACGTTTTTACGGTTAGCTATGTTTAGGTATACATAAATAGTAGCTTCGTACTCCTCAGATGTTCATTTAAATTATATAGCGATTTACCCTCGTTTTGCTCGGGTGCGTACGCCGTATGCGGATTTTGTTCACAATTTCATGGGTTTTAATTTTTTTTTTGTGGAACTTTGATTCTTTTTCTAATGTAAAAGTTGCCTAAGTTACTCCCTATAACATAAGCTATCTGCCAGTGAAAGTCCCGTTAAAATCGGTCTAGCCGTTTCGGAGATTAGCCGGAACAAACAGACAGACAAAAATTGTAAAAAATGTTGTTTTGGTATATGTACCGTGTATACATCCATATTCATTTAGTAAAAAGCGGTTATTTTAATATTACAAACAGACACTCCAATTTTATTTATCTATATAGATAATGTTTATAAAATAAATATTTATGAAATCACAGTAGTACTATAAATATGAAGGTTTGTACGTGTGTGTTTAAAGTATATGTTGTCTCCTTTACTAGACCTTCACTATACTATAACCTTTTGTTTTTTTTTTTTAACGTTGCGAAATGCATTTAGGCACGAGGTGTCTATCTGGTATCCATAACACAGGCCTCGTAGCTTACCACGGAACTAGATGGTGCTGTGTTAATGTCCCAAAATATTAATACTGATGATCGTATACCTTATCATATAACTTAGTTCGGCACAAATCCGGCCCCGAATATAAATTTTGATAAAAGTTTGACCGAACTTACATTCGCATGTTTAAAGCTACGAAGCTTTCACATAAAACTTAGGGAAAATTGCAAACGAACTTTTTACTAGCAATAAGCAATATAATATCAAAATACGTTTCAAGCCAAGGGTTTGCAACATTTGCTGCAAAGTTTTAAAATTGACTGGCTGTTTTAAAACAAATTAACATTTAACAATAGAAAATTAAAATCATCTAAGCGTCATATCACGTGAATACAACATGCTCTTTGCAATTTACATATATTTTTAGTTTTCTACTATAGATACTCGTATTAGAAAGAGATATAAATTGTAGAGGCAGTTGCTGGCGCTGTAATGTCACAAATATACTGCCATTGACTTTACTCAACGATGATCTGTTTATAAAAAACCAACTATTGTTATATTAACATATATTATTTCTAAATAAAAGTATCTTTGCGGAATTTTCACGGATTTATTTTGATTTTTGGTTCCCGACATTTCGAATGCTTTACAACAATCATGGTTACGGAGGAAACTGCATGCCGTGATTGCTGTAAAGCAATCGAAACGTCGGAAACCAAAAATCAAAATAAATCCAAGAAAAAATCCGAAAAGATAGTTTCATATAATCGTGTAAATCTAAGAAAGTATTATTTCTAAATCTAACTACATATATTATATACTAGTGACTCACCCTCGCTCCGATCGAGATCGTCCCTAGTTACATTTCAACATTTAGCTCAGAGATAAGATATTTTCTAGTAGTAAAAAGTATCCTATATGTTGACCCGGATAATCAGCTATCATCATACCAAATTTCATCAAAATCTGTCCAGTGGTTTTCTCGTGATGTGGTAACAGGACAGACAAGCAGACAAAAATCCTAAAAACTGTAAATTTGGCCTCTGTATCGATAATAATAACTATTGCAATAAAAATTTTCGATAAATATTTATGTACAGATTCGACTCAGAATTCTATTATATATATGTATAGATGTATATAAAAGCTCTATCTATTAAAAATCTCAGAAAGCATAAATGCTATAAACTAGAAATTTTGCGGATACATAGATTGCTCATAAGTACGTATCCATTAAAATGGTTATTTTTTCAAACCATCCCCCAAACAGGTAAAAAAGGGTTAGAAGTTTGTATGAGATTCTATATTTTTGAACTATGAGCAGAGCCACGGGCAAACACTAGTATTATATATTTTACAAATCAATTGTTACAGCTCTCATTTGTTAAATAACAAGTAAGTAATGTGTTTGATGTTCAATACAAATTGTGAAACTCGAGTGTGTGATCTATTTGCTCATTTATCGTTTCTTCAAGTAGGTTATCAGGCAGACTTGGGATGTCGTCTGCGATTGTCGAACGTTGACTTTCTTCTTACAAATTTCTCTTATAACTGATTGCTGTCTGTACGTGGAAGGTATTTGAGAAAAACTATTATTGGGGTTCTTTATTATCGCAATAGAACCCAAAACAATGATTTTTACAATTTTTAGCTGTTTGTCTATACGTATGTGCGCGCTAATCTCAGAAGCAGCTTAACCGATTTGGGTGCGGTTTTCACTAATGTATGCGGTAAGCTTAACTTGACATTTAGTTGTTTTATCCCAATCGCTTCATAAATAAAAAAGTTATGTCAATTTCTTTAAATTTCTGGGTGATTCTTTTATCACCCAGGCACGAGGAGTTGCTAAAACTTAAACTTATTCATAAAACTATACACTAAATAATTAATGTACAACTCGTATTCGCGTTAATGTACTTTGAATTAAACTAAAATTACAATGTACAATGTAAATACAGTGTATTATGTAATCTATATATATAAAAGGCAAAAGTGATTGACTGATGTATCAACGCACAGGCAAAACCCTTAAGGCTAGAAAATTAAAATTTCGCACACGTATTCCTGATATGACGAAGGCATCTACTAAAGAAGGATTTTTCAAAATTCAAGCCCCAAGGGGATGAAATAGGGGATAAAAGTTTGTATGAAACTTTTTATTCCTTGGACATATTTGCATGAAATTTCGTAATTTTCATAGTTTTATCGCGAGCGAAGCCGCAGGTTCTGCTAGTTATCTATATAGGCAAAATACGTGTGTGCGTATGTTAGTTACTCCTTTTCACTGTACAGCTGAACGGACTTGTATGAAATTACGTGCAAAAATAGACTACTTGGAGTAACACAAAGGCTACTGTTGGGCAATTAGGGACGCAAGTTAGACGTAAATTGCTAGTATTCCTATAATACGAGTGTCTTTGTTAGTCTCGTTATAGGCAAGGCTGATAAAGACATTATATCGATCGACTAATTATATAGTTTTATAACCTCTAATATAAATATAATAATATAATATAGATAGTAAAGAAATATTTGTTTTGTATAAACTAATATTTTTCTTTAGTATGAAATATATTGAATTATTATTCAATGATTAAATAAAATCATTGTAATTGCTTAGTATTCGTAATAAGAACCTCATTATACTAACAAATACATTGTATACAGGTATCTGCATCAATCCGAGTATATCACAGTGGAAATAGAAGATTAAAGGAAAAGAGCTGAATGAAATTATGTATACAGAAATTAACAAAACATGGACCCACAAGAATTAGTGCCTTTGGAATGTAAGTACATTGTTTAATTTATCTATAAATAATTGTTATACATATCTCATATCTTTATATTTATTATAATACTAGCGGCTCACCCTCGCTTCGCTCGGGTTTGCCTCTAGACAAACAAAAACAAATCTATCCCACGGGAACTGTACATTTTTCCGGGATAAAAAGTAGCCAATTTGTTATTTTGATGTATGATCTATATTATTATAAAGTTTCATTAAAATCCAATCAGCAGTTTTTGTGTACTAAGCTGTATAAGTTACTATAGTTTTTTAACTATCCCACGGGAACTCTTTAATTTTCCGGGATGGAAAGTATCTAAAATGTTGACCGGGTATATAAGGTACCACCATACATAATTTCATTTAAATCGGTCCAACAGTTTCGGGAGATTAGCCCGTACAAACAGACAAACAGATAAACAGGCAAACAGACAGAAACAAAAAAATTGAAAAAATTCTCTTCTTACATCTCGCTAACTCGGTTTATAGCATTTTTTTTTCTATGTACAGACATTCGACCTCTACAGTTTTATTATATGTATAGACTAGCGGCTTACCCTCGCTACGCTTGGTCAACCTAATAGCTTAAATTGACTTTATACTTTAAAAAGATAACTCGAATTGCGTAATAATAATAATAATTAGCTTTTTTGTTGTTAACAACATATAATATATTATGTGTAAAACAAAGTGTTAATATTTACGACGGCACGTTTGACTCAGTTTGTAGTGACCCTATTTTCTGCGCCAGTGGTCGCGGGTTCGAGTCCCGCTGGAGGCATTCATTTGTGTGATGAGCACGAAAGTTTGTACTCCAGTCATGGGTGTTTACATTTATAATATGTATGTATTTAAAGTTATATATGTGTAGTGTATCAACTATCTGGTATCCATAACACAGGCTTCGTAGCTTACCATGGAACTAGATGGTGCTGTGTGTTAATGTCCCACATTTATTTATTTATATAACATAAATGAAACATAAGTTAAAAAAGCGAAGTGCTTCTATTTAAATGAAAAACAACACTAAATAGTCTTTTTTACTTTTATATTGTGTGTAATGTGAAATTGCCTTATTTTTAGCTGGACTTCCCCGCCCACGCCCAACCAGACAGTACAGTCAAATAGCGTCGCGGTCCTGCAATAAGGGCCCGATCAGATTATGCCGTCTTCTGGCGTTGATGATCGTATTACCTTGTCTGTTTATATTCATTCCACTACATATGAGGTAAATATATCATTTTTTTTAATTCGAATTAGTACATCTATTTTTATAATATACTAACGATTTACCATCGCTTCGCTTGAGTTCGGTCTTAGGTGCCTTTTGTATTTATAATTTAATACAAGCGCCATCTTTTGACATGTTTTATTACTAACATTAGCCTATGTTTTCATATAAATCCGTCCAGCTGTTACAGCGTGAAAGAGTAACAAATGTACACACATGCACAAACTCTCGCATTTATATACATTGTAATAAGCAGATTAAGTACTTCTTTATTTATGAAACTGTTCAGTTATGTTTACTTTTTTTAATTATACTATTCTGATTTAGTGCTTGTAATGTATTCAGCCCTTTTTTAACGTCCCACTGCTGGGCACGGGCCTCCCTTCAACACGAGGGGAATCAGGCCATAGTCCACCACGCTGGCCAAGTGTGGATTGGCAGACTTCTCATGTCTTTCGAAAAGTTGCTAATTCTCTCAGACATGCAGGTTTCCTCACGATGTTTTCCTTCACCGTAAGGCAAGTGGTAATCATGTTAGAAATGATTCGCACATGAAAATATTAGAGGTGCGAGACCCGGGATTTGAACCCGCTTCACTCGGTTTCCCAAGCGAGCGCGTTACCACTGAGCTACCACTGCCTTTGTGCTTGTAATAGTAAAAAGTAAAATATATTTGTCATGTCTTGTATCGCTATTTAATATTAACATCAAAGGGCAGGTTTTGTTGATTTACGTAATAACCTAAGAGATCCTGATTAGAAACAAAAAACATACAGGTCTCTCTATATGTTACGTTCGTTTTTTTATTATCCACCATTGTAAAATATAGATACTTCAACGACCTTGCTATCAGGTTCAGTTGGAACTGTAAAAAAGCACTCACTAGCCAGAAGCTGTTTCATTTAAACCCCAGTTACTACTACAAATACGCATGAAAAATAAAATTAAACTTCCCTAGAAAAAGTGTGATTTTTTTTAGTAGGTTCAAGAGACTACCTTGTTAATAATTATATCATTGAACTAGAGACTCACTACTAACTTCACTGGGTTCGTCCCTAGGTTGTATCCCTACACAAACTTTCATCCCCATTTTCACCTCCTTCATAGGATAGTTTTTATAGATAAAACTTAATTATAGATAAAAAACTATCCTATGTCCTTCCCGGGGTCTCAAACTATCTTCTTACCAAATGTCATCTAAATCGGTTCAGTAGATCCAGAGATTACCCCGTACATCCTCACAAACTCACAAACTTTACCTCTTTATAATATTAGTATAGTTAGTCCTTAAATTGATTTCAACGAAATCTGGTTCTCTTTAGTAAAGCGTACTCAAGTAATAAATCAACGTTTCACATTTAAATTAAAACTTCCGTCCAGTTAAAACATTTTATAGACTGATAGCATTGTGTTGTCTAAAATGACTGACAAACGTCTTTTTTTTAAATACAGACCGATATGGGGATTTGTTTTATCATGTGAATTGAAGTATGTATGTATGTACATGTCGGTCGTAAGTTTAATGCTTGTGCAAATACTTTTTTAAATATATCGAAAATAAACTTATTTTTTTCGAGAATCCGAGCTGCATCTTTCAATATAGACTGATTGAAATAACTCTGTTTTTAATTTAAAATAATGTATTTTCGAAAAAAAAAGCTTTTAAATCCACCCAACAAATTCTCTAGTAATTTGCAATTAAAAAGTCCAAACATTGTCATCTTCTACTTCTTTAAGTTAATTAAGTCATTCAAAGAATGTTGGCAGAAATCTTCTAATTGCAATACAAATCTATACTAATATTATAAAGCTGAAGAGTTTGTTTGTTCGTTTGTTTGTTTGGTTGAACGCTCTAATCTCAGGAACTACTAATCAGATTTAAAAAATTATTTTTGCATTAGATAGCCTGTTAACTGAGGAAGGCTATAGGCTATATATCATCTCGAAAAAATGTATGGTTCCCTTGAGATTTGTTTTTGTCTAGGGACGAACTCGAAGCGAAGCGAGTGTAAGTCACTAGTATTTAATAGAGCTATTTTGCGTGCATCCCTAGTAATAGTATTTTTGTATACTAAATTTCATTCAAAGGAGTTCAGCCATTTTAACATAAAGATATAACAAACATACACAGTTTCCTCCTTTTTCCTAGTCAGTTTCACAATTGTTCTAATATTTTTCAGGTATCGCGCTTTTTCTGGGCAGATGTATCCGATGAGTATGACGGATATGCGTCTAATAGATAGCAAAATCTCTCCCACTTGGTGCCAGGTAGGATTATACTTAGTATATGCATTTATTTACTTATCCGGCTTTGCTCAGTCGCTAACCCTGCAAAATGACTATCGAAAAAGAATTCTTTATATAAGCATCTAAGGCAGCGGTATCCCAGTGGTAACGTACTTGAATGGGAAACCGAGTGAGTCGGGTTCAAATCCCGGGTCCCGCATCTTTGATATTTTCATATGCGAATCATTTCAAACATGATTACCACTTGTCTTACGGTGAAGGAAAACATCGTGAGGAAACATGCATGTCTGAGATAGCCTAGCAAGTTTCAGAAAGACATGCTCAATCCGCCTACACTTAGCCAGTGTGGTGGACTATAGGCTGATCCTCCTCATATTGGCCCATGAAGCCCATGTCCAGCACTGGGACGTTAAAAAGGGCTTCATAAAAGTATCTACAACCCATCTCACTCAGGTTAACCAACTGCCTGGGGGATATTAATAATATAGTGCACAAAGTGTGCAAACACAAGTGCACTCTCTTTTCTTTTAACTTTCAAATTCCGGTGGTACAACAATCCCACAAAACGATGGGAGATAAGACCGACATCTTAACGGGGTGTAAACACCATCAACTTTTCAACTTTGACCTACTACTGAATATATTACCGTGATAAAGAAACTCAGTAACTATTGAGACCCGACCCAAATAAAACAAAAAGTATTTTACAAAAAGTATCTATTTAATTATTATTATTTTTTTATATAAGATTCAGTGACAAACGAGCAGACAGACCACCTGAGGGAAAGCGGTACCTGTCGCCCATAACACCTACAGTTCATGTACTTAGGTTTTAGGTAACAAAAATACAGAGCCGCAGGTGCGTTATCACTGTGAGGACTAAGATGATATGCCTCTTGCCTGTAATTGCGCTGGCTACCTTATCCTTCAAACCGGAACACAACAATGCAATCATCGTTGCTTGGCGGCAGAAATAGATAAGGGGGTGGTACCCATCCAGTCGGACTCCTCAGGCTTGACAGAGTCCTACCACCGGTGCAATTTATTTTGTTTGGAGATTTTTTTAATATGTTCGTCTTTCACGCTTTAACAGTACTTTAATAACTTTAATAATGAAGATATAAGAATAATTTTTCTGCATAATAATAGGCTATGAAGTAGAACATAACGTAGATTAAAATTGTTCTCAGTAAATTAGAGTAGCTTTGGCAAAGCTAGGGTGTACCTATCACTAATATGTTATGTATGTATGTATATATGACAGTGAGTACATATGTACATATGATATGTAACTTAAAACTGTTGATATAATTAGTATGCAAATACTTGAAACGATAAGAAATATTTGCTCTAGCAAATGAATTGATACAGGAACTCGTTAAATTTTGACTCATTAAGTCACACAAATAACAATGTTTGCTCCATTATACCTTATAACGTAAGAAACGATTTATTTATTATACTAAAAATATTTTTTTTCTACGATTAAACTGTCTTGTGTTCGAGTAAGTTATGTCTTACTCCAAGTAACACAAAACCGTCCAGTCGCAAACAAACATACAAATACAAACTTCCCTATTTATGATAGTAGTCCGATAGGTTTCACCTTTCATGTAAGAAAAAATAAAAATCGTTGTCATTCCTGTACTTATAGAAAAACAGATGATACCATACCATATTGAAATCGATTTTAGATAAATTTATTTTGATTTTTTGGCTCCCGACGTTTCTTGCTTTACAGCAAACATGATCACGGGAGAAACTAAGGTTTTAGACGTCTCTAAGATCATGATATATGTAGTTGTTTTATTCAAAACTAGCAGAACCCGCGGCTTCGCCCGCAATCAAACTACAAAAAAAACTTTTTCGTAGTTTTGTATTATTTCTTAAAAATATTATGGAAAACTATTTTAATTTTAGCGATCGTAACTCAAAATATATAATATATACTATCCTACTCTAAAAGCTATTCTATTCTAAAAGCTATTCGACCCAATTTATCTAAAATATATTGAACCTCATGAACTATTTATCTCAAATTACTAGTTTTGACTGGAAATTATCTAAAATATCACTTACGGCTGAATGTGTGTAAAAGATAAATTAAGCACGCCTTAGAACACAATCGTTTATTTCCAAGACTTAAATACAATAACAACAATAAATCGTTAAAGTAAATACTTTGAATATTTTCTACTGTATGGTAATAATAATAAAAATATTTTTCTAATTTCTAAGATTTTAATGAACTTTTATATTATATCACTCGTCCATATTTCATCATAATCACACTCCTTCCCTCACTTTCATAACACTTTCCCTTTTTACAGTCTCTATTACTAAAAAATAATTAAATACAAACGTGAAGCCACGTATCCAAATTTATATTTTTGAAATGAAACTTCTTTGCGCGCATGAGAGTAAAATGTTGTTAGTTTGGTTGCGCAATGAGAAATCATCACGAAAAACCATCATGGTTGCCATAGTAACCGTTATTATTGTCTGAAAAAAATGGTATATATAATATTTTTTCTGTTGCTATTTTTAAGAATTTGTTTTGAAATATGCCAAATATTTATGACTAGCGGCTCATTCTCGCTTCGCTCGGGTTCATCCCATAGCTTAGAGTATATGAAATAGTTGTAAGAATCCAGCTAGATAGAAAGAGACAAAATATTATTCTATCCTCTTTGTGTCATAGGTATTCGTTTGAATCATATTTTTGTCTGAGTGTAATATTAATAGTTTTTATTTATTTACTATTCTTACAGATTTGATATATAAATAACCAATGAAGTTTCATTTCTAACATTTTTATATAGAAACTTGTTCTTTTTCTTATTTAGTTAAGTTTTTTATTTAGTAAGAAAACTTAATGATATCGATTGTAGAAACTGATAGTAATCTGGGTAGACAGAATGATTCTCCTAGGCGATTCTAGCTATAATATGACTAGGCTTCAATATTAGCTATTCGACATATTTAGTTTTCTATTATCGATATTATTAGCAGTATATCAATATGCGGAGAATGACCGAGCTTTGAAGTTAGAAAAATATTTTATGTATAAAAAATTATGTTTTTTTTACAGTAGTTTTGTTTATTTGTCTTGATTTTTACTAAATAAAACTAGTCTGATTAAGAATCTATTGCTTAAAATTATTTTATGGTGTCTCACATAAATCTATATGTATACTAATATTATTAAGAGACCGAGTTAACGCGCTAATCTCTGGAACTACTAATCCAATTTGAAAAATTCTTTTTGTATTAGCGGCTATCTGATAGCCTGTTTATTGAGGAAGACTATAGGTTACATATCATATAGTATTTAGTCTATCTATTCCATACTAAATGTTAAAACGTACTTAAGGACAAACCCGAGCGAAGCGAGAGTGAGTCGCTAGTAGTTAATATATAAAGAAAACCATACAAAGCGTCGAATACTTCTCTCATACATAATACACCATACAGTTGCATATACACCAGTAGCATACATACGATAGTAAGCTTTCTTGTCAATTGAACTAAACATATTTATCATCTCAAATACTCTAAAACCGGGACAAAATCAACAATTACAACAAATACAACAATCGCTCTACATTTGACTCCATCGAGACTGACATTTGATAAGATACGAGCAATCGGTCATTATATTATAATGAATAACTACTTATTATATAAGTATACAGTAATGTATTGTTGTCTGTTAACAAAGCTCTATATTGACGTGCTTTCATGCTTGTTTTTTCCTTCTATTAAATTTGACCGTATAATTTTCTATGTAATGATAAAAAAATGTGTATTAAAATACACGCGCAAGAAGTAAATCTTCTCTAGGTTATCGGTACTTTTTATGAAATTCAATTTACGTTTTAAATAATTAGGATAGCTAGCGACTCACGCTCGCTTCGCTTGCGTTCGTCCCTAGGTACGTTTTCACGGTTAGCTATGTATACATAAATAGTAGCTTGCTACTCCTAAGATATTCATTTAAATTATATAGCAATTTTCCCTCGTTTTGCTCGGGTGCGTACGCCATACGCGGATTTTGTTCACAATTTCATAGGTTTTTAATTTTTTTCGCGGAACCCTGATTTTTTTTCTAAAATAGAAGTAGCCACTTAGGCTAGTAACTTATACTCCTTATAACATCAGCTATCTGCCAGTGAAAGTCCCGTCAAAATCGGTCCAGCCGTTTCAGAGATTAGCCGGAACAAACAGACATACAGATAGACAGACAGACTCTGTCAAGCCTGAGGAGTCCGACTGGATGGGTACCACCCCCTTATCTATTTCTGCCGCCAAGCAACAATGATTGCATTGTTGTGTTCCGGTATGAATGATAAGGTAGCCAGCGCAATTACAGGCAAGAGGCATATCATTTTAGTCCTCACAGTGACAACGCACCTGTGGTTCTGCATTTTTGTTACTAAAACCTAAGGGCATGAACCGTAGGTGTTATGGGCGACAGATACTGCTTTCCATCAGGTGGTCTGTCTGCTCGTTTGTCACTGAATCTCATAAAAAAAAGACAAAAATTGTAAAAATGTTGTTTTGGTATATATATCTTGTATACATCCATATGTATTTAGTAAGAAGTGGTTATTTTAATGTTACAAACAGACACTCCAATTTTATTTATCTGTATAGATAACGCGTATTAGGCATATTACAATCATATATTTATAGAATATTATTTAAGGAAAGAATATAATATTATATATCATTTGTCAGATAATAAAAACGGTTGCCATTGCAACAAACGTGCGTACATGTTTTCGTAACGCATTCAACAGCTTACCCCACAAGTCGAGCGTGCGTAAAAAAGTCTTACTTCAAAAATATCAAAGTTGCTACAGTTAATAAATCAATCAAAGCATACCTATCTGTACTTTTACTATACACTTTTTTAAGAATTCATGAACAATGATTTAAAACGATTGTCTCTATCCCTACACATTTTTACTATACAGTATTCAGTTATAAATATGACTTAGAACTTAAAAATCTTAGTCTCTCCCGTAACAATAGTTGGCAGCATTTGAAACTTCGTAAATAAAAATTAGAAATAAAAATAAAACCACAGAGAAATCCGAAAAAATAGTTTTATTTAAATGTCAAATATTCTTATGTAAATATAAGAAAATATTATTTGTATGTTTAAATTCTCAACTAAAAGAATCCGATATGAATTGTAAAATATCTGGTATATACATTTAAATGGATATATTTTGATGATTTTTATCTTCTCAAAATATATCTTTTAACAGCTCATGATTGAGATTAGATATATGCATATGAATAAGCGTGACAAGCCAAGTAGGCTCTGTCTTAATAAAGAAACAGGTGAAGGGTGACTCCGTGTATTCGTAGATAGATAACACTAATATTATATTAAATAGAAGTACAGTAACCTGGATCTTTGAATAAATATAATTAGAGATATCTCTAAGTCATGTTGAAGAACGAAAATTTTAGAAAGTGGTAGCGAATATAGGGAACAGCTATAAAACATACTCTGCTTATTCCAATACCTATCAATGTCCTTCGTAGAGAAAAAGTTAGACATCTCAATACAAAGCTACTCTTGAGAATTGTTAATAGTTTTTAAAAAATTCTTAGGGATTTCTGGCTATTTTATTTTTGTTTGAATATATGTTTTATTCCAACAGAGGCAAGTAGTGAAGTCAAATGCGACATTCAACGCGTTTGTCGTACCGGGACAGCCTGAACTAACTGAAGAGTTAGTACCAGTGTCTATGACGAGGGAGTTGGAGCTCGAAGATGATATGAAAGAATATTGGGGCTTTTATCTCTTACAAGGATCTACTGTTACCGTTTCTTCTTGTGTCAGGTAAGAAATGTGGAATACATTATACTTTATTTGATTTACGAGAATATTAGACATTTTAATTAAAACTATAGTTCCGAAAAAGTCTCTCCCGTGACCATGATTCCTTTAAGCGAAAAATCCGAAAAGATTATTATTATTTATTATTATTATTTAAATTGTGCAATGATTTAAATTAAAGTTCCTGTTACATATTTATAAAGAAAAAAAATGCTACTGGTTATTTTATTTATTTCCAGTGATGTAGTCCTTAGTCCTAATGTTCTTGAAAGCGGCAAGTGCGCTCCATAAATTACTAAAGTTTCATCATAATCTGTATTCATTTTTATATATACATAGTATTATCTAACCTCATTTTACTGACTACTTTTGACTGAGACTTATTAATACACTATGGGACCCTTGAAGTATCTTAGAAGATAGAAGCCTATCCTTTTATAAACTATAAATCTTTTATCAAATGAAATTGGAAGAAACCAATAAACACATTCGCCTTTGTTAGTAAAAATTATTTAGGTCTGTTAAAACCATTCTAACTCTGTATTCAGCCCTTTTTAACGTCCCACTGCTGGGCACGGGCCTCCCTTCAATACGAGGGGGATCAGGCTTGAGTCCACCACGCTGGCCAAGTGCGGGTTGGCAGACATTCTAATTCATTACAAAAAAAACACCATTGGAACAGATGGCCCGGCGCTTCTCTGATTATGATAAAAGGATACAAGCATCTGCAGGAGTGTGCGTACATTGGAGATGATTCTTCAGAAGAATTAGATGAACTTCTTGAGGCTCATAAACTTGGTCTGCTGTCAAATACTACACTACTGGAAAAGATAACCCAATTGAATAAGGAAGATGGAAAAGCTAATGACCCAGGTATTTAAATCTATCTGTCTGTCTGTCGGTGTGTCTATCTGGGAAGGCACCACGAGAAAACCACTACACAGATTTTGATAAAATTTATTATGATGATAGCTGGTTATCCAGGTCAACATATAGGATACTCTTTACTGTGGGAAAATATCTCTGAGAAATCTATAATAATCTCTGAGAAATCTATACTAAACGTTAAAACGTAACTAGGGACAAACCCGAGCTGAGCGAGTGTGTGTAGCTAGTTTGTTTATATACCACAGAAATGTTAAATAAGCAAATGATCTGTCTAATAAAATGTAGAATAA
Organism: Argynnis bischoffii washingtonia; assembly: GCA_033884665.1. Classification (NCBI taxonomy): domain Eukaryota; kingdom Metazoa; phylum Arthropoda; class Insecta; order Lepidoptera; family Nymphalidae; genus Argynnis; species Argynnis bischoffii. Next base: position 690,083 of record CM066629.1, on the reverse strand, counting down.
TCTTAATCTTCTATTCGTTAAGTTTAAGTTAAACCTTAGAAACTAGTGGGACTATTATTATAAATTGGAAAGTCTGTATGAGTGTTTGTAAGTCTTTCACGTTCAAACGGCTGGGCAGATTTAAATGAAATTTAGTACACAGGTTATGGCCTGGAGTGATACATATGCTAATTAGGCTATATAGAAATGCACCCGAGCGAAGAGTACAAGTGACTATATACAATCGAAAGTGTTATAATATATAATGTACTAATCCTAGCAATATATTATAATACTTAAACAATAATTCAATTATTTAAGCCTCTATTTATATTTTCTGTTCTTATCATACCACTTATTAGAGTGATAACAGTATGACCTACATGGGTCTTATATCCTCAACTTAAATAATATAATCTTGTATTATACATATTATATGATATTCTCGCTTATATACTCGTATAATGACTTAGTACCTGGGCGACCGAGCTTCGCTCGGAGTTCTTAAAAGATTGTATATTTTACATTAAGTGACTAAGTGTTACTGAGACAGTTGTATAGATGTCGCGATTAAATTTTGCGTAGAATAATGCATAAGAAAAACGCATGAAAACTCGAAAACACGCGTTTTCCCAGACATGTGACTAATCTAGATCAATTTTTCGCCCCCGAAAGCCCCCATATACCAAATTTCAGCAAAATCGTTAGAGCCGTTTCCGAGATCGCCGGTATAAATAAATAAATAAATAAAGATATAAATATACAAGAATTGCTCGTTTAAATATATAAGATAACAAGGCATAAGGCTTACTTAGCCTATAATATAAATACTCAACGGGACTTATGTTTGCGTAATACTTAACACATAATATACCTAATATGTACGTTCAATAAATAACTATAGAACCGATATTGGCTCGACTAGAAAATTTGATTGAAATTCAATTTGAACCACTTTTGTAAACAAATCTACTTAATAGCTTTGAGAAAAACTTGTATACTAGTCGTAGAAATTATTATATAACTTTTTGTTATTGATTACTGTATTGAAAATTTCCAAAAAACGTTGCTATTTTTTGATTATTTCCTTATAATATTTAGTTTTGTTGAGCCGAAAAGCATTTAACTTATGAAAACCCTACACTACATAAGTATTTAAATATATAACTTACTTTATTTTTACAGATACAATGAAAAGACATAAAGCTGGTATAAAGTTTCACGACCCAAGTCAAACAGCAAATGCGACGTCGACTGGTAACGTGCCGACTGTGGATGTTACTGATCATGATCCAAAGGTGCAGAACTAAACTTTTTAAGTTATTTTAATAAATGTAAATAAAGCTCTTTTGGCCGTTCATTAAATCAGAGCATTATCTATGGTGGCAGCACTTTGCACTATGTGCATTCTATAATTTATATCTAGAGAAATTCTCTTTGGCTTTGTATAAGAATAAATTTACGAGATTTTTAAAAGAAATATTTCCGATTGTAAAAATTATTATTTGAAGCAAAAGCTTTTAATGTGGTTTCTCTTTACAGAGCAACAACTTTGGTATTGTTTCAATAAAAGATATATTACATAAATTATAAAATTACTATTTTTAATTAAAGAAAATATCAGAACTAAACTTACTAACTGAATCTATTTGTTTTTTTCCCAAATCAATTTTAATTTTTATTTACTATTTTCAATTATTACTATAATATATACACAATATACACATATAGTCCATAAAGAAAAACAACATGTTTCGAACTGCTGCCAAAAATGACTGTTAAATAGAAATAAAGTAAAATGAAGCATGAGGATATTTACTAAGTAATTTAATTGTGTTGTGATAACCCTATGTACGCAACACATAAGTGCATAATCTTTACATATATGCTACATAATTTTAATGTGTACAAATATAATAACAAAAACTAAAAAGAAAGTTTAAATAACATATATCAATATTTTCACAGGAACTTCGAGAAATTTTGGAAAGATTGCACGCAATACGAGAAGCAGCCAAAATCGAATCGCAAAAGTATTATCACCCGCCGTCCCACCTCATGTCTCTGCCAGCTCTACATCGACATAGAGACGCCAATGTTGATAAAGATGAGAGGCGATGGTTGTCTTTCAAAGGTAATTTGTTATAATCATAGACGTAGAGAATGGACCGAGCAATACTCTCATGAAATTGACCACTCTTTAGAAAGAGAGAAAGCAATCGCGCAGCAAATTCCTGTCTTTTATTCCAATTTGAATTTATAAAATTACTAGCAAAACCCGCGGCTTCGATCGCGCTAAAACTACAACAAAAAATCTTTAAAAAGGTAGGTTTCATACAAATTTTCATCCCTTATTTTATCTCTTTATGGGATAAATTTCAAATAACGCTAAAACACGTATATATTTAATTGTATTGAAGATCATTAATACCAAGTTTCAAGAAATTCTGATCATAAATATTTTTTGGGTTGTGTTAAAACGTGTACTCCCGTGGGAATGAGATAATCTTCCGCGGTAAAAAGTATCCTATATGTTGACCCGGATATCCAGCTATCATCATACCAAATTTCATCAAAATCCCTCCAGTGGTTTTTGTGTGATGCGGTAACAGACAGACAGACAGACAAAAATTCTAAAAACTATAGACTCGGCCTCTGCATCGATAATAATGTCTATTTCTTTAGTAAAATTTGGCTTTCACTTTATTTAGTAAAATTTGGCATGCTGATACGTTATACCGGAAAAATAGTTATAGTTCCCGTGGAATAGATTTGTTGTTCCCGTGGGATAGATTTGTTTTTGTTTTCCTAGAGACGAACCCGAATGAAGCGAGGGTGAGCCGCTAGTCTATGAATAAGAAAACAGCAATAAACATATTTAATGAAGGAAGTTTCCCCAGCACTGTTTGTCGTACAAATATCCAAAAGTTATGTACACATCACAAGAGTGCATTAGGCACTATTTACGTACGATAATAATTATGTACAAAATACTTATTTCAAAATACTTGTCGTCATATTTTATCTTATAATTAATTATAACCAATTAATAATTGTATGTATGTATTGTATGTATTCAGCCCTTTTTAACGTCCCACTGCTGGGCACGGGCCTTCCTTCTATGCGAGGGCAATCAGGCCATAGTCCACCACGCTGGCCAAGTGCGGATTGGTGGAGTTCACATGTCTTTCGAAAACTTGCTAGGTTCCTTCAGACGTGCAGGTTTCCTCCTTCACCGTAAGGCAAATGGTAATCAAGTTAGAAAATGATTCGCACATGAAAATATCAGAGGTGCGAGACCCGGGATTTGAACCCGCTTCACTCGGTTTCCCAAGCGAACGCGTTACCACTGGGCTACCACTGCCTTTTACCAATTAATAATTATAATTAAATATTTATCCAATATCTTATAAATTGTTATATTAATAAACATTAGTAAAACCTGTAAAATTGTACGTTAATTTTGCAAAAATGTCAACATTTAGACTCTGCCTTATACTTATATAAAATTCATCACAGTAAAAAAAAATTACGTCTTACGGTGCATCTTAATAACCTATCCATATTTAGTTCTCCTTACTTGAAGATTTTCACAGAATTATATGAAATTGTATGGAACTTATGTCAAAAGTCCATCTCGAATAAAAACAACCTCCAATAGACAAGTTATTGAGATCTACCATTAATCACAACATCATTGTAAGCTTTCAGATTAGTAGTCCTTTTCAAAACACCCATCACTCAGAAAGGTGGTGGTATCTAAGCAATAACCTTAACCTTTACATTTTGCATTTGCATTGGAATAACACAAAAAGAAACTAATTAGCTAATTTCTTTTATGTACATTTATCTTATTAAAATTGACAGCCACTTTTAGGCACTGGTAATATTTCATTTCTCTATACAATATTTTCAGATTTAGACGGTAACATCAGCGGACAAGTAACAAACACTACCGTGGAAAAAATAGAAACAGAAAAGCCGAAAATAGAAACTACAGATAATAAAATAAATAATACCAATCTAAATGTGCAGACAGACAATGTTATCAATTCTAAATCCAGCAAAGGATTTGATAATAAGACAAATGACAATAAGATTATGAAAAATACACATATCAAAGTAAACATCACTCACGATGAATCGGTAAGCTTAAAATTTAGTAATTTTAAAAATTACAAGTGTCTATAAGTAATTTTGTACAGACAGATAATCGTTAAATATCGAATGATATCATAATAGATCCATGATTACAATCATTTGTATTCAAATAAATAGTTTACTCGTAACTTTATAAGATGGTGGTACCTTTCGCAAAATATTCATAAATGGTTGCCTTCCAAAATAATCGCTCTTTCTATTGCTAAATATAATATGGGGCTGTATCGGGGCACACCACTATTGGTTTAACGTGAAACTTCTATTTTAGCGAGTCGCTTGTAGTTGTTGTTCTTTTTTAATAAATAGTATTTTTAAAATAAATTAGTAAAAAACTAAAAATAGTAATCTTTGAAGATAACAACGAAAAGAATTATATATCATTTTCCAGACGTAACAAGGGCTACTACGGCAACCTTGTTTTTTAATGTTGGGAAATGCTTTTACGCATATTACCTGTGTATATATAGGTGGTTATGTGGTAGCCCAAACAAACACAAACTCAACACGGCGGGCAACTTTATTTTATAATATGTAGCCATTAACAAAGTAAAAGTTAGCGACGGACGAACGTTAAAGGCATCTTAAATCTCGTCTTAGTCAAAATATTTTCAATTCGCTAGTCTTATAACCAGCGTGTAAGGTAGCAGATCCGGAAATCCTGGCTTATAACCCCGGGTTGAGCCAAATATATATAATAGACTAGCGACTCACCCTCGCTACCCTCGCTCCGCTCGCGTTTGTCACTAGTTACGTATTAAAGTTCAGTATAGATTTCTCAGAGATGAGATATTTTTTAGCAGTAAGAGAGTATCCTATATGTTGACTCAGATAACCAGCTATCATGATACCAAGTTTCATCAAAATCTCTCCTGTGGTTCTTTCGTTATGCGGTCACAGACAGACAGACAAAAATTCTAAAAACTATAGACTCTGCCTCTGTATCGATAATAATGGCTATTTCAATAAGATTTTTCAAAAATATTTAATGTATGATTATGTATAATTCGACTAAGTTAGAATTTTATTATATGTGTAGAAAAGTATAACAAATCTAAGTTAGGAAATTGGGGGTATTACGGCGGCCATGGTTAGCAGAGAACGTATAGCCGTCGCCATACCACATGCGTTTTAAAGGGAAAAGAAGTGCATTATAATATCTCCTTCCTACACAGTCTTAGTGAAATTAGCTGCCTTGGCTGAAATAGGTCACGAAGTCATTTTTATTATTATAAATCTATGAAATGTAATAACTCAAAAACAAATTACTCGTATTTAACCTGTTTCTAAATCAGCAAATACACGTGAAGAGCAATAAATTCCGCTGCGTGGAAATTTTCTTAATTGTCTTATCTCTTATCGATGAAATATAATTTTCACAGCTTAGCAGATAGTGTGGTAGTAAATAAGCTTTATTATAGTACTAGCGACTCACCCTCGCTTCACTCGAGCTCGTCTATAGATAAACAAAAGCAAATCCATCCCACGGGAACCATTTTTCCGGGATAAAAAGTAGCCTATTTGTTATTCTGATGTATGTACTATACTACTGTAAAGTTTCATTAAAATCCAACCAGTAGTTTTTGTGTACTAAGCTGTATAAGTTACTATAATTTTTTAACTATCCCACGGGAATCCTTTAATTTTCCGGAATGAAAACTATCTAAAATGTTGACCGGGGATATAAGGTATCACCATGCCAAAATTTCATTTAAATCGGTCCAACAGTTTCGGAGATTATCCCGTACAAACAGACAAACAGACAGAGAAACAAAAAAATTTAAAAAATCTGGACTTATTCTATATCTCTTCTTACATCCCCATGACTCGATTTTAGCGTTTTTTTTTCTATGTACAGACATTCGACCTCTACAGTTTTATTATATGTATAGATAATCACTCCCCACCCAATAACCGCTGTTTTATACATTCATCTATCACACTATCGTGTAGTGCGTTAGCTATCAGCGCCATAGTAACAGAGCTTATCAACAATACAACAAATTGTTTGATATGAACAGATAGAGATCTACCACATCTCATCTAATAATATACTCTGCTAGTTTAAAAATTCGGGCAAATTGAAAGAAAAAATTTTTTTACGTTAATTTTGATGTCTGGTTCACGAAGTTTAGAATACTTTACAGCAATCATGGTCGCAAAAATGATCATGTCTCTCATGTTGGAAGAATCTCACTTGTGACCAAAATAAATTCGAAAATTTTAAAATAAAACTATCTTTTCGGATTATTTTGCGAATTTATTATGATTTTTGGTTCCCGACGTTTCGATTGCTTTACAGCAATCATGGTCACGGGAGAGACTAAGGTGTTACATGTCTCAATGACATTATACATAAGAAAGTATTAAATTCGAAAAATTAATTTTATTTAAAATATCAAATATGAACGTAAATCTAAAAATTTCATACTATTTCTTATACACAGGTATACATGTTCGGTATAAGCTTTAGAAAAAATCTATTTTTCATTAGTTACTTTTTGTCGATGTATAAATTACCAAAATAAATGAATAAAATCGATTAATAGGACTACATTTAATTGAACACCCACAAAAAAATAGTAGGTACACCTGTAAGTGCAATCTGTAAGAAGGCAAAAGACGTCAACAATTATAATTTGTAGATTACTAAAAAATTTTCCAGAACACCTTATTTAATTTACAGAATAATAAAGAAGAAACTAACTCGAAGGAAGTGTTTGAATCAGTGTTAAAACAGCTGCAGTCATTGGGTGATAGAGGCAAGAGAGTGTTAGTGCGTCTCCACGAAAGCCTTGGATCCAAGGAAGATCAGGTGAAATTTATTATTACTATGATTTTATCAGATTACTTCTATTATAATCTTATATCTATATATCTTCTTATACAAAAAAAGTAGCATGTTATTGTTTCAACTTTTCTTAAAAATGCAAGAATTGCAATATTACAGTGGAAGTTGGATAGAAAATAAATATATTTGTCAATTATTGAATGTTTTCAAAATTCAGTCGAAAAAAAAATTTTCATTCAAACCAAATATTTAAATTATTTTTATAATTAATTTAAAAATCAGTGGGCCACCTCAAAATGTTGAGTAAAAAGACTTTTTTTTAAAACGAAGATAAGGCATTATTTTCAAAATATTGAACTACGCCTATTTAAAACAATACATAATCGCAGAAGTTCGTCAGTCTCCTACTGACTTCCTTAAAAAATATAAACTCACACCATCTTCTATAATGTATGATGGTCAGTATTTACTACCTATATAATATTATAGATAGGACCTAGGCAGACCGAGCTTAGCTCGGAGTTTATGGCCAATACTACAATTTTCTTTTTAATTTGGCTTAAAAACAAAAAAAAAAACAAAAAATTTGAATAATTACAAAAAAAACTAAAGTAAAAACATTGTATCAGACCGGGATTCGAACCTAGACATCTGTGATTATCAATCTTGCACCTTGGCCGCCTGCATATTTTGCATGGAATAATGCGAAAGAAAACCGCATGAAAACTGAAAAACACGCGTTATACCGGACATAAGGCTAATCTAGATCGATTTTTCGCCCCTGAAAACCTCCACACACCAAATTTCAGCAAAATCGTTAGAACCGTTTCTGAGATCGCCGGTATATATGTATAAATAAATATACAAGAATTGCTCGTTTAAAGGTTCAGCCCAGATCATATATAGAGATCAGATAAATATATATCTTTTTTATTTGTATTAACGTATTTTGCAAATAAAATAATATAGTAATATATTATATCTATCTATATCTATACATATAATAAAATTCTAACTAAGCCGAATCTGTACCTTAAATATTTTTTGGAAAATCTTATTGAAATAGACATTATTATCGATGCAGAGGCCAAATCTATAGTTTTTAGAATTTTTGTCTGTCTGTCCGTCTGTCTGTCTGTTACCGTATCACAAAAAAAACCACTGGAGGAATTTTGATGAAATTTGGTATAATGATAGCTGGATATCCGGGTCAACATATAGGATACTTTTTACCGCGGGAGAATATCTCATTCCTACGGGAGTATACGTTATAACACAACCCAAAAAATATTTATGATCAGAATTTCTTGAAACTTGGTATTAATGCTGTTCAATACAATTAAATAAATACGTGTTTTAGCGTTTTTTGAAATTCATCCCATAAGGAGATAAAATAAGGGATGAAAATTTGTATGAAACCCACCTTTTCAAAGTTTTTTTGTTGTAGTTTTAGCGCGAGCGAAGCCGCAGGTTTTGCTAGTTATAACATATAATGTTATTTTCACACACATTTTTGCCCAAAACTTTGGCCAAAGTCCACCTTTGGTCTATCAAAGTATTAAGCCTGTGTGATGTATTTAAACTTTTTGACTTTAGTTTAGTTTGTTGTTCAATAAAGTACTAATATAATCTCAATTTTCTTTAAATTATTTTGCTTATATATAAAAAATGTTTATAAAAATAAAAAATATAAAAAATGTATATAAAAACAGTTTCTTATCAAGATAAAACTGCCATTTTAAGGAAATCTCAAAGAACACAATTTGTATAACAACAGTTGACAGAGACAGTAACGAGCAACGATGAGCAACTCGATCATCTCCGGAATGTACTGGTCGAAGCAATCGACGAAGAAAGCAATAAGGAAAAAAGACAGCGTGAGTTGACAAGTTATTTTTTAGCATTAGGGACATTTCAAAATAACTTCCTCCTTAACGTTAAAAAGAAAGTAAAATAATATGGCAATTTTATTACATATAATTGTTATTCACATATTTGCTATTTAAATGCAATTGCGATTGTACTCGCAGGCTTGCTTGGTTAAGCTCCGTGGCAATAAAAAAATGTAATTTTCTTTAAACGTAACAATTTCATAGGGATAAGTTGAAAATTAGTTAGAAACTATCTATTAGTTTTACCAAATAACCGATCCACAATTTCATTTTCAATTCAAAGACAATGTTGTGCTATCCTTTTTAAAAAGCATAAAATTTCCACAGAAAAACGCCGTGATACTAGAGAAGACGCGAGAAGTAAACGCGAGCTGCTGCTCGGGCAAGCTGACCTTAAAAGAGAACTAAATGCAGACGATGAAGCAAGGAACTATGCTGCAGAGGAGGTTAGAAATATTTCACAAAAATAGTATATAAGTAATTATATTTGAAGGTCCATGGCATGGTGGCAATTATATACTCAATAACATTTTCCATATCGCACTAAGGTCTGACGTCTGTATTGATAAAAAAATGCATCAGTTTAAATGTAGCTAAACATTGTTTAAATGTATATTAAAGTTATTGTTAAGCTTCAGTTGAATGTTAAATATATATATATCTTCTTGAAATGGAATTGAAACTAGGCTGGTAGGGTTAACAATTCGACGGTGAGATCTTTTGTATTTCATCGATCTATTTGTTATTACTCAAAATTGAAATAGCGCAAAGTTAATTCTTCTAAAATTTAAAAAAAAATATAGAATATTTTTCAACTAAAGGATTTGTCTATAACATATTCACTACCTTGTATATGAATCTAAAAAATACAATCATTAAATAATCTCAATTGTTAATTTTGTATGAAAATTTCCAGGGGCTAGAACCAGATGGATATGCAGAGCATCACGTACAAGTAAACGAGACCACAGCCTTCGATATGTCCAATTCCGAGTTTTGGTCCTCATTTTCCAGCAGTGAGGAGGCTTTGCTTGAATGTGCTGGACTAATATTGAACCTGCCATTGACTCCTCACTCGTCATGTCAGCCTGGTGCCACGGAACAAGAGGCACATCTTGCGTCGCGAGCTAATGCCTTAACTTATAGGTAAAGTACCTGAGAAGAAGTCTTCTTATTGAATAAAACTGTTAAGATCAAATGTAAAGTAAAGTAAGTTAAGTAGTTTTTACTCATCCAAGTATAAACTAACTTTTTACTGTCTTAGGTAGCATCATTTTAAAAAAAACTGACTTCCAGACACTGAAAAGTAAAAAATAACTGAACGGGGCTTTTCATTTAGAATAGATACTTAATAAGATATTCTCGAAGTCGGTGTGCTTTGATTTGTATCGGCTGGCACCGACTTCGAAAATATCTCATTAAGTATCTATTCTAAATGAAAACCCCCGTTTAGTTATATTTTACTTTTCAGTGCCTGGAAGTCGGTTTTTTTTTTTAAGTTTTTGGTCAGGAAAGATTTAGCCTTTGTTATGAAATGTTGATGGAATTTTACCATAATATTAGGTTAATTACACAAAAACAAAACATTCATGTTATTAAATTTATAAGTACAAAACAAAAAATATTCGGCTAAAAATGCCAACATCACACGATGTTCCCAGGCGGTCACCCATCCAAGTACTAACCGCGCCCAATGTTGCATAACTTCAGTGATCGGACGAGAACCGGTGTATTCAACATGGTATGGACGTTGGCTGCTTTAGAGATCAAAATTATAGTTTTATTAAAATTATATATAACGTGTAATCTTTCATAGAGGGCGTTTATATTGGTGACAAAGTTAGTTAAACATTTCACTAGATGGCATCATTCAATAATTACTAGTGTTTTTCTTATATCTATACATATAATAAAATTGTAACTAATAATTGTAAGCCGAATCTCCCTGTTTAAAAACGCCAATAGGATCCCATCAAAAGCGACAAAAGCCACATAAAAACCAATAAATATTTATTGGTTTCTATGTGGCTTTTGTCGCTTTTGATGGAATCCTATTGGAGTTTTTCAACAGGGCTGTACTGTCTGTTAGAAAAATCTTATTGAAATAGATATTATTATCGATACAGAGGCCGAATCTATAGTTTTTTGTCTGTCTGCCTGTCTGTCTGTTACCGCATCACAGAAAAACTACTGGAGGGATTTTGATGAAATTTGGTATGGTGATATCTGGTTATCCGGGTCAAAATATAGGATACTTTTTACTGCAGGAAAATATCACATCTCTAAGAAATCTATACAACAAAACTCTAAATGATTACTATTACGGGACGGGACTTTCACTGGCAGATAGCTGATGTTATAAGGAGTAACTTAAGCTTCTTTAATTTTAGAAAAACGATAAGAGTTTCGCTCAAAACACATTTAAATGCACGTAGGAACGCAATCGAGGGAAGCGAGGATAAATTACCATTATAAATAAAAAAAAATTTACAAAAATAAAAAACCCAACTCCTTAAAAAGCGAACTAAAAAGATGAAAACAAGTTGACGAAAATGCAGACGAAGTCGCTGACATAAGGTAGTCAGTTTTATATAGCCTATACCCTTCTCCCAAACTCTAGCTAATCTATCTCTGTAGCAAATTTCATTAAAATCGCTTTAGTGGTTTAGGCGTGATAGCTTAACAGACAAAAAGATAGACAGAGTTACTTTTGCATTATAATATTAGTAAGGTTTAGTAAGGACTCGAAAAAATTTTTATTTGTCATTGTATTATTTTTTAGTATTACATTTATGATAATCATGATATACCTTTTTGAAATCCTTGTTTTAAGCCCTTTAATTGGATACCCATATCGCAGTATACGAAAAAAAAGAAGATTTTCGCCAAGTCCAATGGCATCGCATAGCCGCCATGTTTGTTTTTTTAACGTCACCTATCTAAGAACACTCGGGCTGCTAAGACGAGTCTAACGATACCTCAAATATGTAAATCCGTTTAGCAGTTCTGGAGATATGAGGTAATAAAGAATATTACATACATATATACATACAAGATACGCGCGATACGAAAAACAATACCCTTCCTTGGCACTCGGGTAATGAAGTAACATTTAAGTGGAACCAGTATTATATGATCTGTGGTTGAACTATGCCCCGGTCAAGCATTAGGAAAACGCAAAGTAACTTAAGTGTTTCTCCAGAAAATCTTCGGAGTATGATCCAAGTTCCCTTCAAATCCATCCAAGCATACGTGAATCCTAATTCTTTCAATTTCGTTACATGTAGAGTTCCTGCAAACGGCTACTACTTTTTCGTGTTCAACTCAGAGAATGAAGTGCAAAGAAACTTTATAAGAGCACGTTTTGATTTACAAAAGACAAGATACGACGTCGCTAGAACAACTTTACGAGAATGTAGAAACAGCACTGAGAGATGTGATCTGCCACTTGATATATTTTCTAGTCAAAAGGTGAGAATAATCAGGATAATATAAAAAATATCACTGTTCTCCATTTCCTTACTTCTTAGCTACTTTTTATGTATAATTTATATTTTATACATCTAAAAAAAATTTTTGGACAAGTATACTCCAAAGAACCTCCCCATTTGGATAGTGTCACTAAAAAGTGGAATTTTCTTCGACTAAGTGTTTGTTGTTAAAAATAATATAAGAATAGTTTAGAAATTACACATTTATTAAATTGGTATTTAACAAACAGCCAGCAAAGATACAATTCCCAACAAGCCTGTTTTTGTCACTGAATGTCATAAAAAAAAACTCTAATACTACATTTTTACTTCATAGTTAACACATCTTGTCCTTACATAGATTGTGCATCTTGTACGCTATTTCAGAGCTTATAACTTGTAACGAATTCTAGCTAATTAAACGCTATCTGACCATCTGTCCATTTTATCTATTTATTTATATGTCCGTTTGGTACAAATTAACTCTTGAAACTTGCAACTTTATCCTTAATACACTAAGTATTTTACACTAAGTTTCTTTTTCTTTTGTATTTTGAATATATTTGATATAAACGGATATATGTTGATAAACATATGTTTTTGAATTTTTTTTCAGGTAGTATTAGAGCTCCCGTTAAGAAACAACGATTCACTGTGGAATGAACAGTTTGTGATCATATCGGAATGTGAGCCGCGGACATCAATTTACCTCGTGTGTGCGATCGCAGTGCCGATATTCATATTAGCTTTTGCTTTCCAATGATACTAATAAGAATATTGTATTGATGTGAAATTGGGAATTATGTGATAAAGTACAGTATGGGGTCCTTTAAAAGGGGAGTAAATAGGTTTCTGAAGGGTCGGCAACGCGCATGTGATGCCCTTGGTGTTGCAGGCGTCCATAGGCTACGGTAACCGCTTACCATCAGGCGGGCCGTATGCTTGTTTGCCACCGTCGTGGTATAAAAAAAAAATTATGTGATAAAGTAGCTTACATAATATATGTAAACTACTGGATGCTGCTGGCTTCAGAGGTTATGACTGCTCTTATAAATAACGCTGACTTTATTAAATAAAAAGTTGGAATAAAATTATATAATATATATAAACCAAAGTTCCAAAATGATATTAGGCACAGAGCGTGTGTCATATTTTAAAATATTAAAAAAAAATGTTAAAAAATATATATTCAAATATCATCAAATCAACAATCAGAACATCACAATTTACAAGAAAGTATGTTAGCCGTCAAGATGGTACATGAATCCGCCTTAAACCTCTTTATAATAACACATGTTTATACCTTTGTTATTATTCGTTTTACATACATATACTATGTACATAAAATATTAGTAAATGAAATAAATACACCAAAATATGTAGATAAATATATTAAAAAGTAATTATAATCGTATCACGAATTTATATTAGACGTAATGTTGCTAGTTGTAAGAAAAATAATGATATTTTGGTGCCATTTTTTTAATTTTTGAAATCATTTTCATAAAATAGTGGGTAGGCACTGTCTGTAACAAGTATATAACGCCTTTGAGACGTCTAAACTCTAAAACCTTAGTCTCTTCCGTGACCATGATTGCTGTAAAGCATTCGAAACGTCGGGAACCAAAAATCAAAATAAATCCGCGAAATAATCCGTAAAGATAGTTTTATTTAAAATGTCAAATATTCGCGTAAATCTAAGAAAGTATTAAAATAATGACAGTTTGTACAATATTTATATGTCTATGAATTTCATACACAGATAATAAATTTTGTCCATTCTTTATTATTCTATTTCCCAATTAATAAAAGTTTGTGTTATGATGAATTTTAGTATAAATAATGTTAATTAGTTTTTGCCTAATACATGTTCCTTTACTGTACGGACTGAATATAATATATAAATCTAAATTAAGTAAATCTTGTTAACATGCAAAATAACAAACCATTAAATAGAGAATGTGATATTATCATACCATTACGAGTATAACATCATGTTTTAGTGTATTTTCCTTATACTCGTTAATACTAAAAATAATATCGGAACTTTTTAATAAGTTTCATTTTTAGTTAATATTCTTTTATTTGAGTTTCAGAAATAACTAAATATAAGTTGTAGTCTCAGTGCTTATTTGTGCAAATAACCAATTTCCCAAAAGAGTTTTTATTACCGGCCTAGCGGCTCACCCTCACTTCCGTCGGGTTCGCCTCTAGAAAAACAAAACAAATCCATCCCACGGATATCGTACATTTTTCGGGGATAAAATAGCCTATGTGCTATTCCAGACTATAGTTTATCTCTATGTCAAATTTTATTCAGATTAGTTCTGGCGTGATTGAGTAAACTTTCACATCTATATAAATAAAAATCAATTGCCAAATGTATGTAAGCGAATTACTCCAGAATGGCTGCTGCTATTTAGCTAATTCTTTATTTGTTGTATTTGTGATTGTCAGGACAAGGTTTGTGTTAAAGAAATTGTTGATAAATTGTACGGAAAAGTGAAAATTTGGGTTAAAAATCTCCATATAAAAAGTGAGTTGACAGATTTACTTCATTTTGCGCAGAGTTTTTCTATTCCATACTGACCATTAAAACGTACCTAGGGACAAACCCGAGGGAAGTGATGGTGAGTCGCTAGTTTGTAATATTAGTAAAATTATTGACTTTTAAATGTTAATTCCATTGGTATAAAATACATAATTTACTTATAAAAAAAATCCAAAAATGTATTTTTTCTGTATACATATGTTTATAATCTTAGAAAATAAGCTTTGTTTTTCAAATAGAGGAAAATAACTCTTTACTGTAAAGTACAAGTCACTCGAAGGCTTAAATATTATTATCATTTAAGTGCTATAGAAAGCAATAAAATAGAAAAAAAAAACGCACAATTAATTTTAAGTGAATTCAATCTAATAATAAAAATATCGAAATATTTTGTATCGATAACTTTTTAATAATATTTTATCGGAGGCTGTTAATGTGATACTAGTCATAATTCAAGGTTTTGTTAAGTTTATCAATAAAATGTTTGAGATCATTTGTTTTGTTGATGTAACTGAGTGATGAGAGACCTAAATGATAATATGTACTTGTTTTTCTTTTTTTTTTTTTGTTGACATAGATATTTTAAAAACATACTAAACAAGGTCAAATATAATTTAAGCAGTGAGTTCTGAGGAATTAGCTTAAAATATTAAAATAATTTTATACTAACAGTAAGTGGTTTTAATGATTTTAATTTATGTATATATACCTAAGATTTTCAATAGTGTAAAGGCTTATTGTATTTTAAATATATTTCACAATAAACAAATTTTCCGGCCAATCTTGACAACACGGTTAAATTCAATAATTGCTTATTTTTAACCGACTTCCAAAAAAGGAGGAGGTTCTCAATTCGACCGTATATATTTTTTTTATGTTTGTTCGCGGATTTTATTGTCTTATGTAAAAGTGAATATTTTGGAAACCTTTTTTTAAATAAGGCTTATGGTTATTTAGAAGGCAACCTTTAAGTAAATCTAGGTCAAAGCAAACACTAATCGAAATCGACTAAGCAAATTTAATAAATAGAAGGGTTGCTATAAATACCACCAAATAATATCACATCAGTCTTTCTATCAGCAATTAAATAAGCAAAGGGTTTGTTTACAATAAAATCCTCGTTAGAACCGACAATTAAAAATTCAGCCATAGCTCTAGCTGTTGCGCCATTTTCAGTTACTTCTATATCCGCTGTTTGCTTCATCAAAGAAGTGAACATCTTATACTCACTAATGCCACTAAAATCCGCTAATTCCGGAGAAAAAATTCTTTTAACTCCCATATCATGAACTAATTCTGGTATATTCACAACATCAGTTTTTATTTGGAATCGTGGTAATTTTACGTTTACTAATTTCTCACCTTCTTCTTCAAATAGCCTAAATATTGTCATTAACCTTATGTTTTTTAGGTGGTATAGCAAATTTCTGACAGTGCCTTTTGTTGGCAAAAATACTATCATGGAAATGCGGCCATCCGTGTTAAAGGGTAACTCTAATACTTTAGCATCGATAAATGGTACATTAGTTACGTTAAAATAGCCAGTTTGTGTCATCATCCTTACTTTACCGATGTCCACGTTTTCTTCAGAGTAGAAAGTTTCCGTAGATGTGTATACTGGATTAAACGAAGTCCGCCAATCGCTCTTGAAATAAGCTGTTTCAGTCATGAGCAGAACAGCTAAGTTAAAGTCCTCAGCATGTAAACCTTCCTTGATAACTCCATCCATATCCATTTTGATGACCTCATTTGTTTTTGCAGCTGCATTTTCAGGATCATTAAAATTTAATGATAAAATTTTTGTATTATTCATCCTCTTTACTTCATTTTTGTAGGAGTCTTTTACGTCTAGTAATTTATCTATAACAATTACATTCGTTCTTTTGGACATATAGGTCAATTCTTCATCTATTCCATTTATTACTTCGCGATATTTTCTTCTAAAGCATTTCATACGGTGATATCTTGTTACTTTCCTTATTTCATTTTCAGTGGAACCTCTAGCACCCTCAGCGAGAGTCATCAGCTGTAGCCAAGTCGATAGCGGGGAAAAAACAAAGTGATACCCTGTTTCTTGTGCTACTCTATCTAAGAGTCTAACGGAAAAGTCATACGTTGGTTTTTTAAACGTATTTACAGCACTTTCATAGTTACACGAAAACTTCGCACCAAAAACTGATGAAATTACGAGCATAAAATAAATTATATGCATCATAGTTGCTACAATAAAGTGCGCAAGGGAACTATCAAATGATTATACTGTAGCAAAACATGTCACAAATAATTTATAATAGTGCTATATACTGTCAATGCTAAAATTGATGTCGCAATCATTATTCATAAACAGAGCAACAGATAAACTTGGGTTAACGAGTTTGCGCGAGAAGGCTGACATCGTTCTTTTTAAGAAATTTCTCGAAGAATCACTCATTTGAAACAAATTCATTTATCATTTATAGGATTTCCTATTATTTGAAGTAATTTTAACAGATTATTATATTTGTATACCGATAGTGTTTGTTTACTTAGCTATTAATTTCGCTTTCGATAAAAGCTTTCTAAATGGAACGATAACACTGATAATATTACATAACAATTGTAGTATGCTCAATAAATTGTATATTAGTTACAGTTATAGTTAAAACAGCAGTTGGATGACGTGGGGTAACTCACATCATCCAACTGCTGGGCAAAAACCTCTCCTCTACGTTTCCAAGTTTGCGGTCTTGCGCAAGAATAGGTCAATGTGGATCGAATTTGCCCAGTTCATTTTGCCACCTAGTTCGTGGTCTGCCGCGACGCCGCCTACCTGTCTCAGGGCTCCACCATATATTAGTGTTAATTTATATTAACTGCATTTACTTTTCTTATTTAATTACATCTATTAAAATTACAATTATAGGTACCTATAATTTTTTGGGTTTTATATCGTAATAAGTTTTCCCCACGTTAGAACTTTAACCTTAATTATCAGAATGTAACCGGTCACTTCGATAACATTGACGTGTAGTATAATCGCCTGCAATATATCAGTCTCTGGAATTCTATCATTAGACATGAACGAAATTTTAGTAATTACATTGTTATTAATAAGTGGAAGTGTTCCATCAATTTGGGCACAATGTAACGAAGAAAAAGCACTACTACCATTGAGAAGAGCAGTGTACGATTTCTCTACAGATCTCTTAATAAGATCTGCACAAGAGAAGGAAAATCACTTCGTGATATCAACTTTGTCGATATGGGCTTTACTCTCCTGTACTTCACTAGGCGCTACAGACACAACTCTCAATGAACTTAAGGAAGTGCTAAGGCTACATCCGCGTAGGTGCTTCAATAATCATTATCTATCGATAGTAAAAAAAGTTGCTGCAAATAATGATAATAATGTTGACGTTATAAGAAGTTCCTTCATTTATGTCGATGATAAATTTCCAATTTTAAAAACCTTTGAATCAAAAATTAACAAAAAGGGCTTAAGTACTATAAAAAATATGGCATTTGATGATTCTGACGAAGCAGCACAAAAGATAAATGAATATGTAAGTCAAGCAACTCGAAACACTATAGATGAAGTGGTGTCTCCAGGAGACATTGAAAATTCAGTTATGATTATTATAGATTCAATATTTTTCAATGGAAGGTGGCAAAAACCTTTCGACTTTGCGGCACCAACAATAAGTCCATTTTACAATGAACGTGGCCTTCCGATTGGTAATGTAAATATTATGTTTGCATTAGGACAATTCAAGCAAAAGCTATTTCAGCAGATTGAAGCAGAAGTCTTGGAACTTCCCTATGGAAAAGAATCTGAAAGCAGATATTCAATGTTTGTCTTTTTACCCGTGGAAGAGGTACCCTTATACCGTGTGATCGAAAATTTAAATAAAGTCAGCCTTACAGGCATAAACGTCTCATTGCAAAAACAGGAAAAGCGTTCTGTTATGGTTAAATTGCCACGTTTTAAGATAGATTCTGATCTTAGTAACTTGAAAGAATTACTAGCTGATATGGGATTGAGGAGTATGTTTGACAGCGCCCAAGCTAGATTTTCAGACATTTCTGATGAACCTATCTATGTGTCTAATTTTATCCAAAAAGCACATATTGAGGTTACTGAAAATGGCACGATTGCTAGTGCGGCAACAAAGGCTGAATTTGGTTTCAGATCGAGTGTATTGGAGTTCACCGTAAATAAACCATTCTTATTTATGATCGTTGACAAAAAATACGATATTTCACTCTTCGCTGGTGCTTATTCGAAACCATCTGTGTATTAAAAATATAAATCTTTCATTATTATCACCTGATGTTGTTCAATATGAAATGATATTTTTGTCATATAATTTATAAAACACTTTCCACGCTAGATAAAAGTTCGAGAAAAAATTGTTGGTTAAAATATTTCTTACCAATGTTTATAGATGTTCTTTTATTTCGTTTTAATTATTCTTTAATTGTAAAAAAAAATAAGTTTATAGTTTGTACTTTGTATGGTGCCATATCAGACTCTGATCATAGTGGGCGAAAAGGCTAAGGCGAGAAGTATAATTCGCTTCATTTCCGTCTGAATTTTCTCATTAAGTCTTTTCTTTTAGTGCTTCGCAATAAATTATAGCACGGTTACAGATCCGAATTATTAACTTTATAGTTTGGAAGTAAGCGATAGTAATACTAATATTTATTAAAACGCTGTTACTAGTTTCAACTGTATATATCTATCTATGTAACGGAATCTTTAAATGCGATTTTCACCCACTTCAAAACTTTAGATTGAACTAAAACTTTGTACATTAATAAGAACCGATGACAGTACAATAATTTATGAAAATAAATATAATGTTAAAAACTAAAAAAATACTCATTTATACCAGATCAACCTAAAAAATGGAAAATAAATTATAGCTTAAAAAACAACAAAAATACACGCTCTAATAATGAACTGAACTAAAAAGTAAAAAATATTTTTTTGTGTAAGAATAAAATTATAAACGAGGAAATAAAAAAAAATAAAAATTATTGTGAAAAAAGCGTGGGGTGCTATCGAACGATATCAATTATTATAAATATTCCATTGGTACAAATTTTAGAAGTAAAGTTACTATAAAATATTATACCAAGCACCCCATAATATATTGTAGACTCATTATGTGAACTAATAAAAGCGGGTAACAAGAAAACATCGAGGCACAAAAAGAGTTTATTCCCTTATACTCACTCTTAGAAGCACGCACACTTAGAAGCTATGAAACAAGAGAATACATCGCCAATGCAACCACGGAAGATAAAAATTGTTTTTTCTGTTGATATATTTTTCTTGTCTTTTTTAATAAAGGCGCAAAACGCTGGCTTCTACATCTGTCATTGGTAATGTCATTTCGTTTTTGACATATGAAGTAAGTGTCAGTTCACAGTTGGCAGTGTCATCCATGGTTGGCAGCTTGGATGACAAATAGTCCAGTGTAGCCAACTTAGGGGTTTTCCCCCAAAATAAGAGGTAAAATAATCGCAATGGGGATTTTTAGGGGGAAAAATATTTAGGGCTTTTTTGGAGGTTTACGAAGTTTCGTTTAAAGACTTGGAAAAATGATATTATATTATCTTTAAATATCATTTGCATCATTTATTCTTTTTTTACTATTTTCTCAGTTATCTATGAAATTTTATGCTACTTATAATCTTTTAAAATCAAATAAAAATTATTTTTTTATATTAGATAAAAACCTACATTTTTGAAATTGTCAATTAGGGGCTTGTAGAATGTAGGGGTTTTTGAAATTACTTTTAGGGGGATAAAATTTCAAGTGTAGGTAGCACTACATAAGTCTAAAGTCAGTCTTCCTCTTCACTCTTCAACTCTCGGAAGAGAAAAACAATAATTAGGTAGTAGATTAGAACTTTGTTTTATCAATTATCAGTAGTTAAAGTTTTCCATAAGTATAGTGCGCGCGTTCCATTGTTTCTTATTTTTTTTAAATAGATATTTACAGAAAAATATAAAAGGTTATAAAGGAATTTAAGGAAAATACCTATAAGGATACAATATAATTTTACATTTTAGTGTCTACATTTATCAATGTAACATTAAATCAGTCGCTAGTACCTATTATTTAATATTATAATTTTGTAACTACTCTGACTTTGATGCAAACCTGTTATTTAAATAAATTATAAACTTGCATTACTTTTATGTGGTAACAATTAAAATAACAGTTTTGTGATGTAAGTTAAAATTTGCTTCACATTGCAAAAGTATTTCTCATCATAATTTTTAGACCATATGTATATACCTTATAAAGTAATATGTAATGTACTTTTTTAATTCAAATATATAAATATATATTACACAGTAAAGCAACTGTACAATGAATACTGAATTACCAAGCACATATTTCCTTTCACCTGAGCAACGACAGTTCTATGAGGAAAATGGATATCTGGTGATCAAAGGATTGATAGATTTTGCTTCTTTATATACTTATAAGTAAGTATAATTTTAATTATTTTTGTGGACTATGTATCCCTAATACTAATCAAGCATGTTATATTTTAATGATTGTTAGAATATAATATTAATTATTATTATATCAATAAAAATGCAGTCCCTTTAAATTACTCTGCTTATTGGTCTCATCTCCATGTGACTTGGATAGAGCTATAGTTAACCACATTGGTAACATATGTATGTACCTAGGTGTTGGCTTTCAATTTTTAATATGTCATTAATTATGGGTATTGTCTCTCACATGATGAGGTTGCTCATTATCTGGCAGTTAGCTGAAGGACTTGCTGTTTTTTTTTTTATAAATTTAATAGATGGGTAATAGATTCTTTGGAATATCCTATTTGGATTTGAGAAATCCTTAAAATTTGCCTACTACCTAGGTTGTACTTGTGTGTCGAAGGGATTAAAACAACCCAATCACTGAGGGCTGATAAAACTGACTGCATTGATGTCTTTTCAACAAGTTGTTAGATCTTTTATTGGAAAAGCTCTTAGAACTTTTGTTTCAATTAGATTACATCCAGAAAATAAAAATCTATGTAACAAATATATTTATATATACTTTTTACTCTAGTATTTTGACAAAAGTATTTTTTATAATGACATATTATTACAAAAAAAAGTCGGTCGGTGTCACAGCACACCCAGTAAGAATAAAATTGCTAACTCTCATAAATCAGCTACAAAAATAGTCACAAGTACTAGACAATGTGTGTTGTACATGATGAAACTCCTGCAAAATAGGCCTGCACAGAGTGCAAACAAACTTCTTACAACCCTTTGCTACTATCACTTATGATCACCTGGTACGTGTGACGTCCACAGGGTTCTCTCAGTAAATAATAAAAAATGTTCTCAGTAAATATTTTATTTTTAACTAATATTTTATTGTAAGCATGTAACGTGGACAAATATTACCTTAAAAAAAACATCTTAGTATGATCTGTATGTAAGTTAGTTCACAGAGAAGCTGGTATTGCAAAAAGGCATGTATTTTCATTTACAGGCAAAGATTTAGTCAAATTATTACTAGTAGGAGTGTAGAGAAAGGTGCCATGAGAATTGTTAAAGAAAAAAAATTAATAGCAAAAGGGGTAACAGGCGAAGATGTGATCAACAAGGTAATAATTATATCTGTCTGAGTTATGTACTAATCATTGCAGATGTGTGTTTCGAAGCAGGCCAAATGCCACTTCACCTTCTGGATTGTAGATCTCTTATGCACAAGTGAATTCATCTAGTGAAACACTTTCTAGACCCATATGAAATCATGGGTGTACCTCTAAGCAAATCCTGCAGAATATTAAAGCTGCAGGGTTCACAATAAGCCATGCATATTCACAGTGAGGTCCTATAGCCACAACAAAGTAATAAAAAAACTTTGCAGTATTAGTATACATCTATACTTTTATATTATAAGGAGGCAGAGTTTGTTTTAACGCGCTAATCTCAGTAACTACTTATTGGTTTGAATAATTATTTTCGCATTAGTAAGCCCGTTTATTGAGAAAGGCTATAGGCTATATATCATATAATATATAGTCTATCTATTCCATACTAACCATTAAAACGTACCTAGGGACGAACCCGAGTGAAGCGAGGATGAGTTGCTAGTTTAATAATATAAACTTTGTTCCATGAAAACTCGAAAACACACGTTTTCCCAGGCAAAAGAATAATCTAGATTAATTTTTCACCCCCGAAAACCACTACATACCAAATTTCAGCGAAATCGCTAGAGCCGTTTCCGATGTCGTCGGTACATATAAATAAATATAGAAGAATTACTTGTTTAAAGGTATTAGATAGGTATGACGACCTGACGTAACATACTGTTAGGCACATATGGACGCGCTCAAGCAAAGCGAGAGTAAGTCGCTAGTGAGCAATAATTTTAAAGCGCCCACTTTATATCGACAAACTTTTCCTATAGTTTTACAATATTTCATTAAAACTTTTTTAATGTCGCAGATCAGCGAAATACACTTTGATGAAGTGTTCATGTCATATACAGAACACCCTCGATTGATCCACGTTTTATCGCAATTCATCGGAGACGACATGCGTGTAATGAACAGTATGATAATAAACAAGCCGCCTGGAAGCGTCAGTCATCCTCCACATCAGGTAAGGACTTTTATACTGTGATTGTTTGATGCTGTTATAATTTATATAGCACAATGCGATACAGTCGGCGATCGCCCATTGACTTTAATGCGAATACTGTCTTAGTCTTAAATAAATTTTTTAAGTCAATTTTTAAATCAAAGGCCAAAGCGTGCCAGTAGAGTACAGATTACTTCGCCAATGTCACGTAGAATGGAGGAGACACGAAGGAGATTGATCGTCGGTAGTCAATTGTCATGGCGAACGGTTTAGAAGTATAAACGCTATAATGCCATGAGCCATCTCATGATAAGTTAAAGTTACATGGGTCAACCCTAAAGCCGTTTCCCGACTATCATATAAAATGAATATACCAGTCGGGAGCGCCTCACTTGTGTCTCCGCACTTCCCTGTGCAAACACCTTTATCAGACGACTGTATGTTTAAATTGACTGTGTTAAATAATAACATATGTTATCTTTCAATTGTTTGACAAGCGATAGATATTTCACAGATATTTAGAACTTTTCAACAATTTATATAATAAACAATGATAAAACAATGGTAACGCAATCGCTTTTAAAACCTAGTGAACCGTGTTCAAATCTCGACTCGAGCACCTCTTAATAATATTATATGCGAAATCGTGGGAAAACCTGAATGTCTGAGAGAACCTAATTTAAAAAAAAGATGAAGTCCGTCCCGCATTTGTCCAGCGCGGTGCACTATAGCTTGATCCTTCATATTGTAGGAAGGCCCGACCCCAGCAGTGGGATGTTACAATAGCTGCTTTATTATCTTACTAATATTATAAATGTGGAAGTTTATATGTTTGGATGTTTATTACTCAATCACGCCTTAACGGCTGAATGAATTTAGATGAAATTTGGCACAAAGATAGATTATATTCTGGAATAGCACATGGCTACTTTTTATCCCGGAAAGATGTACGTTTCCCATGGAATAAATTCGTTTTTTTCCTAGACGCGAACCCGAGCGAAGCAACGGTGAGCCGCTAGATATACGAGGGTGCGTTTTTATGATCGCGAAATGGGGAGGTAGGTCATTAGTGAGGGTACTTACTCGAGTCATAACGAATTAAACAACTCATTATTAGTATAAATATCAAGTTTTATCGTAATTAGGTCATTACTCTTTGAACCATAGTCGACCAAACAAATCAATCAACAAATTGTGAAATATATAGAAAATCGAGTACCGCGCTGTTATAAAGTTCCAAGCTAAGCAAGGAAAATCAGTTCAAACCATAATGGAAGGGATGTCATCCGTTTACGGAGAATCTTTCCTAGGTAAAACCATGGTTTACAAGTGGCATACCCTCTTTAAGCAAGGCATGGAGTCACTTGAAGACAACCCACGGCCAGGCCGGCCGATCGACAGTTTTTTGGGACTCAGAAGGGGTCCTGTTGATCGATTATACAGATAAAGGTGTCTCCATAACCGGAGAATACTATGCTTCAATCCTAGAGCGGTTAAAGGAAGCAGTCAAATGAAAAAGAAGAGGAAAATTGACCAAAAGTGTCCTCCTTTTGCATGACAACGCGCCTGTTCACAAGAGCCGTGTTGCAATGGCTGCCTTGCAGAAGGTGGGTTTCGAAATTTTGGCTCACCCACCTTACTGTCCTGACCTAGCTCTTATCGATTATTACCTATTCCCAAACTTGAAAAAAGTCTTCGTGGAAAGAAATTTTCAAGCGACGAAGAAGTGAAGGATGCAGTTTCGACGTATTTATCAGACAAACACAAAACGTTTTTTTTTTCGAAGGTATACGTAGGTTAATTCAAAGATCGAAAAAATTTATAAGGGTAGCAGGCGAATATTGAAAAGGAAAAAAATTTATTCGCACTTTTATTTCCACTTCTTACTGCCATTGCGCGAACTTAAAAACGCCCCTTCGTACACACATTATAATGACATTCTGACCACGTAACATGACGTTTAGGTGTATTATTTCCATTCTTTTTTTAGTATAAAATATTATACTAAAAAGTCTTATACTTATAAAATAAAATAATAATTTATATTCTTGTAATTGCAATGATAATTTAATGACATAATCACGCGACGGCAGGCGCGTGTTGAAGCAAAATTCATTTAAATTAATTACCCTTTGTCCTTCTTTGAAACAAAATGGAGAGGCATTACGTAATATTTTTTTACATCATACAATGTGCAAAAGTAAATATTCATTACCTTGGCAAAAAAAAATACCTTGTAAAAAAATATTATGACGTAACGTCTCTCCATTTTGTGTATATATATATACATACATATATATATATATATATATATATATATATATATATATATATATATATATATATATATATATATATATATATATATATATTCTTCTTGAGGTTGTTGCAATCGCTTATTGTATATGTCATTATATTTTATTTATACTAATATTATAAAGATGTAAAGTTTAGCTTCACCATGCGGTTTCACTCGTGTTAAATTTGTTTGATTATAAACATTAATTTTACAATAATATATGGAAGTCTGTCCGATTTGTTGACTTTTGTGATTACTGCTCCGCTCCCTTGGGTAGTAGCATGATGATATATAGAATATAACCTTTTAAATGGGTTATCTAATTTAAAAAAAAAATCAAATCGAATGTAGTTCCTGAGATTAGCGCGTTCAAACTAACACACTCTGCCTCTTTATAATATTAGTAAATATTTACAAATAAGATTATTTTTAAGAAAAAATTTAAGAATGTCTATGAGACTAAAATATTGATTGAAACCTGCAATAATATTATAGCGAATTTTTGTATGTTATTGTTAGTATTTGTGTATGTTTTTAATAGCAGAGGTTTTTTTTATTATTTTAGGACTTACTCTACTTTCCATTTCGACCGGCGGAGAAAATAATAGCTGCGTGGACCGCCGTTGACGACGCTACAATAGACAACGGCTGTCTGTTCATCGTGCCCAAGTCCCACAAACGTAACATCACATATAAACATGGAGCTATAGAAGTGAGTAACATTGTTATTATAATCCCTGGTAATATTATAAATGTGAAAGTAATTTTGTCTGTCTGTCTGTCTGTTACCTTTTCATACTTAATCCGCTGAACCGATTTAGATGAAATTTGGTATAGATAGTTTGAGACCCTAGGAAGGACCTAGGATAGTTTTTATTCCGGAAAGTATCCCTTAAGCGGATGGAAGTTTGTATGGGGAAACAATTATTTTAAGAGTATATATATAATATATAGTCTGTCTATTCCATACTAACTGTTAAAACCTACCTAGTTTCATATAATCAATCGTTATACCAATAATAGTAGTAATAATGACGGCACGTTTGGCTCAGTTTGTAGTGACCCTATTTTCTGCGCCAGTGGTCGCGGGTTCGAGTCCCGCTGGCGGCATTCATTTGTGTGATGAGCACGAATGTTTGTACTCCAGTCATGGGTGTTTATATTTATAATATGTATGTATTTAAAGTTATATATGTGTAGTATATCAACTATCTGGTATCCATAACACAGGCTTTGTAGCTTACCATGGAACTAGATGGTGCTGTGTGTTAATGTCCCAACATATTTATTTATTTATTTATTTATATTATTTATATAGTTATTACCCAAGAATCTTCATCAGTATGTATATATATAAAAGGGTATTCACTTACGTGTGTACAAAAAGCAGTTATAAGTACTTAGTTCATGTCGTTTAGTGATTATTTTTATTATACACTAACGGAACCCGCGGCTTCGTTTGCGTTCATACTTCCAAACGCTAACAAACTTCACAGGATAACCCGCCGGGCTAATCTGAAAATCGCCTGGAAATTTCATCGAAATAACTTCAGCCGTTTTTAAATCCGTAGGGAATAGGGACACATACACACGTCGATTTTTATATATATATATATATATATATATATATATATATATATATATATATATATATATATATATATTATACAGCTAGGGTTCGTGGGTGTTTGCTCGCGACTGGCGGCATTACAGACATAGCTCTGCTGATCCCACTTCCAAATTTTATTTAAAAAGCCAAATTAACATAACCTATAGCACTTTTGTAATCGTAAGGAATATTTAAAAAAAGTTTCATTAAAATCTGTTGCAAAGATTTTCAGTTAAATCCGTTCAAACATAGGCACATAAAAAGAATTTTATATAATTAATATAGATATAATTAAAATGAATATAAACATAAGAAAGAAATATAAAAACAATAAAAATTTATAACACGTCTTATCGCATGTAACCTTGGTATGGAAATTATAATATTATACTTATATAGTAAAAATATATTATATATGTATGTATATTCTGTTATAACAATTTGACAGACCATTCCTCTTAATTAGTAGCTTCCTTAGTTTTTAGGGTTATGTAGCCAAAGGCTAAAACGAGACCCTATACCTAATAATTTTGCCATGTCTCTCCGTATGTCACTAACATTTTACTATTAACATTTTGTTTAATTTATTGTTATTATAAATTTGAAGGATGCTGCCAGCGTAATGTATCATGGGATTCTGGATCAAGCTGTGGCCTCTGAGCCCCGGGTTTACTTGGAAATGGCTCCGGGGGACACGGTGTTCTTCCATCCCCTACTAGTCCATGGATCCGGACCTAATACCACTCAGGTGAGTTCGTATTTAATAATAGTAATAATAGTTATTATTATATTAATATAATTTTTAAACTTAATACTTATTTTCTAAGATTTACGCGAATATTTAACGTTTCATATCAAACTAATACTATAAAGTTTATGTATGATTTTTACCTCTTCTTGTAGAAATCGGCAGATTATTGATTTACACTTTTCAGGATGTAATTAACCCACGCCTTAATCTGACGGTTCCAAGTATTTCTACTTTATTTATTTATTATTATTAATAATTACATCAACAGCTTAATGTACAATAAACAGCACTTTACAAACAAATATTTAAAAGACAAGCTAGATATAGAAGTCACAGTCAGAGGATGCAACTTAATTTTTCGTTACTTAAGTCAGTTGTATTAGTATTGTTGAGGACTGCAGCAGTGACCAACTGTGATGAACTGTCATTCAATTCCTCGAACAGACTCTGAGTGTGTTGCGCTGTGTTGAAAAAGACTCCCAGGACATCCTGGGAGTCTTTTTCTAGATTGGATATGTATTGATTGGCATGTTGTAATTCCCGCTGTATGATAGTGATTAAACATAGCGCCTGCTCATATTCACTCATTCAACTTATAAACTAATTCTTGTGGCTGGTTCCGCTCAGCAGAAACTTCATAGTATTTAGTATGTAAATTAGTTAATTCACTTTTTAATTTATGATTCACATAGAGAACGCTTAATAGTCCCCAATCATTATCCTCTCTTTCGCTTTAAAATTGGGTACACAAATCTTTTGAAGTTTTTAATTCCAGTAAGATTATTTGTAGTTAAGACTCCTCCCGACGCTTTTCGTGTCATCATATTTGTTACACTGAATAACTATGAGGTAAAACTTAACAGTGACAATATTACATATAAGTAAAGACTACCAGTTAAAATGTCCATTTTGGGCTCCTTTGATCCATTTTGACGATTTTAGGGAACATTATTGTCGTAAAAACGTGTTCTTTAGTTTTCGTAAACTATAATTGTATTAAATGTATTCAGCCCTTTTTAACTTCCCACTGCTGGGGATGGGCCTCCCTTCAATACAAAGAGGATCTGGGCATAGTCCACGCTGGCCAAGTACGGGCGGACTTTACATGTATTTCGAAAACTTTCTAGCTTCTCTCAGAGTTCAGACATGCAGGGTTCCTCACTATGTTTTCCTTCACCGTAGGCCAAGTGGTAATCATGTCGTCTTTAAAGAGCGTCAGTGTAGTCAGTCAGTGAGGAAGCTACCACCAGCTCGGAAAGCAGCTCTGCTGAGAAGAGCCGGCAAGAAACTCTTGTTGCTCTTTTAGATATCGAGTTCTGTTTAATTTATTTGAAATTAAACTATCTTTTTGGATTTTTTTCGGGGATTTATTTTGATTTTTGGTTCCCGACGTTTCGATTGCTTCACAGCAATCATGGTCACGGGAGAGACTAAGATGTTAGATGTCTCAAAGGTCATTAATATCAACAGTTAAAAAATGAAATAACAAATATTGTAAGGTACTTTGGTTGTTATTTTTGTATTCATTTTGTAATTTTGTGGGAAGGCACTGTCTGTAACAACTATATAATACCTTTGAGCCGTCTAAAACCTTAGTCTCTTAACACAACAATATCTATCCAGCGCTACCGCAAGTCGATGACGGCGCACTACGCCGCCGCGGACGTGCACTACATAGACGTGCGCGGCTCCATACAGGAGGACATCGGGAAGGAGGTAGAGGAGCAGGCCAAGAAATATGGCGCAAACCTATCCTTCGCGGTGAGATGCAATACATTGTAATATGTTTCAACACAATACAATACGATACAATATAATACAATACAATATGGTATTTAATTGAATAGGAACACTAACATACATATGCAATATTTGACGACACGTTTGGCTCAGTTTGTAGTGACCCTACTTGCTGTGCCAGCGGTCGCGGGTTCGAGTCTCGCTGGGGGTGTTCATTTGTGTGATGAACACGAATGCTTATACTCCAGTCATGGGTGTTTATATTTATAATATGTATGTATTTTAAGTTATATATGTGTAGTGTATCAACTATCCGGTATCCATAACACAAGCCTCGCAGCTTACCATGGAACTAGATGGTGCTGTGTGTTAATGTCCCAACATATTTATTTTTAATATTTGCAGAAATACTATAAGTATTACAAAATATCAGTCTCCGCATTTTACAGGTATTCACAACACTTTCAGAATACAATAAAATTTCCTTTATTGTTTATTTAAGGAAAGTAAACGATACGTATGACGAAATCGAGTGTAGTAGCATAAACAGCAAATCACGCTACTATTTTTGATTTTGACATTTATTTTGGTAGACTCTGTCTATATAATTCTTTAATCTGAGGTGCAAACATAATATATAATACATACAACAATACTATACATACATATATGTATTATATCTCAATAATATACATATTTAAATAGTCAATATAAATGTTGCACAATGCCGTCTTCTAAATTAATATTAAACAAGTATTGTATTTTGCAGGAAATATGGCAGTTGAAAAGCAAAGAAGTGACACGCGTTAAGTCCAAGCTATGAAGAAGATCAAATGTAGAGAGAGACCCAATCATATAAGGATTGCACCTCGGAATGTAAGCTACATATAAACTATGTATAATTTTGTTTTGTATTTTGTATGTATCAGCCTAGCAGTGGTAGCCCAGTGGTAATGGGCTCGCTTGGGAATCCAAGTGAAGCGGGTTTGAAACCCGAGTCTCGCACCTCTGATATTTTTATGTGCGAATCATTTCCAACATGATTACCACTTGTCTTACGGTGAAGGAAAATATCGTGTGGAAGCCTGTGTCTGAGAGAACTTAGCAAGTTCTCGAAAGACATGCTCAGTCCGCCTGTACTCGGCCAGCGTGGCGGAAGCTTGATCTCCCTCGCACTAAAAGGATGCCCACACTCAGCAGTGGGACGTTAAAAAAGGCTGAATACATACAAATATATACATGCATGTTGTCTCAAAAGTCTCATATAATTTCGTGGTCATGTCACAAGTTGTCATAGGTCATGAAAATCATTTTGAACTTGAGGGGTTAGCTGGTGAATGTGTTACGAAAAAATGTACGTACGTCTGTTGTCATGGTAACCGTTGTTATTGTCTGACAAATGATATATAATATTATATTCTTTCCTGCTATTCCTTCCTCCTCACCTATCCTAATTATTTAAATCATAAATTGAATTTCATAAAGAGTACCGATAACCTACAGAAGTTTACTTCTTGCGCGTGTACACATTCATACACGCACTCTTTAATTTTTTTTGTATACATATTGTGGCCTTCCTCCTAATGAAATATATGATCATTATGTTCTTGAGAAATCTAGTAAAATAATGCATAATGCGTCGCTAGTAAAATATAAATAAATTAAGCTTTTATTAAATATATTTTTATATAAAGTAAATTTAAGTTTGAAATTTACATTTAATTATATTTTTATTCGCCATCATACCCACTTAAGATAATCATCATTAAATGTAATTATACTATAACACACTACCTACATGCCTACATACGGCTACCACTTTGCATTATCTCAAGAACAATTAATCATATGAAAATATTGTTTATGACCAAAAATTTGTAAAAAAAATATGCTTTACAACTTTTGTAATGACGTCAAACTTCATTTTGAGTGAATAAAACAAGATATTTTAAATGAAACTATTTTTCAGCAGTCTTTATTACTATGTTAGCTGTAAAGCATCCGAAATATCAGGAACTGAAATTCAAAATAAAACTGCGACAAAATCCGAAAAGATAGTTTCCTTTAAATGTCAAAACTAAAAAAAGTATTATGTAAATAAGATATTAACATAAAAAAAATATTTTCGATTTATGATTCTGACACGAGCTTATATGAGATTTTTGAGCCAAAATATAAAATGCTAAAACACATATATGTATATAAAATTTTATAGTCTTTATTCCTTTCATTCTGAGGATTGACTCTTTTTTTACATTATTTGACGACTAGAAGTATAATTATTATGTTAACGTTGAAATTTATTGGTGTTAGATATGTGTTTGACCATCTTCAAGCGAAATTTCATTTTCAATGTCACGGAAGTTATTTGTGATTGTGAACCTTATTCTCAATGCTATAAGGTATATTTCTAGGAGACTTATAATTGAAAATACCGTTTCATATGCGAATAACTAGTTTTTATAAATATATATTTGTATAACAATGTATACTTACGCTTTTATATACGGTTATTAGTTAAAGAGTAAAGGCTTTAATGAAGGCTGGTGTTAAATGATTTTCCAATCTTCAAATAACCATAGTATTTATGTATAATAATTAATCTGTCAAAGTAATAAATGGTAAGTGGGAGTTGGTATTTAGCTTTGTGTAAAAAGGGATTATTGTAATTAAGTTATATTTGTATTTTTTGTACTGAAAATGGAGATTATGTGATATTTTTTTGTTGTATATAAATAAATGTTATTTTTATTTAAACTTGTTTTATTTTTAATATAATTAAAATACCTTATTTTAAACATTCATAAAAAAAAATACTCGTTTATAGCAGATCAAAATAAAAAATGGAAAATAAATTATAGTTTAAAAAACTAAAAAAACACACTAAAGATGAACCTAAATTGAAAAATAAAACATAATTGTTAGTGTAAGAATAAAGTGATTGACGACAAAATTAACGTTAGTGTATATTTATACTGTAAAATGTCGCTATATATGTATATATAATAGTATAATTCATTCAGAAACCCGATTTATAGGTTCAGCCTTTAACTGGACTATTCAGATATTCTATACATATAATGAAACTAGAAGTCGAATGCCTGTACATAGAAAAAAATGCTAAAAACCGAGTCAGGGGGATGTAAGAAGAGAAATAGTACATATCCAGTTTTTTTTTTCAAATTTTTTGTTTCTCTGTCTGTTTGTCTGTAGGTACGGGCTAACCTCCGAAACTGTTGGACCGATTTAAATGAAATTTTGCATGGTGGTACCTTATATCCCCGATCAACATTTTAGATATTTTTCATCCTGGAAAATAAAAGAGTTCCGGTGGGAAAGTTAAAAAGCTATAGTAGACTTGTACAGCTTAGTACACAAAAACTACTGATTGGATTTTAATGAGACTTTACAATAATATAGTTCATACATCAGAATAACAAATAGGCTACTTTTTATCCCAGAAAAATGTACGGTTCCCATGGGATAGGTTTAATTTTTTTTTGTCTAAAGGCGAATTCGAGCGAAGCGAGGGTGAGCCGCTAGTATAAAATAAAACAAATAATTATAATATGTTATTTATATAGTTAGGTACTAAAATAATAGGTTTGGTCATGTAGGAATCACCTAAAACGATGTCTTCGGCAATGGCATGAGTTGTGACGTGTGATGAATTTACTTCTACGCGGCATTGGCAAAGTAAATTTTGCCCAACTGGCACTCCTAGAAGCCACGAAATAAAACAATTGACATGATTGAATTTACACTTTTCCATCTCATATTAGTCTAGTCTACAAGTGCCTTTTAGGTTACTTTTTCCAGCAGTCTCGGAAAAATATGAACGAGGTGTCATTGGATTCGGAATGGCATGTAAATAATTTTTGAAAAAAAACCAAACTGCGCATGCAAAAATTATAAACAATTAACCAAAAATAAAAGAGGGGGTTTAGTTTTTTGCAAATATTTCAAACAATAATTGAGATTTTTCAAATATAAAAAAAAATATCACAATTTTTCAATTAGTTATGGAATAGTTAATTCATTTTTTTCTGCTTGAACATGAACATTGCAAGTGTGATAATTATTAAACTATAAATTTGAGATTTTTTTCCTTTCTTCATTGGTTCGTGGTCATCATCAACATCATTGGTTATGTCATTTCGTTTTGACATATCCACTATCAAGTGTCAGCTGACAGTTCCCATTTCCCAAATGACAGTTTGCGCTTAGCAGCGTAAGTCAGTCTTCAAATCAGCTTCAAACTCTCGGACGAGAAAAAACAATACATATTTACTAATAGATTACTACTTTGTTTGGTTAGTACCTTTTTTACCGGTGGTAGGACTCTGTCAAGCCTGAGGAGTCCGACTGGATGGGTACCACCCCCTTATCTATTTCTGCCGCCAAGCAACAATGATTGCATTGTTGTGTTCCGGTATGAAGGATAAGGTAGCCAGCGCAATTACAGGCAAGAGGCATATCATCTTAGTCCTCACAGTGACAACGCACCTGTGGTTCTGCATTTTTGTTACTTAAAACCTAAGTGCATGAACCGTAGGTGTTATGGGCGACAGGTACTGCTTTCCATCAGGTGGTCTGTTTGCTCGTTTGTCACTGAATCTCATAAAAAAAAAAAAAAAAATAGTAGTCAGAGGCGCTGTAAGGCGTGGCCGACGTGGGCCATTGCCTACGGCGTCGCGGTCCAAAGGGCCTCGTGCTTTGAAGAACGCTTAACATAGAACGTGTAAAATAGAACTTATTAATATGCAGTAGATATTAAGGCCTATTGTATACAACGTAGCAAGGCTCACAGCTAGTATAAAACATGTAGGTGTATCTTCGACTGCATATACTATGTTTCTTCGTCAACTTGTTATCATCTTTTCAGTTCGCTTTTTACGCAGTCGGGTTTTTTTATATTTTTGAACTATTTTAACATTGAAAATGTTTTTTTTTATCGCTTCGGTATAGGCCCGATTTTCAACGAAAGCGCGACATCACCCTGGTGTCGTAGGTTTTGGTAGCTGATTGGGATTTCAAAAGATGCGTCTTAACGAGGGCTTTAAAATGCAAAAAATAAAATTGAAAGAACTAAAAAAACTTTTTTTTCGCTCGGTCGTTTTTCGCCCGGTTTCGGAGAGAAAAAGCATGATATCTCAAAAATTAAATAAGATATGGAAAAAATAAAAAAAAAACCCTAGAGATATGGCTTTGAGTTACATTTAAAAAAAAATTGAAGGTGCACATCACTGATGGGTCATACAGAAGTTGTACCGCGAAGAGCACGTGAGCGCTGTAGTGACGATGAAAAAATGTTTTGGAGCATGATTATGTTTTTGAATTAAGTGATTCTTTGTGAATAAATAAATATGTATTTAAACTAATAACTAAGTAATATCTATATCCTATATTTATAATATAAAACAGTAGTTAATGAAATCTGTACATGAAATATTTTTAAAAACCATTAATGTAACGTATTATGTACAGAAAATAGACCCCAAAATAATAGTTATTAAAATTTTTGTCTGTCTGTATATCTGTTTGTCTGTTTGGATGTGCGAGTTACGCAAAAAGTACTGAACTGATTTTAACTAAACTTTCTGTAGTGATAACTTATTACTCGGGTCATATGATATATAATCTTACTAATATTATACATGTGAAAGTTTAGATGGATGTTTGGATGTTTATTACTCAATCACACCAGAACGGCTGAACGGATCTGGATGAAATTTGGCACGGAGACAGATTACAGTCTGAAATAGCACAGGTTACTTTTTATCGTGGAAAAATATACGGTTCCCATGGGATAGATTCGTTTTCGTTTTTCACTAGGGACGAACCCGAGCCAACTAGGATGAGTTGCTAGTATATAATATAATTTAATACCATTAATTATTATTAATACTTATTATAAATTGGAAAGTTTGGATGCATGTTTGTTACTCAATTACACCTGAACGGCTGAAGGGATCTGAATGAAATTTGGCACAGGGATAGATTATAGTCTGGAATAGCAAAAGATTATTTTTTATTCCGAAAAAATGTACGGTTCCCGTGGGATAGATTTGTTTTTGTTTTCCACAGAGCAAGCAATCGTCTTTCTATTCCAAACTAACCGTTAAAACGTACCTATGGACGAACCCGAGTGAAGCGAGGGTGAGTCGCTAGCATAATATATATAAAAGGCTTTGTCCTGATCGACTGATGGGTCAACGTAAAGTCTTAACAGTCGGTCGTTAAAACGTGAATGTTTGAACAACGTATTCTTTATATGATGTAGGCTCAAATAAGAAACGATTTTTTAGAAATTCATTCCCTGAGGGGGTAAAATATAGGATGAAAATTTGTGTGAAACTCTGTCATTATAAATGTAAAATGCACGAAACGTGGTATGTATAATTTAGCTTTCAAATAAAAAAAAAACAAATACGTACATCAAACTTTTTCGAAATTTAGCTATTAAAGGTGTAAAAGGGGGTGCATTATTCTACTCAGAATATGGTCGATATTATTTTTACACTCGGATATAAGCATAGTGGTCGAGCGGTCAAGGCGCAAGTTGGACAACACATAAGTATGCCCGGGATCGAGTCCCGGTCGGAATACGAAGTTTTTATTTTTGTTTCTTTTTTGTATTTATTCAAGTTTAAAATTTTTTTTATCTAAAAAGTACGATAGCAAAAAAGGACTCCGAGCGAAGCTCGGTCGCCCAGGTACTATTAGTAAAAATAACATAATATGCGGCGGTATGGAACTCTTAACTCTCAAAATCATACTCACACTTTTGAAAATCATTACAGCCGTCAAATTATAAATATTAGTTATAGCATGAAAAGCCAAAAACTTTTTTGTAGTTTGAACGCTAGCGAAACCGCGAGTTCTGCTGGAAGGTAATTAATATTTAAAAAAAAAAAAAACTGTTCATTTGGAATTCATTTTCAATGTACTCGAAGGTCGTGGCAGACACGAGATCTGTGGATTTTTTTTTATGATTATGAATAGGCAGACATAGATATTCACATCTGTTTATTTTCTTATACATGTTTAAGCTCAATTTTTTATGATTGTGTCTTTATCTTTTTTTTTTATTTTTTTGAAGTTATACTTCTTTAGACGCTTCTCATCAAACCCTTTCATTTGATATCCATATCACGGAAGGGGGCATAAAAAAAAAATAATCCGCCATCTTTGGGAGTCCGCCATATTGGAATTAGAATGACGTCACTTAGCTACCCATACATTGTTATCCAAACTAAACGTGTATGCAAATTTTCAGCACAATCAATTGACGGTAACTGCTTGAAAAATTTAAATGTAACATTTGACCCGAACCAACAAACAATACAAGTTCAATAAAAGCTTGTAAATTAAGCTGTTTCAAAATTTGTTTTTATTTTATGAAATTCCTCGTCGTGCGCCACTAGAGGGCCTTGCGAAATATAATTTGTCGGCATCAAATTTAACTCTTGCCCCGCCACTGTCAGTAGTTAAAGTTTACCATACTATAAGTGTAGTGCGCGCGTTCCATTATTTCTTAATTATTTTTTTTTAAATAGGTATTTACAGAAAAATATAAAAAGTTACTAAGGCATTTAAGAAAAATACCTATAAGGATAAAATATAATTTTACATTTAGTGTCTCTATTTATCAATGTAACATTAAATCAGTCGCTAGTACCTAATTATATATTTAATATTGTAATTTTGTAATTACTCTGATTTTGATACAAACCTGTTATTAAAACCATACTAATATTATAAAGAGTTAAAAGTTTGTGAGTTTGTGGCGTTGTAGGGGGTAATCTCTGGTACTGAACCAATTTAGTTGAAATTTGGTAAGAAGGTTTGAGACCCTGGGAAGGACATAGGATACTTTTTATCCCGGAAATCATCCCTTAAGGGGGTGAAAATGGGGATGAAAGTTTGTATGGGAAATCAAGCTAGGGACGAACCCGAGCGAAGCAAGAGTGAGTCGCTAGAAAATGATAAACTTTAAATAACATGTAAAATAAAAAAAATGTGATTTAAGTTAAAATTTGCTTCTCAATGCAAAAATATTTTTTATCATAAATGTTAGACCATATCAATATACCTAATAAAATAATATGTAATGATGTACTTTTTTAATTTAAATATATAAATAATAGCGACTCACCCTCGCTCTGCTCGGGTTCGTCCCTAGGGTGGACCACCCTTATCATTTAAGGGTATGAAAAATAGTTTACGTTCTATTCTCAGACCTACTGAATATACACACAGAATTTCATAAGAATCGTTCAAGCCGTTTCGGAGGAGTATTGTTACAAATACTGTGGACACGAGAATTTTATATATTAGATTTTACACAGTAAAGCGACTGTACAATGAATACTGAACTACCAAGCACATATTTCCTTTCAACTGAGCAACGACAGTTCTATGAGGAAAATGGATATCTGGTGATCAAAGGATTGATAGATTTGGCTTCTTTATATACTTATAAGTAAGTATAATTATAATTCTTTTTGTGGACTACATATCCCTAATATTAATAAATTATGTTATATTTTAATGTTAGAAGATAATATCAATTATTGTTATATCAATAAAAATGCAGCCCTTTTAAATTACTCTGCTGAGTATTGGTCTCATCTCCATGTGACATGGATAGAGCTATAGTTAACCACATTGGTAACATACATATGTATGTACCTAGGTGTTGGCTTTCAATTTTTAATGTCATTTATTGGTATTGTGACATTGCCCTCCACATAATGAGTTAGCAAAAGTTAGCAAAAGGACTTTCTGGGCTTTTTAAAAATTTAGTAGATATATACATTTAATAAAACTATAGAGGTCGAATGTCTGCACATAGAAAAAAAAATGCTAAAATCCGAGTCAGGGGGATGTAAGAAGAGAAATAGAACAATTCCAGATTTTCCCAATTTTTTTGTTTCTCTGACTATTTTTCTGTTTGTACGGGCTAATCTCCGAAACTGTTGTACGGATTTAAATGAAATTTTGCATGGTGGTACCTTATACTTATACCTCGGTCAAAATATTAGATATTTTTCATCCCGGAAAATCAAAGAGTTCTCGTGGGATAGTTAAAAAACTATAGTAACTTATACAGCTTAGTACACAAAAACTACTTATTGGATTTTGATGAAACTTTATATATATATATAATACGGTTCCCGTGGGATAGATTTGTTTTTGTTTGTCTAGAGGTGAACCTGAGCGAAGCGAGGGTGAGCCGCTAGTAGATATTAGATAATAGGATCTTTGGAATATCCTATTTGGATATGAGAAATCCTTACAACTTGCTTACTACATAGGTTGTACTTGTGTATCGAAGGGATTAAAGCAACCACCTCAATCATTGAGAGCTGATTGAGGTGGTTGGTGAAGGGATTAAATTCCTTCGACACGAAATTTCAACGAGAAACTGACTGTTTTGATGTACCAGAGTGATGTCTTTTCAACAAGGTGTTAGAACTTTTATTGGAAAAGCTCTTAGAACTTTTGTTTCAATCAGATTACATCTAGAAAATAAAAATCTATGTAACGAATTTATGAATGAATATTATTATACTTTTTACTGCAGTATTTTTCGATTTTTTTTTTCATACTTTTAAGAAAAAAAATAACAAAAGTTTTTTTTATAATGGCATATTATTACATAAAAAGTTAGTTGGTGTCACAGTACACTCGGTAGGAACGAAGTTCCCTTCGCTGTCGGCTCTCGACTCTCATAAATTCGGTCACAAAAATAGTCACAAGTACTAGGCAAAGTGCGTTGTACATGTTTTAAGCTCCTCGAAAAAAAGGCCTGTAAAGAGTGCACACGAACTTCTTATAACATACACTGCATATCACTTGTGATTGCCTGGTACTTGTTATCCGCACGGGGCGCTCTCAGTAAATAATAAAGAGTGTTCTCAGTCAAATTTTATTTTTAACTAATATTTCATTGTTGTTGCCTTACGGTGAAGGAAAACATCGTGAGGAAACCTGCATGTCTGAGAGAACCTAGCAAGTTTTCGAAAGACATGTGAAGTCCGCCAATCCGCACTTGGCCAGCGTGGTGGACTATGGCCTGATCCCCCTCGTATTGAAGGGAGGCCCGTGCCCAGCAGTGGGACGTTAAAAAAAGGGCTGAATACAATACATACAAAAATTTCATTGTTAACATGTAACGTGAATAAATATTATGTTAAAATATTCATCTCAATACAATATGTACTCGTATGTACGTTAGTTTAGAGATATGCTGGTATTGCAAAAAGGCTTTTACATACATTCATATGTATTTTTATTTGCAGGCAAAGATTTAGTCAAATTGCTAACAGGAATGTAGACAAAGGTGTGATGAAAATCATTAAAGAAAAAAAATTAGCAGCAAAAGGGGTAACAGGCGAAGATGTGATCAACAAGGTAATAATTATTTTTTGTCTGAGTTATGTACCAACGATCGCAGAAGATTTACATTTGGAGCCAGACCAATAACATTCTGGTTTTGGAGTGTAGGCTTCTTATCAAGTGCGGATCCATTCCTCAAAAAAGCTTGTGGTCACAACCACCTGAAAAATGGCTAAGTGCCTGTCGAAGTAGTGACTCATGATCAATATATGTATTTCATTTCGAAAAAGGTACTTTACTCTGTGTCTACTTTGAATGAGAAACAATCTTTCGGCGGTATTTATGCTCACCTACGTATTTGTAAAATTGTAGAAAAGATTTATTTTAAATTTATTAAAGCATGGGATATAACATTAGTTTATGGAACTCAGTTATTGTTGTGGGCATGCCCTCCGTGCCCATAACGATCGATCTGCGCTTGCCTCTTATGGACAAGTGAATACATCCAGGCCCCTAGAGAAATACTTTTTGAGCCAAATCATGGGGTGTACCTCTAAGCAAATTCTACTGTATATATAGCTGCAAGGTTCACAATAAGTCAGGCATATTCACAGCGAGATCCTGTAGCCACAACAAAGTAATAAAAAAAATCACTAACAATAAGTATACATCTATACCTATATTATAAAGAGGCATAGTTTATTTGTTTGTACGCGCTAATCTCAGGAACTACTAATTCGATTTAAAAAGTCTTTTTGCATTAGATAGCCCGTTTATTGCGGAAAGCTATAGGATATAATATATAGTTTATCTATTCCATACTAATCCTTAAAACGTACCTAGGGACTAGTTTAAAGGTATTAGATACATATGATGATCTGACGTAACAAATACTGTTAAGCATGCGTCCATACGTGTTTCAGCGAAGCGAGAGTAAGTCGCTAGTGAGCTATAATTCGGTGCCGGCCGACAATACTTTAAGATAATTTGAAAATCTTATAGGTAAATATGGTACGAAACTTTAATTATAGTTAAAACTAGCGACTTACCCTCGCTACGCTCGGGTGTGACCCTAGGTATGTTTTAATTTTTTTGAGCGAAACCCTAATTCTTTTTTTAAAATAAAAGTAGTCTAAGTTACTTCCTATAATATCAGCTATCTGCCAGTGAAAGTCCCGTTAAAATTGGTCCAGTCGTTTCGGAAATTAGCCGGAACAAACAGGCGGAAAAAAATTTAAAATAGTGTTTTTGTTATAATACCGTATAAAATTCCAAATCCATTTAGTATAAAGCTGTTATTTTGACATTACAAACAGACACTTCACTTTTATTTATCTGTATAGATATTATACATCAATTTATGATATATTTTACGTATCGAAATAGACTAGATTTGCTGGCTGGCACCAACTTCGATTGAAAATATCTGATTAGGTATCTATTCTAAATGAAAACCCCCGTTTATTTTTTTTACGTTTTTGTGCCTGGAAGTCGCGTTTTTTTTTAAACTTTTTATATTGATACTCTATTATTAATGTCGCAGATCAGCGAAATACAGCACGATGAAGTGTTCACGTCATATACAGAACACCCTCGATTGATCCACGTTTTATCGCAATTCATCGGAGACGACATGCGTGTAATGAACAGTATGATAATAAATAAGCCGCCTGGAAGCGTCAGTCATCCTCCACATCAGGTAAGGACTTGTATACTGTGATTGTTTAATGCTGTTATAATTTATATAGCACAATGCGATACAGTCGGCGATCGCCCATTGGCTTTAATGCGAATACTGTCTTAGCCTTACATAATATGCAAGATGTTAATGGAGCTTCAAAGCGTACCAGTGGAGTACAGATTACTTCGCCAATGTCACGTAGAATGGAGAAGACACGAAGAAGATTGGTTGGTAGTTAATTGTCATGGCGAACGGTTTAGAAGTATGAACGCTATAGTGACATGAGCCATCTCATAGTAAGTTACAGTTATACGCGTTAGCCGTCAACCCTAAAGCCGTTTCCCGACTGACATATAAAAATGAATATGCCAGTCGGGAGGACGACTGTATGACGTATAAGTTGACTGTGGAAAATTAATAAATAGTTTATTAATATTATTATTATTATTTCAATTGTTTGACAATAGATAGATGTTTCACAGTTTAAAACATTTCAACAATTTAAATATAATAAATAATAGTAAGGCAATAGTAGCCCAGTGGCAACGAATTCGTTTGAAAAACCAATTGAACCGTGTTCAAATCCCGGGTGGTGCATCTCTATTATTATAATGTGTGAAATCATGAGAAAAAATGCATGTCTGAGAGAAAATAATTTACTAATTTCCAAAAAATATGTGAAGTCCGCCCCGCACTTGGCCAGCGTAGTGGACTATGGCCTGAATCCCCTCGCTTTGAAGGGAGGCCTGTTCCCAGCAGTGGAACGTTAAAAGAACTGCTTTATTATTTACTAGCAGAACCCGCGGCTTCGCCCGCGATCAAACTTTATTACTTTTTTATTAAATTTCATTTTAGCGATCGTAACTCAAAATATCCAGATCTTAAAAGATGTTACGCGTATATTCTGTAAATAAAACACTTTAGGTATTTAGCAAGCTCCACTACCTGTATTTTTTGCACATTTTTCTACTCTCCATCTTTTCAAAGTTGGAGGAAGAAAATATAATGATACAATCGCATACAATGTTTACGACTTTAGAATCATGTAACTCGGCCTAATATGGGTTTTTTAACTAACATCTACGTTATTTTTAAAGACCCAATGCTATATACACCTGAAGCTTACAGTCTCCCTCCTTCTTCTTTTATAAGTTACATATATAAAGTGCCATTCTTATTTTGCTGTAGCTTTTTGCCCGCGGCTACGCTCGCGTGGACTAAAAAATTTGGTCAGTTTTAATTTCCATTGAATTTATTTGTTGTCGTATCGATTTTTTAATATCATGTCTAGAGTAAAACTCTAGATTCACTTAAGTTAGTCTACACTAAAAAACCAACCACAAATACACCACATTGATGGATGTTTTGTCTAGTTCTGGGTTCTGCTAAAATGGACCTGTGAGAAGAAATCCTCTCTTAAGTCTACGCCTGCTACTTTTAAGGACTGGCCCTGAGATATATAAAAGGTTATTGCAAAGCAAACTTTAAGAAAGGCTAGAATAGATTAAATTTAAAGGCGTACTCAGAAGATATCAATAGTATTCGAGGGATGAATTTTGATTGCTCCCGAGCACATCCAGCAAACACAGTGGCCACAGTAATGTTTAATGTATAAAGCAATGGAGATCGTCAATACTCTCTACTTAATTTTTTTTTTATGAGATTCAGTGACAAACGAGCAGACAGACTACCTGATGGAAAGCAGTACCTGTCACCCATAACACCTACGGTTCATGCACTTAGGTTGTAAGTAGCAAAAATACAGAACCACAGGTACGTTGTCACTGTGAGGACTAAGATGTCATGCTTCTTGCCTGTAATTGCGCTGGCTACCTTATCCTTCAAACCGGAACACAACAATGCAATCATTGTTGCTTGGCGGCAGAAATAGATAAGGGGGTGGTACCCATCCAGTCGGACTCCTCAGGCTTGACAGAGTCCTACCACCGGTAAAAGTAACTGTTTGTAATGTCAAAATAACAGCTTTTAATAAATACATATGAAAATATTTATTGTGACCTTTCTAAAGTTGTTAGCTTAATTAGAACCAGTATTTACAAAAAACTAGTAATTATAATCAACT
Organism: Argynnis bischoffii washingtonia; assembly: GCA_033884665.1. Classification (NCBI taxonomy): domain Eukaryota; kingdom Metazoa; phylum Arthropoda; class Insecta; order Lepidoptera; family Nymphalidae; genus Argynnis; species Argynnis bischoffii. The sequence continues at coordinate 646,124 of CM066629.1, read as the reverse complement.
TTTTTTGAAACCAGTTAAAAATTAAAGCGTCTGTCTTTTTTCTTTGTTTTTTTCGTAACCACAAAAATATAATATTTGTAATATGTAAGTATACTCTAGTCTGAAGTATCTATAATCTTTAAATTATACAATTTTAGTAAAATATTATAGAGATCTTATGAAATGAGGAAAACATTTTGTTATATCTAATCTATTTAAACGAAACGTGCGAAAAATCGATTTAGATTAGTCTCGTGTCTCTGAAAACGCGTGTTTTCGAGTTTTCATGCGGTTTTCTTTTGCATCATTCTTTAAAATGTTCTTAAATCTTTATTTATTAAAATATGGTCGATAATTTCCTACACTCGGATATAAGCATCGTGGTCATCGCTTGACCGTTTGACCACGATGTTTTTTCGTCAACTTGTTTTCATCTTTTTAGTTCGCTTTTTACGCAGTCAGATTTTTTATTTTTGTAAATATTTTTTTTATTTACAGCTTTTTTGTTTTGATCAGTAAGACATTTTTAGTTTTATTTAACAATTTCTTATCCTAAATTATTTTTAAACATATAAGGTATGTATATTTTTATAATCGCCTCTTAAAAACCTGAATTTTGATACTACTCGGTTGATTCGGAAAAAAAAATTCATATACAATGATTAGTTTTATTTATTTTTAATTAATATAATTATAATATCAATACAGATAAATAAAATTGAAGTGTCTGTTCGCAATGCCACTAAATGTGTATGGAATTATATACGGTACTTATAAGACGAAGTTAGAATAAGTATAGTAGTTCTAGCTGTTACCCGCTTTGTCAGTTTAACAGCCATAAACTTGTTTGCCATAAAATGTTATAAAATAATATGAATCGCACTTATTTTTATGCTCAGTAAAATGAGTCGATATTGTGGAAACACAAGTAAGTAAGTAGTAAGTAACATAAATAAGAAAAACAACACAGTATTTTGCTAATAAAAGTTTACAATAATTTTTTTTATTGTTTTTATACAAGAGACTTGTATAAAAATAAATATGTTTCAATTTATTAAATCAATATTTATATTTGTTTACTCGATTTATGATACGAGATATCTATAATCTGACGTCTTAAAAGTTGATTCACATTATCTTTATCTATACATATTATAAAATTCTAACTAAGCCGAATCTGTATATTAAATATTTTTTTTTGGAAAATCTTATTGAAATAGACATTAATATCGATGCACAGGCCGAATCTATAGCTTTTAGAGTTTTTGTCTGTCTGTCTGTCTGTTACTGCATCACAGAAAAACCACTGGAGGGATTTTGATGAAATTTGGTATGGCGATAGCTGGTTATCCGGGTCAACATATAGGATACTTTTTACCGCGGGAAAATATCTCATTTCTGAGAAAAATACAAAAACTGCAATGTAAAAGTATACTAATATGCAAAACTTAATAATTTGGTTTTTGGTCATCTGAACGCGGGCGGAGCCGCGGGCAATGCTAGTATTGTTATAAAAATGTTCAAATAGTATGGAATAAAAGGTTTTTATTTATTATTTTACCGAGTACCGGTTTTCTTTTTTTAGAGGTATATTTATAACTGGGAGAGTTTAGTGATACTTTCTTCGTACCAACGCAATTTGTAACATGTTAATAGTATACATATAAATGTAAAGTTATTGATAGCCCAGTGGTAACGCGCTCGCTTGGGAATTCGAGTGATGTGATTTCAAATCCCGGATTTCGCACCTCTGATATTTTCATGTGTATCATTTCTAACATGATTACCACTTGCCTTACGGTGAAGGAAAACATCGTGAGGAAACCTGCATGTCTGAGAGAACTTAGCAAGTTTTCGAAAGACCTGCTCAGTCCGCCCCGCGCTTGGCCACCGTGGTGGACTATGGCCTGAAACCCTTTTTGGAGGCCCGTGCCTAGCAGGGGGCATTTAAAAAGGACTGAATAAAATATGATATCAAATTAACCAAACTAATAAAATTGAAATTTTAGAGTAAGACTAAGCAAGGAAAATTAGCCTCCCATGACAGAGGCCGAATCTATAGTTTTTACAATTTTTGTCTGTCTGTCTGCCTGTGACCGCATCGCGAAAAACCACTGGAGGGATTTTGATGAAATATGGTATGATGATAGCTAGTTATCCGGGTCAACATATAGGATACTTTTCACTGTGAAAAAATATCTCATCTCTGAGAAATCTATACTAAACCTTAAAACGTACCGGAGCGAGCGTGAGTCGCTAGTTAGGTTTAAGTATTTTATTATTATAAATTCTAGTTTTAATAACTAAAAAACTTCAACAAAGTCATCCAGTTTTTGTATTCAATAGATAACGTCTTTCTGTAACTTTGTAAGTCATAAAACCTTATTATTTACGTACAAAATAAACACAATATATGTATTTTAAAGAATACTAGCTGTGCCCTGCAGTTTCACTCGCGTTAAATTTGTTTGATTAAAATCATCAGTTTTACAATAATGTATGGAAGACTGCCCGATTTCATGACATTTATGATCACTGCTCCGCTCCCTTGCCCGCCCCCTATAGCTTTTCTGAATATACTAAGATTAGCGCGTTCAAACAAACAAACCAACAAACAAACAAACTTTACCTCTTTATAATATTAGTATAGATTTTACAAATAAGATTATTTTTGAGAAAAAATATAAGAATCTTGATGAGACTAAAATATTAATTATAATCTGCAATATTATTATTACGAATTTTTACAGGTACATATATGTGTATGTTTTAATAACAGATTTTTGAAGTTATACTTCTTTTGGCACGTTTGGAAAAAATTATGAGAGTAAAATTTTTACGATGCGCGCGCACACCGACAGCCAAAAAGCGACATGATGAAGTTAGCTGAAAGCAAAATGAAGTTAGCTGCATTCCTTTTACAAACAGAGAGCTGTGACATATGGGATGAAATCTTTAGCTTAATACTTTCTTAGATTTACGTGAATATTTGACATTTAAATAAAACTATCTTTTCACTACAAACAAACTATGTTTTGTGGGTAGGCTGTCTGTAACAACTATATAATAGCTTTGAGACATCTAACACTTTAGTCTCTCCCGTAACCATGTTTGCTGTAAAGCATTCGAAACGTCGCATCGGGAACCAAAAATCAAAATAAATCCGCGAAAAAATCCGAAAAGGTAGTTTTATTTAAATCTTTAGCTATTTTTGTTCTGTTACACCAAATAAGTATAACTTTTTATGTGCGTACATAAGTACACACACACGCGTTTTTTTTTTTATTTTAGGACTTAATCTACTTTCCATTTCGACCGGCGGAGAAAATAATAGCGGCGTGGACCGCCGTTGACGACGCTACGATAGAGAACGGCTGTCTGTACATCGTGCCCAAGTCCCACAAACGTAACATCACATATAAACATGGGACTACAGAAGTGAGTAACATTGTTATTATAATCCCTAGTATTATTATAAATGTGAAAGTAATTTTGTCTGTCTGTCTGTCTGTTACCTTTTCATACTTAATCCGCTGAATCGATTTAGATGAAATTTGTAATATTATGTAGGATTTAAATTTATATTTAATAGAATGTAAAAATCTATCTTCATTAATCGTATTACAATGAATACAGAAGACTTCTGGCCGCGCATTTGTTTTATCTCTGTCGCACCTTTTCGCCATTTTCAGCTGCCCTGGCTGGCAAAGAAACACTCTACAGTCCACTCTTTATGTCTAAGGTCAAACATAATAGTCTACTCAAGACGACGTCACTTACAACTATATCCGATGTTACCCGTTCCAAAGTATAGATTGATAATTTAAATAAATTCATAATCAAACTCTTATTTTTTTAGGGTTTCGTACCTCAAAAGAAAAAAAAGGAACGCATAGGATCATTCGTTGTCCGTATGTATGTCTGTCTGTCTTTGTCTGTCAAGACAATTTTTCTCAGGAACGCGTAGAGGTACCAAGTTGAAATTAATATCGTAGGAAAGATTTGTTATTGTTATTCATTAAGGATAAACCCGAACAAAGCGAGGGTGAGCCGCTAGTTAGTAAATAAACAAATAACAGAATATATTATATACATTCAAATAATATATGTATGTATATTCAGTTATAACAATTTGACTGACCTACTATTTAACTCTTAAATAGTAGCTTCCTTAGTTTTTTAGGGTTACGTAGCCAAAGGCTAAAACGAGACCCTATACCTAATAATTTTGCCATGTCTGTCCGTATGTCACTACCATTTTACTATTAACATTTTATTTAATTTATTGTTATTATAACTTTGAAGGATGCTGCCAACGTATTTTACCACGGGATTCTGGATCAAGCTGTGACCTCTGAGCCCCGGGTGTACTTGGAAATGGCCCCGGGGGACACGGTGTTCTTCCATCCCCTACTAGTCCATGGATCCGGACCTAATACCACTCAGGTGAGTTCGTATTTAATAATAATAACAACACTAGTTTATACGATTTTTATACCCCAGCTAAAAGTTGGTAATTATTATTTATTTTAGAATAGATTATTTAGGAAAAATAAAAAGAAAATTCAATCATGTCTGATTATAGAAATATTTATTTAATAAAAATAAAAAAATATCTTTATATCAACAATACAAAAATACTAAAAATGCCTAATCTTCGCCTTCTTTTTCTAGTTTTATGGTTCATTTTCTCTTATAATGGACTAATAGCGATCCTTTAGCATGTTTTCATCCCAAAATCCTCTATGTCTTATGAAGATAAGACTTTAAATCTAGGCAAAAGAGTTCCTGCTCTTTATTACACATAGGTTAACTAACTTCCGTTACTTCCTAAGGCAAACAGCTTAAATGCGAATGCAAGAAATGAATCTTTAATGACATGTTTAGCCCCATTTGTTGCCTCAATATTTTAAATTTGTAAATATGTCAATGGTTAAGCTAAATATTGTCATATAAATATATTGACGACACGTTTGGCTTGGTTTGTAGTGCCAGCATCCTGCTGGTGGCATTCATTTGTGTGAGCACAAATGTTTTTACTCCAGTCATGGGTGTTTATATTTATAATATGTATGTATATAAAGTTATATATTGTACTGTATCAACTATCTGGTCTCCAATCTCCATAAAACAAGTCCCGCAGCTTACTATTATTTATTTACGTATTATTTATTTTATTTAACATTAATTAAATTTATTTAATAATGTTTGAAAAATTGTAAAAAATATGATAATTAAATATGGTTAAATATTTAATTATATAACTTATTAAAATTACTAAAATGTTAATAATGAAAATTAACAATCCTTATGTCTTTATTCTTCTACGACGGATTTTCAAACCACTTATTCACATTTACGGCGAATGTTTTCTCTTAGCTAAAAAACTTTAATGTAAATTTGTAAACTTGTTTTGCTTGTATTTGCCATACGATTGAATAATATTACATATAAGTAAAGACTACCAGTTAAAATGTCCATTTTGGGATCCTTTGATCCATTTTGACGATTTTAGGGAACATTAGGTACTGTCGTAAAAACTTGTTCTTTAGTTTTTTTTTTTTTTTTTTTTTTATTTCTTTTTTGCGGCTATGGTGTCACTGCGACCATTTCTGGTCTATTGTGATCGCCACATTCTTCGTTAGAGTGAACCGTTGAACCCTGCAGAATTTAAAAATTGCAGGATTTTCTTAGGTTTGCACTCTTTTATTTCATCTAGGCCTATAAACTGTTTTCCTAGATGAATGCTACGTTTGTACATGAGCGGACCGCATTCCCATAGAAGATGAAGTGGCGTTTCATCTGCCTCCATGCATATTCTACAGGTTCGCGTTTCGCTCAATCCCATATTGAACATGTGCTTGTTCAAGCAGCAGTGTCCAGTGAAAGTCCTTACCAGTAATCGTAAGGTTTTTCTGTTTAGCGCTAGCAAAAGGTTGTTAAGCCTTTTGTCATAGGCTTTAATCAGTGTCTTGGAGTGAATCATTCCATTTGACTCATTCCAGTCCTTTTTTGCAGTCTTGAGACATGCTATCATTAGGGTTCTTTGAGCTAAGCTCTTGGGTATTCCGCAGAAGGGCTCAGGACCCTGCTGCGAGCCAAGAGCTCCCTCTCTAGCAAGCTTATCGGCACATTCGTTGCCAACTATCCCTGCATGACCCGGTACCCATCTTAGTACTACTTTGTTTCTTTTTGCTAAGAAGTTTAATCGGTCCATGCACTGTTCTACTAGCTTCGATGAGACTATGTTTGAGTCTAGTGCTAGTAGTGCGGCTTGGCTGTCCGAATTTATATAAATAGTTTGATTTGTGTAGTGCTTACATAGATTGGCTTCTACACATTCTAGGATGGCATAGACTTCTGCTTGGAAGATGGAGGCGAATTGTCCGAGATGTACGCTTTTGCTGAACCTCGGTCGCTCTCCATGTATCCCGCAGCCAGTCTTTGCTCCTATTTTAGAACCGTCTGTGTACCAGACTAGAGATCCGTTTTTATAGGATATCTGGCTATTGGTCCAGTCCTCCCTTGACGGAAATTCAATTATGTAATATTTATCAAATAAGTGCCGCGTTTGCATGGCATCAGATGTCATACCAAGTAGCGGCATCTCTTGCAGAGAGTCCTGTAAGGTCCTCATTTTCCGTGAGAGCCATTGAGTTCTGCCTTGGATTTTAGCTCTGTACATACTGGCTTGTGCCTCCTTCTGTATAAATAGGTGTAGAGGTGGCAAACCAAGTACAGTCAAACCTGGATAAGCGAGAGTTCAAGGGAGCACAATCTCATTCTCGCTTATAGAGGTTTCTCACTAACCCGAGTTTCTCGCTAATGCAGGTACATGGGTAGCATTTCTCTCTTATAGGGGTACGTAGCAATAACAAGTCACAGCAAGTACGAATGTAGTAAATATGTAATATGATAAAATTATGTGCATGATATGCACAACATATATTATGTACATATATATTTTTAAATGCTTAAGAAAACAAAACAAAAATTCATGTACTATGTAATTTTATTTTATTTAGAACTTATTTGCATTTAAAAAAATCCGTCTATTTCGTTTGGGTTTCTGTTTTTGTATTTTGAATGAATAATTTGAACTCATAAATTTTGTCGAATATTGCTTGATCAACAACTGCCGCGTATTCAAAGTACTGATGCACCGTCTCTAACGCATTTAAAGCTAGCTTCATTGGAATGTTCTTTATTTCTACTTCTTATAGAATAGGTACAATATTGACGAGAATACAAAAACAATGGTAGGAAGTTCCACGAAAGTTAAGAATGAGTCATAAAATAGCACATGTTAAATTTGTAAATAAAGCTCGACTGTCGCTTATAGAGGTATAGATAAGTAGCAGTCTCACTTACGGAGGTCTATGAGGGAAAAACGACTCTCTCTTACAGAGGTTTCTGTTTCTCGCTTATAGAGGTTTTGGGAGCTTAAAATGACGGGTCCTGGCTATTACTCTCACTTATAGAGTTTTCTCACTTATCCAGTTCTCACTTATCCAGGTTTGACTGTAGTGCATTTAGTGCTTGACCAGGGCACGTAGACATGGCTCCTGTTGTCATTAGACAGGCTGTTCTTTGTAGGCTATCTAATTTTTTAATTACTGTTGTCTGTTTAGTCTTATTAGACCAGGCTACCGATGCGTAGGTGATAATTGGCCTCACAATGGCAGTATATGTCCAAAGGGTGGTTTTGGGGCTTAAACCCCAGTTACTGCCCAGCATGCGGCCACTCGCTCCTAGTGCCATCTTAGCCTTACTTACAACTGTAGCTAGGTGAGGGTTCCACGTCAGTTTTTGGTCTAGTGTTAGTCCCAGATATTTGACTTGTGTGGAGAATGTGATCTGTTTGCCATTAAGCTTTGGCATGACAAGTTTGTCTAGCCGTCGCTTATTTGTAAAGGGCACAATAACCGTTTTGTCTGCGTTTACTGATAGGTCACTTCTGACACACCAGTCACTGACAGTATTTAGTCCCTTTTGTAGTATACTTGAGATTGAAGATTGGCAGAAACCCCTCACTGTGATTACCAAGTCATCTGCATAGCCTTGCGCATCAATATGGAGTTCTGCCAGTTTGTAAAGTAGCTCATCCACGGCCAGGGTCCACAGTAATGGGGATAAAACACCCCCTTGCGGACATCCTCTTGCTGTGGATATGTATATGGTTGTGTCGTGAAGGGCTAGTTTGGCTCCTCTACTAGTGAGCATAGATTTTACCCATCTTACCGTTGTTGGGTCGACATTTTTGTTTTTCAGCCCATTTATCAGCAGTGAAGTAGAAGAGTTATCAAAAGCACCTTCAATATCTAGAAATGCACAGAGTGCTATTTCTTTATCTTCTAACGCTTTTTCAACCTTATCTATAAGACTTGTAAGGGCAGTTTCAGTTGATTTCCCCTTACGATATGCGTGTTGGTTGAAATGAATAGGATTATTTATCAAGGCTACATCTCTTATATATCTGTCTAATACCTTCTCCATTGCTTTAAGCAAGAATGAAGAGAGGCTTATTGGTCTAAAAGACTTTGGCTGGCTATAGTCTTTTTTACCAGTTTTAGGTATAAATATAACCCTGACAATAGTCCATTTTTCTGGTACGTATCCCCAGGCGAAGCTCGCTCTGAAGATTTTGATCAGGTGGGGAAGGAGGATGTCCGCCCCTTGCTGAAGCAAGATTGGCGTTATCCCGTCTTCCCCTCTCGCCTTGTAAGGCTTAAAAGAGTCTACGGCCCACTGAACGAGGTTAGGTTTTATGACTTTGGCAGCCTTGCACCAGTCCTCACTACGAGGTCTATGGTGTTTTTCTTGCTGACTGCCAGTGTGCCCCAAGAGGCACTCAGGGAAGTGAGCCGTGGCCAGCAGCTCTAAGGTCTCCTTCTCTGTGGTTGTGAAGGAGCCATCTTCTTTCTTAAGTAGTCCAATTGGATTGGGCTTGGCTTTAGAGAGAATTTTGTGGAGTCTTGCTGCTTGTGGAAGGCTCTTGATTTCCTCACAGAGCTTCCTCCACGATTCTCTTTTTGCCCTCCTGATTTCTTTATTGTAGTCAGTTAGAGCTTTTCTATAGATCTCCCAGATGTGAGTCTTTTTAGCTCTGTTGAATAATTTCCTTGTTTTGTCTCTAAGCTTTTTCAACTTTGAGTTCCACCAAGGTGCTTTCCTAATTGAGGTCTTTGTTTTGAGAGGACAGCTTTCTTCAAAGGCTGAGATGATGCCTTTTGTGAGGCTTTCCACTGCAAGGTCAAGACTCTCAATATTTCTTATTGTTTTAGGAAGGGTGGCCAAGTACATCTTTAACCGGTCTTTGAATTCATTCCAGTTGGTTGCTCTTGGGTCCCTATAAGTTGTGGTATGGGCTTCTAGCGTGGCCTTAACTTCAAAAATTAGGTGTCGATGGTCCGACATTGCGTTCTCATTGCTGACATGCCAGTTCATTATGTGCCTGGCTATGTTATGTGTAGAGATCGTAATATCTAATACTTCCTCCCTAACCCGAGTAACGAAAGTTGGTTCGCAACCTGAGTTTATCGTTATTAGGTTATTGGCTATTAGAAAATCAAAAAGTAACTCACCTCTCTTGTTGATGTTGCTACTTCCCCACGATGGGTGATGCGCATTTGCATCACATCCTATCAGAAGCTCTGCGTTGTGTTGTGCGGCATACTCTACCACTCTCGCTAAGTCTTCCGTTGGATCGTCTCTCTCTCCAGGCAGGTAAGCAGAGCAAATTATTACTCTCGCACCATCCCACCCTTTGAGTTTGACGAAGGCTGCTGCTAAGTCGTCATTGCAAACTTCTGAAATTGGCAAGAAATCAACACATTTATTAAATAGGATGCAAGCTCTGGGTCTTTTACCAGTGTTGTTACTTAGGACATTACCGGCATTGTTGAGTCCCCGAACTTGAGTATTTGCTACCCAAGGTTCTTGGATTAGGGCAATGCTTGCCTTGCCCTCAGCAAAGCATTGCTCCATTACCGCAGTGGCTGCTGCGGCATGGTGAAGGTTAGCTTGCAGGACCCTCACCACCCCCCCCTGAGTAGCACCTAGGCGTTTCCCCCCTGCTTTGTCCGCACAAGCTTCGGACGCGGTCGTCCCCTGCTCGTACGCCAAGCATCGCCTTTTCCACCTCTGAGAGCTGTGCCTGCAAGGCCTCCCCTTTGCCTTTGTGAAGGTCCCTGTGGCCCTTTGGTGGCACCCGCTCTCGGGTTCGAAGTACCTGTGCCCTGGCCAGGAGGCACTTGAATTCCTCTTGACGTAGAGGGCTGTGGCTCTGTATTGCTGTCACCGCTCCGAGATTGGGAGTTGGGCATTATCCCGGCTGCGATTTGTCGCGAGTCAAGATTTACCCTGTCTTGCCTCTCGGAGCCCCTGGATGAGGGTGCCTGTACCTGTTGAGTCCGTTCAGCAGGTTCTGAGCTCGAGTGGCCAACCATAGGGTCATTGTTGATTTTAAAAAGTAGCTTCTTAAATCCAAGAACAACCTCCATGTTCATAGCCCGGAGTGCAGCGACAGAAGGGTCGTCCAGGAAGAAAGACACAACATGTCCATTTCCCTCGGCCCTGCTGTGCGCAACCCTCCATAGCTCTGTGTTGAGCCCTCTGTTCTGTATCCCCAACAGCTGGGTGGCTTCGTCAAGCGACTCCGCCTCAGAGTTGGGGATGAATAAGGTCCCTATTGCAGGCTTCGGTAGTTCACTCTCGGGGATAATTGAGAGCGCCGCCTCTTCCCAGGGTTTTAAGGTGGGGACCTTTTCGGACAGCCATTGGAGACTGGCCTGATCCTCACATGTGATCACAATGTATCCCGGCCTGTGGGTAAAGCCGGAAAATCTCGGACCTTCGCCCTTGTCTGCGATTTTAAGCATCGCAAGCGTTAGGGATCGGTGCACCAGCTTCATTTGTTCTGCACTCATGGGAGTTTGATTTTTAATCCCCGCGCGGGATTGCTCCACAATTTTGCTGAAGCTGGGTTGTGCCACCGTTCCTTCCGCCCGGGGAGCCTTTTTGGTTTGCATTCCCGGCGATTCTTCCTCCGATCTAGGCCTTTTCTTGGCCTTCAGGTCAGGAGGAATGATGGTGTTCGGAATGTCCTTCCAAGGCCTAACGGCTAGGGCGCGGGCCTCATCGACCTTTACATTAGCCGCCAGGAGCCTCCGGAGTCTCTTCCGAGCAGCACCGTTTAATCTGATCCGACGGTTCGAGGACTCTCCCGTCTCAAGGTTAGAGTCACTGGTGCCTCCTTCCCTGGTCGGATTGTTCCCTTCAGCCTTCGGGTTAGATTCCTTTGATGGAGAGGCTAATAAAACCTCTTCCATCAGAGTTATGGTTTCTCCTAAAAGAGGAGAAAGAGGATCTCCTGTTGGAGATATAGGTTTGGGTGTTTGTTTTTCTTTGTTAATATTTTCTTCCATATACGTCCCACGAGAAGCTAGGGAAATATAAATACCCACCGACAGAGCCCCGCATGTCGATGGGAGGACAAAGATACTACCCGATTCGTCCAGGTGTCGGGTAGCCACCGTTCGCAACTGGGCTCCCCCCCAGCCACGCATCCCTCGGCACGGTTCGAATAACACCTTGGATTGGGTTTATTTATAGTAAATAAATAAATATATAATTGAATAACATAAGACAGGTAAATATGTATTGATAGACATACATATAAACACACACTTATATTCACATATCTACATATACTTATATATACGCACATATACATAAATACACATATGTACACATACACACACATACATATATACAATGTATGTACAAAAATATATATGTAAAGCCACAAATAAGAATACAGTATAGTCGCATAATATGCTATTTGAAATAAACTACTTATGCAATACATATATTTAATAAAGCAAAGCGCTCGGTGGTTTTGGTTTTATCTATTTCCTAGTGAAATAGACCAAGTAACAGGGCTGGCAACCTCGTGAAGGATAGTCCACCGAACTTGCCTTGGGGATCTTTGCAACTTAACGCGTCACTCTCCCCCAAGACCAACGCCCCCCTACCGTCTCTGAAGGAGACAGTAGGGTAGGCCTGCGCCTATACTACCATGCAAAGCATGCCGTGTGGGAACCGTGAAAGCATAGATACAGGCCCGCCCCTGTTCTTTAGTTTTCGTAAACTATAATTATTTTACAAAAAATAATTTAATTGAAATCTTATACTAATATTATAAAGAGGTAAAGTTTGTAAGTTTATTTGTTTGAAGTAGTTTCTGGATCTACTTAACGGATTTAGATGAATTTTGGTATGAAGATAGTTTAGACCCTGGGAAGGACATACGATAGTTTTTATCCTGGAAATCATCCCTTAAGGGGGTGAATATGGGGATGAAAGTTTGTATGGGGAAGCAAGGTAGGAAAGAACCTGAGCAAAGCGAGAGTGAGTCGTTAGTAATAAAATAAAATAGCAAAATCAAAGAGTATCTTCAAAACAATCGATCTTTTTATTTTGGTAAGAAAAGTCTTTTTATTCCCGTGATGTACGATATTTTCCGCCGTACAACTTGAGTCTTACTTAATTATATCAGTTTAAAAACTAAAAGTTAATATTTTAACGTAAAATATACAAATGGATTATTTTATTACGTAAAAATATAATAATGGTACATTATGCTGGTTTACAGTAATACTTTCTTAGAATTACGCGAATATTAGACATTTAAATAAAACTATCTTTTCGGATTTTTTCGCGGATTTTTTTTGATTTTGGTCCCCGACTTTTCGATTGCTTTACAGCAATCATGGTCACGGAAGAGACTAAGGTGTTAGATGTCTCAAAAGCATTATAAAGTTGTTACAGACAGCCTACCCACAAAATAACAAAAATGAATTCCAAATTTTAAAAATTGGCACCAAAGTACCTTACAATATTTGTTAATTTAATTTTAAACATTTTTATAATTTTATTTATTTTATACTTGAAATATAGAATATTATTTATACAATTTTAGCTATTATTATTATAATTATTACAATTTTATAGAAAACTTATTATTGTATTATTGTTTAGTAATCTATATTTTTAGTGTTACCATTATTATATTTATAACCATAAAGAAAAATAAAATATTAAATATTTAAGCCACATTATTGTTCTATGTGCACTTTAGAAAATTAAAATTAATTAAGAATTACATTTACAAATGAAAAATATTAATTTGAAATACTGTTATTTTGATCTACAAGTTGAGTTGAGTAAGAACTTACTACATCTAACTGTCTGTTATGTTTAGATTTATTATTAGATTTTATAATATTAATAACAGGATCCCACGACGATGGTAGTACCCAGCCATCTTCCCTATTGAAATTTGGATGTTTTTTAATTTCTATGGCTTCCCGAATCATTCTAGGGTGATATCGATTTTCTTTCGCGAGGATTTGGGGTCTATCGAAGCGAATATAATGGCTTGGGCGGCCCTGACTATGTTTGCAGACAGCAGATATTGTATTACGGCGGTATTTCACATCAGCTATGTGTTCCTTGACCCGAGTTCTAATGGATCGCTTTGTTTGTTCGATGTAAGAGAGTCCGCAATCACAATCAAGCTTGTAAACTCCTGCATCTTGTAGAGGGATGTGGCACTTGACAGGTGGTAAGAATTGACTAATTTTCTTTGGCGTCTTGAAGTAAGTTTTAATTGAAGCTCGCTTTAGGATGTAGCCAATCTTGTCAGTGACTCCTCTCATGTAAGGTAGGATTGCAGGGATGCGCTCGACTGTGGCTGGTTTCACTCGGTCCCTGTGACGTAGGCGCGGCACTTGTAGCTCTCCGGCCAGGTGTTGCTCGTCACAGATCCCTTGTGCTCTCTGAAACAAAGATTTTCCCACCATTCAAGTACCTATCTGTATGGGTCTTCTTTCGATACACAGTATGACTCACGGTGTTATCTGGGTAACCCCCAAATCAAAATTCGTGACAGATGAATTAGAAACAGAAAAAAAACCGAGTCTGTATTAATATTACTCATTTTATGTATTTAGAGAGTAACGACACAAGCCGAAAATACTCTCGTCATACTACTCGTATCGCTCCCAATGTTATTTAAGTAATTTAAAGCAACGTATTATGTGTTACGAGCGAATTCAGTCGAACGTTTGGCTCGAAGATTAAGCAGGTGTCGCTAATCAAATTTTCATCATCATCATCTCCCTGCCCATTTCCTTATCACTTGGAGTCGGCGCAGTGCATACTGCTGATAGGATTCGGCAAAAGTTTTACGACCGGCCGCCTGCCTGAAATCACCTCCTTGGGAATGCTATTGTTTATCGCGGAAAGAACCCAAGGTGCGATGACCAGCACACTTAATTTAGATTTAAGTAATTCTATAAAATTTGTTAAGCAACTGAAAGACCATTGTCCAGATGTTATATTAGAAGTGTCATTATGCTTGGAACCTGATCTTAATGATGATTGTGTGATAAAACTTAAACAAAATGTACCATTTTTTGATGCATACGGGTTTTTGACCACATGAATCAGACACAGATAAATCAGAATTTTGCCTAAAATCTTCGATTACCGATGACACATATTTTCTAAGGTATTCGCATTTAACCACGAATATCTGTAACGCAAACGTATTTCTTGGGGCATAGATTCAAGTTATAAAACTCTGTAATAAAATTTGTAAAGCAGACATATTAATCAGAAACCCACCAGAATCAAGAACATATGAATCAAATACTTACTTTTATGTCTCCGGATCGACGCTGAACTGGTCGCACTTCCAGCTTCGGGCCCTTTTGTCTCATAACTGACTACCCCCAGCACGGGTTGTGATGGTCTCATTTTTTGTATTTCGTAGAGTATAGTCGAGTGAAGCGCGCGGCACATTAATCAGAATTTTATGCCGGACACTTTTTATTTGTTTATTTATAATAAGTAAACTTACTTAAATATTACTATATTTTTTTTGTTAAAAGATAACTAATCTTTTTTCAATATGATTATAATTTATATTGTTTTTTCAATAAGATAACGCTTTATTTATAATTTTGTTCAGAAAAATGGGGAACGGACACGTCATATGAATCAGAAGAATGAGTTTCAAACGATTTTTTTATATATTTAGAATGCAATTATTATACAAACGAAATTGGTCCAAGTTAGATAATAGTCTAAAGTGCGCTAAAAAAATATTTCAGACCATTTTATTGGCTAGTTACAGAGATAAACCTCCAGAAATCGAAAATTTAATGCGCTGAGAAATACCCAGGCTGTCTGTAACAACTATATAATGCTTTTGAGACATCTAACACCTTAGTCTCTCCCGTGACCATGATTGCTGTAAAGCAATCGAAACATCGGGAACCAAAATCAAAATAAATCCGCGAAAAAACCCGAAAAGATAGATTTATTTAAATTATGCTGGTTTTTTTCGAAGCAATAAAAAATGCAGTCAATTTTAAAGTGTTTTCTTAATTACTATTTTAAATAATAAAGACTTTAAATATGAAATATAAAAACTCCACGCGATAATTTACAAATTGTGGTAAAGCGCTCGCTTGGAAAACCAAGTGAAGCGGGTTCAAATCTCGGCTCTCGCACCTCTAATATTTTCATGTGCGAATCATTTCCAACATGTGGTAGGATTCTGTCAAGCCTGAGGAGTCCGACTGGATGGGTACCACCCCCTTATCTATTTCTGCCGCCAAGCAACAATGATTGCATTGTTGTGTTCCGGTTTGAAGGATAAGGTAGCCAGCGCAATTACAGGCGAGAGGCATATCATCTTAGTCCTCACAGTGACAACGCACCTGTGGTTCTGCATTTTTGTTACTTAAAACCTAAGTGCATGAACCGTAGGTGTTATGGGCGACAGGTACTGCTTTCCATCAGGTGGTCTGTCTGCTCGTTTGTCACTGAATCTCATTAAAAAAAATAATTAACATTTGTCTTACGGTGAAAAAGAAAATCGTGAGGAAACCTGCATGTCTGAAAGATTCTAGTTTTCGAAAGGCATGCTCAGTCATTTTAAACGTGGTTTAGACGTTTTAGACGTCTCGAATATCATTATATAATTGTTACAGACAGTGCCTACCTACAAAATTACAAAATGATTTCAAAAATACAAAAATAGCACCAAAGTCCCTTACAATATTAGATAATTTTAATTTCTTTGAGATGTCTAAAACCTTAGTCTCTTAACACAACAATATCTATCCAGCGCTACCGCAAGTCGATGACGGCGCACTACGCCGCCGCGGACGTGCACTACATAGACGTGCGCGGCTCCATACAGGAGGACGTCGCAAAGGAGTTGGAGGAGCTGCTCCAGAAACAAGGGTTTAACCTGTCCTTTACGGTGAGATGCAATACATTGCAATACGTTTAAACACAATACAATACACTATTGTATTTAATTGAATAGGAACACTTAAATAGGTACTTATGTAACATTTACACAAATACTATAAGTATTACAAAGTATCAGTCTCCACATTTTACAGGTATTCACAACACTGTCAGAATACAATAAAATTTCCTTTATTGTTTACTTAAGGAAAGTAAACGATACGTATGACGAAATCGAGTGTAGTAGCATAAACAGCAAGTCACGCTACTATTTTTGATTTTGACATTTATTTTGGTAGACTCTGTCTATATAATTCTTTAATCTGAGGTGCAAACATAATATATAATACATACAACAATATAACCTGATACTTAGAAATATTTTACATACATATATGTATTATATCTCAAAAATATACATATTTAAATAGTCAATATAAATGTTGCACAATGTCGTCTTCTAAATTAATATTAAACCAGTATTGTATTTTGCAGGAAATATGGCAGTTGAAAAGCAAGGAAGTGACACGCGTTAAGTCCAAGCTATGAAGAAGATCAAATGTAGACACCCAATACAATAAGGACTCCACCTCGGAATGTAAGCTATAAACTATATATAATTTTGTTTTGTATTTTGTATGTATCAGCCTAGCAGTGGTAGCCCAGTGATAACGCGCCCGCTTAGGAAACCGAGTGAAGCGAGTTCAAATCTCGGGTCTGGCGCCTCTGATATTCACTCATGTGCGAATCGTTTTCAACATGATTACCACTTGTCTTACAGTGAAGGTCTTAAACATCGTGAAGCAACCTGCGTGTCTGAGAGAACTTAACAAGTTTTCGAAAGACATATAACTCAGTCCGCCTGTTCTCGACCAGCGTGGCGGAGTATGGCCTGATCTCCATCGTATTGAAGGGAGGCCCGTGCCCAGTAGTGGGACGTTAAAAAGGCTGAATTCATACATGCATGTTGTCTCAAAAGTCTCATATAATCTCATGGCCATGTCACAAGTTATCAGACGTCATGAAAATATATATTTTTGTATACATATTGTGGCCTTCGTCCAAATGAAATTAGATTTTTTCGTACATTATACTTAACAGTCTTATACAATACTAGCGACCCACCCTTGCTTCGCTTCGGGTTCGTCCCTAGACAAAAACAAATCTATCCTACGGGAACTGTACATTTTTCCGGGATGATATATAGCCTATAGCCTTCCTCAGATAACGGGCTATCTAATACAATAAGAATTTTTCAAATCGGTTTAGTAGTTTTTGAGAATAGCGCGTTCAACCAAACAAACAAACAAACAAACAAACTCTTCAGCTTTATAATATTAAGTATAGATTTTATATGATCATCTGTTCTTGAGAGCGGATAATAAAAATACATTTATTAAAATTAAAATCTTTTGATATTTTTTATTAAGTCACTAATTTACGTAAATACTTATATTTAAAGAACTTTTAGTATTTGTAGATGTTAAATTTAGATAAAAGATACAACTCTTTAAAAAACTCTTATAAAACAATATGTAAGATGGAACTAAAAATTAAATAGTTTATATATGATATTTTTATGTTAAGTAATTAAAATTTTAAATTAACATTTAATTATACATATTTTTTTTTTTTTTTTTTAAAAAGGCAGTGGTAGCCCAGTGGTAACGCGCTCGCTTGGACAACCGAGTGAAGCGGGTTCAAATCCCGGGTCTCGCACCTCTGATATTTTCATGTGCGAATCATTTCTAACATGATTACCACTTGCCTTACGGTGAAGGAAAACATCGTGAGGAAACCTGCATGTCTGAGAAAACCTAGCAAGTTTTCGAAAGACATGTGAAGTCCGCCAATCCGCACTTGGCCAGCGTGGTGGACTATGGCCTGATTCCCCTCGTATTGAGGGAGGCCCGTGCCCAGCAGTGGGACGTTAAAAAGGGCTGAATACATATACATATTTTTATTCGTTATCATACCCACTTAAAATAATTATCATTAAATATGCTTTACAACTTTTGTAATGACGTCAAACTTCATTTTGAGTGAATGAAACAAGATATTTTAAATGAAACTATTTTTCAGCAGTCTTTCCCGTGACTATGTTAGCTGTAAAGCATCCGAAACGTTAGGAACTAAAACTCAAAATAAAACTGCCATAGAATCCGAGACATAATGTCCTTTAAAAAGTCAAAAGTAAGAAAGTATTATTTAAATATTATGTAATGTATTAATATTATGTAATGTATTAATATTATGTAAACACAATGTGTGACATTTACAAAAAATCTATTTTCGTAACCTTCGATCCTGACATGAGATTATATGAGATTTTTGAGCCAAAATAAAAAATGTTTGAACATATGTATACACAATTTTATAGCCTTTATACCTTTCATTCTGAGGATTGACTCTTTTTAACATTATTTGATTACAAGAGGTTTCATTATTTAGTTAACTTTTAAATTTAGTGGAGTCGGTTATTTCTTTGACCAATTTCAAAGGCTATTCCTTTTCAATGTCAAGGAAATTATTTGCGATTGTGAACCTTATTATCAGTGTTATAAGGTATATTTCTAGGAGACTTATAATTGAAAATATCGTTTCATATGCGAATAACTATTTTTTTATAAATATATATTTGTATAACAATGTATACTTACGCTTTTATATACGGTTGTTAGTTAAAGAGTAAAGGCTTAAATGAAGGCTGGTGTTAAATGATTTTCCAATCTTCAAATAAACATGTTATTTATAATCAATAAATAATAATTAATCTGTCAAAGTAATAAATGTCAAGCGGGAATTGGTGTGATTTATTTAGCTTTGTGTAAGAAGGGATTTTAGTAATAAGTTATATTTGTATTTTTTATGCTAAAAATGGAGATTATGTAATATATTTTATTGTATGTAATAAATTTTATTTTTATTTAAACTTGTTTTATTTTTAATGTTACATTTTTGTGGTTCTGTTACCTAAAAGTATATTTTTTATTCTATGTTATAATTATATCTATACATATAATAAAAATCTGAGTCGATTCTGTATATTAAATATTTTTTGGGAAATCTTATTGAAATAGTCATTATTATCGATACAGAGGCCGAATAGTAGTTAGAGGCCGAAGTAGTTTTTTGGTTTTTTGTCTGTCTGTTACCGCATCACGGAAAAACCACTGGAGGGATTTTGACGCAATTTGGTATGATGATAGCTGGTTATATGGGTCAATATATAGGATACTTTTTACTGCGGGAAAATATCTCATCTCTAAGAAATCTATACTAAATGTTAAAATGTCAGTAGGGACGAACCCGAGCGAAGCGAGGGTGAATCACTAGTTTATAATAAATCTAAATAAAATATGCTTAAAAATATGTTACATGTTAGACCTATTTTTAAATATTACATGATTATTTGTAATGTAAATAAAAAACATCATTTTATATGTAAAATATTTATTTATCTCAGATTTGGTAATAACTTAGCCTACATTAATTAATACTTTCGTGTTAATCAAACATTATTATCATACTTTGTCACACGCCTCACTCTACGTATTCTACCACAGTATAAAAATCCATACAGAAGGCGATCGCCCATTGATTTTAACGCAAATACTGTCAAATGTAAGGGTTGGCAATACCAATTGTCGAAGCGAATAGTTAAAGCACTGCCGCCATTTCGTGGCAAGTTAGCTGTACCCGACAACCCTACACCCGCCTCCCGAGTGTCGAATAAGAGTAAGTATGCCAGTCGGGAGCGCGTCGCCCGCACGGACATAGAGAGTGGACTGAATGTTTCTCTGCCGGCCGTCAGCTAAACATGGCGGCAAAGCGACAGAGACAAAACGAATGTGCGGCCAGAAGACTTCCGTATTTATTGCAGAAAGATTAATTAAGATAGATATTTATAACCATTTTATCATGCCATTTATAAATTGAAATTGGAATAACAGACGGGTATTGGCCGCACGTTCGCTTTCTCTCTTTCTAGAGAATGGTCAATTTCATGAGAGTATTGCTCGGTCCATGCTCTACGTCCACGCTCGCGCCGCACATTGCCCTGTGTAGAGCCTTCGTCGGACGGTTATATGGATAAGTAGACTGTGACTCTACCATACACTACACTACAACGTACCTACAGGTAAGTATTCGCACCACATTCACATTTATAAATAAAAAATACATACAAATATACTAAAATTATATTTTTTGTTACGTACGATTACATCTTTAAAGTAATTCACTTATACATAGTAAAATGTCCGAAAATACGAATAAGATAAAAAAAGTATATTCTTGTAACATAATTTCTGTACATTTTTATCAATATTATTAAAAAAACAAATAATCAAAAATCCTAAAAATTAATTTCTATTCGACGATTAAAAGTAACTAAAATAATTTTGTATAAACCTAATAATATATTATAATGAAATTCGGAAGACATTGCATTATTATTAGAAATACCCACATTAGTTAGTTAATGTACTATAGTTTAAAGTAAAATTGCAAATTTACAGCAAATACATAGAAAATATTTACATTTTCAAGGTATTGCCATATTACAACTACAACATCTCTGGAAATATGGCAACACCGAGAGGGAGACGTCAGTTAAGTGTAAAAAAAAAAACTACTAGTAGTCAAATTGTTGCCACACTGAATTTGAATAAAGTAAAGAAAATAGAAATAAATATTTTTGCATGTTTTTTTTGTTATAACTTAAGTGACTTTATATAGAAAATCCTTTATTATTTGGATAATTTGTCAAATTAAAAATCTCTATAAGAATACCTCATAAAGATAATTATTAATTAATACAAGGATATTATATATATAAGTTACATTTTTTGCAAAGCTCTTATCTCGTTACTAGATTTCGCCCGCGGCTCCGCTCGCATGACGATAACTGAGTTTTTCTATTATTAAAAGATTTTTTAGATTTATATTGTTTTTTCTCTTTTATGCAATTTACATTTAACTGACATGAGGTGAAATAATAACTTAATTTAAAACTGTGACGTGAGACTAGATATGTTTGGATTAAATAATAGTATATAGTCATATGGACGTTTATCTGTTACTTATTTTTTATTTCTATAAAACATGGAGTGTTCGTTTTTGTTATTAAGTAAAAAAATATATGTCAAAATGTAAGGAAAATATATAAGGATTTATTGAATATTTATAAAACTATTAAGCACTCCAAGTTGTATGTCTGTACGTTGGTAACTTAATCAGGTGTCGTCAAACTCTCGTTCAGAAATCTGCAAAAGAAAATATTATGTATAAAATTTACATGACATCCTTCACCTCTATGTGAGCACACAAATGTAGAAAAGAATGAAAATAAAGAAATAAAACGAATGTTTGTTTAAATATTGTAAAAATATATAAATATGTAATATGTACCTAATGTATTGACTTGGAGTAACGTGAAATAATATAATTTGTGCAGGTAAAGAATGGGAAATGGTGGCTTATTAAGATAAACTGTCATTATATTACATAATTATCAATAAAAAGAGATAAAGCTCCATACAACTGCACGCAACGATAAGTATACTTTGGGGATTCATCAGGAACTAAGAAAAGTCAACTCAATAAGATGTCAATAGATGGCGTTATATCGATACGTATGTGTATTCAGCCCTTCTTTACCGTCCCGCCGCTGGGCACGGGCCTCCCTTCCATACGAGGGGGATCAGGCCATAGTCTACCACGCTGGCCAACTGCGGATTGGCGGACTTCACATGTCTTTCGAAAACTTGCTAGGTTCTCTCAGACATGCAGGTTTCCTCACGATGTTTTCCTTCACCGTAAGGCAAGTGGTGAAAATATCAGAGGTGCGAGACCCACTTCACTCATTTTCACAAGCGAACGCGTTACCACTACGCTACTATTACCTTCGATACGTATAACGCCATCTATTGACATTTAATCGAGTTGATAGAAATAGGTCCCAGAATCAGAATCATCTAGTTATTATTTATAATAACATGTTTGATGTTACTTTTAATAAAATAATTCATTATTTTGTAGTAACGACCATACTTGACTTCTTAGAAGGCTTTATGGTCGATAACAATTTACTTCATTAATATCTTTATTACATTTTATTTTGCTAATAATAATTTGATTACTGTATTTGAATTGTCTAGCGCGAAGTGAACTCACGCGATGTTTTAATACCATTCTTGAAATGCACAGTCTACTAGGGTCATGGCGGTGAAGAATAGAAATAATAATGGTTTTATTTTGTAATTTTAGACAAACCATCACGCATGGGCTGTGTCAAAATATATAAAAATAAATTTTAGACATAACATATATATGTGTTCCTAAATGAAAAAACGATACCATACTTCATAATGACAAATAATTATATATATACATATATACAACATATAACATATAAATCGGTTAATTTTAATAAAAACTCAAGAATATAATTGTATTGTTAGTGACAGAATAAAATTAGTCACGATACCTGTTCCCTAAATAAATAATAATTACCTTTTTATGGCAGTTATTAACTGTAAACCATAATAAAAGCCATATTTAAATAAAAACATTTATTACATGTATATAAAATTATGCTACAACATTGTATTATATAAGTGTCACGCAAAAACTAATTTTCCTCTATTTCTAAGTAAAATACTTATAATTAAATATAAAAATAAGTGATATACTAAAGTTATTAATAAACATTATATATGTAGATATATAAATTTATTTAAAAATATGCTTTTACCATTCTTAAGCCTAAATCACTAGTACATTACTAAAATATAAAAAATGTGTTATTTTAAGACTTTTGTTTTTTTTTTATAAATTAAAGCTTTGAACCTAAGCTATACTTTAACACTACATCTAATTCTATCATTGTCCAAGTTATTAAATAACTTGATATTTAAAATTAATTTGTACTAAATTCTTTGCAACACTCATTATAATGTTTAATAATTATACTAAATAGTATTAAATATTTAAATTCGTTTCAATATAAGATTTGTAACAGATGTAAGTTTGTACTGTGTTTAATTTTTTTTTTAATTGTTATAGTATTAAGTGTGTTGTATAATATTTTATGAACAAAATATGTCGGGTTTAAAATATTATGCAACTTCAGATACTCAATGTGCTCGATTCGAGTGTATGTTTTTTTGCGTATGTCATGTCATATCTCCTAACCTACCACTATGTTTGTAGTGGCTTATTTTTATTAGTCGTTAGAGCTCGCATTCGGCAAACAATTTTTGAAAATAAATTCTACCGTTTGCAACTTTTTATGTTAAACTTGATGTTTACTTTACTCTACTTTTATTTTATTTTTAAAATATACAAATGTATATTATTTACAACCCTGTGAAGGCTTGCAATAACTACGATGTTTATTTAGTTATGTTAGAGAAATTTCATAAATTTTATTAATATTTAATATTTTATGTTGCAATTTAATTTAATATAAATGTTGTTCTTGTCAGAGTTTATTTTATCACAATTTATATTATAGGTTAAAATAAATTTTATTTAAGTTGATTTAGATACAAAAGTATGCTATTAATTAAAAAATACAACTGTTTAGTTAGGATGATAATACGTTTATGTTAAATATTGAGTTTAAGTTAAAGTGATCGAATGTTATTCTTAAAATTTATATTTTACTTTATTTATTTTCATAAACATATGCAACTTACTTTATATCTATTGTTGAAGCCTATTTATAATAATATATTTTATTCAAAAAACTCTAAACTTGAAATATTTTAAAGTAAATATTGTAACCCGCCTACATAATACGAATGTATTTACGCGTGTGCATGAATGTATGTATGTATATGTGTGCGTGTGTATGTAACATGCGCGTGTGTGGTGTGTGTGTCAGTGTGCGGGCGCGTTGCGCACGAACACGCGCACGACCTCACCTTCGTGCTTGCGCTGCGACGGCATGAAGTAGAAGTCGGGCTGCGCCGAGCGCGGCAGCGACAGCGACCCGCCCGCGCCCCCCGCGCCCCCCGCGCCGCCCGCGCCCCCCGCGCGCCCCGCGCCCGCGCCGTCCGCGGCGTCGCCGCCGTACCTATACACACACGAGATGAACATTCAATAAAAAAAAATTTAAATTAAGTAAAAAAAACAATTCGTGACTTTAGAAAACCCTTATTAAAAAGCTGTAATATAATTTTAAAATATCAATGTGTTTTGGAAATAATACGTATTTCAGATGATTTTGTGATACTGTTAATGACAGGCATAAGAAAAAATTGAAAACTGTCTATACCACATCTAAAACATACTCAAACAAAACAATCATAATGTGTATCACAATATTATAATACACGTATCTATATAAATGACAATAAATAAAAATTAAATATAAAAAGGGATCAGTCGACCGTGACAGGACTCGAACCTGCAATCTTCGGATCCGAAGTCCGACGCCTTATCCATTAGGCCACACGGTCGTATGCTTCGAAAACCAAATATACCCTCACTTTAGATCAACCCTTAATTTATTTACATTAGATATTCAATTCAAATCTATACATATAACAATAATTAAAATTGCATGCAAAAAAAATATTGTGGAGTTATAAAAGTTTATATGGCTTTTAGAATTGTTGTCCCGTAAGTAGTAAATAATATATTACAATCGATCGCCAATATTTATGTATTGGAAATTGTTTTAAATAACGATGAAACTGAAATGATTTTTTTTTAATATTTGTAAAGGTTCTAAGAAAGAACATTGAAAATATTGTACCAAAAAATTGGAAATTTTGACTGACTATTCTATCGATTATGCAAAGATTTTTTGTATGAACTCAAAAAAACTTTATAGGTAGTTGTAATATAAATTATTATAAATGAAATTGTCAGTTTGTATGTAGGCGGTAACATCTAAATTATTGATCGGATTCTGAAAGAACTTTAACCAATATAAAGCTAATTACGACTAAGCATATATTAATCTATTATGATACTGATATTACTGTTCTGATAAATATACCTTTTAGAAAAATATTATATTCACGACTAATAGAACCCGCAGCTTCGCTTGTGTTCGATAACTACGAAAAACACGAAATTTCATGCAAATAATATGTCCAAGGAATAAAAAGTTTCGTTCAAACTTTTATCCCCTATTTCACTCCCCTGAGGGTTGAATTTTGAAAATCCTTCCTTAGTGGATGCCTACATCATATGAGGAATACGGGTGCGAAATTTTAATTTTCTAGCCTTAAGGGTTCAATGGCCTGTGCGTTGATACATCAGTCAATCACTTTTGCCTTTTATATATATAGATATAATTAAATAAGTTTAAGGCTAAATTAAATAAGGGTAAGCTACTGATGTACAATTAATATGATATGTGTATTTTATTTATGAAATATTATTTATGAGTATTTTAATCTATCAGAGTATTATACTAAAAAGCATTGTAGTGCAATGATATCACACATGGTAACATATTATAAAAGTATATGATAGTACAAACTTTTTTACGGATAAAGTTCGAGGAAATTAAATGCATTTAATATTGTTACTATATTTTTTTATATAATAGGTACTTTATTAGGTACAGAAACAGAAAACAAATAAAAAAATTACAACTTTTAGAAGCTAACAATAAGATATCATTATAAAGTTCCAGTGTAATTTCTGTTTACAACGTTCAAAGAAATAAATAATTTTATAAATAAAATAAAAAGAAATCATTGAACTTATATTAGAATTAAAATAAATGACATAAAGAAACTCACCCATAGTGCGAGCGAGGCCTCTGTAGCGACCTGGTGTCGTGGTAGAACTGAGCTGCACTGTTCGGGAACTTCTTACTGCCGTTTGGCGTCTTCCTTCCCGTGGCGTAGCCGTTACTTGGCGATTTGTGTCCATTCATGTGATTACTGGACATGTCATGTCTGCCATTGACCATGTCATGCCTGCCATTGGCCATGTTATGTCTGTTACTGGTCATGTCATGCCTATTATTGGCCACGTCGTGCCTGTTATTGGGCGTGTCGTGCCTGTTATTGGCCATGGCCGTTTCGTGTCGGCTGAGCGTCATGCTGTGCCCGTTGTGCGCGTGCGGCTTGCGCGGCTCGTGCGCGGCGGCGGGGCGCGGCGGCGGCGGGCCGGCGGGGCGCGCGGGCGCGCGCGTGGACGCGCTGTTGAATTTGTCGTCGTTCTCGAACGGCTCGAAGGCGTAGTTTGTGTTTGCTGATGTGTAGTCCTTCCATGCGGCCGCCGGTATTAATTGGTCCTGAAATACATTATTTTTAAATAATTTTGTTTTTTTTTTCTATTAGAAATTAAGATTAGTACTAATTAACATTATTAAATACTATTGAAGCAGGTAAAAAGTTAATCAATTAAAATGTTATTATATATTTATATGTAAGGTATAGGTATATTTCACATTGTAATCTTGAGTTTATGTATAGTATAAGAATTGGTATTTAAGAGAAATTGTAGATTGTATCAAGTTTCCTTTTGTTTCATTATTTATTCATACTTTACATTTAATAATTTATAGTTTTTAATATATTTTTTCCATCTATATATTATATAAAATTGTAGTGTTCGTGTATTCGTAATTCTTCTCTTGCTAAATATATTGACCGATTAAGATGTGTTTTTATTTATATTTATGGGTCCATATAGGACAGTTTTTAGTTATAGTTAAACTTAATAAGGAGAAATGTTATTGAAATTTACATATACTTTTTAATTTTTCGAACAAATTTCTTATTTTGGATATTTCACATTAAAAAAAATGCAATACTAGGGTTTAAATTGGAAAAAAAATTGAATTTAAAAAGTGTATATATAAATTTACGCTGTACTTATTTATACATGTGTATATGGGTGCGTGCATGTTTGGTCGTTTTCCATTTGGCGCTTGCTTGCAAAGTATATGTGAAATAATCGTATTTGCACGAGCGTACGTATACACTTTTATATGTATATTTACATGTATACGTTACTGTAGGTGTTATAATTTAATTACGTATATATGTCTTAAGTTGCAAGAATAAACGTCTTTGCGAGTCAATTTTGTTAGTAAATATGTATACAGCTAAATAAGTATATGCGCACACGGCGCACATGCATATGCGCACACACGTGTGCCAGCTGCCGCCGCGCACAGCGGGAGCGCGACACGCCCCAGAATGTATGCTGCGCGCTCATCTTCCGCTTTATATGTACTACAATGAGCAAGCGTGTAACGTATACGCGTGTACGTGTGCGAGTGTGCGGGTGTGTGCGTGTGTGCGCACGCGTACCTCCGGCTGTGCGCGCGCGCGCGCGAGCGTGCACAGCGCCTGCAGCAGCGCCAGCGCCACGAGCGCGGCGAGGCAGCCCGCCACCACCCACAGCCGCGCGCCGCCCAGCAGCGGGCCCGCCGCGCCGCCCTGCTCCGGCGCCGAGGCCGCTGGAATCATATTCGATTATTACACTACTAGCGGCTCACACGAGGAAAACTAAAACAAACCTATCCCACGGGAATCGTACATTTTTCCGGGATAAAAAGGAGCCTATTTGTTTTCATTAAAATTCCATCAGTAGTTTTTTTGTACTAAGCTGTATAAGTTGCTATAATTTTTAACTATTCCACGAAAACTCTTTAATTTTCCGGGATGAAAAGTATCTTAAATGTTGAGCGGAGAAACAAGGTACCACCATGCAAAATTTCATTTAACTCAATTCAACAGTTTCGAAGATCAGCCTGTATAAACAGACAAATAGACAGACAGAGAAACAAAAACTTAAAAAAAAAAAACTGGATTTGTTATATTTTTCTTCTTACATTCCCTAACTCGGTTCTTAGCATTTTTTCCTATGTACAAACATTTGACCTCTACAATTTTATTATATGTATAGATAATTCACTAATTTAGGCCTCGTCACATATTATACTAACCTTACGCAAAAAAAAAAATATTTTTAAATAGATGGTTAAATACTTATTACCACATTGTAAAATTTTTCTTCCGCTTCTATTTAACAAGGAAGTTTACTTTAACAAAAAAATCCCTTGAGGACGTTTAAACTTAACAAATTGCTATCTATTTTCGATCGCAAAGCTATCTAAAGTGTATTTAAATGCCACATAAATGAATAAATAAATATGTTGGTACATTAACACACAGCACCATCTAGTTCCATGGTAAGCTACGAGGCTTGTGTTATGAATACCAGATAGTTGATACACTACACATATATAACTTTAAATACAACAACACTAACTCTTAGGGGCTTCGAAGGCGAGGAAGAGCGGGTCCACGCTGAGGCCGCCGACGCGGCCCGCCGCCAGCACGTCCAGCAGCGCCGCCGACCACTTCTCCTCGTCCGTGCTGTTGCTCTCCGCCGAGCTGGACTCTATGGACTTGAGCGTCAGGTCCGCTATTATTGCCTTTGTTTCGTTTCTGTAAAGAAATGAAATTTGTATCTCAGACCAATAAAAAAGTATGTAGTACTTTTGGTGGTGGTTTGACGTTTGAATTAGAATGTTTGATGTTAGAGGTATGGTTTTATATTTTTATGTCAGGACGACTCGACAAATCTAGGCAATTAATAATGAAATTCTTAAAAATGTTGGCCACTTCAAGAACGGGTAATCTTATAAAGACTAGCCATAATATTAAATATTATAGTAATACTTTCTTAAATTTATGCGAATATTTGACATTTTAAATGAAACTATCTTTTCGGACTCATGGATTTCGGGAAACAAAAATCAAAATAAATCCACGAAATAATCAGAAAAGATAGTTTCATTTAAAATATTATATTGTAAAAACAACAACAACAAAAACAAAACTACCCCATGGGAACGGTACATTTTTTCGGGATGGTATATAGTCTATATCCTTCCTCAGTTAACGGGTTATTTAATGCAAAAAGAATTTTTCAAATCGAATTAGTAGTTCCTGAGATTAGCGCGTTCAACCAAACAAACAAACAAACTCTTCAGCTTTATAATATTAAATATAGATAAGCGCAAGCACAATTACACATTCCGTTTCTGTCATTTATATCTATTGATTTTGATTCAGATTAAGCGCGGCACGAATTTAACAGCGCTAACTTCCCAACTTCGAAACAAAATCCAAGTCTCTACACTGCACACTAAACCAACAGCGCAAATAACAAGTTTCATGATGTTGATAATATCATATTTAACGCAATGGAATTATAATATAGATCAGAACTAATAAATCAGTGTTTTTTAAATCTATCAATAAATGAGTGAGAAATTAATTATTTAATTTTGCGGTATCTCATTCGAGTGTGACGCCATTTTACCTAATTGAGATCGTCGCACCACAAAATATCACTTAATTACTTAATATTATTATGCGTAATATATTTTTATAATTTTATACAATAGCTAATATCGTTATATAATTGTTAAAAAAATGCAGTTCGAAAAAACCTAAATTTTTTTTTTTAAGTATCATACTGATATGGATACTTTAAACGCTCGCCATTTCGCGCGCTCGGTGTGACGTCACAGTATGATATACACCGAGAAATTACGACTTAATTTGTAAGCAATAAAATCACTAATCGCTCTGTTATGATATACTCTGACGTCATATTCGGTCTGACCAATGGCGTGCGTTTCAACTACCTTGAATTTTACACCTATATTAGCACTTTTTAATAACTATTTTTTTAATCAAAAAGTAATTAAAATAAATATTATATTGTATTAATAATATTATATTAATGTAACTTAAAAATGTTATAGGCTTAATTCAAAAGCAATAAAAATTATAAAAAAATATTTCACCTTTATTTAAATCACACCCGCGAGCTCTTGCGCTGCGTGCACACAATAACAACGGTTACCGTGGCAACATGGCAATGTATTCCTACCTCAATTTCTCGCCGGCTTAATCCTATATATTTATGTGTTTGTCTCTTTCTCATGTTGTTTGAAATCACAACGGTTCTAAAGAAGTTTCGTTTAAAAAAAATTGTAAACTTTTCCATAACTCACTGCATGAACCCGTTGACGGCCAGGCCCTGGTAGCCGCCGGTCCGGCCCAGCTGCTGGCCGAGCGCGGCGCCCAGCCGCTTGGCCAGCTCGTCGAACTCCTGGCTGCCCGGCGCCGGCGGCCGGAAGCTGTCGGCCAGCCCCGTGATGCGGATCAGCACGCTGTAGCTCCTCGTGCCCGGCAGCGCCGGCTCCGTGCTGCTCTCGTCCTCGCTGGGCTCTGGAATGTTGCTTGGTTTTTACTTTGGGAATGAGATAAGCCGTCAAAATTATTGGCGAGATCTGACGCATAAGTTATGGGTGTCGGTTGGTATATGCGAGAGCTTTCTTTGACAGTGTAAATATTTGTATCGTTTCATTGCTGATATTCTCAAAACACGAAATAAAGCGAAATTGAATAGTCTAAAGACCTTCTCATTCAAATTTCTAAAATGTAACATTCTCTTAGAATTCTTACCACTTACAAATATATATATATATATATATATATATATATATATATATATATATATATATATATACAAGTAAATACAATATTATTAATATAACATATAACTCATATTCGAACCTAAAACATTCACAGGAGATATAAAACAAAAATGATAATAACTAACAGACATGTGAAAACTGCGGATGTGTTTTTTACTAATATAAAGCATCAAAGTCATTTCCTAGATATCAGCTATACCTATTCAAAACTCTAGGAAACCTCACGAGATAAAGGAGGAGTAAGTGCGATATTTACCAAGGCACACAGTAACAAAACGTAATATCCTAAAGACCCCAGGGGACTAAAGAGTGGTATCGAAACAATTGTAATTAAAGTAAGAATATCCCAGGGGACTGAATAGTGGTATCGAGACAGATGTAGTAAGCTAGAGGAAACCAGGGAACTGAGAAGTGGTATCGAGACAAGTGTAATAAGCTAGAAGATATCAGGGGACTGATGAGTTGTATTGAGACAACTGTAATAAGCTACAGGATCCCAGGGGGCTGAGGAGTGGTATCGAGACAAGTGTAATAAGCTAGAAGGTCCCAGGGGACTGAGGACTATCCAAGGGGATCGAGGGGTAAGGCGTGTGGTAGGCAGTAGTACCGGGGCCGCAGGCGCGGATGCAGACGGGGTCGTCGGTGACGAAGGGCACGGCGGCGTGCTTGCTGGTGCGCTTGTTGACGGGGTCGAAGCCGCCGCCCTGCGTCACGAACATCATGTACAGGCACTGCTGGTCCGTGAACGCCAGGTCCTGCGGGCAAAACGTGTTATGTTGTTATTAAAAATGTTTTGTAATAAATTTACTAAATAAGTTAAGTTTAAAAAAATGTAATGTAAATAATGATAAGAGCTAAAATTAAATAAATAATATATAATTATAATATACTTATTAAAAAATTAAATGTTTAGAATTAAAATCAACAAATATTGTAAGGTACTCGTACTTCATGCCATTTTTGTATTTTTAAAATCATTGTTTGTAAAAAGTATATAATGCCTTTGAGACATCTAACACCTTAGTCTCTCCCGTGACCATGATTGCTGTAAAGCAATCGAAACGTCGGGAAACAAAAATGAAAATAAATCCGCGAAACAATTCGGAAAGATAGTGACCTTGTCGTCGCCGGTGTCGCGCAGCCGCTCGAAGCTGATCTCGACGCGGCCGTCGGCCAGCTGCCCGGCGGCGCGGCGCACGTCCTGGCGCGCGTCCAGGCGCGGCGCGGAGTAGCCGCCGAGCCACGCGTCCATGAGGAAGGCGCGGCCGCTGCGCGGGTCCAGCCACCCCACCACGGCGTCCGTCTGCGACTGCGGAGTGGGGAACACAGTACACACGCTGTCTTATGGCTTCCTTACTCATCAAATTTCGACTTATTTGTAACACATAAAAAGCTTTATAAAAATTAAGTAATAAAAACGAACAAAATAGATTAAAAATAACTAGTGAAACTAATTATATTCGGAAATAGAAGGGTTTGGTCTATTTTACTAGATATGTATGTATACTATTTATTACATACTAATAAATGGTAGCTACATTAATAAAAAATATTTACGTATTACATACATTACCTATACAGTGTAGAACATGACTGGATCAAAGGTAATAGAATCGAAGACCTCAATACTTATCGATTCACCCAGCTTATATATTTAGCTATTTTTAGTGATTCAAAAACAATTTTGATTCAAAGAAAATGATGAATGAAGCTCACCATCTTCCTGTCCTTGCTGAAGCCGATGCCAGTCCAGGTCTTGGTCTCCTTGGTGACGATGGTGAAGCGCACGTTGTCGCGGCCGAGGTAGCGCCACTGCGCCACGAAGGCGCAGGCGCCGGCGCTGGCGTTGCAGCCGGCGGGCAGCGCCCACTGCGCGCCGCAGCCCGCCAGCGGCGTCACGCCGCCCGACGACGGCGGCTTGGCCTCGTCTGGGGGTGGCGACAGTTATACTATGTGTTCAGCCCTCCTTTAACGTCCTGCTGCTGGACACAGGCCTCCCTTCAATACGAGAGGCATCGAGCCATAGTCCACCACGTTTGCTGAGTGCGAACGGACTGAACATGTTTTTTGAAAACTTGCTAAGTTCTTTCTTACATGCAGGTATCCTCACGATGTTTTCCTCCGCCGTAATGCGAGACGTAATCATGTTGGAAATCGTCCGGAGTAAGACACGTAAGACGATCCCGAGAATTATACATAATTATATACTACTATATGACAGTTGGGTTGATGAATATAATTATAACTATAAAATTTACTATATTAATTAAAATATTTTAAAATCAGTAAACTACTGTGTGGATTTTTATGCTATGCTGCTTATACTGTGTTTTAAATTGAGCCCATTAAAATCAACAATCGATTACTATGTATGTATTTATGTGTATATGTACGTATGCATGTATGTATGTTCCCCCGTGAGTGAAAGCACGGCTCACCAAAGAAGTTGAGGTGCAGCAGGCCGCGCTGCGCGCCGTGGCCGTGGTACTTGAGCTCGTCGGCGCGGTAGAAGCCGCGCTCCTGCCCGCGCTCCTGCCCGCGCTCCTGCCCGCGCGCCCAGATCACGTGCATGTCGTCGTCCACGAACGAGTGGTCGGTTGGCTCTTTTGCCTGAGGAGGGTTTATTTATTTTTAACTCGATTTCG
The DNA here is from genome assembly GCA_033884665.1 of Argynnis bischoffii washingtonia. Lineage (NCBI taxonomy): Eukaryota > Metazoa > Arthropoda > Insecta > Lepidoptera > Nymphalidae > Argynnis > Argynnis bischoffii. Next base: position 612,671 of record CM066629.1, on the reverse strand, counting down.
CCCGCGACTTTGCTCGTATGATAAGAAAGGTATAGATCAAGGGTACAATGAGGACCAGGATATCTACAATTTATGTCCTTGTCAAATTTTATCGAAATCCGTTCAGCGGCTTAAGCGTGAAAAGATAACAGACAGAGTTATTATCACAGAGTTATTTATAATATAACTATTGACCTTTAAAAATCTGTAAGTAACTATGTGATAGCTTGGGTCTTAACTCTCATCACGAACCAAAAAAATTAATTCAAATAAATGTCAATAGATAGATGATGTTACATGTATCGATTTATTATTGAAGTTGTTTTAAATTAATTAACAAAAGATAAAAAAGTAAATCCCAAAAAAGTATATTATTGTTTTAAAAAATATTCTAAGTGAGGGGAAACGAAAAAATGCGCTCGTAAAACAAATGTTTGTAATTTTACTGATTATTTAAATATCATAATAATGTGATAGCATAGCATAGTATACTATTACTGCTACTGCTACTAATGCTATAAAAAATAAGCTTTATAGTAAAAATACGCTCTGATGTAAGGAATTGATGAAAAAGTTTTTTTCTTTCAAATTCTATAATTTAAATTTTGTTTAATAAAAATCTTTGCGCATTATATAATATTATTAGTTACATAAATTATTATTTATGTAAGTAATAATATTTGTGTTCAATTGTATTCAATTGGCTAGCTCCGAATAAATAAAGCAACGCGAGTACACACGACCGGACAGATAGCTATACATTGTATAAATAGTAATTTATCATATATTATATAATATATAGATCTACGAAAAATAAAACCCAAAATGAGTCACCTTAATTTTCCTTCTAAACATAATGGTAGTGACGTTGTTCTCTTCGAACCCTGACGCGGCAGTGATGTCGTCGTGTCCTCCCCAGAACGAGTCCACTCGCGGAGTTGATCTGAAATTTAAAAAATCATATTACTATCTTTTTATGGTTTTATATTTATTGATCACAAGCGATTCACCATCGCTTCGCTCGGGTTCGTCCCTAGGTATGTTTTAACGGTTAGTGTGGAATAGATAGATTATATATTATATGATTTATAGCCAATTAACGGGCTATCTAATGCAAAATAAATTTCTAATTGGATTAGTAGTTCCTGAGATTAGCACGTTCAAACAAACAAACAAATTCTGCCTCTTTATAATATTGGCAAAGATTAGTATAGACAAAGCAAATCCAGCTAAATTATTATGTTAAGTTCTATGAGAGATTCAAAGTTAAAGTAATGTAGACATCTCCTGGCAGATTACACTTATATCCGGCAACCCGCTAGTTGTTTTCCGAATGTAAAATAGAATTATGTATGGCAGTCTGGAGCGCGCATAAAAGATAGACGTCCAAAGAAAAATCATTTTTTTTTGCGCCAGGAACCTCGCAGGTATATACAAAATAACCTACCAGTTTCATCACAATCGGATCAATCGTTTAGGAACAACATATAGGACAAACATATACAGACATTTATTTTTATTTATATAAATAAATAATTATCACCATCTAGTTCCATGGTAAGCTACGAAGCGTGCGTTATGGATACTAGATAACTGACACACTACAAACATTCGTGGTCATCACACAAATGCAGCCGGCGGGAGTCGAACCCGCGAACGCCAGCGCAGCAAGGCAGGCAGCGGGTCACCTGTCGCGGGTGTAGTAGTCCAGCACGCGGTGGTAGCCGGCGCGCGCGGCGCCCGCCACGATGTCGGCGCAGTCCATGGCGCTGAAGTCGTGGCGCGGCGCGTACTCGTGCGCCGGGAAGTAGCCTGCGCGCGTCACGGGGACTCAGTACACACGGACACACGGACACGCACACGTATTTCGTGGCAGAAATACGTGTGACATTAGTGCTCTTTGTCTTTAACCGACTTCCAAATGAGAGGTTCTGTTTATTTTTTTTGACATGATAACGTCTTATTAATCGATTATCGCCGAACGTGCAAGCGAGAGCGCGGAACAAGAGATAGAGAGGCACGATCGGTCTAAGCGTTCGGCTTGTGATGCATCTATCTCCCTTCCACTTCATCGGCCGATGCATCCGAGTAGAAGAGAGACAGAGGCAGCACAATCTACATGTGAACTGTTTTGTTAACTTATTCTTAAAAATGAAGTGAAAAATTAATGTGCTTTCCATTGTTTATTACAACAACAATTGCGGCAAAAAAAGTAATTAATCCTTAAATATTAAGAATTTGACCAGCAATGTAATCTCAAATATATTTGTCATTTATTTATAAAAAAAGAATGTAAGTTGTAAATAAATTTTTAATAGCAAACTTACTTGTAATTAATCTATATAATTTAAGTAAAAAAATATTTGAAAATGTGTAAAAAAAATATTTAAAAAGCGCAAATAAATGCTAATTTATCGAAAAAAATTGTAATTTTCAATTAACTCCTTCTTTGAATTATACAAAACAATGATAATTCAGTAATAATAATTCAATTTAATTCATAAAGTATGTAATTTTTTATCAATGTTCTCTTATGACGTTATCACGTAAAATTACCGTCCGTAAACCGACTTTACAGAAAACCAATTTTTTATTATTAGTGTTTAGAATTCGGTAATTTTTTTTTTATTGTCTGGAAGTCGGTTTTTTTAATGTGCGGAAGTTGGTTTTTTTTAATGTCTGGAAGTCAGTTTTTATACTTTTTTAAACTTTTTTTTGTGCATGCAATTACTTTTAAAGTTTTAAGTAAAGTTTCAATGTGATAGTAAGGTTATGTCACGTGTTTCAAATCAACTTTATTTGCTATCATACTTACCTTTTGGAAAACAAGTGTGTTTTTATTATGCATTTATTTTGTGGTCGAAATAAATGTGGTAGTAATGATGTGTATGGGTACTAACCGAGCCAACTTTTTATCATTTTTTGAGATGAAATATCTTACGAAGATGTCATTTTTTTATGTTAAAAAAAAATCATGATAATTCTCTATTGTCATGCATAATATGTGTATTGTGTATAGTATTGAGCAAACGAAATAAATTAATTTTAAAATTGAACGTAAGTAAATGAAATTATTGAAAGAGATTACAAAAATAAGTTTGATACAAAAAAGGTAAGAATAATAGAAAGAATAGAGTATATATAAAATTATAAGAAAATTATTTACGAATTATAATGAACTTTAAAAATACCAGTCATTAAATATAAAGTTTCTTTATAAACCTGTTATCATAAAGGCTGTAGCCTTTATTTTCCTTAAAGTGTGAAGTATTTTAAAGATCATATTATTCTGAATGTTTGTAAATTATATGGGAGTTATGTTAACTGTCAGTTAGTCTATGCATAATGAATTTTATAGAAATTGTAACAAATAGACTATTATTAGTATCACATAAAATATAGGTATCATATTAATAAGTCCTTTAAATCAATGAAAGTTATAAAGTCTTATCTACAACAAAATCCATCCAATGTAAGTCTGGAAGTAGAAAATTATAAAGAACACGTCACTAGAAGAGAAGAGAGTAGAAAGAAGGAGATATAAGGAGAAGGAGGGATTACAGAAACAACACCACAAAGCATGCGAAGCAGAAATAGACAAGCGAAATACATAAAAATATATAAATACTATAAAAAGATAATGAAAAATATATAAAAGAAATATGTATACCTTTTATTGCTACATATATCTATATAAAAAAAATTATCTTCAAAAAAAATTGAAAATTTCAATCAAACTTTTAACTTAAAAGCCAATAATCGCATAAAATTGATTCTCACTAAGAAAAAATAATAATAAAAAGCCGCTCTATATTGAATATTTAAAGCCCTTTTTTGTCCTTTAATACAAAGGCTTTTTATGACTTCAATGTTATGAAATATGCTTTACTTTCAATAAACAAAATAAATAAATTTGGAAAATTAAATATGTATTACAGAAATATATATGTATAAACATTAGTAAACAACATGCAACAATTAGATTTTAATATAAATATATAGATACTAATATAAAACATAATATCAGTTTTATCATTTTGAATAATTTTTAAATCACAAAAATTATTCTTTTAAAACTCTTTTAAATCGGAAATTAAATTAAATATTTTTTTTAATAACTTTTTCTGACAAATCTGATATAATGTAATATATTATCAGCAAAGCTTGTGCTTTTACCTGATTCTTCGATAAGTCCCTTCACTAGCAGATTTTCTGAATCCACTTCTGCATTGGGTTCGGGTTCAGGAGAGGGTTCAGATTTTGGTTCAGGAGATGGTTCGGGTTCAGAAGAAGGCTCTGACTCAGATTTTGGTTCTGGAGAAGGTTCAGGTTCAGATTTGGGTTCTGGTGAGGGTTCAGGCTCAGATTTTGGTTCTGGTGAGGGTTCAGGTTCAGATTTAGGTTCTGGGGAAGGCTCAGGTTCTGATTTTGGTTCTGAGGATGGTTCGGGTTCTGATTTTGGCTCTGGAGAAGGCTCAGGTTCAGATTTTGGTTCTGGAGAAGGTTCTGGTTCAGATTTTGGTTCTGGGGAAGGCTCAGGATTTGATTTTGGTTCTGGGGAAGGTTCAGGTTCCAGTTTGGAATTAGATGACGGTTCAGGTTCGGAAGACGGTTCAGGTTCGGATGTCGGTTCAGGTTCTGAACTGGGTTCTGATGAAATTTGGGGTTCAAAATCGGAATTGTTGTCGTTCGTTAACTGTCTAGACTTTGGTTTGGACTTATTTTTAGACTTAGGTTCTAACTTTGGTTCAGATTCGGGTTCAGGCACTGGGGAAGGGTAATTTTCTGTCTCACTGTCTATTATAGTTGTTTCATCTGTAAAAATAACGTAACCATGCAAAATTATCTATACACACGGTGTTTATACAAAGTTAGTTTGCATGTAAGTAAGTCTGAGTGTTCGCTCAGCATTTCTGTGAATTTTAGCACTCGTGTTAAACAAATTTTCTACTTTTATGTAATTTGTTTGGTACTATACTTACTTGTTTTTTCTACTTCGGAAGCAGCACGTTTCTTACGACCTTTGGGAGGATAAATAATTAAAAATTAATTCATAGTTTGGATAAACGTATCATATTTAAAATCAAAGTTTAAATATTCCATTTTATTACATTTTTACAATGTAAACTAAACTACGCTATAAAACTAACTAAATTATATTATAAATTATTATTAGTAATTATTAATTTCAATCATAATATTACTTAATCACTAATAATAATCAAAATATGTAATACTAGCGACTTACCCTCGCTTCGTTCGGGTTCGTTCGTTCCCTAGGTTGCTTCCCCATACAAACTTTCACCCCCATTTTCATCCTCTTAAGGATGATTTCTTGGATAAAAACTATCCTATGTCCTTCCCAGGGTCTTAAACTATCTTCTTGCCTTTCGTCTAAATCGGTTCAGTAGTTTCGGAGCCTATTCAATACAAGCAAACAAACAAAAAAATCATTTTTTCCTCTTTATAATATTAAAATATACTCTTACCTTTCGAGCTCGACACTTTGTATGAAATGCTAGTTTTCACAGTCACATCATTTCCTAAGTTTTTAAAATCAAAACCATCTAAAGTATGCATCGCTACTCTCTTGTTTCTATTGTCACTCATATTTAAATCCTGTGGCTTTGGTTCTGGGTTTGGTTCAGATGTCGGTTCTGGTTCAGATGTTGGTTCTGGGCTTGGTTCCGGTTCAGCTTTTGGCTCTGGTTCCGGTTCAGGTTCTGGTTTTGGTTCTGGTTCTGACTTAGGTTCTGGTGTTGGTTCTGGTTCCGATTTCGGCTCAGGAGACGGTTCTGGTTCTGGCTTTGGTTTTGAGTTTGATTCGAATTTTGGTTCAGGTTCTGGAAGGGGTTCTGGAGCTTGGGTACTTGCTGAAGTATGAAATATGAAAAAGGTGATAATTGATTTCATATACCAATATTTGATAAATTATTATTTATATATGATTATACTGATAAGAATTAATTATGACTTTAGTTACTTTAATAGTTTAGTTAATTTGTAGGGTTAATAATGTAAAGTAAAAAATAACTAGCACTAAATTTGGTTTTTGTCAGGACCGACAGATTAACGTGCTCTACCTCAACACGGGGGCGAAACACCGTCAAATTCCTCAATCCGGGAATCCTGGAAATCCTGCTACTAGAACTTTCTTAGTAGAAAGATTCAATCACAAAACTTTCAAATATCAGCCCGACCCAGGACTCGAACCTAGGACCTCCGGATTTACATACAATCTACTATGGCATTTAGAGGGTAGTTTCATAAAAACACTTACGTCCAGTGAGAGGTGGTCCGAGAACTGGGAAGTTCCTACATTCCTTTTTCAACCCCTTAGGTCTCCACCCGAGTGCTGTAAAGGTATATTTAATAAAGTTAGTTAGTTTATAAGTTCGATATTTATATTTTAGAAATAACAGTTTTATAAATACTATACCTAATGCAAGTAGCAAAGTATTTATTTCTATTAAAGATAAAATATTATTTAAATTTAATTAAAATAATTAAATAAATATATTTATTTAAAAAGGCTATTAAAGATTTTATATTTAATATTATTAACTATTACTTAAGTAATTTTATAATATTTAATCACCAGCCACGGCTCTTCTTGTTCAATATTTATCCTATATAAATACAAGCTATAAGCTATCTCCACTCTGACACTCTGACTCTAATCAGTTAAGACGTTACTCTGTGAAGAAGTAGCTACTTCAATGCTCTCATTTATAATGTTGGCGTGCCGGTACGATTATAGACTATGTGACGTGATGTGTGATGTGACTATTTTAAGCCAAAGTTAATAATAAAAAAAAATAGTCTAAGAGACCACTTAATAAGTATAAAAGTATACATATCATAAAACTCTGAGTCGAATCAGTACATGGAAAATCTTATTGAAATAGTCATGTCTGTTTGTGACCCGCATCACGAAAAAATAACTGGACAGATTTTGATAAAATTTGTCGGGTCAACATATAGGATACTTTTTACTGCGGGATAATATCTCATCTCCGAGAAATCTACACTAAACGTTAAGACGTAATTAGCTAGTAATATATAATTTATTTTAATCATAATCTTTATCAATTGATATTAAATGTATATTGTTAGTAAAACTTACCGGCATAAGAGGTCCCATTCACGATCATGACGAATTCTATTTCAGCTTCATCTTTGATGATCCGCCAGTAGAGAGCGAACTCTTTAGATAGTTGCTTTTTAGAGTACAGTGAAAGGTTTATGTTTTTGTCTTTCCAAGGCGCCTCTGAAAATATATAATTGTTTATATATGTATGTGTGAATGTGGTAAACATATAGTGTTTTAATAAATACCTTAGTAAATATGTACTTTTAATACAATATAATGTAACACAACTACTCATATTTTAGGTATAGGTATTAGGTAAGGTAATTAAGTTAAATACCTTAATATTAACATCATTATCTATTACATAAAATGTAATAAATAAATATAAAATAATAGTTTAAAACACTAAGTTAATAGTTATCATTAGTACAAGTTACTTGAATAAATACAGTCATAACTTTGCAATATCTATGAGAGATTTTTTTTACAGAGCATAAAATATATATTAATGTTCATATATGTCGGCCAAGTTTCCTAGTATAGATTTGTTTTTGTCTTTTATATGCTTTCTTAAACCATTCAAGTTTTAGAAGTTCGGGCGATTCAAGGGTAAGTCTCTAATATCTTATATATTTAAGGTAACAACGATTTTTGCAAGAACATGCCATTCTGTTTCAATGTTACTATCAAAATAAGAATAAAACCAGTAAATAGACCTGCAATAATAAATAAGAAACACCATAAAAACTGCAAGCTCACTCTTATTGCAGCCCTTGCCATAGAAGCCGTGGAGGCAGTAGCACACCCTGGCGGGCGCGTCGGCGCTGCGCAGGTCCACGCACTTGCCGCGCAGGCCGCAGTCGCTGTCCTCCGCGCACTCGTCCGAGAACTGGCACTTGGGCCCGCTGTACATCTTGTGGCACTTGCAGCGGCCCAGGATGTGGAAGCCGTGCCCTGAACACGTCTCGTGGTAGTCTTTGCCTGGGAACGCGTTATTGCACTGCTGTTATAAATGTACACATTTTATGTATGTTTGTTACTTATGTAGAAACGGCTGGACGAATTTGGATGAAGTCTTGTATACAAATAGATAATGCACTTGGAGAACATATAGGCTATTAAAGTTTTACCTGTATCTATCAAGTCTGTAAGATAGACACTACGATTTTTTTTTGTAGAAAAAAATACTTGTCATCTTGTCCAAAAAATTCAGCTTGATAGTTATAATTTTTTAAATGCTTTAGAGATATCTAATAATAGAGTGTAAAACTGTAAATGTAAATGAAGTATTCAGTTACATATGTTATTTAGTATTTACATAAGAACAATATAAAAAAATAAGTACGAACGTGCAACCACATCAATGTCAGCGCAGCTCCAGAACCGATAGTTGGCGCCCCACTCGCTCGCCTCACGCTGCAATTGTAGAGTACAGTTCTCGCACGTGAAGTCGCTCGGGAGCCGCACTTCGTATTGTTGAGCACTGGAATAGTATACTACATTAGTATTATCTATACAAATGAATAAAATTGAAGATATGTCTATCTGTCTTTCTGTCTGTCTATATTTTCGGCTAATCTCCGAAACGGCTGGACGTATTTTGACGTGACTTTCATTAGCAGATATATGATGTTATAAGTAGTAACTTGGGCTATTTTTATTTTACAAAAATAATTAGGGTTCCACGCAAAAAAATTAAGATCCTATTATAATTTCTTTCTCTAAAACGTACCTACGGACGCACTCGAGCGAAGCGAGGGTACGTAATATATAAGTTATGTAATATGTATTTTGTATTTGCGACTTAGCCTCGCTATTTCAAGTTACGGGATTGACAATAATAATTTTTAATATTAGTCAAACATTTCTCCATTTCCATATAAAGCGAGGGAGTGTTATCAAAACCCCCGCCTTTTTAAATATGAGTACATATTACAACATTCGCTTAGGAATAGAAATTCTTATAGGGTCATTAAAAAATTAAAGATAGGAAGAAGGAAACATCCTTTAAAAAAAGAATTAAAAATATTCCTCCCAAATAAACACCTCCTCTTTGAAGTCGGTCAAAAATATATAAAAAAATAATTTGTTTGATAAGTTTTGATACTTATTAATTTTAAAACTCACGTAGGATCATCTCTAACAAATTCTGAACCACCGGCTCTGGGCGTCAAATCTAGTAAAGGTCTTTCTAAATAATCCAATATCCTTAAACTAAATCCTCCCTGAAACAAAATATAATTCACATTTTAAATTATCTATATATTTACTAATAAAATCTATGCATATGACAAGTATTTAATAGTCAGTTATGAAAATATTTCTTTATAATTCCGCTAAATAACATAATTTTAATAATATTTTTTTAACATTTTGAACAATCTGGAGTGTGACAGAAAAGTTAAATTAATCATTTTACAACAATTCGTAACAAAGAGAAGTTAAAAAAAGCAAAAATGTATTTCGCCCAACGTGGGGCTCGAACCCACGACCCTGAGATTAAGAGTCTCATGCTCTACCGACTGAGCTAGCCGGGCTTATATTCACTTTGCAAAATATGTAATAACTTACTCGATGTGCGTACGCCAAATGCCAATGCACTGTAAATGTGGAGCCCGCTAAAAATGACGTTTTTATTGAACCTGCAAAAATAAAAACAAAATTCTTACAACATCATCCCAATATTTCTTTTACAAGTAGTATTTTTATTCATCTATCACAAGTTATTTAAGAATTTGCGCCATCTAGTGACAGCTTCTGAGAATTATGGCTTTAATATTACGCGTATAGATGTCACTAACAGTCTTTATAATAAAACAAGATCTTTGGACATTCAACTTTGATAAAAATTAAAGATTTCAAGTTTTCACATAACTGCTTACCTGCCTAAAGTATTATGCATATGGTATAAGAAAATAAAACCCGACTATTTAAATATAAAATATAAATATTTTATACTTTTATATATATAATTTTTAAGTCCTTTAATATAAATATATCGTGAAGTACATAAACGTAAGAAAACGAAACAAGATATCATCAAAAACATGTATACTTATTAAAGAACATATAAAAATGTAAAACAAGTGCAAATAAAAAAAGCCTTGCAAAAAACGTACACAATTATGCTCGACCGTGACAGGACTCGAACCTGCAATCTTCGGATCCGAAGTCCGACACCTTATCCATTAGGCCACACGGTCATATGACGTAATTCGTTAGAAACAACATTTGGACTTAATGGAATGCGCGCGCATTTTTTTTCACAACACAATAGATAACATAAAAATATTAGATACGCATATTATTTGATACTTAAGTTTCATGGCTTAAATTATGTTTTATAAATTATTTATACAGATAAATAAAATTGAAGTGTCTGTATGTAATGTCAAAATAACAGCTTTATACTGAATGCATTTGAAATTATATACAAATACATTTAAAATATTTGTCTATCTGTTCCGGCCAATCTCTCAAACCGGCTTGACCGATTTTGATGGCATTTTCACTAGCAGATAGCTGATGTTATAAGGAGTAGCTTAGACTACTATTATTTTCGAAGAAAAAGAATTAGGGTATCGCTCATAAAAAATAAAACGTAATTAGAAACACACCCGAGCGAAGCGAGGGTAAGTCGCTAGTTATAAATGATATAAATGGTGAAAATTCTTTTATTTATATTTAGTAAAAAAAATATTTCGTAATTTGTATATAATAATAATAATAATGAAAATTTTCCACACGCTTAAAATACAGATTAGTGTGGTACCAACGCTATATTTACTCATATGATTGTGTTTTCACGAAATACCAGCAAACATTGTAACAATCGACACAAACTGTTGTTTTGTGTATATGTCCCCACTCTACAATTATTACGGAATTTATCAGTTTTGCTCTTGCCATTCAATATTTATCATCTCACAAAAGATCTTTTAGAAATTTTAAGAACATTCTTACAAAAAATTTCGAATAGGTATTATTGATTAATTTCTACTAAATATATTTTCCATACATTTTGATTTCAGGCGCATGTTTTTCAATAAACTAGTGACGCTTCTCTCCCGTGACGTCGGAACGTCGGAAACCAAAAATTCAAACAAAACTTAAATGTGAAATATTCTCTCATATCTAAGAAAGTTTTTTCAGACGTATATTCTTTTAACATCGGCTTAAATTCGCTGTTAACTAATATTTTATTTGCTATTATTTTTGTATAGGTATTTTTGTGCATTATATTTTTATTATCATCGTATAATAGCTAAATCATAAACATATCTACATATTAATTGGTAAATTATTACGCCCTTTGATCTCTCTGTCGTCTGTACGACCGGGGAGAGATCAAGGCGATGCAGGTACTTAAGTACAGGTTTCAAATCAAGGTATTTTACTTTATTTTTTTACCTTAAATGTCATAAAAATGGAAAGATATCTGGATTTGTTAGATTATGGAAGTTGGTTACCATTTTTGTATTTTTTAAGAATATATTTATACGTACATATAATAAAATTCTGAGTCGAATCGGTTACCATTTTTGTATTTTTTTAAGAATATATTTATACCTACGATACTTTTTACTGCAGGAAGATTTATGATCTCTGAGAAATCTAAGCTAAATGTTAAAAAGTAAGTTCGCTAGTTCTATCATACTATACTTATAAAAAAAATATCTGGTTGTTGGGAATTAGACAATACCTACCTAGTTTTCTCAGCATGTATATTGTATAATGTATAGGGCATCTTAAAACACTTGTGAGTGAATTCTCTTTGCCTCTCTGTACAACGAAGTAATTAAATAATACGTAATTAAAAAAATCACATTATGTTAAAATATTCTAATCTCATATTACGTTATGTGTTAAATACATATATGTATGATTACGTTTATTACATAATACGTGCGTGATTTTAAAATTTAATATTTATATAAGTTGCATAGGTAAATAGTAAATAATATTTCAATAAATTATGTACATGACTTTTAGCTCCACTTGTTAGTAACTAAGTATGTAATCAAATATTGAAAATCAATTTGAAACAATGTCTAAAATCCGAATAGCTATACTTAAAATTAAACATGGGGCTGATCTGATTGTAGAGTAAATGGAACATAATCGATGGAATATTGGAACTCTTCAATGGTTATGTACTTATAAAACACTATAGTTGACCTTATTTGATTATAAAAAGAAAATATTTGTTTTTTTTATTAAACTATTTATTAATTTATTAATTTATAAAATAATTATTATAATACAATGACAAATCAAAAAATCTAATAATAGCATGACAAAGTTACTTTAACAAAAGAACTCCGCAGCCGGTAGGATTCGAACCTACGCTCCCAGAGGGAATCTGATTTCGAGTCAGACGCCTTAACCACTCGGCCACGACTGCTTGCAAAATTAAAGCGAAATACTTATTCGTTTACTTTAACTTATATTGAAATTAAAATTGGATATGCATTTTATACGATTTAACTAGCAACTCACCCTCGCTCCCCTCGGGTTCGTCCCTAGTTATGTTTTAATGTTTAGCTGAGAGATGAGATATTTCCCCGCAGTAAAAAGTATCCTACATGTTGACCCAGATACCCGGCTATCATCATGCAAAATTTCATCAAAATCTGGTCAGTGGTTTTCCCATGATGCGGTAACATACAGACAGACAGATAGACATACAGACAAAAATTCGAAAAACTATAGATTTGGCTTCTGTATCGATAATAAAGTCTATTTCAATAAGATTTTCCTAAAAATATTTAATGTACAGATTCGGCTTAGTTACAATTTCATTATATGTACCTATAGATAATCTTTATTGGATTTGTCTTATCAAGACACCTAGCTAGGTACCTGAAACACAATTTGAATGTATGTATGTACTCAGCCCTTTTTAACGTCCCACTGCTGGGTACGGGCCCCCGTTCAATACGAGGGGGATAGTCCACCACGCTGGCCAAGTGCGGGTTGGGGGATTGCACAAGTCTTTCGAAAACTTGCTAATTTCTCTCAGACATGCGGGTTAACTCACGATGTTTTCTGCACCGTAAGACAAGTGGTAATCATGATGGTAATGATTCGCATTTCGCACACGTAAATATTAGAGGTATGAGAGCGAGACACGGGATTTGAACCCACTTTACTCGGTTTCCCAAGCGACCGCGCTCGCTAGTTTTATTTAAACCTTAAATATTACATGTCGTGTGCAATTATCAATAAAACTTTTTCATCTCAGAGATTGTCGAAATAAATTTTATCCAGAAAAGGTTGTTTAATTTTTATTACAAGCCTTTAAGGTTTTGTAAAATTAACTCCAATGCCTTTTTGTGTTGAATTTAAAATACTTAACGTTTAAGTTATTTTAGAATTTGCATTAAGAAGAAATAAAACGCTTAACCTATACGTAATAATGCACATAATATATAATATACATAATGTATGTACCTACATACATATTGTATACAATTCGTTTATACTCTATACTTAAAGAAAATAACTTATGTTAATTTACACAGTTTAATTACTTTTATGAAGGCATATTTAATACATGCTATCATTGAATGTATCATTTTATAAGTTTGCTCAGTAAAAACGTGTACGCTGTAAACACTTAGTCATAGTGTTTACACTTTTCGACCTAGGCCTAGGTCGTCGGCACGCTACTTGTGACTCATACCGACAGGATACTAAAATATACTTTTGAAAGAATAAATGTTGAGTTTCTCGCTGATTTCCTCACGGACTTACATACTGACATTTAATTTAGATGTGAAAAGTGACCATTCAAAAATGCTTGTAAGTCTTTTTGAATAAAGTATATTTTGATTTAGATACTAAACAGATACAAGTTATAAGATGTGCAAATCCCCAAAAAATATTTCATATAGCGTACACTGTACAAGCACATTGATAGGAAACATTTTATAGTGCATACACAACAGTACATACGTACGTGCATACCTCATCACCTTCAAGAAAGGCATAGATAGTGTAGATTTCAAGCTATTCTAAATCTACAGGTGGATTTTTTGAAAGTGATCTATCTACATAGACATGTCATTAAAAAATAGTTTTGATAATTTACAAATTATATACATACACCATCGTTTCTCAGCCATTTTCATGTCGTGACAAACAAAAAAGCCAAAAAGTTAAGTAAAAAGTCTTGCGACCCCGTCACTATATTACATCTTAATATTTACTTTTATAACACTACACTAAAATTCATACCTTCAATAAACGAATCTTTTGTACCTATATTATGTAGTTTGTATTTATTATTTTTCAACAGACTGTGACCCCCTTTAAAACAAACTCGACCCCCCAAGGGTCGCGATCCCCCGCTTGAGAAACGATGCCATACACCTTTCTATGTTATCGCCCTTTGTATTAGTGAAAACCATATCAAAATCCATTGCGTGATTTAGAAGAAGTAAGTAGAGCAATAAATAGACATAGACAGCGACTTTGTTTTTGATCAAGATCCGGCTGCAAGATTGCTACGTTCATCGAGTATTTAATCGAAATCATTTTTTTTATATACAATAATAAAAGGGACAATATGTTTTGGCCAGATTGCCTATTGAAATGTGCCCGCTAGTATGTTTAGTTAAATTAATAATAATTGACTTTTTGGAACAAAATCGATGCACTTGTTATTACAATAAATTATACTCCACTTCACAGTAATATACGTAGAGAACTTGAAAATTGATAGTTGCCGTTGCGCAGTTGGCCGCAACCTCTTCGCAACCTGGTGTAAGCGGGTAATATTTTGTTACATTTATACGTTCATGACGTATATTCATCATTTATATATCAAATTAAAGCTTTTTTTTCTCTGCTAGATAAAACACCTCTGCCTATGTATATAAATTTTGTTCGTTTATTCCTGTATGAAATGTACAAATGTGTATAGTCTTTTTTAGCATGCACTAGTCAAGACTACTTTCAAAAAAAAGACCTATCAATCGATCACAATTAAGGACTTTGTCATCATACTAATAATGTATTCAACGTATCCCAATTCCACGAATGAACGGTTTATTATTTATGTATATTAATAGGTATATTATAATTTTAAATATTATAAGATTTATGTTTTAAGAAATAAAAAGAGCTCAATAAAAATCAGTCACGCTAAAGCCAAATTATTTAACTAATCAGAGAAACTGAAATAAAAGAAAGCTAAGTAAATTATCCAAAGCTATGATGATAGCACGAGTATTAACCGCTGGTGAAGACTTCGTTTTTACGACATTAGCATTTAATAGGCAATTAATTCATATACATGAAATTCTTTGCAATCATATTTTTTTGCGATTAAAATAAGCTACATTTTATATATATATAAAAATATTATATATATATATATATATTATATATATATATTATATATAAAAATATTGTTCATAAGATAACGTATATTTCCATAGTTATAGTCTTGTTTCAAATGAATGGGTAAATAATAAGATTTTAAATAAGTAAGACTTTTACTTTTTAAAGACCGTTCTCAACGGTTACAATTACTAGTAAAAGTAATTGTAGTTAGTTATTAGTAAAGTGTTATATGACCTGTGGTTATAATTAAAATGCCAGAAAGCAACCTTACTTAACGGCCTCACCAAGCCTATTTCCAACATTTGAATAAATTTTTAATTGAATTTCTTTTAAAATTTTAAACAGTATCCACGAGTGTGACTGTTTAACATTCGTAATCACGATAAAGAAAGAAGAACTCAAAAAAAGGTATAATAAAAACAACTGATGCTAATAATGTAAATATGTTATAGGTATACCTACTTTTCTTAGTACATAGTCTTGTGTATATTAATTAACGGAATTTACCTCTTTTTTTTATGTTGGGAAATACATTTACACATAGGTACCACCAAACATGTATACAACAAATTATGTGGTATTCACCGGCTAGAAAAGCCAGATATACTCAATAAAACCCAACAAAACTTCCCCCGTCTTAATGGGGCGTCGTAATATCGCTTATGCACTCCACTACGACAGCACGACGCCCCGACGGCAGGTCTGCCGAAGCAGACCACAACAACCATGAGGTTGCTCCACAGTCCATTCTGCTATCGGAGAAGTACCAGGAGCAACCACGGCGTCAACCTCTAACCCAATGGGGAATTAACATTTACCTATTACATATATAAAAAAGAATATTTATCCACAAGTGGCCTATTTGCTGTTGATTGGCCAATTGAACACTGATTAGATTATTTCTGGTTATAAGTAGTTTTAAGATGAAAATGATATCGATTGATATTATCTGACATCGATCTTAATTGACAAGTATCTAGTTCATCTATTGACATTAAAGCTATCCAATTAAATTGCTCATTCTCTATTTATTATACATAAAAAAATGACCGGTTATTTTGCAATCTGAATTAAAAAAAACCTCTCCAAGTCTAATTCCACTTTATTGAGTGGATCTGCAGATATAGCTGTAACTCGTCTGATATAATATACGATGAAGAGAAGACTTGCAAGCAACCTGCATGTTTGAGGGAATCTAACTAGTTTTCGAAAGACATGACAATCCGTCAACCTACATTTGACCAGCGCAGTGGACTTAATCTGACCTCCCTCGCAGTAAAAAGTCTTACATCCAATATAAAGCAGATTTTTGTTTAGATGGAGCAGACTACTTAAACGTATAGAAAACAACTCCTGTGTATTATAAAAACATACCTTTAGGCATTCCACATGGTGGTTTCGTCCTAGAGTTGTCCAGAAAGTCCAAGTCGTACTTCCTAGCCGGCGGGTACGTCAGGGCCACATGACCCGCCACAGACACAAACACAGAACATACACACAACACTATAACTGTCACTTTTAAATGCGCCATTTTTAATTAAAAACGTCTTCACTTCATGTCTGAATTAAATTGTGCACCGTTTCTTTTTTCCAATTAACTTTGAACGCTTCGTCACGACATTTCTGCTGTACTGATTTTCCTGTAACAAGAAATCACAATGTTAAAATGCAGTTCAGTAAGATATTTATAGAATAAACGATCAACAAGTCTACAAAAAAAAAATTGACGAAATGAACTAGGAAGTAAACAGTTATATCAATAACTACGTCGTAGCCCACTTAAGACCGTCCGTCAGTCTCTGTCAGTTTCAACGATCTCAGAAAATGTTCTATACTGAGGACTTCTGACAGACTACTGATTACTATGATAAAGCGGTGGCGATCAAAATACGGAAACAATTCATAACTATAATATTTACAAACCCGTCAATTACTGTGCAGTAACGAGGAACGGAATCTAATTTTCTTTGTTGGCACATAATAAGTTGTTTGCTGCGTTCTTGTATCGAAATTATGATTATTATTGTCTTTTACTTTCTATACATTGGGTATAAAACACTTTCACGCGTCTCGTTTCCTTCTCAGATGTGCAGAAAGTTATTTAACTGTAATTATTGAGTTTTGATACTTTATAATATTGGCTACAATTGCAAATTTACAATCATGTTATGTTCTTTGTTCCGTGGCTGGGCAAAGCTATTTATAAATTATGCATTGTCTGTGGGTGCGTTTAAATCGATTGTATAACTAACACTATGGCTAGAAGAAGAAATCTAGGTAAATCAGTTTTTGACATCGATAAACTAGTTCAAGACATAACTAAAATATACATAAAAATTGCTTTATATTTAAAAAGGTTTTTTAGAACTAATAATTTCTGTTTTAAATTATTATCATTCTGCTTAGAATATTGTTTTATGTATTTAAATGTTTTCAAGCAATGTCCTTAATTAAGCCGAAGAATCTTGAGGAATTATTTTCATCATACATAACTGTCAAGAAATTAAATTTCGCAATAAATACATCTTTGATACATTATACCGATATCGATTTTTTATTGCTTTAATATAAGTGGTTGCATTCAAGACACCTGTTATTAATATACCTAATTTAAATTATCTTATCTTAAAGCGATGCTTGTTCAGCGAAAATAAAATTTAAAATTATGTATTTATAATAAGTGATTTAAGTATTACGAAGGTCGTACCTGCCGTCCGTCACACTCCACGGTCACTCTCTCGTTCACTTTCACCGATCTCGCATACTTAGTAAATATTTACGTAATTTTTAATTAATAGCGTAATATATATTATATAATTATGGCAATTATATAAAGAGAATAAGATGCCCGCGGTTAGTTCCTGTCTTAATAGTACTGTCCGCTGGATCTAAAATCATGGGTTCGAATACCGTGCAGGGCGTTTTGGATTTAAAATAACACTTTTTGTTTTAACGACACGTTTGGCTCAGTTTGTAGTGACACTACTTGCTGTGCCAGCGGTCACGGGTTCGAGTCCCGCTAGGGGCATTCATTTGTGTGATGAGCACGAATGTTTGTACTCAAGTCAGGGGTGTTTATATTTATAATATGTATGTATTTAAATTTTCCATAGCACAAGCTTCGTAGCTTACCATGGAACTAGATGGTGCTGTGTGTTAATGTCCCAACATATTTATTATTATTACATTTGTCTCTGGTTAAGATATGGTGTTTGATATGTCATTCTCAATATAGATTAAAAGAGAAAAATGGAATACTAATTACTATACTATTGTTATCTTGCACAGAAGGTATGGAGAAAATCAAAATTACACACTCTTAAAGTCCCACGCACCAGTAAATGTAATTATTTCGATAAATATAATATGATTGGTATTTTCTTATCTCATTACAAAGTATAAATTAGAACGTTCAGTTAAATTCAAAAGATTTTTACGTAGATCTGTGCAATTACACAAAAATGCTCACAATTTATCATAAGCTAAGCTCAAATATGATCTTAAGGTACGTTTAATTCAAAATTCAGACTTTAGACTAACGATATATGGGTCGTTCTTCTTTTTTTGCGACAATTATGTGTCCCTCATCTCATTTTATGTCATATTAGAGTATAGATTATTATATATTCATTGTTTGAATTTACATCCTCATCGCTTTATACCTTTTAATACTAAATAATCTTTAAATTTCTGTAGCCAATAATTTTTTTGCATGTGTTTATTTTTCATTAAATACTGTGACAGAGTAGTAATTCATAATGATGTCCTACCGAAAAGAAACCACTCTGTCACAGTGTTTTCTCGAAAATAGCCACAAAACAAACAACATTACAGGCATGAAAACAAAGATTAAATGATCCAAATGAAAATTAAATGCATTTGCAAAAAAATATCTAACTCTGAAATAAAAATATTGTTACTTGAAAAACTCGAAAAATTGAGAAACATCATTTCATTGTGACAAGAAAAGAAGAACCATCCATATACTGACTGCAAAAACATAACCCATCTTTTTGATTTGCCGTAATCGGGTAAATTAATTAACAAGAACGTAAAGTCTTTTAATAATATATTTTACCAAACAACTTCCGGGACGCACGCATCCCTATATGGTATTATAACCTTCATACACAAGGCAAGTGGCAAGTGGCAAATTGAATGATGTATTCACGATGGGTAGCGGAGAAAGTAAAATACCACCTGCGAATATTTACTACTTCGGTGGCCGGTTTGAATAATGGCCGCTGTATTTTAGTGTATAAATTGTTCTTGCTACTTATACACGGTTATTACTTCTGTACAGTTAACTCTACACATTATTATTATTATTTTGATGAAACTTTTATTAACTTCACTTACAACTAACAATGTAATGAAATCTTTATGTCGATTTTAACCTTATTGTATAGATTTTAAATAAAACTATCTTTTCGGATTATTTCGCGGGTTTATTTTGATTTTTGGTTCCCGACGTTTCGAATGCTTTACAGCAATCATGGTCACGGGAGAGACTAAGATTAAGACTGTAGGGAGAGATTAATTGTATATAGTTAAAACTTTGTATGTACCTAATATTATTAAACTACGACTAGATGTACCTACAAGCACGCATATATTCAAGCTAATTTTTTGTTCAAGCATATAAATAAAAATTGTAAAAATTGTTGATTATTTTAAAAATTATGTACTTACCTCATTATATATTTTTTTTGTATTTTGACTAAGTATGTGCCTATCCTTCAAGTGCTGCTAGA
Source organism: Argynnis bischoffii washingtonia (assembly GCA_033884665.1). NCBI lineage: Eukaryota > Metazoa > Arthropoda > Insecta > Lepidoptera > Nymphalidae > Argynnis > Argynnis bischoffii. The sequence continues at coordinate 592,496 of CM066629.1, read as the reverse complement.
TGGATTGTTTTACTTTGAATATTGTCAATTTTCATGATTAATTTACCGATCATATTATTTATTACATAAAAAGTATGTAAGAGTTTATGTAAAATAATTTGTGTTTGTATTTTAGAAGAAGATTTCTGTTTAACGTTTATTTATTTAAAAAGAACGTATACATACATATATTTTTAATTAAGTAATATTTTTACCAAAGTATTTCTTTTATTTCCGAGATTAGCCATTTAACGCCTCCGTGCGAATTTCCGGGAAATCAATTGTTAAAATACACACAGGTGTGTGTGCGCCTCTCAACACGTTAAATGTGTAATAGTACCTACCTAGTTATACGAGTAAGACCTCATATACATTCCACAGTGAATAGAAACCCCATACCTGCCCAAAGTGGCGCAACTCCAGTTAAGCAAACCGCCATTAGGATTGTAGTATGAAATCTCTCGAGTATTTACATAACTTTGTATTTTGACATATTATGTGTAATGTACGCCGCATCTGTGCAAACTACATATTTATAGTGGCCAGAATATATTATTTATCTATTATTGTAGTAGTAAGGTACACTTTATTTTTTTTAATAATATTAACGCTAAAGTAAACCTTGAGTTTACTTTTATATGAAGCTTTGAATAAAAATATAGAGATCTCATAATATTACAAATGTGATGCAACGAAGCAAACAATCTATTGATTTTTGGCATATAAAAAGTGGTGAATTTTGTAAAGCCTAATTTTATCCTAGCACTTAGGGGTTTACATTGGATATTAGAATAATATGTAAAATGCAAAAAAAGATTGAAAAATACGCGATATTTAGTAGTCTGGACAAAGCGAATCTGAGTTTTAATTTAATAAAAACAATTTACTACAGGTTTTCAAGTGAAAAATGGAAAAGAAAAAGAAGAACGTTAATCACAGTAGTTTATCAACTCCCCTTACGTAATAATTCCTTTAAAAACTGCAAGCCAGCGCCTGAGCCTGGGAGCATGGGAACAATGGTAAAAGCGTCCGCATAATACTCAATTACATAAAATAAAAAACCATTAGTTTCTTATTCAGAGCAAGGTTGCCGAGTTCCCATCGTTCATTCAAAATGGCGGACAATAGAGGAATGTTTTCCCGCCATGTTTTATTGTACCGCGTTGCGAATGTTTATTGTGAAAATGAAATTATTTTAATCAATCATATTAATGTTCTTTATATAAATTCATATTTTTAACTAGCGACTCATCCTTGCTCCGCTCGGGTTCGTCCCTACTTACGTTTAAACGTTTAGTATAGATTTCTCAGAGATGAGATATTTATCCGTAGTAAAAAGTATGATATATGTTGACACGGATATCCAGCTATCATCATACCAAATTTCATCAAAATCCTTCCAGTGGTTTTTCTGTGATGCGGTAACAGACAGACAGACAGACAAAAATTCTAAAAACTATAGATTCAGTCTCTGTATCGATAATAAAGTCTATTTCAATAAGATTTTCCAAAAAATATTTAAGGTACAGATTCGACTCGATTAGAATTTTATTATATGTATAGATTACTTAATTTCTTTTTTTTTATTCTTTATTAGGTATATAATATTTATTGAAGTAATGAATCACATCGTTTCATCACTTATTGCATTAATTAAATAATAATGTCCTGACCGATGTCGAACTGCGTGCAGTGCTTTCACGAGGCACGGGGTTGTAACATCGCCAACTTCTGACTCCGGGCTGTTACTGAGAATATTTTAACAAAAAACTCAGTAATTAAACTTAGCCCGACTCGGAACTCGAACCCGGGACCTTAGGATCTGCAGCCGTGCTAGCCACTAGACCACCGGTGCAGTTATGCATTAAATATCATAATACCCTATACTTATGGTTTTCAAATAACGAAATCCATGGAAAATAAATACATGTAATTAATAATTATATTACAAAACATGATCATTATGTTGATCACAGCCTGTAACTGTCCTTGTGGTCGCAGCATCGACTGTCGAGTTACGAAGAAGAGTAAGGAAATACATATTACAACCGCATTGTATGAAAAATTTATTAAAAATATCTTTTATATTCAACAATGTATGTCTGCTCGTGACCACGGCTGGTGCAACCCATTTAAACTTCGGGAATAAGGTATTTAGTCACTTATGAATTCACGCGTTTAAGTCCCGTAGACCGTAGTGTCATTATTATTTAAATATGTATATTATTGTGTAAAAAAAAGAAAACAAAAAAAAATTATAAACGGCACGGGCGAGACTCTGTCTGAAGAGATTTTTGCAGTAATACCATATTTCAAGTTTTGTCCAGTAACGTCAGTCGATGCAGAGGCTATTTTCTGAATACAAATTAATATTGACAACGTCACAAAGCTCTAAAATCTAGAAAAATATGTAATTCTATATAATCACAGTTACGAGTATATATACTTTAGAGAGAGAAAATTAATGAAATTTTGATAACAATTAGTATTTTGATTGTGCATCTTGTACATATTTCGCCCTTTTTTAGTGCATATTTTGTCATTTTGATAGTGCATACAATCCAATGTCTAGTTACTACTTTAAACTTACATTTAGTAATTCTAACAAAGCGTCAAGCTTGAGAGGTATTTTACCTTCTCTTTTATGCTAATTATTACATAAACATTTTTATTTTATTCCTATACCTACTAATTATTCAATATGAAAAAATAACTATATTGTCTTAATTAATTCTTATTTATATATTAAATTAATAAAAAAAATATTACTATTGTGTGTTCAATTATGAGCTGTTTTTATATATTATGCAATAATTTAACAAACTTCGTATATCCGATATGGTCTAGTGGCTAGGATACCTGGCTCTCACCCAGGAGGCTCGGGTTCGATTCCCGGTATCGGAATACCTTTCTGCTATTATTATCTTTTAACAAAGAATTATTTTTTTTTCACAATTTCATATTCAACAACAATCTTTCTATTTAACGAACAGTTTAATTGCGCCAGTTAACTTAAATTATAGTAGGCATTAATTACCACCTTATTGTTATGACAATATAGCTTACATTCGCAATTCATATTAAAAGAGTCGAATATGTCAAACGCTAGCGATTACGTAACGCCATCTGTTAACGAGTAGAGGTAAATAATTGCAGGTTCTTATCGGAAACATCTCGTTATCAACGTACGGTTTTTCGTAACGCTGTGAATATGCAACCATTGTTAATGCCTAGGCCTACTTGACTATAATAACGTTTTGCTGTGCAATAAAATTATCTTTATATCTATGTCAGTGGCCATTTTTAGACAAAACGAGCCTAAGTGGATCTACATAGTACTAGTGATGTAATATACTTGAAGTTGTTGATAGGGTAAGATTATAAATAGGTAAAAAAATAAAGTTTTGAACGAAAACTTTACATCTATACTTAATATTATAAAGAAGCAGAGTTTGTTTGTTTGAACGTGCTTATCTCAGTAACTACTAATCTAAAAAGTCAAATCCTTTTTGTTTTTTGATAGCCCGTTTATTGAGGAAGGCTAATAGGCTATATATTATATAATAGTCTATCTATTCCATACTAACCTTTAAACCGTATCTAGGAACGAACCCGAGCGAAGCAAGGGTGACAATATATTTTTATTCTGTCAGTTGGTTGGCATTAAATCGAACAGCTAGACTTTGCCATTCTAAGCTATACTGTAGGAAGCGGAAGTCGTATAATAGTAGTCGTATATACGTAAGTATTGGCTACAAACTAAATTCAATAATTATAGTATTAAAACTTAAAGAAACACTTTCGATTAACAGTAATGTATGGGACTTGTTCCTTGCAAATTTCAAACGTGGTGGACTACAGCCTGATCCCCCTCGTATTGAAGGGAGGTCCACCCCCAACAGGGACGTTTAAAAGGCCTGCATAGTATATAGTGTACCTACATATGTCGAACATGAATCAGTCAGAAATATATATATATATATATATATATATATATATATATATATATATATATATATATATATATATTACATTAAATTACGTACAAATGATTCGTAATTAGGTATTGCTAGTTACCATATCAATAGAAATAGCTCTATTTCTATTGCTATGACGTTCTTCAGTTTCAAATAAAATTAAATATGAGCTTTTCAAATATCGTATAGTACCATTGTATAGTAAATTAGTATCTGATCTTTATGTTTGTACTAGCGATTCAGCCTTGCTTCGCTCAGGTTTTCCCTATGTTGATTCCCCATACAAACTTTCCTCCCCATTTTCACCCCCTTAAGGGATGATTTTTGGAATAAAAATCCAATGTCTTTCTAGGATCTCAAACTAACTATCTTCTTACCAAATTTCATTTAGGTAAATCGGTTGGTAGATCCAGAGATTACCAGGGGGGTAATCTTGGGGGTTGTAGGGACAACGTCACACACTCACAAACTTCACCTTTTTATAATATTAGTATAAATTATTAGTTATAATTATAAATGTACAAATTGTCATAACTGAATCTTACTAAAATTAAAAATATTAAAGTTTAGATAGATGTTTGGATGCTTGTTACTTATCACGCCAGAACGGCTGAACGGATCTGGATGAAATTTAGCACAGAAATAGATTTTAGTCTGAAATAGCACATAAGCTACTTTTTATCCCGGAGTAATGTACAGTTCTAGTGGGATAGATTTGTTTTTATTTTTCAAGAGGCGAACCCGAGCGAAGCGAGCGTGAGCCGCTAGTAGTAATATAACTTTAGCAAATATCTTATCTTTAATATAATCTTCAAATCTAAAATATTTCTTAACAATATTGTTTTTAATTTATGAGCATTTATCATTCTATTATATCTCGATATAATATAAAAGAAATAAAAATAATGATTTACGCTTTAGTGAGCTCCGAAAAAAATAATTAAATTACATAAAAAATAATCAACAGCTTGAAAATCGATTTTTATACAATGGCAATTTTGAGACACCATTGGGCTGTGACTTATGAAATAGTGACGTAACGTGGAAGATGGAATTTGGCGAGAACAATTAAATTCGCTTACTTCAACCATGATGGGAATAAAGCTAAATTTCATTACAAATATTTAAAGCGGCATTACTAAATATCTTTCGATAAAATAAATTAATTTCGTATTCATTAAGTATTAATTCAAAACAACTTTTCAGCGTACTCTGACTACAGCAATAAATATGTACATACATAGGTATATATTTGATAATTGCACAAGGAATATTTCATTTAAATGGGTATGTATTCAGCCCTTTTTAACGTCCCACTGCTAGGCACGGACCTCCCTTCACGAGGGGAATCAGGCCATAGTCCACCACGCTGGCCAACAGCGGATTGGCGGACTTCACATGTCTTTCGAAAACTTGCTAGGTTCTCTCAGACATGCAGGTTTCCTCACGATGTTTTCCTTCACCGTAAGGCAAGTGGTAATCATGTTAGAATGATTCGCACATGAAAATATCAGAGGTGCGAGACCCGGGATTTGAACCCGCTTCACTCGGTTTCCCAAGCAACGCGTTACCACTAGGTACCAATATTTATCACCCAAGCCCATTTTTAGATATGGAAAAAATTAAAAAATAAAATAAATTGAATTGTGTGGAAATCGGGATATAGGTAAGTTTATAGTTACTTTTATTAGTAAGTAGACGAAATTAATGACCGATTCTATTTCAAAAACATGTAATGAATAATTTGCTAAAACTATTATAATTTTATAATTTTTATCTAAGGTTATCACGTCTTTGGTTTAGGTCTAATGGTAAGTACATAAATACGTTGACATAAAATACCAAACTTAGCTCAAAAATGTTTTTGAGGATTTTATTATGTGGTTATAAGTACTTAACATAGAAATACTTAGTTAGAAGATTCGGTGGTCTAGTGGGCTAACATGAGTTGAGTCCCGGGTCAGGCCAAGTTTAATTACTGAGTTTTTCTGTTAAGATATTCTGTGTAGTAGCACAGAGTTCGGAAGTTGGCGGTGTTTCACCCCCGTGCCTCGGAGAGCACGTAAAGCCGTCGGTCCTGCGCCTTAACTCTCACCGGTCGTGTCGAGTAGTCGTCCCACCGGAGTATGAGAGTGACAGGAATAGAGAATTCACTTGTGTCTGCGCGTACTCTTGTGCACTATAATATCTCCTGCAGTTAGCTAGTCTCAGTGAGATTGGCCGCCGTGGCGAAATCAGTCGGAAGGACATTATTATTAGAAGTACTTAGAAGGTCTTATTCTTACGCATATAAAGCTAACAAATGGTAAGAACTCTGAGCCTAATTGACAAAATGCACAGGTGATTAATGGTACAATATTAAGTGAACGATCTCGATAATTGAATGAACAGTAGCCAGTTGCCAAGGCCTCATTTATATGCAACAATCAAATATTTCGAAACAAAAAAAAAAGTTTGATTAATTATAGTCATAAAGAAAATAATCGTTGCATACTACATAACTTATAGAGTAATTGGTATCGTAATGAAGGTGACTTGATAAGTAAAAGAAAGCTCTTTTAAAAAAAAGCTTAACAAGAATCCGTATGAGAACTAATTGATAGGTATGTGTAAGAAGTAAGAACTATTGCTAGGCCACACACAGGTTTTACTTATTTATTTTTTTTATTTTTAAAAATTTCTAAGATAGTATTAACCAATATTTCTTAATTTTCGGTTATTTTAATGGTTAAATTTGAAGAAGAATCCCCAGAAATGAAGATTATTGTTCAAACATAAGTTGTTTTTTTTTCTAGAAATATGTTGTTATTGCACTTTCGTGAAACACATAAATTTTATAGTGCCTAATTTAGTCTGATGTACATTATTATGACATCTGATCTAAACATCGAACCATGAATTTTTACGCAACGCAAATGGGCACATCACTAATGTTTAGTGATTAATCAGTAAATTCGGCAGAAATGTTACAACACTATCGATTTTCGATTTGCATCGACACACGTAATTGGGTTGGTCAACATTGATTGGGTTTAATAACAGATTTGTAGCGTTAACTTCGTCTGGACCGTGCATTTTGTTTCGTAATGTACTTTTAAAAACCATCTAATTTTACTGATCAATGTGAGCTCTACATTTATAGAGATGAATGGCCACGTTTTTGGCATTGTCCTCAATGTTTATTATTTTTATGTAAGTTTATTAAATAATGAATTATATTACATATCGAAAGTCATTTTATGCAGTCAGTCTAACAGATTAATAAAACATATTACAAATTACAAAAGGTTCATTAAAGTTGATAATAGTAAAATATTTACAAAAAACATAAAAACCCAACTGCGTAAAAAGCGAACTAAAAAGATGGGAACAACGTGACCAAGGAAAATAGTATTATGCAATCGGGAACACAAGTACTTATGTATACTTATGTACACAGTAAGGATGAAACATGTACATATGTACAAGTACGTACATATTACATACAAACAGGTCAAACACATAACCCACCTTTGGGCTGCGCCGCAGTCGGGTAAAATGTAAATAGGGATAAAGACATAGCATGACTTCTATAAAACTAAACGTATAGTTTCGCAAATGTTAATAATGAACATTTCAATTCAATCGAATTCTCTTGTTATTGGCTTCAAAGCGTACCGGTTGAGCACAGATTACTTCGCCAATGTCACGTAGAATGAAGAAGACACGAAGGAGATTGGATAATGATCATTATTCTAAAAGGAAATTTAAAAGTGAAATGTATAGTTTTTACGCGTCTCGAGTTAGATCCGATATGGTTGATTTCCCGCATCGTTAGTACTGTCAGTGTATCCGCCGCGCTGTTGCATCGTCTGCTTCAGTGATTTAAAACTAGGCTCGGCAGAAATTTCACACTGCGGCTATAAGAAGTATATTATACGTCTTTGTAAGTTGTTGGGTTTCTGCATTTCACATGTAATTTTATCTTATTATGATGAATTTTTAGAACTATTAACTAAATATATCGTTAAAATATAGGGAAAAAAGAAATATAAGTTTAACATTGTTTTATAAATCAATAGCTGAAAATTTATTATAATTTTGACTAAATAATAAATATTGCTAAAATAACCAATAAAGTAAATGAAGTAAATGGCACCGAAAGTGTCTAGCAAATATTTTGTAACAATTACACTGTAAAATATTATTAGTTTTGGTTGAAATAAGCTTGCAATTGATTGGTCTCCACTTTCTTTTATAATGAACAAAAATCTTTTCTTTTGCAACACAAAATATCTAAAATATCGATTAGAACAAACGGTAAAGATCATATATATATATATATATATATATATATATATATATATATATATATATATATATATATATATATATATATATATATATAATCCAGACGGATGTACCTAGTGCTGTGTGAAATTAGAAATCGAAGTATAGTTTCCCTCGCTTCCTTCAACGATGGATGAGAGTGTTAATGGCAATGTTAATAAGTCATCTAAATTTTATTTATTTTATGAGGTAAAATAGTTTGCACTTGAAGTTTACGAATCGTAAATTTTCTTATGGGTTACGAATCCATAGCAAAATTATCAATTTAAGTAGGAACATGAACATGAGAACATGTGAAAAAAGTTAAAATTCCCAGTATTGAATGAAAATAAGACCTGTAACTAAACCTATGTTGTCTATTTTTACGGATGGATGATGACCAAATTTCATGGACATTATATATTATACTAAATATACTAGTTTTTGCACGCGGCACCGTTCACGTCGCAAGTTCGTTGATATAAAATCTATATGTCACTCATAAACTTTCGCATTTAAAAAAAAGTGTGATTTATATATTTTTAACTTTAATGTTCGTAATGTAAAATTAACGTGTTTTAGAACCGCTTTCCTGAGTCATATATTATAATGTCATGCTCTTTCCATTATACTATACTTATAACATGATATAGCATTATTAGTAATGATTCTTAACGCATCTTTACCTAACAAGATCGTATACATAGTTTCTATTTAATATACCTAGACTATGAACTCTACAACTGCGGAAATGGAACCCGCGATCTCTTGTTTAAAAGACAGAAAAAACTTAATATGTGGGGCTAAGAAGTTTCAAAGTAAATATAAATAAATAAATATGTTGGGACATTAACACACAGCACCATCTAGTTCTATGGTAAGCTATGAGGCTTGTGTTATGGATACCAGATAGTTGATACACTACACATATATAACTTTAAATACATGCATATTATAAACATAAACACCCATGACTGGAGTACAAACATTCGAGCTCATCACACAAATGAATGCCCCCAGCAGAACTCGAACCCGCGACCGCTGACACAGCAAGTGGGGTTATTACAAACTGAGCCAAATGTGTCGTCAAAATGAGTAAATGAATAAATAGGTTTTAAACATAAATAACTCTACTTTAAAATACTATAGATAGTTAGATACTAGATATTAAGTATTTATTTCCATCGAGTATAGAAACCCCTTACATTCAATTCCTTGACCAAATGAGAACGAACTCTTCGGAATGTGATTAGCACTTGAAGCACGTCAAGACTTTCGCTCACTCGTAACTGACCAAGAATTTTCACCTAAAGTAAATAGACGATTAGCTAATTTGTTTCGCAATGTATTGGCTTTCCGATTTTGTACATATGTACTTTCTTATTCTATACTAATGACCTTTGGTTTGTTTTGATATTCTAATCTCTAATTGATATTCTATACTAATGATGGCTTTACTCGGGTGTAAAATGATACACATACATACTTGAAATAGCTATTAGTTGTTATACCTGTTGCAATTTGAGCAATAAATCTTAAGTTTTGGCTTTGGCTTGACTACGCTGGCCAAGTGCGAGTTCTTCTGACTTCATATATCTTTCTAAAACTTGCTAAATTTTCTTAGACATGCAGGTTTCCTCAAGATTTTTCCTTCACCGTAAGACAAGTGGTGATCATGTTGGATGATATTGATAATAATTCGCACATAAAAATATCAGAGATGCAAGACCCGCGATTTGAATCCGCTTCAATCGGTTTTCTAAGCAAGCGCGTCACCTCACAATTTTATATAAGTACTATATGTCAAACAACGTCACAGGCACAATAATTCGCTACCTAACGTTTTATCGATAAAAGATAGCAATTCAATGTAACTATTTTATTTCTAACTATTATCTCTATCACAGCTAATATTTTAAATGCGAAATATGTTTTTATCCGGGATACTCTACAGCATAGGTATATCCTGGTAACAAGAACGCAACTTTTTATTGACTTAGCTTTCGCGCAAGTAGAGCCAAAATCCCATCAATCATTCTCAAGGAAAGCTCGATTAAGCAATTACATTGGGTCTTTTTAGATACATCTGATACTATCTCAAGGTACAAATCAAAAAGATATGAATAATGTCGTCCATAACCACGGAATAGGTAAAAATTCATCAATTCTGTGTCCATAACATAACTTTATTACACTTGTAACAATTTTTTTTTTTGCATTCTTTAGAATTTATTTAATGGGTTAAGTTACATTAATACAATTTATAAAGCAATATATTAAAATAATATCATTTTGTAAGACATTCACTTGCAAATATTAGTTTGTAGAAGAATAGCGAAATAAAACTAACTTGATTTTGAAAGTACTGACGCCCGCGACGTCTAGTCTGTACGTGAGTTACAGTAAAGGGAAAATATCAATGAAAGTGTTTTGCCTACTTCATTGTTAGAACTTTGGCAATTTCTTGTTGACTTGTGTTGTGAATTTATAATAATATTTTATACTTGACTAGCGACTCACGCACGCTTCGCTCGCGTTCGTCCCTTGGTACGTGTTCACGGTTAGCTATGCTTATACATAAATAGTAACTTGCTACTTCTAAGATATTCATTTAAATTATATAGCGATATACCCTCGCTGCGCTCGGATGCATACGCCGTACGCGGATTTTGTTAACAATTTCATGGGTTTTAATATTTTTTTTCGCGGAACCCTGATTCTTTTTGTAAAATAAAATTAGCCTAAGTTACTGCTTATAACATCAGCTATCTGCCAGTGAAAGTCCCGTCAAAATCAGCCCAGCCGTTTTGGAGATTAGCCGGAACAAACAGACAGACAGACAGACAGACAGGCAGACAAAAGTTGTAAAAAATGTTGTTTTGGTATGTGTACCGTGTATACATCCATATGCATTTAGTAAAAAGCGGTTATTTTGATATTACAAACAGACATTCCAATTTTATTTATCTGTATAGATAAATAAATTTAGTTTTTCATACCTAAATAGGTAGGTGTTTTATCTATTCATATAATAAAATTCTAACTGACGAATCTGTACGTTAAATATTTTTTGGAAAAACTTATTGAAATAGACATTATTATTGATACATAGGACGAGTCTATAGTTTTTACAATTTCTATCTGTCTGTCTGTATGTCTGTCTGGGAACGCATCACGAGTAAACCACTGGACAGATTTTGATAGAATTTAATAGCTTTGATAGCTACAAAGATAGAGTTGGTTATCCGGGTAACATATAGGATAGTTTTTACTGCAGAAAATGGCTCATCTTTGAGAAATCTATTCTAAATGTTAAAACGTAGAGACAAAACCGAGCGGAGCGAGGGTGGAGTTGCTAGTTTTTATTATTACGCATACTTTTTTTGTATTATTTCTAAAAATGAATTATTATTTAGATACACGTAACTGAAATGTACACTAAAATATAGTTATGACTGTTTGAGGACGTTACATTTGTATCAAAACAATTACGTTATGTTGAATAAAATATATTCTTTTATTTTATTTAACTTGTTACTTTTGGTTATGAACACAAAGCAGCATTTGTAGAAAAAAAAATTGCGCCTCAAGCATAGGCAATTTACACCAGGTATGACTTTCACATATTTATTGCGATTCAAATCTGTTAATTCCATTCTTTGTTACGAACAATACAAGATATAATCAAGTAAGTAAATAATCAACTGTTTCTACCATTGTACATAATAGCTGTCTTCAGAAACTATCTTAACTTCTTTAATTACCACTGCATTTGTTAAAAATTATAACAAAAGGCTTAACTAGATCATTCTGAATTCTAAAACTTCATAACGTAATTTTCGAGACAATTTAGATGGTTTAAATAATTTACAAACATGCCTGCGTGAAAGCCGGCAATTAGCTTGAATGTCGGTTACCCGACCGTGGATAATTGAGCCCAGTTTTAGGCGAATATTGACTCTCACTTGTATGAAAGGGAATTTGTAGCGGCTTTTATGTTGTTCTTTGATACCGAACTGATAACTGTTATTATATTGTAAATGCATAAGTGTGTATGTTCGTTACGCCTTCACGCTGAAACGGTTAGTCGAGTTTGGATGAAATTTAGTATAGATGATCTCTAGTAACACATCGCGATTGGTTGGCATCTAGGGATGCAGCCGAGCAAAGAGTGAAATAAATAATAAATAAATAAATAAGTCCCAAGTGAATCATAAACATTGTAATATTTAACGTTGGCTTAAAACAAAATTCATCACAATAAAAATTTTTCACAAAAAATATACTCAGTTTTTGTTTTGAACCAAAAACAAAACAAGATTTGCTTTGAAACAAAATTTTATGCGTTTCCTTCCACACATAAAACTAGGTGTTTTTTTCCGAATTTTAATATTCGAGTACTAATCTCCGTTGGTCAGGTATGAATAATACATGCGTTGTAGCATTTACACTTAGCCGCTTTGTTACGTATAGGGTAATAACAATAAAAGTTGAAAAAGATGAAAACTTCCTACAAGTGCGGTCGGTACCGGAAACAAATGAACGCCATAATAGGCAAACTTGGCTGACATAAAAAATACACTTCCGTTGCGTAATACAAGTTTCTTAGGCATTTTATTGAACAGACTAACAAGATTAATGGAGTATTTTAAATACTTTTTAATTTTTAAACTCTATTTAATGCCTTGCTTAAAATTCAAGAACTTGCCCTTTTTGATATAAAATATTAGGTAAATACCTTTTAATGAGATTTGAACCCGCTTCACTCGATTTTTCAAGCGAGCGTGTTACCACTGAGCTACCACTACCTTGAGTTGACATATTGTGATAATAAGTAATCTATATCACTCGTCGGTCCATAAATTCGCATTAGTTTTTAGAAAAAAATATATAATAAATAATATAAAAAATATAAAATAAATAATAAAATAGGGTGAATATCAGTGTATCAAAAGCAATAGATTTTGATCATAGAAATAATTGTATCAGGTATCGATATGCGATACACGTAGAATTCTATTTAAATTTTAATATCGCATCAATTCCGTTTCGTGCGCGTCCCGTTAAGCGTGAGTCGGCATTTACTTGCACCTAGTGGCGGGTTCACATGGAAACGTCATTATTTAAAATTATTCTGGAAAACTTATGTAGTTGATAATTATTTGCACGATCCACGGCTTTACTTGAGAATTTTTTGTAAAAAAATACAAAGTAATGTCAACAAGAACGTATATTTTACGTTGATCAATACTCAAATACTATTTTCTTAAAAACTTTATGTAGGTACCAAAAACGGGTTTTGTATGATTAAAAATGGTTTGAATAAAGCTAAACTAGCCATTATATACAAACGTAGGCAAAAATCTATGGATATTAATTATATAGACAAAGACGACTTCAAAGACTTGTCAAATTTATTATTCAACAAAAAACCTGTAATAATCTAATAATTACAGTGTTTTTGTCTTGAAGTAGGTTAGTATTTTTAATGTCTAAAATCTAAACCGATTAAACGCAAACAGTGTAATCTCGCCCTTGCGGTCACGACGGCGGTGACTTGAATACAGAAATATTCAGTAAATGGCTGGTATTGTTGTGGCAAGTGGCTACCTTTTCAAATGCTACGTGTCGAGATATCAATTCTAACTTTTGGTGGCAAAGGGAGTAAATTTCTGTAGTATTTCGTTTCTATTTCTTACCAAACTAGCATTAAATGTTTATCTATCTATAAATATAATAAAATTGTAATTAAGCCGAATCTGTAAATATTTTTTGGAAAATATTATTGAAATAGGCATTATTATTGATACAGAGGCCGAATCTATACTTTTTAGAATATTTGTCTGTCTGTCTGTCTGTCTGTTACCGCATCACAGAAAACCCACTGGAGGGATTTTGATGAAATTTGGTATGGCGATAGCTGGTTATCCGGGTCAACATATAGGATACTTTTTACTGCGGGAAAATATCTCATCTCTGAGAAATCTATTCTAAAAGTTAAAACGTAAGCAGGGACGAATAAATCTTTAATATTACATAATACAGTTATGGAATATTTAACGGTAAATTATACATAATATATGTTAATTGAAATTTGTTAATTCATGAAATTCTAATTATCATATACTATGTTATTTAAATTGCAAAGTTTTTTTTGCTTATAGCATATACAATAACATATAATAAAGTGGGTTTTACGTGAGTGTCGTAATATTTTATACCGGTTAAACTTGTAGGTCTTGCTACAAGTTGATTTTTAATACAATATAACTGTATAGAAAGACAACCAAATTCTAAAATAAAGCATAATATATAATTACTCATTTCATCTATACTAATATTATAAAGCTGATGAGTTCGTTTGTTTGTTTGGTTGAACGCGATAATCTCAGAAACTACTAATCCGATTTGAAAAATTCTTTTTGCATTAGATAGCCCGTTAACTGAGGAAGGTTATAGGTTATATATCATCCCGGAAAATGTACGGTTCCCGTGGGATAGATTTGTTTTTGTCTAGGGACGAACCCGAAGCGAAGCGAGGGTGAGTCGCTAGTTACAGAATAATATGCACAAGTCATAAGTGGATTGTCCAAGTAAAGGAATTGTATGTTAGTATATAATTCATATAAAATATATACTATGTTACTTCTGGCATTCCTATAGTTGAACGCCTAACAGATCTATCAGGCACCTGCCTACGTAAGTACATAATAAAATATTGCGATGTAGGCAGTCGTTCGCCAAGGTCGGTGCCACGTCACATATGATTCATTAACTTATTCAAAATGCAATGCAATGTTTAATTAAATGGCTTTAACTTAAGTTTTTTTATTAAAACTAAAAAAGATAACGTTAAAAAGTATCTAATGTTTTTGCAATTTTATACTGTTACCTAAAATAGTAACTATGGGAAAAATGGTACATGACCTCGATAGAGTTTTCCCATATTACAGAATTCATATTTTACTTGTGGTCAAATTACTCAATTCGTCACGTAACGCATATAACGTAGAAAATACTTCTTTGTAACAGTTTTAGGCACGTACTGCCGATGACATTAACACAAACATAGAAGAAATACGCAAATAACGTAGACTGATTATTTTAAATAAGTATAATATTATTTCAAACTCATTGTGGTAAAAATAATGAACATTAAAACAGATTTGTTAACACTGTATTCTGTATCGAGTACTAAAATAGCGTATGATTCAACTAGTCTCTACTTCCGGTTGATGTAATGTAAAGCCGTATCGTTATTCTTGTTATCTTGTCGTATCTGTTAATCAAAACAAATATCCACCTGTTATCTGGGTTAATCAGGACACAATAATCTCCCGATATTACAGATTGTATGTTATTTTATACAAGTAACCTATCCTAGCTTTGCTCAGGTCTTATTTATATCCCAAACTCGTGCCAGAAAATTTCCAAAAAACATAAAAAAAAACTCAATAGCCAGAACACACTTTCTTACTGAAAGAATTATATAAATTAAAATAGAGATTCTCGAGTTTCATGCGCACAAACGGACAAACAGATAAAGGCGTTATCTATTGGATATGTAATGGTTGAGAGGTTATTTGTACTTGTAAATATTGCGTGAAAACATTTTTTTCAATTATGACAAATGAATATTGATATTTCACAGAGGTCCATATAATAAATAACCTCTTTTAACGCGCGGCCTTACAGTTTACACTGACCTTACAAATTATAGGCGTTATGTAACTTTGCAATTATCCGACACTCGACAACTACAGAATATGCACTAAAAATAAATGCTCTGAAAAAATAGACTTTAATTACATGAAATAAGAACTATGTAAGTATGTAGAAGAAGGAACGTAAAAATATCTAAGTAAACAAAGATAGTTTAAAAATTAGACGCTACGCAAATTTAAGCTTTATGTTTTTGAAATTAGAGTTAAAGTCTTCTATGAGAAAGTTGTTTTTGTATAGCAGAGTTGCAAAATAGCAGAGAACACCATCCGCTTGTTTAGCTAAAGATGGCCTATCGATAAGTCATTCGGCATGAAGTGATGAAATGAGATGTTCGATTAAAATAATATTGGTATTGAGAATGAAACTTATACTTACATCACTATTTTGTCCGGCTGTATGTCTTGGATCTGCAATAAAGAATAATATGGTTATTTATTTTACACGTATATTTTAGGTACGTTTTTAATTTAATAAAAAATATTACATTGAAAGATTGTTTCTATTCTCCACTAGATGGCGGTGTTAGGTAAAAAATGTTTTTTATCATATAAAAATATTTTCGAGCAAAACCAGGTCAAGGTGGTTGTAGCTTATAAAAATAAGTACATGCTGGCTTTAATCTGCATTATCTCTATTCCATCACACTGACAATAATAAATATCAATTCACGTGTTTAAAATGTAGGCTTGAAGGTTTGAATTGTTCAGCGATATTTGCATACTGTCGTAACAAACTTGCGTCGCGTGCAATGCAGTAAGTGGCCGTTAGCCTTGGGAAGAGAAAATTAAAAGGAAAAAAAAAATACAAAAGATATGCCCCGGGTGAGGATCGAACTCACGACCTTAAGATTATGAGACTTACGCGCTGCCTACTGCGCTACCGAGGCTTGTAATAAAGTTCGTAAAATAAATTATCATATGCAGTGGTTATCCTTATTACGTAATTCTTATCATATAGATTAGTCAGGTTGTAGCTGAATAACATTAAAAGTTATTACAGAAATATTAAAGTTTTAGTGTAGATAGTATTATTAAATATTATTAAGTTATTATTGAATTATTTTTCTATTTAAATATTAAAAGTCATTTCTTGAAGTTTAAGAATTACGATTGTCATTTTATTGTTTATCAATTATTGTCAATTATTTCCTTCATTTTAAGTTAATTCAGGAATTTTCAGTCAATTTCCATTTTCCAAATACTAAAGGTTATTAGAATAATCTGTTTCTAACTAAATGTGTAACTTTCGGAGATATAAACTACAATGTTGTTTGCATGTCTATTTTATATTTCTGAGAATAATTTATTTAAAATACATCATGTTAATTTAATACGTACATCAGCTTTATTGGACAAATCGACCATATTATATAATGTATCAATTAATATTCTTATCCGTTTTTAGTATTTTATTAACATAATAAAGTTGATGAAGCTTGTTTTTCATTAATAATAAATTATCTCGGTATTTACAAAGCCGTTAAAAAGATGTGATTGGTAAAATCTAAATGAAGCGGTTTTAAATAATCTTTATATGTATGTATATACATGTATGTATATACTCGTAATCATTCAACCTTATAGTTAATTAAGTACAATGGTATGCCTTCGGGCAACATAGGTAGTGTCGATTTTTTTTTAAATAATCATTTTGATGGATCTTCAAATATAATAGCTATTATGACATAACAACAAAAGAAACGAAATAAAAAATATAAGCGTAGGCCTGTAATGCTGAATGCTGACTCGCTAAAAACATTTTTCTGTCATTAATTATTTTCGAACAAAAGATTGCGTTACAATCATCATAGTTCTAAAATCAAAAAATATTAAGAACTAGCGACTCGCCCTCGTTCCACTCGGGTTTACGTCTAGAAAAAAAAACTATTCCACGGGAACCGTACATTTTTCCGGGATAGAAAGTAGCCCATATGCTATTCCAGACTATAATCTATTTCTGTGCCAAATATCATCTAGATCTGTTCTGGCGCGATTGAGTAACAAACTTCCATACAAACATTCAAACATCTAAACTTTGACATTACCTAATACGATTATGTTAAATCACGTTTATTTTAATAGATTGGTCGCGGATACTTAAAAAATATCTGTGAGATTGTGCGCAGCTCAGTCTAAATCGAAAATTTAAGTAATTAATTAAGAATGAAATAAAATTATAAATATTTTATGTGATTTTTCCTATATTGTACTCTACTGTTCATATACTTAACTTAAAAGTTAAAAATCTATACATATAATACAATTGTAACTGATCACTGTCTGTACCTACGTGGAGGATATTTGAGAAAAACTATTATTTAATTATTACTATTAAAACTCAAAACAATGATTTTTAAGATTTTTTGTTTGTTTGTCTATGCGTTTATGCGCGCTAATCTCAGAAACGGCCTAACCGATTTGGGTACGGTTTTCAGTAATGTATTGTAATAAGCTAATCTTAATATATAGTATTTGTTTTATTTAAATCGGTTTATAAATAAAAAAGTTATGTCAATTCAAAGGATCATCTAGAAACAAACCCGAGCGAAGTGAGGTTGAATCGCTAGTATGTAAATAAAAGTAAAATTCCATTGACATGTTTCTTTTACATTGGACATAACCATTAACCAAGTTCTTACCAAGGTTGCAGAGAACTATGAACAAATAGTAAAAAAAATATTTAAAAAAGAATACCTACTATAAATTAAGTATATCAAAACTCTAATGTCGATCCGTTCATAATGTTTGGAATGAATCCTGTTTACTTATTGGCATTTAAACTAGTTTTATCATAGCAGTTATTTCAAATAAAAAAACTATATAACTTAACTATATAATGTTTAAAATCGCAAGTCGATCGATTCTAATAGAACTTAGAACATGTAATAATTTTAATAGTTTATACCTACTTCAAAACAACCACATAGGTATAGCCTAGTGGCGTAGCCAGAGGCACAGGGCAATATTACATCATGCGGTAAATGGCCAGGACCATGGCCCCTGGGCACACAATATTCAAAAATATAGGGCCTTAGAAAGTTAAAAAATATGAATAATGACAAAAAATACATTACATAAAGAATATTACATACATACATACAAGATACGCGCGAAAAACAATATCCTTCCTTGGCAGTCGGGTAAAAATAAAAACCCGACGGCGTAAAGAAGTCAACTAAAAATATGACGAAGGAAGATAATAATAAATAAATATCTTTATTTCTCACCTCAAACAAATCAGTACAAACATCAATATTAATTATTTTAGTTTAGCATAAGCTGGTTGTTACACAATTTGGTTGTGGATCGCTGGTGCCTGTGATAGGTAAAAACCCGTGTTAGGGATACCAGGTCAAAATATTATGTAGTCTATTGTATACAGCACAGTAGGTATTGTATTCAGCCCTTTTTAACGTCCCACTGCTGGGCACGGGCCTCCCTTCAATACGAGGGGAATCAGGCCATAGTCCACCACGCTGGCCAAGTGCGGGTTGGCGGACTACACATATCTTTCGAAAACTTGCTAAGTTTTCTCAGACATGCAGGTTTCCTCACGATGTTTTCCTTCACCGTAAGGCAAGTGGTAATTAGGTTAGAAATGATTCGCACATGAAAATATCAGAGGTGCGAGACCCGGGATTTGAACCCGCGTCACTCGGTTTCCCAAGCGAGCGCGTTACCACTGGGCTACCACTGCCACAGTAGGTATTATGCAACAGTAGGTATTATAGACTCAAAATTCTCTTTCCCGTGTAAACTAATACGTTGCCTTTTCGGGACCCCCAGGAGTCTGGGGCCCCTGGGCACGTGCCCTGTTTCCCCTTATGGTATAGACAGAACTACTAGGCAGTTACCACTAGTGAGCTTTCCGATATATCATTTTGTGTCAGTCTACAATAAATAAAATGTAATGATAGGTCGATTAATAATTTATGTTAAATAACAGTAATGGGACCAGGTAGTCATATATTTAGCTTTTTGGCCTAGCTCAATAGCTCGGCCATCATTATATTAGTATATTTTACAAACAAGTAAATGTTTTGAGGTAATATTAAAAATATATATTAAAATTAAGATTTAGCTTCAATTTTATAATGCAAGTCCTTTTTTGATACTGTAGCTACATACCTACTGTTTTTTCTACTTATTGGATATTTATTATAGTTATTTACTTTTTGTATAGGAAAAATAAATAAATTTTGTATTTGTGTTTGTGTAAATTTTGTACTTTTATTATACCGGAATTCTATACGCTTTAAGCTAATATAAATTAAGTTTTCCATATTTGGCTCGACCTTTTTTAGAAACCTAATAAATTATTCTGTACAACAGTTAGATATTCTAGTTCGAGTTTCCATAGATTGATGAATAAAAAACCTATATATAACCTTATGTAGAAAATTTAAATAAGTATAACAAGTCGAAGACCTTCCTAAAGGCTGACGAGATTCCGAGCACCTTTGTTCCTTGTACATAGAATTGTCCTCGTTGATGTATTTAGCTTTAAGCGTAGAGTGTATAAAGATTTCAATTAGCGATCAATTGATCCAGTTATATTTTATCCCGGAAAATATACGGTTCCCGTGGGATAGATTTGTTTTTGTTTAAAGGCGAACCCGAGCGAAGCGAGGGTGAGCCGCTAGTCTTTAATAAATATAGGCTAATTATTTCTTTTGTTTAAAACTTTAATTTTTCTTAGTAGTATAAGGAAAGAAGAAGAAGAAGAATTTATCATAATAATCTTTTATATATCGTTCTGAGAGATGCTCCAAATGTTTCAAGAGTCACCAGTTTAGTAAAGTGTATAATTTGCCTATTATTACATATTTAGTGGTATATTCTCATAACTGAACAGTTTACAGCTTTACCGCATAGAAAAGACGATTAAGGTAACACAGCCTTGATATTTAAAGGTCGAGTGCATGAAGGGCAGTATTCTGTAAACTCTCTCGCTAAAACCGAACTTTAAATCATTATTATACAAATAAAAATTAAATAGTATACTTAAATAACGTTTGTACAGGCATTTCCGTTTGTTCATTCGATTTAAAAGTGATAATTAATAATGACGATTGGCTTTTTATGACAATCATTTCAGTCATGCCAATTTTAGAATTGTAAAATAAATTGATTTTTTTCATCCGACCGAGTATCAATATAATAATTTTTATGATTGTATGTAATTATACCCTTGTTGGGTCTCTAAACAACAATGTATAAGAAAACTATTAGTAAATAGTTGTGTGATGGGTTCGAAGGCTGAAGCCATGGTATTACACCTCAATTATCAAACGCCCACGGCTTAACTGGATGACGTAATAACTTCGCTAAAGTGCGATCAGATGGGGTTTGTAAATAACTTTTAATGGTTATATATACTTAGGTGTAAAATAAATATGTAATTACATATTGAATATTAAGTGTTTATTGTATGTAGCGACATAAATTATTGACAATACAATATGGTTAAATAATGTTTAGAAATATTACCAATATTACTCATTATTAAAAATTCTTTGTTAATTCTACACCAATCCACATAAATAATAATACGTTTCTGATTTTTTTTCTTCAGATTAAGAGGATATTTTTATGTGCGCTTACGCAATTAAAGCTCTTTTTTAGATTCTAAAATAAATTCCCATGAGCTTTACAATAGTAATGAGTCAGACCCACGAAGTAGATATAAGCATAAATTATATTTGTATATCAATGTATATAATTTAATATGTAAATAAATATTAGCAAACAATGGAGTTAAGTAAGTTTAGTAAAAGTTTGTTTCTTATATCAGATTGAAAACAACATGCATACCTGTTCAGTGTTCAAATTAATTCAAACTTGATTGCGCAAACGCAACACTTAGTGTAGTATGTAATAATGTAAGTATGATGGAGATTATTTGCCATGCCATGGCATGCCACGCGTCAATTTAAGACGTATTTATCAATGGTATGGGGCTCGATGTCACCGAGTATTACCTAACTCGGACAAGGCCGTAGCGAGGCTAGCTGCAAGTAAATAGGCATCGATATGTGATAATCAGACGTGATATATGTACAATACTTGTAGTGCATTAGAATTTATTACAAATTAATAAGTTACCCTCATTTCGCTCGGTTGCTTTTGAATGATTTAGGAACACATAAAATACAAATGTCCAAATTTTTTTTTGAGCCAAGAAACTTCGCAGGGGTATACAAAATAACCCACCAGTTTCATGACAATCGGATCAATGGTTTAGGAATACATAGGGCATACGCATATTCATTTTTATTTATATAGACTAGCTAACCGACATATTATGTTGTTCGGTCACAATTAAGTTTGTGATCTTTTGGTTCGTATAAAAATGTATGGATAAAACTAGTTTAATTTTTTTTCCGAATTTCCCAATTTTTCGGGAAACTTTTTCTCAATTTGTAGCTAAAAACCTTATTATAAAAAAATAAATAAAAATTTACATAAATAGATTACCAAGGAACATTATATTGTTTTTATTTGTGTGAAGAACTTTATGTTCACTGCAATTAAAACACTTGAATGAATCTCAGTGTGTATTTTATGCATCTGGACGGAATAAGACTAAGCTATTCATAATTTTGATTAAAGACCAACATTTACAATTTCCAACAGATTTTAATGACAAAATGAGTAAATTTTGTATTCTCAAGAGGACTAAAATAATAATATATCCAATATTCGCATAGCTATTTTGTTAAGAAATATTTGCTTCGCATGAAAATTGAATTAAATACAAGTAGACAGGGCTGTCTAAATCTCGTCGTCGTCTAATTACCAATACAGATAATAACAGGTTCTTAGGATTGATTCATATACCTAATGATATAAGATTAAAGAACTATGTATTTTGGTTTCGATTCACTAGAAACGTTACTTAAGCAAGTTCTACTTAAATCGTGTACGTAAATTGAATAATCATGAATGTCTCTAAATTCAATCTTGCAATATTTACATTTACATTTATACAAACGTATGTTCTTGCAAAATATCCATTTTTGAACAGGGTAAAGTACAATTCATTCCATTATCTTTTAATTACTTTTTCTAACGAAAAACTGAATAAAGAAATATGTAAGGTAATTTCACATGAAATATGACAAGTGACTCTACGTTCTTCCCAAAATAAAGGTAATTACTTCGTGTTTTCTCTATTCCTATTGACTTTGGCGAAGTAATTTGTGCCCAACTGGCACGTTTTAAAGCCATCAACAAGAAAATTAAATTTAAGGATAGCTATTTACTTTTAGAAAATGGTACGTACATCATTAAGGTTAAAAATTAATATTATTATTGAATCATTGCTAAAAATTTATTGTGTAGGTATTTTACAAGGAAGAATAGTACAAAAAAACTAAGTAATGAGCGTGTATATCGTAACACATAAGTCACAACTCACAACATGTTGCCTCATCGGTTCACGTGCAGAGCTTTTGTTTGATGAGAAGCGGCGAGACCATTTCAATAAGGTTGGTACTAATTGCCCTGAAGCGTTTTGTCTCAACATTTTAAATAATATCACTTTTCTAAGAGCTTTTAACATAGTTTCGTCAAGGTTATCCATCCAATATATTATATCCAGGCGGAACATAAAAGAGAATTTATTTAACTATTACATTTAACCATTTGTGTATTATAATCTGATGTTTGTATCATTAACCCATTAAAACACCATATCATATATTATATAGTAAACTAGTGACTCACCCTCGCTTCGCTCGGGTTACGGGGATACGTTATACGGTTAGTACAGATTTCTCAGAGATGAGATATTTTCCCGGAGTAAAAAATATCCTATATGTTGACTCGCATAACCAGCTATCATCATACCAAAATTCATCAAAACCCCTTCAGTGGTTGTTCCGTGATGCGGTCATAGAGGGACAGACAGACAGACAAAAACTCTAAAAACTATAGATACGGCCTCTGTATCGATAATAATGTCTATTTCAATAAGATTTTCCAAATATATTTAATGTAGATATATATTCGACTACTTCATTTTGACTAGGCACTATGTATCATTTGGTTATATGTAATTTAACAACACAGCATCTCTAAGAGGATTTCCACAGAAATGAAATAATTTAAGGTAGAAGATTTATGGATGTCAATGAGCCTTTAAAATCAGTAAGCGCCTGCGTATCTCTATAACTAAACTCATGGCGACCCTCAGTCGAAGATGGCGGGTGCATACCAATAGGTAATATGTGGTAAATGTCCTTTTGAAACTAGCACATATTATGTCAAGGAGCATAACTTGACGTTTACTGTGTTAGGTGAAACCATTTCGAAATTCGTACACATTAATGTATAAGGCGTAAAATATTGTACTGTAACGATAGTAAATATTTATAAGGATTTTTAAAATTAAAACTAAACAGCATATGTATAATGAAGTAGGTAATAAATTGCATTCAAAGGGAATAATATTTCGTCGCTGAAAATAAATAGCCTCACAATACTTGCTGGGAAAATATAGTTGAAACTCTCTTTTTTTTCTAAACTTAGTAATATTATATTGTTATTTTATGTTTTATACATATAATAAAACTCTGAGTCTAATCTGTACATAAAATATTTTTTAGAAAATCTTATTGAAATGATCATTAATATCGATACGGAGGTCGAAGCTATAGTTTTTAGAATATTTGTCTGTCTGTCTATCCTGGACTGTGACCTGGAGTTGCAAATATGCTACTGAGGCACCCAGGGACGCCCGTGCAAAGTGAGGGCAAGTCGATTGTTTAAAATATTAAAAAAAATTCAATTGGTATTACTTTTGAACGTGCGGAAGACTCGCAAGGCATTATTGTTCAAAATAGCACATTACATAAGATTGTACATTGCAACGGACGATGCTCGGTTGCTTTATTTAATTGCAAGTGTATATAGAATTACTAGTACCGTTGACGCGGCCTCGTGTTATCTACTCCTGACATAACAGTTCTCATACAAAGAAAAAAATAGTAGTTCATTTATTCAAGTTACTTGAATCGGACTATGTCAATTATTATGTATGTATGTTTGTTACTCTTTACGCTGAGATAGCTGGATAAAGTATGAAATTTAGCGCACAAATAGACTTTAACTTTAGAGTAGGTAAGTTGAAATAGAGGCTACTATTACTAGTAGTCGACCGAAATGAGAATATGTGGCTAATTAAGCATTATATTTTTATTTGTTAGACCAAGCTAGTTAAGCAATATCAGGTGCGATAAGTTTTGGATGGGTGACCGCCTAGTTTAAAAACTATTTGAATAAAATTAACCAATGCAATGTTATATGAGATATTTCATTTCATATTATGTATAAGAAACCGCTCACTACGACTAATTATTTCATACATTCTATGCAGTTTTACTAAGATTACATCATGAATTCTTCTATCTAATTGAAGACTAGTGACTTACCCTCGCTTCGCTCGGGTGCGTCCCTATAGATACGTTTTAATTTTTTTGAGCGGAACGCTAATTCTTTTTCTAAAATAACAATAGCCTAAGTTACTCCTTATAACATCAATTAACTGCCTGAGTTGTTGAATGAGTTGAATGAGTGGATAAAACTATCGATATTTTGATATAATTGGTACGATTGCGCCACTGAGCGAGTTAAACGACGAAAAAGTTACTCTCTACTAAAAAATACAAAATTACTAAAAATAAAATAATCGATATTTTCGTACACATAATGAAATTCATAGGTCCATCTTGTTACTATAACATCTTATTCTATGAACGAAAATATTTGATTAAGCTCTACCAGCATGCAAGGAATATAAGGCAATTTATACTCGCTTTGATCGAGTGCGTCCCTAGGTGCCTAGTAGTATGTGTTACTCCTAGTAACAGTCTATCAGTTGTACTAAACTTCATTCAAATCCGTCCAGCCGTTTCAGCGTGAAGCAGTAACAAACATACACACACACACACACAAACACACACACAAACACACACACGCACACACACACACTCACACAAACAGACACACTTTCGCATTTAAAATAATAGTCACAGGTAATTAAGATATTCCTTTCATATACTTTTAGTAATTCCAACAAATATTTATATACTGAATATGGATTATAATAACAAATTAGAGGCAGCACAAAGGTTTCCACTAAAAAAGGCTTCTCTACATAGGATTGTTTGTACTACATACAATGTACAACATTAAATTACAACATATCTTAGTAATCCTTGAAAACTTGATATACTATTAATCACTACACGAGTGTCGATTGAATGGCATTTTTCATCACAATTCATAACATCATTATAATTCTGATTGCAGTTTTAAATACATTTCGACACGTTTCAATCACAATATCGCCAATATTGCGAGAGTAATGACTTCCTTTATCATTCAAATAACATTTACATAAGAATGTAATGTAGATTATACTCGTAGGTGCAATAAGTAGATTTAGTTCGCAACTTATGTTTAAAGCTTTGGCATTATATCTACCTAAATTAGAAGGCTTAAATTACGACATTTAGGTTTAATATAATTTTCATCTCTTTATCATTTTGTCCATATATAATATTTTCCAGGCTTTGATATTTTAATGCGACTCTATCGACTGGTACAGCTAACTGTTGGTTACACACTACACTAATGCGATTGTCGAGTAGAAGTGTTTTTTTTTTTAATTTAATAATG
This sequence comes from Argynnis bischoffii washingtonia, assembly GCA_033884665.1. NCBI lineage: Eukaryota > Metazoa > Arthropoda > Insecta > Lepidoptera > Nymphalidae > Argynnis > Argynnis bischoffii. Next base: position 565,825 of record CM066629.1, on the reverse strand, counting down.
AAGTCGTAGTTTTTAAAATACCCTTCTTCTATAATAATAATTTAAATAATAAAAAAAATACATTGTTTACTATCGATAAATGTATTTCCTCTCTTACATAGTATGTTTCTGTTGGTGCATACTGCTTACATTTTAAATAAATAACGCTAGAACGGACACTGTTTAATGCTTCATTAAAATCAGCCATTTAAAATCTTGGAAAATTGATCAAACGATCAACAACAATATATACGTATATATGTATGTACGTTTATTTCAAAATACTTCGTCTACGAAACCTGCAAATGATCTATTTCGTAACGAGCAATAATAATATATAAATCATTTGGTTACCTAGCTAATCAAATGCTAAGTAATTCTTATTTCTTTCGCTCACATTCTACTTGTCTTATACGAGTATATCACCATTAAAAAACTAAACCAGATTCGTTTAAAACTAGGTACAGAATAATACTTTCTTAGACTTACGCGAATATTTAATATTTTAAATAAAACTTATATTTTCGGATATTTTCGCTAATCAGAAGTCACGAAAGAATTTCGTGACATTATTGCTTTAGGTGTAAAACATTCGAAACGTCGGGAACCAAAAATCAAAATAAAATCGCGAAAAAATCCGCTTTATGTATCTCCGATACAGCTCTAACGGTTTGGATCAAATTTTGTATTTAGATAAGTTTTGCTTTATAAGGTTATGTGTTTTTTCTGAAGAAAAACGCTGTTTTTATCTGATTCGAAACAGAAGAACTCAGTCGCCCAGGTGTTATAATTTATTTAAATAAAACCAGTATAATTAACTGAACGTTAAAACTGTGTAGATTAGGGTTTTTCTTATTTCTAGCAAAACCTCGTATACTTTATATTTTGATTGATAAAGTCCACTAGCACACGTTAACCCTAATAGTTGATAAACAAGTTTTTTCAAAAGCAATAAATGGACAACGGTAAAACAACATTCTATATTTCAACATTGTCGACTAAATTGAGAAAACCTTTCTAGGAAACGTATTTTTACTACATATGGTGTTCGTTGTAGACTGCTTTTTGCTGTATTACTTACATTTTAATTAATTATAATATTTCTTATTCAATACCTGTACAGATGATGTAATTTTAGATGTACGTACATGGGGACTTGATGTTGAATTCCATGGTCATATAACGCCATCGCCATTTAGAGGTAATTATTGAAAAAAACAGTTGTTTTCTGCTACATACACATACACTCTTCTACTTCAAATTACTTGAAAATTAATTGTTTTGTTATGAATCATGATTCATTCGTGAGCATGATTGATTTGAATATGTTGAAAAAAGTTACCCAAAAAGTCGGTTCGCAATTGGTGATGATATCGCGTAACAAAAACAAAAAATATCTTACAAACGGATATAATATCTTCTGCGAAAAAAATAATTGGTACTAATTTCTAGTTATAGGGTGAATAATTTATTTTCTACCTTTATTTTGTTCTCCTTCCTTATATAAAATGGTTATCATTAACAAATGTGAAACAGTACCTATCTATAAATTAACGTTTGCTAACTTAAAAAAAAAATAAGCCTAAGAAGTCCTAACAGAGCGCTTGTTGAACCAGAAAACCCCCGGTAACCGAATCTATTAATAGTTATTATCTACCCTAAATATATTATGATGATGATGTCCTTTCGAACAATTTTAGTTTTAATCTCACTGAGATTAGCCGCCGTGACTCATTTGACGACACGTTTGGCTCAGTTTATAGGGACCCTACTTGCTGTGCCAGCGGTCGCGGGTTTAAGTCCAGCTAGGGGCATTCATTTGTGTGATGAGCACGAATGTTTGTACTTCAGTTATAGGTTTTACCGTGTTTATATTTATAATATGTATATGTATGTATTTAAAGTTATAAATGTGTAGTGTATCAACTATCTGGTATTCATAACAAAAGACTCGTAGCTTACCATGGATCTAGATGGTGCTGTGTGTTAATATCCCAACATATTTATTTATTAGATAACTGCGAGGGAGATGTTATAGTGCACAAGTGTACGCGCAGACACAAGTGCATTCTCTATTCCTCTAACTCTTAGTCCGATGGGACGATAATTCGATACGACCGTGAGAGATCAGGCGCAAGACCTATGCTTTCTGTGCTCTCCGGCACGAGGGTGAAACACCGCCAACTTCCCAACTCCGGGCTGTTACTGAAACTTTCTTAACAGAAATATTCAATAGCTAAACTAGGCCCGATCCGGGACTCGAACCCAGGACCTCCGAATATGCAGCCGTATATGCTTACGCTGTATATATTTATTTATAAGTATTTATTACTTACCTAACAAGTTATGTAAATATATGTATGTTCCTTCATCTGCATGTCGCGTTTGCTTTGCAAATAGCAACTTAAACTCTAGATAAAACGCGCAAATCGGATACCAATTATGGTCATGTTGTCAATAATACAGTATATACAAGAAAATTCTACTATATAGTAAAACTAATACAATATGACGAACTAAGTAAAGGTTCGCAAAAGTGCATGATGTCATAATATTATGTATGAGTTAATACCAAATCAAAATGGTAGATCTTCTTATAATTTTATAAAATAATTATAGGGATATGAATAATTGTGTATTATTATATATATTATGTAAAATTTATAAAATTTCTGTTGTTTTACAAGGAACATGTTATATTTTAATACGTTTTCCGCCCTTTTTAACGTCCTACTGCTGGGCACGAGCCTCCCTTCAATGCGAGGGGGATAAGGCCATAATCCATCACCATAACATTTATAGTTGGGGAATGCATTTACGCATACCACCTGTACCCCCAGGTGGTTATGTGGGGCTCACCGGCTAGAAGAGATCACCCTGGCCAAGTGCAGGTTGGCGGACTTCACATGTTTTTTTGAAAACTTGCTAGTTTCTCTCAAACTTGCAGGTTTCGTTCACTGTAAGATAAGTGATAATCATGTTGGAAATGATTCACACTTGATAATATCAGAAGTGAGACCTGGGATTTGAACTCAAGTTTCTCAAGCAGACGCGTTACCACTGGGCTACTACTACCTATTGGATGTTTTAATTAAAAAAAAAACTTATGTACTTAGGTAGAATACCTCCATTTTTGAAATCAATTAACATTTACATACTCTTAAATAGTACTTAAAATTATTTACCAAATACTTCCGTCAATATTAGATATTTCAACAAATTAATTATACTGTAAAAATATCACGAGTCTAAACTAATTAAGCACATTCATAATTCATATACATATAAATTATTGTAACGTACATATGTACGTACATTAGCGCTCGCAAACCTGTTTAGTAGGCCGCATGCCACAGTGATGTGTTGCGTCAATTCGTTTAGAGTTCCTTACTCTTGATTCAAAGCGGCAATTTTACAGCCATTAGGTTAGAGTTTATCGTAGGAAAGTCATCTGCATTTTTATGTAAAAAGACAAAATAACACAGTGAGATCTATATAACACTAATTAAATCATTAACAACTAATATAAGTTAGCATTTATGAACACGGGTTAAGTTTTTAAGTTTAATTGACACAAACATAAAAATGCCAGCAAATATTGCAATAATCAATACTAATATTATAAATAGAAAAGTTTGTTAGGATAGTTTTGGTCTTGATGTATAGATGTATGGATTTTTGTTATCAGTTCACGTAAAAACTACTGAATTAATTTTAATAAAACTATACAATAATATAGCTGATACATCAAAATAACACATAGGCTACTTTTTATCCCGGGAAAATGTACAGTTCCCGTGGGATAGACTTCTCTGCTTTTACAGAGGCGAACCCGAGCGAACTAAAGGTAAGCCGCTGTATTTAATAGATCAGTAATATGATAAAGTTCGTGAAGGAATCTTAACTTTCACTTAGTACTTTATCTATATAAAAAAGGCAAAGACAAAACAGTTCAGTACCTTTTTCTCCTTTGTTCGCAATAGATTTTCTTTTGTTTTTGTTTAGCAGATATTTTAGTGTTTTCAATAATTTTGGACACATTAATTTGTTTTATATAAATAGATAAATTCTATTACTATATGTTTTCCTCTAGTTTATTTTGTTTATTTCCACTAGTTTATTTATAAGGATATTTACACAATTTTGACGTTTTATGTAAAATTATTATAATACATTATAACAAAAAATAATGCTTTATCATTACATTTTTCACTAAAATTTTAACTTAAAATTAACTATATACCTATAAACAAAACGATTGCAACTTCACAGTGACGTTAAAATGCCATGCACATCTTGTTTATTCAAATTAAATTAAATCAAAATATGCTTTATTCAAATAGACTTTCAAGCACTTTGAATCATCACTTTTAACATTTTGAAAATTTAAATTAAATATCAGTATGTAAGTCCATGAGGAATCTAACACCGGCTCAGAAGGCAGTTCTGCTGAGAAGAGCCGGCGAGAAACTCAACAGTTGCTCTTTTAATTATTGTAAGCAAGCATACAATATTGAAACGAGTGCATACAAGTAGAAGTAATGAGGTTCAGTTCGCATGCCTTGTATTGCGCAACTTCTATGCATAACGATCCTTACCAAGTTCCAGCTGGCCCAATAAGGTTATTTCAACATAACGTTAAAACACTTAAGTAAAATATGATGTCACGTACATACATACTGACATACATATACATATATAATAAATAAGTATAATTACATTTGTAATAAATTTATAATAATTAAAATTTCTTAGCCCTTTCTCCCTTTATGCGTTATTATTATTACCTACTTAATACTATATTCATAAAAAAAATAGAAATGAAATATATGCTATAAATACTATCTTTTTAATTCAATTTGCAGTAGTTAAATAGCAGACGCCATTATAGTAAAAAATATGTTGAGACAGCACCATCTAGTCCCATTTTAAGCTACGAGGCTTGTTATGGATACCATGGATGAACGAGCAATTCTTGTATGTTTATTTATAAATTTATTTCACCACGCAAAATATGGTCGAAATTTTTTAAACTCGGGCAAAACATCGTGATTAAGCGGCCAAGGCACAAGATAAACAATCACATATGTCCGGGTTCAAATCCTGGTCGGGATACAGTTTTAATTATTTTTTTTCGTATTTACTCAAGTTTTTAATTTTTTTATGTAAAAAGTACGATACAACCAAAAAGAACTCCGAGCGAAGCTCAGTCGCCCAGGCACTATAACTTTAAATACATACATATTATAAAAACACATTGACTGGTATGTGTGTAATATGTATCTGACCGATTACCGTTTTGATATTTATGTACTGACTAGAGACTCATCCTCGCTTCGGGTTCGTCTCTAAACAAAGACAATCTATCCCACGGGAACCGTACCTTTTTCTGGGTTGATATATAGCCTATAGCCTTCATCAGTTAACGGGCTATCTAATGCAAAAAGAATTTTTCAAATCGGATTAGTAGTTCCTGAGATTAGCGCGTTCAACCAAACAAACAAACAAACTCTTCAGCTTTATAATATTAAGTATAGATTTCTTAACAAAACTACCGGATTTAATATAAAGTTGTATTTTTTCAAAGTAAATGTAAATGTCATAAAGTTATATAACAATCTCAAATTCCAGAACAGTCGACATTTATTGAGGTGTAATAAATCAAAATGTTTACACTCTTATTGAAATATCAAATGAGCGAGCCCCAATCAAAACTGTCATCTTGTATTACTCGTAAATTAACAAGCGGCAGTAATTGTTACATGGCACATATCTAATATAGCAAAAGCAATTTAATATGCGCACATTCATTTATATATTATTAATAGCCGTGTCATTGAAGGGCAGAAGGGCGCAAGTGAACTACTTTCAATATTTAGAAACCAGGTAATTATGAGACAAACTGCTTAGCGTAATTCAAGCAAATGCTAGATACACTAGTTGTATGTGGCTATAGCTGTAAGCCAGTAATGGACAGTCATTTTCAGAGAAATTAAAAAATATTTTAAAGTTTTTACACTCGACGTATGTTGGTAAAATATTACTTTAATATAAAGGTAGTAAAGATATTAAAGAAGAAGTCATTAGTTCGATTTAAAAAAAAGATGTGTGACCGCATTACGAGAAAACCATAGGACAGATTTTGATGAAATTTGGTACGATAATAGCTTGTTATCCTGGTCAACATATAGAATACTTTTTACTGCCAGAAATATCTGACCTCTGAGTAATCTATACTAAACGTTAAAATGTAACTAGGGACGAACCCGAGCGTAGCGAAGGTGAGTCGCTTATTTTGATATATATATAATGATACTTATTTATGTATTCCTGTCATATTGAAAGATTGCATCAATTTAGCATCCTTGTTTCAAATATCAATTTAATAATATAACAAAACGCTATGTTGTTTGAAGCGTGTGACGAACGCACGACTGCGCTAAGTTGATAGGTAACCTAACGTCTTTACGTGTTTCACACAACAACATACAAGGAATTTATTTAAATATGTTTAATCCATACCAATATTATAAAGCTGAAGAGTTTGTTTATTTGGTTGAATGCGCTAACCTCAGGAACTACTGGTTGGAATTGAAATATTATTTTTGTGTTTGATAGTCTATGTGTCGAAGAAGGCCTTAGGGCCTAAAGTTTAGACTATATATCATCCCGGCAAAATGTACGGTTCCCGTGGGATAGATTTATCGTTGTCTAGGGACGAACCCAAAGCGAAGCGAGGGTGAGTCGCTAGCACTTTATATATGTAACTTTTACACACAGCTCTACTCGAGTAGTTTATATGTATATTCTTTCTCCTTATACTTTAAAGTCATAAGCGTAAAGTTAACTTATAAGCTTTTCCAATAAATAAGCTATGCAATGCATAAAGAATTATTCAAATTAGCGCTTTAAAACGAAAAAACATATTTTTTTAGCTTTTTTAATATAACTAGTATAATAATAGCCAACAAATGCGTAACTTAACTTTTTTTAAATATACCTACCTAATTAATTATTTTTTAATTAAAATACTTTTATAAAGGAAATTGACTAGCACATATTAAGTGACATTGACCGAGATTTTGATACATTCAGTAATAATTTGCAAGGAAATAAGGCAATTCTGTAAAGAGGAAAGAACCTTCAAAAATTCCATATAAAGTAAGAGAAAATTAAACATTCAAATTATTATTATATATTGATTGCGCTGATGTCGGAAATGAGTAAATATTTAAGAAGTCACGTCGCTTTCATCATATGTGGTTATGTATTTCACCAAAACATGCTTGCAATAGCAGAAATCTAATTAAAATCTTTGCAGTCAAGTAACAAAGATTATTAATTGCATTAATAACTAGAACACTACCTTGAAAACCACCTGATATTTACATTTTACAGCACACCAATTAGTTCAAAATATCACTATCATATAAGGCTGCTTTTACTACATAATGTGTTACAAAACTTAGTTTCAAAGCATATTTGAAATAATATTAAATTTTAAGCATGTCTTAATTTAACTTTTTAAAACCATATTATATGTGTGTCTATCGGTATAATTAAAAATAAAATATAACTGTTTATAGTTTATATGTAATTTCAAATAAATTACTACTCAGTTCAAATAATATGGCAAATTACGGTTATTTGTACGGTACCAAATGTTAAATAAAACCAGTCAAGTGCGAGTCGGATTCGCACAGAAGAGATCCGTACCATCATACAAAATATAACACTATGTACTGTGTAATCGCTTTCTCTATAATTGCACGGCGGCCATTTTTAAATATGTCATCTTGATTTTTTATTATTTGTTGTTTTAGCGGCAACAGAAATGCACGCTCTGTAAAAATTTCAACTCTACCTATTACGGTTTACCGTTTATGAGATACAGCCCGTTGACAGACAGATAGACAGACGGACAACGGAGGATTAGTAAAAGCACAGATCATATACATAATAGTATACATACTAGTATAATATAGGTACAGGTATGGAATCGTAATAACAGAGAAAAATAATAATTTATGACAGTATTGTTATACTTGTTGACTAAGTAGGTACTTGTTTTAACTAGCACTCTCATTATTGTAATAAGAGATAGGAGTCTCTGCAGGATTAAAGATAGAAATTTTAAGTTTACAGCAAGTGTTTGAGAAAACTATGTGCGAATTGCCAATTTAATTAACATTTTTGCTAAAGTCTTAACAAGTGACCATTTATGCATGAGTTTAAAATTTAACCTTGTTAGTCACTAATTTCTTGATTACACCTCGCCCCGTCGAAACAGTTCATCGTTACCAGTGATTTTTATGAATGCGCAAAGAACGTATACAATGAGATAAAAATATACAATCGATATGCGAATCCTATTGTACTGCCGGCCATTGTTCACCGCACACACTTCAATGCAGTATGGTTGAAAAACAAAATAGTTATTATTCAATATATTTTTTTATTTTAAGTTCTAATCCGTATAACTTTCCTAATATTAAAATTATTGTATGAAACATAATAAATATTTTTAGTATAGATTTCTCAGAGAAGAGATATTTTCCCGCAGTTAAAAGTATCCTAATATGTTGACTCGGGTAACCAGCTATCATCATACTAAATTTCATCAAAATCTGTCCAGTGGTGTGGTTATGATGTGTTGCCAGACAAACAGACAAACATCTAAAAACTATAGATTCGGCCTCTGTATCGATAACAATGACTGAAAATTAATGACTATTTCAATAAGATTTTCCAAAAAATTTTTCATGTACAAATTCGACTCAGAATTTTATTATATGTATTGAAGATAAATTACGTAAGTATAATGTAGCTACGTATAATAGGTATATAAATACATTTAATTCAGTCTGATTTCTCCTTAGGATGTTTTTAATAATTTAACTATGAAAGTGTTGGCAATTTAAAATATTATATAATAATACGTATTACATATATCTATGTATGGTCATTGCTGCAATATAAAATTATTATTCTATTCTACTTTAAATAAAAATAAAATTCTTGAATATAATTATTATGTTCTAATTATGTTCACGTTTTTTATTGTCTCTCTTTTTTGTTACATATGTTTGTCTGTAAAAAGTAATAAATATAAATGCCTATCAAAGAAACTGTTATCCATACAGATAGATAAAACTAAATCGTCTGTTTATAATGACAAAATAACAGCTTTTTACTAAATGAATATGAAATTATATACGGTACTTATAATAAAAACACAGTATATAAAAATTTTGTCTGTCTTTTTGTACCGGCTAATCTATGAAGCGGCTGGACTGATTTTGACGGGACTTTCACTGGCAGATAGCTGATGTTATAAGGAGTAACTTAGGCTACTTTTATCTTAGAAAAAAATTAGGGTTCCGCTCAAAAAAATTAAAACGTACCTAAGGATGCAACCGAGCCAAGCGAAAATAAGTCACTAGATACAAATAAAATACCTATATAAAATGCATACATATTTGTTCCTACTACCTATATAGGTGTTGAAAGGTATTTAAATGTAACTTTAACAGTGAAGGCTTTAAATTTGCACCTGCACAGCGCGGCGTCGCAGCTAAGTCGGCATATTATTAGGCAATTGCATTCATGAAATTCTTCCACGAGCCACTTGTTTACAAAGCTAATTTAAATGATATATGGTATAAGAATAATTCGGTTGCTTAGTTTTTTTCAGCGCCTCTATTACGTACAATACTACTATGTTTATATATTACATTTATTAGATTTTACCGATAAATTCTTAGCTATGATATTTCAAAGATTCGATAGTGAGTTAAAATTCAAGTAGGTATCTTAGTTTAGACTCATTGCATCATTGGGTTCAGATTTCTTTGATTTTCTATATAGTTTTATTTTATTTTACACTAGCGACTCACCCTTGCTTCGCTCGGGTTCGTCCCGATTCGTAGGCAATGTAATCAATACAAATCTTTGAATTTTTCGGCTTTTATGTACCATAAATATGCATTTATTATACATATAAACCTTCCTCTTGAATCACTCTATCTATTGCTGAAAACTGCATTAAAATCCTTTGCATAGTTTAAAAGACTTAAGCGTACAAACAGCGGGAGCGACTTTGTTTTATACTATGTATGTATAGATTCAGGTAATATTAAAGTTTATATTGAAATAAATCAAACTAACTAATGAAATATATTACGGTTTTCCCAAATAAAAAATTAATAATATAAAATTTTTCAACTTTGTTCATGTTTTTGCAAACCATACAACACGCAGGATAATTGGACACTTGTATAAGAAATAATTAAAGATAGACGGATGAGATAAAGCAATAGAAGTTCCGTTGAGTTATATATTGTATCCTTGAATTTTATACTACTATTTGTGTTATTGATACTCTAGTATTGTTTTTTTTTGAAGTTATACTTCTTTTGGGACGTTAGGAAAAAAATATTAGAAAAAAATTTTTACGATGCGCGCGCACACCGACAGCCAAAAAAGGAACATGATGAAGTTAGCTGCATTCCTTTTACAAACAGAGAATTGTGACATACGGGATGAAATCTTTAGCTATTTTTGTTCAATTACGCCAAAGAAGTATAATTTCTTACGTGCGTACATAAGTACACACACACACGATTTTTTTTATTATTCACACGTTTTGTTATTTCGTAGGCGAAATAACAATATTTAGGTAAATATTTTTTCTAGATCAAATGTAAAGTTATGTATTTTATAATTTAAAGATTCTTATTAGACTATATTAGAGTAGCGACTTGCTCTCGCTTCACACGGTTGTGTCCCTACGCTTGAGTAGTTAAAGCCTTAAGAATCATATAAAAGTTCAACATACAACGAAAAATTTTACTTTTATATTTTTGTATCGTTTATTTTATTTGCAATTTAAATTTTTATGAAACTAAGATAAAGAAATAAAAACGAATTATTTGACTGGTTTGATATGAATAAATCATATAAGTTCCCTTCGTCTTAAAAGCAAACCTATAGTAAAATAAAAAGATATCTAATATGTATGTATGTATGTTTCCTATGGACTCCCAAAACGGCTGGAGCGATTTTGATGAAATTTTCAGACAACCTTCATTAGCTCAGTGGGTGATACTGTGCAATTTGGTAACAATCGGAGTTTAAACGCGGGCGAAGCCGCAGGTACTGCTAGTTTGAATTAAATTTCACGTTTTACACGTAGCACATTTACAACTAGAATGTGCGTTCCGTAACAAATAATATAGTTGATTAGTTAAGAAACTGCGTTCTCTCACGCACGTTATCTTCGTACGTGATCTGTTATTTGCTATCAGTTGCACTATTGTCATTCCAGCAGCTTAGTTTTCTCTTATTACGTTTATAAACGTTCAATCTATCTATATGCAGAAAATACATATGTGATTGATCGACTTTTGAAACGGAGAGGTATTCAATTTGAGTATAGGTACGGTACACTATATTTTTGTCGATTTTGAACTGATTTTTTTAATTTTTCATCTATACCTTGATGCTATAACCTAAGTTGGTTTCATAAGAAAATCAAGAAAATTACCCCTCAGAATGAAATAGCCTTTCGTTCTTATGCCCCTATAACTTTTCATCAAATTGTAACAGATATGAAAATGGTTTCTTTATTGTTAGAAATTATAGAAACATATAAGCAAAAAAACATGAATATGTGTGAGAATTATGACTTAGAAAAAGAAATATTCTTGACTTTATAAAAACTGAATCGCGCTTCGGGCAAACGTGTGGGGTAACGTGGGAATATTGCAATAACAAGATTACTCGATATGTCTACGAGCTCATTCAATACGTACATTTGTATTATGTCCATATTATATTGACCTCGGTTACATTCGTAGCCATAGAAGCTAATAATAGCTTTATAAAAATATTTATTTTTGGGACATTAACACACAACACCATCTAGTTCCATGGTAAGCTACGAGGCTTGTGTTATATCAGATAGTTGATACACTACACATAGGTATATAACTTTAAATACATACATATAATAAATATAAACACCCATGACTAAATTACAAACATTCGGCTCATCACATAAATGAAATCCCCCGGTGGGAGTCGAACCCGCGACCGCTGTACAAGTAGGATCACTACAAACTGAGCCAAACGTGTAGTCATATTATAAGAGTATGTGGTATCATTAATATTTGCGACCTGCGACTTGGTATTAACTTTTATTTTGTGTAAAAATCTTTTGTTGCTAACCAAATAGGTCTTTAGAAACTAAAAAAAATTAAGAAAATATGTTACTTCTATGATCTTTCTCTCATAATCCACCATAAACATGAAATCAATGAATCAGAGTTTAAATATCTATATTTTCTATAAAATATGGGGTTAATAAAACCATAAATTATTATCAAATGAAACAGGTACCTTTATCATAACAACATAAGACACGATATAAGCAAGGCGTGGCTCATACACCGTATTTTGCATATAAATGCTCTTACGTAAGAGAAAGTTGTCGCATTGACGGACATAATACACTGGAAAGTTTTTCTCTTTTCTCTTTAGTTTAAATAATAGTATATCATTAACAAAGTACTAAATAAATTGTATGTTAAACTAGAAGTTAAATGTGTAAGTACATATGTATCTATTAAATGAGATTATAATTTGCAGTTACGGTAATTATTTCTTGATTTTTTAATAAAGAAAACGATAACAGATTGTCTATTTGATAAAAATTGTATAATAATTTATCTTTTAGTCCTAATTTTACAATGTAGGAAGCAAATTCTTACAGTGTGCAACAAAAAGATTTCAACGCACGCGAAGCTCGATCTTCTCACGAAATTACGTATTCGTATATTTTGGAATTTTATTATAGCAATATGTTAATGCATTTAAATAACATCTTGGACGTTTGAAATTATTTTATGGTTAGATTTATAGCATATAAATTTATTAATAACTAATATTTAGTTATATAAAATACTAGCGACTCACCCTCGCTCCGCTCGGGTTCGTCCCTATTGTACGTTTTAGCGGTTGGTATAAATTTCTCAGAAATGACATATTTACCCGCCGTAAAAATTATCCATTATGTTGATCCGGATAGCCAGCTATTATCACACTAAATTTCGTCAATCATCAAAATCAGGCCAGTGGTTTTCTCGTGATGCGTTCCCAATCAGACAGATAAACAAAAATTCTAAACACTATAGATTCGGCCCCTATATCGATAACAATGACGATTTCAATAAGATTTTCCAAAAAATATTAAATGAACAGATTGGACTCAGAATTTTATTATATGTACCTATAGAGAACTTATTAGTAATTATTAGTAATTTTTTAGAAGAAAATATTAGTAATTTTAACATATTGCATTATGGTTTATTACATCTACACTTTCAAGGGAAAAGCTGAGGCACTGGTAGGAATATATTATTACTAATGAAGTTGTTCGAGAAATTACCTCTAATATTATAGGTACATAAATTCTCATGCCACATAAATAAAAATTGGCATTTACTATGCATATTTTGTCAAAATATGCATAGTAAATGCCAATAAAAAGGCAGTGGTAGCCCAGTGGTAACGCGTTCGCTTGGGAAACCGAGTGAAGCGGGTTCAAATCCTGGGTCTCGCACCCCTGATATTTTCATGTGCGAATCATTTTCTAACTTGATTACCACTTGCCTTACGGTGAAGGAAAACATCGTGAGGAAACCTGCATGTCTGAGAGAACCTAGCAAGTTTTCGAAAGACATGTGAAGTCTGCCAACCCGCACTTGGCCAGCGTGGTGGACTATGGCCTGATTCCCCTCGTATTGAAGGGAGGCCCGTGCCCAGCAGTGGGACGTTAAAAAGGGCTGAATACATACATACATTTTGTCAAAAAAGTCAAGGAAGTATAACGCTGCAATAATTTACTTAAACTTATAACATTTACTGAAGTATAAATTTGTTTTAGTTTAGAACCAAAACAGATACGTATCTGAAAGCTATACTGGCAAGCTAGTTCCCACAGTCAATAAAATTAATAATTACAAAATATGCAGTTAAATATACCTGTTTTTTAAATTTCATAACGAAACATACTAAGCTTGTTTACATAAACAATGAAATAGTTCCACGCGACTATACCTTTGTGACCTTCCAGTATTTTTTTTACTAGAAAGTACTAACATTGATAATATGATTACTATCGAATACTTTACTACTTGCAAAAATCAATGCTTTAAGCCTAAGTTGTCTCAATATCCTCGATTATAAATAGAATTTTTTAATCGATGTCAATGAGGAAGAACATTAATTCAGAACATTCTGCGCACAGCTATGTTTTAGTATGTACTGTGTGCACTGAATGTCCTAGCAGACTTTGTTCTGACTGAAATTATCCTATATCTAGTGATGTTTTTCACTATTTTATCGGTCATTTTTAATATGTTTTCTCCATTCTACGCGACATTGGCGAAGTAAATTGTGCCCAACTGGCACTCCTGGAAGCCACTAAACAAAAGAATTGAATTGAATTAAAAATTATTATATTTACTGAATATGTTGTATAAATTCGAATAAAACATCTCCAACGTAAGGACGAAATGAGATATCTCTTTAGTATTATTTAGAAAATGAATAAACAGTAATATATTTTTCTTTATTGACATATGTATTAACACTACTCCTAAACCTTAAATATATTTAGATATTTTTCTTCGATCGATTATATAGTGTTACGCGTCTAAGAATAGCTTGATCGCTTCAGTAGAAAATGTATGAACTACGAACATTATTATAGATTTGTCGACAAAAATTATAGTTATTGAAGATATTTCTATTGTTACACTATTACATCTTCCCTGATTAAAGTGATCTATTATAGTGAAGCAAGAGGTCCAAAATAATATGTTTACCTTACTTAAATAATTAAATAAATATTTGAAATTTACCTGCGTATATAGGTATATAACGTAGAATGACATCATAACATTAAAATCCGGTTACATTCCTAGTGCTTTAAAACTAAATATTAGTAGGGTTTTGTGTTAAATAAAATTTGTTCTCACATTTTTTTTTTAACCCGACATGCGTGTTTACTATGTAATGAGTAATGACTTACAACTGTGTTCTTTAGTAAGTAAAAAGTGAACTAAAGAAGCATGTTTAATTAATATATTGTTGTACAATAAAAAGTTAGATATCAATTTATAAATAAACTCACCTGACTCACTGGAATCCAATAATCCACGACACTAAAATAAACAAAGATTCAATTTGAATCTATAAATAAAATATCAAAAACAATTCGTTTACAAACTAACCAGTTTAGATCAAAAATTCCATTCACGTTTAAAGTAAATAAGAAAATTGTATGATTGTTACTTCTTATAAATATTTGATTTTTAACACTGAGATTGAAGGATAAAGTTAAAATAATATATTTCGCGGGAAAACCACAAAAGTTTTTTTTTTTAAATCACTCAAGACGCATGCGCCACACGACTCGACCTTTTCTTGACGAATGAACGACTGCTCGAACCTGTAAGAAACTACATTCACCTAAGACTGTGGTATTATACGAACAAATTAAAAAGTATGCGTTTTCTTAAAAGTTAAATCAACGGTAGTACCATTTTGTGATATCGTATAATAGTTTAGTATTTTATTTTTTTAAAAGATTTTATAGTCTATATCATTCACATTAAAGACCGTTGTCGTTTGAATAACTTTGTGAGTGAGAATTGCGAAAGCAATTTAAGTTCACAGAACGACACGTAAAGTATGTTTTCGGTTAGCAATTTATGTCAATGAATGCGATAAATAAAATTATAATATATCTTATTACGGTGGGAAAAGGCTTATGTTGTTAGTAAGTTGTAAATTAAGAAGAAATGTTACGAGTTACGACCTCGAAAGGTATGTAAAATGCTTACCTGTCTCGCGTTTATCGTCCGGGAGGTAGCGCTATAGTTGAGCGAGTCATTTTATACAGGCTGAAAATCATAATAATAATAGTTTTCCCCCATCACATAACAGCTCCGAACGTCAGCTGCTCCGATAGCGGTGGAGCTAAAGGAGACAGCATGAAAAAGTCATTGGAAAAAAATCTGCTCGGATGATTTTTATACCGAGCAAAAATGTATTAAATTATTGTTTCAATAACGTTTTTAAAAAAAATAATCGTCAGCTGTATTGACGAGGGGGGGTTATATGTCAGTCACGTGCATGAACCCCATTGAAAATTTGACAAATAAAGTTATTTTATACCTTATAAAATTTATACATCTGAATTTTTATACTTTTAAAATAATAAAGAAAATCGTCAGCTGTATTTTTGACGGGGGTAAGACCGTCAGTCAGCGTAATAAACATTTTGCGCGCTCAATGCATTTGAACGTTGCATAGTCTCTTTGAAAAATAAACTGACGATCTTTACACCCACAACCAATCAGCTGACGATTAATTTTTGTTTTTTTAATATTTAAATTATCTTATACTTTAATTTCAATAAGTATAATATTAATTTAATATAAATAATACAACATTATATTTATTAACTTTTTGTCGGTTTCAAATTATATTAATATGTACTGTAGCATCAAGGAATTCTAAGCAGTAAAAGTCTCACTACTTCCAAGGATTCCATGCATTTACAGGATGTGACTTTAATCCCGCTTTCTATAGAAGAGGGGAAAAAAACATTCGAAATTCTAAGACAGTTAGAATCATTCATCAAAACATTTACAGATATAACAAATATAGACGACTCCAATATACACCGAATTCAAAAAAAGATCGAAGAATTTGTATGCCGAATGTACGGTCTGAAAGCAATCGATAATGTGAATACAGCACGAGTAGCAACATTCTTTAAAACTTATAAAATGAATAATCAAAAAGACCAATTCAAGCTCAAAAGTACAATTGACGGAGCAATATTTCCTCCATGTCAATCAGAATTATATCAACATGTACTACGTACATCTTATATAGCCCATCTTTGGAGTCATGCTCATCGGTCAGTCCCATCAGAATTATCACCCCTAGACTACGGATGGAAGGAAGAACATAATAAATACACTTTTAAGTGGTTCGACGGTGACCAAGTTCCACCATCAGTGACTGGGATTACAATCATCGATGAGAATCCTGCAGGTATTTATCTATGTTTTTCTATATCACATTGAAGTTAAATAAAAGTCATGTGGATAAACATATAAAATTTACACTTTTTTTTACAGAAAACGTCGAAAGTAATGTTATTGAAACATCAGACAATGTCGAAGATGATGCAGAAGAATTCGAAGGAGAACGAAATCTCATCATCGACAGCTCAGATGATAGTTGTGAGGAAAGTGATAGTTATAACACAGACACAGCAGAAGATTTATATGAAGAAGTAGAATAAGAATTTATGTATTTATAGAAATCTACGTTTTTTTGTCTTATTTTTGTTTATTAATAAAAAAAAATTGTTTTTAAGTAATTAGTATTTTGTTTCTAATAAATAAATATTTATGTATATAACTTGAAACCGACACAAAGTTAATAAATATAATGTTGTATTATTTATATTAAATTAATATTATACTTATTGAAATTAAAGTATAAGATAATTTAAATATTAAAAAAAACAAAAATTAATCGTCAGCTGATTGGTTGTGGGTGTAAAGATCGTCAGTTTATTTTTCAAAGAGACTATGCAACGTTCAAATGCATTGAGCGCGCAAAATGTTTATTACGCTGACTGACGGTCTTACCCCCGTCAAAAATACAGCTGACGATTTTCTTTATTATTTTAAAAGTATAAAAATTCAGATGTATAAATTTTATAAGGTATAAAATAACTTTATTTGTCAAATTTTCAATGGGGTTCATGCACGTGACTGACATATAACCCCCCCTCGTCAATACAGCTGACGATTATTTTTTTTAAAAACGTTTTTGAAACAATAATTTAATACATTTTTGCTCGGTATAAAAATCATCCGAGCAGATTTTTTTCCAATGACTTTTTCATACTGTCTCCTTTAGCTCCACCGCTAGTGCGACAGCTGACGCTCACTTTACTTATTTCTGACTATTAAACAACTGTTTGAAATAAAATTCATTCGGTATAAAATTCCTAGAAAAATTGCAACGCTACCTCCCGGACTATTACACAGACTGTGTAGTGTTAATGATTTACGATGTTATGACGTAAGATTATAGCAAATTTTACACTCGTAAACGTATGGGCTTTAGAGGCCACGATAAATGATATCTATATTTTATAAAAGATAAGTTTATATTGATATTGTCTTGAAATAATATAATATAAGTAATAGACTATTATCAATTTTTAAAATCGCCGAAATCGTAGTGGTCAGATTTAAAATTTCAGAATCAGTTAAAAGTTTGAAGCAAAGCACATTATGATTTTTTTTATTTTTATAGTTCTCTTTCGTGTACTTTACATTTTTCAGTATTTTTTTAATGAACAAGTGTAGTTAGTACATTTATATTCATTTTCTCAATAATTATCACCACCAAATAAGTACCTTTTCTTTTTAGAGGCATACCACATACACACGAGTGCTCACCGGCAAAGCCAGTACTACCCACTAAAACCCAACGGAATCTCCCCCATCTTAATAGGCGTCATAGGATCACTTACACACTCAACCACGACGCCCGACGGCAGGTCTGCCGAAACAGACCACAACCATGGGGTTGCTCCAATGGTCCATTCTGACGTGAGAAAAGTACCAGGAGCAACCCGCATGATACACTGCCCACCGAGGTGATGGGGCCGCTTCCCAGTGCTTGGCTTCGCACCCGACTAGATTGCCGGACGCTAATGAAAATTGAAATTATAATTTATCGGATCTTATCTTTTCCCTGTGACATATTATATAATTATAATAATTGTATTCCTCTAAGTGAAGCTTTGAGGTTCATTATATACATATATAGGTATGTATATAATCCGTTCGGGATCAGACTCGAACATGGAATTTTCCGTACAACCACAAAAAATTGTTTTGTAGGTAGGTACATATACATCTTTCATGATTACAAACATGATGCAAAAAAATATAGTTAATCTTTCATTAAATACTGTATTTATTTTTATTTATTATAATATAGAGGTTAAAGAGTGAGTGATTTACGGCTTTATCTGTCGTTAGTTAATGCGGCGACTTAAATGTGCTTACTGCCATATCTTTCACTTTTTTAGGAATATTGACATTACAAATATTCTACAAAAATCAACCTATGAGGATCCTACGATAAAGCCGTCTGCCCACTACACCATCTCATACCATGACCGTGCTATGAAAGTATCCGGCACGGAAACGAGCATGACACGGATTACTATGCCCACTAGAACATATCAACAGCGTATCATACTCGTATATAACGGGTTTAGTGCTGTGTATGCTCACCATAGCGCCGCCTGCGCACGTCCAAAATATTCTCGTCAACAATTGTAACCGCTCCGTGCGCGGCACGCGACGGTGCCGGTCGGTGACGGAACGGTCTAGTGGGCAGTTTCATACTTTTCAATACAAAGAATATTTTTTTGTCTGCCACGGTCCTAGTACGGTCATAATATGAGACGGTGTAGTGGGCAGACTACTTGAAGGTGAGACAAACGGATAGAAATTAACAATTTACGTTCCGCAATACATTTATTATTGTATATTAAAAAGAAATATATAGGAAGCTACTTTATAATTTGTGTATGTATTCCGATCTTTTTAACTTTCCATTGCTTAGCATGGGCCTCCCTTTAATACGAACGAAACCTTTACATTACAATTAAATCTAAAGACTTAAGTATACGATAAACAAAATAAAAACATAGTATTTCGAATTTTTCTTAGTTTATACATTATACATTAACATGTTTGCTTACATAACTCAAATAAACTTTGTAGCGCTCTTATATTCAGTCTGTTGTATTTAATATTTATGTATACAGATAAATAAAATTGATGTGTCTGTTTGTAATGACAAAATAACAGCTTTTTACTAAACACATACAAAATTTTTTATATGTGTTTCTTTCGGTTAATTTCCAAAACGGCTGAAACGATTTTGACGGGAATTTCACTAGCAGATAGCTGATGTTATAATGAGTAATTTAGTCTACATTTACTTTAGAAAAAGAACCAGGGTTCCGTGAAAAGAAATTAAAGTATATGAAATTATGAACAAAATTCGCGTACCTAGGGACGCACCCGAGCGAACCTAGTATACATCACTAGTAATAAATAAAAAAAAAGTTTCTGCATATATAAACTTTAATAAACACATCAGTGTACCTTGAATTACATAAACCACTTTTACTTGTTATATAAAAATAGCTACGGTATATATATATACTAACACTAAGAACATGTTTACTTTCTAATTTGAATTTTCAAATTACTTCAGATATGCTTACGTCAAAACAAAATATTAAAACATCACCACTCTTTGTAACGTTTACTCTTGTACACAACATAATATATTGTACATATAAATAATACTATCAATCAGATCAATAAAATCTACATTCGGTTATTTTAAAGTGTATTAGCGCATTTGTTTGACGACACGTTTGGCTTAGTTTGTTTGACCCTACTTGCTGTGCCAGCGGTCGCGGGTTCGAGTCCCGCTTGGGGGCATTGATTTGTGTGAGCACGAATGTTTATACTTCAGTCATGGGTTTAACCGTGTTTATATTTATAATATCTATGTATTTAAAGTTATATATATGTGTAGTGTATCAACTATATATCTGGTATCCATAACACAAGCCTCGTACCTTACCATGGAACTAGATGGTGTTGTGTGTTAATGTCTCAACATATATTATTATTTTCATTTTAACTATTAAACCGCATTAAATAAATAATAATATTTTATAATTATTAATTATATTTTAATTATAGCACTATACAAACAAAAATCTAGACAGGAGGCAATTCTCATTAATTTTAACACAAATACTATTAAATGCAAGGATTGGCAATATCTCATAGCGCACTGTTAAAGTTAAAGCACTGCCGCCATCTTGTGCCAAGTTACAGTATACTCGACAACCTTAAAACCTTGTTTTCAATTTTTTTTTATACATAATTAATTAGTTAAGGCAACTTAAATTATATTTATATTTTTTGTATTAAGTTAGTGAACTTTTTTACTTGTTAGCCTGCATTTGCTTTATTTTATATTGTTTAATAATTTATTTTTTACTGATTTTTTTTTCTGTACAAATTTTACCCTTATTTTTTAGTCATTTTAATTTTCTTTTTGTATGAGCAGTGCATAGATGTAGCAAAGGAGACTGGCGGGTTTCCAAGGAGGGTTCGGCCTGGTCACCTACATGGATAATTTTTATGTATTCTCATAGCGTATATTATTAGAAACTAATAGATATTTGTAATTTTTTCAGAGGACTTGTCTGTGAAGCTAAAATAATTATTTTAATTTACAGAGTAGACATCTTATTTGATAGTGGACACCACAGTTTAGCTAGCTAGTTGACACTTAACTGTCAAAATAAACATTGACAGCTGATTGTAAAACTGACACAGGACTTGATTAATGCGTCCCCGAGACGATCAAGCGCACTTGACAAGTGTATGTGATAGAAGCCAAGTCAACTTTTATGCAGGGTATACAGGGTCCGAAATACAAAAGCCAAAGTCTAATAAATTCACGGGTAATCACACAACAACACGACAACACGTTTAAACCTTTAAACGAAGTAACAGAGAAACAACGGAATGATAGTGACAACTGACATGACATTAGTGACATTATTTTTATGTTACAGTGCGCCATAAATATACGATAACACAACCATAGACCATAGATACGATATGACATTAACGCATCGATCGATCATTCGTCCGTCGAATTATTTATTAAACATCGATATATTTCATTTCATGCTCATGAAATGTGTTTTTATTAATTATTAAGTGATAAATCTATCAGAATATCTATTGGGGTTCAAATCTGTTTTAATTCTGAACAACAACCGTATAACGATTAACTAGTGTTTCTGTATAAATCGATTCGCGAAATATATCGATTTACTGAATTTTAAAACAAAGTTTACTTAAAACAGACAAGTTCTACGAAAATGCTAACACGACAATCTAATTCAGAAAAAAATAATGTATTTTTATACATAAGTCTTATTTCTGTGGGGCTTGAGGCCGAAAACCGCCATTCTCTTTTGCTGGTTAGTGCTATGGACACCAATAAGTAACTAAAATACTAGGCTTTGTAATTAAGATTAAATTCAAAATATATTGTCTAATATCTATATTAATATTATAAAGCTGAAGAGTTGGTTATTTGGTTGAACGGGCTAATCTCAGGAACTATCCGATTATCCGATATCCGATATAATCCGATTTGAAAAATTCTTTTTGCATTGAGTAGTCCGTTAACTGAGGAAGGCTATACATCATCCCGGAAAAATGTACAGCTCCTGTGGGATAGATTTGTCTTTGTCTAGGGACGAACAAGAAGCGAAGCGAGAGTGAGTCACTAGTAAGTAACAGTTGTTTTTAAGAAATAAAAAAAAGCCACTCCCGAGTGTCAAACAAAAGTAAGTATGACAGTCGGGAGCGCCTCGCCCGCACCATTGTCCTCGCGTCGCCTCAGACGCCTATATGCTTAGAATATTAATGCCTAATAATAATTTTATATACACTTTATAATAACCGAAACCTACTACATAATTATATTTAATAGCTTATACCGCTTATACTTTCATTATAAGACTACTTTTACCATATGCATACTACAATCCGTATGTCACGTGATTACACTCAGCAACGTTAAATTAAAAAAAAATAACTGTAAAAAAAATCTTCCAAATTATAAACAAAACATAATATAATTATTTAAACGTAGTTTTCTCACTTTGGACAGTTGAAGTAAATAAAATGTAGTTTTCAACATATTATCTCGGACTAGAGGATCACACTTTGTAAGTACAAATTTTTCAAAATCGTCGAAAATTACCATATTTTTTTCTAGGAACTAATACATTTTACGACACATCATAAGTATGAGGGTGATGTAAAAAACGCCTTTTTTTCGTGTCTCGTATGAAAATATATTAGTTTTTTATAGTTTAAGAGCTCTCATTAAAGATCAGTTCGAAAAAAAAAATTTAGGGGTCGCTCAAGGCTTCTAAAAATGGTCAAAATTCATTTTTTGTTCTCACTGCGATAAAATTTTGTACTTAAAAAAATCGTAACTTTCCCAGATTACAGCTTAAAATATTGATTTTTAAAGGTCATTCAGAATTTATCAATACTTTTAAGCTCATTGCTTTTGACGTTTCCTAGTGAATTTTTAAAAATCTTAAGCAACCCCTAAAAATTTTTTTTGAGCTGATCTTTAAAGAGCGTTCTTATACGTGAAAAATTAACATACATATTTTAATAGGCGACACGAAAAAAAAAATTGTGGAGTTTTTGCGCCACCCTAACAAGTATACCTTAATGTACATTTTAAAATTTTTTGCTTTCCGTATACAGATCAATTGGTTTAAATAATACTGAACTAACTTAATTACTATTGAAAATCAATCATAACAATATATTGAGTTTTGGATTTTTAGAGTTCCGTACCACATACAAGTAATGAACACTTGCGATTATGTCAGTCTGTCACACCATATTCCCGCTGAACCTACTAGACGAAATAGTTATACTTTGGTAGATATACCTACAAGTATTCAGCCCTTTTAACGTCCCACTGTTGGGCACGGGCCTCCCTTCTATACGAGGGGGATCAGGCCATAGTCCACCACGCTGGCCAAGTGCGGATTGGTGGACTTCACATACTTAAGCACAATAAGTAAATAAACAAATTCTCATTTTAAGAATTCCTTTTAAGGCTTAGAAACTAAAATATAATAGCAGAAAATTATAAAAAAATTTATCTAGTCTCATTCATTATGCGGTATTTACAGATCACTTCTTTAATTATTTTTTAATTCGAAATTGTAATTTTTTTTTCTAAATTACATCTTATGATACGAAATCTCTGTTGACGCGGATACAATTTTTTACGTGTTTAAATGAAAAATATTAACTTCGATTCTAAAGTGATTTATCTTCTACATATATATTTTTTGTGAAGTACACACATCGATCAAAAAAGTACTAGATACACAAACCCATGCAAAAGTTCTCTTAAAACTGTCACCAATTGTGTTTAGGTGATTATTCTAGTTGAAAACTACAACAATGTAAATTGAACCTTAAATGCAATGCTTAAAGTTGTTTTCACAAAAAAAAAATATTAAAAACGCGCTCAAATGTTTAAATGAGTGCTCATTCGGTGAGGACATTTTTCGCTGATTGTGTATCTAGTACTTTTTTGATCGATGATAATAAATGTTAAATTAACTTTTAATTTCACATTTTTATGTACATCTAAACAATTTAATAATAAAAATATATCATTAAATATCACAAAATAAGTCATAATAAAATTAAAAAAAAATTAAACACAAAATCTAAGTCTCAATCACTCACTTGAAATAAATACTCCAATGAATACTATTATCTAACTATTTATATGTATGTCTTTTAACGGTACCTTCTAGAACCATACATTATATTTATTCATACAAATATGTAAGATTAAAATCTCAGACTAAGGAATATTATAGTGTCATAGAATGAAGCCAAACAATAAAGTTTCAAAATAGTATACAAATAACGAGTGATAATGAAATAAACGTTAATACATAATAATTACTGATTTTATTATATTATAGAAAAAAATTGCTAATTAAAGACAACTAATGCTTAAAAGATAAAAAAAAAGTATTATGTCTATTATTCATATTTTATTGTCAAAAATTGTATAGTAACTTAACATTATACAGATAATATATAAATTTTTCTTTATTCTTTAAAGAAATCGGGAATAGTAGCATAAATAGCAAATCATGCTACTATTTTTGACTTTGACATTTATTTTGGCGGACCGTGTATATAATTCTTTAGTCTGAGATTAAAACACGTGTTCAGATATTAAATTACTAAAAAATAATAGGAAATGTGTTTACTCATACGTATGTTTGTACAACCTGTATTTACACTCTAATTTCAAACTACCTCCTAACTTAGAAGAACTTTAAAATAAAACTATCTTTTCGGATTTTTCCGCGGATTCATTTTGATTTTTGGTTCCCTACGTTTCCAATGCTTTACATTTTTTTATTTTTCAATTCATTTTGTAATTTTGTGGGTAGGCACTGTCTGTAACAACTATATAATGACCTATGAGACATCTAACACCTTAGTCTCTCCGTGACCATGATTGCTGTAAAGAATTCGAAACGAAAAAATCCCAAAAAGACAGTTTTTATTTAAAATGTCAAATATTCGCGTAAATCTAAGAAAATATTACTTTAGACGACCTTTTTGAGAGTTAAATAAAGCTAAATACACAGATGTATCTTTTTAGAAATACTCCTAGAACTATACTAACTGCAAAAGTTTGTGTGTATGTTTGTTAGTCAAACTGAAACAGCTCGACAGATTTAGATGAAATTTTGTACACAGACTATACCCTAGAATAACACATAGGCTACTGTTAGACGGCTAGAGACCTAGTTTCGCTAGTTGGTCTACACTAATATTATTAAGAGATAAAGTAGGTTTGTAAGTTTGTATTCAGGGGTAGAATCCAAAACTAATGATCTGATTATGAAAAATTCTTTCACTGACAGAAAGCTACATTACCGTTGAGTACTATCGGCCATTTTTTTTTTAAATTAAAGTTTCCAACTTCTATTGGACGTAGTTATACGAAATAGATCCCACCACAAAAACTTACGTTTGAGAAAATAGGAGTTTTAGTGAAATTGGTATATCAAAATACCAAGACAGTGTTTTCTTGTCAGTTTTTCTTGTCATTCCTCTTTAATATTGGGTATTTTATTTACTTTCTGTGTATAAGTTGATATGTAGGTGCAAGTTATGACAGTAATTAAAAAAAAGGTTTTCGTGGGCTGAATCCATTTTGCACAACTACATCCAATTAACAAGTTTAATTCGCTTTAGAGTTAATTTGAAGTAAAGCCATAAAATAAGACTAAGTTGTTAGTTCATAATAAATAATTTAGAGAAGAGGTACATGTCAGCATCCCGGAGCTACCCAGGCGTCCCTGACTTCGTCCCAATCTATGTGCTTGAAGTAAGGGTGTCGTTTGATTTCTTCTATACCGTCCTTCCCGCAGCCGAGCCTTTCCGATGGCTCGTATGTTAGAAGCTGAAAAAAAAAGAACAATATTTTATACATTAAAATTTACTTGCATATTTACTTAAGCTAGCAAGGACTTCGAAAATTTTGACATTAGAAACCGCATGATAAACTTAGTATGAATGGATAGAAGACATTTAAACAAATAAATAATATCGCATATCGTGCCCCAAAGTGTCACGCAAACATGTGCTGTGAGAAATTCAAGACATACATATACTGTGAGACATCAATTATTTTTTTAATTTAAAAAAAATAATAATTTATTATTTTAAAAACTCAGTAGGCCACCTCAAGATGTTGAGTGAAAAAAAAATATTTGTTTCAAAAATTTTGTTTTTTTTTTCGCTCCACCCTAATAAATATACATATAAATAAACAGTACCTGTGTCAGTAGAGAGCGCGCCTCCACCGGCAGCGCGGGCGGCAGCTGCAGCAGCGAGTGGCTCGACAGCTGCGCGTGCGCGCGCGACAGCGGCTGCGTGAAAACAACATGTATGTAAGCGAACATGAATATTTGTACATTTGTCCTCTATGCGTCCTTAAAACATTAGGAACACATTTGATCGAAGCGAGAGTAGGTCGCCAGTCGCTAGTATATCAAATATTCGGGTAAACCTAAAAAAGTATTAACAAGAAACACTAACATATCCACATATGAGATGATACATGATAGCGCCGAAGCTCCAGTAGTCGCAGCCGGCGCCGGCGCCCGCGCCCGCCGCGCCGGCCCACAGCTCGGGCGCCACGTGCGCGGCCCGCCCGCCGCCGCCGCCGCCGCGCGCCCACAGCCGCGCGCGGCCCGCGTGCGCGTCGTGGCCCAGCGTGTACGTGAGCAGCAGCTGCCCGCGCGCGCCCAGCAGGATGTTGCCGGCGTGCAGGTCCCTGGTGGGGGGACCTCATTATTATTGGGACGAAGTTCCATAACGCGGTTCGCGTTAATAGTTGACAGGTGAACCCTGTGTGGACTGTGGAGCAACCCCATGGTTGTTGTGGTCTGTATCGGCAGAGCTGCCGTCGGGGCGTCGTAGTTGAATACGTAAGCGATCCTGCGACGCCCCATTAACAGGTTTTGTTGGGTTTTAGTGAGTAATACTGGCTTTTCTAGCCCGTGAATCCCACATCTTCCAACATTAAAAAAAAACAAACAAACAACAAACAACAAATAAACAAGAGTTGACAGGTAGAAGGATTGCGATAGGAGTTGACAGGCAGGAATCGTCATGTAACGAAAAAGATTATGCTTTACTTTTTACTTGCGTTTACATTACGTTACGTTTTAACGTTTAGTATAGATTTCTCAGAGGTGAGACATTTTCCCGCAGTAAGAAGTATCTTATATATTGATTGACCCGGGTAATATCAACTATCATCATACCAAATTTCATTAAAATCTGTTCAGTGGTTTCCTCGTGTAATACTTATATATAATAATTCACAGACAGACAGACGGACAAAAATTCCAAAAACTATAGATTCTACCTCTGTATTGATAATAATGATTATTTCAATAAGATTTTCCAAAAAATATTTAATGTACAGATTCGACTCAGAATATTATTTATTATATGTATAGAAGAGCATCCCATTTGATGTCATTACAAGTACCAGGCGAACATACGCGTTAGAGAGGTCGTATGCACTCTTTGACGGGGCTCTATATATATATAATTAGCATTCCTCGAGGTTCGTGGTCCCCTAGTACTCGTGACAAAAATACCAGGCAATCATAAGTGTTGAGGAGTGTATGTTGTATGTAAGTAGTTCGTGTGCACTGGGTTTTTCTTCGATGAGTTTCAACATGTACGCAGTACGTTGCTCGATGCCTATGCCACCCTGGTACTCGTGACAATGTGTATGAGCGGACAGCGACCGCGTGTCCCACGATACTGACTGATTTTTTTATTAAGAATTAATTATTTTTTAGTTCTAGTTTATAAACTTAAATACTTAAAGGTTAATAATATATGGAACATTTCACGGAAAGTGTACAACGAAAAAAAAATTAAAACCCCGCAAATCTCTCAAGATGTAACGTATTCATTTACATAATCGATATTATTGAAACATAATATATTTTTTTATATTTACACATCAACCAGCCGGCTTTGACAAACGCTCAGTGCGACATGTACACTGTAATTGATATGTTATCATATCATTTAACACACGCACCTGCACACGACGCCGCAGCCGTGCAGGCCGTCGAGCGCGGTCAGCAGCTGCGCGCCCCAGCGGACCACCGCCGCCGGCGGCAGCGCCGCGCTCTGCCGGTGTTATTGTACACATATACTTCATCTACCTACGCCCCCTCCCTCTCATTTACACTTATAAGATATCAATATTTAAAAACTCCAATAGGATCTCATCAAAAGCGACAAAAGCCACATAGAAACCTATAAATATTTATTGGCTTCAATGTGGCTTTTGTCGCTTTCGATGAGAACCTAATGGAGTTTTTCAATAGGGATAGAATTATACTTCTTAACAATGTCTAAGCGAAGTCAGAAATTATGACGTTAATTTCTTTTATTTACACAGATATTTGACAGTTCAAATGACACTATCTTTTTGGATTTTTTCGCCGATATCTTTTAATTTTAAAATTATGCATTTTAAATAAAACTATCTTTTCGAATTATTTCGCGAATTTATCTTGATTTTTGGTTCCCGACGTTTCGAATGCTTTACACAGCAATCATGATCACGGGACAGACTCTTCTGTGGCCATTATAGCTGTATATAATACGATAAAATAGTTTTATTTAAAATGTCAAACATTCGCGTAAATCTAAGAAAGTAATAATTATACAGTTAAAAATTCAAATAATTTTGCTTTTTAACAACCAAAACCTAGCAAAAATCTTAATTTCATCACCTATTTAGAAACAGACAAACAACTACGCCGCTAACTTTAAAAACATGAGACGAGTGAACACTAAGAGAAGATTATTAAATTCCAGCCCAAAATAGAAGTTAAAAAATTGTATGGGAATGTGAAAATTTAGAAGTTTAAATACATAAATTAACATTAAATATTTTGTCTATATTATATAGTAATTATAAAATCATACCAAAAATATTGTATGTTTATGTTTTAAAATAGAATCTACTGCATTACCTCAATTTGGCATTAATCTTGTAACTATAAATTTAAAAAAAAAAACTATTATTTCAATAAAACTATCTTTTCGGATTTTTTCGCGGATTTATTTTGATTTTTGGTTCCGACGTTTCGATTGCTTTACAGCAATCATAGCCACGGGAGAGACTAAGGTGTTAGATGTCGCATAGGTCATTATATAGTTGTTACAGACAGCCTACCCACAAAATAACAAAATGAATTCAAAAAAGTACCTTACAATATTTGTTAATTTTAATTTTAAACATTTTTATAATTTGAATTAATTTTATACTTGAAATATGGAATATTATTTATATAATTTTAGCTATTATTATTATAATTATTACAACTTTTTAGAAAACTTTATTGTTTAGTAATCTATATTTTTAGTGTTCCCATTTATTATATTTATATAACTATAAAGAAAAAATAAAATATTAATTATTTAAGCCACATTATTGTTCTATGTGCACTTTAGAAAGATACCCGAAAAGATAGTTTTATTTAAAATGTCAAATATTCGCGTAAATCTAAGAAAGTATTAAAAAACTATTATATTAACGATTATACTTACAGTAGTATAGTTTGGTGTTTCACATCTATCACTTTTGGCAATAGTTCTTTGCTTTTCTCTCTCTATGTCTTCTCTTACATTACTAATATGATCTTTGACTTCACTAATTTGGGGCACATCGGTTAACGCTTTATCTACATTCATTAGCAATTTCTGCGAATTTATCACTAATTGGTTAACAGATACATCACTATTATCCAAACTGTCAGTCTTTATTTCATTTTCATTCACATCATCTGTATCTTTTTTGGAATTATCTGTTTTATCGATATTGGTCTTACTATTTTCTATATTCGTTTGCTTATCTATTTTGGGTGCGATCGAGTCTGTAACATCGATATTATCGTTTTGGATATCGATATCCTTTTTCTTTGGTTCAGCGAATACGTTTTCTAGATTTAACTCTCTCGCTGGAGTGTTCGGTATCGATTTCGCGTAATTTTTGATGTAATCAAATAGTTTTTCTCCCGGAGCGTAGGCAAGTATTAGGAATATTAGGTTATTAGTTTCGATATAGGCGTGTAGCGGCACCATGTACGGAATGACCGTCGGTAGGATCGGTTGTCGGGTCTCATTATTTCTTTGTTGGAAATAATCGTCGAACTCTGTTAGATTGTTAGGGATTTTTTGTACTACCTGTAATTAAAGCATAATCGTTCACAAAATTAACAGGAATTATTTAATATTAGAATATAGAAAGTTTAAATTCTGTTTTTAGGGTTTTTACACTGATTAATATATGAAAATCCCATCAAAATTATCCCAGCCGTCTCGGAGATTAGCCGGAAGAAAAATACAGCAAAAAATTTTCAAATAGTGTTTTTTTTTCTCATAAGTAAGTATCGTATATAATTTCACATGCATTTAGTGAAAAGCTATTATTTTGACATTACAAACAGACACTTCAATTTTATGTACCTGTATAGACTACTTAAATACCTTCATAGCGTAGCAGGTCTGGTCTCCCTTGTGCAGCACCAACATCATGGTGTCGCCGAGGACGGCCAGCACGCGGTACAGCGCCAGGTCCTCGTAGGGCCTCTTTAGCATGGACAAAGGTATGCCTTGCAGGCGACACGAACTATCTCCTTCTGGTAATAACTAGAAAAAAAATTAAATACTTTATTTTAGTTAAAAACCTTGTATGGACTAGAAAAAAAATCCTTTAAACTAACTCTTCCATCTTAAGGGGTGAAACGGGTTCGAATATTTTACTATGGAAGCTGACATTACACGCTCACCACCATTTTTATTTATTTTTTTAAAGCGGCACGTAATGATATTAGTATGTATGGCTAGAGGGCACTCATACGATAAAAAAATATTAGCATTATGATACAATATAACGTCACGTTTCCGAGACATTTTGAAGTAAGCGTCCCTTATATGATTTGAATATAATAATTAAAGTACCTATCTATTGAACTACTTACAAAACAAAATATTTTCGAATGATTGTCACCATTTTTATATGGCGATATTTGCCTTCAAATATCTTGGAATAATCGGATACTTTAATACGCTATAATTTCAAATTTTTTTTTATTTAGGTGTATTTTATTAATATATACCACTTTTATTCTGGGACTTTTGTTTAGAAAAACAAAATGGCGGGACACTGGCAATGATCTACAAGGGTTGAATCTTATTTATCTCGATATAGGACTACCCTTCACAATTGTCCAATATATCGCGTAATATCAACAAAAACCATACACCCACCTCCACAGGATATTCCCATGAATAGTATCCCATCCAGTATTTTTGAAGTGGGTCAATAAAAATATATTTTTTTAAACCTACATATTTTCCAACAAGCAGGCTTTAAAGATAAAGTAGATGTATACTCACGCTCTGGTCGGCGCCGCACAGACGGCTGCTGTAGATCGCCTCCGCGTACGACAGGTACTTGTTCGTCTTCTCCTTCACGAGCGCGCGCCTCTGCGGGTCCGGGTCCGCTGCACACGCGAGTACATATTGTTACAATCCATATCCATACTTAATATTATAAATGTGCAAGTGTGTTTGTTTGTCCCACTTTCACGTCGAAACAGAGCAACGGATTGGTGTGTTTATTTGTGTGGAAATAATTGGAAGGCTGGAGTGATATAGGCTACTTTTTACCGCAGAAGATTATCTCATTCTCGTGTATCTTATTTTATTTCTTAAAGAAAAAAAAGAAAATATACATTGTTATCAATGAATAAAGTATCACCGTGAGGGAGACAATATCCGAGCGCAGGACCAAGAAATCATACTATTTTATTTGTAGGACGATGTGCCCATTCAATTAAGGCTATTTTTAATAATGAATACTATTGAAGTCAGTCTGTTGTTAATAAATTTTGTGACGTTGTTATTTCAACAAGTTCGGAGAGAGGGATTTGATCCAAACCACCTGTTTTGTAGAACAAGTTTTATGTTGGATTATCTCAACATTAAATTGTAAAACAACCTATAAGTAATAAATTTTAAGCAATCACCATTACGACATGTTCCGTATCAATCCACAATTGTATATATCAATATTAAATTTTCGTAGAAAGAAAAGGTGGGCGTCTCGTCAGAATGAAGCTACCTGTAAAGTTTTAGCTTTTTGAAATAAAACTATCTTTTCGAATTTTTTCGCAGATTCATTTTGATTTTTGGTTCCCGATGTTTCGAATGCTTTACAGCAATCATGGTCACTTTGTTATTAATTTGTTTGTTATTAATCATTAAAAAAAACCAGTGGCGGACTGTAGACTATTACTATCGTTGGATCGGAAAATTAAAAAAAAGTATCTCGACGAAAGCACTATATACCGGTACTAACTATACCTAGGGCGGCAACCCATAGAGGCTTTCGAGTATATAGTTAATAATAATACAGGTGACCTATAGTGATGATTACAGTTTTTAAACTTAAATAACACGCGACTGATATAATAATGTTCGGGGCTTGTCATAATGATTCAAATAAGCTCAAATTCGAGATTCCAGAGTTGATAAGCTCGATGCTGTCAAGTTATTATCATCCGATTTTCATAATTACAAAATTAGACATATTTTAATGAGTAAAGCACAGTTGTTTAAGTATTTCTTTTGATAGAAATGTGTGGAATTGAGACATATTGACTCACATGCGGGCTATTTATTTTATGTTAATAATATGTAAATCGATATTTAAAAAAGCAACTGTTGAGCATCTCTTAGGCTCTTCTCAGCAGAATTTCATTCATCTATAGTCTATACTAATACCTATTATAAACGCGAAAGTTTTTATTAATGTTTGTTACTCTGTCACGTTAGAACGGCTGAACAGATCTGAAATAACACATAAGCTACTTTTCATCCCGGAAAAATGTACGGTTCCCGTGGGATACATTTGTTTCAGCTTTCCGAACCCGAGAGAAGCGAGGGTGAGCCGCTAGTTTATTACATATACATAACGCTTAAAGTTCCAAATCAATATGACATTCAAAAGTAGGTTAAAATTACCTTCCAAGATTTTGTTACATATTCAGATCAAATGAAGCTTACATGCATGTTAAAGGTCATGTCATACGTTGCACCGTTGTTGCGTGAAAGAAGGACAAAACAAACAGACAAGTGCGACTCTGACTCACATATCGAGGGTTCCGTAGCATGAAACATTACGTTTTGTTTGAATATACTATAATTATTTATTTTCAAAGTATATTCATCATCATATTTGTTTACAGAATTGTCTAACGGTTTATATGCGACTAACTAAATTTCATCAATTTGAGTGATTGCTGTCACAGACGGACCGACGGACATGGCAAAATTATAAATAAAGCTTCCCTTTAAGCCCTTTGACTACGAACGAATCCTAATAAAGGAACATAAATTTACATTTTTTAATATTACACAGTAAATAATGCTAAAATATATAATTGCACATTTTTCTTACGTTTAAATGTATGTTTGTTACGAAATAAATAACTTGAGTTTATTGTGATGTTAGAATAAAAAAATAAAAAAAGTAAAAAATATGCTGTTCCTTTTATAAAACAATCCAGTCGTTTGAATTTTATAGATTCAGATTACAATTTGTTTGATAATTAATTTAATTGTATTTTGATTTTTAGATATGTATGTATATACGTACTAGAAACAACCTAACTTTGCCGCGGTGCGTCCCGAGATGTTTCTTTTTTGTGATTTTAAAACTTTCTTAAAACATTTAACCATTTAAACATTTATAATTGCAGTGTGATTCATGAATCATATATGTATGTATTCAGCCCTTTTTAACGTCCCACTGCTGGGCACGGGCCTCCCTTCAATACGAGGGGGATCAGGCCATAGTCCACCACGCTGGCCAAGTGCGGATTGGCGGACTTCACAAGTCTTTCGAAAACTTGCTAGGTTCTCTCAGACATGCAGGTTTCCTCACGATGTTTTCCTTCACCGTAAGGCAAGTGGTAATCATGTTAGAAATGATTCGCATATGAAAATATCAGAGGTGCGAGACCCGGGATTTGAACCCGCTTCACTCGGTTTCCCAAGCGAGCGCGTTACTACTGGGCTTACCACTGCCTTGAATCATATATTATACTACGTTAATATTAGCTCGTTTAGAAATAAGGTTCTAAAAATAATTAAATAGTTATAACGAAATGTTTGTTTTTGTGAAAAACAATTAGAAGCGTTTTTTTTTAAGAAAAGACACCTATGTATATAGATAAACTTAATATAATGCACAACCTTATCTAAACACCAAATTTGACCCAAATCGTTAGAGCCGTTTCTGAGATATACGAAATAAATTTATATACATATATATGCATATACAAGGTTCGCTCATTTAATATTATAAGATGACTAATAGTAAACAACAAACACGTCATTTGTTTAATAATTTGACTTTTGACACTCACGGCAGTAAACATTCTACATATAGCAGGACAAGTGAAATTAACAACAAACAAACACTCACAAATATTTTTGTTATATTCCGTAATGTATGCACTGATATGTAAAAAATCCATTTTCAAGTAAACACGTGTGTTTTGAATAGAGCGCGGACTCCAAATGTCATGTCGGAAGCGATTGAATGATATCGATAACGTTATCGACATAGAAATATGTAGTTTAATAAGGTTTTACCCGTATCGATATATTTTAAACTATATTTAAAATAAATTAAATTATATTTCCGGACCAAATGATTCATCAACGCCCAGTATAGCTTATTCTTGTAATAATTATGCTTTTTGACATATCATATTCGATGTTTTTTGGAAAACATCTAATGAAAACAAGAATACAAACAAATCCTTGGTAGGTACATGATTAGTAATACCTATTGCCTACATATTAAAAAAAATTGAAAAATTTGTCGGTATGTTTGTACGGAACAACTGATTGAATTCAAAAAATATTTTTTTTAATATTTGAAGCACAGCCCTGAGACACAAACTATTCATTAAAAAAAGAAATATAAGAATCAATTCATATTATAATTGGATTAATAATTTTATCGAGTAACATTTTTAAAACACAAAGAACAAACACACCGATGATTTGAGCAGTTCCACCTTTTTGATGTCGGTCCAAAATAGAAGCAAAATCAACATAATTGTCTGTTTAACTGAAGCGAGGAAAGAACTACATCGAGGTTATGAGGGAAAGTTTACACATATAAAACTACTAGCGACTCACCATTGCTCCGCTCGGGTTCGTCCCTAGTTATGTTTAACGTTTAGTATCTAGGTTTCTCAGGAGTTGAGATATTTTCCCGCGGTAAAAAGTATCCTACATGTTGACCCGGATAACCAGCTATCATCATACCAAATTTCATTAAAATCGGTCTGGTGGTTTTCTCGTTATGCGTTCCCAGACAATCAGACAGACAGACAGATAAACAAAAAATCTAAAAACTATAGATTCGGCCTCTGTATCGATTAATGATTATTCCAATCAGATTTTCTAAAAAATATTTAATGTACAGATTCGACTCAGAATTTTATTGTATGTATAGAAAACCATGTACGTTTTCAATATGTAATGAAATGAAATAAATAAAAAAAAAACGTTATTTCACTAACATATAAAAACAATTTGTATTTTAACATACAGGTAATTTAATTTTTCACTATCTTCTATAAATAAAAATAATGAAAATGTAAGCTTATCTTTAAAACGCGGTTAATGTGCCGAAGAAACAAAATGATTATATCAATTAATATCGTTTCCTTAATTAGGCCGCGACCGGTACTTAGTACTTACGAGTATTCGACAAAGCAATTAGTTAATTTTTTTATAATTGGTTGATATGTAGTTTATAGATAAAAATATACTTACTTTGAACACCAATCAACATTTTCTCAATACCGGACTTGTAACATTCGAACGCTCTTTGATAGTCGCCCATGTCTTCGCACCTAGCGGCTAAATTCAACATGTAGCCCGCTTCGAATACGTAACTATCTTCCGTCCTTGTCTTACTCTCCACGTTAGATAGAGACAGAGCATAACTATCGTCCGTCTTTGTCTTACTCTCCGCATTGGAAAGAGATAGAGCACTCCTCTTGCTGTACAAAGACATCCGGGAACCTCTGTCTTCATTGTAACTCGAGTCATAGACAGTAGAGGCGAGTGACACGTTATCTGAATCTGTTGTATTTGGCATAGTGTGATAATCCTCAAATTTAGAAGTCGATGGAGCGTCAAAATTGATTAAATCTGGCAACACATTCTTTTTGACACTGGGAAATGTTTTGTCTATGGTCACTTTTGACAGTTCGTCGTAGAGATCACTGTCTAAGCTGTCTATAGAGTTTATGGATTCGAAACTATTGGAATCCGATAGTTTTTGGCTGGTTTTCGGGGATTCCCGTATTTCAACGTCTGCCG
Organism: Argynnis bischoffii washingtonia; assembly: GCA_033884665.1. Lineage (NCBI taxonomy): Eukaryota > Metazoa > Arthropoda > Insecta > Lepidoptera > Nymphalidae > Argynnis > Argynnis bischoffii. The sequence continues at coordinate 529,031 of CM066629.1, read as the reverse complement.
CTTCGTATATGGGTATTTGTGACACGTCGATTTCTGTTGGTACGTTTGAGGTGCTCGGGACTGCGTGTTCGGGGGTTGTTATTTGTACTGAAATATTAATAAGAAGTTAATGTATACAGTGGTAACAATTATTGTTTTTTGTTTTTATTGTTTTTTTTTATTGGGACAACTGCGACGCCCCAATAAAAAAATTGTGGTCCCATTGGATTTTAGTGTATCGTAATGGATTTTCGTGCGTTAATACATTTACTAGTGTTAAAAAAATAATAATAAAAGGAGTTAAACTAATATTTGCATGTTGCCAGATATTAAAAAAAAAACAAAAATACACTTACTTTAAAAGCCAAGTGCTCTACAAAGTCAACCTTATCACAACAAATTAAAGTATATTTTTATTTAACTCACCACTCGGACTTCTGGCTTCATCATCTGAAGTTTGATACTCCAGGGGCGGAGTCTCCTCTATAGGTAAATGTAGAGAGGACCGTATTGTGTTTATAACACCTGCTGCTTTTGTTTCTGGTTCTGCGTAGCCAGTCTAAAATTTAGGCACATTTAGTACTTTTAGTAAGCCTTACAATGCAACATGAACTCTAACACAAAGGCTAAGCTAGATACACTCGAAGACACATTATCCTCCATGCTAGTTGAACTGTATCGTTATACATTAAAACAGTAAACTTATGTAACTTTGTAATGTATGCAGAACATTAGAAATATTTATAATATAATAATTGAAATATATCTAATACCTTTAAACGAGCAATTCTTGTATATTTATTTATTTATACATATACGTATACCGGCGATCTCGAAAATGAGTCTAACAATTTCGCTGAAATTTGGTATGTGGAGGATTTCGGGGGCGGAACATCGATCTAGATTTGTCTTATATCTGGGAAAACGCGTATTTTCGAGTTTTCATGCGGTTTTCATCCGCATTATTCCACGCAAAAATGGTCGCTAATTTCACATGCTCCTGCATAAGCATCTTGGACAAGCGGTCAAGACGCAAATTGACAATCACAGGTGTCCGGGTTCGAATCCCGGTCGGATGCAAAGTTTTACTGTCGTTTTTTGTATTTATTCAAGTTTTTAGTTTTTTTTTTGGACTTATTTCTCATTGTCATATCACTTTAATTTTTTTTTTGGTGAAATTAAGTTAACAATGCAATAATAATTGAGCTAAGCTGACGATGCCAGACAATGGATACTCAAATTTTTATATATAAGTAGGTACTAATGAAACAATCAAAGAGTTTTGGTTTTTTTTTTAATATTCAGATGAGTTTCTTACATGAAACTAAGTCAAAAGTTTGTTTCAGTTAAATGTATAATGAAACAATAATAATCAGTAGATTCTTTTCAACAAGATTATTGTTGTTGTTGATATTTAGACAAACCTCACAATATATCCAGAACCACAAACAACTTTTTATGTTGACAGCCAATTCGAGCCCATACATTAACTCCATGCAAAAATGAAATTAATTTTAGTCTATTGCTGTGTAATCCAATTTCCCTCCATATCAATATACATTTATTTTTAATCTACAAATTATATATTAAGAATTATTTAACACACATTTTATATTCTGTAATATTTTATAACTCACCTGTAAAAAGTTAACAAAATCAGTACTTGCAAATAGAAGTCTATGTTCAGCAATAAACTCCAGCAAGATTTTTATTGTCAGTGCTCTCTCATTAATAACCTAAAACAATAAATATTTACTTCTCAATAATTCATTCTTAGTGATTATCTATTCCATTCTATTAAAGTATGTCGAGTCCATAGTGACATTAATTAAATTTATGTTAATATATACTTTTATTTGATTAAAGATCTTCAACGTAAGATACACATTTTACATTTAAAAACATAATTAAGAATTAAAATGTGTGTGTTTCTTTGTTTATATGAGACCACAGCTTGCTCATTTACATCTATACAGATAAATAAAAATGGAGTGTCTGTTTGTAATATTATAATAACCGCTTTTTACTAAATGCATATGGATGTATACACGGTACATATACCAAAACAACATTTTTTACAATTTTTGTCTGTCTGTCTGTTTGTTCCGGCTAATCTCTGAAACGGCTGGACCGATTTTGACGGGACTTTTACTGGCAGATAGCTGATGTTATAGGGAGTAACATAGGCTAATTTTATTTTAGAAAAAGAATCAGGGTTCCGCGAAAAAAAAAATTAAAACCCATAAAATTATGAACAAAATCCGCATACGGCGTACGCACCCGAAAAAAACGAGGGTAAATCGCTATATAATTTAAATTAAATGAATATCTTAGGAGTAGCAAGTTACTATTTATGTATACCTAAACATGGCTAACCATGAAAACGTACCTAGGGACGAACGCGAGCGAAGCGAGCATGAGTCGCTAGTATTATATATAACTAAGTATAAAGATTAAGTTTAGGATTTTTTGTTAATGTTAGGTGCATTTGGAGAAAATTTTTTAAAACTATTTGTAAAAATACACAAAAAAACAGTACACAAAAAGAACTTATGTACATGCAATTACAACAACATATAAACATTTCTACTAAAGTTGACATGGGAATTTAGTAAGACTACTTTTATATTCAAATATATTAGTGGAAAAAATATCTAATTGTGAAAGTGTATTGTACTGTTTACAGATCCTTGGCATAGCGGTGTGATATTTCAAATTTGTTTTACTTACAAAAAAGGAAACTTTTGGTTACTGAAAATATATCTATATAATCTATGTAATTTATCAAGAATTCGTAGCATTTTAACCACTTACCTCTTGATGAAACCTTTTAAAATAACTACTTTTAGCTAATGTGGGGAAAGTTCCTCGGAGATGTAACCCAGCATGTAAAGATTTCATGGATTTATGCAATTGTTGGACATCACTATATCTTTTCCATACTGACACTACAGTGACTGCTTCTGGTGACCCCAGAGGGAAGAGCTGAAAATTAAATATCTAAATTCTATATCTAATAAAATGTTTTAAAATGTTCTTTATTATTTTTAAATTAAAATTGCTACATTAAACATTATGTTAATTTATTTGAGCTTCATTATTGTTGCTTAAGGAAAAACAAACTTCTAAGTGTTTACACATTAAAAATGAAGCAGAAAAATACTAGAAAAAAGTCATTTAAATATTTATGATAGGATGTGATTCATAGCCTTAGATTTATCAATTATCTTTTAAAAGTTATCAACATCACATACAACCACTTTAAATTAGTATTTAAAATAAAATACACAATTGAATTATTATTGGTATGTGCTGTTGATCATTATTTCTATATATGGATGTTCAAGGTAATGTTACTTTCATCTTATTGTTTTAACAAAATAATACAAAGTTATAATATTGTGCAATACATTAATCCTAAAAACTACAGTCTAAATTTTACACTAAAAATGTTTAAACATGCATAATCTACTTTCTATTTAGAAATTAAAATAAAGAAAGGAAAATCAAGTGCTTTCTAGTAAGACTACAATTACTTTTGATACTGAAATATGATAATAAGTGTTTGAGTAGGTCATTAATCGATAGTAGTAATCACTTGTATAAACAGATCGGCAACACATTAAGACTAAAAATTTTATTAATAATTGAATTAGACTAAATAATATCTTAAACTGTAATACTTACAACAGATGTTATTTTGTAAATCGTAAATCCATTTTTGTGTTTTGCGGTCTCGTCTATCGAAAACCGGCGAACCCACTTATCCCTAACGGACATGCTTAATAACTTTAATATTACTCTAAATCACTAAATTATAGTCATAATTCACATAATCAAACGAAATTAGCTCAAATTGTTACATAGAAATACTGATAATTAATTAAAGATGTTACTAAAGTGTACTTATTTTGTACACAAGCAAAATACAGTTGCTATCTCATAAATTACGTCAATTGTTACTTGTCAATTCTTACGTGACAGTGACACATATAATTAATTGCAAGAAGCCTATACAACCAAATTGAGAATGCATATATAAACGTCTTAACACAGGTCTAAGCTATGTCTATTTAATTTAGTAGGATTGTTCAATACACTTCGATTTACGCATTCTCATAATTATAAATCACATATTTTTAATCCTTTCATAAGGCAATAAATATATTTTTTTTAATGAATATACTCGTATAATACGAGGAAAATAATAAATACTTCATTATTTTAACTTTTTAATTAATAACATCTTATAAATAAGACGACTATATTAATGACGTTAATGAATATAGATCCCGATAGATGTCGTTACTTGTTATCTTTATTACTTTGGTTTCTTAACACAAATCAAGGAATTATTTATTTTTTATTATACAATATTCTTACAAATTATTCCAGATTTAAGATTTTCTATAAGTAATAACTATAAAATTCTGTGAAAGCTTTATCGAAACATAACTGTAATTACGAAAAGCCTCTTTTATCTTACAATGTCCAAGTATAAGCACACCTTTGATTACATATCCCCTCTACTCGCCAAGTTGAATGGCGCGGCGAGAGGTTGTACTTTTAGTATTTCTCGCGTCCTCGGCTCATGTAGTTTATATTAGTGAGTGGAAAAAAAGACTAAATATATTATCTAAATAAAAATGTGCAAATAGTTTGTTTAATAAAACGTAACAATGGGATCTAAAATAGAGTACGTTGACTCGTCGCACTTATACGCTACAAACTACGTCCGCAATTCGAAAGCTATCGGAGTGCTTTGGGCTATTTTCACAATTTGCTACGCAATTATAAGCGTTGTAGCGTTCGTTACACCGGAATGGATAGGTGACTTGGAGACCGAGTATCCCAGGAAGTTTGGGTTATGGCAGATATGCAGAACGGATGACTCTGTCGAAGACTGCAAGGGCCGGTTGGACGATTTTATGTCGATAAACGGTTTTGTGTTCAAAGTGGCCACTGTGCTGGTCGGAGCGGCGGTGGCTCTGGCCTTGTTTACGATCAGTGCCATGCTGTTGTTTTTCTTCTGTCAGTCAACGACAGTTTTTCACATATGCGGATGGCTTCAGCTGATATCGGGTAAGTACCGTAAACTAACGTAACTGGTATACGAAGCACCTTCAAAAGAATACATTTGCATACTGATTTTTTACAATTGTTAAACATTAGTAAAGTTTCTATTGCTTTGAAGTCACAATTCTACAATACGTACTGCCAAATAATATTCTTAGCTTTTTTAACACAATTTCTTTATCAGGGTAGTTAAGCAATTTATAATTTTAAAAGCCTAAATAAATTATGATTTATGCCTAGCTTTAAAGATATTATTTTTCTGTGTCACGAAAGTGAAAGTTGAATACATTTGACCTTGTATGTATATTGTTGATCTCGTATCGGCGGTTCAACAATTAAATACATATCATATTTAAATCTAGATTACAAGTGTTTTTATTTTCTTGACGTAACAATAGTAACTGAGATTATATTAAATATTTAATTTATATTATATACAGATTTATAACTTGATTACTGTATTTCATTGATGGGGACATAAAAAATAACCAAACTTATAATCTGTTGGTCAATGGATCATTAGGAAGCACAAATCTTTGAGAGTACTAGTTCTATATGATTTGATGCTAAAGCTCATATGGGATTAATACTAGATTTATCTTCTTATATTTCTTCAATAGAAACGGGCATAAGATATACGGACATTGGGATTGCTATCCTGTCATGGGCCACAAGGAAAAATACTCACCATACACAAAAAAAATGTAATAAAAGTATCAGAAATGCATGCAAACGTAAAGAAAATGTTAGTGGAATACATATTTATAAATTTTTATATTTATGAATAAAATAGGACGTGTTGCGATATCTAAAAAAATTAGAGCATCATAAAACATTCCTAAAACAATTACAAAATTCTCAAAATACAGCAGTTATAAAATCAAATAAGATTTTCTTTTATTTCCGCCGATAAGCAAGTATAGCCTCGAAGTACGATTGTTAGATCACTTATAATTGATTTTTTGTGGTATTTTGCCAATCACCATTACGTTCCTACAGCCGTAATTTCAGAAAATTATTTCTAAACTTATTTTTCATCATATAATCTTCAGTTGAATTTCATCAATCATCAGTTATGCTTATATATTTTACACTAGCAACTCACCCTCGATCCGCTCGGGTTCGTTCCTAGTTACGTTTTAACGTTTAGTACCTATAGATTTCTCAGAGATGAGATATTCACACAGTAAAAAATTATCCTATATGGTGACTCAGATAACCAAAAATTTCATCAAAATCTTTCCAGTGGTTTTCCCATGATGCGGTAACAGACAGACAGACAAAAATTCTAAAAACTATAGATTTGGCTTCTGTATCGATAATGAAGTATATTTCAATTAATTTTTCCAAAAAATATTTAATGTACAGATTTTTTAAATATGAATATTAAGTAAAAAGTAAAAACCAAAGCAAACGTTGACAAAATTAAAGCAAAAAAACAAGAAATAAGAATACATACACAATTTCTTTATCATTAATATAAGTATCATTAAGTAAGCAATTTTTAAAGTTTAACAAGCCTAATTAAGGTTCGTGCTTGAATTATAATTTTTTTTACGTTTTTTTTAATGCCGCTAAAAACTATTGGCGGATGTAAACATGTAGTTAACAATCTATAACCAACAATAAAATGTAATTAAATTTGTCGAATGTGTAACTTATTAAGAAATGAAGCAACATCGGTAACCGGTAGTCCGTAGTGGTTCCTGCGTTAGACAGGTGTTGCGCGCATCCGCCATGAGTAGGGCTATCGCGAAGTCCATCCATCCTTTGGACCTTTTTGATGATCTTTAGAAAATTATATTTTAATTTTGCCACACTTTGTTAATTGCAAAGGTATTCTTGGAACACTTAATCTTGTTAGAAATAAGTTAAAAAATAAATCAATATTTTTAGACCCTGTAGCTAACGTCGTGTTTTTCTGTACTCAATACTTGAATATGTATACTTTTAAGTTATCTTGTAATTATTTATGTTAATACTCGCTTAACTAGAGGAATAAATATGGTACCTATCATCAAAAATAAAAATCCACTCAGTCATACTATCAACCCTAGCAAGGCAGGTGTGGTTATGTATCCTTTAGTCGATTGCGAAAGAATTTCGCTCGAAACGCATAAAATGTCAGCATTTCGGAGCAATTTTCGAATGAATAAGCACATTGGAATTCGACGTGTCCAAGATGTAATGATTAATATTTTTAATTAACAGTGTCATTTTGCAATACGTTACCGTGAAACAATTAGCCAATAATAAAAACAAAAAGACCGCATGAATTGGAAAATTAGGCGTCTCTTTTCTTTATTTATTGGGGTTTTTAGTCATAGACAATAATTTCTATACTTCTAACTTTTATTGATATTAAATGTTTGACTTTTGCTATCTTCATCTGTTATTAGTAGTCTTCATAAGACTTAGTCAAGGAAATTTTTTACAATCTGTTTCGTTATAGGCAAGAAGGCAGAAAATAGATAAGGGGAAGTTTTAAATGACTGTTAACGTGCAATTTTCAGTTTTATACTAACGACATTTATTTTAGATATTTAATTTATCTAAGAAGGCAGATATAAAAGAATTCACTGGTACTTCGAACTTTAAGACTAGACCAACCACCGACAGATTATTCGAGTAAAAGAAAAATAAATTATACATTATCACAGCCCATTCTGATCAGATTTTCTTTAAACCTTGCCCATCATTTTTACCCGACTGCCAAGGAAGAGTATTGTTTTTCGCGCGTATCTTGTAAGTATGTATGTAATATTCTTTATTACCTCGATATCTCCAGAACCGCTAAACGGATTTACATATTTGAGGTATCGTTAGACTCGTCTTAGCGGCCTTAGTGTTCTTAGATAGGTGACGTTAAAAAAACAAACATGGCGGCTATGCGACGCCATTTGACTTGGTCAAAATCATTTTTTTTCGAATACTGCAATATGGGTATCAAATTAAAGGGCTCAACACAAGGATTTAAAAAGGTATATCATGATTATAGATATGAGAAAAACACTAGTAATTATTGAATGACGCCATCTAGTGAAATGTTTAACTAACTTTGTCACCAACATAAACGCCCTTTATGAAAGATTACACGTCATAATATATAGTTTTAATAGAACTATAAATTTGCTCTATAAAGCAGCAAACGTCCACACCATGTTGAGTACACCGGTTCTCGTCCGATCACCGAAATTAAGCAACATTGGGCACGGTTAGTACTTGGATGGGTGACCGCCTGGGAACACCGTGTGATGTTAGCAGTTTTTGCCGAATATTTTTTATTTTGTACTTATAAATTTAATAACATGAATGTTTTGTTTTTGTGTTATTAACCTAATATTATGGTAAAATTCCATCAACATTTCATAACAAAGGCTGAATCTTTCCTGACCAAAAACTAAAAAAAAAAAAAAAACGACTTCCAGGCACTGAAAAGTAAAAAATAACTAAACGGGGGTTTTCATTTAGAATAGATACTTAATCAGATATTTTCGAAGTCGGTGTGCTTTGATTTGTATCGGCTGGCACCGATGTTGTATAACTGGTAGAATACTGAAAGGTTAAAAATTATTTACAAAAATAAAAAAAAACCGACTGCGCAAAAAGCGAACTAAAATGATGAAAACAAGTTGATGAAAAACATAGTATTATGCAGTCGGAGACATATGCATGTACTTATATGTTTTATACTAGCTGCGAGCCTTGCTATGTACACGTCTCCGACTGCATAGACTGCACAGTCGGGTTTTTTTTATTTTTGTAAATAATTTTTACCCTTTTAAGGCTACATTTCAAGAAACGTTTTCTAAACTATTACCATGAATAGGTTGTCGAAAGTTTTAGTCTTCAAAGTCTAATGATGATGATCAATTAGTTAGTACAAGTGGTTTTATTCCTACATATAGATAAAACTTTCGTTTTCGTTATGTTCATGCTTGCCCCACGCTTGACTTAATTTTACAATATAATACATTTACAAATGATATAACACGCTTCATAACTACTGAATGTTTTTATATTTAAGCAGGCGTGCATGTAGAGTAGTATGTAGAGCGCGCGTTGAATTTGCTTAACCGAATAAAATAAAACTTATACGTATGTAGTATCAATTACGAGTTGTAGTGAGTGGCAATGAGAGCAAATAATCAGTTACTCAAACAATCTGAAAGCTGTTAATTTGAATTTTGATTCACTCATCAAAACTTTATACCAAATGATTTAGTGTTTTTCTCAAAATGAATGTCCATTTTTGAGAAAATTGTGTGTTTAATATTTTATTTATAATCAAAAATATATAAGTAATTCTTAATTAAAATTCCAACATTTTATGAGTACTTATGAGGTAAGGCTATTATGAGTCCAGTCCAGGGATTTCAAGTGCGTTGAAATCGGCTTAGACTTAGCAATGGTGCGTAATAGTCATCTTAATTATCTTATTATGTTAGAATACATACTTTATGCTAAATGTCCGTGCGGTAATTCAATCTATACATACATATAAAATTCTAACTGAGTCGAATCTGTACATTAAATATTTTTTGCAAAATCTTATTAAAATAGTCATTATTATCGATACAGAGGTCGAATCTATAGTTTTCAGAATTTATGTCTATCTGTCTGTTTGTGACCGCACCATGGAAAACCTACTGGAGGCATTTTGATGAAATTTGGTATGATGATAGCTGATTATTCTGGTCAATATATAGGATAGTTTTTACTGCTGGAAAATATCTCTGAGAAATCTATACTAAACGTTACAACGTAAATAGGGACAAACCTGAGCGAAACGAAGGTTGATTCGCTAGTCATATTATAAAAGTATTTTAGTCTAGACATCTACAGTATAGGTCTATACTCTAAAGTACCATTTATATTTTATCTGTCCGTACGTCAGAGGTGTGAATTTTGAATCCCGCTTGCGACAAATATAAATATTAGCTATTGTGATTATTTTTTATGCGCCCTATATTGAGGTGTTCTTTGTGTAACTTATAAGGTAATTTGCGATCACTACGCGAATCAAGTACTAAAAATATGGAGTGTGTCATTCTCAACTAAGTCTTCTATATGCAAGTGAAAACTCTATTAAAATCGGTTTAGTAGTTCCAGAGATAAGCAGGACGGTCAGACTAAAATATTCAAAATGGTAAAATCACAATAACGTACCACTGTTATAAAAAGAGTCTGCCTCGGTGGTCTAATAGCTAGCATGTATGGCTGCAACACCTCTGGGTTCAAGAAGGTCCTGGGTTCGAGCTCCGGGTCGGGCCAAGTCTAGTTATTGAGTCTTTCTATTTGAAAAGTATATCTGTTTAGAGAGTATTTATCTCGCGCAGTTGGCTAGTCTCAGTGAAATTGGTCGCCGTGGCTGAAATCGATCGGGTGGGCATCATTATAACAAAGAGAATAAATTAAAAAAAAACCCAAATATCCTTGAATTTAGAACAATATCTTAATTAATATTAACATTATAAAGTGTAGCATACTACAATCGTTAATTATGATATGTTAATAATAATTAACTTTATTGTTTGCCCTATGAGAATTGCGTAATGTTTCAGAATGAAATTAGTTTCTAGTATATATATAACTAGTGGCTCAACCTCGCTTCACTCGGGTTCGTCTCTAGGTTTTAACAGTTAGTATGGAATAAATAGACTATACATTATATCACTGTTCCGCTTCCTTGGGTAGTAGCATTATGATCCTTCACAACATAGTATAAAACAAAGTCGCTTCCTGGTCTCTGTCCCTATATCTGCTTAGATCTTTAAAACTACGCAACGGATTTTGATGCAGTTTTTTTAATAGATAGAGTGATTCAAGAGAAAGGTTTATATGTATAATACATGCATAATATAGTAGAGAAACACTGGTAATAATTTTAGAGGTTTCTAATGTGATGTCGTAAATAAACACATTTTTTGCACCCTACGAGATAGATCAAAATAATGTACTACAGTATTGTACACCTTAAAGAGGTCTACAAAAAAATTCGCGATGGCCTATGTACATCTCTTAAGGATAACATACTATATCCAGTTTACTATATCCAAGCTAGTCCACAATAAATGGGCTATCTAATGCAAAAAGATTATTTAATCGAAGTAGTTGTTCCTGAGATCAGCGCGTTCAAACAAACAAACACTGCCTCTTTATAATATTAGTATAATCTCTATTAGCAATTATTAATTGTTGATTGAATTAATTACAACTGTGCCTTCAAATTATTACTTTTACGGTAATTACTCTTACGTTATAGCTCTAAATGTGGATTTATCTGTATCTAGTGGAATAAAAGGAAAATTAAACATAAACCAGTATTGTTGGCATTCATACTCACTACTCGGAGTGGTAGCCGGTTGTGTGACCTCATCGCGGAGACCGCTAAGCGACCGGAAAAAATGCTAACAACCTACATACGTGATAATCAAGAATGAAAGATATGACTGTTTCTTATGGGAAAGTAGAGTATCGCATGTGGGACGTGTGTTTGCCTGTTGATTACACGAACATTGAGAACGTTTTGTAAATGTGCGATAATAGGTAACTAATCCTATTTTTAATTCATATTTTTAGACATACTTAACAGTTAATAAATATCTATTTTTTATTTTATTTTAATAAAATATAAAATATACTTACCACACAAATGTATAGTATAGTGATAAAATGAATAGATAAATAAATATGTTAAGACATTAACACAGCATCATCTAGTTCCATGGTAAGCTACGAGGCTTGTGTTATGGATACCAGATAGTTGATACACTACACATATATATATAATTTCAAATACATACATATTATAAGCACACGTGACTGGAGTAAAATTCGTGCTCATCACATAAATGAATGAATGACTCTAACGGAACTCGAACCCGTGACCGTTGGCACAATAAGTAGGGTCACTACAAAATGAGTCAAACGTGTCGTCAAATGACGTAACAAATACATATTTTTTATTATTATAATTACTATATTATTTTACAGTATTATACCTGTACCTCATTTTAAAAATCATTTAGTCTAGTTATACTCAATGGTGAAAGTTATAATATAAGATCAGTGTTATTATTTCACTCTGTTTGTTTTTGAATTTTTAAACAGTCAAAATAAATATTAAGGTCAACGCTGACCTTGTATGGTAAAGCAGACGTCGCGTGTTTGATTCTCATATGATAATTTTTCATTAAATTATTATATTTGTGTTTAAAACGGAAGTGCCAAGAGAAGGTCAACCAGTAATCGAAACAACTTTAAAAAATGAACAGAGTCTGAAGTGAAACTAATTTTAACGAATTAATTTCTACATAATATTGAAAAACATTAATTTAAAAAGAAAATAACTTAGGATGTAGGCAAGCTTTCAGCCTAAACGTTTAAAAAGAAGTCAATCTTAGTTTCAAACTTTAGTACTTAGTAGACGTCTAAATGACTTATGTATGTCTGTGACCCAACAAATCGATTCGGAATGGCATGATGATTTTACAGTAAACTAACAGTTACTGTTGGCCTTACAATGGCGCCAAAGTGTATTTTATTTAAGTACTCGTTATGTCAGTACAAATTGTTTCTGACAAGTTAATAGAAGTATATCTCCTGATTTCCACAATGAAGATTGTACAGGAATTTGAATTAGATGTACATAACAGATCTTATGTCCGTATAAATATTATAAATGTGAAAGTTTGTGAGTATGCATAGATGTTTGTTACTCTTTGACGCCAGAACGGATGAACGGATCTGGATGAAATTTGGCACAGAGATAGATTATAATCTGGAATAACATGTAGGCTACTTTTTATCCCGGAAAAATGTACGATTCCCGTGGAAAAGGTTAGCTTTTGTTTTCTTATATATAAAGCAAAGTCGGGTTAGTTAAACCTACCATTTATAATTCCAGAACAGCTGGACCGATTTTCATGATCTTTATTGGATTTGTCTCCGCCCCGAATAACAAAATAACTATTAAAACATCGGAAAAAATTCGCGATTTTTTTTTAAATTTACATGGCTAAAGCTGGCTAATAACTATTTATATCTATTGAAAACGTACCTAGGGACAAACCCGAGCGAAGCGAGGGTGAGCCGCTAGTATTTAATAAATGCTACTATAGATATACATACTTCTTTTTACTAGGACTTTATAAGGAGTCTAGGAGGAGGAGTTTAGGAAGTTTATAAAAAGGCGATGCTCTCAGTGCCTAAGAGAGTACGAAAACCCTGCACCAGATCTCTTTTCGGACTATGGGCAGAGAATACGTGCATTTACCGGATTATAGAGCGTAGCACTAGCTTAACTAATTGATCACTTGTGATCTATAATATTTCTTGCGCAGAAGTCTCAGTGAAGTAATAGCTGCTGTAAGCAATAGTTACAGGGAAATTAATCTATACATATAATAAAAGTATAACTGATCGCTGTCTGTACATGGAAGATATTAGAGAAAAACTGTTATTGGAGGTTTTTATTAACGCAATAGAAGCCAAAACAATGATTTTTAGATTTTTTGTCTGTTTATCCGGCTTAACCGATTTGAGTGCGGTTTTCAGAAATGTACTTTGATAAGCTTCACTTAATGTATTTTTATTTCAATTGGTTCGTAAGTAAAAAAGTTATGTCAATTTAAAGAATCATCCAGGGACGAACCCGAGCGCAACAAGGTGGAGTCACTAGTTAATAATAAATATAAGTAATTCCAGGTTCCGTTATTGTAGTCGCTGCCAAATCACGGCACCATTGCTTTGCATTGACGAAGCTATTTTTTACCAAAGAAAAAATAAATAATTGAAACAACTTGCGTAACCTAGTAAAGTATCACCATCAATTTGCCATTAGCCGCTCGTCATGGCGTTTCTTTCTATAGCGTAAAAAGTAAAAGTGTAACTTGTGTATAATATGCTTCATGGCGAGTGCTGGTTGTTGCGACTGCGGTTGGTTTTTTTTGAGCTTTCTACATTTGTGAAGTAATTTACAGTGATTTAAAATTACGTCATTTGTCACGCCTTACCTGGGTTTGCATTTCTCTATTTTTACTTCGAAGTACTTTAACAATTTTTCCAAATATTGAAATCAATATAAAGTCAATATTTAAAACAAACATTGCCTTTTCAGTAATCAAACCTATAATATTTAAAAGAGTAGCGGTGAAAAGCAGTGTTAATCTATCAACTTTCCATAAAAGTTTTCATATAAATGTAATTAATATTCATAACATATTATATGTACGAGTGTAAATTGCCAAGTATAATATAATCTATGGTTTTTAACATTTAATTAGCATTATTAATCATATACATTACAAGATACAAGTGACCTTATGGTATTGGATACAGTTATAAAATATCAACTTACAAGATTGTATTTCATGTATTTATTAGAAACGCCTTCGATAATATACACTGAACAATACGAATAAGTAAAAGGAAAGTTAAGAAGCATTTATTTTTAAAAACCCAAGGCAAAATTTGAATTATTTCTTCGTTTCAAATTCATATATAATGTATAATGTGAGTACTGTGATGTTAATTATGTTAATTTCGAATGAACTACATATATAAAAATGGAAGTGGTATCCCAGTGGTAACGCGCTCGTTTGGGAAACCGAGTAAAGCGGGTTCAAAACCCTCCTCATCTCCATGATTACCACTTACGGCGAAGGAAAACACCGTGAAAAAACTTGTATGTCTGAAAGAACCTAGCAAATTTTCGAAAGACATATGAAGTCCGTCAGCCTGCACATGACCAGCGATGGGATGTTAAAAAGGGCTGAATACATATACTATATATTATGTACGTATGAAAATACAACTAACAAGCATTCGTCTGATTAATCGCCCTTGCTACCTCTAAAGTCGTGTATACGATTACCATGGATAAATACATACATATATGTATATTGAACCTATTAGATTCCTGCATAGGTTGAAAATTTAAATCCTTATGTTGACCATTATATACAAGCCAACATACCCTTTATACATTTACGCATACCATTTGCATACTTACAGGAAGCTAACCTATCTTGGTTACGATGTTCAAGTTAAAACAAAAAGGCCACTAAACACAACATCTTAATATTAATGGCAAGTAGTGAACTTGTCATTTTGTAAAAGGTTGAGAGCATCTCGTGGCCGTAGATGTTTTTTACCATAGAGACCTATGTAGCGCGTCAAGTATTTTTTACATTAAAAAAAAAATAAAGAAACAGTCTTCGCAATCTTACAACATGATAATTAATAATATTTGAATTTATATCGTTATAATTATTTATAGAAAATATAATAGAAAACTAGTTTGAACGCTCTCAAATCATATAGAAAGTAGTCTGGCGAACAGATAAACTAGAAGTGTAGCGTAAACAGTAACTAGATAAATGGCGGATATTTCAATTGCAAGTTTTCACTTTAAACGGAAAAGAGAATATTAATGAGTGTGACGCGTGTAAGAACCTGTTAAATATATGTTGTTTCAGAGTAGTCAATATTTATTAAGACTTTTCTAGTGATAGACACGCCTTACGCGATGCCCTGATTAATTGTTGCACATTTCTTAAAGCTCAGAGAAATATTTATCTGCCTAAATGGAAAACAACACATGTACACAGCTGTCCAGCCTCCTGTGGGGATCGAATCGATTCGTAGTTTCACAAAAGAAGGGCAATCCACCTAATAAGGATTAAGGGTTTAATTTAATTTATTAAAGGATTACAAACATGCGATAAAAATAAAACGCTTTTATAATAATAACGTCACAAGAGAACACGCTATCTCTAATAAAATTCAACGCAGCTATAAGTGTAGAATGGAATAATAAAACGTTCTCCCTGATTTAGTTTTTGAAATCAAGAGGCGAATATAGATTTCTTATTTAGGAACCTGATTATGCAAAGATTATTTTTAAACTCATACATATATATTAATTAATCAAAAAGCTCCTAACTTGAATGTTTTCTGACTAGGAATATTTTCCAAAAAGTATTTAGTCGGCTATAAAAAGGCAATACTGGGCGTAATAAACCTGCTTTCGCATATATTGTCAAATATTTACATTGTCATTGTGAATTATTTTTGAGGTATATTTAATTTTTAATATTAATATTTTTGTAAAAAAACATCAATCTAAAGATGACATCATTCCCAGAAGATGACAAATGCCCCAAAGTGTGTACAGATATTGGTGCTTTCAAAAAGGCTGCAAAGACCCCAGAACAAGTTAAAGAGGACATAAAGGCGGCAGAAGAAGCAAAAGTGTCCGATCAACCGATACAAGAACCAACGAACCAACCAAGTGAAGACATAATTGAAAGTCGAGCTCCTCCAACAGGTGAAGAATATCTTCCAAATTTGAAACCGGGTCCCGATGGCAAAGTTGACTGGACTCCTCTCGGTGCTATGACCGGTACTAGACCTAGCGTCAATAAATACAGCATTAGTCGCTACTCTTTAAGCGAATGGAGACATCATAACCAAAATGTACTGAACCCAGAAATTATCACTGAATCAAACATCGTGGAATATAACGCCAAAACATCGATGATGCAAGCGTTTGGCAACATTGACAAACAGCAATGTGAGAATTTTAAAAGATTAAGGCAAAAAGCGAAAGATATATTTAGATGGAAAGTTGAAGTTGAAAGGGCGTGTAAAGCTATTACTGAAGAAGTGGAACTTCTCGAAATAGAGAGACAACGCTTAAAAGGTGCTTCTAGAGTTTTAATGCTTCCAGAGTCTATATCAAAAGAATGTTTAGACCTTCGATCTAACAGGTATCAACCAGATTTGGTAGCCGACTTGGCTGAGCAAGAACTGATCAAAGAAATGAATTTAGTAAGTGAAGTTCGGGCGACATTAAAAAATACTCTTAACGAAATTGAAAAACAAATGGCTATCAATAAAGCAGCGAAACACAGGATCGAATATGATTGGTGCGATAAGACAATGGCTTACAATACTGAAAGTATTAATTTAGGTCTTAACACGAAATCCAACACAATAATGTTTCGACCTGGTTCCACACGGTTTGGTGAATATACTGCACCTTTAGAATATTGGGAATTCTTTTGTAGGGAAAACGTGCAAAATTGTGAAGCAGCGCGACAGAAATCTGCTGACTTACGTGGAAGCCTCAATGCTATTCTAGTTAACGGTGGCAGGAAACTACGGAATCAAGCTGATAGAACCGATATGGCACTGGCAGAAACTGTTGCGATTACTCAGGAACTTTGTACAAAATTAGAGGAAACCTTAAGAAATACATTGCAAAGAATTGCCGATATGGAATTGTTGATCGCAAATTTACAAGACTTAATTAGAAAAATGGATGCTGCAATGAAGCTAGCTCAAACAAGACTTGATAATAGAAATAATTGGAGACCGCATGGAGAAAGTGTAAGAGATCAACCACATTTAGGTTTGATTGAAGAAGTAAAGAAGATCCATGAAACTGTTACTTCGCTACTCGGTCAGTTGAAGAATGCAGAGAGAGTACGACAGGATCTTTTGGAAAAAAGGATTGTTTTAGAAAAAGACATTGCATCGAAGAGAAAGACCTTAAACATCGATCGCGATAGATGTGGCATGGTTCGCTCCCACTACCCATCGGCTTCGGAATTAGCGGGATATTAGAAATATAATTTTAAATTATATTCATGATATACTATTATAAAGAATTATTCCAAATACTTTGGCCTTTTTCTTATAATCCTATCAACAGGCTTATATATTAGCGCTGAAGCTAAATTTATAATAAAAGTCGATGGAAAAGTAGGTAATGATTTAATTAACATTTGTAAATGACCACGTAAAATGAACGATTAAATACTTATGTTATTAAAACTAAGTGCTGATCATTAAACTATTGAAAATTTCCAAATGTATAATTATTAATATTTGCGTCAGAAAATAAAGATTTATCATAAATTTTAATATTGTTTTCCTCATCTTAGTGAAACTGACTCGTAGTAATCATGCCTTTCACTATTTATTGTCTCGGCTACAAGTGTGAGTTACGCAAGTTAAATACAAAGACAAATGACATTTTGGTTTTCTTTATTTTAGTTGTGGCAATTTAACCGACCAGAAACAAAGTCAAGCGATAATTGAAATTATTTTAGTAAATCGAGAAATATAAAATTGATGATATATTTTTAGTAAAGCGTTTTCTAGGGCATTTCTCTATAAAAAAGGTCACTTAGTTATTGTTTATCCTACAAATTCATGATAATTTACATTTAGACAATATTTAAACTAACTCTTTTATGTAAAATACTTGAAGCTTACTTGATGCTAATAAAATATCTACTATAATCTATACATATAATAAAATTGTAACTAAGCCGAATCTGAAAAATAAATATTTTTTTAAAAATCTCATTGAAATAGACATTATTGTCGATACAGAGGCCGATTCTACAGTTTTTAGAATTTTTGTCTGTCTGCCTATTTGAGAACGCATCACGAGAAAACCACTGAACAGATATTGATGAAATTTATTATGATGATAGCAGGTTATCCCAATCAACATACAGGATAATTTTTACTGCGAGAAAATACCTAAATTCTGAGAAATTTATACTCACAATTAAAATGTACCTAGGGACGAACCCGATCGGAGCGAGGGTGAGTCGCTAGTTTTACTATAATGTTATAACGCCCACGTCAGTATTTTTGCAAAGCACTACCAGAGAATTGTCATAAATTATCATATTATTATGGTGGACAGGCATTAAAAAGAAATTTATTAAGGTACTAAGGTAATGTCCGTATAAATATGTACTTTATCAAATTGATCCCAAGAGATCTCAAACAATGTAAGTAGTATGTATTGAGTGAACGGTTGCGTGTCGTATTACGGAACACGGAATCTTTAAACAGTAAAAAATACTGGAACCAAAAAACAATAACATCGTTATCTTCCATCCCATGAGAGTGGGAACTACGGAGAATGGCGGTTACTATGACCTTTTCATGGCATATTACTTGTTAGATGTGCTTTGTTTTTATACTCTGCGAAGCGTGGCAAAGTACGTATCTACTACGTAACAACTTAACTAGTATATCAGCGTTATTTGAGAGGCAAATATTTACTACCACTTCAGTGAAAAACGTCAATTTAACCAAGTGTGTCCAGCCATTTAAAGTAACTGGATTCAAACATCATAAAATCTTAATGATATGGGAAAGTTTCCCATAAGTATCTTTACAATGTTAAGGATACTTAAAAGTTGTAAAAGTACGTTCTTTACAATGTATCACATTTTTTATTCTCTATGTATTTTTTTATATAAATTGGACTAACTCGTATTAACGCAATTACATATATCCTATATGAAGATTAAATACATAGTTAGCTTTATCTATTTAGCTCTAGTTAGGTACATTACACAACGTGTCAAATTATAATGTCTAGCTTCTTACAGTTCAGTATGTCTTTAAGTAAGGTAATAACAAAATTATGGCCTGAAATTAGATAAATCGTTGCAATATATTTGTAACTTTTGCATATTATAATATGTTAAAATATACGTAACACGCTATTTTTATTACTGGCATTCGTACGTATAAATCATCGTGTAAAATATTTGTAATATTTATTTGACGCTGAAATGTCACTTTAACATATTTTTTTATATTATATTTTTATGTTTACATGGTGAATAAATACGCTAAATAAATAAATTTTTACTAAAATGTCAGCAGGCAACGATCTTTTCTCTTGTCCAAATATATGTCCAACCACATATCGACACAGTTTTGAGAACAAAAATGAACAAATTAGTAAAGAGCGAAAGGTGGAAAATATTTACGCATCTCCATACGTGCCTGGTATGATTGAACCTCCAGAACCAAAACTATTGCCGCCAGGGGCCCCGCCGCGGTACCTTCCTCAACCTACGGACAGCACGAGCGGAGATATTCTTCGTATGGGTCCCATAGGACCATGGGCTGCTGGTCATATAGATTGGACCCCTCAAGCTGGGACTACAGGGGTACGTCCAGTCGTAGATAAGTATTCTATAACAAGATATTCGACTGGAGAATGGCGAAAAAATAATCAATACACTCTTACGCCACGTGCAACTGACAAAGCTAAAGCTTTAGAAATCCAAATTAAGAACGACATTAATAATGCTTTTTCAAGTATGGATAATAAACTAGAAGATTCCGATAAAAAATTAAATAAGCGGATCGAAGATTTGTCGCATTGGAAGAAAAAAGTAGAAATTACTCTTGAGGCCATTATTGATGAAATAAATACCTTAGATGAAGACAGAGCGCGGTTGAAAGGTGCCTGCAGAATCTTGATGATGCCAGAAGCGATATCGAGAGAGTGCTTAGAACTGCGCACGAGTCGGTATGAGCCAGACTTAGTAAGAGACGACGCGGAGCAGGAATTAATTAAAGAAGTAGCAATTGTTGGTGAAATAAGACGAGTATTTATGACTACTTTAGCGCAAGTTGAAGAACAAATGGCAAGAAATAAATCAGCAAAATCATCTATTGAATTCGATTGGAGCGATAAAATGATCACTTTAAAAGTAGACAGAACAAACGCAACTCTTTCACCGAAATCTAATCTTATACTATACCACCCTGGCGTGGCTAGATGGCCAGAAAACGCTACTACATTAGAGTACTGGGAGCACTATTGTGCGGAAAGTATACGAAATTGTGAGGAAGTAAGGAAAGCATCGGAGAAACTTCGCGGTGATTTAATGACGGTTATAACTAAAGGAAGTCAAGATATGAAGTTACAAGCAGATAGAACCAATTTAGCGTTATCAGAAACAATAGAAGCGACTGAAGAACTTTGCGATAAGCTGGAAGAAACCCTTAAAGACAACTTGCATAAAATAGCAGACATAGAAAGCCTTATCGATTATTTAAAAGAGTCGCTACGAAAAGTTGATGAAAGGAACAAGTGTGTCATGTCGCGGCTGTATGCTAGGAACTACGAGCGACCTAATGTAGAGAACTGTAGAGATGAAGCGCAATATGCTTTGGTGGCAGAAGCCAAGTTTATAAAAGAAACTTCTGAGTCACTTCAGAATAAATTAAGGGAAGCAGAAAATGTGAGGTCAGAGTTGATGAAATATAGAGGAGATTTAGAAAAGGACATCGCTTGTAAAAGAAAAAGTCTGAATATAGACAAAGACAGATGTGCAAGAGTGCGAGCACACATGCCCACGCCGGAGGAGTTTGCAGCTGGATAAATTATTTGTTTTACTCTTTTTAGTAAAAAGTAAGCATTGGTTGAAAATTGAGCTTGCCGAATCAAATCATGAAAAATAAACTCTCTCTCTGTTGTTAAAATTTTAATTTTGAATATTTTAATTTTAATATTATAAATTCGAAGGTGTATTTTTGTGATATTATTTATCCAATAGAGATGTCTCTTAATTCTTATATGTCGTAAAGTAACGTAGGCTGAGAGTGATTGCAAACTGTTACCTAAGGTCTTAGGTCACTGTAAGTAAGTAAATGGCGATACAATGAGAATGTTTAGGTTAAATACGATTAATAAATTAAATGACACATTTTACATACTACATCTTTCGTGGATGGTAATAGGAACTGTCTAATTGTCGCTTTAGTGCTTATTTGACTAAACGACCAATTTACTAAAAGAGTTTTTACTACAGAGTTGTTAACTTTTAAAGCGACGTAAAGCCGCTTTCGTCATTTAGTTGGTCTGGGAATTGAACCCAATACTTCAGACGCTGTGGATACTGCTATAACCACTTACAATACATTATAGTTATAAGGCAAAACAATTTCAGGTATACGTAAAAAAATGTTCTTATATTACGTATTCAGACTGTAGATGACTTAACAGCCATAGCGAGTGTGTTGAAAAATGAAGAGTGACTGCAATATTCTGATCTAAGCGATACTAAAATTAGCATTTTCTAAATACCAAATAAAAACTGGGTCATGTTAGTCAATACGTATTATATTCAATCTCTGACAAAATATAGACGTGAGATGACGGACAGTGAACACCGAATATGATCACTCACTTAAAAATTATGCATTTTAGTTATATATCTGACATGACGACGTAACGATTCAGTTGTTTTTTTAATATAAGACTTACGAAGTAATTATTATATAAATATAATATTACTAAATATGTTAGTTATTACATATATTATTATTTATAGTTATTATATAAAATAATTATGAAATTTTAGACTTCTCTTATTAACAAATTCTCTTATTAACAATTAATTAAATAGAATATGATGAGACTTACAAAACATAATGGGCTAAAGTTATTGTAATGAGCAATCTTAGCCATTTTATAATCGCTAGTGCTAATAGGAAACTAATAATAATATAGAAATCATATACATATTATTATCTATATTCATATATAATCATTCAAAATTTCGTAATCATATTCTAGTTCAATATGTATCTATAATAATTGTATAATATGTTATTTCCATATATTTATGTTTTTTATTAGCGATATAAATTGTAGAAAGTAATTTGGCAAGTATAAAGCGTAGATCATCTGAATTATTCCGTTCTCTTCATTTCCATACATTTTTTTGAGTGTACACGCCTATTATCTTTATATTAACAATGTAAAACTGACGATCCAAAAGTACTTGTAAAAGTCTATTTGAATAAAGTATATTTTGATTTGATTATTTGGAGGATACTTCGTCCTCGTCATTCCGAATCATTCAAACACGTTATGGAGGCGATATGCTAAAAAGTATGTAGAAAATACATATATTATTATATTATTTTCAAGTAAAATAGAGAAAATAGGTACGATTGCCATTCAACTTGATCAGTCAGTATGATCGAGTAAAGTGTTAAAGAATTCGATGAAGGAGGTTTACGTAATTCATTGGATAATCATCTAAGTGTTGCCAGCTACAGTAGAGACGAGCGGCGAGAGGCGTTACATGCAGACCGGATGTAGGAAACAAAAAATATTAACACTTTAATGGCCCCATTAAATATAATTGTTAATACTCCAATCTCCTTTTATTTAATTTTGATTGGCGCAATCTTATATTTTACATATATTTAGCTTTCGCTGATATTCTTTTGCATATATTACGGACATTGATTGCATTTTATATTGCAAATAGCTTTTGAGGATTTAAAGCAAAAAAGTTATTTTCTGTATACGTATAAATTTGTTAACATCGTCAGCATGCTAGGTATTAAAAGAATCCTTGAATTTTAAAATTGCTGAGAAACAGGTGTAGTATACATATGTACTAACATACTATGAATAAATAATAAGATGTTAGTCATCACTTCTTTAACAGATGCAAAATATTTCCCAACACAAGGACTAATATTACAGATAAAAGTTTTTTTAGTTTGTCTTTCTTCTTGCATCAACGTGATATCGTGATTATTGCTTCGCAGTAATAATAATGTTCTCCTGAACGATTTCGGCTACGACGCCTAATCTGTGACTAACCAGCGCAGGAGATATTATAGTGCACAAGTGTACGCGGAGACACAACCCTTTTACTCTCAGAGTCCAAAGTATGAGGCACCCAGCAACCCTTGCAATTTTTTTAAGGGAAATTTCTTTATTAAAAAAAAACTAATTTTTGAGGCGTTGATTTTTGTATCCTTAAGCTAGATATTAAAGGAATTAAAAAAATCAAAAAGCCAGATCAATCAGTCGGGTCTAAATGTTAGCCCAACTGTTGCAAATTGGTTTATAAACAAATGAAAAAAATGTTCTTCAGGCAGTTTGGTATTTTTTGATAGGTACTTAAAAACAAATAATCCCAAAAAAACAGATTAATTTGATAGAATTTTGTACCTGCTAGATGGAAAAAAAATTAAGGGTTGATACCGTCAGCCATACCTCGACTATCTTATTTAGGGGATTATCTTCAAGGACAATTACAAAATTTTCTGTAGTGCCTCAAGAACCTACCCTAAAATGTTCACCAGCTCTCGGATTAATAGTTCTACCGTTGATCGTTTAAAAAAATAAGGGACAATTTAAACATTTAAACTGGCATTAAATTTTCATTACACAAAGACAGTCAAACACACATTTTGTTTCAAAATATATAATGTTAGAGTACTGTACTGTACGTGAGATCGTGCCGTTATCTTATTCATATCGAGATATATTGACACGCTTCACATACTGTTGCGTGCTTAATTCCTTCACAGATTAAATCTGTTACTAATTCTTGTATTTTGTAATCACATTTTTTTGTTCTATATATATGATAATAAATGGTTATCTAGTGCAGTGTACGCTCGTAGCACAAATTTCTCAAGGTATTTAAATATATGTATGTAGGTCTAAACAAAGTAGCTTTGCTTTTTGTGAATATGGATTTAAAAGATTATCACTGTCATTAATCTCAATTTAACCGTCATAAGATATGTAATTAATGTTAAAGAAGGCGCTGTCTTATGAATACCGCGGCAAAGAAAGAGTTTTTTTTTAAACTGTAATTTGAGTCAAAATTGAAGGTTTTATAATACTTTTTAACTAGATTTACGCGAAAATTTTACTTTTCGGTATTTTCCGCGGATTTATTTAAATTTTTGGTTCCCGACGTTTCGAATGTTTTACAGCAATCATGGTCACGGGAGAGACTAAGGTTTTAGACGTTTAAAAGGTCATTATACCTATTATTTATGCTGTATGTAACAATTACTATATTTGAAATTTTATATTACCCATTAAAGACTTTTTCACATTCTTGCTCCATCACCAAAACAGCTCGATAGTATCGAATTATTGTTTCTCATTAGATACGAAAATTTGAGCTAGTTAAAAATCGACGTTTATGATTTCATTAGGTCATAGTTACAAGTGAAGGGAATACAAGCTTGTTAAAAAACAAGTAGCAGCTTACTCGATTGACTACTTACAAATCTTAGATCGTGGAAGTGTCAAGTGACTGTATGCCATATGGATAATATAAATTATTGAAACGTCGGGAACCAAAAATCAAAATAAATCCGCGAAATAATCCGAAAAGATAGTTTTATTTGAAATGTCAAATATTCGCGTAAATCTAAGAAAGTATAAATTTTTTTTCTAAGATTTACGCGAATATTAGACATTTAAATAAAACTATCTTTTCGGATTTTTTCGCGGATTTATTTTGATTTTTGTTTCCCGACGTTTCGATTGCTTTACAGCAATCATGGTCACGGGAGAGACTAAGGTGTTAGATGTCACAAAGCATTATATAGTTGTTACAGACAGCCTACCCACAATTAACAAAAAAATAAATTCAAAATTTTGAAAATTAGCATCAATGTACCTTACAATATTTGTTAATTTTAATTTTAAACATTTTATAATTTAATTTTAAACTTGAAATATGGAATATTATCTATATAATTTTAGCTATTATCATTATAATTATTTCAATTTTTTTAGAAAACTTATTATTATATTATTGTTTAATAATCTATGTTTTTAGTGTTCTGTGTTACCATTATTATATTCTATGTCTACTTTAGAAAATTAAAATTAATTAAAAATTACATTTACAATTGTAAAATATTAATTTAGAATACTGTTATTTTGATCCACACAGTAAGAACTTACTACATCTAACTGTCTGTTATGTTTAATTTTATTATTAGATTTTATAATATTAATAATAGGATCCCACGACGATGGTAGTACCCAGCCATCTTCCCTATTGAAATTTGGATGTTTTTTAATTTCTATGGCTTCCCGAATCATTCTAGGGC
The DNA here is from genome assembly GCA_033884665.1 of Argynnis bischoffii washingtonia. Lineage (NCBI taxonomy): Eukaryota > Metazoa > Arthropoda > Insecta > Lepidoptera > Nymphalidae > Argynnis > Argynnis bischoffii. The sequence goes on along the minus strand of CM066629.1, from coordinate 503,249 downwards.
GATATCGATTTTCTTTCGCGAGGATTTGGGGTCTATCGAAGCGAATATAATGGCTTGGGCGGTCCTGACTATGTTTGCAGACAGCAGATGTTGTATTACGGCGGTGTTTCACGTCAGCTATGTGTTCTTTGACCCGAGTTCTAATGGATCGCTTTGTTTGTCCGATGTAAGAGAGTCCACAATCACAATCAAGTTTGTAAACTCCTGCATCTTGTAGAGGGATGTGGCACTTGACAGGTGGTAAGAATTGACTAATTTTCTTTGGCGGCTTGAAGTAAGTTTTAATTGAAGCTCGCTTTAGGATGTAGCCAATCTTGTCAGTGACTCCTCTCATGTAAGGTAGGACTGCAGGGACGCGCTCGACTGTGGCTGGTTTCACACGGTCCCTGTGACGTAGGCGCGGCACTTGCAGCTTGTTGTCTCGCAGAACTTGCTTGACATGTTGCAGCTCTCCGGCCAGGTGTTGCTCGTCACAGATCCCTTGTGCTCTCTGAAACAAAGATTTTCCCACGGTAGCTAACTGTGAAGGGTGGTGGTGAGATTCACCATTCAAGTACCTATCTGTATGGGTCTTCTTTCGATACACAGTATGACTCAAGGTGTTATCTGGGTTACGTATAACTAATACATCTAAGAAAGCTAAAGAATTATTAGACTCCAGTTCCATTGTAAATTGTATTTTAGGGTTTATGGAGTTAAGATGTTCTAAGAATACAGATATTTTGTCAGATGGTAATATTGTGAATGTGTCATCTACGTACCGCTTGTAGAAACGAGGGGTCACAGGTGATGTGTTTAGAGCAGTCTCCTCGAAGGCCTCCATGAAGATGTCAGCTACAACGGGGGAGACAGGCGAACCCATGGCCACTCCATCCACTTGCTTGTAGAATTCATCATTCCACAATAGATAGCCTGATGTAAGGCAGTGTTTTAAAAGTTCAGTGTATTCTTCTTGCATATTATTGTCGAGTAGCTTTCTTGATACTATTTTGACACAGTCCTCCACTGGTAGGCTGGTAAATAGAGACTGTACATCAAAACTAACCATTGTTTCATTGTCCATGAGCTGTAGGTGTTTTATCTCATTAACAAAATGGTAAGAGTCCTTTGTGAACGCTGATGTTTTTCCTCTGAGTGTTGAGAGTACTTTCGCTACTAGTTGTGCCAATTTATATGTCGGTGTATCTATTTGACTGACAATTGGACGTAGCGGAGCGTTCGGCTTGTGTATCTTAGGAAGTCCATAAAGTTTAGGCGGCTTTGCACAAGATGGAATAAGGTTTTTAACATCAAGATTCAATGCATCGGAGTGTTTCTTAATTAACTTTTTAGTATTGTTTAAAACAGTGGTGGTTGGGTCTGTTTTGACTTTTTTATATGTACTTTCATCCGACAAAAGTTCTTTAATTTTGCCATTGTAATCTGATGTATCCATCACGACGGTAGCATTTCCCTTATCTGCGCGTAGTATGGTGATATCTGACCTGCTGCGTAAGTTCTTCAACGCTAAATACTGTTGTTTATTGAGATTTGGTTTGGGCCTAGTACTTCGACGTAACAGAGATGAAACATCTTGACGTATGGCCTCCATGTCCTCAGGTTTCATAGCATTTTTGGCCAGGGCGTCTTCAATTGCGCAAATAATGTCCTCATAAGGTATGCGGGCCGGCGCTACAGCAAAATTTAAGCCTTTACTTAGTACTTGAATGGTAGGTTCGTCCAGTGTTTGTTTTGACAGATTGACAACTGCTTGACGTACGCACGAATTTGAATCTGTGGTAGACGGGCGCGTTCCGTTATTGTTTATGATTTTCTTTTTGATGTTATATTTTTCAACCAATTTTTCGTATTTTAATATATGTTTGTTTTTGCATTGGTTAAATTTAGATGTTTCGCGCTTATTTAAAGTATCAATGCAATCAATGAAATCACTTGGTGTCAATACTGTCTTTATATTAAGGGACGTTTGTTCTACATACCGGTTGTTACTGCGTAGATCACGGCGGGTTTGACGAATTACCGTCCGTAACAACTTAAAACTTGCCTGATTAGCGATCTTGGCGCTTCCCCGTATGTTCTTTTTAGAAGATATTTTCACACACGTAGGGATGAGACGATGATCCCGACATCTCTTCAAGAATGTTAAAGATGTTAATAATCTTGCGCGCTTTGTCTTCAGATCTTCTAACCGGCGTATTTGATTTGCAATTTCCAGTCCGTACTGGTTTACATAATACTTTCTAAGATTTACGCGAATATTAGACATTTAAATAAAACTATCTTTTCGGATTTTTTCGCGGATTTATTTTGATTTTTGTTTCCCGACGTTTCGATTGCTTTACAGCAATCATGGTCACGGGAGAGACTAAGGTGTTAGATGTCACAAAGCATTATATAGTTGTTACAGACAGCCTACCCACAATTAACAAAAAAATAAATTCAAAATTTTTTTTTTTTTTTTTTGAAAATTAGCATCAATGTACCTTACAATATTTGTTAATTTTAATTTTAAACATTTTATAATTTAATTTTAAACTTGAAATATGGAATATTATCTATATAATTTTAGCTATTATCATTATAATTATTTCAATTTTTTTAGAAAACTTATTATTATATTATTGTTTAATAATCTATGTTTTTAGTGTTCTGTGTTACCATTATTATATTCTATGTCTACTTTAGAAAATTAAAATTAATTAAAAATTACATTTACAATTGTAAAATATTAATTTAGAATACTGTTATTTTGATCCACACAGTAAGAACTTACTACATCTAACTGTCTGTTATGTTTAATTTTATTATTAGATTTTATAATATTAATAATAGGATCCCACGACGATGGTAGTACCCAGCCATCTTCCCTATTGAAATTTGGATGTTTTTTAATTTCTATGGCTTCCCGAGGACATGGAGGCCATACGTCAAGATGTTTCATCTCTGTTACGTCGAAGTACTAGGCCCAAACCAAATCTCAATAAACAACAGTATTTAGCGTTGAAGAACTTACGCAGCAGGTCAGATATCACCATACTACGCGCAGATAAGGGAAATGCTACCGTCGTGATGGATACATCAGATTACAATGGCAAAATTAAAGAACTTTTGTCGGATGAAAGTACATATAAAAAAGTCAAAACAGACCCAACCACCACTGTTTTAAACAATACTAAAAAGTTAATTAAGAAACACTCCGATGCATTGAATCTTGATGTTAAAAACCTTATTCCATCTTGTGCAAAGCCGCCTAAACTTTATGGACTTCCTAAGATACACAAGCCGAACGCTCCGCTACGTCCAATTGTCAGTCAAATAGATACACCGACATATAAATTGGCACAACTAGTAGCGAAAGTACTCTCAACACTCAGAGGAAAAACATCAGCGTTCACAAAGGACTCTTACCATTTTGTTAATGAGATAAAACACCTACAGCTCATGGACAATGAAACAATGGTTAGTTTCGATGTACAGTCTCTATTTACCAGCCTACCAGTGGAGGACTGTGTCAAAATAGTATCAAGAAAGCTACTCGACAATAATATGCAAGAAGAATACACTGAACTTTTAAAACACTGCCTTACATCAGGCTATCTATTGTGGAATGATGAATTCTACAAGCAAGTGGATGGAGTGGCCATGGGTTCGCCTGTCTCCCCCGTTGTAGCTGACATCTTCATGGAGGCCTTCGAGGAGACTGCTCTAAACACATCACCTGTGACCCCTCGTTTCTACAAGCGGTACGTAGATGACACATTCACAATATTACCATCTGACAAAATATCTGTATTCTTAGAACATCTTAACTCCATAAACCCTAAAATACAATTTACAATGGAACTGGAGTCTAATAATTCTTTAGCTTTCTTAGATGTATTAGTTATACGTAACCCAGATAACACCTTGAGTCATACTGTGTATCGAAAGAAGACCCATACAGATAGGTACTTGAATGGTGAATCTCACCACCACCCTTCACAGTTAGCTACCGTGGGAAAATCTTTGTTTCAGAGAGCACAAGGGATCTGTGACGAGCAACACCTGGCCGGAGAGCTGCAACATGTCAAGCAAGTTCTGCGAGACAACAAGCTGCAAGTGCCGCGCCTACGTCACAGGGACCGTGTGAAACCAGCCACAGTCGAGCGCGTCCCTGCAGTCCTACCTTACATGAGAGGAGTCACTGACAAGATTGGCTACATCCTAAAGCGAGCTTCAATTAAAACTTACTTCAAGCCGCCAAAGAAAATTAGTCAATTCTTACCACCTGTCAAGTGCCACATCCCTCTACAAGATGCAGGAGTTTACAAACTTGATTGTGATTGTGGACTCTCTTACATCGGACAAACAAAGCGATCCATTAGAACTCGGGTCAAAGAACACATAGCTGACGTGAAACACCGCCGTAATACAACATCTGCTGTCTGCAAACATAGTCAGGACCGCCCAAGCCATTATATTCGCTTCGATAGACCCCAAATCCTCGCGAAAGAAAATCGATATCGCCCTAGAATGATTCGGGAAGCCATAGAAATTAAAAAACATCCAAATTTCAATAGGGAAGATGGCTGGGTACTACCATCGTCGTGGGATCCTATTATTAATATTATAAAATCTAATAATAAAATTAAACATAACAGACAGTTAGATGTAGTAAGTTCTTACTGTGTGGATCAAAATAACAGTATTCTAAATTAATATTTTACAATTGTAAATGTAATTTTTAATTAATTTTAATTTTCTAAAGTAGACATAGAATATAATAATGGTAACACAGAACACTAAAAACATAGATTATTAAACAATAATATAATAATAAGTTTTCTAAAAAAATTGAAATAATTATAATGATAATAGCTAAAATTATATAGATAATATTCCATATTTCAAGTTTAAAATTAAATTATAAAATGTTTAAAATTAAAATTAACAAATATTGTAAGGTACATTGATGCTAATTTTCAAAATTTTGAATTTATTTTTTTGTTAATTGTGGGTAGGCTGTCTGTAACAACTATATAATGCTTTGTGACATCTAACACCTTAGTCTCTCCCGTGACCATGATTGCTGTAAAGCAATCGAAACGTCGGGAAACAAAAATCAAAATAAATCCGCGAAAAAATCCGAAAAGATAGTTTTATTTAAAAGTATAAATTATTGAGTTAAGTAAAACTTTTTTTTATATTGAAATGAAAGTGCGCATATATGCGGTTATATGGAGACTCATCGGCTAAAAAATCCAGTAAAGCTCAAAGGAAACTTGGTGTGGTAATGGTAATTAAGTAAACTTTTGCAAGCTGTTGGAACTATCAGTAAAGTTTTGCCCAATAATACGCTAGAAAGCAAGCCACTAAGCGTGATTTACTCCCTTCTTTTAGCTCCCTGCAAGATTTATAACATAAGCTTTTAATATATTACACGTAGTATATTTGACTATCTTGTGATGAGACTTACGATATGTTGGGACAATAACATACAGCGCCATCTATTTCCATGGTAACTTCGAAGCTTGTGTTATGGATACCAGATAGTTGATACACTACACATATATAACTTTAAATACATACATATTATAAATATAAACACCCATGACTAGAGTACAAACATTCGTGCTCATTACACAAATGAATGCCGCCAGCGGGACTCGAACCTGCGACTGCTGGCAAAGCAAGTAGGGAACTGTGGTCTATATTGCAGGAAAATTTCAAAAAATAGATAACTTGTAAAATGTAAAATCAATTTTATATAATTACAATTAATATTAATTATTAGAAATTAATGTTATTGTAATTACTACACTTTGTTCAAACTATTTTATGTTGTCTCATTGTTATCTATTTTCATCAATATATCACTTCCGTTAAAACATATCCGGTATAATAATTTCTAAACAAAGAAACAGGAAGTAACTTGAAGGCGATATAAAAATCTTTTAAGCATTAATTAAGCTAAAATAATGTTATTACAAAGAATTTGCGCAAGTCCGTAGTTATATCGAGTTACGAGTGTAATAGCAAATTATCAAGAAAGTCAAATGAACTATGATTTATTACTAAGCCACTTTAAGCTTTATGCAAAATTAATTCAATATACATATTATAATACTAGCGACTCACGCTCGCTTGGCTCGCGTTCGTCCCTAGGTACGTTTTCACGGTTAGCTATGTTTAGGTATACATTAATAGTAACTCCTAAGATATTCATTTAAATTATATAACGATTTTCCCTCGTTTTGCTCGGGTGCGTAGCCGTACGCGGATTTTGTTAACAATTTCATGGGTTTTAATTTTTTTTCGCGGAACCTTGATTCTTTTTCTAAAATAAAAGTAGCCTAAGTTACTCCCTATAACATCAGCTATCTGCCTGTAAAGTCCCGTCAAAATCGGTCCAGCCGTTTCGGAGATTAGCCGGAACAAACAGACCTACTAATGTTATAAATACGTCTTTATAATGCAGGTTGTATGATATTGGATTAAGTCAGGAGAAAAGTTTGAAATTATAGAAGTAACTAATAAGCTTAAATTCGATAAATCATTTAAAAAAAAATGTGTGTGTAATTATGTACGCACGTAAGAAGTTATATTTCTTTGGCACAACAGAACAAAAATAGTTAAAGATTTCATCCCGTATGTCAAAAATCTCTGTTTGTAAAGGGAATGCAGCTAACTTCATCATGTCGCTTTTTGGCTGTCGGTGTGCGCACGCATCGTAAAAATTTTAAAAATAAAAATGGTATACAATAGTTTATAATTTGTATATATTATTTATGAGTATAGTACAAAAATAACGTAGACTGTTGTGTATGAATATGGAGGTACAAATAAAAATAATAGAATAGAAGTCCGAACCCACGACCTTTAGCGAAGCAAGTAATGCCTGGCTGATGCAATACTATATATAATATGAAGGACAAAATATCTAAACTATCTAATAAAAACTGATTGCTCAAAAGCTAAATCTTCTTTCAATACGACCCGCCCTGCAATCAGTTCGCTGTGCAATATTTTCAACACCCACACAGAGTAATGAGGCAAGAAGAAAATGCAAAGTATTTACGAAGCAAAGATCAAATCGAGAATTAAGTAACGGTTAAAACAATGACTATCTTCACGCTCTACGAGCTTCTGTGGGAAAATGCTCTGTGAAATGTTTTTCTATGATCTTAGATGTAGAGTACGATTAACTAATTATTTTAACGAGATTATTACTACTGCAATTTAATGAAGGCCTACTTAATAAAAACTTGTATCAATTTTAAACTTTGTAAGAGCATATATGCAATCTTAATAATAATTTATACATATAATAAAATTCTAACGGAGTCAAATCTGTTCATTGAATATTTTTTGGAAAATCTTATTGAAATCCTTGTCAAAAAAAGTCCTTGAAATTTGGTATGATGATAGCTGGCTATCCGGGTCAACATATAGGATACTTTTTACTGCGGGAAAATTGTTACTAAGAAATCTATACTAAACGTTGCAATGCAACTAGGGTCGAACATGAGCGGGGCGCGGGTGAGTCGCTGGTTAATAAATATATGAATGAATGAAAACTTTATTTGGATATACACTCCAATACAATAATAATACTAAATAAAATAATAACAAAAACAACGATTTAACACAAATGTATGGTCACTCGACTTGTGTTGAAACCTGTTCTTCTAAGTCCAACGCTAATTTTTGGTGACTGCTATAGGTTAGTTGTTAGGGTGAAGAAAAAGAAAGAATAATATATAAGAATTAAGAATATAAACACAATTTAGGGTGGGAGGGGAGGAGAGAGGAATGATAAAAAAAATGATACCATCCATCAATCTCCATAATGAAGGAGCCAGGGGTTGGTTAGTTCGCTCGAAAAGCGTAGCTTCCGTTCGACCGGAAAGCGTAGCGGGGGCAGGTCGACCGACGATTTGGTCGTTGGTCGCAGAAATCCACTGGATGCGGATGGTACAGAATCAGTAGTCATGGAAAACAGACGACGACAATGGCTACAAGCAAAACTCTTGGGTTTGGGCTTATTTGATTCGTTTTTACGAATCCCATAGGTTATATGGACAGGCCATGTTGTTGTTAGACATGTTATTTCAGTTTTTATAAACTAAAATAACATTATTAAGTAGATATACTTGTTGGGTGACGGATCTATATTGCACTTTGGTTATTATTAATTTTTCCTTAAGGTTTCTTAAATCGATTGCTTTATTAGCTAATTTTGGTGGCATCTCTGGTACCTACCGATGTGAGATAGAATCACACAAACCTTCCTATGTTATGAATAATCGACATCGTTAAAAACGCAACAGTCACAACGGTATCTCTCATGAAAACTTTAACCTACTAACACATGTATTAATAAAGCTATGTAATTGTTTTATAAGTGGATTTTCTTTTCAAAACAACAGTTCGTGCGTTACTAATGCAGTATTAATTTCTATCAAATTGATTTCTTGGTATGTTCTATATTATCAGATTTCGTCATCGCATTTGTTTGAAACGTTCACATTGTTTACGAATATAAATAAAAGGCTTTATTAGGCCTTGAAGTACAAAAAAACACTTTATCGAATAATCTCCTATAAAACAATAGGCGAATAATACGAAAACTGATAAGAGTAAATTACTAGTTAAAGTATCTTGAAAAGATTTAAAATTTAAATAAAAACTTTGAGAACTAGCATTGTTTTAGGTACTAGACAGAAGTAGATACTTTGCTTAATTGTAAGCTCATTATTAAAACGTTCTTGTCTTTCTACGGAACCGGAATTAACAAACGTGATACCTATATCTTTAAATTTAATTCAGTATAAGTAAATCCAGTTAAAAATCAATAGCAGCGTTTTAACTCATCGACGATATATTTAAGTATATAGTTGTAAAATTTTCTTTGGGAGGATACGCCTTTATTTGGTCTTTTATAATTACTTTATGTAAGTTGGCCAAAATATGACGATTGTTGTTAGGGATGTCGGAAAAAGTCATGGCGATTGACTGGAGGTATACAAGTATGCGTCGCGTAAACCAATAGAGAGAGAGTTACATGAAAACATATATATTTAATATTTTTTATTTAGAAATCGATCTGTGCTTCGACCCTCCATCTCTAACCTGGTGAAACTTTTCTCAGCCCGACGGAGCGTGGACGATTTATTCGTATCACTTTCAATTGAAATTGCCGTGAAATATCATCTGCAGTGACTAGCCCTTACGTCATTATTTTAACTTTCCATTCAAAACTGTCTAATTTGGCCACAATACAATTTGTTACGCTTTTCAAATCAATAAAACAGTGTCAGGTACATGATGCTTTAAAGAATCTAATTTGTAAGTCGCTAGGAAGCTACTGCTTGCTGTTCTTATCCTACAGAGCTTTGAGACCGGATTATGTAGGACAAGTTTTGAGATAAAGCATGTATGTTTGTGAACAACATCTTCAGGGAATTTCTTTATTATTATATAAAGTACAGGTCCGAATTTTATTCCGCGTATTAACTGTGATATACGAATGTGGACACGTCACACCGCGATCCAAAGTAACTTACATGCATATCGCAAATTACATAGGTACTATCTAAAAAAAAAAACTATTTTTTTGGATTTTCTTGAGAAATTATTTTGACTTTTGGTTCTTAACGTTTCGAATTATTTAAAATGTCAAATATTTGCGTAAATCTATGGAAATATTATACAGTAGGTATACATACTATTTATTACTTCCAGTTGTTCCAGCGTAAAAGAGTAATAAACATACAAACTGTTGGATATATTAATAGTAATCCGATTATTTTTTGACATAGTAAATAGTAAGTAAGTAGTATAGTCAATGGTACATATGGTAAAATAACAATTGTTTTGTATTGTTACAGCGCTGTTTATGATCGGAGGCGTGGCGGTGTACCCGGCGGGCTGGAGCGAGACGGCCGTGCAGGAGACCTGCGGCCCCACAGCGGACCAGTATAATATTGGTACGGATAGTTAATTATGCCATAAGAGAGAGAGAACGAGAGAAAGTAAGAATGAAAAGTGAACAAAATACAAATAAACACGCGAGTTAAGCTGCAGGCAGGACCTAGTCTGTACTTGAAAATTAAAATAAGTTTTAATGTTATTTAAATAGTTCAAATACATCACTTTAAATTTATATGGTTGCCAAAATCCTAACGAAAATTAAATTTTAACGAAAAAATAAAGAGTAAACAGGATAAAAATGTCAAGCTTATGTCTAGTAAAAGTATTGAGTTCATATCGGTTATTTGCTCACCGAAGCCTAACGATGATGAAATTTAAACGGAATGTTCCCTACTGTTATTAAGTTCTGGAAAAATAGCACCAGATAGCGGATAAAAGTTTTAACAGCTACTTCTTTCCTAGGTCGCTGTCACGTGCGGTGGGCGTACTTGCTGGCTGTCATTGGGTGTCTAGACGGTATCGTCCTCGCCGCACTCGCCTTCATCCTGGCGACGCGACACGTTCGCCTGCAACCTGACACCTCATACCCTGCTGACTTGTACAAGGGTATGTTATCTTAATTACCCCTAATCACTACGTAAATGCGATTTTAATCTAGCTGCCTGTGGTCTAGTGGTCGCAAATCGCGAGGGCCTGGGTTCGAATCTCGGATAGAGCTAAAATTGTTACTGAGTTTTTTGTTGTTATGAAATATTCAGTAGCAGTTTGACATTGGGAAGTTGGTGGTGTGTATCTCCCATGCTTCGGACGTCACGTTAAACTTTCGGTCTTACGCCTGATCTTTCACCCGTTGTCTTGAATTGTTCTTCCATCACAGTATGAGAGTGACAGGAATAGAGATTGCATGTTGTGTCTGCGCGTACACTTGTGCACTATAATATCTCCTGCGCAACTGGCTAGTCTTAGTGAGATTGAACGGTATGGTGATTTAGGCCACAATCCCAATACTTTTTTTTTAACGTTGGAAAATCCATTTACGCTTTTCACACTAGTTATTACTTATACTTACTTTACCACTCACGTAACTTTTAAAGTAGTCGATAGTAATATGGGCTTTTTATAATTTTACAATTCAATTACTTATTTTTAAAGTCTGAAACATATTATGTTTATCTAATAATATCAGTTTTTTTACGTGACAATGGCGAAGTAATCTGTGCTTAACTGGCACGCTTTAAAGCCGTTAACAAGAGAATTGAATTTAATAATGTCAGTTTCATTACTAAACACCATATAATTGTTGATAATGTCTGAACGGGAGGGGACCGTGAGTTCCACTCTGATTGCTGCATGTGCACTAGTCACGATACCGCACACGCGCCGTGACGATGAAAACGAGTTTATTTTTAAGCATAATTTGTTTACTGCTGCAAATAACTTGTCAAGAAAATGGAAAAGTATTTACAAATTCAAATTGAAAATATTTTATTCAACATTAAATACAATTAGAAACCTCAAACACTTCTTGGAAAATTCATGAATATTATAATATATATGAAATTTATGAACATTTTCGTATACGACGTATTTAGAAGCAACTGTCAATATTCTTATTACTTAAAAATTATCTTTTAATGATACCTAAGCTATAAATGTACGAATAACTTTTTACAGGATAAAAATAGTATTAACAGCGGTAACTGTTGAGGCATTTTACTTTTTCTAAACAAAAAACACAGAAAAAAAAAATTTTATGATATTTCATTGACAATATTCTTCGTGCAATTGTGTCCTATGGCATATTTAGTTTAATTATACAGCGTTTATATAGATGTTAAAAATAAAAAAAGAAAAAAAAAACAAGTATAACTTTAATATTTTAAATTAATTATTTATGTATTTATACGTATTAGGTATAATTTTGTCCAAACTGGTTTCAAATATCAATAGGTAGTTAGTGATATAACCAAACCTCCAACCACTAATTATGCGACAGAAATATTCAAGTTCAACTCAAATCATTGTGAGGCCAATCTGGATGTTTAGCATTGTTGTTGAGACTTGTTATTTACATTAAAATATAATATTAATATGTAGGGACATTAAAACACAGCACCATCTAATTCCATGGTAAGCTACGAGGCTTGTGTTATGGATACCAGATAGTTGATACACTACACATATATAACTTTGAATACATAGATATTATAAATATAAACACCCATGACTGGAGTACAAACATTCGTGCTCATGACACAAATGAATGCCCCCAGCGGGACTCGAAACCGCGACCGCTGGCACAGCAAGTAGGATCACTACAAACCGAGCTAAACGTGTCGTCAAACATTGATTTTGGCTTTAATACAATTTTTATAATACTTTTTAGTTTATCCCAACATTTAACCCGACGGAAAAAAGTGTAGAAGTTTTTCTATTGTCGTCTAAAAATTCTAAGCACTGAAAAAATTATGAAATTGGCATTAGCTAAAAAGTTCTCGTAATATAAAATTATTTCAATATTTTATTTCCAAACTTCCATTATCGATTCCAGGATCGATATTGAAAATTCAACTGTTTTAAATGCGTATCAAAGAATTTATGGATAGATCTTAAGAGAGGAAAGTGATTTTTACCCCGAAATTGTATCACTTTCTTTGTCAATAATATACATATTTGATATTAAATGAGCAATTCTTAGATATGTATGTATATAAATTTATTTCGTGTATCTCGGAAACAGTTTTAACAATTTGTTTTAAAGATAAAATTTTCCTTTTAAATTTATCTATTCAGTTGTTTTTTTCTAAAAACATGCAAATTTTCCTAAAACACGACTGTACAAAAATCGCCAAGCAAAGCTCGGTAGTCCAAGTACCTACTATTTAAATAAAACAACCATCTGCGACTTAATGTAAATATATAGACTCCACACATACCCATATTACCTCATTCATATTCAGACTACAGTATGTAAGTAAACAAAAAATTAAGATGCAAGACACTGCATCGTCAGAAAAAGCCACGCACAAATTGTGTCAAGAACGTTGTCTATCGCCGCTTGCACTTTGCATTTACAACTATGTATGTTATATATTATAAACTCTATTACTATAATCATAAGAGCCATCTTATATAAAACAAGTTACGCCTTAAAAGGTTTCTTCGGTGTCAAATACCACAAAAGATCACTTTACATGATATCCTGTTTGAGATTCTTCGGTTTCTCGATGGGAATATTGTTATGTGCGATGTTTGAGCTTTTTTTTATATATTATAAGATAAATATGTACAAATAGTATTTAAATTACTTAGTTTTTTTCTCAATAATAATAGTAAAAAAATGTAAAAGACACAAATATTTGCTCATAGATGTCACTATATTAAATCAGTTGACTTAACGTGTAACGCCATCTGTTGACAACTTATTATTGTTCTGTTTGTTTTATTAGTTTAGATAGTCTTAATATGTGTTTTATTTTATTTACATACTATATAATTGAACTTTTTGTACAAGTTTAATTAACTTTTCAATAATTAATTATTTTATATAGATTATTATTTTATTTAATAACTGGAATAGACGTCCGAATTTCTAAATATAACTTATATGATTTATTCTTACTGTCTTTAATTCATTTAAATAGAAACAAAAAACCGACAACAAATCATTAAGTAAATTGATCAATGTAGAATTTAAAACAACACTTTATACTTTTCCAAAGAAAATTTTAAATGTAATATTTATTTAACATTTTTCTTTCCAGGTGAAGTAAACAACGCCTACGTAACCGACGCCACATCTGTCTCGGGATCGAGGAAGTCCCTCGCCCTTCAGCCTGTTTTGCTGATGCATCCTCATGCGCCACTCGACATCGACTCGTATTCACACTATTCGGGCCGAACTGCCCGTTCAAAGCATGGCATATACGCGAATACTATGCATAATTATCAGTTGTAGTTCAGATATTTGTTCACAGATGGCGTTATTTCGAATTGTAGTTCTCTCGTATATTAAAAGATGGCGTTGTTTCCCATTTCGTATCTAATGTACTGTATGTAGTTTAGGTTTTTCTCGTTTGATGGCGTTGAATGGTGAATCATTTCTTTTGAGTCCACTTCTCAACGATGTCGCTTCAAAGATTAATTTAATTTAATAAGTTTCAAATTTTAATTCTTTTTTTGATAGTGGTTTTAATTATTTATGTTTTATATAATGATGTAACACAGAAATTGTTACCTAATAATGAATTTCATATTTCATTTAATTTAATGTTTGTAATTATTGCCACTAGATGGCATTACTGAGATAAGATGAGAGATACGTTTATTTTTATGTGCTCAAAAAAAAGGGTCCAATTATGAATTGAATAAATATGTGGTATTTTATATATCTGCCAGGAGTTATATTTAACTGTAACATAATATTGTAGTTATTAATGTAAATAGAATAGAAGTAGTTTCTAGAAGTAATGTAGAATAAAGAAATAACCGATGTACAACGACGTTACTTGTGCCTTGTAATTTAAAAATTTTACATAACAAAATGTTCAATAAATTGAAATAAATAAGTTTTTAATATATTCTACGTATTTCTTTCTTTCATCTATTTAGATAATAATACAAAGGGGCTTCAATCTCATACCAATATTCTAAACATAAAAACTCGAACATAATAATGTCTCAATCCTATAGAATTAATAGACGGAGTCTGCTAAAATAAATGTTAAAGTCAAAAATAGTAGCGTAATTTGCTGTTTATGCTACTATTTCCCGATTTTATTTATTTTAATTGAATTTAGTTAAATTAATATACAAATATTAAGAATAAAATATCACTACATAGTATAAAACAAAGTCGCTTCCCGCTGTCTGTCTGTCCCTATGTGTGCTTAGATCTTTAAAACTACGCAACGGATTTTGATGCGGTTTTTTTAATAGATAGAGTGATTCAAGAGGAATGTTTATATGTATAATACATGCATATTATATGCCGAAAAGCCGAGAAATTCAAAGATTTGTATTTAAGACGAACCCGAGCGAAGCGAGGGTGAGTCGCTAGTTAATAATAAAAATAACACTAACATAGTATTTTGAAGCATTAATACTCTTCCCCTTGAAAGAGAGATACCATAATATGTATTAGCATTCCTTTATTTTAAACTACTTTTATTTATTTACTTATCGTTTTAAGTATACTAATTTTCATTTGTATACTATTTTAAAAGATTATTGTTTGGCTTCGTGTTTAGTTCTATGACACTATCTATAATATTCCTAAATCTATTAATTAGGTACCAGCTGTTTTTAAATAAAACCGAGGTGTTTAGTGCACTGAATTATCAACATAAAATACTTATTATTCATCAATAATCATGTCAACTTCAAATAAACCAAACCAATAATAACTTTTAACATTAACTATAACCTAATAAATAGTACCTTTTATACTTTTTAATAGAGGTATAAGTACTTATATAAATTATTTAATGTAGACTTATTCTTTGAAGTATAAAATTAAATAATAAAGAAATATTTTTATCATGATTTATTCAACATCCATACACTGGCTTCTGTAAGCCCATGATTTTCTTCGCGCGTTTCTTTTGGCAAGTTGTATTTAGCTAGCTGTGTCATCTGACTGCGCCTGCTCGCCGTGAGACCGTGCCGGCCGGGATCACCTATAATCACCTGAATTAATTTTTTTTTTAAGTATATATTAATATTTTAACGCAATTACAATATTACGTTTGTATGAGAGCTTTTTTATGATCAGAATTACTTGAAACTTGCTCTTGCTAAATACTCTTTAATACAGTCAAATAAACACGTATTTTAGAATTTTTCAAAGTTCAGTCCCTAAGGTGGTAAAAGTGGGTGGTAAAGTTGGTAACAAAATCTGAATCTGATGTTTTTACTCCACGCGAGTGTAGCTGCGGGCAGAAACCTATAGCAAAATGAAAATAGTACTTTATATATTAAACTTAAAATTGGAATAGGAAAATAGCACTACATATATGTAAATAGGTGTACATAACATTGGGTCTTTAAAAATAACGTATACCTCAGCCTGTTAGTATGTTGATTAATCGAGTCCATATTAGTCGAGTAAAATAATCCCATTAAAGTCGTAAAAATTGTATGCGTATTGTATTATTGTACTCTCTTCCTCTAATACTTTCTTAATACTTTCTTAGATTTACGCGAATATTTGACATTTTTAAATATCTTTTCGGATTTTTTCGCGGATTTATTTTGATTTTTGTTTGCCGACGCGACGTTTCGAATGCTTTACAGCAATCATGGTCACGGCAGAGACTATGGTTTAAGATGTGTCAAAGGCATTATATATAGTTGTTACAGACAGCTGATGATGAGTAGAAAAATGTGCACAAGAATAGAGGTAGTGGAGCTTGCTAAATACTTTAAACGAAAATGAATTTAAAGAATATTTAAAGATAAATATATGTACCTACTATGTACATATATTAAGATATTGGACATTCTGAGTTACGATCGCTAAAATTAAATTTGTTTTCCATATATCTTTAATAAATAATATGAAACACTAACTTATTTTTGCAAATAGTAAAGTGTGTATTGCGTAAAAGGTAAATTTTTTATTTTAGTGTGTCTTGTTAGTAAAACAACAAGACACAGTTACGTTAGTTTTAAATCATGACAGCCATAAAATTACATTATTAGTCATATAACATTAAGCCAAAGAGTTTAAAAAACAAACACAATTGAAATAATATATTATATACATAATATTTGGAACAGATTTGTTTAGAAAATTGTTTTCATTAATATTCTTTTGGTTTAAATAATTCCAGCCAGTGCAAACAAATATCAGAACTCACAGAAGTAGACAAAAAATAATTAACTACGTCTATTTTTGTACTTGATCTTTTTTCTGATTTTCTCAAAATCAATATGCTCCATGACGTTGAAAAATGAAAATTTTATATCTTAATAGAATACAATTTAAAGTAGAATAGCCGTTCAGCTGTCCCCGAGAAATCGTTGAACAAATAAATATATATACAAATGAAGAAAAAACACATATAGGTAGAGCCTGCCCTTTTATTAAGTCGGTTAAATATAGGATAGCAAATTTTGATATCATAAAAACAAGATAATATTTTACATATGAAAGCTAACTTTAAACAGTTATAGCATGTCCGATATGGTCTAGTGGCTAGGATACCTGGCTCTCACCCAGGAGGCTCGGGTTCGATTCCCGGTATCGGAATAAAAAGGAAAAAATGCCCTTAAACGCATTTTTTTAATTTCATATTTTGAAGTATATACTATAAATATTATATTTAATATTAAATAAAAAAATACATACATTGAATTTATTTTTCATAAAATTTTTAATTTCTATTAGTCACAAAAAGAAACGAAATTGTTATTAAATACAATAAAAATAACATGAAATAGGCTAAAGAACAAAACTTAAAAAATAAATTGGTGGCGAATTGTCAATCAGTTGTCGCTGTCAGTTTGTCTGTTCGGTTTAGTTGTAATCTATTTTAGGCACTTGCCAATAAAGCTGAACATTAATATAATATACTAGCGATTTACCCTCGCTCCGCTCGGGTTCGTCAATTGTCTCTACTTACGTTTTAAGATTTAGTATAGATTTCTCAGAGATGAGATATTTTCCCGGATAATCAGCTATCATGATACCAATTTTTTAACCGACTTCCAAAAAAAGGAGGAGGTTCTCAATTCGACCGTATATATTTTTTTTTTCGTCGGTGGAGTCGGTGCCTGCCAATACAAATCAAAGCACACCGACTTCGAAAAAATCTGATTAAGTATCTATTCTAAATGAAAACCCCCGTTTAGTTATTTTTTACTTTTCAGTGCCTGGAAGTCGGTTTTTATTTTTTTAAATTTCTAAATCTGTCCAGTAGTTTTTTCGGGATGCGTTGCCAGATAGACAGACAGACGGACAAAAATTCTGAAAACTATAGATTCATCCTCTGTATCGATAATAATGAATATTTCCATAAGATTTTCCAAAAAATATTTAATGTACAGATCGACGCACTTAGAATTTGATGTGTATCTAGACTTATTACTAGTATCGTATTATATGATCTGTGGTTTTAATTAATGTCAAAAGATGGCGGTTATATTTATTGTTTATAAATTCACAAAATAAATTAAGAAAAATGATATATTATATTATAATAAATTGAATATTATTAAATAAATATAAAGAAAGGAATTATTTTTGTTGTTGTACCTTAATAATGAAAAAAAACACTTAAAATACAATATTTAAAAAAAAAATTAGGAATAACTTACCATTTTATCATCCATAGTCAGTTTATTCAACCAGTCAAAAAGTACTTTTGCAAATTCTTCGTCATAAAACATGTCACCTATAAGAATAGCATCAAAATCGTCACAGCTTGATCCAATAAAATCATTTACATCAGTCTCTATCTCAATATTGTTTAGGCCAGCGTTAATTCTAGTGGCTATAAGTGCATCTGTAAAATATAAATCTTATTTATCATTTTATTATCAAAGTTTTTATTCGTAAAACTGCGTATGAGAAAGTAGGTATTCATTATTTTTGATTTGCAACTATCGAAATTGGAAGGGACAGTTCAAAACACATTATGAAATAAGTAAAGTAAATTTTTAAAAGATGTATTGATGATGTTGTATGTATATTGTATCCGTTTTAACGTCCCACTGTTGGGGGTGGGCCTCCTTTCAATATGAGAAGGATCTGGCCATAGGATTTACATAGTTGCGTTTCGAATTAACTTGCTACGTTCTCTCACACATGGAGGTTTCCTCGCGATGTTTTCCTTCACTGTAAGACTTAAAAAAAATAAATATTATTATTTAATTTTATTCATTGAACTAGGGACTCGTCCCTACTTATGTTTTAAGGTTTAGTATAGATTTCTTAGAGATGAGATATTTTCCCGCAGTAAAAAATATCCTAAATGTTGATTTGCATAACCAGCTATCATCATACTAAATTTCATCAATATCGCTCAAGTACATAGTTTTTATGTGATGCGGTAATAGACAGACAAAAATTTAAAAACTATAGATTCAGCCTTTGTATCGATAATAATGTCTATTTAAATAAGATTTTTCAAAAATATTTAATGTATAGATTCGGCTTAGTTACAATTTTATTATATGTAGGTATATTTTATATAAAAGTATCATAGATAGACTTAATTTAACCCCTCGAGGACCGCATACACGCCGGCGTGTACAATAAAATGGAATTCTCGGAAATTCGCACGGATTTCTTAGATATTATCCTGGAGAGATTAATCACAAATCATATAGACTTGATTAACATCATTGCTTAATGAATCTAAACGTAAATTTGATTCACATATTTGTCAGGGGATGTAGCTCAGTGGTAGAGCGTTCGCTTTGCATGTGAAAGGCCCCGGGTTCGATCCCCGGCATCTCCAATTTTTTTGTATTTTATATTTTTCTTTTAAATTAATTTAATATACAGTGTGATTCTGAGCAATATTTATTATGATTTTTTAATGATAAAGTGTATTTTTTATATTGTAATATTTTTACGGCTTAATTTTCTCTTAAAACTTAATAGCTGTCATAAAATTAAAAATATTATAAATTTATAATAAATAAAGTTAATTTAAATATTATTTAATAGTAGAGACGAAAATAATTTGTATGTCCATGAAATTGATTCCATTTTATTTTTAAAAATTGCATACAGTAGAAATAGTATATACTAAATATTATGTATAGTCGTGCCATCTTCATTATGTAAAACTTGGCCCATATAATTCCCAAGTTGTATTTTTTTAATTGGAGTAAGTAGTAACTATGTCAAAGATGTTAATAATTAATTTGATTATTATTAATTAATTAAAATTTCTTAATTAAACTTACAAGGATCAATATCATTAGCGATTACTTTCTTAGCTTTCGCCGTAGCCGCCGCGATAGAGCCCGCGCCGCATCCGCAACCTACATCCAGTACTTTACGATTTTTTACTAATTCTGGGTTGTCTAAAATATATCTGGAATTTAAATAGATACTTTTAATAATTACATAATATAATAAAGAAGATCAACAGACGCTCGTTAATATTAAACATAATAAGAGGTTTTTTATACTGGTAATTTACTCTCACTTAGATACGTTTTATTTTTTTTGAGCAGAACCCTAGCTACGTCCCGTAATAGTTATCATTTAGAGCTTTATATTTTATCTTAAAATATTAGAAAAAAACTAGTAATTATTGAACGACGCCATCTAGTGAAATGTTTAACTAACTTTGTCACCAATATAAGCGCCCTCTATGAAAGATTACACGTTATATGGTTGGTTTATAATAATATATTTAAATGAACCATAAATTTGCTCTCTAAATGAGCCAACGTCCACACCATGTTGAGTACACCGGTTCTCGTCCGGCCGGTTAGTACTTGGATGGGTGACCGCCTGGGAACACCGTGTGATGTTGGCATTTTTTGCCGAATATTTTTTGTTTTGTACTTATAAATTTAATAACATGAATGTTTTGTTTTTGTGTAATTAACCTAATATTATGGTAAAATTCCATCAACATTTCATAACAAAGGCTAAATCTTTCCTGACCAAAAGAACAATAACAAAATTTAATACAGATTTGCCTTGAAACCTATAATAGGTAACAAAAGTGATGTATGACTAGTAGAATACTGAAAGGTTAAAAAGGTCCCGAGTTTGATTTCTGGGACATGGACAGAAATAAGTAGTTATAGTATTATTCAGTGTCGAAAAATTCTTGATGCAATTCAATCTTGAATTGTTGATGTTTTTACATCAAAAGTCACAAAAGTCATGTAAAACCGTCGGTTTGGCGTCTGATCCTTTTACATTTGGCCTTTGAGAGTGTGCATTTCCTTTAGCGTATACTTTGTTCGCGGTAATTTCATAACATTATCGTGCTTCGGTGTAAAATAAAATCTATTCTTTAAATGGTCTTAAACATCTTGTCTTTTTTATTATCATAATATATTGTTGAGTCACTGAGCTATAACTCGTGACAAAGGAGATAACGTATTAAGCACTATCACAGTAGGCTTTCGTGGAAATCTCAATAAATAATCTGCTGATATTCAACGAAATTGGTGATTTCTTCATGCGCGATGTATTGAGAAAATTGAGCCTTATAGTTTGAATATAAAGTGCATTTTGCTTAGTTATGTCGTTTGAACATTTGCCAAATTTTTAAACCAACGATGTCGTTAATATAACTTTATACGACGGTAAGCGTGACTCGTTTCCACGAAACTCTGAGATTGATTGGAGATTTTCTTGAAAAAACAATTTTATCTGAATAATCTAAGTTATACTGCGATTCAAAATGAAATTAAAGCTAGGTACAAGATATAAAATATACTATATTTTCCTTAGATTTACGCGAAAATTGATATTTTAAAATTATTTAACTATTTTTTCTCGCATCCCCGAAATAAGATAGTTTTATTTTAAAAAGACAAAACTTTTTTTAAAAGATATTCAAATATGTACAATGTATCTGTGTACTGTACATAATATATAATATAAATATGTGAAAGTTTGAGCATCAACCTGAACCTAGGAAACCTTTTCCTTTTAAAATAAAAACAAAGTTGAAATGATGAGTTAATTTTACGTTTGTTTTTTTTCTCTTTAAGCTGATTGAGAGGGCTTTTATAAGCTTACTCGCAAGCTTAAACCAATTAGCCATATCATCTAATATTTCCAAAATATGTACTTGTATTTACAATGCCTTTTGATATAAACTCATAAAGTCAGTTTTATTGTAGGTAAATATATGTATCTATACTATGTATTCTTCTAATAATATGTCTCTATAATTAATTCAAAGGAAAAATAAAAATGTATAAGCATAACAATAACAATAATATTATTAGTAAATTCAATTTCTATTAATAAATACGATGAAGCATTATTTGTTATGACTACTGACTTGTGGTTTAGTATAAAATAAATTTAGTTTTCACGAAATATAATAAGTTTTTTAGGTATGTATTTTCTATTATGTATGCTGTAAGTTCGTTTCTCTCTTCACTCTTTGTGACGTCAGTGTAAGTTTAATAAAAGCTCAGGTAAAGCTTTCAAGTGGATGTTAATGGATAGTGAAATACCTAGCAAAAATCCTAAAGAAATCACGGGGCCGATTTCGATAAAACTTTAATATAAAATTAAACCATGCACTGTTTCTTAAAATCTACAGTTTTTTCTAAAACATAATTTGCATAATTAATAATGTAGAGTAACTCTGTCTGTCTGCCTGTCTCCTTTTCACGCTTAATCCGCTGAACCGATTTAGACAAAATTTGGTATGGCGATAGTTTGAGACACTGGGAAGGACATAGGATAGTTTTTACCCCGGAAATCATACTTAAAGAGGGTGAAAAAGGGGGGGTGGAACTTTGTATGGGGATTTGCAAATATAATTTACGTAATTTCCTATGATTGCATCATTTTATTAAATATTAACGTGTGGAACTCCACGTTAATATCGCCACGTAAGATGATGATGCAAATCATGGCGTCAAAGGTCATTGTCCGTTTTAATTCATCAAAAATGAAAACAGTACTGTTTTTTTTTCTTAGAACAAAGTATAATGTAGTGATGTAACACTTACCATCCGTTATTTATGCATTTCTAATAACTAACTCATCAATAAACTATGAACTTTATGGCTATATATTTGACGGGAAGCTGTCTTAAAATAATCTAGTTTCATCTATCTAGACTGGGATAAACATCTATACATCAATATAAGATCTATTAGAGATAGGAAAATTGCGAATTGTCTTAAAAATATTAATAATTCAAAATGAAATGAGTACAAATAATTCAAAATGAGATGAGGACAATGTTATTGAGGCAGTTGAGTATCAATTGCAACTAAGATTATATTATAGCTAACGCAAAGTAAAGAGTTAATATATTAAGATACAAGCGATTGATTTTTTTTTTTATTATAAGGTACTCTGTTGACATTTGTCTTTTATTCTATAACTTAACAACAAAAAATCTATCCCACGGGAACCGTACCGATGATATATAGCCTAAAGCCTTCCTCGATAAATGGACTATCCAATACAAAAATAATTTTTCAATTCCAACCAGTAGTTCCTGAGTTTACCGCGTTCAACCAAACAAACAAACTCTTCAGTTTTATAATATTAGTATAGATTTCGCTATACAAGCGACTTACCGTCGCTTCGCCTAGATGAATCCTTACTAACTAACAGTAGTAAGTGTGTTTGTAACTAAATTGCATCCAAATCGGCTCATCTATTTCAGTGTGAATGAGTAAGAAATATACACACATACAAACTTTCGCATTTATATTAGTAACCTGATTGACGTTTGTTATTATTATTTATTACTTAATAATATGCAATAATTGCGGCGGCAATTACGACATGTGACGAGTGACAATCCACTTCCAACGCGATATTAAATGCGTAGAATATAGATGGTCTGACGTGGCGTTGCTACTTGCCTGCCTGATGCCTGATGGCTGATGGCTGATGTAACATTCGCTTGTAGCTGATATAAAATGGATTTATCATAATACACATAATACATATTATAATCAAATTGACATGTATTCAGCCCTTTTTAACGTCCCACTGCTGGGCACGGGCCTCCCTTCAATACGAGGGGGATCAGGCCATAGTCCACCACGCTGGCCAAGTGCGGGTTGGCGGACTTCACATGTCGTTCGAAAACTTGCTAGGTTCTCTCAGACATGCAGGTTTCCTCACGATGTTTTCCTTCACCGTAAGGCAAGTGGTAATCAAATTAGAAATGATTCGCACATGAAAATATCAGAGGTGCGAGACCCGGGATTTGAACCTGCTTCACTCGGTTATCCAAGCGAGCGCGTTACCACTGGGCTACCACTGCCTCCTGCCTGCCTGCCTGAGAAAATCTCTTGATAGTAATATCAAGAGATTTTCTCAAAGCATTAAGCATAAACTCGATCATCCTATATATAATGTGTACTTATTTTGCAATCCTCTGTGTACAGTTACACAAATATTATGCTTAGGTATATTTAGGTATATGTACAGTTTGCATTTTTATTCACTCCATGTTTACTTTAAGTGGAAACTTTATTGGTTGATGAGTTAAATAGTTTGTATTTACATATATCTGTATTATAAAAGCTGTTGGTTTTCCAACTGATAAAAAATAAAATAAATAAACATTTAAACACAGTTGAAAATTTAGTACTTTCTCTAAATACTAGTAATAGTAGAAACATATAAATCCTTCCTCGCAATAGAATATATTATATAAAATAAATCGCTGTTTATATAAATTACATATATCTATACTAATATTATAAAGAGGAAAGATTTGATTGTTTGTTTGTTTTCTTGCATCGAATAGGCTCCGAAACTACTGAACCGATTAAGATGAAATTTAGTAAGAAGATAGTTTGAGACCCTGGATATAGGATAGTTTCTATCTCGGAAATCATCCCTTAAGGGGGTGAAAATGCGGATAAAAGTTTGTATGGAGAAGCAAGCTAGGGACGAACCCGAGAGAAGAGAGTGTGAGTCGATAGTAATTTATATAAATAAAATATTGCTCGTTGGCAAGCGCATCATTTCAAAACGAAGGGTATCACTATTTTTGACCGATATGACTATTTTTTGGTAAGATTTTTAGGTGGGAAAAATTGAAAATAGGAGAAATCTATATGTAAATAATGTAACTTTCTTTGTTTAAAAAAAATCAAATTTCAATCAATCCTCAAAATCTTAATTAAACGTCTAATTTTCATTTACAATTAACGTATGTTATACTGAAATAAAAACAAACTAGGTACACTACTGCAGTGTAACAACAAAAGAATATTTTGCCCTCAAGGCAAAGTGACTCATTTCATCCCGTACAGGGAATTACGGTTCCGAGAACTGGCTGCCGCCTCCCCCGGGCTGCGGGCCTGACTCACGCGGGGTGGTTCGGGGGTAGCTTAGCTTCTCAGAACTGTAACACGCGGTAATATCTTCCATAATTCACCTCGACTAGTTTGCAAGTACCTGACGCACTAAATATTTATTAGGCCTTAGAGAGAAAAATATTCATCTATACATATAATAAAATTCTGAGTCGAATCTGTACATTAAATATATTTTGGAAAAGCTTATTGAAATTGTCGTTATTATCGACACAGAAGCCGAATCTCTAGTTTTTAGAATTTTTGTCTGTCTGTCTGTGACCGCATCACGAGACAACCACTGGACAGATTTTGATGAAATTTGGTATGATTACAGCTGGTTATAAGGGTCAACATATAGGATACTTTTTACTATATTTAATCGTAGAAAGCATGTCATTTTACTAACTCTCAAAATATCAAATGTCCTTATATAATAAAAAGTATATTTGAACAAGGCTGGACATATTTGGCTAATTTTTTTTCGTAAAATGTCTTAAATAGTCTTAATAAGATTTTAGGTTAAAATTTAAAAATTCGGGAGAAACAGTATGTTTGCTTTCTGTAGAATAAGAATTCTGTCTCAATAGTATTAGAGTAAGACCTCAAAGACTTAATGAAATTGGGACAGGAAAACGACTGTCGAGCCAACTAATTTAAATATAAAGTGAATTTAATTTATTATATGATAATGGTATACCTATGTGTGTCTGTCGATTTGACTGAAGCATGCTGACCCTGTCGGCCTTCACTAGGTCACTGATCCGGGGGCGCGCGTGTAAGGTCAGCTTAGACGTTTTATGGCCCTTGTGAGCTCTTGGACCTTTGCTTTCGGGTTCGTTTTTGAGATACAATTAAGGTGTATTGGAATTAAATAACAACGGAAGTATATAATTTATCATGAGGCCACGCGATGCCGCACTCAAATATTAGTCATAAAATTGTATATTATATACAATGTAGTAAGATCGCGTGATAACCTCAGTCCTGACCTCACGACCTTGCCCTAGACAAGATCTTGAGGTACAACTGCTTGATAAGAACTTACTCATAACTCATAAGCTGTCGCCTATTCATATAATTATTATTTTATTACAATAATCAAACCGTGTCAACTGTCAAAGAATTAATAAAGATACTTTTATTTATCTATGCGTTTTTTTTAATATTGAGATTTTTTTATTTTATGGCTAGAGAAAATTGAAGAAGGCATTATATTTTTTTTGTGATTATTTATGTGAGAATATTTAGGTTACGGCGTCTACTTAAAATGCATGCTGATTACCGACTATGCGAATCCTTTCATCGAAATTCGTAAGAACTTTCAAGCGATAAAGGCGAGAGTTAAACAAATACTTAATTTAGAATAACACCGTGTCTTGTTAATATTGCAACGGGGGTCACCAGTTCGATTACCACGAGTGGTTAAACGAACATAATCGATACTTTAATATTTCATATACATTATCGATTATCTACATACATACATATATACGTTGATAATGAATGTTATTTCGAACGAGAAGTTTTGTCAGACGTATACACTATAAAATAAAAATCGAAATGGTAAAAGGGATATATAAAAAGTTCTTTGTAATATAACTAAAATTCTGCAGGAGTTTCTATATTTTATCATAAACATTTAAAACTTTCTAAACGTTTTCTTGGGATCCTGTTGTAAAATTTTATTTGTTTACATATTTCTGGTAATACTATAGAAAGTTATCCTCAAATTATGAGTAATGTGTCGTTGTAATAATCAGAAAATCACTTACACTTGAACGTTATACTGATGTTATCATATATCGCAAGTTACACATTCGATACTGTCAGCTGTTTTGAACATACGGCGTTCTCGAAAACTATTATTCATCGGAACTCTACATGATACATAATTATAATATGTAGAGCTCGGGTCAATGCATATAATATGTATGTAATAAGGACAAGCTTACCCATTTTTGACCGACTTCGAAAAGGAAGAGGTACCTATTCAATTACAAGAAAACTTCGAAATTAAACTGATTTTGATAATTCCCGGTGTAATGAATATAGTATTCAAGTAGTTCCATGTAAACTTAAGATGTCCACCTCTATAGTTGAAATGATTTATTTTTAATAAAAAATAATTTTACTTACATTTTTTATAAATAAATAAATATGCTGGGACATTAACACACAGCACCATCTAGTTCCATGGTAAGCTACAAAGCCTGTGTTATGGATACCAGATAGTTGATATACTACACATATATAACTTTAAATACATACATATTATAAATATAAACACCCATGACTGGAGTACAAACATTCGTGCTCATCACACAAATGAATGCCTCCAGCGGGACTCGAACCCGCGACCACTGGCGCAGAAAGTAGGGTCACTACAAACTGAGCAAAACGTGCCGTCATATATATTTTATGTACTATTACTGTCCCGTTGAAGGCATCATTCGTGATTGTCTGGATGGTTTCCAATACGATTAATAACAACTAAAACTCTAGCGGCTTTTTAATGATGAACTAAAGGGAGACGATAAAAAATGTTTTTACAAAATTATAATAAAATTTAGTTATGTTATTGCTCCACACATGTTTACATTTAAAATATCGTACTAATTAATCATATATTTTACTAAAAATATTAGCAGACATTGTATGAAACTGATGTTTTCAAGGTTACCTGGTTGAGGTTACCAAGTTCAAGGACGTACAGTCATACCTGCACTATATGTTGTATAAAAAGTAAAAACTTAATATTTGTCATCAACATAATATAAAGTGAACTATAGAGATAAATTTTGTCGATACATAATATCATTGATATTTTATGATTTTTTACATTTCAGAAAGGGATAGATTCTAGTAAAATTATAAAAAAGTGCAAATTAATGTAATAACATTAATAATTTAATCTATGTATAATATTCAGACTTTTTTTTTTTTATGGTATTCAGTGATAAACGAGCAGACAGTCCACCTGATGGAAAGCGATACCTGTCGCCCATAACACCTACGGTTCATGCAGTTAAGTTTTATGTAACAAAACTGCAGAACCGCCGGTGCGTTATCACTGTGAGGACTAAGATGTTATGCCTCTTGCCTGTAATTGCGCTGGCTACCTTATCCTTCAAACCGGAACACAACAATGCAATCATTGTTGCTTGGCGGCAGAAATAGATAAGGGGGTGGTACCCATCCAGTCGGACTCCTCAGGCTTGACAGAGTCCTACCACCGGTAGACTAAAGAATCCGAGGTCATAATTTATAAAAATTAATGTCATATTATTAAGTTCAAAAATATCTATTTAAATTAATTAATAATAATAATTTTTTTTTAATAAATAAGATACTTTTACTAAAACTTTTTTTTTAATATTTTTCAAAATATAAAAATAATAAAGATTAGATATTGTACCAGTTATTTTATGTGTAAATAAAAAAATATGCGCCTATGAGTCAGCCTGATAAAATTCAAAACATTCAGGGATGACTCACACCTAGCGTCTCGTTCCCTCACAAACAAAATAAGCTCTGTTTCGCTCTTTCTTTATGCCATCCTTTTCTTATCCATGCCTTGTATGCCCCCTCTCTCTCTAAGGCTTCACGCTTGGAATGTAAATTACCTTTCTTCTTTCTCTCGAGGATTAGTCTGTATTTATAGTTAAGAATTTAGATCAAAAATAATATATTGTATTTATTTCTTTTAATTTATTAACTATTTATATATTATTAAATTATTATTAAGACTTACACAAGATTATTTTAATGTATAACAATAATAATAATAATAATGAACTCTTTTTAATGCCCTTTCATTGACGAATATGCTGTTTGTTATACAATCATACTTATTTGTTTATTAACTGTATGATAACTTTTTTGTTTAACATAATGGCGTCAGTCAAAGAGGTGGCATATTATCTACATTTTTAAAGGCTACTTAAAAGAAACGAAACCACAGATAATATTATACTATATGCAACTACCGCTTCGTCGCCTAGTAACAACTCTTGTTTTCCGAAACTGTAAAATCTTGTTACTACTGAAACGTATGCAGAATAAAGTGAGATTTAAAAATACATAATTCCAATAATAACTTTGTTGTTAAATTCTGAGATTAATAATTTAAGTAAATAAGATTTAACCTTAAATACACAAAAATATATTTTCCGTAATCCTTATCAAGGAAATGTATTGTTTTAGGAATTCCCAATTACAATAGGGATACAACATACATCTTCTTAATAAAATTATCAATTAATTAAAATTAATTAATTAACCACAATAGCGAATGACTTTACTAAGGATGTTTACAGGAAGACGACTATATTTGCATATTATTTACGTGTTCGACATTTCTGAGAACATTTAAATTTCATAAGAATCAGGATAACCATAAGAGTTATTCGTTATTTCGATTTATTTTATGATTATTTGTCTTAAAGAGATACATGAAAAATAAATGATTATTTCTCTTTATTGCTTTATCATAAAACAAAGTTATTGTGATTATACAAATTTCTAAGTGATAGATAAGAATAATGTATAATTATAATATAGTTCCGAAAAATAAATATACTATTCTTTATTGCTCTTAAAAATAAATACAGTAATTAAAATAAAATTTTTGTTTGCAAAGGTCGAAATATTATAATTTTCAAGTACTCTAAACATGAAAATTTTAATATTTTTCCAAGCGTGAAAAGTAGTTTTTGTCCATATCTTAAATCCAATTTTTTTTTCAAGTTTCATTTCTGTATTTATGCGTTAGAACTGTGGTATTAAATTATGTCAAACAGATGTATCTGTATTATTATATTATGTGATAAGTATTAAATAATGATAATTAACGATAGTGACTAAGATGTCAATAAAAATAGCCACTAGGACTATAAATAGAAGCGTAAAACCCACAAAAGTATGACTCATATCGAAGTATTTGATGTCTTTGTAGCGAAAGGATAAGGTTGAAAATTGAATGAAATTCCTTTTACATTTCGATTAATGTAAAATGAGTTCTATTTTTAAAGAAATACGTGTGTTTTTGTTTTGATTATGCACAGGACATAATACGTTTCAACATATTAGATATTTCATTGATAAATATTTTACTACAGTGTACAGTGAATCGTCTGGGTTTTTTATACGTCACATTACAAAATATTGAGTATTTTTATATCAATTCAGCTTACTTATTAAATGTTTTCTGCTAATCGATTGACGTATTTATATTTAGACTAGCATTCGTCTCCATGCTTTTCCTGGCTACTTACTTTTATAATATAGGCACTTAGCCAGTTTTTATCCATTTAGTACCTATAATAGGAATTTCTAAAAATCTTTTTATCATCAATATTTTGGATCTAGTATTTTGGTCGGTCAAGTCTTGTCTGGAAAATTGGTTCATATGTAAAATAATAAATTTGAAATTAATAAACAATCATTAATTCAAAGTGATTAATTTCATTATAAATTAACTATTCAATATAAAACTTATAAAACCAGGTTTAAGCTATAGTTAGAAAAAATATTATCTATATGTTTCTATTTTACTTAGCAAATTAACGTCATTTTCTAAAAAGGGAGTTGTCGTTATTTTTGTTCTATAACAATGACCATTAAACCACGGTACAGTATCTGCGATATACCTGCAGATCTTTTCTTACATTAAATTCCTTGTTATACTAAGATCTTTACAGAAAATAAAGTTTACGTTTTTTTTTTATGCGATTCAGTGACAAACGAGCAGCCAGACCACCTGATGGAAAGCAGTACCTGTCGCCCATAACACCTACGGTTCATTCACTTAGGTTTTATGTAACAAAAATGCAGAACCACAGGTGCGTTGTCACTGTGAGGACTAAGATGATATGCCTCTTGCCTGTAATTGCGCTGAACGTCGAACCTATTATCAATGTCATTGGTTTTTCAAAAGGTTATCGATTCAATACATATGTATTTATTGAAAGATAAAAAAGGGTATAAATTAATTCTAAGCAAACACATGATATTTTCCTTATTCGTAAATTTTGCATGTAAGCGTCATAGGTTCACTTCAAAAATTTAATTCCAGGATTTTTGTTATTTCAATATTATTGTACAAGTACTTCGACGACAATATGGGCTTATGATGTTTATGAACAATATTTTTATTAAATTGCCTATCGTTCATTAATTAATGTAAACTATTCAAATAATACACTTATGTAATTATTGGCGATACACCCACACTTCGCTCGAGTTCGTCCCTAGACACGTTTTAACGGTTAGTATGGAATAGGTAGACTATATGTTATATGATACATAGCCTATAGCCTTCCTCAATAAACGGGCTATCTAATGCAATTTTTTTTTAATTGGATTAGTAGTTCCTGAGACTAGCGAATTATGTTCAAACAAACAGACAAACAAACAACCAAACAAACAAACTCTGCCTCCTTATATAATATTTATTAAGTATAGATATTATGCTAATATGTAATTATATGCTAATAAAATATATAATTACTTTTTATTTAGATATATATGTTACAGTCAAAACTCTTTCGTGGTCAAAACTACTTTTGACTGACAAAAACAGTTAAAAGTAGTTTTGACTGCGGGCCTTGGTCAATAGCAGTTTTTACTGGCATATCGGTCAAAACTCTTAAAATTATGGCATTCGCCGGCCGCAACCGCGGCACGCTCGCTTCGCTTATGCGTTGTTATAACTGTTCTTATCTAACCTAACCTCGAAAGAAA
Source organism: Argynnis bischoffii washingtonia (assembly GCA_033884665.1). NCBI lineage: Eukaryota > Metazoa > Arthropoda > Insecta > Lepidoptera > Nymphalidae > Argynnis > Argynnis bischoffii. The sequence goes on along the minus strand of CM066629.1, from coordinate 471,602 downwards.
GAAAGGGTTCTTTAGAGTAACCTTCAACCTGCTTGCCTCCTTAACCTTTTAAGAGTTTTGACGGATATGCCAGTCAAAACTGCTATTGACCAAAGCCTGCAGTCAAAATTACTTTTGACTATTTTTGTCAATCAAAAGTAGTTTTGACCACGAAACAGTTTTAACTGTAACATGCATATATACTGACCTCAAAATCAATTAAAAAGTATCATATTATTATTTCACCCTGAGAGGTGGCTTTTTTTGGAATCTACATGAGGTCACTCTTTTGACTATCGATCCACACTTATCGTAGATCGTAACATAAGTATGATGGAACTACTGCCTTATTTAACTTAACTTTAACTTAACCATTAAGTTAACTCCTTAACCTTATTAAGTTCGCTCTAACTTAACCATTTGTTTATAAAAAAATTTAACTAGCTCTAATAAAAACATTGTTTGTTGATATACATTATACAGGTTTCCATGGTCACATTGCTCGGTAACTAATTTTTTCCCAAATGCAATATTACTCGTACGCTGTATTATAAATAATTTTATACGTTTTCCTGTCTTGTGTGCATATTTATAAGATACGTGCGTCGCTATATTGGACTAGGCAGGTGTAGGGAAAAACCATCGGAAATAAACTCAATAGCAGGTACTACTGGTATTTGGATTTACGTCAATAGTCGATACAAAGTAATGATATATGGACTTTTTACTTTACATTCACTTATTTCTTAGATTGGCGACACGTTTGGTTCAGTTTGTAGTGACCCTACTTGCTGTGCCAACGGTCGCGGGTTCGAGTCCCGCTGGGGGCGTTCATTTGTGTGATGAGCACGAATGTTTGTACTCCAGTCATGGGTGTTTATGATGTTCTCCTGACCGATTCCGGCCACGGCGGCCAATCTCATTGAGACTAGCCAACTGCGCAGGAGATATTATAGTGCACAAGTGTACGCGCAGACACAAGTGCACTCTCTATTCCTGTCACTCTCATACTCCAGTGGGACGACTACTCGACACGACCGGTGAGAGTTAAGGCGCAAGACCGACGGCTTTACGTGCTCTCCGAGGCACGGGGGTGAAACACCGCCAACTTCCCAACTCCGGGCTGTTACTGAGGCTTACTATACAGAAAGACTCAATAACTAAACTTGGCCCGACCCGGGACTCGAACCCAGGACCTCAGGATGTGCAGCCGTACATGCTAGCCACTACACCACCGAAGCAGTTATAGTGGGTGTTTATATTTATAATATGTATATTGTATGTATTTAAAGTTATATATGTGTAATGTATCAACTATCTGGTATCCATAGCACAAGCCTCGTAGCTTACCATGGAACTAGATGGTGCTATGTGTTAATGTCCCAACATAATATTCTTAATATTTATTTATAAATTATAATATTTAGATTAGGTACATAATCTAAATCGGCCATCGGACGAAAACCACAATTTCATTGAAAAACTAAATTGATAATTTTAGTATGAATCAGGTTACTTTTCGTTTTTGTATAGATATTTTTTTCCCTTTAAAGATTTTTTTTTCCTTTAAAAGTATCTCAGATGTGAAACGAATATTTTACTTATTGTACTTAAGCAACCAATAAACTATGTACGTAAATTATTCTACCATTATTCTGTCAATATAGCCACTTAACTTTGCTTTACTTGCCGTGCGTGCATCCCTACAAGCCTTACAGAAGCCTATGTGTTATCGTACTGTTATATCCCTGCTGTAAAGATTAATAATGAATAGGCGCCCAATCAGCACCTTTAATTTTAAATTAGCGAGACCATAAACACTTGTCGAATTTCCTATACCTAATAATTGTCGGATTTCATTTTTAAAATTTAGTGTTAATAAAGTTTTTTTTAAAAACCTCTAGATAGATAAGATAGAGATCTTCCTCGTGATAACAGTACTTCATAGTAACTACTAAATTTAGTTTAAATCCGTCCACCCGTTTTAGCCTGAAAAAGTAACAAATATACACACATACAAACGTTCGCATTTATAATGAATGCAATTTATTTTAAAAAATAAACCTACCTAGCCGTAGCTTGCCCCCCGGGCCAATAGAAACCCCAAGAAGGGTCAATGAAGGGTGATTCCTCGACAGGCAAGGACCAGAGTTGGCACGATGGTGTGATGAGGCGGAGCACAATCTCAGGAGTGAGGTGACGACGACTTGGTAACGTGTGCCTCATGAAGACATGTGTAAATTCTTTCAGCATTGTGGACCCTGTAAGAGCCTGTAGAACATTCTGAAATTAAATTCTTAATTCCTAAGTCCTTACTAATAGCAAAGATACGACTGTGTGTTTGTTGTTTGGTTCCACACAATGGATTGATGTGACTTATGCGGTCTGCTTTTATTCTAGTTAGCGGATTAATTTCCGTATATTACAATGTTGCAAGAAACCAATAAATTAGTAACCTTGAACATTTCTTGTCTATGTATTTTAAAGAATGTAAAAAATATATTATAAGGCATTACACTGAAAGTCTCGGGGTTTTATTTGGGAGAAATTCGAAAACATAAAAAAAAAAACTATGGCTAAGAACCATCCTTGTGACTCATTCATCAAATTTCATCAAAGTCCGTCAAGTTGTTTAAAGAAAGAACTACGAACACACACAAATCGGAATATAATATAAGTATAAAGATTAAACAGAAACACAAAATTGTTTTAAGTATAAGAAGTTTAGTAGTAAACGGGTTCAGTGACCTACTTGCAAAATTAATGATTTCCTAACTCCATTTGTGCCATATTCGTTTTTTCCTTTCTATTTATAGTTTTCCTAGGAGAAACATTAGTTATTACGCATACGTCTATTATTGTTACATTTTAAACTGTAGGTCGTGGGTCGAAAATTAATCTGACCCCGAATGAACTGATGATACTGCTAAGTTCGGATGATCAGACATATTAAAACGAAGGAGCAAAACTTTCCTTAGCAGTTACGGTACCTTGAACTCATTATAAATGTAAATCCAATGTTAAAACATAATTTTTCCGTATTACGTACATAACGTCATTACGTGACCTACAAGCCGGTTTCGACGTAAAGCTACATACAGAATCCTTTGAAACAGTTAATTTATGGTAACACGTTTGCATACAAATGATTCAATTGAAGTCATATCAGTCGAACTATTTACATTCTATAAAATACTGTGTGAAATATTATGCGTGTTAGTAAAATACGTCATTTTTTTCCGCTAAAATAAATGTTAAAGTTAAAATACAGAGTTTAATAATCTCATTTAATATCGACCAGTCTCATTCGTGTCTTCTTCATTCTACGTGACATTGGCGAAGTAATCTGTGCTCCACTGGTACGCTTTGAAGCCCTATTAACAAGAATATTCAATTGAATTGAAAAATAGTAGCGTGATTTGCTGTTTAAGCTACTATTCCCAATTACAAATATTATATTTAGAGATATATCTTTCTTTAAGGAAAGTTTTATATAGGTATTTTATCAGTCAAATTATTCTACAAATTTTGAGTGTTTTTACTATTCATACATATTTTATGTATGAATAGTAAGAATATTACTATTTATATTCTTCGTATTTTTAAATATTAGTACTCTTTTCGTTTAAAGAATTATTTTAATTTTTTCTTTATTATTATATAATATTTATTGATGTATATTTTCTGGTTTATTATCCACTGGTGACTCACCCTCACTCCGATCATTCCTACTTACGTTTTAACGTTTAGTATAGATTTCTCAAAGATGAGATATTTTTCCGCAGTAAAAAGTATCCTATATGTTGACCCGGATATCCAGCTATCATCATACCAAATTTTATCAAAATCCCTCCAGTGATTTTCCGTTATGCGGTAACAGATAGACAGACATACAGACAGACAGATAGACGGACAGACAAAATTCTAAAAACTATAGATTCGGCCTCTGTATCGATAATAATGTCTATTTCAATAAGATTTAAAAAAAATATTTAATGTACAGATTTAGCTTAGTTACAATTTTATTATATGTATTTATAGAAGAAAGATGCATCTTCCATTGTATTCCAATTTTTCTAAATTCATTCATAACACATTAAAGTATGTTAAAATGTACAAGTTTGTGTCTAAGTAAGATATCGCTTATTACATAATGTACAAAGTAACGTATATAATAAACAAAGTAACGTATTTTCCCGTCCATTATATATTATCACTAAGAGACAATAATGTTTGTATTATGTTTAAAGATGTTTCAATCTGAAGTCTGAACACTGATGACATCTTTGAAATCCCACTCATTAAGTAACGAATCAAAACAATGGATTTTTTGCTACATCTCATTGAAATTTGTAGGTAGGTATCCAGGTGCTAGTTTTTAAAGATTCAAAATAATAATAATAAATATGTTGGGACATTAACACACAGCACCATCTAGTTCCATGGTAAGCACGAGGCTTGTGTTATGGATAGATAGTTGATATACTACACATATATAACTTTAAATACATACATATTATAAATATAAACACCCGTGACTGGAGTACAAACATTCGTGCTCACAAATGAATGCCCCCAGCGGGACTCGAACCCGCGACCTCTGGCACAGCAAGTAGGGTCACTACAAACCGAGCCAAACGTGTCGTCGAATGTTTTAGAATTTAATTTAAGTACCTGGGCGACGGTAAACTGGGGAGTTTTTGGTTAAAAGTACTTTTTTTTTGAATTTAGCTTAAAAAAAAAAAAAACAAAAAAATTTAATAAATACAAAAATTTTCGAAATTCGGGATTCGAACGATTTCGGGTTCGGGATTCGAACACATGTGTAAGAGTCAATCTCGCCCCTTGGCCACTTGACCACAATGCTTATACACATCTGTGCGAAATATATTTTGCGTAAAATAATGCTAAAAAAATCGCCCCAAAACTCGAAAATACGCGTTTTCCCAGACATAAGACTAGATCGATTTTTCACCCCGAGAGCCCCCACATACTAAATTTCAACGAAATCGTTAGAGCCGTTTCCGAGATCGCCGGTATAAATAAATAAATAAAGATTTAAATATACAAGAATTGCTCGTTTATATATATTAGATAAGGCGAAATAATTTTATTTTTGAGGTAATTTTTTATTGAAGTTTTTTCATAAAGATTAAAAGTGTTCTGAATGGAATTTGATTAGGTAACAAAATAGCCTATATGTAGAGGCCCGTTATATATGTAAATGCTTGTATCCAGATAGGAACAAAGTCAACAAGTTATATTCTAAGTTTTAGTTCAAGTGATCAACATGTAAAGTAATCTTATTAACCATTTCAGTTATGTAACATACAAAAGTGAAGTACGCACTACTTTTTCTTTGTCTCTCTGTACCTAGTGGGCCCTTCCCCGTGAAGATAAACAAAAACAAACAATACACAGAAAAACATAGTTCTACGAAATTGATAAGAGTTTAATGTTTTCCGATAATATGTATGTGTATTGTGTAAAGTACGCATTATTCCCGAGAGACGTCGGTCCGTGGCACCGGGGGGCGGCGCTTGCGCATCCACCGCACTGTGTTATCGCGTCTGGTTTAGCCGATTTTTTGTTATCGGACCACTATTATTAATAATTATGTGTGTATATTTGTTATTCTTCCACTTTTCGCTGAAAAGGCTGGAACGATTTGGATGCAATTTAGTACATAGATAAACTAAGACAGACACTTGGAGTAACACAAAGTTCGCGAATCAATGACTCAACCGAAGCAAGGATAAGTCGCTTGTATATATAATAGAAATGAATGTTGCTCATAAGTAATTTCATTACTTGAGAACAGAAGGAGAGACTTGGCTAAGTTTATAAAATATTCGTAATAGTTCAAATAAAGTTTTTACGGGGAAAAGATCGAAAAAGTTTCCGAGTGGATGCAGAACTTCGGGAAAAATTAAAAGTGCTTCTTCTATAGAATTTTTATATAACGTAAAATGTTTATAACAAAAACGTATTTTTATATGTTATAGCATGCAAAATTTATTTCAATTGTATGAAGAAAACTTTGGTCATAAGTAAATCTTATTGCTTGTTATAAAAAGTATATTTGCGTAGTAATTTTTTAATGAGACAATAGAACAATGCGTTAAAAATATTATTTTATTCACGCTGAACAATTTCTCACGCATGTTACATCAGTGTTAGCTATACTTTTCACCTACTCTCTAATATTTTTAATAATAATTAAATAAAAATATATATATTTTTTTAATTAGACTGATCTATTGCATAATGTTTTGATAAAGGCTAATATTGTTACTACCTACGTTTTATTTACTGAACTATTTAATATATATATATATATATATATATATATATATGTATATATATTTTACGTCCCACTCCTCGGCGCGGGCTTCCATTCACTACGACTTTACGAGGGGGGTGAGGCCATAGTCCACCACGCTGGACAAGTGCGGGTTGGTGGACTGCACATGTCTTTCGAAAAATTGTAAGGCTCTCTCAGACAAGTGATAATCATGCCAATAGTAGCATAGATGTGAATGCACAGACAGACGAGCAGATGGAATAGAAGAAATTCTAATATATCTAACAGTAAAATTATTACATATTCTTCTCAAAAATTTCGTTAGAAATACTAAAATGTCTACAAAACTACTTTTATACTTTTCCTAGAAATTAAGCCGTGACTAGAACATTGGTTCATTCATATTTCTGACGATGTCTCACAGACTCCCGCTATAACTCGCTAAATATAAATTAAGCTAGACAAGTGTGATACAGATAATGAGATAGTGATAACGAGACTTGACCACAATATAGGTTTGTCGCACTATATTCGAGTTTTTGAGCAACAGATTATAATTTCTATAATAAATGAAAACAATTGATTGATTCTTTACCTGTCATTGCTGGGTTAAGTTTTGAAACCCTAGAATTTTATAGTAGGTACACTGTTTTGATGTATTTCTTAAGGTTTAGATACAGAATTCGCTATGTTACTATTTTATTATAATGTATACATAGAGATAGAGATAGATATATATGTAGATTTATAGATTCCATTCAATTTTCTTGATTACATTTTATTATTATACTTTAACATAATATTATATATCATATACTTTCTTATCCTTTTGATAACTATATTTTAAACTTAAAATATATTAATACTTTAAATAATATAAGTCATGCATACGATACATACTTACGTGTTAAAAGAAATTCATATTTAGTATTTAGAGTTTAGACGTTTGTATTGGTCACGACATTGCCAGATAACTACTACGTTATTTATTCCGCAAAAAAAGATTGTGAAAATAAAAATATTAGGGGCATCATAGTTCTACATTTTGAAAAAAAATCAGTTGACGTTCAACGACCGTCTGGTGCTGAAGCGTCATTTTTGAAGATAACAAAAATAGATTGAGGATAGATAAAGTCACTGTACGCATTACTAGGATAATGCAGCCAAAAATATGGCACTGATCCTTATATGTATAGCTATTAATCTTGTTACCTACTAACTTTGTTCTTTTTTCTCGGGTATGTAAAATCTCGTAGGAAACTTAAGAATTTCGTAAAACATATAATTTATAGTTTTATTGCTACTTTTAAGATAATGCAATACTAGTAATACTAGCGTTTTCCCGCGGCTCCGCCTGCGTAGTTCAGACTATATTTTTATAAATTATAGACTATGTGTTACTTTGATTTAAAAGCTATTACTGTAAAATTTTATCAAAATTAATTAAGTAGATTTGCGTAAAAGAGAAACAAACATACACCTACACAACCATGCATCCTCACGAACTTTTAATTCATAATATTAATAGGATATTGATTGGTATATTTAAATATAGATTAAATTTAATTAGGGATGGTAAAATAATAGATATTTTCGATACAAAACGTTCGCAGCCTCCGATGTCAAATGCGAAAATTCTGGAATTAATTTTCGATTACTACGCAGTTTTACTTTTACACGCCTATTAGGTCAAATGGGTTCAACATGTAAATTATTTATTTGACGGTGTTTGCTCTCGGTTCGGTCACGTGGTACTTATACACTTATATTGTTAGGAAGTTGGCGGTGTTTCACCCCCGCGCCTCGGAGAACACGTGTCACGTGATCACTGATCTTTTATCGCAAGTGTCGAATTATCGTCCCATCGGACTTTGAGAGTGACAGGAATAGAGAGTGCTCTTGCGTCTGCGCGTACATTTGTGCACTATAATATCTTCTGCGCAAACGTCTAGTCTCGTGCCAGGGACATTGGCCGCCGTGGCCGAAACCAGTCGGGAGGACATCATCCCTTATACATTTTTTCAACGAAAGTCACACTCATGTTATAAAATAATTAATTTTTAGTGATTTCAAGATTTAACATAGATTTTCACATGAAAAATATAAATTTCCTTCATAATTTTTTACGAGTAATTTTATATTTAAATAAGTTTTGAGAGTGAGTTGCAGATTTACTGGGTGTTTATTTAAATAATAAGAAATCTAAACTTTCTTCTAAAAAGAATGTGCATATCTGATCTATCCTCTATTCAAAAAAATTTAGTCCTTAATCGTCAGTTTCACTACGGATGCTATCGTAAATTTCCACGCCTTAAAATGGGCCAATGAAATGGCGTCGCGATTTCATATGACGTATGAATTGACCTTGTTTTAGATTAGATATTTTTAAATTTTAAATAAATCTATGGATGTTATGTTTTTTATTCACGTTAGCAGAAAAATGTACTACGTGCGCTCGCACAGGCATATTCTCAAAAAACTGCTTAGTAATACTTACTAATAATACATGAGCCTTGCGAATACATACTTACATAAATTCTGTAATATCTTAAAAAATATTTTACCACTTTTTTACTATTTAAATCTTCTTTGTAATTACAAAATTATAGGTAAGATAATAATATCCGTCCTCCTGATCTATTTCAGCTACGGCAGCCAATCTCTAGCTCGAGACTAACCACAGAAGGAGTTATTATAGTGCACTAATATGCATGCAAGTGCACTCTCTATTCCTGTCACTCTCACTCTGGTGGGACGACAATTTGAGATTCGCGGTAAAAGGTGAGGTGTAGAACCGATGTGAAACGTGCTGCCCGAGGCCGGAGGTGAAACATGGCAAGCTTCCCAAATTTGGGCTGTTACTGAGATTTTTTTGGTTAAAAAACTATATAGTTAAACTTAGCTTGATCTGAGACTCGAACCCATGACCTCTAAATCTGCAGTCCTATTAGCTAGCCACTAGAACACCGAGGTAGCTTAAGTTTAGATAAGATAATAAGATAAAAAATATAATAACATCTGTTAGGAGTGTGGGTTGCATATAGTTACAGCTTTTACGTTTATCACATGCTCGTGATTTCCAACACACATGTTAAATGATTATGATAGTTTTTTTATATTTCAAAGAAAAATTAACGTTCCTTCCTAGGTATAGGTACTTATTTAGATGTATATATTAGAATTATAAATAAATAAATATGTTGGAACATTAATACACAGCACCATCTAGTTCCATGGTAAGCTACAAGGCTTGTGTTATGGATACCAGATAGTTGATACACTACATATATATAACTTTAAATACATATATATTATAAATATAAACACCCCTGACTGGAGTACAAACATTCGCGTTGATCACATAAATGAAAACCCCCAGCGAGACTCGAACCCGCGACCGCTGGCACAGCAAGTAGGGTCACTACAAACTGAGGAAACGTGTCGTCATAATTAAGTATAAATAATATAATTTTAAAAACTGAAAAGTTTACGTCGTTAGAAAGTAAAACTTTTATAACTTTGTGAAGCTAGCTAAACAAAGGGACCGTACTAAAAGCTCTTTCTGTCATCATCGAGTCACAATGCCCCGTGTGAGAATCGAACCCGGAACTCTATGTAGTCAGTGGGATGTGGAGAAAAGATGGCAAATTTAAATGGTATAATTAAAATTTAAATCAAGACATTTGTTTACATAGTGATACTCATATATTATCATTAATTTATATAAATACATTTATACGTCTTCATCTCTCTTAAGTATTCGCAGTGTAATCTTATTGCGTGAAAATTTTGGTGATTTTCCTAATGGAATAAAACTGGTAGATATACACTTTGTAAATATATTTTTTATATTTAAAGAAGAAAAAGTATTTGTTCTATTTATGTTCAATGGTATGGTATGGTGGTCGATTTTGATTGAGATGAATGCCTCTTTGGAGGCTTCAGTAGCTTTTTATATTTGTTTTAAGCTGTACATGTAACCATCTATACTAATATTATAAAGCTGAGGAGTTTGTTTGTTTGTTTGTTTGGTTGGTTGGTTGAACGCGCTAATCTCAGAAACTACTAATCCGATTTGAAAAATTCTTCTTGCATTAGATAGCCCGTTAACTGAGGAAGGCTATAGGCTGTATATCATCCCGGAAAATGTACGGTTCCCGTGGGATAGATTTGTTTTTGTCTAGGGACGAACCCGAAGCGAAGCAAGGGTGAGTCGCTAGTAGCTTATAATATCAATATATTTAAGAAATTATGAAAATTAGTAAGCTTATGCCAGCACTTTCCTTTGGTCCTTAGCTTACACCTCATAGTTTTTAGAAACTTGTTTAGCAATTTCTCTCTAACAAACAACATGAACTTAGACTATTTTTATTACTTGTTTTTAATTCTAGAACTGTACATGCCAAGACGGACGGAGAGACGTTGGGTATTAGTCACCCACTGTTTACATTTTGTCCAATAAATGACGAAGCCTTCCAGACATCATAATTAAATATAATTGGTACGTAAAAATTGTAAACTTCTTACCCAATTTTCCAATATACTAAACATTTTTTTTATCTTTGAATAATGTACCGAAGCTATTAACATATGTAGAGCACGAGTTGACCTGGAATGCCAGGTATACGTGGTGTGAGACAGGTTGAGAGATTATTGTACTTATTTGTTTTTGTTACAGTTATATATAAAATGTTGCATTTACGTAAAGTCTTACGTTTGTGTTATATACTTTGAATATAAAAAAAAAATTAGTATTAAAAAAACTTCTCGGAAACGGCTCTAACGATTTCACTGAAATTTGGTATGTGGGGGTTTTCGGGGGCGAAAAATCGATCTAGATTAGTCTTATGTCTGGTGTTTACGAGTTCTCTTGCGGTTTTCTTTCGCATTATTCCACACAAAATATGGTCTATGATTTTTACGCGCGGGCATACGCATCATAGTTAAGCGGCCAAGGCGCAAGACTGACATTCACAGGTGTCTGGGTTCGAATCCCGGTTTGATACAAAGTTTTAGTTTTTTTTTTTTTATTTATTCAAGTTTTTATTTTTTTTTTATTTAAAAACACGATGTAACAAAAAATAACTTTGCGAGAAGCTCAGTCGCCCAAATACATAGGCAAAAACAAAAAAGTTCAGTGCCTTTTTCTCCTCTGCTTATCAACCTTTTTTCTTTCATTAGTTTAGTTGCTATTAATAAGCTTTAATATTATCCAAAAAATGGTTACATTTATACCGCTGAGCGAGCACCAGTATTATAAATAGAATGACTGACTCTTAGAGTGAGATTAATATATCATAATTGGCTATTTGACAGTTTTCGGAAAGATATTTTAAAAAATACGTAGGTTCATTTTATACCTCTTACAATTATTTTTTTCTGAAAAAAGCGTTATTTATTCGGAAAAAAATATATTAATCTTTCAGTAATTTGAAAGTCGCGCGAAAACAGCACATCACGTGACATTCCTGGCTGTGACGTCATATCTCAATAAACTAAGTAAAGCTAACTACGATGCATGGAGAATATAACATGTTATATATTTTCCATGCTACGATGCTCCAACTCTTGAACATATTTTAAGCTAAAAGTTTGCAGCTTTTTCATTGGTAAGCTCATATAAGTTAATATATATATATATATATATATATATATATATATATATATATATATATATATATATATATATATATATATATATATATATATATTTAGAATATAAATATTTTTTATGAAAATGACAAGCTACAAGACGTGTGCCGTACCTATGTGTAAAAGTTCTACAATTAAATATCCTGACAAATTGTTTATACACGTCCCTAAATGTCCTAAACGTCGAAAGCAGTGGTTACAATTAGCACGCTGAGAGTTGAATTTTACATCTGATAAATCTGCAATTTTTTTTTGTGAAGATCACTTCGATGTAAGTATTTAAAAGCAATCAATTTAGCCTCTGATTTACTGAAAATAAATTAAACTTAATCTAGTATTTTGTACATAAAACATGTCATAAAAACAATTCTTTTTATGACATTATTTTTATTAATTTTAAAAGTATTATTTTTATTAATCACCATACGACTGTCGCGAAGATCTAAAATTATCAACATAACCTTTAAGTAATTTAAAATTATTTTATAAAATTTTTACTACTTGACTTAAGAACTATACACATTAACTTTTACCAATAAATTATACATAATTACTTTGTTCATTTCGGTACTTACACGGAAGTTTTTACATTCCGAAACTCGGCTGAGCAAAAGTCAGGATTACATGCAAAAAAATTTGCAACCATAAATGAATCTATTTTTGGTAAATTTGCACTATCAGCTTTTGTGTAACCCGGCTCCATTTCGTTAAACTTCTCACAAGCACTAATTAAAATATTTTAGAGTGATCTTCTCAGCAAAGTGCAAACGATAAAACGCACGATGTTTTGTTATGTGAAAGGTGACGTCACACGCTGCACAAACATGGCCGCCAGCGTTTCAGTATTTGTAATCCACAGATAAAAAAACTCAAATTTATTTTTCAAAAATGAAATATTTACAATTTATTTTAATGCAAAAAACATATTGTATAATTATTGTGGACCCATAAGCTACTGTCTCCAACAGATTAAATATTTTATCGTTAGAATTGTCAAATAGCCAATTTACTCATTTTTTATAAACATGACTTAAAGACGACTTAGTAAAACAAACAACATTTTGAACTTTACTTTTAATAATTTTAATTTCTCAGTCATTTCTATACTTTAGATCTGAAAAGCACTGCTTCTAATTAAAGGCAAAGCATAATTGTAGAGCCTTAACGTAACGTAACGTAACGTAGTAGAGTTTTAACGTAACTAAAAGCCTATATTTTATGATTTTTTTATTAGCAATGTAAAGCTTATGTAAGACTTATGAAAAATAATTATAAATATTTTTAATACAGGAGAGACTTTGCAATTATTTATTTAAATTATTTTTTTAAGTATAAAATGGTGATTGATACAATGGCTGCGCAAAAAGCTGCGCCAAGATAAAGTACGAGAATATAATAGTTTATAAAAAAACAAATTGCCAATACTATGTATATGTTTAGAAGAAATAATATGTCCACAAAGAAATAAAATATAAAGGTACTTAGTCAATTAAATTAATGTATGTATAAATAATTTATCGTGTTCAGGAACACTTCTTAGCAGGTTGAAAGTGAAAGGCTCTAGTGCCCGAGTTCTTGATTTACGCACTACGACTCTACTATACAATGGTTATATCTTATGTAAATAGAATTCTACGCCTTACTCTACTATGATTGAAGTGTAAGGCCGCAAGATAATGAATGTAACAATAAATTATGTCTTTATCTATATAGTTTCATTTGTTGTATCTGTTTTTGTAGATCTGCCTTGTTTGTTGTCGCCAAATATGTCACGGGGTGTGAAAATAAAATTTTAATTTTACCCAAGTCAGTTTAATATAAAATAAATATATAAAAAGTTCAAATCTACTAATTTAAAATTACATAAGAAGGGGAAAGAGGCGATATCCGGTCATTGACTTAACTTTTTAATAAATCAAAAAAACTCAATAATTATGTTTTAAAATCTCTTTCGGTAATTTGGTCATTTGAACAAATAAGCACTGAAACGGCTATTAGTACTGCAATAATAATATTTGGAGACAAATATAATAAGGAAACCAAAGTCTTTAAGTTTAGTTCTAAGTCACGTACGAGGTACGGGGACGTAATCTACACGCATCATACATATTAATATGTTCCTAACTTTGCGTAGGTGAGAGTCCTCATGCACTCGCATTTTTTTATTTCTATTACTAAATGGATTTGTTTACATTTTATATACTATCGAGTAATCCTGTCTTCGCTTGAGAATTTAAAAGTATGAAAACCAGTATGTCACTCCTAGGTGTAGTCTATCTGTGTTCTAAATTCATTTTCAGTGTGAAGGAAAAATAAACATACACACGCTTACAATTTTGCGTATTTATAATAGTAGTCCAATACCAGACAGACAAAACATAGTATCTAGCGCCACTATATATCTCTTTCGCTGCTCTCAATGTTGAAAGCAAACAAACATAACATAACATAATAATATGTATGTACCTGCGTCTTATTCTTATTTGTCCAAACAAACAATTTAAGAAAGAATTTTGAATTCTGAATTGTTGACTTTGAAATGTCAATTCCATTGATATTAAATACACATTTTACTTTAATAAAGCTGAAAATATTTTATTTCATCTATAATATACATATGTATGTATATAGATCTTAAAAATAAAGCTTTGTTTGTAAAATATAAGGAATAAAGCTCGCTACTGTAAAGTACAACAAGTATTTGAACTCTAAGGTGACGAAACGTATGTAAATTGGTTGCTATGTAACATAATAATTACCTTTTATTTTTGTAGAAGAATAAAAGTTTAACTAACATAAAAATAAATCATAATCGGTGAACATACATAAATAAAAAACATACATACAGTCGAACATAGAACCTCCTCCTTTTTGGATGGAAGTTGGTTAAAAATGAAAAATCAGACTACGTACTACAGTAAATGTGAAGTCTCAAGGAAAAATATGCGGACTTTACAGAACTGCAACAGACCATTAGTCATCTCATAATATTTGCTTTATTAATATATGCAATTAAAAACTTACGCATTTAAAGGTTATTTTTAGCTGTGTGTATGTTTGTCAATTACGATATATTGTATGGCGGGAAACCCCGTTTCTTTTTTTTAACATAGCTCGAGCAGATTCCTTTTCCAAGCTTTCAGGATGTTGTATGACTGTAGGTCAAAAAAAATAAAATATTCTGCCAAAAATATACAATACATAATTATTTATATTTTTTTTAAACTGCCTCGGTGGTGTAGTGGCTAGCATGTACGGCTGCACATCCTGAGGTCCTGGGTTCGAGTCCCGGGTCGGGCCAAGTTTAGTTATTGAGTCTTTCTGTATAGTAAGCCTCAGTAACAGCCCGGAGTTGGGAAGTTGGCGGTGTTTCACCCCCGTGCCTCGGAGAGCACGTAAAGCC
The DNA here is from genome assembly GCA_033884665.1 of Argynnis bischoffii washingtonia. Lineage (NCBI taxonomy): Eukaryota > Metazoa > Arthropoda > Insecta > Lepidoptera > Nymphalidae > Argynnis > Argynnis bischoffii. Next base: position 456,264 of record CM066629.1, on the reverse strand, counting down.
GTCGGTCCTGCGCCTTAACTCTCACCGGTCGTGTCGAGTAGTCGTCCCACCGGAGTATGAGAGTGACAGGAATAGAGAGTGCACTTGTGTCTGCGCGTACACTTGTGCACTATAATATCTCCTGCGCAGTTGGCTAGTCTCAATGAGATTGGCCGCCGTGGCCGGAATCGGTCAGGAGAACATCATCATTTATATTTTTAATCTCAATTTAATTAAACTCTAAAGAGGTCATAGCCGTATTTACACTGAATATTTTTTACGCAAAAACGACGGGGTGTTATAAATTTGACGTGTCTGTGTGTAACATCGTACCTCCGGAACGGATGAACCGATTTTGATTTTGTTTTTTTTGTTTGAAAGGAGAATTAGTCGGGAGTGTTCTTAGCTATGTTTGATAATTATAATCGGTCCAAGATGGCCGCCATCATAAAATGTCGAATTACATGTCGGGGGGTTTTTAAATTTTTTATTTAATTTTATAATTAACTGAAATTTAGACATGAATGCAGTTTGTTAAAAAGACAGGTTAGAACTTAGAAAGTTTAGTATCAGATATATTTATATGCGAGTGCCAAATTATAATATTGTTAAACTAAAAGTCTATAAATAAAATGAAGAAAATCCCTTTGAATCATATCTGAAGCTTCCATTAGCAAAATCTAACACAATGCTAAAACCAGTAGCCAAAAACATATGTTAGTTCCTAGAAAACCATTCTTATGCCGAATTCAATGACGTTTCGTAACCCTGTCTGGCGGTTTCGGCGCGAATGACGCATGAAGGTCATTCACTCACATACGATGTATGCTACGTTTTCAATGGATTTTAGACCTTATTGCGATAGAAATAGCATTTACTATACAGCATGCTATATTTAACCCGCGACTCCACTTGCAACATAGGTACATTAGTATAAAACAAGTACTAAACCGATATGGTTTTTTATTCACAAAACTTTCCCATTATTTATATTAGCATGATTGTAAGAATCGAATATTAAAACTAAATAAACAAACTTTCTTTAGAATTTTGAATTTTTATATGTTTATAATTTATTTTGAGTTTTCCTTATTGTAAATTTTACTTGGAATTTAAATTCTATTTAGAAAGCTATTAAGTTCATTTTTGAATATTCTGTGACACAAGTACGACGTTTTGCTCCATTTTCATGTACTCGATGATGAATGGTGAATGATTTGTTTGAAGTGATTTTGGAGCAAGTAAATTCAGAGTATGTCATTGACTTACCTATAAGGTACTCTTATGGAAACTAATTTCAGGTCGTTTATTAGTGATTAGTGAAGAATTGTACAATATTATAAGTTAAAATTGTCAAAATCTATACATATAATAAAATTCTAACTGCGTCGAATCTGTACATTGAATATTTATTGGAAAATCTTATTGAAATATTCATTATTATCGATACAGAGGCCGAATCTATAGTTTATAGAGTTTTTGCCTGTCTGTCTGTCTGTCTATGACCGCATCACGAGAAAACCACTAGACAGATTTTGATGAAATTTGGTATGATGATAGCTGGTTATCCGGGTCAACATATAGGACTTTTTACTGCGGGAAAATATCTCATCTCTGAGCTAAACGATAAAATGTAACTAGGGACGAACCCTTTTTGTTTCTTCATGAGATATGTTAATGTTTTTTTAATAAGTACGTATTCTACCCACCACAGACATTTTTGATTGTTATTATCGAAAATGATTAATCTTGTGTTTTATTAAAAGTGGGTTACATATTCTTGCTGTACAACTTAAGCACGTTTGGAGTAGAGTAGTAAGTTTATTAAATAATTTTAAAGTAGGTACGCTGAAGGTTTATATAATTTTTTAATAAGTTATAATTTTATTATTTGTTTTGCTATTAGTACTGGTCTAGCCAATATATTTAAGGAGTCCTACGTGTAGGTTCTTAAAGGTTCTTTCTACCCTTAAATTAGGTGTAATATTTTATTAAAAGATAGTGATTCAAGAGAGAGGTTTATATGTATAATACATGCATAATATAATAGAGAAACACTGATAATTTTGGAGGTTTCTAATGTGATGTTGTAAATATTTTTTTTACGCTTACATTGCAAACGCTGGCTGAACCCTATGAGATAGATCAAAATAATGTACTACAGTATTGTACACCTTAAAAAGGTCTACAAAAAAGTCCGCGATGGCATATGTTTATCTCTTAAGGATAACACACTATATGCATTTTACTATATCCAAGTTAGGGACGAACCCGAGCGAAGCGAGGGTGAGTCTCTATTTCATTAATATAACAATATTTAGCTTACTTTTGACTAACAGTTTGATAAACAAAAATACCCTTTAGTTTTATCAAAATTTGTCACTCCAGTTATCTACGTGGTAGCTTCCGCCAGGATGCACCCAGCCGGGGAATTACCGAGGATCCTTACTATTTATATCCTGACTATAGTAACAGACTGGTAAGTCCCCACCAGTCACTCATAATGCGGGCATAATCTACGGGCTGATTACTTGCAAACATTTACGTACAAGTTAAATCCAGTCACTAGGTTTGAATGAAAATATACCTTACCTACCAATATATTTATATTATATAAATATACCTATATTCTTTTAAAGTTAACGTGAGCTTTTCAATTACCCCCTTATCCTTACTACCCCTCTCAATTTAAACGAGATTTTGTTAAACTTCACGTTTTACCTTCAAATTGAGCTACCTATTTGTTTTTAAGCTCGGTTAAAAATCAGAAAAAAATTCATCGCTTTCACAAGGAAAATTAGCCAAAAGAGATAAATGTATTGCCGCTAATAAAAAATACATTAATGTGTGGAAAAATAAATTCCTTTTTGAATTAAGTACTGGCGTTTGAGGAAATGTTACTCCCCTTAGCGCATTTACTTACTTAACAAAAAATTTGGTAGAGAAGCCCTACATACAACACTATAGCGTTTTCTTCTGAGAATTTAAAACATAGTGCAGCCGGATAGATTTTTTTCCAAAAGTTTTCCTTATTTAGGTAAAACGATCTTTAAGAAAACTTAATAACTTTTCATAAAATAAAGCGTTAGTTTTTGAAAGAGTCATGAAAAATAATAAGCTTATAATAAATGTGTTACATATGGAGCTTGATTTTTTTACAATATGTTATGTAGGTTTATTTTATGGGCCCTTTGTTCTGATGGGTAAGAAGGGAAGCATGGTATTAAAAGTAATATATCATATAAACTACATCATTCTATGTCCCATACACTTTCTCTTTACAAAAAGATTGCGCAATTTGTTGACACTAGACCTACATATAAGTTAAACATAAACACTGTACTGCATTTACGATTTATTCTAAAACTGACAAATTGATAAAAATGTGATGAGATAACTAAATATTTTAAAACGCATATTTGATTTTAGCTTTGTTCTATACAAACAAGAAAAAAATTAATACAATATATATATAAATTGATACCTTAAAAATACTCGTGAAGGAATTTTTTGAAATGAAAACTTCTATAAGCAGGGTTGGATGGTAAACTCATGGTAAATTCATGTAAGGTAAGTCGTCATCGACATGGTCATGTGACGTGTTAACGCTAACACTTAGAGTGCCGATAGATGTCAAAACCAGATAAATGTAAACCGTTTTATTTTACAAATTTAAATTTAAGATCAAACAATTAATTTGAATATCAAAAATTAACAACTGTTTGTTTATAGTTTTAAGTTTTTCACTTCTGTTCACAGTCCTCATGATTGCATGATTTTTTAATTTGAGTAACAGTTTGCGAAGTAAAAAGTTAAACTGTGGTTTGATATAAAAAAAAAATATTAAAGTTTTGTAAACATATAATTTTTACAAACCGACTCAAACAAAAACTACGTTCTTACAAATATTTATTGTTAGGATCTTCCCATAATAACGTAGATTACAACAGTAAAAAAATCATAAAAAATCTATAAAATTTTTACTTTTAGCACGTGATCAACTGTAATGTAAAGCATTTGACAAAATGAAACAAATTGGTGCTTTATAAAGAATTTAATCCGTTTGATTTACTATAAGTAACCGTTAATGATGACACCCTTGGTTCAGCCTGTAGTGACTATACTTGTTGTGCCAGAGGTCGCGGGTTCGAGTCCCGCTGGATTTGTGTCATGAGGACGAATGTATATATTCCAGTCATGGGTGTTTATATTTATAATATGTATGTATTTAACATACATACAACATATTAACAAGACCAACCCGAGATCTAAACCTCCTGGCTGCAAATAAAATTACAAATACTCTATATTATACGCTGTTGTTAAAATTAAAAATTAATAAAAGTGTATTAATAAGAAAAGTTTTAAGCTTACACCGTATGTTTGTATGTACAAATTTAGTAAGACTTCCCTTTTAAGGAAGTTAGTTAAAGAATGGCTTGAATCAAACTCTATATAATAAGAAATTGTGACGCAGTAGAGCCGTCACGTGTAAAACGTTATTTACTTAGTAACATATGACCATATGTATATATATATATATATATATATATATATATATATATATATATATATATGTGTGTGTATACATATATATGTATGTCGCAGTGATATATATCATATGTACATATGATATATATCACTGCGACATAAAAATTATCTTTTCGACTTTTTAGATATTATTTTGACTGGTTATACTCAGGGTGCTTAGACCAGATAACGTTCTTGAATCGTTTACGAATAGAAATATTAAAAATTGTATTGAAATGACGAATTTTATAATTATGCCATACAAACACAATAGACTATTCCATATATTTTTTAGATATTTATTTTTCAACGATTAAAAAGTGACATCTCGTCTAAGCTGTCCCTCTTGAGTAGAAACAAATGAGAAAACTGTTGACATAAGTTCATCGATCCTGGCTGTGCAAGGTCGCCGTGCAGGCGGCGGGCGTCGCCCTCGCCCCGTACAGTGAAGGCCAAACACCCTTCGATCAATAACAACCTACCTTTTAATGTAGACAAGGGTTTCATTTCGAAACCAGTACAAGGTGCTATCAAGACTAGTTAAAAAAAATTAATTTCCTTCAAAATTATGACTCTTGTTGTTATTTTTTAAATAAACTATTTTTTAGGGGTTTGTCCTAAAAAAAATATTTATTTCAAAAGTTTACAGCAAACACGGTCACAGGGATGAGTTTAAAAGAAAATAGAAAAGGCACATAAAAAAATGAACAATATCAAAATAAAATTACGGAGAAATCAAATAAATAAGTATAATTCAAAATTTCCTTCCCACACTTGTATAGTAAAAAAGTAAACTCTGAAATGTAAAGAATGAACTAGGATTGGTATGCAAATGAACTGGTATTAATGTCGATTCACACTTTCAAACTTAGTGCTTTTTTTTTAATAATAATTTTTTTATTGAAATACTTTTACAAAGTTATATAATATTGACAAATTAAATGTCCAAGGACACAATACAATTTGGAACCTACCCGAACTAGGTTAACAACCTGTGTTTCAGTTATGGTTTTACCATAAATAAAAAAGTCTGGAATGCTGGAGAATATCTGTACATCCCTAAGCCTAAGAGCATTTACCTAACTGAAGTTAAAAAATCATGTAAATCTCAATGCAATTTACATATTTAGACAAAGGTCGAGGGTGAGGTATTCGAAGAATGCGAAGAGTCTATTATCTTTAATTATATCAGAGATACGGTTGAACCTTTGCTTGTTAGTGAATACTTTTTTATCTCTTGACTAATGACTTGACTGTATTTTATCAAAAAATAAGTATTTTGTCAAGATTTTTCCATACGGTATAAAAGATGTCAGTTAATTTAGTAAATTATTTTTCTATTTTCACAATTTAATGATGATTTCATTTGATGATATTGATAAACATTTAAAACTATATACATACATCCGTTTTTTTTATAGGTATCATTCTTCACGTTCTGGGGTTGTCGAGTAATGAAATACATATTAGCTTATCTACATATACAGATAAATAAAATTGAAGTGTCTGTTTGTAATGTCAAAATAACAGCTTTACACTAAATGCATATGGAATTATATACGGCACTTATAAGAAAAACATGTTTTTTTTTTCTGTCTGTCTGTTTGTTGCGGCTAATCGCCGAAACGGCTGGACCAATTTTAATGGGACTTTCACTGGCAGATAGGAGTAATTTTATTTAAAAAAAGAATTAGTGTTTCGTTAAAAATTAGGACGCACCCTAATGAAGCAAGGGTAAGCCGCTAGTTACTTAATAAATGTTCGATTTAGCGCGTTCGCTGAGAAAGGTTATGTACAATGTACATATTAAACGTTATGCTAAAACAAAAAGCGGAGTAACGGTGACTCAAAATTGAGTGTAAAAGATAACCTAGTCAAATAAATGTCATATGATTGTATGAGTACCTACTGTCCAATCTGTGAGTAATAATTTTATCTTTTATCTTATGTTAACTATGCCAAAATCCCATAAATATGTTTGGATGTTTGTTACTCAATCACGCCAGAACGGCTGAAAAGATCTGGGTGAAATTTGACACAGGGATAGATTATAATCTGGAATAGCACATATGATACTTTCTATCCCGAAAAATTGCACGGTTCCCGTGGGATAGATTTGTTTTTCTGCTCTATTTGCCTATGTGTTAGTTTAGATTTAGATATTAGTAGATATTAGTATAAACTTTTGAATTTATAAAAATAGTTCGATTTTACAAATATTGTAAATGTAAAAGGAATATAATTACTCTACATCACTACCTAGGCAAACTTGCAATTGACCGTGCCTAGGAAATCTAGGTTATCAGAGATTAAGTTAGCTTATATGAAAAGTACTTATACGTAAATGTTAAGTGCTACTTTCACAGATACATATATATAAAGGCGTGGGCTGCGATGTGGATGACAGGCAAAATTCATTACTTAATTGAAATAGTTTCATTTGACTATTAACAATATAAAATACAGTATTGACATACATTTAAATAAGATATTTTTAAATATTAAGTAAAATATACACGATTTTGTGTTAAACATATGTCTGTAGAAGGATCCTTTTTTGGTCCAGTAAATTCAAAAATGTATGTAAGTTTGAGCAACCCCATATAAAGCAAAGGTTTACATAGTGTAGGGATTGCGTTATTACACCTATACCTATCAAGAAAATATGTAAGAGTTTGAAGTAGTGAAAATTTGCATTATTTACTAGAATATGATATTTTCAAAATATTTTACCTAATAATATAAGTCTTAACATGGATCTTAGTTTTCAGGATACGAAATACAATTTAGGGAGCTCGACATCGAGCATCGAGCGCCCCCTGCGCTCGGGCACTCGTAAATGGGTTTGCCCACGAATTAAAGAAAGCATACGAAATACAATGCTTTGTCCGTTAAAGTTCCATTAAATGGATTCAGATGATCCGGACAAGTATATGCGTGTTAGATATCTTAGTAGCCTTTAGGTATTTTAGGTACATTTTGACGCTTAATATGTATAATGAATTTATATCCCTTACTTAAGAAATGATTGATTTCTCTTACAAACTTCAACCCACCTTTTCACTTCCTTAAGGTATGATTTCCGGGATAAAACTATCCTATGTCCAGTGTCTCAAACAATCTCCATACCAAATTTCATCTAAATCATTTCAGCGGAATAAGCGTGAAAAGGTAACAGACAGACAGAGTTACTTTCGCATTTATAACTACTATATTCAGTGTTATAGGAAAAACATATTTAATTTGATAGCAATTTAATATTAAAATCAAATATTCTTTCACCTTACAACAACACGTGTTCAGTAAATGACAGGTCAATGAAAAATTCACAAAAACGATTAAGTGTTGGAAACGAGTGAATAGAAAATGTAGAGCATTTAACATCGATTCATGTTGAAAAGGAAATTTCATAGAGTTCTTTGAACCAATTACCGCGGAGGCTAATCGCGCGACCTTCACCGGCACACAACTCGTCGGCCCGCGCACATGTGACATGATTCACAAGTTGTAATTTACACTATGATAGTATTGATAAGACTAAACACATATGGATATTAGCGAACTGATGTAAATTGTTGTATATTTGCATTAAACTGCCTCGATGGTCTAGTGGCTGGCATGTATGTCCTGGGTTCAAGTCCCGGGTCGGGCCATTGAGTTTTTTATTAAAATCGTTAGTAGCCCGGAGCTGGGAAGTTGGCGTTGGTTCAACCCCGTGCCTTAGAGAGTACGTAAGGCCGTAGGTCCTGCACCTTAACTCTCACAGGTCGTGTCAAAGTGTCGTACCATCGGACTTTGTGAGGAAAAGGAATAGAGAGTTTGCGAATCATTTGGTGCTTAGTTCGATTAATGTGTTAGGCCAAAACTATTTTTAAATATAATGGGAATAAATTATTATTTTTTTATCATAAAGTATTATAGTTTATTATGTATTATAAAGAAATACAACATAATCGAATACGTAATATTATTATAATTGTACGAGGTTTAATTGTTTCCTGCAATGTTGACTTAAACAGGTAGTTATTGTTTTTTCACTTGAAAACCTCGTGATACTAGTAACTAAGATATTATATATTAGCTAAAAATTATGTAAAGTAAAAATAAGGTATTTAAGTTGATAATATTAACGTGGACCCAAATATAAATGACTCTGGTGAAATAAAAGTGGTACTTACCCATGATATATGTGGTAACCATAGTGTTTATTTATTGTGATCATTAAATTTCATCCAAATCGGTTTAGAGTTTTCAGTGTCAAAAAGAAACATGTACTCAAACTTTCGCCATTATTATAATAGACAATTAGAAATTGTACTATGTTGGGTTTGACAGACGAACTCACAAGTATGCGTACTTGTGATTTGATGACCTTTTTTGCTCCTGTCTCGGATACCTAGCTTTAAGTTCACGAACTTTAAAGCTGCCGAAAAAGTTCAATGGCAATCCAATTTGTTTGAAGTTTTCTTGTACACATTTTTACCGAACAAAGCTTTTTTTATAGGAAATATTCATGTCTTTGATTTCATAAGGAAATTTCCTTTTATTTAATTTCAAAAAAATCAAATTCTTTAAGTTGAGCACATCCTTTGTATTGATGTTACAAACATTGAAAACATAATTATCCCAACAAGGACTTAAATATTAAGTACCTATACTGTAACATAAACAACATCGTAAAATCTTTTTTATGTTGACAAAAATGTGTTTGATAAAATTCGTTAGTCTGCAATTTATACCTCATTTACAGCATTATCTATTCAATTTTTTTGTAGAAAAAACTTTTTTGTAGAAAAAATAAATGTTTTATAGAAAAAAGAAAATATACTTATTCTATAAAATAATTCCATCTACTTTGCTAAGTTGTGGACACGAAGGCTAACCGCTATTTGCTAGCGCGTACGCAGGCTTAAGGAAAATGGCACTTAAGAAAACCCAACGGTATCAACAAACAATACTTGTTTCCTTTAGATATTTTGAGTTAAAATTATCAAAAAGGAATTACCTGGTTATAATTTGTAATTTAAGAGCCACTTAATATATCATTGAATATTTAGCTCTACTGTCCATGTTAAAATTATCCTAATATCCTACTAATATAATAAATGCGAAAGTTTGTGAGGACGTACATATGGATGTCTGGATGTATAGATGTGTGGATGTTTGTTACTCAAAAACTGCTGAACAGATTTTAATGAAACTTGACAATAATATAACTCATACATCAGAATAATACATAGGCTACTTTTTATCCCGGAAAAATGGAAGGTTCCCGTGGGATAGATTTGTTTTTGTTTTTCTGGAAGTGAACCCGAACGAAGCGAGGGTGAGCCGCTTGTAATTTCATATTCGTTTTCTTTTCTATAAGACATTGAGCATAAAAGCAATACACTTTAATATTTTCTAAGAAATAGATTTATTCTTTTAAAAAACATTATATAAATGTTAATTAAATGATCTACTAAGTATTTTTTATTATTTTTTTTAAAACAAACCAATTGTAAATAAATAATAATGAATGCGCCAACAGTAAAGTTTAATTTCTCAGGTCAAGGGCGGGCGGTGGACCCCCGCAAGTGGGCATGACCTAGGCCCCTAGGGTTCTTGCCTCTTAGGAACGAGCGATACACGAGATGTTTATAATTTTTTATGCATCGACTATTGTTTTGCTTAAATACGCATTAAAACTTATTGTTTTAGTTAAAATTTCATAAAGTAATTAGAACAAAAACAAATGTTTAAATCGATATAATTGAATAACATAATCTAATTTAAAATACGATAAATTACTAACTGCTAATAACGGGTTATTTTAAAATTAAAAATGTCAAATTATCAATTTGAAATGATAAGTTAAATTAGATACCATTATTTTAACATTGGAATTGAATGTCTTCTTTGTCTAGTTTTGATAAGCTTATGGTTTTTCTTATTGTTCATTATTTAGTTTAAATCGGTGTTTTTTCGGAAAAGATATAATTTTTTTTCCCAGAAAATACACATATATAGATCTAAACTTTAAAAGCAAAACTTTATATAAATTCTAAATCTGATCCATATCGTTAGAGCTCTTTCTGAGATATCTACAAGAAATAAATTTGTATATATACATATATGTATGTATACAAGAATCGCTCATTTAATATTATAAGATTGATTATTGTATGCAGCCCTTTTTAACGTCCCACTGCTGGGCACGGGCCTCCCTCAATACGAGGGGGATCAGGCCATTGTCCACCACGCTAGCCAAGTGCGGATTGGCGGACTTCACATGTCTTTCGAAATGTTGCTAGGTTCTCTCAGACATGCAGGTTTCCTCACGATGTTTTCTTTCACTGTAAGGCAAGTCGTAATCATGTTAGAAATGATTGGCACATAATTTATCAGAGGTGCGAGACCCGGGATTTGAACCCGCTTCACTCGGTTGTTTAAGCGAGCGCGTAAAAACTGGGCTACCACTGCCTTAGATTGATTATTATTAAAAGTTATTATAGGTAATTGTTATATAGCCTGCTGTACACATTTTTCTATGGACTAGGGGACGAACAGAGTACGGAAAATCTGTTATTACGAGTACGTAGAAACTATCTCATAAATTATGATCTTTACAAGTAACTAAATAGATACTAACACATAAAATACCTAAGTGCATAATCTCTGAAGTATGTTTATAATATTAATAAAATAAATATTTAAAAGAAATCACAGCTAACAACTACATAAAGAATATCTTCAGTTATATACAGTATATATACATACATATGTATATATATGTATATTGCATATACCTACTATATAAGTATTTATTTAGTACCTATATATTTTATCGTATGTGTATACGTATATTATATATGTATATTGTATAAGTAGATTTTTGAGCTTTTATAGATATATTTAATACTAGTAGAAACAAAAACAAATCTATCCCACGGGAACCGTACATTTTTCCGTTATAAAAAGTAGCCTATGTGTTATTCTGATGTATGAGCTATATTACTGCAAAGTTTTATTAAAATCTATTCAGTAGTTTTTGCGTGAAAGAGTAACAAACATCCGTACATTTATAAATGTATCCTCACAAACTTTCGTATTTATAACATTAGTAGGGTTAATTGTACTGTCCTGTTTACGGTTTCATCAAACCTTGCACCAAAGATTGTCTGTAAGAGATTGCTCATAGCAATAAGACCGCCTTTGATTATCATTTTGTTATCTTTCTTTTTCATCTTCTGTATTTATCTTTTGTGAGTGCAATAAACATTTATCTATTTATTTAAAGTAATTGTCTAATAAAATTTATTTAAATATATATCTAGCTTTTATGTAGTCATTAGAAATAATGATATTTGATAAACAAGATTCTGATAAATATAATTAAGTAGATATGATAATACATAGTAGTATCGTGCCTCGAACATTGCCCTGGTTGTTTGTAAACATTGGCCAGTCACCCACTCTCCCGGCGAGTGACACTGACTAATTGTATAATACAGTGGTGTTGGTGTGATTGTCACATCTTTACTCGTATCATAAAGATAAAAAAAGGTTTTTTGTAGGTATGTTTGTTTGTAATGGATAAACTAAAAACTACTGGACCAATTTTAAAAATTCTTTCATCTATCAAAAGCCACATTATTAGCGAGTAACTTGGGCCATTTTTTTTAAAATTAGACATTCCCACGAAAATTATAATAATGTAACCTAAGATATCAAAAATACCTAGGGACGAAATGGAGCGAAGCGAGGGTGAGTCGCTAGTCTTATGTATAAAATTGTGGTCAGAGATAGAGCTTTATGTCTACTACGAGTATTTATTCATAACACTTTCTGAGAGGCTAATATGTAGTTTTGGTAGATCGTGATAAAAGTAACCTCTCCGGATACTTTGGATATTTTATATAAAATTCTATCGATTGCTTCTGAAAGAAAGATATTTTCATAAAATATAACTTTTCAACTAAACTGATAAAAATATTTTTTTAAGGAATTATATCATCATTAGGTTTGATTTTTTTTATATGGAACCATCTTCGATGTAACCTATTGATTAGAAGAAGAATGACATAAATCGGAATATCGAATCGAATAAAAAAAATACACAAAATTCATTCGAAAAAAGTAGCTAAGTATTTATTATTTTGAAGTCGGTCAATTAAGTAATAATTTGGTATTTATTGTGTATACTATGTAGTATGTACGTATCCATATTATGTCCACTGCCCGTGCCCACATATTGTTAATGTAATTAATACATAATTATATTTAATTAATCGTGTCGTATTGTGTATTATTTAATTTTATATACATACAATTATTATTTACTCTAGAAAAAAAAAACAAATCTATCCCTCGGAAATCGTATGTTTTTCCGGGATAAAAAGTAACTCATGTGTTATTGCAGACTATAAACTATCTCTGTGCCAAATTTCATCCAGATCCGTTCAGCCGTTCTGGCGTGAAAGAGTAACAAGCATCCATACAAACTCACAAACTTTCACATTTATAATATTAAAACAGATTAGTTACATAATACATCAATTCCCTCGTGTTCAAAATAATGTCTTGTTTATTATTTAGTGTAAACCCCAGTGTTATTACTATCCATTAATATTTTCCACGTTACAATAATATTTTCAAACTAGCACCAACAAGTGTTTGATCCGTGATCTTTGAATGTGTAAAAACCTCGTCGCGACCTTAACCCACATAAACTACGCTTGCAAAATTGATAAACTCGTTATCTTTCTACTAAATGCTCCTTTCCTTCAATTATTGAATACATTTTATTGATTGTGTATTTTTCTCTAAAATAATGTAATTAACATATTATATTTGAGATAAATATATTGAGATTTAAAATATTTTAAAATTATTAATGACAACACGTTTGGCTCAGTTTCTAGTGCCAGCGGTCGCTGGTTCGAGTTCTGCTGGGGACATTTATTTGTGTGATGAGCACGAATGTTTGTACTCCAGTCATGGGTGTTTATATTTATAATATGTATGTATTTAAAGTTATATATGTGTAGTGTATCAACTATCTGATATCCATAACACAAGCCTCGTAGCTTATCATGGAAGTAAATGGTGCTGTGTGTTAATGTCCCAACAACATATTTATTTACTTATTTATTCCTTTATTTCTTTGGCTACTTTAAATTAATATAGAGTACATTATTTATATAGAGCTAGCTTAGTATAAAGTCTATAATTGAATTATATACTTTACGCCAAAGCCCGAAGTAGAGCAAAGTACTAATGATAAATTATATCAACGAAAGCTTTGTGAAGATTACAATTTTGAATACACTTTCAATGATATTTCACCATAATTTGCAGATCTTTTATAATAAGTACCGTTGTATTCTTACTGACAACTGGGGCATCGCTTCATGCAAAGCTAAAATGTAAAGATAAACAAGATAAAACATGTTGAAACACGCTTACATAATATTGCACTATAATTGTCCTAAATACACAAAAATCGCATCCTAGATGAAGAACTAATTACAAAGTGTATTGAAATATCCGCCGAAATACCCAATAGCGTTATTTAGCAACACAGTACCTGTCCTTTCCCCAACAAAACTGACGCGGGAATTCCAACTAACGTAAAAAGACGCACACGATGCTCTATATTTGTGTGCGTAGGACTCTACACTATGTAGAGCCAACGAACGTGGTTTCCCCCTTCTGTCGCCGTAACAATACGGCTACCGGCGCGGGGAGAAAGGAGGTTAAAGATATAGTGGATATTCACCTAAACACGTTGGAACTTGCCAAATGATAGTTTGAAGAAAATTTCATACACACTACACCAAAAACACAACACAAAAGCAAGTTTGGTGAACACATGGAACGCAACAAGTGCGTTTCGAGGAATCTTTTTCATTACTATACACACATTGAAACATTGATATGGCGCATGCGTCCAACTGAGTATAAAAGGCGATACGTCATCCGTCCCCACCATTCTGATCCAAGCTACAGTAGAGACACTACGCCACTTGAGTTGCTGAAGTGAAATTATTGTGACATTCGTATCGGATACTGATTAAATATTTTATAAGTGCTGATAACTAATAAGTGAACATTGAAAACGTTTTAAGTTGTGTTAAGTGAAAGCGTGAAAATTCGTAATCACGAATTACTATTTCCAATAATAATTAGTGAAAACCTGAAGAGTATACAATTAACCAGCAAAATGTACAACCAGTCTGTGGTTCCTGTGAAAACTGAGTCCTTCAGTGGAGTAGCCGCTAAAAGGTAAATATTAATTAAATATATATCTATAATTATTGATAGTGTGCCGTATGTCATAATATTTAACAATGTTTAATAGCCCTATTGCACAACATGTGAATGCATACGTGCAAACTTGCCAAAGTTCCTCACTCGTTTTTCAACCGGCTAAAAAGAAAGTTATGTATTATATTCATAAAAAAAATATTTTTATGAATTAATACTGTATAAGTAAATTAATTTTGAATACTTGAACAAAAATGAGGCGTCGAAGATTTTCAAAGCTACAAAAGTTGAGGTATTTATTATATTAGGGCAATTATCTGTTTCAAAAATTCCAAATTAACTTAGACCTAATAAATAATTAGGACAATAATAATTGGAAATTTACAGTTTTTTGATGCTCAGTTTCTTGGAAAATATGTTAGTTAATTTTAACACCTATTAGCGTATTACAAACTAGCATAACGCCTTCGTTAATTTCGCACTTATGTTCGCCATCCTCGGTAGTATAGTGGTAAGTATCCCCGCCTGTCACGCGGGAGACCGGGGTTCGATTCCCCGCCGGGGAGAACTTTTTTGGTTTATTTAGAAGAAACTTAGACTAAAAGCATTCCTTTTTTTAATTTTTTATCAATTATATATACAGTATTCTAATGATAAAATATTCTTATATCTTCCTGGGATTAAAATAATACTAATCTTTCATTTCTCTTCACAGCCCAATCAGTCAATGTATCAAGACTGTGCTAAGGCGAGCCTGCGTGGAGAAGAGGCTGACCATCGGTCTTCTTCCTGCTATTCAGTACCTCTCAAAGAACACCGATGGAGCCCTGTTCTGTCTGACGGCAGCCGCGCCGCCTGGCGACAGCGCGACGCACATGCAAGAAGTACTTTTACAAGCTTTTTGCGATGAGAACGAGATCTATGTTATTAAGGTAAGAATCAAGTTTTTCGATTTATACCTTTTTTTAAATAATTACTCTTAAATAATTAACATTTTAAATAAGAATAATTGGGCTCGAAGGACTAAAAGGGTATAAAAATAACAGTTATATTGTAATATGCTAATAAACGTTTTCTATCTTTACAGATTGATTCAGAAGCCAAATTGAAAAAGATCCTCGGTTTCTGCAAGACACCAATGGACTTCAGCTGCATTTTAGTCCACTATCCCTACGCTGACCCATTTAGCGACAGCCAAGAAATAGATTTGTCCATCTTGTCTGATTCTGAGAAAGACTTGATCGAGCACTGCGAAACAAACTGGGGATGCCAGATGCCTGTTATCAAGTTGCCCGAAAAGTGAAAACCTTCATCAAGAAATATTGGGAAATGTTGAAATTTTTGTCAATTAATCGTGTATTGCGATCGCCTTATAATGGCATTGGCGATAACGCCATCTAGTGTTTGGTTTGAGTCCATTGGCTTTATATAGCAATGTTGTATTGTTTTTGTACCATTAACACTAGAGTTAAGAGGATGTTAGGAGTATTTTTGTACGAATTGTAATTATTGAACTTTTCGCCTCATGGCTTGTACATTTTTACATTAAGTGATATGATGATATGATAAAATAGTAAGTCAGAGTAGTATCCTTCAATTTCTACTTTTTTAACTTGAAATAAAGATTTTTATTGCAATTTTTGTTTTATTATTTAGTATTATGGTTTTATGGCTAGCCTGAATTAAAATCGAGAATAAATATTATTTACAAAAAAATAATAAATGAAACATAAGATTGCTATTTTATTGAAACACCAAAGTAAAATATTTTAATTAGATATATTGTCAAACTCTAAAACTATGTAACTTTTGAAATTATTTTATATATAACCTATATCAATAAATAAATAGATATTTATTTATTTATTTATTTATTACATAGGTCGCTAACAGAGCATACATTCTTACAATTGTACGTGTTAATAAACAAAAGAAGATCTAGACTAAATGATGCCCTAATTGTAAGCAACACTGCATTCTAACAAGACAACAACAGTAACTTAGTAATAATAGTTTACTTTAGTGAGCAAAGAATTTTTTTTAAATAAAAGTAAGTATATGTACTCAAACAAAAACACAAAAATGTGTTTTTAGTTATTACAATAATTAATTAACTATTGATAGAAGAATGAAGAAACTTTAGTTTTATGGTTTTCTAAAATTTATAAAGAGAATCAGAAAAAATATCAATATTATGGCTTGAACATTATTATTATTATATTATATACTCAGTTTCCAGTCTTGAAACGATTCCAGTATTTAATAACGAAGTCGACACCTCTCTCCGCTATCATCATAGTTGGGGCATTAGTGTTCCCTCTCACAATCACCGGCATCATCGACGCATCGATTACTCGCAAACCTTCGATGCCGTACACCCGGAGCTCGTTGTCTAGAACAGCCGTCTTGTCACTCCTTGGACCCATTTTACAAGTTCCCACTGGATGGTATGTTGTAGAAGTGTAGGCTTTGGCCAAACATATGAAGTACTCCTCTGTGCCCCACTTGTAGTCTTTGCACGCCGAAATTTCCTCTCTTACATATTTGGCTCCGTTCGCTCTGAAAGCTGTAGTATTTTCTAGTGACAATAATATATCTACACCTTTTAATAATGGTATAATATCATTTTCATTATCGAGATAATTTGGAAAAATTAATGGCGGACCATTTAGGTTGGATGCATTTAACAGAAGCTCTCCTCGACTTTTCGGGACTAAATTCATAACTCTAGGAGTCAATCCGTTGTAATAAGCTGTGGGTAAAATAGAAACTTCATCAACTGTATCCAGATGGTCTATCAAATCTCTCCAATCTGGTTCGTGACCGACTTGAAATTCAACGTCGGGAGCGTCTAAGTTTGGTTCGGTTTTAGCAAACGCTATAAAATTCGCTGGTCCATTTCCTGATAAAGGTCCCATTTTAATTCTCATACTATCGTATTCCTTAACATCTTCTAGTACCTGATCGTCACTAACAGTTGTGGCCGTTTCATTTGATAGAGAAAGTATAATTCC
Source organism: Argynnis bischoffii washingtonia (assembly GCA_033884665.1). Taxonomy (NCBI): domain Eukaryota; kingdom Metazoa; phylum Arthropoda; class Insecta; order Lepidoptera; family Nymphalidae; genus Argynnis; species Argynnis bischoffii. Next base: position 438,493 of record CM066629.1, on the reverse strand, counting down.
GTTAAAAGACACGTGATCATGTAAATTTTTTCCGACTGGCAGATCTTGTATGACAGTAATGCCTACATTTTCTAAATGTTCCTTTGGCCCAATGCCCGATAACATCAAAAGCTTAGGAGAATTTACAGTTCCTCCACAAATAATTACTTCTTTCTTAGCATAGGCTGTTCGTTTTATTTTATTTTGCACGTAATTCACTCCATATGCTTTTTTGTTTTCATCAATTAAAATTTTTGTCACTTCAGCGTTTGTTTCGATGACTAGGTTTTTTCGTTTACATCTTATGGGTTTTATGAAAGCTGTGTTAGTTGATACTCTTTCGCCGTTGCTAGAAAATGCCTGCGATTGATTATTTCCAACTTGTTCCCGGCCGTTGTAATCAATAATGGGGAATTCTCTTTCGAGGAAACCATTTATTAACATAAGTGTAGGGTTGTCGATGTAGGGAAAGTAAGAAATATCTTGATCTCCTCCAATCCCATGATAAATTTGATCTAACGCCTCAATATTTAAATTATTTTCTGATTTAATGAAGTACGGCAGCACCTGTTTTAAAAGTGTTATTTATTTAATTTAATCTTACTAATATTATAAATGTGAAAGTTTAGATGTTTGGATGGATGTTTCTTATTCACTTAATCACGCCAGAACGATTAAACGGACCTAGATATTTGGCTTAAAGATAGATTATAGTCTTGAACAGCACGTAGGTCATATTTTATATCCCAGAAAAATGTACGGTTCCCGTGGGATAGATATGATTTTGGTGTCGATAACTAAGGTTCTGGAAAGCGATTAGGATATCAATAATGAGACTACTATTTTAAATGCGAAAATTTGTATGTGTGTATGTTTCTTACTCCTTAAGGCTGAAACGACTGGATGGAAAAGGATAAAAATTACTACACACATGGACTGGTCTGGGAGCTTAAAAAGGCTATATAAAAAGTAGAACAGTGTATAATTTTCACGTTTCTACATTGTTTTCATGCGTCTATCACATTTTAGTTGAACCAACATTTTAAGCATTGCTTTTTAACCCGGGAATACCCTTACTATTATTACATATTATTATTTTATCAATCCAACTAACTTTAAATTGTATTTCCTATGTTGTTTAACAAAAAAAATACCCTATTTTATAGCAGTTTGAAAAATGCCCTGAAATTTTTTTATCAAATGAGTCTTTGACGAGCATATATGAAGAGAATGATTAGGTACATTGAAACAAGGAAGGAAAGAAAGTAAAGTTGGAATATGTTGTGGATGTGCTTGAATCTCACAATATCCTTGATATATGAGTACTCACGTCTCCGTAGCTCCACCCTGGGTTGCCCATCGCCGCCCAGCCGTCGTAGTCTGCTCTATTTCCCCTGATGTAAGCTAATGAGTTGATTGAACTTGAACCGCCCATCATTTTACCTCTATAATTTACAAAAAGAAACCTTTTTTTATACATCAAAATAAAAATTGTGAAATTTTATTATATAAAAACGACAAACTTATATGTACTGTATATTTTTTGTATATAGTAAATGATTTTATACATGTTACAGAAAATATGTTTTACCTATGCATATAATAAAAGTTTTACCTAATGCTTAGATCTATACATAATATATAAATGTAGGCTACCGATGAGCTTTAGATTTATTTAAATATTTTTTTGGACACAATTAGTTTTGTTGTACATATATAAATATGTATGTATGTATGTTGATTTATACATATTATTATAGCCGAACTTCAACCAGCTGCAGCGGGCCAACTCTAGTTATAATAAAATGCCTAATATAACACAACTCTATGAAAAAAGAAATTGCCCTAAAAATTATTTTATGATTTAGAAAGATCATGATTCATTATGAATTAAAATAAAGGAAAAATACCCATATTCCTTAAAAGTTTGCTTTTGTGGTAGTTAGATATCAAATTTGAAAAAAGTTCAGTAGTTCTGATATTTTTAAAAATACCGCGAATAGATTCAATTTAGAAGAATAAGGATAACTTTTCATCAAGATATCATATAACACCGTTATCGGGGTCAATACCACGAAAATATGATGAGATTTGGGGCTAAGTGACAGAAAGTATGTACTATAAACATGAAAGGAAAAACTTAATAGGGTTCATTTTAAAAAAAAATCTACTATTTTGTATTTTTTTGTATTTTGATATGATATTAAAAGTTTATAAAAATGTATATTATAAGGCAGTGGTAGTCCAGTGGTAACGCGCTCGCTTGGAAAACCGAGTGAAGTGGGTTCAAATCCCAGGTCTCGCACCTCTGATATTTTCGTGTGCGAATCATTTCTAACATGATTACCACTTGCCTTACGGTGAAGGAAAACATCGTGAGGAAACCTGCATTTCTGAGAAAACCTAGCAAGTTTTCGAAAGACATGTGAATTCCGCCAATCCGCACTTGGCCAGCGTGGTGGTCTATGGCCTGATTCCCCTCCTATTAAAGGGAGGCCCGTGCCCAGCAGTGGGACGTTAAAAAGGGCTGAATACAAAAATGTATATAATATAAATATTAAATATATTTGTTTGCATTTTTTTCATAAATAAAAAATCGAAAATTTAAACTATAGAGTTTCAAAAATATTGATCAACCGTTCTCCTTGATACAAGAGCAAACTTTTTCAAGTCATATTTTATTTTGTCTAACTTATCGATTTTATCAAAATTTCATACTCTCTTATCAAAAGTCACAGTTCGTGTTGACCTATGTTGTATATTTTGAAGTAACAAGCATTTTGTAAATTTATCTGTTTAACTCAGATCCTTTAAGAATGTTTGGTTTTTTATAATATTTTGTTGATAAGTTTAAATTTGAACTAAAATCATGTGTCGTGCAAATTTTAATAGAAATATACCTATGTACATAAATACAAGCGAAACTGCAGGCAATAGCTACCTAATCAGAAACATATATTTAAAACTTAAAAGTACTGCGTAAACCATAAATAAAAAAATTAGGTAAGCCTACTTTTGTTCCGATAGAACCAATTGCACGCAATAAAAAATTTAAATTGTTATTGATTAAAGAATATATTTGCATACATTTTGTAATCACAATGTAATATATAAATAAAAACTAGCGGCTCGGCTTAGCTCGGTTCGCCTCTAGACAAACAAAAACATATCCGGGATAAAAAGTAGCCTATTTGTTATTTTGATGTATGAACTATATTATTGTTAAGTTTCATTAAAACTCAATCAGTGGTTTTTGTGTACTGAGCTGTATAAGTTACTATAGTTTTTTAACTATCCCACGGGAACTCTTTAATTTTCCTTGATGAAAAGTATCTAAGATGTTGACCGGAATATAATGTACCACCATACAAAATTTCATTTACATCAGTCCAACAGTTTCGGAGATTAGCCCGTACAAACAAACAGACAAACAGACAAAGAAACAAAAAAAAATTGAAAAAAAAACTGCATTTGTACTTTTTCTTTTCTTACATCCCCTTGACTCAGTTTTTAGACTTATTTTTTCTATGTACAGACATTAGACTTCTACAGTTTTATTATATGTATAGATTAGATTGTAAATACGAGTATAACAGCTATTTTCTGTCTTCTTCATTACAAAATTGTTATCAATATTATACCCGGGCCACGGACAACTGCCTTTAGAGCGAGCCAGGCAGCTTTTCCCATTAGACTCAGTTTTAAACCCCCAGTCTACGTTAGACCCCAGCAACGCTCTATAGAACGCCGGCGAGAGGGTCACGTCTGGCTGTTCAGGACCTGCTTCTAGGAGTGATACCTAAAAATGTAATTTATTATCTATTAATTTTGGTTTGGACTGACAAAAAGCAACTTCAACGTTATTTCAAATATAATGATATCTTAAACTATAGATATAATTATATTTGAAATTACGTTGAAGTTGGTGTTTGGTTTCAATTTTATTTGGTAGGTTTACGAGACGGTTGATTTTTTTAGATTGATGGAAATATTTGATATTTTAAATAAAAGTATGTTTTCGGAAACATTAGAAACCAAAAATCTAAATAAATGCACAAGAAAAAAAAATCAAAAAGATAGTTTTATTAAAAACTAGCGTCGCACAAAAACAAAACTAAATCTATCCCCACGGGAACTGATCATTTTTCCGGGATAAAAAGTAGCCTATGTGTTATTCTGATGTATGAGTTACATTATTGTAAAGTTTTATTAAAATTCATTCAGTAGTTTTTGCGTGAAAGAGTAACAAACATGTACACATCCATACATCCTCGCAAACTTTCGTATTTATAATATTAGTAGGATTTGCAAGGTAACAAATATGAATTTATTATATCTGACCTTCCAATCAGGGTTCTCTGACAGTCGATTGGCCACCACACATCCCGACGACCCGGCACCTACCACTATGAAGTCATATTCGTCTGGTGCCTCCTCATCTCTTTTCGTATGACATTTCTTCTCAATTTCCTCGTCTTTGGAGCGTCCGTATATATGTACCAGGAGGCTGAGATAAACGTATCCAAAGGAGGAGCAAGCTTTTACAGGAGAATGGGGTGGACAAGCTTCAGATAGATTTAGTGGCTGCCAGATCATTTTACTTTCGGACCTATAAATGATACTAAGTCGAACATCAATCTTTATTGTATATTATAAACTGGCGACCCACCCTCGCTTCACCCCCAAGTGCATTTGCCCTTAGCATTTATAATGTCACTAGCAGAAGTCGCAGCTTTGCTCGCGATCAAACCACAAAAAATACGAAATTTCATGCAAATATGTCCAAGTAATAAAAAGTTTCATACAAACTTTTATCCCCTATTTCACCCCCTTGGAAGTTGAATTTTGAAAAATCCTTCCTTAGTGGATGCCTTCGTTATATGAGGAATACGTGTGCGAAATTTCAATTTTCTAGCCTTAAGGATTTGGCCTGTGCATTGATACATCAGTCAATCACTTTTGCCTTTTATATATAGAGATGAAGTTCGCGAGAGACGTGGATTTATAAATGTAGTAATGATGCCAAATTATTTTATTTACTTGTCCTTCTTTTACACAACAACGGAACGTTTTTTTCTATTTTTCACTACATTTATATGTTTAATAAACCAACCGTCTACGATCCCGTGTATCAAGTACTTTCCCCAGATCCAGTAATATTCGATGTTAGATCCATTGTGCAAAAAGTCATTATAGGGATGGGACAAGAATTTCTCAGCGTTTTAAAGGCACATTACTAGTATTAAATATGGCTGTTGCTATTTCTACTTAAAATAAGGACGAATAAAAAATAATTATTCGTGATTTAATAAGACGAATAATAAATTAAGGACGCTGTTGTTATTGGTCCGATAATCGGATAAATAAAATATATTTTATTCATCCAGCTATTGTCGGTTTTTATTAATTTTACCACTATTTTTGTTTTCTAATATAAAATAAATGATTTTTATGTGCAGGAGTTTTATAGAAACTATATACAATAAAAAAATAACCTTAACCTACCGAGTTGAGTCAAGCTACTTATTCTACTTACTTAGTTATTAGTCTATTCGTCCTTACTTATAATTTATATATTATATAAAGGACAAATAGACATTACAATTAAATATTTCTAAAAAAATTAAGTTCATTTTAACTTTTAGTACCAGTATAGGTAGTATATTTAATATATATAGTATAGTATATATTATATGATCTGTGATTTTAGTAATAAATATGAATATCACACATCACATAATAATATGCTAGTATGTGTCTTGTAATATATGGTTGTGCATAACAGTTAGTATTTTTCGAAGTACTTTTTGAAGTACGTACCGTATTAATATTTCGCTGCTTATGCCTTACTGCACTTCACACGAAGGTTCTTTAGTCTTTACTGATGAATTATTTTATAAAAATTAGCAGCTTTAACCAACTTATCGGGTCACGATATCAAAAAAGTTTTAATTATTCATTATAAATTACGACAATTAAACAGCGGATATGATTTCACCGTTAATTAGGTACCGGTATACCTAATACCAATGGTATGCCAATTCGATTATTTATATAATCGATTAATCGATTATGCGAACAAAGATTATTATCGATTATTAATCGATTTGGTTCGATTATTAGTTCGAAATAAAAATTGTTACAAATGAGGAAAAAATTTGCCTTTTTCTCCCACGTGATGTCACGATCACTATAGCCCTGAGTATATTGTAACACTCTATAGCCTGAAGGCTTAGACAAGTGGCAAACGCTTCATATCGATTCTCTTTCGATAAACGCTAACGCCTTGGCAATTTTGATAACAATTTGTCAGCCAAACGTACAAGGACTTGTCGAACGCTCAGTCTATTCGATTGTTCGACAACAATCGAACGTAGTCATGGTTTTGTTTGTGAACACTATTTTGACATGGTGAAATACGCTAAAATTTGAACGTGTATGAGCAATACATAGGATTTTTAGGATTTCTTTATTAAAAGTTCACTAATTATAAGGATTATTTCGCCTAGCAGTATTTGCTACAATGATATAAATACAATAATATATATTTGTCAGACAATAATAACGGTTTACATGGCAACAAATAGTCATAATAGCTTTTATTTAATTTATACACATTTATCATTCAGTAATGAATATTTATTTTTATACGTAATTGGTTTAGTTTTTTTACCAAGTTTTATATATATTTTAAATTTTATTTAACATATATTACTTAATATATTATTCAATATTCACCATTTTGTAGCGTATCTCCAAGGTGTTAGCGTTCGATAGGTGTCGTACGCTAGCAGCCGAATTCGTTTGTCAAAAGTGCCACTTGTCTTCAATTTCTATGGAGGTAAATGTATTACCCTGACGTTTCATTTCAACGAACAGATTAGATCAACATTTGGCTGCCAATTACAAATTCGATACGTTGAGTGAAATTCGAAGTCGTAAATATATTATGTCGATCCCATACATTGATCTTACTCTATTCTACTAGCGTTTATGCCACTTGTTTAGACTTGTGGGACAGAATTTTGATGCTAAGAATATGGTTATCGTTTGTTCTCAATAGACAAAAGCTGAAGAAATTGTGGACTAAAGCAATAAAGCGACCAAATTGGCGAAATCACAATCTTCATATTTAAGCCTATGTGGACATTATTTTAAAAAAGTGATTTTAAAACTCCTTAATCGTCTACAGATTAATGTTCTTTTTTGCACTTTTTAGATATTAATTACAGAGTTTTGTACAAACTTTCATCTCTCATTTTACCCTCTCATAGGATTGAATTTCTAAAAATGATAAAAAACGTATTTATTTAATCAAATTAAAACTCATTAATGCCAAGAGTCAAGAAATAATAGTTCAAGTCAATAGATAGCGTTGTTTAGATTTATTTTATTATTACTTAATACGTAATCTGCGCTCATAGATGGCGCTGCTTATATTTTATGAGGTTTTAGTTTTATTAAACACAAAATATATTTTGCTATATTAGACATGTATAGAGCTTTTTTATTTTACATAAATGTATATTTATGTAAAATAAAAAGTTCGGCAGTTATTATTGTTAATTTGGGCACGGGTAAAAATTTGGAAACAGGTTATTTTTTTAAAATGTTTTCCTAGTTTTTATCTTGTTAATTTTCATAATAAAGTAATTTTAATCACATAATAAAAATATTTTATTAATATAATATATCATATAATTATATACTCTAATATGGTGTTTAATCAAGCTGTTGTAGCGACATCTGTCGCCATTAAGGGAAAATTAAAAGAGCGATGCTCCCATTGATGCTTACCATAATTTTATATAGATGTCACTATACAAAAAATTTAAATTTCATTTTATTTAAAAATATAATAAAAATTAAAAAAAAATATCCTATAGATTTAGATTAAATCTGTGGGAAATACGTATTTAAATATGATGAATTTTATACATATGAACTTATAATTATTAAGAGATCAAAAGCATCTCATCTCAATCAAAACATTGTAATTATAACATACTTTTTAAATAAAAAAACTCTATAATGAATTATGGACAAAAATATTTTTATAAAATTAAAAAGACTATTGTCTATTGTTTGTTAATGAAAATATGGGATAATCTTTTCGAATATGATTTTTAGAAAAAAAAAATACGACTGTGCAAAAAAATCCGCAGCCGGTAGGATTCGAACCTACGCTCCCAGAGGGAATCTGATTTCGAGTCAGACGCCTTAACCACTCGGCCACGACTGCTACGTAACAATAAGCTGAAATAACAAGACAATTCTTAGAATAAGAAAATATGAGGATTCTCGGGATTATTTTTTTCCTTTTTTATTCACAACTGGAAAAGTATGAAATATTAAACTACCCCACAAAATTCCAAATAACAATAAGAAAAAAATACTAGAAAATTCTTAAAATTTCAAAGTGTTTTAAGAGTAAAGAAAAGAGGCACAAAAAACAAATATTTATGAAACTAATGGAGTATCTGTGAAAAATTGAATAAAATGTTGATAAATTTAAAGCCAAAGGACTAAAATCAATTAAATAGTTTTAAAAATCTTAAAATTTATATCAATTAATTAAAAAAATAAACTAACTTCGAACTAAACAAGCAATTACAATAATTAAAAACAACAAACCATCGCGAAGTACAGAATAAAAAACGTAATTAAAAAAAATAAACAACTAAAAAGTCTAAATAGGTAGGCACTATTATTTCTTTGTAAGTATTTGTAATATTTTTAAAATCGAATGGTAAAATATTTTTTTATAATACTTAATAATAATATAGTAACTTCTACATAGGAAATTGAATTTTCTAGAACTATGTATTAGTATTTCTGTGTTCTCATGCATTTTATGTATTTTAAATGTATTATGTAACTTTTATAAATATTATATACAAGATAGAAAGAGAAAGATAGATAAGGTAAAAGAAAATATTTTATTATTAGATTACACACATAACAGAGCTGAATTCATCTATTAAAGTATTTTATTTATTTTTATTTTCGGTTGATATTTATTAATAACATAATGAAAATTATATTTAATGAATAAAATTAATAAATATGAACTTAAATAAAACAAAAAGGATTCAAGGGGACACCCGGGTTTGAACCGGGGACCTCTCGATCTGCAGTCGAATGCTCTACCACTGAGCTATATCCCCGTAGTAATCTTAAGCAAATTTTTGTAACCAATGTCTCTACATCATTCTATTTATAACTTTTGCAGTTATTTATTCTCGTTTTGTCCTTTTCTTATCATAAAGAATAGAAAGAGACAAAGGATCGTTGCATTTATTACTATCAAAGACAGGTTAAAAGTACGAGTACAAAATTTCGCCGCTTGATAATCATAACACATAATATTTTGTTCATTTTCTACATGTTCGACGTTATCTAAGGAACTACTAATTTACATAATTTAGTTTTTTTTTAACATGGACGAGTAATATTAATGAGTATATTAGTGTCAGATAAGCCTAATATTTATTTGTAAGTTATAAAATAATTAGTTTATGAAGGAACTTCAAAAATGTAGTCTTTACTATCTATTAGAGAGCACAATAAAATATACAAATAAAAGAAATCTTATATAAATAATTACACATATTTTTATTTTTAACAAATTAGAAATCATTCATTATTATAATGTCTATAACATCTGAGTTAGCTTACAATAATTTTCATGTAGTAATATATGCTGATAAAAGTTTTTTTATTAATAGCGTAAATACTAAAATAAAAAACGTGTTAGGGTTCCGAAGAAAAAAAAAATTAAAGTCTAGAAAAAAATTAAAACATAACTAGAGACGCCCTCGAGTGAAGCGAGGGTCGCTTAGGTCGCTAGTTTTAATATAAATAGTTCATTAATTTTATATCTATAAATATGTAAAGTTATCAAAAGACGTACGGCCAAGTATTCTAGTGGAGCCATCTACTTACATATTAATTAGTAAGAACTTAAATAGGTTTTGGGAAACGTAGCTCAGATGGCGCCACTAGTTCATTAGTAGAGAAAAAATATTATTGTTTTTTAAGTAAATAATAATCGTAGATGACTTATCCCGAGATTATTCTCCTAGTTTAATCACTTTCCATTTTATATAAGAATTTTCCTTATATTAAAATATATTTTCATTGTTTTCGTTTTGCATGTAATAATATGTAAGAAAGGATATCGACATCGACAAAAATCAGCTAAAATGTCGGCTAAATTGCACTTCTTTATGAAATATCTAGTAGCAACTTTCGAAACGTCATAATTACCATTAGTTAATTATACGGAAACGAATATTTAAAACGCGAAAATTCGAATCCATCTAGTTCTCTGTAATCTTCAATTAAATTCAATTTTTTCAACCGACTTCTTCAAAAAGGAGGAGGTACTCAATTTGGCTGTATTTTTTTATATTTTTTTTTGTTTTTTTATGTTTGTTACCTCAGAACTTCGTCATTTATGAAAGTGTATACTTTCAAGTTGACAACGAATAAAACTAAAAACTCTTGGCCCTTTTTATGAATAAGCTTATGTTACCTTTACTTTTGAAAAAAAAAACTTAGAAATTTATTTTGATTATCGATAAAGTATCAAAATTTTAAAGTTTGTAATACTACAATAATTTGACGTTGAGCCGACAGATGATGACTCTGAAGTTGGGCAGTGAAACCCAGTGCAGGATTCAACCTTAGCGCCGCCCCTGGGCATAGTAAAAAATGCCGCCCTATTATCGAAATTTTGCACAAAATAGGTAAAGTTTCAATAAAGTTTAATTTTTTTAATTATTTTTTTTTTTGAAAAATACAAAAAATAATTTATAAATGATTTAAATTTTTCGAAAAATGTACTAGTTATTTTTTTAAATTTTTTGGAAAATAAAAAAACATTTTCGATAACAGGAAGAATTTTTTTTCCACCCTCCGAATTTTGCCGCCCTGGGCACTAGCCCTGAGTGCCCCTAGTGCGTAAATCCAGCGCTGGTAAAATCCTTTAATAGCAACAGCTATTAAATATTTTGTCTTGATTCATTTTGACGAAAAGGCTCACTTCTTTTTAGTCGATCAAGACGTGTTTTTATAATTTTACTAGCGGCCCCTCGCTTCGCTCGGGTTCACCTCTAGACAAACAAGTACAAATCTATCCCACGGGAACCGTGCATTTTTCCGGGATAAAAGTAGCCTATTTGTTATTCTGATGTATGAACTATATCATTGTAAAGTTTCTTTATAATCCAATCAGTAGCTTTTGTGTACTAAGCTGTATAAGTTACTATAGTTTTTAATTATCCCATGGGAACTGTTTAATTTTCCGGAATGAAATGTATGTAAAATGTTGACCGAAGAAATAAGGTACCAACATGCAAAATTTCATTTAAATTGGTCCAATAGATTCGAGGATTAGCCCGTACAAATAGACAAATAGACAGAGAATCAAAAAAAAAATTAAAAATCTGCATTTGTTCTATTTCTCTTATTACGTCTCATGACTCGGTTTTTAGCATTTTTTTCTACGTACAGACATTCGACCTCTACATTTTTATTATATGTAGGTACAGATAAATATACGCACGCATTTAAATGTATCTTTAATGTAACAAAAAAAAAACTTTTACTTATATAGGAAGGTAGGTTAATGAATGTATATATTTTATTAAAATAAAGAAGAAACAATATAATATATCGTTTCACACTTTGTTTGTTTGTGTGTTTGTTTGAATGCGCTAATCTCAGGAATTACTAATTTGATTTGAAAAATCCTTTTCCATTAGATCGCGCGTTTATCGAGGAAGGCTATAAATATAAGCTATATACCATCATGCTACTACCCAAGGAAGCGGAGAAGTAATATATTCTATCTATTGACTTCGGGACGAACCCGAACAAGCAAGATGGTTAGCCGCTCGTCTCCAATAAAGTGACATACTTTTTATGTGACCTCAAGACGCGACTACCCCATACATTGTAATGTCACTTATTTGCCCACTCAATTGATTAACAATAATTAATTGTTCATATAAAAGCATCTAAAAATATACTTTGTAGATAATGTAAATTATCAGGCTTTTATGGCGGAATCAAAGTGCCCAGTTATAAGAGATTCCGCAAAAAAAATGTCAATGTCAAAAATAAAGATTGAACTCGATCGAATTCGATTGTATACTTTCTTCAGATGATAAGTAAAACTATATATTATATTAAACGTTTTTGTTAAATAAAAATAATAAAAATAATACTTTATTCTTTTTTGTGTGTATTCTATAGCATTTGTTACCTCGCTTCCAAAGGGAGTGTATTTTTTACCTATGATATAACCGTCAGTTCATTTACCTATTACTTATCAATGTAACAAAGAACTAAATATGATACTTTATTTTAAAAAACATTAAAAGTACTAAAGTAAAAGAATATATAGGTATATTAAAACCCTAATAAAGTACCGGAAACTGAAAATTAGTGATTATCACGTTTTAAACGTCTTGCCTGCAGTACATAATATAAGGTGCAGTCGGTAATAGGCGGCAATAGCATATGGTACGTATACGAATATCCTTATTGTAATATTCTTTATGAAACTTATAATATTAGGCTTTTTATTAAAAAAAAAATACGGTTCTAATACGGAGGCGCGATAATTTAAATAGATCTCTTAGATATTTTAGTCCAATATAAAAACTTTCAAAAAAAAAAAAAAAAACCGATTTCCAGGCACTGAAAAATAAAAAATAACTAAACGGGGGTTTTCATTTAGATTAGATACTTAATCAGATTTTTTCGAAGTCGGTGTGCTTTGATTTGTATTGGCTGGCACCGACTTCGAAAAATATATATATATATATATATATATATATATATATATATATATATATATATACTGTCATTCGACAGTATATATATATACTGTCGAATTGAGAACCTCCTCCTTTTTTTGGAAGTCGGTTAAAAAACAAAGAATTCGATTTCATCACGAACAGTTGGGAGTGGGTGGAATTGGGAAATGTTATTGGGTTCTTCCTGCATAAGAAACCTATTTTTATAAACTTGTGTTGTGATCCTTTCTCAATCGGACTCGCTACTATTAGCTATAGTTTTATTTGAAATATTATTTTAAAGATAGAAAGAAAACATGATCTGGCAGCCACTAAATCTGTCCGAAGTTTGTCCTCCCTACGCACCGGTCAGTGCTTGCTCTCCTTTCGGATACGCATATCTCAGCCTCCTGGTCCATCTGTACGGAGGTTCCAAGGATGAGAGGATTCAGAGGAAATGTCAGGAGCGGAGAGATGAAGAAAGACTGAATGAATATGACTTTATAGTGGTAGGTGCCGGATCAGCGGGGTGTGTGGTGACCAACCGACTAACGGAAAATCCCAAGTGGAAGGTCAGTTCCCATCATTTTAATAATATTAAAAAAAGTTCAATTTTATAATAATTTTTTTTAGATATTTTTTATATTTTAGCCAATGATAATTTTTAAAATATATATAAAGGGATTTATCCTGAAAAAACTTTCATGTAATACGACAGCTGAATCCGCATTTACATTTCATTCAACTGTATGTTTGAATACGTCGAAATGTTTAAGGATTACGACTAATGACTAATAATTTTGCGTATTTCTTTGTATGTATGTATGTATTCAGCCCTTTTTAACGTCCTACTTCTGGGCACGGGCCTCCCTTCAAGACGAGGGGAATCAGGCCATAGTCCACCACGCTGGCCAAGTGCGGATTGGCGGACTTCACATGTCTTTCGAAAACTTGCTAGGTTCTCTCAGACATGCAGGATTCCTCACGATGTTTTCCTTCACCGTAAGGCAAGTGGTAATCAAGTTAGAAAATGATTCGCACATGAAAATATCAGAGGTGCGAGACCCGGGATTTGAACCCGCTTCACTCGGTTTCCCAAGCTAGCGCGTTACCACTGGGCTACCACTGCCTTATGCGTATTTGTGTAAATAATAAAAACTTTTTAAGAAAAAAATAAAAACCGACTTCAAAAAAAAACCGACTTCCAGGCACTGAAAAGTAAAAAATAACTAAACGGAGGTTTTCATTTAGAATAGATAGTTAATCAGATATTTTCGAAGTCGGTGCCAGCCGATACAAATCAAAGCACACCGACTTCGAAAAAATCTGATTAACTATCTATTCTAAATGAAAACCCCCGTTTAGGTATTTTTTACTTTTCAGTGCCTGGAAGTCGGTTTTTATTTTTTTTTTAAGTTTTTATTTTGCCATTTTTAGTGTAGACGTATCATCAATAAAAATTAATCAAGCCCAAACACAAGGTAATTGCTGTAAATCGTTGAGGAGTTCCCTCGACTATCTTTCGGGTCCATCATCAGATCGACTCCAGACCTTCATTAAATAGTATTGCTTTAAAATACCTAATGAAAATGTTATCAAACGCACTAGTCGCCGCTACAATTTTCGAAAGTTTCCCTCGATTTCTCTGGGATCCCATCATCAGATCCTGGTTTCCTTATCATGGGACCACTCTTGGGATATTTCCTTTCCAACAAAAAAAGAATTATCAAAATCGGTTGATAAACGACGAAAAAATCCGCGAACAAACATAAATATACATATATATATGTATATATATATATATATATATATATATATATATATATATATATATATATATATATATATATATATATATATATATATATATATATATATATATATATATATATAATTGAGAACCTTCTCCTTTTTTGGAAGGCTTTTAAAAAAGCACTAAAAAGTAAAAAATAACTGATTGGTAATTTTCATTTACTATAGATATGTACCTAATCAGATATTTTCGAAGTGCTTTGATTTGTATCGGCTGGCACCGACTTCAAAAATATCTGATTAGGTACATACATATCTATAGTTAGTATAGAAAAAGAAAAAGTATAGAAAACCACCAATCAGATACTATTTCCTTTTTAGTGATTTTTTTGTTTTTATTTTTTAAGTCGGTTTTTATTTTTTATTTTTTTAAGTGTTCCTTTTTCCCTTTTTAGTGTAGACATAATAGTATGAAGACTGACAAACTAAAATTCGCTTTTATTAGTAACATTAAAAATTCTTGCTCTAAAATCCGATTTTAACGTATAGGGCATGTCAAATCAAACAAAATGAAAACTACTAAGTCAAACTATGTTAAATTTTTATGGGATCAAAAGGCAACTATTCCGCATCAAGCTAAAGAATCACGTAAATCTATACTAATATTATAAAGCTGAAGAGTTTGTTTGTTTGGTTGAACGCGGTAATCTCAGGAACTACTTATCCGATTTGAGAAATTGTTTTTGTATTAGATAGCCCGTAAATTGAGGAAGGCTATAGGCTATATATCATCCTAGAAAAATGTACGGTTCCCGTGGGATAGATTTATTTTTGTCTAGGGACGAACCCGAAGCGAAGCGAGGGTGAGTCGCTATCGGATCATAAAGCGGATCTCAGCGTAATCGGTGTATATACATGAAAAAAAAAACAGGCGAATTGAAAACCTCCTTCTTTTTGAGGTCGGTAAAAAAAAACCACGCCTTTGACCTATACAATGCTCCCTGACGTTATACCTCACAGCTCTATCCAGTTTACTGTATTGTCATTCGCATTCGAGTTAGGTTAAAATATACCTACAAGATTTGATGGCATACTTTAGTGGCACGCCAAACTAACACAACCTGTAAATAAATCATATAGGATTGGAAGACAATGAAAGCTTTAGACTTAGAGTATGTAGAGATCGTAGCGCTCAGCGCTCAGCACTGTCCTTTCTGGCTACCACCCAAGGGACATAGTCGAAAGTAAATATACACAGTAACATTGACAAACAATATAGTTATTTTCATTATATTTTGTTCGTTCTTATTCTAATTTTTCATAATTTATTGTTCTTTACACAACAAATTACACGGTTAGTATTGTAAATTAAACGTTAATTAATTACAATTTAATTACATATTATTGGCGGATTTTCTGCCGAATGCATGCGATTTTTTTATACACTTGACCCTTATAATATGAACAATTATTTACTTATCTACATAATTTGCTCCACTCACGATATAAAACGTAATGGCTTAATGGTTCATGTATTACTTTACTTTTAATTTATATAAGAAAAGAAAAAACTCTAATATTTTAGGTTAATTAGGTTCGTTCAAGCGTTTCCGCGGCGTCCCACTATGGCGGAGGGGAGGGGAAAGTTGGAGTTTAGTGGGTAGTACTGGCTCTTCTAGTCGGTGAGCCCCACATAACCACCTGGGGGTACAGGTGGTATGCGTAAATGCATTCCCCAACTATAAAAAAAAGGTCATCATACACATCTCTCTATCGTTTTTTTTATGGTACTCACAATCAGTGATAAACGAGCCGACAGCCCACCTGATTGAAAGCGATACCTGTCGCCCATAACACCTACGGTTCATGCACTTAGGTTTTACGTAACAAAACTGCAGAACCGCCGGTACGTTAGCACTGTGAGGACTAAGATGGTATGCCTCTTGCCTGTAATTCCGCTGGCTACCTTATCCTTCATACCGGAATACAACAATGCAATCATTGTTGCTTGGCGGCAGAAATACATAAGGGGGTGGTACCCATCCAGACGGACTCCTCAGGCTTGACAGAGTCCTACCACCGGTGAACTCGTACACATGTAGATACACACTCATACTAACTTTTAGATTTAAAAATAGTTGTCTGACTACACATATACATATAATTAAAACATTTTTCCAGGTACTTCTTTTAGAAGCAGGTGGTGAACAACCAGATGTGACCATCCCGCCGGGTCTATCTACCGCGCTACTAGGGTCCAGCATAGACTGGAGATATACCACTGAGCCTAATGGGAAAAGTTGCCTTGCTCATCCCGGGGGAAGATGTCCTTGGCCTAGGTAATTGAAATTATAACTCATTAGCGTCTTACAATCCAGCCGGGCGCGAAGCCAAAAAAAACACACAGGGAGGTGGCTCATTTCGGTAAACGGTGTACTATGCGGGTTGCTCTTAGTACTTCTCTGACAGCAGATAACCGAGGGAGCAGCCCCTTGGTGTGAGGTCAACTTCGGCAGGTCTGCCATCGTCGTTGAGCGCATAAGCGATCCTGCAGCGTCCTATTAAGACCGGGAAGGTTCTGTTGGGTTTTACTGGTTTTTCTAGCCAGGGAGTCCCACATAACCGCTTATATGTGTGCAGGTAGTATATGTAAATGCATTTCCCAACGTCGCAATTCAGATAGTACTAAAAATGTTTGGTGTTCTATTATTTATTTATAGTAACTTACTCGTGTCTTACTCTTACTTCGCATGGATAGGGTTGCATCTACAAAAAGACGATATTTTCCGACTTAATTTACAAAAATCATCTAAATGGCAGCTTATTTCCGCAAAATGTTCAAAAATCCTAATGGTGGAAATCGTATAAAAGTCCGTACAATAGTTTGCGGGATCAATCGAGCTCGAACAAAAGCACACAACTCGGTGCTGCGGAGAACTTCAATTTATAGTATATAGTGAACCTAATTTTTCATACTGATTTTGCACTATACGCTTATATTATTTACTTATCAAAATATTGAAACATGTGAAGCATTAACAATACAATTATATCTAATGTTAATAAAAAAAAATTAAAAAAACCATTTCAACATGTATTTCAATTATACTATTAAAACACTTGTAATTTGCAAAGTAAGTAGCAATCATCATCATCTCCCTGCCCATTTCCCAATCACTTGGGATCGCGCAGTGCATCTAAACTAACAATAATTAATATGTATGTATGTATTCAGCCCTTTTTAACGTCCCATTGCTGGGCACGGGCCTCCCTTCAAGACAAGGGGAATCAGGCCATAGTCCACCACGCTGGCCAAGTGCGGATTGGCGGACTTCACATGTCTTTCGAAAACTTGCTAGGTTCTTTCAGACATACAGGTTACCTCACGATGTTTTCCTTCACCGTAAGGCAAGTGGTAATCAAGTTAGAAAATGATTCGCACATGAAAATATCAGAGGTGCGAGACCCGGGATTTGAACCCGCTTCACTCGGTTTCCCAAGCGAGCGCGTTACCACTGGGCTACCACTGCCTAATAAATTATTATATTAATAATTAATATAATAATTATAATAATAAATAATTTTATTTTTTCATAAAATATTAAGAATTGAACGTTTTGATAAAACTTATTTAATTATAAATTAAACTCATAATTAAAACGTACGTAATGTTCTATTGCATTGTTTCATTTCTGTATAAAACTTCATTTCTATAAAATAGTACCCCACAAAGCTAACGTTCTTACATACTAATGTAAGTACTCGTAATTTGCTTAAATTATAGAGGTAAAATGATGGGCGGTTCAAGTTCAATCAACTCATTAGCTTACATCAGGGGAAATAGAGCAGACTACGACGGCTGGGCGGCGATGGGCAACCCGGGGTGGAGCTACGAAGAAGTTAGTATTAGCACACATACATACATACACTAATGCACTATACACACATAATGCTCATTATTATCAGAATTGCTTTGTTAATACTTAGAGATTTCTGTCAGAAAAAATAAAAATTATTTGCTGACCCGAGAGATAGACGACTATAGGAAAATAAAAAAAAAAAACGGATCTCAACAACAGCGCCATCGCCAGGTCTAACTATAGATCAGAAATGACCTGTGATCCCATAAGTACACAAAAGAATTTTTCAAAATCGGTTAAGCAGTTTAGAACGAGAACAATAACGAGATTATATAATGTGTACTTTATAAACTATTTGTTACTTAAGATCGGTAATTGTAAATTATAATTGAGTACTTAATTAGTAACTAGTAGTAGTAAAGTAAGTATTAGTACATTATACTTTCTTAGATTTACGCGAATATTTCACATATCAAATAAAACTATCTTTTCGGATTATTTCGCAGATTTATTTTGATTTTTGGTTCCCGTCGTTTCAACAACGACGTGACAAGTATATAACGCCTTTGAAACGTCTAAAACCTTAGTCTCTCCCGTGACCATGATTGCTGTAAAGCGATCGAAACGTCGGGAACCAAAAATCAAAATAAATCCGCGGAATAATCTGAAAAGATAGTTTTAATTAAAATATTAGTACATTAATTTCTACATGTACTTAACATAGAAACTATATACTTTTACATGCATTTTAAAACTTTATAATAATCTGTAATATTTTTAAATAATCCTATATAAATAATTTATATACAGGTTCTACCATTTTTCAAAAAATCTGAACATAATTTAAATATAGAGGGTCTGAATGTGAAATACCATGGGGTAAGTGGCGAACAATATGTTTCGAGATATCCCTACATTGACAAACCTTCTATCATGTTGACTGAAGCTTTCAATCAAGGCGGACTACCGCTAACTGACTATAACGGGCGACACCAAGAGGGCACCATGCAAGCGCAGGCCTTTTCCAAGAATGGCGAAAGAGTCTCGACTAATACAGCATTCATAGAACCTATAAGGTGCAAAAGAAAAAATCTCGTAGTCGAAGTTAACGCTGAGGCAACAAAAATTTTATTTGATGAAAACAAAAGAGCAAAAGGAATAGTTTATATAAAAGATAATAAAAAACACACAGTTTACGCAAAAAAAGAAGTGATCGTTAGTGCAGGATCGATAAATTCACCAAAATTGTTAATGTTGTCAGGCATCGGGCCAAAGGAACATCTCGAGGATTTAGGTATTCCTGTAATAAAAGATTTAGCAGTTGGAGAAAATTTACACGATCACGTCACATTCAATGGTGTTCTTGTGGCTTTGCCAAACAAAACGGCAACGACGGTTAGTCAAGATGAAGTATTGGAAGCTGTGAAAGAGTACGATAAAATGAAAATTAAAAGAGGACCACTATCTGGAAATGGGCCAGTGAATTCAATATCATTTTTGAAAATTGAGCCTTATTTAATTGCTCCTGATGTACAATATCAAGTCAACGACGCAACAAGTTGGAGATCATATGTTTTGGATCCGATAACAGCTGAAACCGTTTCTATTCTACCGACAGCATTTTATGACGGTGTGATACCTAGGACAATGAATCTTGTGCCCAAAAGTAGAGGAGTACTTCTATTGAACTCATCTAACCCAGATGGCCCACCATTACTTTATCCAAATTACTTCGGCGATGAGACAGATTTCATACCACTGTTAAAGGGTGTAAGATTTTTATTGTCACTAGAGAATACGGAAGCTTTCAAATCGAACGGAGCATATTTTGTGAGAGAAAAGCTTCCAGCATGCAGGCATTACGAGTGGGGCACAGAAGAGTACTACATATGTTTAGCCAAAGCCTATACTTCCTCTACATACCATCCAGTGGGAACTTGCAAAATGGGTCCAAGGAGTGACAAGAAAGCTGTTCTGGACAACGAGCTTCGGGTGTACGGCGTCGAAGGTTTGCGAGTGATCGATGCGTCGATGATGCCGGTGATTGTAAGAGGGAACACTAATGCCCCAACTATTATGATAGGGGAAAGAGGTGTCGACTTCGTTATCAAGTATTGGAGTCATACTGACCAGTACAACTATCATACCTAGTTGTGGCGATAAGTTTTATATTTCTGTTATGTATAAACCACACCATATCTTTTGAGTCGACAAAGCCTAATTTAAACTGAGCTTAAAGACTAAGATAATTCTGTATAATAATATATGTATATTTGTTTTTATATATAATGTTGTTTACTGCTTTATGTGTTTTATTGTTCAATTGTTAAATAAAAAACTTAAAAAAAATAAAAACGGATTTCCATGCACTGAAAAGTAAAGAACAACTAAACGAGGATTTTCATCTACAATAGATACCTAATCATATATTTTCGAAGTCGGTGGCAGCCAATACAAATCAAAGCACACCGACTTCGGAAATATCTGATTAAGTATCTATTCTAAATGAAAACTCCCGTTTAGTATTTTTTTATTTTTCAGTGCCTGGAAGTCGGCTTTTAGTTTGTTTTTTAAGTTTTTATTTTTCCATTTTTAGTGTAGATGCAGGTTTAGCAGGTAATTTGTAAAAAGAAAGATTTTTAAAAACATATTCGATTAAGCCATTTATTCAGACCCCTAATGACAGTCACAACATCTAGGTGTAAAATTCTCATAAATAAAAATTAATCAATCCCAAAAACCAGGTAATTGCTGTAAATCAGTGAGGAATTCCCCCGACTGGATTTCGGCTCCATCGTCAGATCGATTCCAGACCTTCATTAAATAGCAGTGCTTTAAAATACTTAATGAAAGAAATTAACAAACACACTAGTCGCCACTGCGATTTTCGAAGTTTTCCCTCGATTTCTCTAGAATGCCATCATCAGATCCTGGTTTCCTTATATGGTACCACCCTTGGAATATCTCCTTTCCTACAAAAAAAAAATCATCAAAATCGGTTAATAAACGGCGAAGTAATCTGCGAAAACATTAAAAATATATACGGTCGAATTGGGAACCTCCTCCTTATTGGAAGTCGGTTGAAAATTTCTAAATAGTATTTTTTATCCATACACTGTCGAGTGACGAGTTATGGAATGAAACTAAAAACGCTTGGCCCTTTTAATTAACAAGCTTTTGTTATCTTTACTTTTGAATAGTCAAAAATCTTAGGTTATTTTAATTCATGATAAAGATCAACATTTTACTTTGTTAATACTAGAATAATTGACGTTGACCTGATCAGATGATGGACTCTGAAGATGGACAGTGAAACCCAAAAATAACTATAGCTATTAAATCATTTGTCTTGATTTGACGAATGGGCTCAATTCATTTTAGTTGATCAAGACGTGTTTTTATAATTTTATTAATTTATTCACGCATTTAATCGTATCTTTCAAGGCTGGGTACTATCATCATCGTGGATTCCTGTAATAAACACAAAAAATCTAACAACAAAAACAAACATAACAGACCATTAGATGTAGTTCGTTCATACTGTGTGGATTGAAATAACAGTAATTCAAATTAATATTACTTTTACATTACATTTTATATTACTGTTTTGCATTACAACAAAACAGGTATTATGTGTTAAATAAAACACACAGCGTTACGATGAAGAAAGCTGTTGTATGAACCTGCCTTTAATTAAGTATCTATGGTAAAACTTACCGAGTTATCTATGGTTTTATACCTGTCTCTTTCTCTCACCAACGGGCTTCATCTTCTGTCTCAGAAGCATGTCCTGAAGTTTCAGTTCATAGAGTCTTCAGCTCACCAGCAAGAACATTGCTGTAATGCTGTGTGTTTTATTCAACACTAAACTTGTTTTATTGTAATGCAAAACAGTAATATTATGTGTTTCTTTAAAACACACAGCGTTACGATGAAGACCTATTTGGTATCTGCTGATGGTAAACACAAACGCTATGATGAGAATAAATTATAAAACTGTTTTAAAGAAAATCAGTTTAATTATCTAATAAAACTAAAATAAACATAAAATAAACACAACACTTAATAACTAATAAGTCACCACTTCTATTAATTTATAAAATCTTTAAAATCAACAAAAAACTAAAAGTAATAGTGAATTAAAATAAAAAATAATTCTGTTACTTTATAAGTTTAAAATCAACAATGAAATAATTCTTAAATAATAATAGGATATATAAATCAGTTCTTTCATTAAATGTTAGTCCTTATATATAATATTTAAAAAATAATATATACTCATAATTAATAAATAATTAATATTTAAATTAACTATTTTCTTAACAGTAAGAAAATCTGTCAAAAGACCTTAAATATTAGTAAAATTTGTACGTAATAAATCAACACTGGAATTAACATAATCCTTATGGTTTACTGGCCGACAGTAAAACGTTCTGAATGTTTCAATGCTTTTTCAGTTCCCTCTATTAAGTATCTCCTGTACAGGTACAGACAACCAGATTCTTGAGGCAACAACTGATCTGATACTGCCTGGTGGGGCATCAATATTAGCATCTTTAAAAATACTACGTATCCAACCTGCAATCACAGTCCTTGAGGCCGGCTTTAACTTTCCTGACAGGGAAATGAATAGGCTTGTGATAATCCTATTTGAGCTCCTTTTACTTTGAGATTTAATTATAAGCTCCTTAATGTGTCTGACTGGGCAAACATGAGGATCTGGATGCCTCCGCAGCAACCAACCTGACTGTCTGTGTGTTTGATTGTCAGTTTTACACCCAAATCTAGGCCACAGAATTACCTTATTATCTTTAAAAACAAGATTTTTAGGACCATCATCCAGGAGGGTTAGGTCATGAATCCTGCGACCTAAAGCAAGTAAAATTATCAAGGCTATTCGCTGGAAATATCAAATAATGAACCAGAAATATAAAAAATAACCAATCATATAAAAATTTTGGTGTCCCATATTGGTAATTTCTTAACGTCAGGTTTAGCTAGAGAAATGGCTTTCAAAACCTGAATAGTGAAAAATTTTTTTTAAAGTTCTGCTCCGGATGTTGCACAGTACGTGGAAACTCAAATTAAAACGAAAATCCATTATTAAAATAATATAGAACGAGCTTACTGCAAAGTAGCGCAGGTACCGACACCCTTACTGTCCGATGACTGAGCAACAAATGACCTGCATTCTATATCGAGCGCTCGCTTTTATTTGAATCGGTGGATGCCACCATTACCAACAATAAGTTCGGGTTATCTATACATATAGTATAAAAATAAAATTAAATGTTTAAAAAACCCCCTACGCAAAAATACTTATAGTTTAAGGAACAACCCTTAAAAAGTAAAAAATAATTGTCCTTTATCAACGTTAAAAACCAAATAAATAAATGTTTATCGAAATGTGAATTGAAAAATATGTAGTCTTGTACTACTTCTAGAGTTGTTCCATTGAGAGCTTTCGGTCCCGGTATTACATGTGCATTAAACATGACCTTGGTTTTGTCTAAATTCATCCGGAGACCGATGTGTTCTGAAGAAACAGCTAGACTTTGCAACATTTGTTGCAGGTCTTGCACGGTTTCAGCCACGATGACGATATCGTCTGCGAATCGCAAGTGCGAAATGTATTCACCGTTTATGTTTATTCCACGCCCTTCCCAGTCCAGAGTCTTAAACACATCCTCCAATGCAGTTGTGAACAATTTGGGGGAAATTACGTCCCCCTGTCTCACTCCCCGATGCAGGAAGATAGGTTCAGACTGCCGGTTCTGGACTTGGACGGTCATTGTTGCGGCGTCATACAGACATTTCAACACTTGAATATATCGCCAATCGACTTGGCACCGTTGCAAAGACTCTAATACAGACCAGGTTTCAATAGTGTCAAAGGCTTTCTCATAGTCCACAAATGCTAGACATAAGGGCTGATTATACTCTTCTTGCTTCTGTATAATCTGCCGCACTGTGTGAATGTGGTCTATGGTGCCGTATCCACTTCGAAAACCAGCCTGTTCAAGAGGTCGTCGAGTCTACGCGTGAGACGGTTCATAATAACTCTAGAAAACAACTTATACATATGGCTTAAGAGAGAGATAGGTCGGAAGTTTTTCAGCAGAGTTTTGTCACCCTTTTTGAAGAACAAGACGACCAAACTCCTGCTCCATGCCTTAGGAGTTCTCCCCGAAAAGAGGACGGAATTAAATAAACGCTGGAGTTGTTTTAGCGTAGGAGTTCCACCTGCTTTTAGGAGCTCCGTTGTAATTCCATCCTCCCCGGGGGCTTTTCCATTTTTAAGTTGTTTTAGAGCCATCACGATTTCGTCTAGGCTGACTTCTGGCAGGTTTTCTGTGTACTGACGTGTAAGCGTGGCTCTGGGATCTTCGTTATTAGACGTGGTACGGGACACTTGCGATGTATATAGGCGACCATAAAAGTCCTGAACTTCTTTTAGAATCTCCGGCTTAGAAACGTTGACTTTTCCGCTAGTTGTGGTAAGCTTCGTCAGAAGGCTATGTTCCAGCTTCTGAACAAAGATTTTGGACCCCCGATTTTGCTCAATAGCTTTCTTAATGGAGCATGTACTGGAGCTTCGAAGGTCACGTCTTACCAGCTTCGATATTCTTTTATTCGAAACTCGCTAGTTTGCCGGAGTAGCTGTGGTATCTTACCGTCATTTTTATATTAGCTGCAGAGATTCCTCAGAGAGCTTAGACTTCTTACCGGTGTGTTGCATCTTGCAGATCTTAGTCCCTTCTTCCCGAAGAATACCCACCACTTGATCGAGTTCTTGGTCAATGTCAACGTCTGTTGTGGTTTCTAGGGCAGCGAATCGGTTCTCTAGTTTTAGCTGGAACGTTTTAGACCCAGCAAGAGTTTGGAGCGTATTGGGCCGAAGCGTAGACTTTATCAAACGGTCCCGTTCAAGCTTGTAATCGATACCTAGAGTGCCTACTAAGCGAGTATAATAAATAAATATTACATAAGCTGGGAGTATCTCCCAGCGGTGAAGGCGGTAACAGTGATAGGTACATTACATATCTATCACTGGCTAAAGAAAGAATCAGAGGTTTAATGTAGAATGCAGTGCTCTGGAGACCATCATCCTGGTTGCAGCACCAGGTCAACGTGACCGTATTGCAAGATCATAATCTGCAAGGTACTTACTCAATGAAACTAATCTATTGAACCCGAAAATACGATGTCTGCTGTGAGTTTTCGAAGAGTTGGGTTCTCTGGAGACCATTCTGGTTGCAACATCAGGTCGAAATTATCAATTAATTGTCATTTAACGATTACACTGGCACGCGTGAAGCACTTAATCTAGTAATCATACGCCAAAATGCCTTACATTACTTTGAAAAAGAACTGATATTCTTACACTGCTGGACCGATATTAACCAAACATAGCTCTTAAACCACCGTAAGGAAACAGGCTTTTAAATGGAAAAAACCGCATCGAAGTCGGTCCGTCCGTTTGAGAGCTACGATGATACAGACAGACACACACACACACACACACACACACACACACACACACACACACACACACACACACACACACACACACACACACACACACACACACACACACACACACACACACACACACACACACACACACACACACACACACACACACACACACACACACACACACACACACACACACACACACACACACACACACACACACACACACACACACACACACACACACACACACATAGACAGACATCGACGTCAAACTTATACCACCCCTCTTTTTGCGTTGGGGGTTAAAAACTGTAGAGGTCGAATGTGTGTACATAAAAAAAATGCTAAAAACCGAGTCAGGGGGATGTAAGAAGAGAAATAAAACAAATCCAGATTGTTTTCAATTTTTTTGTTTCTTTGTCTGTTTGTCTGTTTGTACGGGCTAATCTCCTAAACTGTTAGACCAATTTTAATGAAATTTTGCATGGTGGTACTTTATATCCCCGGTCGATATTTTAGATACTATTCAACCTGGAAAATTAAAGAGTTCCCATGGGATAGTTAAAAAACTATAGTAACTTAAACAGTTTAGTACACAAAAACTACTGATTGGATCTTAATGAACTTTTACAATAATATAGTTCATACATCAAAATAACAAATAGGCTACTTTTTATCTCGGAAAGATGTACGCTTCCCGTGGGATAGATTTGTTTTTGTTGATTTAGAGGCGAACCCGAGCGAAGTAAGGGTGATCCGTTAGTAGTATATATTTTTTTAAATAAGGAAGAAAAAATATATCATTTCACAATAAAAAAATATTATACTCAGTTAATTGCTTTTTTTATTATTCTTATCAATAACACTCCACACAATGCTGATAATATTACAATTTATTAATTAATTTCCGCATTAATTGCTTCCAAAAGAAATGCAATTTTCTTCATTTATATTAAAGATGAAATATTGAGGCTAATTAAACTTTAATCTACAACAACTATGACAGGTTTCTGTTATAGACTAAAGAATAGGGTAGTTGATATCTATACTAATATTATAAAGAGGCCGAGTTTGTTTGTTTGTTTTTTTTTTTGCTTGTTCGTTTCTTTCTTTTTTTAAACACACTAATCTCAGGAATTACTAATTTAATTTGAAAAATTCCTTGCATTAGATTGCGTGGTTATTGAGGAAGGCTTAGGCTATACATATATCATCATGCTACTACCCAAGGGAGCGGAGCAGTAATATAATATATAGTCCACCTATTACATACTAAACGTTAAAACGCACCTAAGGACGAACTAGAGCGAAGTGAGGGTGAGCCGATCGTCACCAATAAATTGACATACTTCTTACGAGCCGTCACAAAACGATCCCCCATACATTGTAAACTCACTTATTTGCCCAGTCTATTGAGTAACTATAACTAATTGTTGATATAAAAGCATCTAAAAATATATTTTGCAGATAATGTAAATTAATCAGGCTTTTAGGCTGAAATCAAAGTGCATATTTCATCCAGGTACCTACCCAGTTATAAGAGATTCCGCAAAAAAAATGTCAATGTCAAAAATAGTGTTTGAACTCGATTGAATTCGATCGTACATTTTGTTCCGATGGTAAAAAAACTGTAGTAACCTTGCACTTTGTTGGGTTCCTCCACCATAATATAAGTCCTCTATATGAGGGCGCGCGTCTAGGGCAGCCGATCAAAATATTTCATAATTTAGAAATACTTGAAATCGTCAGATTAAGGTATAGTGGGCTAATTACATCCTGATAAGTGTGCAAGTGTGCATAAACTTTATAGTCGATTATTGCCACTTCGGCTTGTGAAAATCGGCAGATTATTGAATTGCAACCTGTACCAACAGAGTGCAACGTATCCCTCCCTATGTTAATCTGCCGCTCTTGAATTGAGCAAAAATCCCCTCTTATATGTATATATATATATATATATATATATATATATGAAATATAAATAATAAAAATAATACTTTATTCTTTCTTGTCTATTCTAGCATTTGTTACCTCGCTTCCAAAGGGAGTGTATTTTTACCTATGATAAAACCGTCAGTTCATTTAATACTTATCAATGTAACAAAAAATTAAATAGAAATTTATTTTAAAATACATCAAAAGTACTAAAGTAAAAAATATATCTTAAGACCCTAATAATCAAGTAACGAAAACTGGAAATTAGTGATTATCACTAATTCCTAGTTTTAAAAGCCCTGCCTGCAGAGCACATGAGGTACAGTCGGTAATAGGCGGCAGTAGCATATGGTACGTATACGAATATCCTTATTGCAATATTCTTTAAAAACTTTAAAAATTTATAATCCTAGGCTTTTTATTTAAAGAGATTTTAAGGCTCTTATATGGCGGCGTGGTAATTTAAATAGATCTTTTAGATATTTAGTCTAATAAAAACAAAGAAATCGATTTCATCACGAAAAGTTAAGAATGGGTTCTTCCTGTACTATAAGAAAACTATTTGTGTAAACTTATATATTTATTGTGATCCTTTCTCAATCGGACTCGCTACTATTGTAGTTTTATTTGAAATCTTATTTTAAAGATAGAAAGAAAACATGATCTGGCAGCCACTAAATCTGTCCGAAGTTTGTCCTCCGGTCACACCGGTCAGTGCTTGCTTTCCTTTCGGATACGCTTATCTCGGCCTGCTGATCTATGTGTACGGAGGCTCCCAGGACGAGAGGATTCCGAGGAATTATGAGGAGCAAAGATATGAGGAGAGACTGAATGAATACGACTTCATAGTGGTAGGTGCCGGAGCAGGGGGGTCTGTGGTGTCCAATCGACTAACGGAAAACTCCGAATGGACGGTAAGTTCCCATCATTTTAATAGTATCAATTTAATATTTTAGTCAAAAATAATATTTCAAAATAACAGATGTGTCCTAAAAAACTTTCATTTACATTTCATTCAACTATATGAAGTATGTTCGAATATGTCGAATTGTTTAAACTTTGTTTTAGAGTTAGGTTAAAATAGACCTACAAGATTTGATGGCAGTGGCATTAGTGGCACGCCAAACTAACACAACCTGTAAATAAAACATATAGAATTGGAAGACAATGAAAGCTTTAGACTTAGAGTATGTAGAGGTCGTAGCGCTCAGTGCTTAGCACTGTCCTTTCTGGCTACCATCCAAGGGACGTAGTCGGAAGTAAATATACATAGTAACATCGACATAGAATAAAGTTATTTTCATTATAAATAAATAAATATTGGATATATTAAATTAAATAAGAAAGAATAAATATTTTTAAAATTCAATAATTTGTCCCTTTGACTTTTTGTCCTTGCAAAATTACTAATCAGGGGGTTTAGACATTGAGATGGGGGAGGTTCCGTTGGGCTTTAGTGGGTAGTACTGGATTTGCCGATGAGGCAAACACTTCTTGTCTAAATGCTTTTCCCAACGTTAAAAAAGGGGGCTTAGACAAGATGTCATTCTAAATCAAAATTGTTTAAGAAAAAATCTTAAGAATATATAGGAGAGACATAATATTATGAATCTTAATGTCACTTTAAGTAACAAACTTAAATAATACACACACAAACACACACTTCATACTAACTATTGGATTTATAATCTTTGTCTCACTGAAACATAATAATTAAAACATTTTTCCAGGTACTTCTTTTAGAAGCAGGTGGTGAACAGCCAGATGTGACCATCCCGCCGGGTCTATCTACTGCGCTTCTAGGGTCCAGCATAGATTGGGGATATACCACTGAGCCTAATGGGAAAAGTTGCCTTGCCCATCCCGGGGGAAGATGTTCATGGCCTAGGTAATTGAGATTACTCCTTGATTCTATTGACCTTATTTTAGCAAAATGTTCAAAAATTCTAATGGTGAAAACCGTATGATAGTCCGTATAGTAGTTTCCGAGATACGGTCGAACAAAAGCTCACAACTCGGTGCAACCTTATAGTTTGCACTATAAGCTTCATATTATTTACTTATTAAAATATTAAAACGTGTGAGGCATTAACAATACAATTATATCTAATGTTAATTTAAAAAAAAAACATTTTAATATGTATTTCAATTATACTATTAAAGCACTTATAAAATTATAATAAGTAATTTGCAAAGTAAGTTATAATAATTAATATAATAATAATAAATAATTTCATTCGTTCATAAAATATTAAAAATTGAGAACGTATTGATAAAAATTATTTAATTATAAATTAAACTCCTACGTATGCTCTATTACATTGTTTTATTTCTGTTACGGGTATACCATGTTAATATTAAAATAGTATCCCACAAAGCTTACGTTCTTACATACTGATGTAAGTAATTTGCTTAAATTATAGAGGTAAAACGCTGGGCGGTTCAAGTTCAATCAACTCATTAGCTTACATCAGGGGAAATAGAGCGGACTACGACGGCTGGGCGGCGATGGGCAACCCGGGGTGGAGCTACGAGGAAGTTAGTATTAGAGATTTTCGTAAAAAAATATAGAGTACTTGCTGACCCGATAGACAGACGACTATAGGTGAATAAAAAAACAACAACAGCGCCAACTCCATCAAGTGACCCTATAAGTACACAAAAGAATTTATCGAAATCGGTCAAGTAATTTAGAACGAGAACAATAACGAGACTATAATATAATATGTACTTTATAAACTATTTGTTGCTTAAGATCGGTAATTGTAAATTATGAGTACTTAATTAGTAAAAACTTAAAAACGATCTTATAATATATAAGTACATTAATTAATCTCTATATAAACTACATAACATATAAACTATATGCTTTTACAAGCATTTTAAATCTTTATCATAGTCTAAAATAATTTTAAATAATCCTATATAAATTATTTTTATACAGGTTCTACCATTTTTCAAAAAATCAGAACATAATTTAGACACTGAGGGTCTGGATTTGAGATATCATGGGGTTAGTGGAGAGCAATATGTTTCGACACTGCCTTACACTGACAAACCGTCTATCATGTTGACTGAAGCTTTCAATCAAGCGGGCTTACAAATAGTTGACTTCAATGGGCCAGAACAAGAGGGCACCAATCAAGCGCAAACCTTCTCTAAGAACGGTGAAAGAGTCTCAACTAATACAGCTTTCATAGAACCTATTAGGTACAAGAGAAAAAATCTCTTCGTCGAAGTTAACGCTGAGGCAACAAAAATTTTATTTGATGAAAACAAAAGAGCAAAAGGAATAGTTTATATAAAAGATAATAAAGAACACACAGTTTACGCAAAAAAAGAAGTGATCGTTAGTGCAGGAACGATAAATTCACCAAAATTGTTAATGTTGTCAGGCATCGGGCCAAAGGAACATCTCGAGCATTTGGGTATTCCTGTAATAAGCGATTTAGCAGTTGGAGAAAATTTGCAAGATCACGTCACATTCAACGGTATTGTTGTGGCTTTATCAAACAAAACGGCAACAACGGTTAGTCAAGATGAAGTATTGGAAGCTGTGAAAGAGTACAATAGAATGGAAATTAAAAGTGGACCGCTATCTGGGAATGGGCCAGTCAGTACAGTATCGTTTTTGAAAAGTGACCCTAATTTAATCGCTCCTGATCTAGAGTATCAAGTCAACGACGTAACAAGTTTCAGATCATATATTTTGGATCCGATAACAGCTGAAACAGTTGCTGATCTACCGACAGCATTTTATGATGGTGTGATACCTAGAACAATGAATATTGTGCCCAAAAGTAGGGGAGTACTTCTATTGAACTCATCTAACCCAGATGGGCCACCATTAATTTATCCAAACTACTTCAGCGATGAGTCAGATTTCATACCACTGTTAAAGGGTGTAAGATTTTTATTGTCACTAGAGAATACGGAAGCCTTTAAATCGAACGGAGCATATTTTGTAAGAGAACAGCTTCCAGCGTGCAGCCTTTACGAGTGGGGCACAGAAGAGTACTTCATATGTTTAGCCAGAGCCTATACTTCCTCTACATACCATCTAGCGGGAACTTGCAAAATGGGTCCAAAAAGTGACACGAAGGCTGTTCTGGACAACGAGCTCCGGGTGTACGGCGTTGAAGGTTTGCGAGTAATCGATGCGTCGATTATGCCGGTGGTTGTGAGAGGGAACACTAATGCCCCAACTATCATGATAGGGGAAAGAGGTGTCGATTTCGTTATCAAGTATTGGACACAAGTATAAACAAGATTTTTAATTTTAATCTTATTTACTTCCTTATTTACATTAATTGTGTTAAAGATAAGCAATGTTTTGTTTGACGCAAAAAATATTATGTATACGTTTATTATATATTATAATTGCATTGTTTGTTATTTAATGGTTAAATTCATTTGGGATCTGCAATTGTGTAATAAATATATATTTCTTTATGTGCTAAATAATAATAAAAACAATAATATCTACCTACGAGTCATTTATATTGTTCCCTGAGCAGTATTCGTATCAAATTAAAAAATTAACGAAATCACTTAAGTTTCTCACGTTAACATAAGAAGAATTAAATGTAACTTTAGTAATCTTTTAGTATTATTACATCCGGTTAATTTTCTTGTGGACATTATTATTTTATCAGAATGTTGGCTTAGTAAAACGAATGATATTCCTTTAATAAAGAGTATCTCTTCGTACAAAATCGAAATACACCAACCAAAACGATGGAATTGTTGTATATAGTAGACAAAATTTCGACTGTTCAGTTATTGAACCAAACTTTACTGATGCTAACTTGCTTACTGCTTACATTTGCCTTTAATTTTGCAATAATAACTTTATATCGTTCCCTTCATATCTTGCAGTCCAATCCAAGTTATTGATAAAAGGATCAATATCCTTTTATCAATAACTTGGATGTTATCTTGAGCTCTATCAAAGATAGTATAGTATATAGTAGATAGTAAAGATAATGTACTATTAGAGGTGATATCATTATCAACATTTCACAATACAATCAACATCAATATGCGAATAAATATTTTAATGTCGTTGCTTCGCATGAATTACCACCAGCCCATCTACTTCCTACCCGAAATAATAGCTGCCTTGATCATGTGATTGTCAAAAGTAACAAAAATAGTACTACCATAATCTTGGACTCTCTCGTAACAGATCATTTTCCAGTATCCTTTTGTGTAGATATCGGAATAACACCACAAAGAAATAAAAGAACTGCTACTAAAATTGATAACTCTGCTCTCGTATCTGCACTTGAAAACACTGATTTTTCGAACGTTTTTACGTCAAGCAATGCAGAAGAAGTTAGAGAATCCATAGTAACAATAGTTTCATCTATAATTATTTCCCATACGAATATTGTTAACATTACTCCTGGCGTCCTGTGTTATATACGACATCGTGATAAACTTTTTAAAAAAACTAGAAAAATCCTGATAATGACGTTATAAAAATACCATATATTAGACACATAATTATTTACAACAACTTATTGAAGAAAGTCAAATCTACGTACGAACGCAACAAATTTTAAAAGGCCAAGAATAACACAGGCCAACGAAAATAATGTTTTTGAAAACTTTTTAATCAAATTTGCCTTAATATATTGTATTTATAACGGACTTCCTTAAGGAATATACTATTATGTAGTCGGAGACGTGGATACGAGTATATACATCTCGCGGCAAGGATGAAACGTGTATGTCTCCGACTGCATAATACTATTTTCTTTCGTGAACTTGTTTTCATCTATTTAGTTAGCTTTTATGCAGTCGGGTTTCTTATTTTTATAATATATTTATTTAATTTATTCATAAAATAGAAAAAGCTAACGTCACGCGGTGATTCCAGGCGGTCACCCATCTAATAATATAAATATTGACCGGCGACCGCAGTCCGCACCCGACGTTCATTCGTTGTTTTGAAGCTTGTATGGACATTGGCGACAATTAAAATATACATTTCCTAGGTTATTTAAATTGCTCTATGTGTAATAGATATACGAGCTTTTACCTAATAATATGGTAGCTAAGAGTCCTTGCCCATTAGGTAGGCTATAAAGTTGAATAACTCCAATTTTTTAAATCTTTTCCAAGGATTAGCGCTATTTATTATTTAACAATACAACAATACCACTACTAGGTATACTATTATAGACATACAGTACTGTATTATCTATACTATGAATAATAATCATCTATTTGGCGATCCGTTCTAAAAACAAATAACTAAAATTACCAAATGTTGAGTGTTAGAAATAAATTAGTGCGCCTTGGCAGTTAAATTACCAATTTTAATAAAAATAGATAAAGCTGTCGACTTTTTTAGAAATATACATTTCAATTAAAGAATTAAAAAAAAACGACAGTTTCTAAAATTAACTATTTCGATAGGCAAAAAAAATAAATAATCATAAAACGTTATAATTATTCACAATTTCATGATATTTATAAGGTGCAGAATATCTGTGAAGTCATACAAATCGGTATAATTATTGAAAATTATTAATTATAAACGTTTGGTAGGAATAAGATAGACTATAATATTAGGCAATGTGTTTTCCCGTTAAGGAAATGAGATAATCTAGCTTAGTAAAAAGTAGCCTATGTCATTCCCCAGTCCCACAACTATATCCACATAATAAGTCACGCCAATCCGTCACTATGTTTCGACGTAAAAGAAGGACAAACAAACAAACAAACACACTTTACACGGATGTAGCATTAATTAAATAAATAATTATAAATTATAATATAAAAATAAATTATAATATAAAAATACTAGCAAAACCCGCGGCTTCGCTCGCGCTAAAACTACAACAAAAAAACTTTAAAAAGGTAGGTTTCATACAAATTTTCATCTCTTATTTTATCTCCTTATGGGATCAATTTCAAAAAACGCTAAAACACGTAATTATTTAATTGTATTGAAGAGCATTAATACCAAGTTTCAAGAAATTCTGATCATAAATATTTTTTGGGTTGTGTTATAACGTGTATTCCAGTGGGAATGAGATGATCTCCCGCGGTAAAAAGTATCCTATATGTTGACCCGGATATCCAGCTATCATCATACTAAATTTCATCAAAATCCCTCCAGTGGTTTTTCTGTGATGCGGTAACAGAAAGACAGACAGACAGATAGATAGATAAAAATTCTAAAAACTATAGATTCGGTCTCTGTATCGATAATAAAGTCTATTTCAATAAGATTTTCCAAAAAATATTTAAGGTACAGATTTGACTCAGAATTTTATTATACTTATGTATAGATTTTTTGTAAATTTTTTTTGCTGGGAATAATAATTTCTATATTATAGAAATATTGCGGTTAAGCACTTATCGCGTAATTTGAACCTAGTTCACAACGCCTCCGTGGCGCAATCGGCTAGCGCGTTCGGCTGTTAACCGAAAGGTTGGTGGTTCGAGCCCACCCGGGGGCGGTACATTTTGTTTTCTATAACAGAAATGCTTCATTTTTATCGTTTGGAGATTGAACTTATTATTATTTTTATAGACAGTAGTTTACAATTAGATAATCATAAGAAAGCCATATAAATATATCCTTTCCCTTTCATTCATCTCTAAGACAAATTGTTTGGAAACAAGTATAATTTAGATTTTACATGCATATTGGAAAAATATTAAATAATAACTAACAAAATATAAAAAATATATATACTTACTACTAAGAATTAAAATATATTATATTTAGAATACAAATGAATACATTAAAACTAAAATTTAAAATAATAAATACAAAATTTTATGCTATGTTCTGTACTAATACAACTATTTGAATTAGTATTATAACTCCCGTATGGTCTAGTGGCTAGGATACCTGGCTTTCACCCAGGAGGCTCGGGTTCGATTCCCGGTACGGGAAATACTTTTTTGTAATTATTTCTTCTGTTTTATTATATACATAATTAAACACTGGATGATCATTCATCTTTTCTGAATCTCTTTTGTCTGAATCATCTGAATGAATTTTCAGTCTAAACTCGTCTAAAGGGGTAAAAGATGAGTGAGTATTATTAATCCTTAAGAAACTTCAGTTAAAAGATATCTTATCAATCACTGCTTGTATTTTAGTTGGTTAGCTTGTCTTTAGAGTCTCTACATATAATAAAATTCTGAATCCAATCTGAACATTGAATATTTTTTGGAAAAATCTTATTGAAATAGTCATTATTATCGAAACAAAGGTCGAACCTATAGGTAATTATTAGAATTTTTGTCTGTCTGTTTGTCTGACTGTTACCGCGTCACGAAAAAACCACTGGACAGATTTTGATGAAATTTGGTATGATGATAGCTGGTAGCTCGTTATCTGGGTCAACATATAGGATACTTTTTACTTCGGGAAAATATATCATCTCTGAGCTAAACGTTAAAACGTAACTAGGGACGAACCCGAGCGGAGCGAGGGTGAGTTGCTAGTTGTTAAAAATGGGCCGGGCCATACGTACCTATATTATACCTTTCAAAATTGATTTTTTTTGGTATATTAAAAAACAACACAGATTTCATTATATAACTATATTTAATTTTAATTAGCTATAAATTGAAGCTAAAATGGGGGAAAAAGAATAAATAATAAATGTATTTTTTTTTATGAAAACAAAAAAGTTTTGTCAGAAGTGGGATTCGAACCCACGCCCTCAGAGAGGACCAGAACAACTCGCACCTACTGAGTAGGCAAGGTAACCTTGAGTCTGGCGCCTTAGACCGCTCGGCCATCCTGACAGATGAATAGAGTGGCGAAATAGTGGATCGTAAATGAAAATTAATTTATTTTATTTTTATATTGTTTTATACTTATTACTGTACTATTAAAAGAAACATTTTTACTAAAATAAGTTTTTTTTATTTCATGATATTAAAAGTGAGTGACTGAAATAGTTTTTATCCCGGAAATCATCCATTAAGGGGGTGAGATGGGGACGAAAGTTTGTATGGGTAAGCAAGTTTTCAAATAAAATAACATATTGTTTGTTGCTTGACCCAGAGTTTAAATTATATAATATTCATAGTATTTATATGCGTCATCTGTACATTACTTAAAACACTAAATGGAAATCTATTCTAATACTTAAATAATTTTATAGATGGCGCTATCAAATATTTATTACAATAAAACCTACGTTCTTAACACCGTATAATACTTTATTAGGCAACAAACAGTTTTGATTTGAATTTGTATGAGTTTGTTTACATAAAGAAAATTGATTCATTATACGACAATAATAATTCAAAAAAGTTTTTATATTACCTCGAAATTTGGCACAACACTAATTATAAGTACTTACAAAAAAAACAAAAACTTTTCTATTCCGTGGGATGCACTAGCACTCTTCATATATTATTATTTAAAAGACACACGTTTCATACATTTACAACTAAACAAAATTAAATGATCACTAAAACAGCGTAGAATCCAAAGTCCAAGTCGAGTTTATGAAACAAAAATTATTTTAACGTTCGTCATTGTTTTCATTGCGTAACAAATATTAAAATTCGATATATATTACATAGATCCATAACATAGATTAAAGATGTAACCAAACAATCTAACCGTTAATATTAATTCAACTAGGATCAACGATATTAATCAATAGCTAGTTATTTGTCATCCATGAACAATAAGTACGACCATTTTACTTCTTTTTATAAATATAACATTACTATTATGATTTGTGATAAAAACTTATCATTATATTTTACAATTATTAGAAAAAATATTAAAAATAACAATTCATCTTAACAATAAATTTTTTTGTGACCTTATTATGTTAATTAAATACTAATCTTGATAAATTTGACGGAAATCATTAAGTAATGACATAGTACATATACATATAACAAAACCTATTGTGATTTACGTTAAAAGCTCATGCTATTATAAAAAACATAACAAAATATATCCTGAAATTGATTTAAGAAAATTAAATAAGATTTTATTATACTATTTTACTCAAGGATATTACAATAAGATGTCGTTTTATAAAAAAAATTAATCTTAAAATATTTGATTATGACCTTTTACCAACACCTTAAACTAGATGGCAGTAAAATCGCGCTTTTATACATTATTGAATTAGGAAAATGATACTATGCTATTTTTGTTTGTAGTTTATTGTTTTATGTGTGAAAAATACCAAACTCGTACTGAAATAATCTCAACTTTAATATAATATAATATTGGTATATATCAGTATTTTATTTTTCTGTAGTATTTTTCAATATTGTATAGTCTATGCTACGAATTGAATAAGTGACAACTGACAAATCATTTTGAGGTTATATTGCTTAGTGTTTACAAACATGGATGTAGAAGTAAAAATTAGAGAAGATATGAAAAAACTAGGATGCAAATGCAATAAGAAAATAACACTCGCTTACCATTTATACATATATTTAGTTGATGAGAAACTGATGTATGACACCGAATATTGTTACAACAAAGACATCGACACCTTGTATGTCGTGGCGAGGCCAAATAAGAATGAAAAAATTAATATTTATGTCCCAATACCGACTAGTTTTGATGTTAGTATGAATTATGTTAGTGTTTTACAAGAAAATTTATGTACCGTGGAAACCGGACCTAGTGTGAGCCTAGCATTTATGGAAAGTGATTTTACTACTGTAATTTATACTTTTACCAAGGGCCTTGTTGAACGCCAGTCTGCAGAAAAAACATTGCAAATAAGACAGAAGGAGGATAGGAGAAGTTTTATAAATAGTGAACTTAAGAAAAATAAAAGTGAAATTCTGAATGATGCATTAAATGGTGGTTTTGTAGATGATGATGATGTTTGTCAAGTTTTAGATTAAATTTTTTTTACATTTTTTTTTTGAAAAATATAAGTAATTATCCTAATAATTCTCTTCTCTTCATTTAATATCTTTAAATGTAATGTACTGAACTTAAAACAACTATTTTCTTGATAATATTTATTTAAACCAATAAGTAGATAAAATATACTGTATATTAAAAGAATTAATATAATTTCAGAAACATAAACATTTAAAATGTGTACTTTTACAACTCACTGTTGTTGTAAAAGTACAGATTTTTAATCACTATCAACAATGAGTTTGATTCATATTTGGGCTTACTAGCACCTTCTGGTTAATTTCTAAGAAATCAATTGTTAACTGGCACACCGGTGTGCCTGCGACTCTCGACAGGCTAGAATCTTTTCATAATATAAACAGTATTAAATTGTATTAAAATATATGTAGATTACTGTACATTTTAATAACATTCTATTTAAAAATAACAGAATATGAAAGGGGAAATAAAAAGAAATATTATTTATAATTTATTTATTAATTACATTAGACATGGTACACATATCCACTCTACATAATATTAGACTTTGGGTGGGGTACAAAGCTAGAAAATAAACAACCTATTAAACAATATCACTCAGTTGGAAGTATAGTTAGTGCCGCCAGATTCAAAATTAAGTGCAATATATTTTTTGTAATTTGGAAACACTAAATATAAGAATAAAGAATACAACCAAGCATTGTTTATAATAAAGTCTATAAATTTAAATAAATAGTTTGAATACAGTGTTTAAAATATTCTCAGTCGATATCTTTATTTTACAAAATGTATAAAAATCCTACTCTACACTTAAGTACAAAAGCTTACATGAAATATTTTATTTTTAATACATTGGCCACTAACCTTAACATTACACTCTTAAAGTTGACCACAAAAATAAATTGTTTAGTAATTTGAAATTACTTAAAGAAATATGATTACTTATTGAATTATAGTTTCCTTTCATTTTAATTGAATATTCATTTGAGCTTTCCTGAGGTTTAAAAATCTAATAGTATAAACTTACTATGTATGTTGGATGAATGTTTTTAGCTCACAATATATTTAGAATTTACTTTTTAAATTCATTTACGGTTCAAATCAAACAAATCTCTTATTTCCATGGTC
This sequence comes from Argynnis bischoffii washingtonia, assembly GCA_033884665.1. Taxonomy (NCBI): domain Eukaryota; kingdom Metazoa; phylum Arthropoda; class Insecta; order Lepidoptera; family Nymphalidae; genus Argynnis; species Argynnis bischoffii. The sequence continues at coordinate 398,681 of CM066629.1, read as the reverse complement.
ATTACTGAAAAATTGTGAAATCAAGTAAAGAGACAACACTATTTACAGGATTTCACTGAAAAATGTTATTTTATAAATAAATATATAGTTAGAATAAAATGAGTACATGGTAAAATTGTCTTTTCAAATTGTCACTAGTCACTATGGATTTTGAACACATTTTAAGCACCTTTTGAGTTCATTATAATATATTTTTATTGGTTTTTATACATCTGCCCCTAAAACAGATTTCTGTTTCATGGGATACTTCTGTTGACATGGAAGTACTGACAACATCAGATGGATTCATGAAGCTGGACACTGATGAAGTCTCTACTTTAACTGATTTTTCTGTTACATATTCATTACTGTCATCTCTGGTTATCCTTTGTATGTCTATCTCTGTCACATTCTCTTCATTATCATTTGCAGTTTCAGCTGTGAATTCATCAGGCATATAATTAGATTCAGTTGTGGCGTTTGTTTTAATTATTTCCGTTTCTGTTTCTATTTTGGCCATAGGTGTGGTCTCTAAAATTTTGGTAGTTTCATTCTTGATAGTTTCTTTGTGATCAGATGTTTCTCCAAACAAATATTCCATAAAACTGAGCCCATCAGCTCGGTCAATGCCTGCATTAGTTGACTCTGTCGGCTCTGTGTAATAAGCAATATCCTCGAGCGTAGGATCTGGTGATCCAGTACCTAAGTCCATATCGCCAGGGTTGACTTTCTCTGTAGAATTAGTACTTTTTTTATCTGATTTTGGTGTTGTTAAAGTTTCGTTTGCAACTTCTGAACTAGATTCAATGGCAGATATTTTAGGTATTTCAAAATTTGGTATCACATCCATCTCATCTTCATCATCAGTGTCGAAAAAATCTTTTAGGAACTGATAGTTTGGTTTATAAGTTGTTACAACAATTTTTGTATTACCTTTTCCTGACTTTTCTAAGGCACCTTTTTGTACCGATTGTCCAAGCCTGTTCACAACGTTAGAATAGTACTGTGACTCAGCTACTTCAATTTCTTCTGACGCTGGACGCACCTTTTTCACTCTCTTCCAAAATCCACGACGCCGATTAGTTTGAGTCGTCACCTCCTGAAATTAATATTTGTAATGCCTTAATAGATTGTTTTTACTATACTAATGTTACATGTTTATTATTGTTAACTAATTCGGTATCAAATCTAAATTTTATAAAATTGTACTGGATTATAATAAATATAATGTCTTACCTCTGTGCTGTTAGGGGAAGAAAAATTTTCCGTTTGTGGCGCTGTCACATCATCTTGTACAGGCGAAGTCGGTTTTAGAGAGTAGTTTTCACCCGATGATATAATTCTTTCTGGAGGAATCTCGCCTATTTCACCACCTTTATGTTTCATCACATTTCCTGTGTATTCGTTTTCGTCTTGTTCCTCTAGGCTTTTCATTACTTCTTCAAGCATACTTTCAAAAGTGGACATGTTGTCACCAGAGTCGCTTTTTGTTACTTTACTTTGCTCTACCAAAGCTTCGAGCGTAGGTGGTATATCAGGTATTTTTTTCTGTTGTCTATTATTATATGCCGGTGTCACGGAAATAAGAATGTCTTCGAATTCATTTTTGGCTGTAATTATATCTAGTTCATCATCTTTTAATTTTTCTTCACGTGTTTCTGTTTTTGTATCATCAGCAATGTTATTTGGATTAAATGGTTTAAAAGAATCTTTTGAAATTTTTGGGGACCAGCGTTCTGATTCTGGTTCTGCATATTTTGGCCTATTGATAGAATAATTTGAATCTTGATCTTCACTTACTTGATCATCTATTTCCGTTTCAGGTTTTTTATTGTATCTTTCCGATAATCTCGGCCTGTCCCTATATCTACTGTACACATTATTTTTTGGGGTTGTTGTAATTACATCTACTTGTTCTTCGGGCTTTTCAGTTGGCTTTTCTGTCGGTCGACGTCCTCTATAACGATTTCTAACTTCATAGGTTCTTCTGGTGGCGGTACTTTCAGTGGAAGTGCTGTATGTAGGTCTTCTACGTCTAAATTGACCACGTCTTGTAGTAGCTTCCGTTGTAGAAGATGTAGAAATTGATTCAGTTGTTGGTTCAGGTTTGTATACAGGTTGTTTATAGTCTTTGAATTCTGGTCTAATATGAACTTGTTTTGTTTTCAAGTCAGCTTCAATTTCTTCGATTCTCATAGTAGTTCGCCTTTTGTCAAAAGCTGGTCTATATGTTATAGCTTGTAAGGGTTTTCTTCTTTCACTTTTTAATCCGCCAGATTCTGTGGATGCCTGATGATATTGTCTAATGACTCCTGGGCGTACTCTTACTCTGTTGTATGAAGGAGTCGTCTCAACAATATTTTCTTCTTGTTCTTGTTCTTGTCCTACATCGTGGCCTCCAATTCCAGTATTTTCTTCATCTTCAGGTTGCGTACTTATTTCATCTTGTTTGTTCGGTTGAAATTCATCATTTATTGAGTAAATGGGTACATTTTGTTCAGTTACTGGACTAGTGGGCCTACTAGAGATCAAATCGTCCTGATGATCTTCTGTTTTATATTCCGGAGGAGTTTGTACTGAGTAACTTTCTTCTCTTACTTCATCATAAGATGTAGCATCTTGAGATCCAGCATTTTGTGGTTGGTAAGAATACTCCTTGTTAGGAGAAGAAAAATTAGGCACATAAGGCGTTTCCGATACAGGATCTATGGCTGCAGTAAACTGTTGTGGAACATCTTTTGATTCTGTATGTATTGGTTCGGTTATGGAAGGGTTATCGTTGCTATAAGCATCTTCAGTATCAAAATTCTTCGATATTTCTATGTTGTTTGTATAAATTCCTCTCTCAGATGGTTCTGTAATAGCTTCAATATCTGCAGTGCTTGTTCGTTCCATAAGGGTGACTGGATAATTTTGGTGCAGAACATCCCTCTGATAAGCTAAATCATTTTCTTTGCCATTTTGTTTATTTCTCTTTGTATACGTTTCTTCTGTATCTGTGGGTTTGAATTGGATACGGCCTCTGGTTCTTATTCTGCTTGATTTCGTAGTGTTTTCGCTGGAATCAAATGGTCTTCTAGTTGGTTTCTCCGATGTAATTCTATTTGGTTCATACCTAGTCCTTGGAGGTAGGGGTTTTCTCTCTCTAAGAGGTCTCCGAGTTACAGTAGCATGTGTTGAATACTCTCCAGAATCTGATTTAGTCGTAGGATATCGAGGACGTCCTCTTGTTCGTGTTGTTCTTCTTGTAGTTGTTGTACTAGTAGTGGAAGATTGTATGTCTTGTGAATTATAATCAATGTCAAATTGATTATACTCAGGAGATTTTGTCGTCTGAATATTAACAGAAGGTATTTCAGGTATATTATTTACAATTTCGGTGTAGTTTTCGTATGAAGGGGGCTGAGTATCAAAACTTTTAGTATTTTCTTCAAATACGTTTGCATTGCTAATAGTTTGAGTATTGTCACCAGAAGAGCTTTGACTGGAATGACTGTATTCTGTTTGTGGTACTGTTTCTGTCTTAGTTCCAAAATCATTTGTGTTATAAGTTGGATACTTTAAGTTCTGATTTTCATTTTCGTGATGAATTTCTGGAGAATAATTTTGCAAATAATTTGGTGGAGCCTGTGATTGCCTATTTGGCTGATATGAAGATGATTGAGATGGCGCTTCTTCAAATTTTGTAGTTGATATTGTAGGAGGTGTAGTTGGAATTGGAGTAGATGAAGGGAATTGTTTAATTCCATGAGTAGAATAAGGCTCCTTGTATTCCTCAAAGAAGTTATGATAATCTAACGGTGTACTAAAGTGAAAGGCTTGGTTTATAGAATAAGGATTGTGTGTTTCCAATAATTGACTTGGATATGTCGAAGGTAGTTTTGTAGTTGAAGTAATTGTTGATCTTTGTGTAGTTGTAGTTTCGGGTTTAAAAATATTAACTGTCTTAGGCAGCTCTTGAGGTTTGTAATTGGTTTCTTTCGGGAAAAACTGTGGTGCGTTGTATTGATTTCCGCGATTGTTTATGAAGTACGAGCCACTTTTGATTGGGGTCGATTCAGTTGTATAACTGAATTGAGATTCTTTTAATGGTTGTAGACTGCTTACTGATTGTGGTTCAATTGAGTAATAATTCTGTTCATAGTTTGGGGTATTTATGTTTGGAGAAGTGGTAGAATAGTAACTGATTTTTGGTTTTTGTGTTACTGGTTTATGTTCCTGTTTAGATATAGTTTGCTGGTTATAATAGTTCGGCTGAGGACTAGAATAAACGTTTGCGGCTGTTGTTGTCGTGCTCGGAGAAGGAGTATCTTTTATAAGTGAATTTATAACTACAGATCCCACATGTGGAGATGGGAAAGGAATCTTAGCAAATCCTTGTGGAGTGTTATAGCTCAGTGGTGCTACGAAGAATGGCAACTGTCTTAATTTCTTATCAATATTTTCTATGTTTGACAAGTAAGGAAGCTCAAATTTTACGAAATTTTCTGGTGGTATTAACGAGGAAGGACCAATGAATACTTTAGGAGCATTAAAAGGATTTACAGAATCCAGTACTGCAACTGTATTAGCACTTTTCAATGAATTCAATACATCTCCTACTTTGATTTCATCTTCTTTCTTGGCTTCTTGCGTTAAGAAAATAGCTAAAGGGGGTTGATGAGGTTTTAGTTTCTTAGGTTTAGGTGTCGTCGGTGCGCTGGTAGGAAAAGGTGAAGACACTGTTGAAAATCTAGGAAAACTGTCCATTTCATGAAGTTGACTGTTAAAACTTGTAAGGAATTCTTGAGAGTTAAATGAATCTTGAGATTTTACAGGTCTTTGAAATTCACCTGCAAGATTTTGGATTATTGGATTGGGTCGTTGGTTTTGATTAAATAATTCTGTATTTAGTAGTTGCGCTGTAGTTAAGGGACTTCTAAAGTTAAACTGTCCCCTGTTTAAAGATTCTAAAGGCATATAAAGTAATTGAACTTCTTCTCGTTCCACCTTCGGGTTAGAACTTAATCCTGTTTCCTTCGACTTGTTAGTGTCTTCAAATTTAACTTTTGGTAATGGCTGGAGTTTCCTTTTGTCAAAGTTATAGTCACTGTTATTTTCTGCACGATACCCATCAATATATTTTAGTACTTCAGGCTTTGTTTTTGGAGCTTGTGTGTTAAAAGGTTTAATAGGAGCGGGTATAGGGTTAATCATTTTTACTGAATTTTCAAATTTGACTGGATTTATAGAAGTATGTGGTCTGGTTTTTAACTGTGGTACGCTATCGAAGTTAAATTGTGGAGAAATAAATCCCTGACTTAACGGAAAATTTGGTTGTGTTAAGCCAAATCTTAGACCTTGACTGAAACCCTGATCTGACAAATAATTCTGAGGAGCTGATGGTACTGACTGTAAATACAGTTGCCTATTTGCTGGGGCATTATAAAATGACCTCGATGGAAATCCGTCTTGACTGAAGCCTGTAGGTCTTATAAAGCTCGGGAAAGGTTCTGATAGTATTCTCGGCTCCGCCACCGCTTGTCTCTTGATTTGCGGTAATTCTTTCTCTAGTGGTCCTGACAAGGGAACCCAGTCGCTTATGTCAGATGTGTAAGAGCTGATTTGCCGAGACCATCTCGATTGCTCCTTCGCCGTTGAATAAACAGCAATCAAAGCCACAAAGGCTATCACTTTAAGCGCCATCTGAAAATAATTGGAAAAAAAAATATTTTAATTAAAAATTCATGTAGATTTATTTGATATAACTCATTGTACACAAACTACGTGATTTTTTAGGATTGCATTAGATTTACTATTACTCAGCTTATAAATTTTTATTTTTTACTGTAGTTTTAAATATATATATAAAGATATACTACAATATTTCGTTCGTTAGTCATTCGTTAGTTACGCTAAAACTCGAGAACGGCTGGACCGAATTAAGTAATTCTCTTTTTGTTTTGTTGGGAGTGTGTCAAGGGTGGTTTAAGTATAAAAAAAATTGGACAACAACCCAAAAAAAAAAAAAAAATAACAGCCGGAAAATCGAAAAGGTCAGAACTGTTCATTTTGTACCTATGTATGTATGTATATAATATATAGACTATTTATTCCATACTAACCGTTAAAACGTACTTAGGGATGAAGCGAAGAATGTAGAAGATTAAAAATAGATGGTTAGGTTAGGCTAGAAGATGATCAAAGCGAGTGTGAGTCGCTAGTATTTAATAAAAATTTGTTTTCTCATTCACATGTCTTGACTTGAAATAACGATTCACATATTTACGTAATCGTTACAGTTACGTTACGTATAAACGTAGCTAATGCCCTTATTATCTGATCGGAATAGCAATTTATGAGTGTGTGACCGTTTAGAATAACTTCCTATAAGGAAACGTAAAATCATACAATTTCTTTGTTACACTTTTATTTAGAAACTAGCGATTTACTAAGCTTTTCAACGCGAAACAAGTGAGAAACTTAAAATAACATGATGTAAGATTGAATTTCATACCATATAACTATGCAGTTATATAAGTAATATACATATTTATATCGAACATAGGGCACAGTGTTTGTGTTTTGTAGACACTACTCCGAAGATCGCCGCTTCTTTCCCGAGGTACTTAATACCTGTGTATTCATCTATAATTAGCCTAATCACAATTTACTAAGGACAAATAGTATTGATGTCCTCCCGATCAATTCGGCCACGGCGTTCAATCTCAATGAGACTTGCCATCTGCAGGAGATATTATAGTGCACAAGCGTACGCGCAGACATAAGTGCATTCTCTATTACTTTCACTCCCAATTCCGATTGGACGATTATTCGACACGACCGGTTAGAGACCAAGAACAAATTGTATACATAGATAATATCATGAGACTATACTCTTAGGACTATTCCGTCTAATTTCCAAATCATATGTGATTGGATGCAGCCTGTAGGCAATTACGTTAACAAGGGAAGTAGCGACGTGAGATATCTATCTAATGATATATATACAATACATTACACAATTACTTGAAATGATAAAGCATTGTTCAAAAAACCTTGATCCCCGATGGCCCTGCGTTTAGGATGGGAGTCCTTTCGCTATATTTACATAGAATACGCCAATTGAGGTCACCTTGGATGGTAGATAACGTATATTATTATGCTCGTGACACGCCCTAGCGCTCAGGTGCAACCTTAAGGATTTATTTGCAACAGACATTCCCTTATGGGAATCAGCATATTTATCGCAATAAAAAATAACTCGCATTTAAATAGTGAGGACATGAGAAAATTTGATAAACCCTATGTTTTTTTGAAACCCAAAGTGTTGGTAAAATATCCTTAAAAATGAAATTTCTGTTTTTAGTCTTCTAGGTGTTATGGATACAACTTATGTTTATGCCTAATTAGTTGATTGATCGTCAATGTGATCTTCTAGATGTCTTGAAATACTAACTTAGATATACATTTTTGCTAAAAGTGACCATTAAGACGACAATTTGCTCTTAAGTGCATATATTTTATTATCTCTACAGATTAATAAAATTGAAGTGTTTGTTTGTAATGTCAAAATAACAGCTTGTTACTAAACGCATATATACGGTACTATTAAGAAAAAAAATTATTTTTTTTTGTTTGTCTGTCTGTTTGTTTGTTTGTTTGTTCCGGCTAATCTCCAAAACGGCTGGACCGATTTTAACGAGACTTACACTGGCAGATAGCTGATGTTATAAGGAGTAACATAGGCTACTTTTATCTTAGAAAAAGAATAGGGGTTCCGCGTGAAAAAATTAAAACTCATGAAATTGTAAACAAAATCCGCGTACCTAAGTCGCTAGATATTAGAAGTTGATTGTCGCATGAAGCATCCCAACGAAACCACAGTACGTCAGAACTGCAATTTTTCCATATCGATTTATCCAGTGAAAGTGAACTAACAGTGTTTTCTCCTTTGAAGAAAAGCTGAGATATACCATTAAGTGCCGACGGTTTCAAATTGCTGTTTTATTATATCTAATGGATTGCATTTAAGGTATAATAGATATATGAATTTTCATTTCATGTCGTTAATTTCATCTTTAATGACATTCTGTTTTATTATATTCTAATTAGGCTTAGGTTAGAAGAAGATACCTACCTACTACGGTGAAAGAAAACATTGTGAGGAAACCTGCATGTTTGTAAGAACTTAGCAAGTTTTCGAAATACATGACAAGTCCGCCAACCCACACTTGGCCAGCCTGGAGGACTATTTCTGACTATTTCTGACTGATCCCTTTATAGAGGGAAGCGCGTGCCCAGAAGTGGGACATTAAAAAGTGCTGAATACCTAGATACCTACTAGACAAAAATAACTTTGAAAGTTTTTATTTACATGTACGGTCCAGGGAAGGAAATCAGTACACGTTCTTTGGTCGGATAAGTTTAATTATAAACAGAACGTCTTTCTCTTTACACTTTTTTTAACATCCTTTCATACGTCGTCCCACACACGTTCTGTCTCTATATATCTATCTCCTTCCCACAATATCTATTGCTTAACTTACTCAATACTCATCCTGCATATATCTATAAATAAAATAATAAGCTCATGTAATTTCTGATTCACATGACATATTACCATACGTTACTGCTTACGATACCAAGACTTAGATCTGTCGTTCGTCCAAGTCCATATGGGTGGTAATAAATATTTCCTCAGACAGGAAAAGATCCTGCGACCTCGAACGTATGTAGTGCAAATCTAATAGGCCTTAGATTAGCCACAATGGTCGTTCAGAAATATATAATTTCTATAATGTCTTCCTCCTAACTGAACGCAATGTCTTTTCACGCTTGCTCTGGCGTGTCGCGTACCTACATACCTATGTATGTAGAGTTATTTATTGCCCACCGATCCTCAATTACTTAACAACAACTACACAGTTTCTTTTGCCTGCATTTTAAGTAATTGAAGTAAACTAATTTGAAACATAAATTTCTAACATTATTGAATTCCTTAAAATTCTTTAGTCTATTGTAATTTCATAACAACAAAATAATTTTGGCAGAGTATATTTATTTATATAAATAATTAATAAATATTTGTATATATAATAATAATAAATAATTGTCTGTATAATACATATAAAATTAATTTTCCATCTATCTCTAAGTTTATTGAAGAAGAAATAGGAAATTGTACGCGTCATTCTTTGCTTTATATTTTTTACTAATACAATCTTAAGCGTAAAATATTTATTTTTATATTATTAAATACTTTCACATCAAGAATAAAATGCAGCGGCCACAGAACATCTACTTTTCGCGTAATAATATAATTTAATAGTGACTTCCCCTCGCTTCCCGCAGGTTAAACTTTAAGTGTCTAATAATAGCCTATGAATATAATACTTTCTTAGATTTATGGGAATATTTGACATTTTCTAATAACTGTTTTTTCAGTTTCTTTCGCGGATTTATTTTAATTTTGTTTCCCTGACGTTTCGAATGCTTTACAGCATCGTGGTCACAGGAAAATATAGTTTTATTTAAAAGTAGTCTACGTTTGCTCCAAATTATACTCTATCTGTGTACTAAATTCCATCCAAATTCATCCAGCCGTTGTAGCTTAAGGAGTAACAATCATACACACATACAAATATTCGCATTTATAATAGTGGTCTGATTTCATAGCTGCTACATACTAAATTGGTATAAACTACAAGCCACCACTGTTTGTATTCATCATATGGATGTTTGTTCCGCTCTGGTTAAAACAAACTCGACTGCGCTCAAGTTCTAAAAATCGATTAAACTTTCATTATACTTATTATAACGTTGTAAGAAATTAAGATAATTTTTTTAATTATAATAATTAGATGTTTTAGAAAAACAGAACTTTTACTAATAAAAGCTCTTAAAGTGAAAGATATGATTTTAAAAAATGTACAATGATATTTTTACAGGAAAAACTAACAAGTATTGTACGTAATGTCAGAGAAAAAATGTATTATATACATTTTTATTCTAAAGTACGTATAAGTAAAAGTTTTTCAACTTATTTTGTATATCCGATATGGTCTAGTGGCTAGGATACCTGGCTCTCACCCAGGAGGCTCGGGTTCGATTCCCGGTATCGGAATCTCTTTTTGTTTTTTTTAAATTTATAGCATGAAATATCTATTACTACAAGTTTGATGTATATTTTATATTAATATTATTAGAACTTTATGTACTGTTGGTGAAGGCCGCCGTCAGACAATTTCAACATGTCTACCAATAAAAATATTGCGAGTACATTTCCGAATGAAGAGAATTAAAAATGTTATTTATGAGTTAAATATGTATGTAATTTTTGTGTTTAAACCCAAATGATACCATTGGGCTATAATTTTGACATTCCTATTTTTACAACACCGTAGGTAACCTTTATTAACAAATGATTTCTGTTTGGGTAAAATTGGGGCATGAATCTATATTATATACCTAAATAAAAATGAATGTTGATGAGCGCATAACTCAAGAATGGCTGGACCAGTTCGGCTAATTTAATTTTTTGTATGTTCCTAAAGGTCCACGGAAGGTTTTAATACTTAAAAAAAAAAGAAAAAAAAATCTATGTTACTATATCCATGCTAGGGACGAACCCGAGCGAAGCGAAGGTGAGTCTCTAGTGAGAAATAATATTTTTTATGTAATATTTTAAACACAGAATAAAAAGGAAGTACAAATGAAGGAGCACGTTATTTTTTTAATTTCAAATTCCAATTTCATCTGTATATGATACACACATTCACTTTAAACCGGACTAATGAAAATTAAAAAGGAATTCATAGTAATTGAAGTATCGAATAAGATCTGTAACATGATAACGTATACATTAAAGAGCTACTTATATAATATGAAATTATTGAAAATAGCCGTTACGTCATAATTTTAGTGTAAGTAGACCAATGTGAGTGTTGTTGTATGAAAGTGCCTTTCTCTTATAAATTAATTCATTAACATATTCAGTGATTTCACACAAATTTTTTTGCAACTTGTTTAAGCCTTTTTAAATTATAATTTGAATCGCAGTAGGCAGTGAATGGAACTTGTTTACAAAATATTATTGGTTCTTTTTGCAGACAGCGATACAACAACGAATTTAAAAGTAAACGATTTAGTCAAATTCGAAACGTGTTTTTAAAAAAATACAGTAGAATACTGTACTAGCGATAAATTTTTTGAGTGAAACTCTAATTCTTTTTCTAAAACAAAAGTAGCCTAAGTTACTCCTTATAATATCAGCTATCTGCCAGTGAAAGTCCCCTTAAAATTGGTTCAGCGGTTTCGGTGATTAGAAGGAACAAACAGACAGACAGATAGACAGACAAAAATGTTAAAAATTGTGTTTTTCTTATAAGTACCGTATATAATTCCATATGCATTTAGTATAAAGCTGTTATTTTGATATTACAAAGACACTTCAATTTTATTTATCTGTACAGATTCTGGAATGGATAACAACAATAGCTTAATGTGATTTATCCATAAACTATTGGTACAGAAGCTGTACCAATAGTTTATGGCTAATATAATAATGAATGATCTTAATCATACTAAAAAAAACTAATTTTTGACAAAGGTTTTAATAGGTTTTTTTTAACCTACCTATTGCAGCGTTATCCTACATACCTCCTAGCTCAATCATTAGGTCACCTTCACAGTAATAAATTACTGTATTGCTATATTGTGTATGTAAAAGATGCTCAAAATCAAACTTCTAAAACTAAATTGTATAGTTTTTAATGAGTATCATTCAGCTCTCTTTAAATTCCCATAGAACGGCCCTCTCAATGCGAGAGGGATCACCGGGTCCACAGGGTTTGCGGATTTGACATACCTTTCGGAAACTTTCGAAGGTGACTGTAGCTAATAAAAACGCGATTAAAACCCCATACCACAGTTATTAAAGCAAGTTACGTAAAACGGATCACAAGCGAGTACGAGTATGTTAACGAGCGTTCCGTTGCACGCGAGCGCGATCGTCCGATATATGCAGCAGGCCATGTCTTCGATGCCTACTGATTTTGATAATTGTGAAAGATTACTGCTGTAACTGCTATACGCTATCAGTGTATGAATCATTTATCTAATTATAGTATCTATTTTAAACTAGAACTTATTCTAGTTTACTGTCAATTTTGTACATATTATATATAATAATACATATTATAATATTTATATGCTTTGCTTTTTCCTACACCTAAAGGTTGCCTGGTAGAAATTTCTGTTTTAGAGATAAGTCCGCCTCTTGCACACTTTCCTGTTATTGTATTGTTTTTGTGTTCCTTTTGTGTGTACAATAGTTTTTATTATTATTAATAACATTTTAGTATGTATATACTTGTGTTACCTAATTTATTTTGGTTTTAGATACATACATTACTAAAACCTAGATAATAAATTAGTGAATAAATTATCCTAGAGAGTGGTTGTTTCACAATCTAACATTATAATTGTAATTGTTAGTTTTAAGAGATCGTTTATCCAGAACCTACGCCTCAGAAGATTTCTCACAGTTAAATAGTGGCCTAAATGCGTTAAATGTTCATTGCATCAACCGATGCATTCACCGGTCGTTGAAATGCAAGCATAGAGACTAGTGATTTCTTTAATGGGTTTAAACGGTAAAAACTTTAGTTTTTTGTTCAATTTCACACTCTTTAATAGCACGGTAAATTTCGTAATCAAAAAATTTGGTTAATGTGGTTTTAGTACCCAGTATAATATTATAAAATAAAATAAAAAAAAAATTGAAATAATTTTTGTAAAATAGTGGGTAGACACTGTCTGTAACAAGTATATATAACACCACTGAGACGTCTAAAACCTTAGTCTTTCCCGTGACCATAATATCTGTAAAGCATTCGAAATGTCGGGAGCCAAAAATTAAAATAAATCCGCGAAATAATCCGAAAAGATAGTTTTATTTAAAATATCAAATATTCGCTTAAATTTAATAAAGTATTTAATAAAATTAAATTTATATTTATGTATAAAATTTAATTGAGTATATCATAACTGACCTCATATAATTATTCGTACGACATCAAAGGCCAAATAACCATTAAAAATTTTTACCTGTTTATTTGTTCCTGCCTGCTCATCTCCGGAATAGGTTAAAAACTAAAACTCAATTACGGATAAAATCGCACTCTAAATATAACACTTTATATCCTCTAGATATATATAAGTACATACTTCTTAGGAAATATTTTTAAAGATAAATGCAAATTCATAGTAAAGTAAATATTATGAAGTTGTTTTTATAAACATTGTGTTGTAAAATAACGTTGCCTTAGTAATTAGTAAGAGAAAGCACACGTCTACATACTACATTGTGACCCTTTGTGCGTCTGCGTACTGATGGGGAAATCTAATGAACGTTAGGACTTTCGTTAGTGAGATGTAAAGAATTTAGGTTACGTGTGATGAAAATCGACGTTTCTGCTCATTATACATTCACACTATCTATACATATAATAAAAGTCTAACTTAGTCGAATCTGCACATTAAATATTTTTTGGAATATCTTATTGAAATAGTCATTATTATCGAGATAGAGGCTGAATTTATAGTTTTTAGAATTTTTGTCTGACTGTCTGCCTGTCTGTCTGGGAACGCATCAAGAGAAAACCATTGGATAGATTTTGATGAAAGGTATAGAGATAGCTGGTCATTTATATCAAGATAAAACATTTTAAAATAAAAATAGATTATTTTATAAATAGATTGGTTATTATTAACATTTTATGTATAGAATTATTATTTATTGAGGAGCTACATAATTAATTTAAAATACAGTACAGTAATTTAAAAATTTTCTACTTTTTGACTTTATATTGTGCATTTGACAAGAAAGAGATTTTGTTTTTATTAATTTAATGCTAGATTTAAAAATAATATATTTCAATATAATTTGATGACATGGGCTCAGCTTGTGACTCTACTTGCTGTGTCAGCGGACGCGGGTTTAAGTCCAGCTGGGGGCATTACTCAATGTGTGATGAGCAGCGAATGTTTGTACTCCAGTCATGGGTATTTAACACGTTCAGTCCAGCAACGTCTCATGACGTCAAAATTAGAAATTTATAATTAACACAACGTCTAGTCACGTCTACTTTAAATGTGCATTTATTCGCACTACGTTTCATAACGTCAGGAGGCAATACGATATTCTACTAAATAGATATTTGCGCCGCATCGCTTGGAAGTTTTAAAAGTCTACTGCCGCATCGAATCAACTTTTAGTGGCGTTTTGCTAACATCCGTCATAAGCACATATGCTCACACAAGCAGACACACAACGTTCATACACGTCGCGGGGAGTAGCGACGCGGCTAGCTACAAACGTTCTGCGCCGCATCAAGAGAAGCGCATGCTGCGCTTACTTTGCTCGACCGTATTGAAGTGATCGATATACCGTAAGTTTTTTATTATATGTTTATTTTGAATAATAATAATAAATAAGTGTGTATATATACGTATTTATATTTATTTTTGTATAATTATAATAATTAGTTGATATATTTCTCTCACTTCTAAAGGGTTTCTGGCAGAAATATCTTAAAGAGATAATTTATTCTTTGTGGATTTTCTGTTACTTTATACATAAATAATAAATAAGTAAATAAAAATAATTCCATAAAGTGATTTATTTACACCCTTTTTGATAAAACGTTATAAAGTAAACAAAAATCGGTTGTTTTAGATGGATTAAAGGGATTCTGCAGTAAGGGGTTTCTGAAGGTATTTGAAGATTCTTCGTCCCGGGAAGTTACTCCTGATCCCTTCAGTGATGACGGAGAGTACGGAACTGACAAGGATGATGATCCAGAAATATAATTAACCTAACAGGCATTTATGAACGTCAACGTGACTAAACGTTGCTCATAGGTTTTTATACCCTAATTTGACTGTATGCGACGCAGCGTTATATAACGTCGACGTCTCTCAACGTTTGTGTCGAATCAAAAATTAATCTTGCATACATGAAAAGCACAACGTTTATCAACGTAAATGCAATTTGTATGGGAAAACGGTGTGTCACGATGCGTGAATCTTCTTACAGTGGCGCTGGGCCGAACGTGTTAATTTATAATATGTATGTATTTAAAGTTATATATGTGTAGTATATCAACTATCTGATATTCATAACACAAGCCGCGTAACTTACCATAGATCTACATAGATGGAGCTGTGTGTTAATGTTCTAACATATTTATTTATTTAATTGTAAATGTGGCAAATATGAAGCATTATCTAAACAATGTTTTAAAAAAATGTTTCTCCAATTCACGTATCTCTTAACAGCGGTTATGACGAGAAAGTTAGTCAACATTGTAACATTGGAATGGAAATGGCTTGTTTTGTCTGTGCGTTGGTCGCGTCGCGTCGCATTAAGACGAGGAAGTATTGAATTCAATAGACCATATGTTACTGGATTCTTAGTTGAGGAAATGAAATAGAATGCTCTATGCTTGTTGAAGATAAGTTTACTGTCTAGGGGTTGATACCGCTATTCGGTAACGAAAAAAAATTTAAATCGATTTCAAAAAGAAAGTAACTCAAAATTATGAAATATTTTTTATATATACACAAATTGAATTAACAAAAACGAAAACAAAAGTTACGAATTAATTTTTTTTTATATATTTGATAAATAATATTTAAAAATATAATGTATTGAAAATATAGCAATAGGTTTAAAATATAGCTTAAAAACTAAAAAAAAATGAGTGCGTGTAACCTTTATACGCGGGTAAAGTAAAACTTCTTTGACGCTGTGGCAGATATCGCAATTAAATTAAAACAAATCAAAATATAAATTTAAATAAAACTATCTTTTCGGATTTTTCGCGGATTTATTTTGATTTTTGGTTCCCGTTAAAGAAAAATAATTAATATTTTATTTTTCTTTATAGTTTAAATATAATAATAGCAACACTAAAAATATAGATTACTAAACAATAAAGTTTTCTAAAAAATTGTTATAATTATAATAATAATGGCTAAAATTATATAAAAAATATTTCATATTTCAAGTATAAAATAATTCAAATTATAAAATGTTTAAATTAAAATTAATAAATACTGTAAGGTACTTTGGTGCCAATTTTCAAAATTTGAATTCATTTTGTTATTTGTGGGTAGGCTGTCTGTAACAACTGTATAATGCCTTTGAGACATCTAACACCTTAGTCTCTCCCGTGACCATGATTGCTGTAAAGCAATCGAAACGTCGGGAACCAAAAACCAAAATAAATCCGCGAAAAAATCCGAAAAGATAGTTATATTTAAATGTCTAATATTCGCGTAAATCTAAGAAAGTATTATATCAAAATATAAACATAAAAATATCTAACTACAGTGAACGTTAGATCGAACGTTATCATTATAAGTTAATACCTATATATTCTATGAAAACATATCCTATAAATCGGTCAACTTTCTTTAGGAAATAGAAAATTTGCAATTTAAACGGTAGAAATTGCATGTAATAAGTTGTAAATTCATAATGCGAATGCTGTAGGGCTTAACTTAGGCCTATCATGAGACATCGAGCATCGACTAATTTCTATTTACGCTAAATGATCACTTTCACAACTAACTGCATATTCTAGAGTCGCAGTTTCCTGCGTAGAGTCAGGCAAGTTTTGACTCTACCTTGTTGTTATAGGGATTGCTTAAAGTATAATGCAACTTGGTATAAAATTAAAATAACCACTCGCACTTTACTAGTGTAAAGTGAAAACATACACTTTAATAGTACAATAGGTTTAATATGCTTCGCATATTATTACAACATCTATATAGATAAACGCTTCTCAGTAAAAAAACGTTTTGCAAAAAAATATGTAACTCTATAATAGAATCGATGGCTTTTAAAAATATTTTTACTGAATATTTGGTTACGTTTATGTGAATATTTGGTTGGCATGGTTTTCCTGTGACTATGGTCGCTGGAAAGCATTCGAAAGGTCGGAAGCACAGCGGAAGCAACCGAAAATCAAATAAATCTGCGAAAAAATCCGAAAGGATAATTTTATTTAAAATTATTACTGTTCCTTACAGTTTCACATTTAGTCAAGGTAAAAAACGGAGAATCAAGATGAATAAGACTGACTACACCGACATTTAATTTATAAAATGTGAAATTGACGATTCGAAAGTGCCTGTAAAAGTCTATTTGAATAAAGCATATCTAAAAATTATGAAGTAGGTCTGTGCAACAGTATCTTGGCTTGCCCCTTATCAGAGCAAGCAAAGATGCTTTGTACATTGCTATTTACCATACAACGTTATGATTTATAGTGTAAATTGTAATCAAGAATGTGTTAATAAAATATGTTCTTATTACGGGAGCGACATAATCACGGAGTGATAAAGCTCCTTTATTAAGCTTAATATAAAGCGGAAAAAAAGTGTATTTTTATTTGATTTAGTTGCTTTGGCTAACATAAAAAATCATTTTGTTAATCATATACTAATGATCAAAAGATTTTTATTTCGGAACTAATTTAACCAATGTGGCTTCATACCTTAATTTTCGTCACGATTGTTCAACATTATAACGATGCGTGTAATACGTAATAGCTTACCTGTAACAAAAAAGTGATTATTAGTGCATTGACCGGAATCAAACCTGCATTACACGAGGCCGGTGAACCGACGATAATAATAATTAATAGCACTATGGTGACTGAGTATATGCTATATAGAGTACGTGTGAAGAGGTTACCAGTTTTGAAATAAAAATTAAAATAAATATTTCGGCTTTAGTATGGTACAACTATGTTATTTTTATTAAAAATTAGGTTTTTTGAATATTAATTAATAGTTATAGAAATAGTGAAAAAAATGGTAAAAAATAAAAATTTCTTTTACCTCATGACTTTCAATTTTCGAACGTTTCATTTAATTTAAAAAAAAAACCTTAAAAAATTAAGGAGGCTTTCATATAGTAATACCGAATGAAACGACAAATAATCAAAGTTTTTAAATCCCTAAAATTTCCTAGAACAAAAGAATACAATTCTGACTGGAATTTCAATAATATTTGGCGTTTCTATAAACAGTTTAAATATATTATATAAGAAAGTTATAGTATTACGTAAATAAACACTAATTATGATAATTTTTATAGCAACGTAATTAATATCAGACTATATTCGTATTGTAAAAAATGATTATTTTTATTTTACTTTAAATAAAAAGGAAAGCGTTTTAGAGTGAGGCGAGAAAGGGAAAAAGAACAGCCTCTATATAGAGTCAATCTTAAAGGAATGTGAGAAATTCTCCACATCCACTGAGGAAGGAATACAGTACTTACAATTTTACTCCCATATTAATGATACTAGATTGACCACAAGTTGTCCAAAAAAGAAAAATAGACTCTAACACAATTAGAATAGAGTTTAAAATGGTTCTGCACAGATTAAAATAGTATGCCTATGAGGTTTATGGTAAAATAGCTTTTATTGAAAGCTTAGTACAGAATAAAATACTTTTTTTTCTAGTTGGACGCATTTCGTGAGTTAACTAAAGTAAAAAACAAGTGAAATGACAGGAAGAATGGACTGGTCCCAACTGGATTGAACCGGTTTTGAGTTGGTTTAAGCAATTTGAGGTTTTTAAATGGACTTACTTTCGTTTCGGACTTTCGTTAAGTTTATGTCGTAACAAAATAAAACTATCAAAATTCTAATCTTATGTAAGTACATATATGTGTTTCATTTGAAGTTGCAAGAAGAAAAGTTCATGCAAGTTATTATTGAACCTTTGTATTGTGAAGAAGTAACAAATACACATACATTTGTTAACTCATAATCTTTCATATATATGTGTATATATATATATATATATATATATATATATATATATATATATATATATATATATATATATAAATATAATAAAACAGTAACTTAGCGAAATGGATGTGAGCATTTTATGCAAAAAGTACTGAACCGATTTTAACTAAATTTTGTGTACTCGGGTCAACATTCAGGATGCCTTTTACTACAGATTTCCACAGAAAAATACAATAACTGGTTCTTAGAAATTACATGGCTAAACCTTAAGAGATACATCAAAACAATGTACTAGAAAATTGTAGGTATTAATAATGCCTACAGAAATATCTGTGATAGCATAAGTCTTTCTCCTAAGGCATACTTGTTTATAATAACTGTTCATAAAACTTAAAACATAACTAGGGACGCATCCGAGCGAAGCGAGGGTAAGTCACTACTTTATAATATTAGCTTCATTACTCTGGACTAATCACTACATAGTATAAAACAAAGTCGCTTCCCGCTGTCTGTCTGTCCTTATGTTTCTTAGATATTTAAAACTACGCAAGGGATTTTGATGCGGTTTTTTTAATAGATAGAGTGATTCAAGAGGAAGGTTCATATGCATATTATAGTACAGAAATGCCGAAAAATTCAAAGATTTGTATTTCATACTAACCGTTAAAACGTACCTAGGGACGAACTCGAGCGAAGCAAGGGTGAGTCGCTAGTGTACATAATATTATGTACTCTCTTTACATAGCAAGTAATAAAATGGAAAAGTAATATAATATTGTAAATTGTAATATATCGGTTAATAACAGTTTACACAAATTATTATAATTTATGCTTTGTTTTACATATTCCAATAGAGTTTAAATGCTCAGCGGACTTTTTTACTTTTACCGGAAATTAAATAACTATTTTAAGAGAAGGTTTGTAAAAAAGATATTTACAAGTGAATTTCCTCTTTAAAATATAATTTAATGAGTAATCAAGATCATAATTTTTATAGCATAACATGAGTACCTTTTTCTGTTTGTCAACCGATTCTCTTTTTCTTTTTTTTAGCAGCTGTTGACAAGCTTTATATTGTTTTATCAATAAAAAATATTATGTTCGAATAACGAAAGCCAGTTATATAAAAATATTTGTTAACTAAACTACTATTTATAAACATACTAGCAGAACGCACGGCTTCGCTTGCGCTAAAACTACTAAAACAAAACTCTAAAAAGGTAGGTTTCATACAAACTTACGTATTTATTTAATTGTATTGAAGAGCATTAATGCCAAGTTTCAAGTAATTCTGATCATAAATATTTTTTTGGGTTGCACTATAACGTGTTTTCCCGTGGAAATGAAATAATCTCTCACGGGAAAAGGTAGGTCTTAGTCAAAGGTAGGTCGTAGGTCCTATGTCACTCTCCAGTCTTCTATTTCAACGCAAAAATTACGTGGCACGTTAATCTGTCATTTTGTTTTGACGTGAAAGAAGGACAAACAAACAAACAAACACACTTTCACATTTATAATAAAAGTATGGACTAGTATGTATATGGATATCAAAAATAAAATTAAAATGCTGGTAGGTCACATAAGTAGATAATATATGGTTTATAATGATCTTTGTTAGAGAGCAATTTACCACAGGTTATGAATAATCTCTGTCAGGGTTACAATCTTTATGTTACGAAATCGAGGGCAATAAACTCTTACAACTCCACTTTTAATAGAAACAAAATGCAAAACATTCCATTTATAGTTAATAAGGCATCTAAAATTTATATTCTATACTGACTTTATAGAGAATTGACTAAATACATGCTTTCGAAAACTAGTTAGGTTCTCTCAGGCAAGAACGTTTCCTCACGATGTTTCCTTCGCCGTGTTAGCAATTGGTAATCATACTGAAACATGATTCTCATATTAAAATATTAGCGATCCGAGATAATTCTAAGTGAACATGTTACCCGACAACTAATTTTGTATTACTGGAAGTATAAACGTGAAAAACCAAAAAAATGAAGAAGTAAACTTGTGTCCTAATTTCTCATAAACTAACATTAAAAAAAATATTATCAACAAAAAATTACCTCATAAGAATATCGAAACTGCACTCTCCGTAATATTATTCATTACTTTCTACTTCGGAACCATTGATCAATCAATGAAATAAAATACGACTTACGCCAAAATTACAATGCACGTCACATTCTTTCTCAGAAATGAATAATAATATATTCTTAAGATATTTTCATGTTTATTATAATATCTGTATTTATGGTGCGCGAGTCCGGAACGAGTTTCGGCGAAAGTGAAATTGATGTGAATAAAAAGTGAGTTTTATTTATATAATAAAAATAAAGCTGTATCTTTATTATTAAAAATGTTGTTTGTTACCGTATGTTTGTACAACATTTTAATGATTATATAAAGTGTCATTAAGTAAACAAATAAAACAGATATTTAAACAAGAGTAGTGACATGTGGTAGAGCAATGTCTTCTGAGTACATCACAGGATCGATTTATATCTGGTGTCAAGTTTTATATTCATTTTATTGTTATTTGTGCTAAGCTGGTCCTCCTCTTCTTTTCTTCAATACGAGGGCGATCAAGCAATAGTCCACTACACTGGTTAAGTTTCTTCTTAGAAATACAGGTTTCTTCGCGCGTTTTACTTCACCGTAAGACAAGTGGTAATCATGTTGGAAATGACTCGCACATGAAAATATCAAAGGTGCGAGACCTGAGATTTGAACCTGTTTCACTCGGTTTCTCAAGCGAGCGATGACAATAATTATACTGTAGTAGGTACTATAGTAGGTTTTAGGTATAATTTGATATATTTTAAATAGGATTTAACATAAATAGGTAAAGGTTAGTAGATCATTGATACTGCCTTTTTAGACCTTTCCACGACCGATTGATTTATTCTGGTTACCAGATTATTGCTTTGACCTTTCATAAAGTATTGTACTCAGTCATGGAGTATTCACGCTCGCTTGTCTAATTGAAAATTGTTGAAATTTAACTGAATTGATTATGTATGGCCAATAGGTAATATTAAAAGTTAAGCTAAGCTATAATAAAGTAATAGCCAATTTTATATGTTAAGGTTATTAACATGTTTAGTATGATTTAACCATAATATAGCCAAAGCCGTAATAGCCAAAGAGCGTTTATTGGTCTGTCCTTTTTGACTTTTAAAACGTAGTCAAATATGCTGTATTTTTTTGTGCGTAGATATGTTACGCGATAAGTTTAAAATACGTTTTTAATAATGTAGGTTATACTTGACTTAATGATTTCATATACATTTCAAAAAGAATTCTACCGAAAGGATAGAAATATATGCACACAGAATTTTAATAATGGATTTTTTTATAGGTTAGTGTTTTGATGTATATTTTAGGGGATGATCCTTCAGATGTTGAATATCTTCTCAGGTAAAAGACTTGATGACTTTAATTCAAATTACATTTAATATTACGGGTATAAACACAATTTTTGAAATGTAGAGACGCGGCAACGTAGTTTTGTTCTTGGTTTGTGATTTACAGAGTGACAGAGGTAATAATTTCTTGCTTGAGAAGAAGTTACATAGGAAACACGTTTTTACTATACGTTTTAATTATTTAAAACTTGTACAAAAAGATAAATGTTAACACACATATAACTGATATTTTAATATCATTACAATTGAACTTCTATTATAATTGTGAAAGTTTGTATGTACAGCTGAGCCAATTTGGATGAAATTCAGTATACTGATATACTATAGATCTGGAGTATAGGTATAAATATTAAAAAAAAAACGTCAATATTCATTTTCTTTCATATTTCGACATCTTTCATTTCCTTTTAAAGTAAATTCTGAGGCGGACGGGCTTTCTTATACTAATTAGGCGGTTGCGGCGAATCGATCATTATAGAGAAAGTTTGGAATGCGATACCATTGATTGTGCAACACTGTCATGTAATATGTTTCATTTGAAAATATCTGGATTACAATTTCAAATGAATTCAAATTATTATTGACACCTTAGTTTAAAAAGCCGTAAATATAATTAATATGATATAGAGATATGTATGTAGGTATTTAGAGTCATCTCTGAGAAAATCTACTATTAAAAACATCATTAATTGCGTGCATACTTTTGTGCAATACATATACATTAAATGTGATTCCCATTTTATATAGAACTCATTCTGCATAACTGCATGTAATCGATTAATTGACATCGAACTTGGTATATATATATATATATATATATATATATATATATATATATATATATATATATACATATATATATATAGCAATTAAATACTGTCATATTATTCTATTTATATGTTTAATTTAATGTAATTAAAGCACTTGAAGTGTAAAAAGTAATAACTTATTAAAACTAATTAGATGTAAACCTAATTAAGTAAGTTGTAAAGATATCAATTAGCAACTAATTGACACATCACGAATGTGTATGCAATAAATTATCGTAATACTGTTATTATATTGTTATATCGCTTTTTATATTCCTAATTGTACACAGATAGAGAATATTTTTGTAAAATAATTAATTTAAACTTATAATTAATGTCAGTGTGATCAATCTTGAAACTCACTAATAGTTTGTTGTATAAAAAAATCATTCATGTTTGTTTGGATATACATACAATTTGTAAAAAGTGAAACCTTATTATATACTGTAATAGGCATAACCTATCAAGTAAATAAATCATTCAAATAGACATATTATCTAACTAATTTAGTCTGATTTTTCAATAATTAGAACCCTATAGAATAAATTAAAAATCTATCTATGTAACCTGTCAAGTTTTCAGTTTTTTTTTTCATAATAAATCGATAATTATTAAAGGTTATCTTAGTTAAAGATAATTTTCTACTCTACATAGAGTCTTAGCAAGTTATGGAGAATAATAGCGATAGAGCTCATCGCCTCCGTGGCGCAATCGGCTAGCGCGTTCGGCTGTTAACCGAAAGGTTGGTGGTTCGAGCCCACCCGGGGGCGGTACATTTTTTTTCTCTAATAAAATATATTTAAATAATAAGTAAGTCCTGCAATGATTGTATTTAATTTTAGCTTTTCTTTGTATAAAAATAAATATAAACCAATAATACTATACTAGATAAGGATCAAGAGATATATATGAAGAATATTATTGTTTATGCTTAATTATTTTATTTACTGTTAGTATTAAAATACAAAAAACTTCAACAGTTATTCAGCTTTAATTTTTTACTTATTTTTTAAAATTTAAGTAGTTTAGAGAGATTGTTTGTTTAAGTGACTAGAATATTAATGTATTATAGCAGAATCATGAGCTATTTTAAAAATAAGACGCTATTTTAGAGTCTCGGAGCGTGACATTAGATTTTGGTTGCCGAAATAAAAAAAGCATAAAATGGGTTCAGTAATAAAAAATGTCTCAGAATGACATTGGAAAGAAACCCTTTAATTTGTATTGATATAATTTTTGATTAATATTTAAAAATATGTATGTAAGATAGGTAACGATACTATAATAATAATGTCATCTTACATCATATACCAGAATTCTTGATGTGTAATGTACGTACATATGTACATTTATTTAATTTTGGCTTTAATATTTAATATATATGTTCATAAGTAAATTATAGTATTAATGAAGACAAATCTTCTTTAAACAAGATCTAAACATTCAACTAACTTATTATATCCGATATGGTCTAGTGGCTAGGATACCTGGCTCTCACCCAGGAGGCTCGGGTTCGATTCCCGGTATCGGAATACTTTTTATATTTTGTAGGACTAAGAAGAGTTTACTATGAATTTATATTATAGTCATCTGAAGATCAAAATTATTTTTGTTTATTTTAAAAGTTATGGTATTTACAAGTTGTTGTATTTGAAAAGAGATTTCTTCGAGACTCGAAGGTCAAAGTTGAACTTGACACTGACAGTGATCGTGCCGTCGCGACGTGACAGAGATAGCGAGCTTTCGCTACGTTATATAATGAAAAATAAACACTTGTATTTATCGCTTGGTAGAGTTGCTAATAAAAAAGGTATAAATAGCTTTAAAGCTCTCTCTGCTGAGTTTAAATTTTTCTTGATATTAAATGAATTATATAATGATTGTCAGGATTCTTATATGTATCAATAAATAAGAATTTTCTTAACAATTTAACTATTGGATGATAGCATAGTTTCTGGTATAACAAAACGATATATATACACTTATAAAAATACATACTGTTTTTATTTATTTTTATACAAATGTTTAATAGATTCTAGTAATATGTAAAAGTAGAGCTTCATTTTAGTTTCGAACTCGAGGGATTGAAATATGTGCTCTATTATGTTTTGACCAATGAGGTTGACGTTATCAGAGAATGTTTTAGATAGGAAATAACAAATAAAAAATCGGTTGAGTGCGAGTCAAATTCGCATATATTAACTTCAATGGTCATTAAGAACGTTAATAAAAATTTTCTTGTATTTTTTTAGTCCTGTTCAATATTCAGATCTTTTATCACTAGCAAAGACCTGACACAAATGTATTAGTGGTACGAAACCCTCGGTGGAGTCGCCACGCCACTTGATATTTTTTTTGTGTTGTATATATGGCTAACTTATTTGAAATGTATCTATCATAGATTCATCCTTCGCTTAAAGTTGTGTTTCTTGCGCAAATGACCATCACACACTCTTTGTGTGGCAATATAAAACCCATTATTCTCAAAGTCGGCTACCACATGACGTGATAACAGCTGATCAATTAGCATGCGCGTGAGTTGAATTTAATTCAAAACAAGACTGCGTCAATATAATAATCTATGGCATATTGAACCAACTTTATTTTGAGTATTTTAGATTTACTTTATTTATATTGAAATGCTTTTTGAATAGCTTTATTTATATTGGAGCAGCAGTAGTAGTGGTTAAATATTTATTTTAACTATTGCTGTACATACTTAATTTATTTAAAAAAATCTACGTATTAACATCGATCAAAAAAGTATTAGATATACAATTAGCGACCAAAAATGTCTTCACAGAATGAGCGCCCATTTGAACATTGCGTCGGTGCTCGTTTAAAAATTGCAAAACATTTATTTAATTATTAGCAATCGAAGAAAATACTGAATTCTTAAAGAAATATTTATAAGAAGTACTAAGAAATCTTCAATTCACATGAACATTTTAGCAGTACCCAGTTGGTGGCTTCAAAGCTTTACAGCAAAGATTACTTCTAAGAGAAGACACGAAGGATATTGGTCGGTAAGAAACCCTCATTTACTCAATGTAATAAATGTGTCGGCCATTCCGCACTTGACCAGCGTGATGGACCATGGCCAGATCCCCTCGTATTGAAGGGAGGAAGGGAGGAGACTGAATACATACATACAATAAATGTGTATTATGTTCTTCTCTCTTTCACTCAAAAAAGATCTCTTTTAGTCCAGTACATCTTATGGTTACTTAGATTCATGCCTTAATTTTTTAAGTCAACGTATAATTTACTATTTGGCCCAAGGAATTAGTATGACAATTCTATTAAAATTCAAGACACTCAGGTTATGTCATTACAAATAGCGTGTAATGCGCCTGCGCACAGAATACGAATACATCACCTACATTTTATTATGAGGGAGTTAAAATTCAAGATTAAGTTATGGGTATTTCTATATTTGTCAAACATTTTAATGTTTAGAAGTTTATTTTATATATTTTTAGCATTTTTTTCTTACCATGTGTGGGGAAATATCAAAATAAATAATGTATTAAAATTAAATTAGATTTGAAAGTAAGATCCTTAGTTAGAACATAAGATTAGTATCAATGTAATTCCTATTTGTTATTTCTATCTACTAGACAACTACTAACCTTATACTTTACATGGTAGAGCATTGAATAAAGAGCTTTAGCTATATCTCTGGAACTGTTGGGTAGATTAACTTAAGCTCAGTAATATTTTAACATCTACAATAAAGAAGTGTTAGTGAAATTCATGTAGCAATTCTTATGTGATGTACCGTGATATACTTACAAAAATGGTAAAAATAGTTATATTACAATGTCAATATTCGCGTAAACAAATTAGTAAATTAAATACTAGCGGCTCACCCTCGCTTCGCTCGGGTTCGCCTCTGCACAAACAAGAACAAATATATCCCACGGGAACCATACATTATCCGGAATAAAAATTAGCCTATTTATTACTTTTGATGTATGAAATAATAATAATAATAAAAACTCTTTATTGCACACACACAAAAGAGGAAGAAATAAGAATAGAATAATACAGTAGGAAAATGTACAAGAGGCGGGGTTATCGCTAAAACAGCGATTTCTTCCAGGCAACCTTTAGGTGTAGGAATTATCGAAGTGTGATTTTCGAAGTCGGTGTGCTTTGATTTGTATTGGCTGGCACCGACTTCGAAAAAATCTGATTAAGTATCTATTCTAAATGAAAACCCCCGTTTAGTTATTTTTTACTTTTCAGTGCCTGGAAGTCGGTTTTTATTTTTTTTTAAAAAGTTATTATTTTTCCATTTTTAGTGTAGACGTATCATCAATACAAATTAATCAAGCCCAAACACCAGGTAATTGCTGTAAATCGTTGAGGAGTTCCCTCGACTATCTTTCGGGTCTATCATCAGATCGACTCCAGACCTTCATTAAATAGTAGTGCTTTAAAATACCTACTGAAAATGTTATCAAACGCACTAGTCGCCGCTACAATTTTCGAAAGTTCCCCTCGATTTCTCTGGGATCCCATCATCAGATCCTGGTTTCCTTATCATGGGACCACTCTTGGGATATCTCCTTGCCAACAAAAAAAGAATTATCAAAATCGGTTCATAAACGACGAAAAAATGCCCGAACAAACATAAAATATATATATATATATATATATATATATATATATATATATATATATATATATATATATATATATACGGTCGAATTGAGAACCTCCTCCATTTTTTGGAAGTCGGTTAAAAATTTAATTAATATCGGTCCAACAGTTTCGGAGATCAGCCCGTACAAACAGGAAAATAGACAGAGAAAAAAAATTGAAAAAAATCTGAATTTGTTCTATTTCTCTTCTTACATCTCCCTGACTCGGTTTTTAGCATTTTTTTCTATGTACAGACATTCGACCTCTACAGTTTTATTATATGTAATAGATATACTTATAAATCCATTTAGTGCACTAGTAACATTCATTTTGCATAAATTGAGAAAAAAATATTTGATTCAACAAAGTCGAGTGAAATTCAGAGTCAAGCTTGTTACTTTTACCCTGTACGCATATGTACACAAACAATTTTTATTGAACGTACTAGTAGCTGCAAGCAAAAGTTAGTATTCTATGTACCTCCGTTTCTAACTACATCGGAAGCATAATTCATAGTAAATAAACTAATTTAACTGACATGATGTAAGTAATTGTTGTTACGAAAGCGACGTTCGTGAGAGTTTTAAGTCGATTTAACTGATTCAAGGTTTTGTTTAGTTTTGTAACCGTACGTATTATATCTTAGATATTACGTGTGTATTTACACTTACTGTGAACTGTTGAAAATACTTTTCATACTTCAATAGCATTTTTGTTCTAATATTTTTGCTAAAGTCCTAAAATATTTTATCTTACTGAAATTATTTTAAAATAAGTTACATTTTATTATATATATAAAATGTAACTTTAGTCGATTAAAGTAAGCATGTAAGGAAATTCGTTTATAAGTTTTCTGAGAAATGTACAAATGATTTCCACACTTATTTTTATAGGTTTAACTAGCGACTCACTCTCGCTCCGCTCGGATTCGTCCCTAGTTATGTTTTAACAGTTAGTATAGATTTCTCAGAGATGAGGTATTGTCCCGCAGTAAAAATGATCCTTTATGTTGACCCCGATAATAAGCTATCATCATACCAAATTTAATCAAAATCTGTCCAGTAGTTTTCTCTTGATGCGTTCCCGGACAGACAGACGGGCAAAAAATCTTCAAACTATAGTTTCGGCCTTTGTATCGACAATAATGTCTATTTTAATAAGATTTTCCAAAAAATATGTAATATACAGATTCGGATCAGTTAGAATTTTATTATAGTATGTATAGATAAGTACAGATTAGAGAGAGAAGATAATCAAGTTAATTTATGTACGAGTAAACATAGTATTACAAAGTCGGACAGTTTCTACGGCTTTTTAATGTCATTCTGATGGGCTTGGATGGGAAACTTTTTTGATAAAAACGCAAAAATAATATAACAGTAAAAGTGTTAAAATCACTATAATTACGTATGAACAAGTATGTCTGTTACATGTTGACACTGTACGGGCTCAACGAGTTTAAGCACTTGGAAAATACTTAGATTATACCATAAAAAATCGACCAATCTAGTTTTCACAATTAAATAATACATAGAACAATGTGAGTAAAATAAGAAATAATAAGTTTAATTCACATATAAAAAAAATATACATTAAATAAAAAAATTGTAACAATATAAAATTTTTTTTTATCTAGAATGCTAAATATCGTCTAAATTATTGAACTCATATCAGCTAAACACACCGCCTCCTTTTCTTCAAGTCGAGTATAAAGTTAGTAAAATGAAGTGTAATAAAAATCAGTAACATTGTATTGATCACCTGCCGACAAAGGTCGATGACCCCGCAAATTACTCGTTGACCGAATGAAAGACCAGTGAAAGTGCTTAGCTGTTAGTCTGACCGTCCACTAACAGAGCAAAGCTATAATATTGATGTAAACTAAGCTCTTAATAGTTTTAATTAGGACATTTTATGACGACACGTTTAGCTCAGTGTGTAGTGACCCTACTTGTTGTGCCAGCGGTCGCCGGTTCGAGTCCCACTGGGGGCATTCATTTGTGTGAGCACGACTGTTTGTACTCCAGTCATGGGTATTTATATTTATAATATGTATGTATTTAAAGTTATATATGTGTAGTGTATCAACTATCTGGTATCCATAACACACGCCTCGTAGCTTACCATGGAACTAGATGGTGCTGTGTGTTAATGTCCCAACATATTATTATTATTATTATTATAATTAGTTATAATATTTATCTATGCTAATATTATAACTGTGAAAGTTTGTGAGTATGGATGTATGTTTGTTAGTCTTTCACGCCAGAACGGCTGAACGGATCTGGATGAAATTTGGCACAGAGATAGATTATAGTCTGGAACAACACATAGGCTATTTTTTATCATGGAAAAATGAACGGTTCCCGTGGAATAGTTTTGTTTTTGTTTTCTGTAAATAAATAAATAATAACGTATTTTTTTTATTGTGTATTTATTAAAGTATAAAAAAGTAAGCTTCATTTAAAAATTATTTATTCCTTTAAAATAGGCCCATACCGTGCTTTAATATCTAAAAAAGTCTAAGTTATCTTTTCTATACCACGCTATATTATAAAATATTCGTTTTGTTCAGTGGAAACGTCTTCGCGCTGTGAAATGGAGAAAGCTTTAAATTCCGATTTATTGCTTAGTATCAATCATCGGTGTAAAACCTCTTGTAGTTTGACTCATTTTAAGTCGTTGATGGGAATTTAATGGAAAACGTCTTTTATCATTAATTGTTTTTATATATATCTTTATTTGTATGTATATCTTTTTGTTAGTGATAGTATAATTTCTGGATGGTTTGACTGATTGAAGAATTTCATATATATCTAACACTAGCGACTCACCCTCACTTTGCTTCAGGTTCGTCTCTAGACAGAAACAAATTTATCCCACGGGAACTGTACATTTTTCCTCAATAATATACAGTAGCCTATAGCCTTCATCAGTTAACGGGCTATCTAATGCAAAAATCAAATTTTCAAATCAGATTAGTAGTTCCTGAGATTAGCGCGTTCAACCAAACAAACAAACAAACAAACTCTTCAGCTTTATAATATTAGTATAGATTAACTACGCTATGACGGTTAGTATGGAATATATAGAGCATATATAAGTTAGTATGGAATACATACATAGGTATGATGAGTTTTATATCCCTTATTTGAGAAATGATTGCTACCCCATACAAATTTCCACCCCTTTAAGGAATGATATCTGAGATAAAAACTATCCTATGTCCTTTCCAGGATCTCAAACTATCTCCATACTAATTTTCATCTTAATCGGTTCAGTCGTTTAGCCGTGAAAAGGTAACAAAAAACAAACAAAGAAACAAAAAAATTGAGTTATTTTCGCATTTAAAATATTAGTATGGATTATAAAATATACGACAAGATCATCGAAGGTACTGTTGGAATCTAATAGATGGCGCTGTAGTCATTTTAGTTCTATAATTATTCGAACAAAGGGACTCATTTTCACTATATAGATATATTTGTTTACTATTAAATAAGAAAATTCAAATTTGAGATAAAAATGCGTTTTATTATTCGGAATATAACACAGTTATATTATAAAAACTCGACTAAGACCAAAATATGTACATATATGTCTAGTATTCATGATTTTATGTTACTTGGTTTATTACTGCAAAGGTCGCGGTGTCGATTTCCGCACCTAAATAATATTAGTAATGTTCTTAGAAATATTTAATCCTTCTTCTTATTATTTAATCTTTCTTCTTATCACATAACAATAAGATAATAAATAATACAGTTAGATACCATCCCTAACGACCGATGTCTTGAAGCAAAAAAAGTGCAAAGCTTAAGTAAAGTGGAAAGCCTTAGAATATTACATTTTTTAAGTCCAAACTCAAACTCTATATACGGCAAGTTGAATAACTTCGTTTACATAATTATTGTGTAAAACAATAAAAAAAAGTTTAATTCAATAATAAAATGTAGAGACTAAAAACAGACATGGCCATAATTTAACAAACGAGTCATATAAGTTGGTGTTATTTTTATCTAAGCTTCGATAATATCATAAATTCACGCAACAATAACGCGAAGTATGTCTGAAGTTATTTAACAAAGGCTTGCGCTCTACTTTGTTTATTAACACATCTATAACAGCTAGAAGTACAAGTAAAGACGGTACAAATATAGGAGGGGATTATAAATTCGATTTCTACTTTCAGTTATTGTCAATTGACAATAATATTTATCGTAACTAAAATTTTTTTGAATAATTAGAAAAATAAACAAAAATTAACCCTCATTTCTTAACCCATTTTTTGGGCAGCGCCATCTATTGTAAAGTTTAGAACTTAAGAGATATTAAAGCAATCTTAACTGGTTTTTATCTATCAAGCCTTTTCTAAATCTGTAGAAAGGAGTATATACATATACAAATTTAAAAAAAAACTTTAAACATTTTAAAAATATATTAAGCACTAGCGACTCACCATCGCTTTTCTTCGGGTTCGTCCTAGACTAAAACAAATCTATCCCACAGAAACCGTATATTTTTCCTCGATGATATATAACCTATAGCCTTCCTCAATTAACGGGCTATGTAATGCAATAAATAATTTTTCAAATCGGATTAGTAGTTTCTGAGATTAGCGCGTTCAACCAAAGAAACAAACCCTTCAGCTTTATAATATTAATATTATTATTATTATTATTATTTTATGAGATTCAGTGACAAATGAGCAGACAGACCACCTGATGGAAAGTAGTACCTGTCGCCCATAACACCTACGGTTCATGCACTTAGGTTTTAAGTAACAAAAATGCACAGCCACAGGTGCGTTGTCACTGTGAGGACTAAGATGATATGCCTCTTGCCTGTAATTGCGCTGGCTACCTTATCCTTCAAACCGGAACACAACAATGTAATCATTGTTGCTTGGCGGCAGAAATAGATAAGGGGGTGGTACCCAGGTGGTCCAGTCGTACTCTTCAGGCTTGACAGAGTCCTACCACCGGTAGATATTTCTATAGGATTATAGATTCATAATGTTTTAGTAATATATAATATTTTATTTATTAAAAAGTATAACGAAACTCAGGAGAGGTTTACAGTTGAATGAAATAGATATCGTATAACATACACAAATTAAGAACCTCATGGAATTTAGCACTTTTTTGAAATTAGTCAAAACAGTTTTATATAAAATTTATTTCTTTAAATAAATCATTATAATTATTCATTTATAATGAACGAATGAATGACTCAATGTGCACTAATTTTTATTTTACTTTTCTATTCAGTACTAAAGGCAGTGGTAGCCCAATGGTAACTCGCTCGCTTCGGTATCCGAGTGAAGCGGGTTCAAATCCCGGGTCTTGCACCTCTGATATTTTCATGTGCGAATCATTTCTAACATGATTACCACTTGCCTTACGGTGAAGGAAAACATCGTGAGGAAACCTGCATGTCTGAGAGAACCTAGCAAGTTTTCGAAAGACATGTGAAGTTCGCCAACCCGCATTTGGCCAGCGTGGTGGACTATGGCCTGATCCCCCTCGTATTGAAGGGAGGCCCGTGCCCAGCAGTGGGACGTTAGAAAGGGCTGAATACACACATTCAGTACTAACTTACTTGTACTGGTATAGTCCTTGACCAGTCACAAAAACAAACCTGTCTCGTGTTATTTCTATTACTAATAAACTTGTATTACATTTCTACAGCAATTGAATGTATTTTTGTTTTAGTTCACAAAAACTATATGACCTCGACTTTATAAAAATAAACCTTTATATAAAGTCGAGGAAATATATATTAAGGAGGAATATATATTAAAAAAATAAACCTTTGATACTTTTGGTACTTTGGTGCCATTTTTGAATTTTTCTAATTATTTTTGGAAAACTGTGGGTAGGCATTGTCTGTAACAAGTATATGACGCCTTCGAGACGTCTAAAACCTTAGTCTTTCCCGTGACCATGATTGCTGTAGAGCAATCGAAACGTCGGATACCAAAAATCAAAATAAATCCGCGAAATAATCCAAAAAGATAGTTTTATTTAAAATGTCAAATATTCGCGTAAATCTAAGATAGTACGAGTACCTATCACCTTTGATATTGTTACAATTGTATTACATGTACAGATATACTTATGAATATCTTTGATACTTGCTTTATTATATTAAGTAGTGTTTATGATGTATACGTAATGGCTAGAAAACGGAGTATAGATTTTCTTTTAGAAACTGAACAGTTTTGCAAGTCACTAAGAGTAACTGTTCCACAATAATAACGTCTAGTGCGCTTACGAGATGTGATTTATATATAGGTATACATATTTTTAATGTAAATACAAAATGTACGTATTGTATAACGCTAATTTTATGTGTTTATCACTGGAAAACTGTAATACTATATGTTTATAGTTAACGGCTTAGGTTTCTTGAATAGCTTGCTTTTAACTTTAAGCTGTGTACGCTAAAAGACCTGTATTTTTTTTTCGGAGCTAGAATGTTACGGATAAACATATAGACAGAAGTAGGCACTAAACTTTTATCACCATTTTTTGTCGTAGGCTAAAACAATAATCGTGGCAGTATTAACAAATTCTTGACTTCGCAAATTTTTTTTTTTTATTTTCAAAATATGTTATCTCATTTCAACACCA
This sequence comes from Argynnis bischoffii washingtonia, assembly GCA_033884665.1. Taxonomy (NCBI): domain Eukaryota; kingdom Metazoa; phylum Arthropoda; class Insecta; order Lepidoptera; family Nymphalidae; genus Argynnis; species Argynnis bischoffii. Next base: position 364,347 of record CM066629.1, on the reverse strand, counting down.
TAATCCATTAATTTTTGAAAATATAACGTCATAACGTCTGCTTAAATCGAGTATTACTTTATGACCACTTTCACTGTGCATTATAATAATATGGAATTGCTGAAACTAGATCGTTTGTACGCACTTAAACGTTGAGTTCCTGTTGAGAAAACACGATGTAATATAGCGGACTCGATCAGCGACAGTTTCTTATACAAATTACTGTGAAAATTCCATTACAACTTATGTTGCATAGTAATTTCCATTAATACAATATACACCATTTTAAAGAGTAAGTTTTGTTAAACGTACTATTTATAACTTTAAAGTTTTTGTGTGTGTATGTTTGTTACACTTTCAATCAGAAACGCCTGGATGGATTTGGATGAAATTTAGTACACGAATTGATTATAAAGTGAAGTAGCACGTAACTAGTGCTAATAATAATTTTCCTTAACGTGGCGTTCTTGTATATAATATTACTAGAGTGCCCCGCAGTTTCATCCGCGTTAAATTTGTTTGGTTATAAACATCAGTTTTACAATATTGTATGGAAGTCTGCCCGATTTGTTGACATTTATGATTACTGCTCCGCTCTTTTGGGTTGTAGCATGATGATATATATAGCCTATAGTTTTCCTCAATAAATGGACTATCTAATGCAAAAAGATTTTTTCAAGTAAGATTAGTATTTCCTGAGATCACTAACTAACTAACAAACTCTGCCTCTTTATAATATTTTAGAGACGCGCTGACTGGATCGAGGGTAAGTTGCTAGTATGAAAAAGGGGAGAGCTGGCAACACTGGCCCAGGCAACATGTCAAAAATCGTAGCTCCGTATTTTAATTGTATTTAATTAAGTAAAACTAGTTAAATATTTATATTTATATTAATTTATTACGTCCTTAAAATACAAATAGTATTTAATCATAGTTTTGTGCGTGTAACTACAATTTATATACCTCGAAGTGCTGTATTTGTAAGTGAACTTGGAGCTGTCAACGGGTTAACGGCAGAATTTTGAAATACGGATTAAACCCGGGGAGTATTTTACCAATTATATTGATATTATAATCACTCAATTCATACTCAACACAACTCACATTAAGTGAGTAACGTCCATTCTCACATTTTGGCACCGTTAATATCTCACTTTGCTTGACAAGCTGGAAGCAAAGCTGTAGATGAAAACATTTGTCACAGACAGTTTTACTCATATTCACTACACAATTTACACATAAAACAGGTTACTCATAATAATAAGTATCCCATTGTAGTTGCTTATTCTTAAGAATATATTGAGATAATTATAGCTAAATTTCTCTTAAAATTACCATAAAATCATCATAGATATCTTAAAATGTTAATAATAATCTTACACCTATTTTAATATAATATAATAATCTTGGTTCAATATATTTAAATTCTCTTAAATATAACTTTGTGAAATTCATGTGCATAAACCACCATTGTTAAATTTTGTCTAACTTTCCCGTACATGTAATATATCTCTCCTGACAATTTTAATTAATAATATAATTTCATATGCTTTTTTCTTCCTATATCTAATATCCCTAATTTCCCTTATCTTTTCTTGTCCTCATAATCTCACTTCCCATACTTTATTACAGAATAATAACAATGGAAAAATCAATAAAAACCCGCAAGGCTGCTGCAAAAGATCTGGAAAACAAACTAAATATTACTTTGCAAGAATTAAAATCTTCCCAGGATCTTTGCAAACAGTTGCTGCAAGAACGTGAGGACAGTGAGGAGGAAATCAAACAAATCATTAAAAAAAATTCAGACTTAAAGAATGAACTTGCTCAATTACATAATAACTTCTTAGATGTAGTCACTCAGCGAGACCGTTTAAGTGAAATAGTAAATGCATTCAGCCAGTGCAGTGATGAGCATGAAAAGGCTCTGAACCGAATTAGAGAGCTTGAAATTAGTTTAGAAGAGGCCAAAAATTCTTTGCTCCAATTTGAGGAATTTAAAATGTCACAGCAGTTGCATAAAACTAATAGTTTGTATAATGAGCTGATTGAATGTAATTCACAAACAGTAATAGACCTAACTAGTGATGATGATTCCTGTGACAAACGCCCTGCTCACTTCTCAACACACAATAAATTAAAAAAATATATTAAATTGAATAAATTTATTAAAAAAACAAATAAATTAATAAATAATAAATATTCTTACAAACAATTTTGTGATCTGAGGAGTGAACGTTCAAAACTAGTTGACAAATTAAAATTATATAAAAGTAGATTAAGCCAAAGTAGATTATCCTATGACCGAGACACACTACTACTACAAACAGAAATTGACAATCTAACTAGTACATTAAATTCTATCACTACAAAGTATGAGAACTCACAAAAACAGATACAGGAACACATTCTTGCTGCAAATAATCTAGTAGAACTATGTAACTATAACTATGACAGATTTGAATCTCTAACTAACAAACATATTTGTAACTGTACTCAGCAACAATCTAAGGAAAAAAATATTCAAAGTAGTTCTGTGGGTATTGGTGTGGACTCAGTCATAGACACTGAGCAAACTCAAATTCATTACCAGGAACAAGAAAATTATAATTATAATTACAACATAAAAAATTCCTCCGAGTCCCCTGTCCATAAAAATATATCAATTGTGTCGGATAAAATAGGTCAAGGCTTTGGTGCTTTACTTGTAAAGCACATTAATAATGTACAAAATATATGTTCGCCTGGTGCCAGTTTCCAGTATAATATTAAGAAAATTTCCTCAATGGATTTGTGTGTCAATAGTACTATAGTACTACTTCATGGGGATAGTTCTTCTGTAAGGAAACAGGATGTTATAAATAGTATGGAAACTTTGCTAAATTTTCACAACAGGACTAAGTGCAAATTTATTATTTGCTCTTTTCCTTATTCCTCTTCCCTTACAGATGAACAAAACAATTACATATATAGCCTTAATATGGCTATTTATAATACAACTCACCGTCATAGTGACGCATTCTTTTATTTTGACATTAATAAATTTATTAACTCTAGTCTTAAGGTGACAAAAGGTACTTTGTATCTGCCTTTATATTATAAGAAAAAACTTGCTACTTTAGTAGCATATAATATACAAAACCCAGTTGTACATAGTACAACTCTGAATATTAACATTAATTATAATTTATTGGAAAAAAAAAATGTAATTAATTTAAACTAAATTATAAGACAATGCCTAAGCCTAATAGATTAAATATTGTCCATCAAAATATTCAAGGCTTAGGTGGCAAAGAACTAGAACTAGAACTTTACCTAGTGAAATATGACATTCATATGATATGTTTAACTGAGCCATGGCTTAAAAAACATAATAATTGTTTAAATATTGAAAATTATAAAATGTCAAGTTCGTTCGTTAGAGTGAAAGCTACTCGCGGTGGTTCTCTTATATTAGTTAGAAGTGATGTAGTCTGCAAGGGCCGACAGGACATAGTGGCACTCTCTATCGAACGTTCCATAGAACTATCCTGTATTGAGTTTCAACAGTTTATTATATTATGCGTGTACCGGCCCCCCTTGGGTGATTTTGATATCTTTGAAAATAGGATGGATGATGTCCTTAAAAATTTATGTAATAATAGTAAAGCTGTAATCGTTTGTGGAGATTTTAATATAGACATACTGCAAGTAACACTACTTAGTAATCGCATTCTAAATTTATTTAAGTCATATAACTTAACTAATATTTTTTGCGAACCAACTCGTGTTACTAATATATCCTCCACATGTATAGATAATGTGTTTTGTAATTGTGAAGTATTCGATGTATCGATTATAAAAAATTTAAGTTCAGACCACTTTGGTCAAAAATTTTCGTTAACTAACAATATTATCAATAAAAGACAAAAAATTAAATGTAGACCAGTTACAATAAGTAGAATCAATTCTTTTAAAGAGAAAGTGACACGGCACTTGCATAAAATGGAAATGATTTCAGATCATCCAAATAACCACTATGACAATTTTTTCAACTCACTTTTAAAGTCATTTAATAACATTTTTAAAGAAAAAACTTTTTACAAAAATACTAAACTGAAATTTAGCGACTGGGCAACTGTCGGCATATACCGAAGTAGAGATAAATTATATGAATTATATAGCGTGAGGCAGTGGAATCATGACCCAATGTTCCATAGTCGAGTAAGAGCGTATTCAAAGATTTTTAAAAATGTTTGCATTCAAGCTAAGTCTATATTTATTCGAAATAAAATTATAAATTCAGATAATAAAATTAAAACAACTTGGGATGTAATCACTCATACGGCTGGAAAATCTAAGATCGATAGTCAACCTGTGAAGCTAACAATAGATAACGTAGTATTGAGCTCAGACGAAGATGTTGCAAATACTTTTGAGAATTATTTTTCTGAAATCCCAATAAAGGTGACATCTTCTTTAAAATCATCTTCCCTAGACGCGATTAACCTCTTACATAAACATACTCATCACTGTGATCACCAGTTTAAATTCTCGTATGTAGATGCACAAGATATTATTAAAGTATTCAAAACCATTAACCTTAAGAAAACTGGTGATTTGTGGGGCATGTCTGTTAAATTACTCAACTCAATAATAACTGATATTGCACCACATTTATCCCTTATATTCAATAAATGTGTAGATTGTGGAACTTTCCCTGATCTTATGAAACTAAGTAAAATAATACCTCTTTTTAAAAGCGGAGATAAAAATGATCCTGGCAATTATAGACCGATTTCTATATTGCCATCTATGAGTAAAATTTTTGAAAAACTTATTCTAAACCAATTGTTAATTCATTTTAATATTAATAGTATCTTCCATAGTGAACAGTATGGTTTTACCAAAGGTAGGTCTACAGCCGATGCGGGAGTTGCTCTTCTTAAACACATTTATAACGCTTGGGAAAAATCACAAAATGCAATTGGTGTTTTTTGTGATCTATCTAAAGCCTTTGATTGCGTAGAACATGAAACCCTCCTGCTTAAACTAAGTCATTATGGTATTCGTGGCATTGCTCTTGATCTCATTGCTTCATATCTTAGTGATAGGATTCAGAAAGTCGCTGTAAATAACGTTAATTCTTCCGGATCCCCTCTGAGAATGGGTGTTCCGCAGGGATCTATTTTGGGTCCATTTTTGTTTTTAGTTTATATAAACGATCTTCCTTTCTATGCTAATGAATTGTGTGATATTGTACTGTTTGCGGATGATACCTCCTTAATTTTTAAAGTGGATAGAAATATAACTAATTATGACAAAGTAAACAGTGCATTATCTCACATACTTAAGTGGTTTAATATTAACAACTTAGCATTAAACACCAAAAAAACTAAATGTATACAATTTACCCTACCTAATGTAAGGAGACAGAATTTTAGTTTGTTTTTAAATAATGAGATTCTTGATATTGTAGATTCCACGGTATTCTTGGGTATAACATTGGACTCGGGTCTTCAGTGGAGCCCCCATCTTTCATCTCTCGCGAGTAGACTAAGCTCCGCTGTGTTCGCGGTTAGGAAAGTCAGGCAGCTAACAGATGTTAATACTGCTAGACTTGTTTATTTCAGCTACTTTCACAGCATCTTGACTTACGGGATTTTATTGTGGGGTAATGCAGCCGATATAAAATCTATATTTATTCTTCAAAAAAGGGCCATTCGGGCAATTTATAACATCGGAGCTCGGGATACCCTACGAGATTTGTTTAAGGAAATTGCTATACTTACAGTTGCATCGCAATATATATACTGTAATATTATGTTTGTCCGACAAAACATTCATTGTTATTTAAAACGCAGTGATATACACGAAATAAACACTAGAAATAAGGAAAAACTGGTATTGCCTAGCTTTCGCCTACAAAAAGTAAATAGATCGTTTATGGGGCAAGGTGTACGCATGTATAATAAAGTTCCACAATCGATTTTGAGCTTGCCATTTGAACAATTTAAATCTAAAATTAAAAATGTATTAGTGAATAAAGCTTACTATACAGTCACGGAATACTTCGAAGATATCAATGTGTGGAACTAATATCTGGTTGGATCTCACGTAGGATAAATATATAATAATTATTGTATTACAATATTGTACACAATTATTATTTTAAAAGAGCAACTGTTGAGTTTCTCGCCGGCTCTTCTCAGCAGAACTGCCTTCCGAGCCGGTGGTAGCTTCCTCACGGACTGACTACACTGACATTTAATTTAAAATTTAAAATGTAAAATTGACGATTCAAAAGTGCTTGTAAAAGTCTATTTGAATAAAGTATATTTTGATTTGATTTGATTTATGAAATATTGGTACAAGCTTAAAAAGCTAAACGCATCTAATGTGATTCATTTTCATAATCTTTAAAAACACAACTGTAACAACTAAGTTTTTTTAGTTAACTTGATCAGTTTAACTGATGTTTTTAACTGGTTAACTAAACACGTAACGTTTAATTGTGCGCAGGCAGTTCGCCTTGCTCCCACGTGCGCACCTTTTCAACGTAAGGTTGTCCTAAATGCATGGTATAGGTACTAGTAACAAAGTAGAAAGAACATTGATTGTCTGCAGTTGAACTGGAACATATGTACAGTAAGAAGGTTGAAGATTCGATATTTAGGTGAACGTTAGTATGGTAAAAATGTTTGTAAACATTTATTAATGAACATTTTATCACAAAAAAAAAATCATTTTATAACAAAAGTTATTTAATAATTTCCTTTTTATTAAATATTTTATAATATTTGCTAACAAAATAATTCCAAGAAAAATATAAGAAAACGATTTGTAATTTTTGTTAGAAAACAGCAAATTTTTCATAATATGAACCAAACTAATTCGAAGTAGTGGTTATAAAATATTAGGTAATGTTCTACACTATGTTTTATCAGAGTGGAAGCTTTGAAAACATCTAACAATAGTTAAAATGTTAGTTAACATGTTACTGAATGTTAAAAAAAGTCTTTGTGTTCAAAAAATTATATAAGGTTATATAGCATTTTATAAGTGCTGTGTGAAAGCACCATTATATTCAGCATACTTAAGGTGTAGCGTTTTGTTCGTAGCTTGTTGTAAAAAGTAAACGTAAATGAGTTTTTATATAATAAAATATGTAAATTTGGTGTTAAATTTCAATATTTGTTCACTATTTTTTTTAAAGGATAATTTACGTGAATAAACGTAGAAGTTCTATCTTTATAACTACACGTATGGAGAGCTTAACTCTACATCATCGAGAACTAACATAGCAGTTGTATACTGATAAGTATTTATTTTAATTACATTTTGGTTTTAACTTAGTTTCCATATGTGCGTATTCGAATTGACAAATAACGTGTTTGCTCTATCATTACCTTACTCTACATTGAGCTTAAGGCATACATTTAAACACTAATTATATAACTCAGTATAAAAAACAAATAACTAAAAATTATAAATTACCATAATACATATAAACATTGAAAGGAATTTCCGTGCTAATTATAAGCAGGTCAATATTATTTAAATACGCTCCAATAAGGTCTGAAGAATCAGACGATGAAATTCTTAACCTTTTACGTGTTGAAATAAACCAAATATTAGTATAACAGGTTTCAATCGTTCTAGATACTAAATTTGGTATTTGTACTGCAATCCAGATTTATAATGTACCTACAAATTATGTAAGATGTTACAGGGCCATGGAAATGGGTCAGGTAATATTAAAAAATGTATAGATGTATAGATGTAGGTAAATTGTACGAGAATATTGTATATTTCAACCAAAAACATATAAAATATTTTACTAGACTTATGCATTGTTAAAATTAATTATATATATTTTTAGTGAAAATTTACATTTAAATAATAAAATCAGATTACAAATGGTAATGAAAGAGAGAGTAAATATTATGCAAGTGTATGCTACTAGTGTATACCATATTTTTTTAAACGTCAAAACACCATTAGGAGTAACAATTGAATGTCAAAGCATTTACATATAAGGAATATAATTAAAAAAACAAAGATCTTTAACTCCTACTTGTAATCTGCTTAGAGCCAAATAAGTAATGTATCATTACATGAAGGTCGAACCAAATGTAGGCGAAATAAGCCTTTGCCTATTTTACGAGGTACAGTGTACATGCTTTACACCTACATCTTGCATAAGATGACCTTACTTAAAATTTGAAACTAATTTAAATATTATGTAATAATATATAAAAACAAATATATAAATAAATCTAACGTTTTTTGTTTGTAGAGCTTCCAATATGAAAGTTGAATGTATTTTTCCAAATATTAAACTAATAATAGTAAATATTAAACGCTTACTTTTATTTGGATTTTTTGCGGCCTTATTTTTATTTTTGGTTCCCAACGATTTGAATACTTTACAGCAATCATGGTCACGGGAGAGATGAAGGTTTTAATCATCTCAAAGGTGCCAGTTGCCACAGATAGTGCAACACACATAAAACACAAAATAACAAAAAGATTTGAAAAAATAAAAAAAATGGCACCAAAGTACTTTACAATATTTAATTAAAATGTCAAATATTAGCGTAAATCTAAGAGATTATCACGTTCACTAGTTAAAAATATTATAAAGAAGGTTAAATTTCATTTATAAATACTAGTAAATGAAAGAAACTCACCTGTGCTTACTAAACTAATTCGAATGCTTAGACTTTCTATGAAAATTATTTATAAAAAAATATTTTAAGAGCAACTGTAAGCCTAGCGCGTTGAAATCTTTTACACTGACTGATATCATTTAAAATGCTACAAGATTTTTGTATTTCTTATATATAAGGTGTATAAATAGGTAGTAACGGATGTAAATATAATATATTATATATCATAGTATATTTTTTTATAAATTGTCCAAATGAAATGACTCATAGGAATGATTGACTTCATATATTTGTGTATATATCTATACATAGATTAAATCTACATACTTTTAATATTATATACACGAACGGGTATGCATGGTAATTAAAATACGGAACTGTTTATAAAACGATAGGAATCTAATCTATGAGTTTATTTCACATGATACAATGCAACTTATATATTTTATAATAAATGTATTCAGCCCTTTTTAACGTCCCACTGCTGGGCACGGGCCTCCCTCCAATACGAGGGGAATCAGGCCATAGTCCACCACGCTGGCCAAGTGCGGATTGGCGGACTTCACATGTCTTTCGAAAACTTTCTAGGTTCTCTCACACATGCAGGTTTCCTCACGATGTTTTCCTTCACCGTAAGACAAGTGGTAATCATGTTAGAAATGATTCGCACATGAAAATATCAGAGGTGCGGGACCCGGGATTTGAACCCGCTTCACTCGGTTTTCCAAGCGAGCGCGTTACCACTGGGCTACCACTGCCTATATAAAAAAAGATCACGTTTTATCTTTTATTGTGGGTAAAGCTCTATGTTATTACATACAAAGTACTATTTCATCCTATAATATAAAAGAATTAAGTATTTTTGAATATTTGAGGAAAGTATGTATGTATATGGATAGAATTTACTTATATAATCTATACATATAATAAAATTGTAACTAAACCAAATCTGTACATAGAATATTTTTTGAAAAATCTAATTAAAATAGACATTATTATCGATACAGAGGCGCAATCTATAGTTTTGTATATATTTTGTAGTCTGTCTGTCTGTCTGTCTGTTACCGCATCACGGAAAAACCACTGGATAGATTTTAATGAAATTTGGTGTAATGATAGCTGGTTATACGGGTCAACATATAGGATACTTTTTATTGCGGGAAAACTATACTAAACATCATTTTCATTTCTGAGAAATCTATACTAAACGTAAAAACGTTACTAGGGACGAACCCGAGCGGAGCGAGCGAGTAAGTCGCTAGTTAAAAATAAAACAGTTTCTATTTTATTTATCGATAAAAATAAAGCTATTAAAGAAAAAAAATCGATTGACAAACTGAAGAAGAAAGTACTGAACTGTTTAGTCTTTGTCTATTTATATATAGACACATGTAAGAATACTGGATATGTTAACATCATTAGATATTGAATATTAAAATATAAAAAAATAATATTTAAAAGATATATTAATAACTTTTATGTGTACATACAGTTTACTATATCCCAAGACAGCTTCATATAACTAGTTTTTTTTTAATTTAATCTAAAAAAGGCAAAGGTCATATAGTTAAAGTGTAATATATCAAAATTAAATTAGTCCGTTCTAGGACTGGGGTATTTTTTACAATATATGAAATCAAGGCAAATAATGATTATAAAATACTTCGTCATCTTAATGACATCCTGATCTGTCTCACAGCGAACCGCATTCTAGTACTATTAGTTCTCCAGCTAAATGTTAATGACCTATTTACTGTAACTTACATTAATTATCCACGTTTTCTAAAACACTAAATACTGCATTAGACCTTATAAGATTTTAAAAACAGTCTTTATCATGATTAATATCCTGGAAGCTATTTGACGATTAAAATATAAAATAAATTTTATTTTTTGTAGAAAGGATATTTAACACGCCTCAGATCACAGATTCATAGTATTAGTTTTCCTCAAAAAAATATGAATTATCTAACTTACGTTTCATTGATGAATCGCAAAATTTAATTCAAATTTTTATAACATTATATGTTTTAGTTAAGTAAATATACTTTTTATGTAAATGGATAAATAAATAAACCATTACATAAACGTTGCCCAATGAAGGGCGCGGGCCGGTTCTCAGCGAAAGTTGATAAAACGAAAAAGAAATTCTGTAATACCGGATGCTGTCACGCTGAACGGTAGAGGCGCGAGTGGTCAATCACATTTGCTTAGAAATACCGAAACATAAAACTTTACCTTCTAGTATTTCACTCATATTTTTTTTTGATAATAGTGTAATATAGTAACTAATTACATATTATGATATTTATCAATACGCATCATATAATATTGATAAAGTACTTTGATATTATAGAAATGTAGATAATTCATTGAAAATGTGTGTTAGCTACGTCTAGAGCCCTTGGGCTCTACAAAAATCTAAGTGGTACTACAACTTACCGCAAAATAAGTTTTTGTTGGACTATCAATTTTAATGTTTGTATTTTAAGACAGGCCGCATGATTTGAATATTCTAACGTCCGTGATTATGATGTTTTTTAATCTACTTTATTATAGTAAAATTTTCATGTAGACTTAATTTATGTATATTATAAAGAAATTGTTCCTCGCTCTGTTTATTATAAGTAGTTATGATTCATGATACTATACTTTCGAAACACCAAATAAATTTCTATAGGAATAAATAAATTTGAAAATGTAGAGATTTTAAATGAGATAATATGTAATAACATGATTATATTAGAGGCTAAATTAATCAAAATATTATACGTGGTCTTTGCAAATAACAACTATATAATGACTTTGAGACGTCTAAAACCTTAGTCTTCGTCCCCGTGACTATGTGCGCTGTGACAGCATCCGAAACGTCGGGAACAAAAAATCAAAAATAATGTAATTATAAAACAAAACAAAATTTTAGTAAAACAAGTATTTTGTTTCTAGGTCATAGTATCTTTTAATACCAATTTCTTCTCTCTTTCTTAGGCTTACCTTACATCAGATGGCTATGATATAGTGAGTAAAAAAATGCATCACATTCTTTGTATACTAAATATATTGTACATCAAAAAATATTTTACTAAAGCCTAAATATTATAAATATTTGCCCACACCTTTGCCTACATTGGTCTCTGTATTACCTACAATTATATAAATAAAGTAATAAAGAATATACATAATATTTTGGATTGCATTCGTTTCAGTGCATTGGATTTGATAAATAAATATGTTCTTGACCGAGTTAATTGCGAGTAAACATTAGAAATTAAAACAGTGGAGTGTGAAAATGAATAGCGTCGGTGAAATACTGCTCTACATAACGTGATGACGGAAAAGTCGACGATCTCGAGGAATTCTCGTATCGTTTCCATTACTCGTACTAACTATTTAAAAACTATTAATTAATAATATTTAAATTATTTTTTTATAATAGTTATGTGTTTATTGGTTTTTAACTCTATCACATAGTAAAAGATCGATATAATTTATGGGACGTTAAAGACATAGGTCTTGGTGGGAAAAGTCTGCGCAAAAAGTTAGTTAGAGATGGGATTAATAATATAATACAAATGAGTTTTTTTTTAAAGATAGTAATAGAAAATTAGTTTATGTTAGCTTTTATATAGTTTGACAAGACATAGTTACTGTTCACATATCATATTATTTTTACATAATACAAAAATATAATCGAGATACTTTTATATATGCGATATTTGGTATGTGGTTGCTCTATTACGCTGTAATTGCTGGATGTATTTAGATAAAATTTAGTACACAGATTGTGATCTGGAGTAACATATAAGCTATCTATATATAGATATATTTGAGTACCTGTGGAGACCCCAACGAGAATAAGACGCTAGCATATGTATATCTATATTTAATATTATAAAGCTGAAGAGTTTGTTTGTTTGTTTGGTTGAACGCGTTAATCTCAGGAACTACTGGATGGAATTGAAAAAATTTTTTGTATTAGATAGTCCATTAATTGAGGAATGTTTTAGGATATATATCATCCTGGAAAAGTGTACGGTTCCCGTGGGGTAGAGTTGTTTTTGTCTAGAGATGAACCCGAAGCGAAGCAAGGTTGAAGCGCTTATAGTATATTGTATAACGATACGTCAATATTCTCGTGTATAATGGAAACGTCTGCCCCACTGCGCCACATACCCGCGCGGCGCGTCGCAACTCGCACGCGACTCTATGATTTGTTTTATTTATAGTCACTTCCTACTTATACGGATATGTTAAATAGTAAAGCAACTGAAATTAATACAAATGGACGTTTCTGAGGAATATTTTTGTATAAAAACAATCTCTACATACATTTTAACTTTAAAAAGTCTAGGCCTCGTCTTCGTGTCTCGATTTTAGCGTTTAAAAGATAAGAAATATACAAAAAGATTATAAATGCATGGTAAAAACACTTTCTAAATATTTAATTAATATATTATAATATATATCATTCATTTTCAAATTATGAACAAATATTGATCTTGAAAAGAAATCATTTTTTATTAGCTTTCTTTTAAAATAGATATAAATTTTGATATTTTGCATACATTTGCATTGTTTTAATATATTTGAATTGATTTTAAATTTATGTAAATAATTATTTAAAAATGAACGGCGTCTGTGATCTCATAGATTTTAATGTATATTGATTTTTTATTATATAATTTATAGTTTTCGCTTCCTAATAATATTTCTTTTATTCTTTTAGTAAACACTTGTTGATTTTTATATTTTTTAAACCATCTGCCGTATCTTATTGTACGGCATTTTTTGTATTTTGTATTAAGTAGAGTCAATTAAGCATGGAATTTATCAAAACTCCTATTAATTTCCTTTCAAATATCATACTTGACTGGGATGTTTGGTAGGCTGATGGTTTGGATTACAATATTCCAAATTTACTTTTTCTACACTGAAATATGACTTAAATCAATATTTGCACATAATTTAAGCTGAAAGTACCGACGAGAGTTATGCAAATGTTGTAATAATAAACTTCCGGTTTTCACTGATTTATGTTGTCAGCTTTAGAAAGCTAAGCGGTCAATGGCGGTATCTTGACCATAAAAAAAAGTGAATTTTAAATTATAAATTATGAATGGGATTATTTTTAACGAATTCATTTCGTATGTATAAATTATGGTAAAACTTTGGTTTTATATAGAAATGGGTAAATTAAGACGATCAATATATGTATTTCAATTTTAGGATGAAAATATAAGTTCTCTTATCAATCCTTGTCAATACAAAGATAGTATTTTAAATAAAACTATCTTTTCGGATGTTTTCGCGGATTTATTTTGATTTTTGGTTCCCGACGTTTCGAATGCTTTACAGCAATCATGGTCACGGGAGAGACTAATACGAGACGCGAAATAATCCGAATAATAGTTTTTATTTACAATTTCAAATATTCGCGTAAATTTAAGAAAGTACAAAGATAGTAATTAAAAGTATTGATATAAGCGTAAAATTAATACTACATAATAATAATGATTTTTAGAACCAATTAATTTCAATAAATTAACAAATGGTAACAAGGCAATAGGCACGTAAGGTATGTTGTATTGGTCGGTGTGAAGGGAAATCCATACGTATGTAAAAGCGGAAACGACATCCGATACATAAAAGTTTCGACAAACTTTCTATTTAATAACTGACATATTGTAATATAACAGGTTGTAATAAAAACACAATAGATTCATCTCCCTCAACTGAGATGCTGCTTGTGTATAAAAGGTTCATTTTGCACTATCGTTAACGACATAAGTAATAATATTTAATTGAAAAAAGATTAAAACTGTATTCATAAATTTATTATGTATACCTGCATAATTATGTGTATTCAAATACATAGTAATTAGGTTTTTTTTAATGAAATCTTATAATATTAAATAAGCGATTATTGTATATAGATATAAACTTAGTTCGTGCATCTCGGAAACGGTTCTAACGATTTAGATGAAATTTTATAGTTAGATAAGGTTATTCTTTTTAAGTTTTCTGAAAAAAGATAATTTTTATAAAGAGAAAAAAAATCTTTAAACAGTTCAATTAAAGAGTTTTATAAATGTAAATTGCAATATTTACTTCAGCTTGCTCTAGAAAGTGCTTTTGAAACAATCAAGAACTCTTTTGGTACAACTTAGGATTCGACCCTCATGCTATATGATCTGCAACTGTATAAGATAGCAACTAGACTAACGACACAATTAAATCTTCTCAATTTTATAAAACTATCATTTTGGATTTTTGATTCCCGATGTTTCGAATGCTTTACAGAGACAGTCTCCAGTACCCATGATTATTATAATGCTGCTAAACAAAAAATCCAAGAAGATAATTTTATTTTAAATGTCAAATATTTGCGTAAATCTAAGAAAGTTTTATATTAAATGCACTTAAGACATTTCTATAAACAAGTCTGTTAATGGCCTAACGCCCTTGAACCACAGTGAAAGTTTTATTTACACGAGCCATGTTTACGTTAACAAAGACTAGTATTGTGACTTTCATATCGAAGCGATCGTTAGATGTTTTGCCCAGACTCTATGATTTCTCAACCGATATACAAAACATGGATTTCGATGAGAATCTTCTCATTGCTTTATGTAAATTAGTCCCGACTTTCGATTTTGTAGATCGATATATAACGATATATAGAACACTAGCAACTCACCCTCGCTCTGCTTGGGTTTGTCTCTAATGATGATTTTATGTTTAGTATAGATTTCTCAGAGATGAGATATTCTCCCGTAGTAAAAAGTATCCTATATGTTGACCCGGATAACCAGCTATTATCATACGTAATTTCATCAAAATCTGTCCAGTGGCTTTCTCGTGATGCGGTAATAGACAGACAGACATGTATAGATTTGTAGACAACATTACTTTTTTTAAGGCGGCATTCTAAAATATTATAAGATACATACATACTGAAAATATAAAAAAAACTATAAGACGTGACTCTAAGTCCTGTTACAGCTCCGATTCTGTTCCATAATGTCATCAATTGTTATATGGATAATGCAAAAAGCTTCCATTACTAGATATTAATTAAATATTAAAAGACTTTTTGGTTATTAAATATATCAAAATATTTCTAAAATAATATACCTTACGAATAATTTAAACGAATTCAATCTATTTTGATGATAAATCAATATTATAATTTTATTTAAAAACGCTAAAAACCAAAAATTTAGTTGACTTTTGGCAGCTCTTCTTAAATCTTAGGCATTTCTATTTGAACTATTGAAAAATTGATGTTTAGTAGTTTTGTAAAAGATACTAAGTATACTGGTTTCTTCACAGGATTTGACAAATGCTTATTTTCACCATGAGTTATTGTTAAATTGTCAAACAAAATATTCGAAATTGTTAACTCTATAATATATCGTTATATAATAATTGTTTATTAAATTATTATATTATTAACAGATTTTTAAGTAGATGTCAGTTAAGTAATAAATATCAAATTGATTAAAATTAAAATTATATATACGTCTAGCTCTTACACAAGCACTTAAAAATCGTCAACTTTGAAATTGCATGTAAAAGTCTATTTGAATAAATTAGTAATGTAAAGGCTTGAGTACACAAAATTTAGTAGTTTTATTTGACTGACGCGTTGATTGCCTCGGTTTCTAATAACAGTTACGCTTGATAACTGGCTCGTGTAAACATTACATAACATTCATTACGTTAAATTATTTAATAATATAACATTTCACTAGCGACTTAACCTCGCTTCGCTCCGATGCGTTTAGGTTCGTTTTACCACTTGATACAGAAATATAGACTTTTCTTTATATTTATAACTTGCGGCCCTCGCTTCTGTCGGGTGTTTCTCGAGATATATACATATAGCTATGGTTTAATATATCTTTTTAATGGGAATAATTCCATAATACATTGTTTTCATCTAGCGCTATTAATTTACGCGGCGCACGCCAGTAAAGCTCCTAGCCGGTTTGTTTTTTTTTCGACATCTTCAACAATAATCGCCATATTTCAGCCATTTTACACAAATTAACCTTACTCAAGAATCACTCCATCTATTGGTTAAATTTGTACAAAAATACGTTTGCTAGTTTTTAAATTTCTTACGTTCAGACAGACAGACGCGGCGGAGGGACTATATTTTACAATGTGTAGTGATATAACAATAGCCTATTAATCCAGATAGACTAACTCTGTGTGCTAAATTTCATCCAAATCTGCCCAGCCGTTTCTTCGTGAAGGACTTACAGACATACAAACTTCAGCATTTAGCAATAGAACTTTTAGCGCAAGCGGTAGCAACTTCCTTTTTAAAATAAATCGGAGTTCCGCGCTTGAACCAATCTGGCTAGTTATTGGTTATTAAATTGTATGAAAGTAATAACATATTTTGCAATTGATGGTAAATTCATTTTAGAACAATGAATTTTCTTTCACATTCTGAATGTAGAGCATTTCTCATGCAACATTTAATATTTTGTGCAACGATGCGTTATTCCATTGGCTTAAAGCGTCTAATAAGGAAATTTATAAATAAAAAAATATACATATATGTATAAAAAATTTCTTATCAATATGTATTGTCTAAGATTATTTATACAGAATAAAATGATTTAGTATCTTTAAATAGAAAATATTTTTAGATCGATAATATTTACGATCCCACAGGAACATAACTATATGGCTTTTGATTAATTTTATTTTATTTAACGTTAATCTTTGGTATTATCAATGAAAAATTATTTAAAGAAGAGACATTTATTTCAAATTATAGTCAAGTTTTTTCCGCATAGAAGTTAATAAGTATACCGGCTTAATTAACTTTCACTAGTTCGGAAAGAAAAGTTCTTAATCATAAGAAAAAAGCTCAGTATATTAAGTATTACTTTCTACTTCGTATAAATTTTAATTATGTTTAATACGCCTGCTACTTAAAAATTTATTTAAAACATTCAAACATTTAACATTTTTATGGTAAATATTTTCACTAAAATTCATTTTAATTATTACTTATTTTTAACAAAAGTTACATTTTATTTATTTAGTATCAATTATATTATAATCAACTAGCGACTCATCCACGCTCGTTTTAACGTTTAATATAGATTTCTCAGAGACTCGTCTCTGTATTTTCTCGATATTTTCCCGCAGTAAAAAGTATTCTATATGTTGACCCGGATAGCCAGCTATCATCATACCACATTTAATCAAAATCTGTTTAGTGATAATGCGTTCCCAGACAGACAGACAGATAAAAACTCTGAAAACTGTAGGTTCGGCCTCTGTATTGATAATAATGACTATTTCAATAAGGTTTTCCAAAAAATATTTAATGTACAGATTTTATTATATGTATAGTATGTATATTGTATACATATTATTATGAATCTTTCTTTTCTCTTTATTATTATTTCTTATATTTGTTAATATTTTAATTTCTCAGGTTTTAATTTCTTTAATAAATTATAGTAAAAGCGCTGTCGTGTAGCGAATGCCTTCCGCACGTTTCTGTGCGTTCATATTTTGTTATTAGTATGGAAAATATGGCGATTAAAAGTTAATTGTTTAGAACGCTTTTAATTTTTTTTACAAATTTATTGCCCAATTAATAGTAATTTTTTTCCGTATACAAATTTCTATATCTTTTTATCCATATTTGTTATCGAAAGTTAGTACTTATTTGTTAGAAATAATAACTGTAAATTAATTTATAATTGAAATAAACGGATGTGTATTTAAATATAGGGTGTTTTAAGTCTAATAAAATGTTATTTCAGAGGTTTTCGGCTTTAAGCTTTACGGTTTAACGGCAGCTTTTGACTCTTTACAATTTATGCATAAACAAGGAAATAATAAAGTTAGTATAAATTATTTGTAAAAACTATACATACCTTAAAACTATCACTTCTTCACAAAAAATCCACAAAGTCACTCAAAAAAAGAATTCCAAAAAGAAATTCAAAATCAAAATTCAATTGACTGAATCACATTTTCCAACCAAAAATGGTTCATCATCACAATAATTTATGATAAAAATCAAAAATTAAGGATACGTCTGTAGCATCCGATGGTAGCGGCGGTCGAAGGTGCACTGAAGGAAACTACGGCTCGCTGTTACAAGTCACTATCACCTCAGGGCCGGATTCCGTATAGAATTAAATTAGCAAGTTATGTATTACAACTTCGAGTGTCTGGAATGTTATTTAATGCTTAAAATCTCTCTATCGATAATGATTCATAAACAAAATGAACATGAATCAAATATAAAATTATTGAATGGCTTATACACGAGGGCGTGTCTGGTAGTATATTTTCAGGTCAGTCTGTTTATGTCTTTAGATCATCTATCTAATGTGTGATTAGTTTATAAAAATGTAAAATTATCTCTCAATATTGTCTTAAGCAGGAGTTAATAATAAGGCTTTAATATTATAAAATTATAAAAAAGACCTATTTGTATTCATGCTTCGACTTACTTTCCATGAACTTGAAAAATTGCTTAGAAATGTTATCAAATGTCTTAAATTAAGTATTTATTTTAGCGCGAGTTTTTCTCCTGGTTAAATTAAGAATACGTTTCACTTTTCATTAACTTGATTGACTGAAGGATTTTAAGAAAGAGTTTCAGAGAACATAGTAATCATTATTTCGCAAAAATAGCATCTGAGGCATCACATGACTCAAATCACGTCAGTACTACTTAATTCGGTTAGCTCGCGTTTTCCTTTCAATTTATTCACTAGAATACAACATTTTTAACTTTCAAAATCCTTGAATTGGTTTTGGCGTTAATAAATCCGTCAGACGTAAAATGTATATTAATATATAAACAAATTTTTCTAACGCGAAACCATACGTTAATCTAAAATTGGATTAAAATCACTGTGGTAAATTGAGTATAAGTGTAATTCAATATAATCATATTAGGTAATTATTTTCGATGTTTTGTTTTTTTTTCGAGTACAGTACTGGTGGTACGAGTGTTAGCTTTCAGTAAGCGGCGGTGATAAATTCTACAGTGAATAAACTATTTTGATAAGTACCTGGGCGACCGAGCTTCGCTCGGAGTTCTTGAAAGATTGTATATTTTACATTAAGTGACTAAGTGTTACTGAGAAAGTTGTATAGATGTCGCGATAAGAATAATTTTCTTTTTAATTTGGCTTAAAAATAATTTTACATTAAGTGATTAAGTGTTACTGAGACATTTGTATAGATGTCGCGATTAAATTTTGCGTAGAATAATTCATAAGAAAAACGCATGAAAACTCGAAAACACGCGTTTTCCCAGACATGTGACTAATCCAGATCAATTTTTCGCCCCCGGAAGCCCCCATATACCAAATTTCAGCAAAATCGTTAGAGCCGTTTCCGAGATCGCCGGTTTAAATAAATAAATAAATAAATAAATAAATAAAGATATAAATATACAAGAATTGCTCGTTTAAATATATAAGATTAAAGTATTGAATAATATAATGGTAAAAAATGGGAACCGGGGGTATTTGCAGCATTTGCCTATATCAAAGTAAAATAGCAGGAAATTAAAATTTATATCAAACTTGAATCGAATTAACATTAACGAACTGTAAGACCCTACATACCATTCATCTCAGCCAAAAAACATACATGTACAATAACAAACATACATTACATGGCCACCTGTTGTCTATACACAGGATTCTTGTGAATTATGAAGTCAATTTACCTTTCTGTACGTCTTCCGCTCTTACTTAGATAGCATTTAGAACAATCGATGTACAATTTTTATACATTTATTTATTTAAATTAGACTTGAACAAAATAAGCTATGGCCTTTGACAGACACAAAGATGGAAAAACAAATTATCCTATCTGTTGAAGTAAGACTTGTTTAGGCGTGACTGAGGGGTAATTCAATATATTGGATAAATCAGTGTCGCGAAAGTGAGTGAGCCTTTATTATTAATAATATTTTTAAAAAAATTATTTATATTTTGATTTGTTTTAATTTAATATCGGTATCTGCCACAGCGCCAAAGAAGTTTTACTCCAACCGCCCATAAAGGTTACACGCACTCATTTTTTTTTATAGACTGCACCAATCTTAAACATCATAATAAACAGTTGCAACAACAAAACTTACGTATGACTTCATGTTTAATTTATTTTGAATGATAATGAGTAATAACGATGAAGACATTATGTTGGGTCTAGTTTTTTTATCAATTGCCTGAATTATTTATTACTAAATCAGTTTCCAAACGCAAGCGCATAATCGTTTGTTTCCAGGACGGCTTCATTTAAAAGTATCATTAGTCGGTAAAACGGCTGCTTTGTGCAATAATTGCCTAATACACTATTAAAATATTAATTAATGTGAGTGATACTTTTGATCGTTCGAAATTTTTAACTATTGACTAACTGTAGTTACTGTACAGTAGTTTGTTAGCTTTACTAATTGTTTTAAGGTATGACATCATTTGTTGGATTTCAATTATTGGCCTATTGGCCTGACGACACGTTGGGCTCAGTTTGAAGTTACCCTACTTGCTGAGCCAGCGGTGGCGGGTTCGAGTCTCACTGGGGGCATTCATTTGTATGATGAGCCTGAATGTTTGTACTCCAGTCATGGGTGTTTATATTTATAATGTGTACGTATTTAAAGTTATATATAGTGTATCAGCCATCTGGTATCCATAACACAAGCCTCGTAGCTTACCATGGAAGTAGATGGTGCTGCGTGTTAATGTCCCAATATATTTAATTTAATTATTTTGACATTACTCGTACATATTATGTTAGTTAATTTTAATTACGCATTCATTTAATTTTTATTTATTTATTTATTGAAAAGAAATATTAAAAAGTTAGAGCAAATTTATGTGATGATGAACTAACAAGATCGAATTAACATTAAAAAATTGCGGTTTTAAAATATTATTAGTAATGATTTTTAAAATCAAGCTAAAACCTAAATAGAAAATCTAAGACGTGTGCATAAAGCGAAGCATAACAGAAAAATAAAATATTTTTTTCAAGGAATTCTGACAGAAAATTTCAGAGTAGAAATGAAAATAAACCATTGATTCTCATGTTTTTATTATTTATTTTAACTTTAATATGGATATATCATATATGTGTATGTATGTACCGTACAGATAAAATAATGAAATAATAATATGACCGTTATAAAATAGCATGCGACCAAAACCGGGGCGAGTCGATAGTCGATAGTCATGTTACAAACTTCACTTATGAAAATTCGGACATGCTTAGAGAGTGCGCTTGAATGCACTCTGACACTGAACTTGAAGATGCTGGCGTGTGTCCAATCAAATGAGTCTTGCTTCTCGTAACATTATATTTACTGTGTCACAGCCTCGTGTTGCACTCAATATCTATACATATAATAAAATTGTGACTAAGCTGAATCTGTATATTAAATATTTTTTGGAAAATCTTATTGAAATAGATATTATTATTGATACAGAGGCCGAATCTATAGTTTTTAGAATTTTAGTTTGTCTGTCTATCTGTCTGTCTGTCTGTTTGTCTGTCTGTCTGTCTGTCTGTCTGTCTGTTACCACATCATGGTAAAATCACTGGAGGGATTTTGATGAAATTTGGTATGATGATAGCTGGTTATCCGGGTTAACATATATGAGATACTTTTTACTGAGGGAAAATATCTCATCTCTGAGAAATCTATACAAAACATTGAAACGTAAGTAGGGACGAACCCGAGCGGAGCGAGGGTGAGTCGCTAGTATATAATAAAATTGTAATTCAGTTGAATCTGTATATTAAATATTTTTTAGAAAATCTTATTTAAATAGATATTATTATCGATACAGAGGCCGAATCTATTATTTTTAGATTTTTTTTTATCAGTCTGTTATTGTTGTTAGTGTTGTGTTGTTACTGCGGGATAATATCTCATCTCTGAGAAATCTGCACTAAAATTTAAAACATAAATAGGAACGAAGGGCGGAGTGATGGTAGTCGTTAGTTTTTAAGTTTTTTTCTGTGGTTCTTCTAAGTACTTGGGAACTGAAAGTGGATTTTTTGACAAACAATAATTATGTTTAATTTTTCAATTTGATTTTAGTATCTAATACAATCCTTTTGTTCTGTTTTGTTTAATTCTTTTAATTTCCTCTATTTTTTTAATCTCTACCTATCTATAATTTTTAAGTATATGTTTTTAAGTAGTAAGTTTTTAAGTATAGGTTCTGCTTGTGTAGCTTTCTACTTATTAGCCCATATATTTCTACTGTATAATATAATATACTATATGTATCTATATATTATACTGTATAAATTAAGAACTTTACTTCATAAAATTATATTTTTATAATGTATACAAAAATATTGATACAAAGATTAAATTCAAAACATGAAAAAATGATAATGATCATTTCAAAAATGTTCGTGATGTTACCCAATCCGGTAAATGTTAACATTCTACAACCTATCATCCATTTTTTAAGGTGTTTAATGATTTTTTACACGTCCTCCCCATCGAATGTGGGTAAATGTGGAATCCCACGGTTTTTGTGCACCCTCCTCAAACTTATGGTATAATTTATTATGGCATTATGGTTTTACCAGACTCTAAAATAATATAAATAAGGGACACTGACGAAGTAAATTGTCAACGAAGTTAAGAGTAGGTAAATCGCAAAGTTAAGAGTAGGTAAAAGTCATTAACTAGAAAATTGAATTGAATAATATAATATTAAGTGCTGTATTGCATTAGCGACTCGAATGTATCTCGATTTCATTCAATCAAATTTGGCTTTGTAGAGTAAGTAATGAAGTAATTCACGAATGTTATACAAGAGTACGTAATTTTTTATTTTTAAATATCTACAAGTTTCTATAAATAATATGTTATATCAATGTTTTGACTAGATTCTAAACAGTGAAAAATATGACAATATATGTGTGTACATAAGTAGTTAGTAAGTATATATCTAGTATGTATCACAGGTTATCTATTTTTACCATCCGGTGAAATGTAACGTAACAAGTTAACAAGTCTTGACCAGACAGCTCTGCGACTTGTCCTTTTAAGAACTGCTTAAGTATCGTCGAGCGAGAAAAGCTTTTTTTTGTTTACTTTATAACCAATTATAAAGATACGAATTGTATATTAAAAAATATTTTATATGTTAATCTCATATTGTATGATATTTTTAAATAAACATTTACTCCTATAATGCCTTCATTCACTACAATTATTATCTAAGCTATAAGACATTTATGACGAAATAAAACCTTCTAATAAGTCTTCTCGTTACCCATTCTTCGCAACATTTTTTTTTATGGTACTCAGAACCGCCGGTACGTTATCACTGTGAGGACTAAGATGTTATGCCTCTTGCCTGTGATTGCGCTGGCTACCTTATCCTTCATACCGGAACACAACAATGCAATCATTGTTGCTTGGCGGCAGAAATAGATAAGGGGGTGGTACCCATCCAGTCGGACTCCTCAGGCTCGACAGAGTCCTACCACCGGTAATACATATGTATATACAGGCAGGGTCACCGGTTGGCAAATTTTATCATTAATAATAGTCTATCAGTGGAATAAATCTCATCCAAATCCGTCCAGCATTTCATCGTGAAAAAATAATAATAAATGTACACACATAAAAAAAATTACATTTATAATATACATTAGCGGCTCACCCTCGCTTCGCTCGGGTTCGTCTCTAAACAAATAAAAACAAATCTATCCCACGGGAACCGTTCATATTTTCCCGGGATAAAAAGTAGCCTATTTGTGATTCTGATGTATGAACTATATTATTGTAAAGTTTCATTAAAATCGAAGATGTTGATCGGGGATATAAGGTACCACCATGCAAAATTTCATTTAAATCGGTTCAACAGCTTCGGAGATTAGCTCGTATAAACAGACAAACAGACAGAGAAACAAAAAAAATGAAAAAGTCTGGATTTGTTCTATTTCTCTTCTTACATCCCCCTGACTGGGTCTATTATTTACTATGTACAGACATTCGACCTCTACAGTTTTATTATATGTATACATATGTGAAACATGATTAAACCTAGTGGTATGATTCAAAACTGATATAAAGAATATAGTTATAAAAAAAACAACTATTTTCGCCTCGCCAGTACTCTAGGCTGTCTTCAAAGTAGGTAAACGCATCGTGCGTCCGGCTTTCTTCCGCGCCCGCCGCGTTGCGTAACCCGACATACGTATAGATATGTATATACATAAGTATAATATTATATTCATCTGTATTTTTGTATGTTGAAATAATTCGGTACGTGGCGAAACAATAGCTTGTAGATTTTTTTCTTTCAATCAAATTATTCGAGTGTACACTGAATGCATTTCAATGAATATTTAACACTAACGACTTACCCTCGCTTTCCTCAGATGCTTCCCTCGGGTACGCCCCTAGGTACGTTTTAACGGTTTGCATAGGTTTCTCAGTGATGAGATATTTTCTCACAGTAAAAAGTATCCTATATGTTGACCTGGATAACCAGCTATCATCATACCAAATGTCATTAAAATCTTTCAAGTGGTTTTCCGTGATATGAATGAGTACGTTCACACACACATACAGACAGACAGACAAAAATTCTAAAAACTATAGATTCGGCCTCTGTATCGATAATAATGACTATTTAAGTTTCCAAATTTTCCAAAGAATATTTAATATGTATAGATGTAAAATCTAAATGAAAATACAATAATTTGGGGGTATATAAAGTTATTTATGGCTATCATAAAGATTAATAGGGACGGCCATTAGAAAATTTTGAGTTAATCTTCTTCTGATTTGTATTGGTCAGTACTCTATATATAAAAATAAATAAATAAATATGTCGGGACATTAACACACAGCACCATCTAGTTCCATGGTAAGCTACGAGGCTTGTGCTATAGATACCAGATAGTTGATACACTACACATTTATAACTTTAAATACATACATATTATAAATATAAACTCTCATGACTGGGGTACAAATATTCGTGCTCATCACACAAATGAATGCCACCAGCGGGACTCGAACCCGCGACCGCTGACACAGCAAGTAGGATCACTACAAACTGAGCCAAACGTGTCGTCATAGTTATAGTTAGTTAAGGAATGTTTTTTGTAGTTTTTTATAATGACTTTATTGTTAGTATAAATAAATTATACTAACAATAATAAATATATACATAAATTAAGTTCTGGGCAATAGAAAGTTTTTCTTCCATATTAGGTCATTACCTTATCAGCGTGAGATAAATGTCTAAAGGTCCATTATAAAATTTAAATATTTTGTGAATCAAAAACTTGAAGACTGGATATCTATTCATCAAGTAGCCATATAATGTTGCCTTTTCCAAGAATTATGTATACACAAACAAAATTGGCGATTTTTATGTACATATGTTTATATGTATTGGGTAACACGTGTGTGTGCGATCCATTAGCATAATATATTAGTTATTGGTTCCTAATTCTGTCGCATTCAGTGAAAGCATTTCGTAACCGTTTTTACTTTCTTCAAATATTTTTGCTGTTGCGAAGTAATACAGTATAGACTAGCGATTCATCCTCGCTCTGCTCGGGTTCGTCCCTAGGAACGTTTTAATGGTTAGTACCTATAGATTTTTCAGAGATGAAATATTTTCCTACAATAAAAAGTATCCTATACATTGACCTAGATACCCAGCTATCATTATACTAAATTTCATTAAAATTTGTCCAGTTGTTTTCTTATAATGCTTTCCCAGATACTCAAAAATTTAAAACCAATTGATTCGGCCTCTATATCGATAATAATGACTATTTCAATAATATTTTCCAAAAAATATTTAGTTTTCAGATTCGACTCGGTTAGAATTTTTTTATATGTATGAATAGTAGCGATCTGCCCTGACTTTGCCTAGGCGTATATCTGTTCAGAGTAGAAAAAGTGTCTCGTACGACTTTACGAGTTTGCACAGTACTTTATCAATATTTCAGACAGGAATAGTACGGGAATCTAATATTACAAACAGACGTACTGATAAAACCTATTCATATACATAACATATAAAAAAAAGGTCGGCCGGCTATGATTATTAGATCGAATTTCAATGAATATCGGATTTAATGAAAACAACGTTAAGTATCTTTTACTTTTTAGAGCTCTTATGTCAGTGTATTAAAAAAACATTGTTTATCTTTTATTTTACGGTGTTAGAGGCGGTATTCCGGTTTCAACCGATTTATAAAAACTGTGGTCCAAAACTACGCGTATCGTCATATCCAAGTACCTACATTACCTTAATGGTTCATACATAATCTTACCGTTTTTGAACTTGTGACCTTCTACGGTACATTAGAATTGCCAGTAAAAGTTCAAACCTCGATAGTCATTGTAAATGTGCTATAAAATAATATGTTATTGTTATGGAAAGCCTGTTTCATTAATCTATACAGATAAATAAAATTGAAGTGTCTGTTTGTAATGTCAACAGTAACAGCTTTTTACTAAATGCATATGGAATTATATACGGCATTTATAAGAAAAACACAATTTTAAAGTTTTTGTCTGTCTGTCTGTTTGTTCCGGCTAATCTCCGAAACGGCTGGGCCGATTTTGACAGGACTTTCACTGACAGGTAGTTGATATTATAAGGAGTAACTTAGGCTACTTTTATTTTAGTAAAAGAAGTAGGGTTCCGCTCAAAAAAAATAAAATGTACCTAGGGACGAACCCGAGCGAAGCGAGGGTTAGTCGCTGGTCAAAAGAAATAACTTTAAAAAAATTGCATCATAAATTAAAAAAAGTATATAATATAGTACAAATAGCACCTTTGAATTTATTGGTCGGTTAAGAAATTTTTATTTCATTCAAACTGAGCGCATTATGTCTGACCATTGAGATCACTCGAGTGTTCCGTGAAAGTGAAATTATTAGAATATTTTCTATGTTATTTTTAAAAATATATTATCTATACTAATATTACAAAGAGGAAAGATTCATTTTTTTGTTTGTTTGTACTTAATAAGCTCCGAAACTATTGAACCGATTTAGATTAAATTTGGTAAAAAAATAGTTTGAGATCCTGGACAGCTTTTCACAAGTATATCCCGGAAATCAACCCTTATGGGGGCGAAAATATGGATGAAAGTTTGTATGGGGAAGCAACCTAGGGACGAACCCGAGCGAATCGAGGGTGAGTCACTAGTTTCTTATAAGAATCCTTTACACAGCGAATAAGAAAATAATATGATAACATAGTTCTGTATAGAAAAAATTTATGGGCCGGGGAAAGCCATAGATGAGTTACACATTATGGTACCTATAGGATATTAGTAAAATACTAGGAGTTACGAGGGACACTTATCATATACTACTGACAATGTAATACTACATGTTAGGGACGCCTGACTGAGGAAGGTCTGATCTCAAGGCCTTTTGGATTTTAAATTATGAGCGTTAGTGACGTCGGTTATTATTCAATGATGTTCTACAAGATCTACTGAAACATACATACGTACTACATTGCGTAACATGAAGCATCACAAAGGGCTTTTAAACTACCTCCTTAGCAGAAAATATTGTTTTCTTACAGGAGTTGGACTGGTCTATTTTAACCTGTCCTTAATTTGAATTGGAGCAAATATTTAAAATATAGATGATATATTTGAACTAAATGAGACAGAAAGACATATGATTAAAGTAACCAAAAAATTTTATTTTTATTATTTTTGAAGGCAGTGGTAGCCCAGTGGTAACGCGCTCGCTTGGACAACCGAGTGAAGCGGGTTCAAATCCCGGGTCTCGCACCTCTGATATTTTCATGTGCGAATCATTTCTAACATGATTACCACTTGCCTTACGGTGAAGGAAAACATCGTGAGGAAACCTGCATGTCTGAGAGAACCTAGCAAGTTTTCGAAAGACATGTGAAGTCCGCCAATCCGCACTTGGCCAGCGTGGTGGACTATGGCCTGATTCCCCTCGTATTGAGGGAGGCCCGTGCCCAGCAGTGGGACGTTAAAAAAAAAGGGCTGAATACAATACAACCAAAAAATTTGTAAAAAGTTACAAAGAATAATACGTGTGTATTGAGCCCTTTTTAACATCCCACTGCTGGGCCCTCTCTTTAATAAAAGGGGGATCAGATATAGTCCACCACGCTGGTCAAGTGCGGGTTGGCGGACTTCACATGTCTTTCGAAAATTTGTTAGGTTTTCTTAGACATCCCCACGATATTTTCTTCACCGTAAGGAAAGTGGTAATCATGTTAGAAATAATTCGTACATGAACAACAGTTACGAGATCCGGGATTTGAACCCGCTACTCAGTTTCAAGTGAGCGCGTTTCCACTGAGCTACCACTGCCTTATGAACAATACGTGTTATGCCGTAATTATTATTATTGTTTCTGTGGAACATTAATAAAAAATGAATCTCTCCCTTGTCGAAAACTAAAAGTATACGCTTTATAGGCCCATAGCCGGCGGCAATGAAAGCTGCCACCTGCGCCGCACTCGCGCTAACTCTTCTGTGGAATCCGTTACATCACTACATTATAATGTGATACGCTTGTTAATTAAATATCGTTACGCTTTAACTTGTAAGTTGAGATATTTTATATATAATATAAAAAGAGAGTGTTGTTATAAGAATAATTAGATTTTTAAACTCTAAACTACATAACAACGATTTGCGGACGGAATGGCAACTGTCGGTGTAATAATATCAAAAATTGTATATTGTGATTTTATAATATTGTATTACTATATTATGTAATAATTTCACTTGTTATTAATTTTGGCCACTCAGTTTATTTTTTATTTTGAGTTCCATAATTTGGTTATATTAGGTTAGTTATATTTTTTTTCAGTTCTAAAATACCTATATCACTATAAATTTTCCATCCCAATTAATACATAAGCTATAGTTATAAGCGGCTAAAAGTATTAGTAATGTCTTGAGGGATAAACACTGCATAGGGTGGACCGTGGATTAACTCCTTGGTTGTGTGGTTTGCTTTGGTAGACTTGTCGGGCGTCGTGATTGAGTGCGTGAGCGATCCTGCGACATCCCGTTAAGAAGGGAGAGGTTCTGTTAGGTTTTAGTGGATAGTACTGACTTTCTAGCCTGTGAGTCCCGTATATACATATATATGTGGTATGCATAAATGCATAAATTAGGCAGTGGTAGCCCAGTGGTAATGCGCTCGGTTTGGGAAACCGAATGAAGCGGGTTCAAATCCCGGGTCTCGCACCTTTGATATTTTCATGTGCAAATCATTTCTAGCATGATTACCACTTACCAAACGGTGAAGAAAAATATCGTGAGGAAACTTGCATGTCTGAGAAAACCTAGCAAGTTTTCGAAAGACATGTGAAGTCCGCCAATCCGCACTTGGCCAGCGTGGTGAACTATGGCCTAAATCCCCTCGTATTGAAGGGAGGCCCGTGCCCAGCAGTGGGACGTTAAAAAGGGCTGAATACATGCATAAATGCGTTTCCCAACATTAAAAAAAATGATCGCTGTATGCTGTAACACAGGTCACCTAATATGGAAATAGAGTCTTATCTAGCATACCTTTTTCACTTTATACATACGTTCTACCAACCAGAAAAATTATTACCTATTGTTGAAGGTTCACTATTTTTGTTTTTTTTTTTGGAACGAAGTTCCTTACGGCAGGCTTGGAGGAGATAGGGATTTTGCTGCGCGACCGAACTGAAAAAAATGTGATAGTAAAACCGTAAGAAAAAGAGCGTAATGAACAGTGCGTAAGATAAAAGTGCGCAGGCGCGACAGTCGTATACACAAGCGAGTAGTGTATAATATCTTTCTCTTTCTCCCTCTTTCTTTTCGTTTTTTGTAATTATTTCTATTTCTATGTAATTTTATGTTGTCAAACAAAAATAAAGAGACATATTTTGTTATTTTAGTTGATAATTTGAATTACGATTTTTTTTTATTTTACGTAATTTATTATTTTTCCTAAAATAGTGAATTTCCTAAATACTTTCCTGTACTTAAATAAAAACTAATCAGCAAAATTTAAGAGAAAAATCAAGAAAACCTACATAAAATTGAGCACGATATTTTTTTTGCAAGTTGTGTCAATTCTACATTAGCCGAAGGAACTTCGTTCCTACCTGGTGTCCCACGACACCAACCATTTCCATAAAGGGAATATGTTTATATATATACTAGCGGCTCACCCTGGTTTTAATGTATTATTATTACGTAGAAGCAAACCAAACTTTCTTCTAAAACAGTAGACAGAAATCTACTCAATAAAGTCCAAGAGGTCGTCGGTCTTTCTCTCCATGATTAAGTATTATTCTGTTTAAAAGAGCTCTATTTAAGCATCACAATGTGACATTCTTATAGTTATGCCCTTATTGAAACCATTAACCAAAAAAGAAGCCTCTGGCTGACGTCACACCACAGAGATCTCTGACTCCACTCTATAGGCTGTTAAGTGTTAAAGCGAACAAAAGTGAAAAGTTTGTCGGTGTGACGCAACATCGTTTAGAAATGGCTCCTTTGTACCGTGGTGTTGTAAAAAATAAAGATACTTTTGTGATGAAGAATGCTGTTAAGTCGGTTGTTGCTTTTATTATAACTTTCAATATAGGTACATATGTATTTAACACTAGCTTGTGCCCGCAGTTCCTGTTGAGTGTCTCTTGTATAAATCGTCAAATTTGTTCATCCGCTATAGGAGATTAGTGCGTACTGTGACAAACAGACAGATAATATTCTATATCGCTCTTTGATATTTAACAGATGCAGCTCTCCAATCAATCACTCCTATTTTATAAGTATTATATAGATTAATTTAATTCCATCCAATTTTATAGCATTATAGATTAATCAAAGTAGTTTAAAATTATAAAACATATTATTATTTTTCAGCTTATTGTCGTCCACTGCAGTACAACAGGTGGTATTTCTGGTTCTGCTAGATTCTGGTTTGCAACGCACTGAACATTGTTTTAACTCAATTCTCATCTCTTTATGAGGAAATAAGAAAATGTATGTTTTGAGGCATCAACCTACTTGTAGGTACTTCAAAGTTCAACGAAGTATTATTAGCACGCTGTAGTGGCTATACGCTGGCCTATCAAGGAACGTAGAACAAAGAAGATGCTCTACCGTGTAGTAAATATAACCAGCATTACCATAAAGCAACACAGGGCTCCTGCGCAGTTCCCCCAGCCTACAGAAGCCTACAGAAAAGACAACATTTTCGTGTATAAGAAAAAGAGCTTAATTTTTACAGTGCACAATACTGTATATATGAGAAATATACTGCATAATATTATGTTCCACCGTCAACATCTTCTCACCTTTTTATAAGCTTTTAACTTGTAAGCTTTGGTTTGTTCGGGTCAAAGCTTGCAACTGAATTTTAAAGAAGATATTTTACATACACGTTTAATTTGGATGACAATGCTTTGTTAGATTAGTGACATCATTATAAATTCAATATGGCGGACTCCCAAAGATGGCGGGCTATATTTTTTTATGCATTCACATGATATGGTTATCAAATGAGAGGAGTTGCTGGGAAGAAATACGAATAAAATAAAAACTATCTATACAGATAAATAAAATTGAAGTGTCTGTTTGTAATGTCAAAGTAACAACTTTTTACTAAATGCATATGAAACTATATACGGTACGTATAAGAAAAATACATTTATTTTTTGTCTGTCTGTCTGTCTGTCTGTCTGTCTGTTTGTTCCGGCTAATCTCCGATACGGCTGGACCGATTTTCACGGGACTTACACTGGCAGATAGCTGATGTTATAAGGAGTAACTTAGGCTGCTTTAATTTTAGGAAAAAATCCGGGTTCCGCTTAAAAAAATGAAAATGTACCGAGGGACGAAGCCGAGCGAAGCGAGGGTGAGCCGCTAGTAAAAAATAATAATAGTAAGCTCTTATATCATATAAATTGTGTAATGTAATAAATTGATGGATTTGATTTGATTTAAAGTTTATTTTCTTCTTCTTAAAAGAAGTTGTTTTTAAATATTTTTTTAGTTCACTTCATTGCACCATCGACTTTTTATTTTATTTTTGTAATTTACTTAACATTTTTATCATTCACATATTTTAACTTTCTAAAAGGGTTGGTTGTGCACACGCCCAGTGGCAAGGCTTGAGAGTTGAGACGGCCCTGAATATATTATATGAATTATATGTAGTAATGTATGTCAGTAAACAAGTAAAAATCTTGCCATTGTTGACGGCCAGTGCGCTACTTGGGTATTGACTCGTAGCTTCATTTTATTTTATTATCATTTTTAGGGCTTAGTTACGAAACCCTAAAAGGAAACTGTCGTAGGTACTGTCGAATTGTAGAACTATAAAGCATAGTGTAATGATAAATAACACACACTATTTATAATTTTGTATTAAGGTAAGTAAACACATTAGTTTATTCTCAGCTGTTTTAATCTATAAAAAAAACCAAATCTATACAAATAAATAATTGTAGTGTCTGTAATATCAAAGTAACAATTTTTTGCTAGCTACATGTGAAAGTATATACGGTACGTATAAGAAAGACACATTTTTTTAAATTTTTGTCTGTCTGTTTGTTTTAGCTAATCTCTGAAACGGCTGGACCGATTTTGACGGGACTTTCACTGGCAGATAGCTGATATTATAACAAGTAACTTAAGCTACTTTTATTTTAGAAAATAAATTAGGATTCTGTTCAGAAAATTAAAGCGTACCTAGGGACGCACCGGAGCGAAGCGAGCGTAAGTCGTTAGGATATATATATATATATATATCTGTATAGTAGTATAGTTTTATATGTATCTTTTTATATTTCATATTATATTTAGAACATTTACACAAGTCATGCCAGCACATATTCATCTCACGTGCCATTTTGTTCGTAGATCTTGTCTCACTCGCCTTGACACTGGTTAGTGGTTACACTGAATTGCTACTTATTTCAAATGGCAGGACTTTCGCAACACATACACTGCGAGATGTTTGCTATAGACCAGGGTGCTGCAGTACTATACCTATATGAAATTATTTCTATGTGTATATATTATTTAGTTTTAAATAATATTGTAATTCATAAATGAACATATTACACATAATATTTTTAGTTTTTAAATAAAGTTTTCTTTTTCTTTTAAATTCTTAGTTGTTACAGTCTTGACAGACTTGCCGTGGAGATCATTTAGGTGTTGTAACTCGCTTCATAATTCACCAATACATATTTAAAGGCAATTTTTTTATATTTAAATATTTACCAGTGGCCTAGAAGGCAAATTTGTTTCTTGGTAAATCTCTTTTACCCCAACAGTGGTAGAGCACGGTATAAAACGTCTGATTTGTTCGGTTTGTTTGAAACTAACTACAGTACTTAACTAGAACAATCCTCTAATTATCACGTGAAATATACCTATAAAGTAGAGGGTAAAGTAAATGAACTGTCACTAAGAAGGTGAGTTGAGTAGCCTTCGATATTCTCACTCAATGAACCATACATATGAAACAAGACTACGGGTAAGTGCTTATATTTTACGTCAATATCCTGTAGGATAGTATAACCCCGGTCGAACTAGTCCATATATAGTATATACATCTATATGCCGGCTACAGGTAGGTATAAGCTAGCATAGCTAGTAAGCTTTAACACTACAACTATTTAATAAGAAACTTCGACATTCTTCATTCATTTCCTTTTATTTTGAAGGACTATTTTTTGGTGATGGTTTTATGGGTAAGGGCTCTTACACTATATGTACTATATTTCAAAACATTTCATTTATGGTGTTAAACTCTTCTTCAAGTATTTGTGGTTATTAAAGCGTGAGTAAACCGAGTTATTGCATGTTTTGTAAGAGGGATGCAATAATATGAGGATAGTTACATGTACATATTTATTTATTATATTATATACAAATATTTATATTATTCAGGTCAATTTTGCCAAATCCTATCAGCAGTACGGAAGATGTATTGCGCCGACCCCAAGTGATTGGGAAGTGGGCAGGGAGATGATGAGTTACATTATTTATATATAAGTTGCATTTATTGGTATGAAAAACTGTATTTATTTATAGGAAAAGAAAGTAACAGCATATTATGTTTCAGAACTGTTTGTACAGAATTAACTACTTTAGTATAAACAGCGCCATCTATGATTACGTAACACAAACTGATTACTAATCGTTGACTTTCAATCATAAGTATTGTAAAATTGTGGGATATAATTTAATAACCTAGCTACCTATAATTTCTTTATTTTACGTTTAATATTAGAATGTGCGTATTTAGCTTTTTTTTTCAATAAATACGCCACACATGAATTTATATGAACTAATACTTCTCTAGGCAGTGGTAGCCCAGTGGTCACGCGCTCGCTTGGAAAACCGAGTGAAGTGGGTTCAAATCCCGGGTCTCGCACCTCTGATATTTTCGTGTGCGAATCATTTCTAACATGATTACCACTTGCCTTATGGTGAAGGAAAACATCGTGAGGAAACCTGCATGTCTGAGAGAACTTAGTAAGTTTTCGAAAGACGTGTGAAGTCCGCCAATCCGCATTTGGCCAGCGTGGTGGACTATGGCCTGATTCCCCTCGTCTTGAAAGGGAGGCCCGTGCCCAGCAGTGGGACCTTAAAAAGGGCTGAATACAATACTTCTCTATTTTTGTAGTTCAGAATATTTTATGACAGTAAATCTAAGCATTTTGTAAATTAAAAAAATATACTCACAAATATTGTCTTTTTAACCAAGTTTATTAGCATTTACAAATTGAAAGAAGAAATTGAACATGGATGCGCTGTAATAATTAATTTTCATTCAATATATAAACATTTTATTACGCAACGCCATCTATTAGAAAAAGATTAAAATATAAGATACCATTTAAATTAGTGCATAATAGATGGCGCTAGCAGCAAATGTAAAATATTTGATACCTCCGCCATCTATTGTTGAATATTAATACTATTATATTAGGGATAGTTCTACTAACTAGGTGGCGCTGCATCTGTTTTATTTTGTGAGTTCTAAATTACAGTCATTTAATTTTCTTTTAGGAACTTTTAGAAAAAAATTAACAAATATTTAAGTAACTAAGCATTAAGTAATTACAAGTTGTAATTTACAACTTTTTCAAAAAAAAATTATGCTAACTAATGTCGAATTTTACAAAACTGATTATAACAAAAAACAATTTTGTTGTTTGTTTTGTTAATAATTACAAAGAAGTTGTTTATTTACAAAAAAAAAAAACATTGAATTGTAATACCGTTAATTGCCGTAATTAACATATCCGTTTTTTCTTCAATGCTTTATTTAACTAAATATTTATATACTAATTATGTGAGTTTACATGCATTAATATAATGTATCTCAATGAATCCATATTGTATTTAGACGTTAGTCCCTAAGGTAAAGACGCGCGACAGAACGAGCACTTGCACACCCTCTTACAGCATTCCCCGGAGATGGGTCTTCATTCGTCTTTGTCTGCGCGAACACGGAAAACTCATTAATGCATTTAGAAAACTGTAAAATGACCTATCACTGTTTATTAGGGTTCGGTATTAAAAGGCAATAAATTGGCGCAACTTGTATGTCCGCCGGCTGCCACTGAAAACCTAAAATGATATGTAGTTGAATATTATTGTAATACCTACCTACCTAAAAAAATGGTTGACATTTTAAAAAAACACTATTTCTTTTTTCGATTTTTTCCGCGATCCTTAACTTAAACATGATTTAAGTATAATTTCGAATGTTTTACTTAATCATTGTTTAAACAAAGTACTTGGAGGTTTCCCCCTTAAGTACTTAGGTTTATGTATCTCAAAAGTAATAGTCGATGTTGTTGTCTACCCACAAAATTTAACAATAAAATAAAAAACAAGCAACGGCACTTGAATATTCCCATAAAAAACTAATAACTTGCAATAAAAAATTGAAATATCAAGAACAAGAAAGGAATATTTAGTTAAAATTATTGCAAAAACGTGTTTGTTAGTTTATCATGACCATCGTAATAATTTAAAATATACAAAAAAAAAACATCTACTTCAAATTATAACTACTTAGATGAGAGTACATTACCATTAAATGTTTCAAAAGACGTTTCAAATATACTTTTAAAATATTTTAAATTTTTTTTTTTTAATATATGAAATATGAAAGGTCATTGAAATTTACACTGAAATTAGTCCGGTCATGTCAACTTTTTATTATATTTGGTAATATACCTGTTATGTTCAAAGTTAACGAGCTAATAGAAACAAATGCAGAGTAAACAGACAGACAGGTGACAAAATGTCACCGCGGGTGATAATTGTACCAGTCTACTACAGTTAATTAATGTTGTTCTATTTTTGGGGAAGTTTTCGCTGTTGCTAATACTAAGAAAAATAATCCTGTTATTTTTAAGAAGCGAATACTTAAATATAAAAGAAATATTTGCATCATAATATATATAATATATATATAGGCATGTATATAATATTATATATAATATTATATATAAAGGCAGTGGTAGCCCAGTGGTAACACGCTCGCTTGGGAAACCGAGTGAAGCGAGTTCAAATCCCGGGTCTCGCACCTCTGATATTTTCATGTACGAATCATTTTCTAACATGATTACCACTTGCCTTACGGTGAAGGAAAACATCGTGAGGAAACCTGCATGTCTGAGAGAACCTAGCAAGTTTTCGAAAGACATGTGAAGTCCGCCAATCCGCACTTGGCCAGCGTGGTGGACTATGGCCTGATTCCCCTCGTCTTGAAGGGAGGCCCGTGCCCAGCAGTGGGACGTTAAAAAGGGCTGAATACATTTGCATCATAATATCAGTTCAGAAATTTTAATCAATGTTTATTTTAAATAGGAATTTTAGAAGCTAAATAGTTTTCTTTTGTGTATTTAAAATAAATATATTTGCAGGATAAGCAGAGCGGACATGGATACCACTAGACACATAAAAAAGTTCATAAAACGAAGGTATTTTTAAATATTTTTTTTAGATACTAGCTACTTATCCACGCTTCGCTCGGGTTTGTCCCTAGGTGATTCTTTAAATTGACATAATTTATTTATTTATGAACCGATTAAAATAAAACAAATACTAAATGTTAAGTGAAGCTTACCACAATACATGAGTGAAAACCGCATCTAAATTGGTGCAGCCGTTTCTGAGATTAGCGCGCACAAACGCAAAGACAAACAGAAAAAAATTCTAAAAATCAATTGTAACGCAATAGAAGTAAAGACCCTCAATAAAAGTTTTTCTCAAATATTTTCCATGTACAGACAGCGATGAGTTACACTTTTATTATATGTATAGATTAGCCTCAAAATACAAAAAATAAGGTAGGTACTAAAATTCTGAACTCATGGCGTAACTGTTATCTGTAAAATATCTAAGAATATACCTAGGGTTTATTTAAACAACTTAGAAACGAAAAAGTATCTAAGTATACTATATATATGAAAAAAGTATCTAAGTATAACTATATATATGAAAATATATTATCAAAATAATAATATGAATACCTTTCACGTGTCACGAAAAACGTTAAATGTAGATTCACACTCTCGTTAGAAAAGATATTTTTCAAATAAGAATACCACTCATCAGCAAACAATAACTAAATTTTTAAATATAATATGGTATTAGAAAATAATGCTATTTTAAAAAACAAAAAATATTAAACAATTGTAATGATTGTATGATGTTGATGTATACAGCCATTTTAACGTCCCACTGCTGGGGGTGGGCCTCCGTTCAATACGAAGGGGATCAGGCCATAGTCCAATACGTTAGCCAAGTGTGGACGGACTTCACATGTCTCTTGAAAACTTGCTAGGTTCTCTCAGACATGCAGGTTTCCTCACGATGTTTTCCTTCACCGTAAAGTTATATAAAGTTTTCAGTGCATATGCTTGCTAATAATATAAGTTAATATCCTAGTATTTTTTGATATGTTGGTATTTGGTCCGCTTTCTCGTAGCAATAAAGCAATAAGGTGGCGTGATATTTGCACAAATAATGTCTAGTTTGTGTGCTAGAGAGAAACTTTTTCCTTATCCCAGTACACGTAAGAGGTCCCGCGGGACACACTATATCACAAAAGGTAATTAATCGAAGGCAGCTTACTGGGAATGACTTAATGTAGGTATATAGAGTCAAAAGTACATAAAAATAAAATATGAATTTCCAATTCTGTATGAGTAAAACGCCAAAAATTATATCAATCGGGGAATTTATAACGATGTCCTTATTTATAAGCCTATTAGTAACTCAGTATCTTTCAGGTATCTTGAATTAGTATCCCTAAAAAAGTAGACTATATGTAAGTACCTTTCAATTCAATTGCTACGTGGAAAAGGACAAACTATGAAACATGACGAATTATATTGTTAGGTATATCAGTACTTCTACATACACGTCTTGTATATCCTACAAGAGTGTGTAGTTGCTATTGCTCCGTTTTCTACACGTAAATAGCTTTTTATTTGCTTCATCTATTATCGAGGCGCGCGCTAAGAGGCGGCCGCACGACTATTTCGTGTGTTTGTTTCTTCACTCTGTACTTTCGACATTACTTGCAAATGATTTTGTAAAAGAAAATACCATTGTGATAGATAGATGTAGATTTAACTATAGTTACCGTGACTTTGTCTGGATGTGTACCAACGTATTTGATGGCTGGTTCCAATGGATCTATGGGGGTTAATGCCAGTTCCCAATAACCTAGCTTTCTATGTTTTTCTTTACGTTAAAAAATTGACAGAATTAGTATGGAGCTTATGTCAAGTATCTATCTCTAGTAAATGAACCTTAATAAGGGTAAGTTATTGAGAACTGGTGTACTTCAATTAACAACTAACATCAAAGTTATTGCTACCACGACATGCATGGGTTAGCGAGGAATCAAGTGAACATTATATTTTTACTATATTATTATTTATCATAAAATATTAGGTACTAAATATTCTAAATTTAGAAGACATTTAATTATATTTTTAAAAACTTGTTGTATGACAGAGTACATACTTAACATAAAAAAGAAAGTTTAATAAACTTACGCTATATTTAAATGCAATGTTAGACATTAAATATAAAATATTTTAATAATAATATAATAAAAATGCTCATCATTTTTATAACTTTAACCATTTGAAGCTAAAAAAAATAAGTTAACATTTGCAAAATGATAAAACCGTGTAGCAGTAAAATTAAACACAGATACAGTATAAAAATAAGAAAATCAACAAAGCTCTGTCGGCCCCCTCCCCCCCCCCCCCCCCCCCGCAAGACGTCACAATATATCGGATGGCTTACGAGCTTATTAGCAATAAACAAAAACGGCCTACAGCTACCGGCCCTCGGGTGTCCGAGTTGCAAGGGAAAGCGGGAACGTATATTAGGAGGAAATGAAACTAACAAAAATTATAATTAGTATTTAAATCAACCATTCGTTTAGATATTATGATACCGCAAACGGATAGATAGACTAGTATCTTATATATTTAAACGAGCATTTCTTGTATATTTATATCTTTATATCTTTATTTCCAGCGATCTCGGAAACGGCTGTAACGATTTCGCTGAAATTTGGTATACAAGGGCTTTCGGAGGCGAAAAATTGATCTAGATTAGTCTCATGTCTGGGGAAACGCGTGTTTTCGAGTTTTCATGTGGTTTTCTTTTGCATAATAATTCGATAATTTCTTTCACTCAGATGTAAGCATCGTGGTCACGCGGTCGAGGCGCAAGTTAGACATCATATATGCCCGGGATCGAATCCCAGTCGGAATGCGAAGTTTTTACAATTTTTTTGTATTTATTCAAGTTTTTACTTTTTTTATCTAAAAAATACGATATAACAAAAGAAAGCTCCGAGCGAAACTCGGTCGCTCAGGTACTAAATTATTATTTGACAAGCATAGACGTGTAACTTATGTACATTACTGGGAAGCTTTTTTATAATTGATGCTCAATGAAAATGGAGATAGAGCTTTAAAAAAATAGCTATATTGTTTTATTGACTTAATTTATTTTTATTTTGTGCATAATTTAGTAAATTATTTCAGGAAAAGTGATGATTTAAACTTAAATTAACTAAAGAAAACTTAGTTAAAACGTTTTTTTTCTAACTGTACATTTATACTAACTAAATAATGACAAGAAATCAGAAGAATTATGACAACTGACGTCATACTTAGTTAACTTAAGGAAAAGCTTGATTTCACCCTGCAAAGTTGGAAAGCTTATTTTCTTTCGATACAATATTACAATAAGGTAAAATTTGGTTGTTTGTTTGTATTTGAGAATCTCTGGAACAAGTAAATAAATTTTCAAAATTAAAGTAATAGAAGTTCTATTATCCTTAAGCGATATAGACTATTTTCACGTCTGTATCTTGCGAGTCGGCAAACATTAGTATGTGTTTCATAATTTGTGTGTAAAAAAAAACAAATTATGCTTAGTCCCAATCTCTCATCTCTTGGACCAAATGAAATAAATCACTAAGGTTAAAACATCATTAATATTAAATCACGCGTCGGATTTATGCGGCGCGATGCGGCGGTGGCGACGGCAGGGACACACCCTCTGTTCCTTGCCCTGCTCTGGCAATTAATTGTACCAGTCTTTTCACACTGTATATTTGCTTATTTTTAAATTATCTATCTTTGTATACAAGCTCTGCAACCTGGCCCTGCTCGGGGATAAGGTATATAGAAAGTTATTTTGTATCATTACATTAACAATGTTTCATATATTGCTTCAATTTCGATAAATATATTTCTATATTTATTTAATATTTTTTTATAACTGTAGCAAATTTAAAATATTTAGTCGGATGTAAGTTATATTTTTGTTATTAATGAATATTTTAAATATAAAGATTATTTATTTGGGCGGTTGGTTTGTTAGGCAAGTGAAGAAATAACTGAACAACGGTTTCACGAGATTTTTTTGCATATATACATGATTTTTGAGTGGGGAAGTACTTTTCATTCTATTATATAAAGTAATGTGAGATATTGATATAGGTGAGATTAGTCCAATACCGGGTATGGGGGTAAAGCCGGGTCACGGCCCTTAGGTTTTCTAATGGGTTTCAAATTTTCGCGCGCTTCGTTTCTTGCAGTCAATCATCTTGAATAGTTTGTCAACAAAAGTTAGTTGACGTGCGTTCTCGTTGGAAATATATCAGGAAACAGTTTTTACGGAGGTTTGATATAATATTAGATGGATTTCAAAGGTGTTCTATAATCTCATATGTCAAGGTAGGTGGAATTTGTTTGTCAAGATTAAGTGTGTATTAATGTTAAATGAATATTGGTTGAATCTTTATTGCGACATGATTTTT
Organism: Argynnis bischoffii washingtonia; assembly: GCA_033884665.1. NCBI lineage: Eukaryota > Metazoa > Arthropoda > Insecta > Lepidoptera > Nymphalidae > Argynnis > Argynnis bischoffii. Next base: position 322,323 of record CM066629.1, on the reverse strand, counting down.
GGTTATTAAATTACTTTGTTACTCTTCGGTGCAATCGGGGTAAAAGCGTAGTAATACCGGTGGTACCCGGTTTTGTACCACTATCATTTTTTTTTATTCAATGTCATTTTGTATGATAAACTAGCGACTCTTGTTTGTCCATAGGTACGTTTTAACTGTTAGTATGGAATATATAGACTATATGTATATTATATACTAGCAACTTATCCTTGCTTTGCTCGGATGCGTCTCTAGCTACGTTTCAATTTTTTTTAGCGGAATCCTAATTCTTTTTCTAAAATAAAAGTAGCCTTAGTTACTCCTAATAACATCAGCTATATGTCAGTGAAAGTCCCGTCAAAATCAGTCGATCTTTAGCTATTTTTGTTCTATTACGCCAAAGAAGTATAACTAACTTCTTACGTGCGTACATAAGTACACACACACGTTTTTTTTATCATCTCAATGTTCAACCTAACAACATAAACGTAAGTTTCACCACTGTGCTAGATAAATTTCAGACTCGTCGTTGTATTTTTTAGGAAAATACAAAAAATCGATAGTTCGATATAGATTGGGAACTGTAAAGTTTCCAGCGGTGTGAACAGTGAACAGTGCACCGTGAGCGGCTCATTTACATGTATACAGTATGTTTGTGAAGATTGATTTTTATTTTGAAGTAAAATATATGTATTTAGATTGTTCAAAATTAAATTTCTGGTATCACTTTTTAAGGCATTTCTGAAAGCAAATTATTATAGCGCCTTAAATATTGTTTTAGTTAAACTATTTTATGTTAATGTGAATGAGTGAGTGTTAAATGTGAGATATTTCCACACTGTAACAATTTAATTTGATTTTGTTCAGGGGTTATGTATGTTAATGTATGTATGTGCCGTGTATTATTAAGTCGAATGATATCGTCAGTTTTGTTATATATTACAGAAACATATTATTTTTCGGGAACCATATCACGGTTTTGAATTAGAATTAGCCATGTAACATAGATGACACATGCGTATCAAATTTTAATTTCAACAGATTGAAATCTTGAGGTATTGAGGTGTAACAAATGAACAAACTCTCGCATTCATAATATTGTGTAGAATTCAGATTAGATTACGCGTGTATATGTATGTATGTATATATGTATGTATGTGTGTATATGTCTGTTACTCCTTCACGCTGAAACGGCTGGACGGATTTAGATGAAATTTAGTACACAGGTAGACCATAGGCTCGTAGCATATAGACTACTTTTAGGTTAACTTTTTTTTAACAAATAATTTAGAGCACCCTGTGACCGGGGCGCAGTTCACATGGCATCTTAACGTATACTCGCTAATGAGCTGCCGCTACCGTGCGCCGCTTCCGGTACGCACGTATCATATTCTTCTTTATTTTTATATTCGAATATCACGGACACACGGACAATAGCTTGTGGGAGGTCCGCGGCCTCGGGAGGTTCACCTTTTTTTATTTTGTTGTTCCTGAGAAAAATCAGTAAAAAAATAGCGTCATAAACATATAACCTTCTTTATGGAAGTCGGTTAAAAATAACTATCACTATATATTATAAATTAAAATCCCTCGCTGCGCTGAGTTTGTCTTTGTTCGGATTAAAATCTAATCTAATCGAAAAAGGGATTACCTGTTAAGGCTGTAACTTAAAAGAAAAATGAAAAATTCATCTACCGTGTGATATGCATAGGATATTACGTATTAAATTAGAACTAATCGGCGAAACAAAAGCCACTAGAAAACGAAAACCGTAATATTGTGATTATAAATTTACAAGCATATTTGAAAACTTCACGTTTACTGTACGATACGTTTTAACGTTTAGTATAGATTTCTCAGAGATGAGATATTTTCCCGCAGTAAAAAGTCTCCTATATGTTGAACCGGGTAATCAGCTACCACCATACCAAATTTTATCAAAATCTATCCAGTGGTTTTCTCGTGATGCGTTCCCAGATAGACAGATAGAACGACAGACAAAAGTTCTAAAAATGATAGACTCGGCCTTTGTATCGATAATAATGACTATTTCAATAAGATTTCCCAAAAAATATTTAATGTACAGATTCGATTCAGTGAGAATTTTATTATTTGTCTCGATATAACTATAAATATAAGATACATTTATAATGTAATGTTCTGGCAAACGGATTCATCAATGTCTAGGCAAAGCCACTACACCTAATGATCTAAAATTTGGAAATGGATGGGAAAGTTCATATAAATAGCTGTTTTCATATAAAGTTTAGGAAAGCTATATTTCTATACATTTAAAAAATATTTTGGCGTTTTTTTTTTAAATAAAAAATAATAATTAAGAAACACTAACTTTAAGATCACCTAATATTCCATCCTTATCCATAATATTTGTAATTTTTTTTTAACTTACTTTGAGGTATAAATTATTCATTACAAAATTATAAAAATAATTCACTGTCAAATATCATCTTCACACAAAAATAAATAAAGTCAAATAAGTAGATACTTCACACAAAAATAAATAAAGTCAAATAAGAAAAATGGCTGAATACAAGTAGATACATCTTTTTTCTTTGTAGCCGGTTAAAAATGTAATTTTAAACAATTCAACATTTCAAACAAACAACAACATTTCAAACAGTGCTAAATTGAATCTACATCTAATATTAGCGAGCCGCACAACGCACAGTCACCGTAGATATAAACCGGTAGATCTGCCTGCTTCAGAGGGGACGTTTCATTAACGTTAATCAATACCTCGTGCTGGGAAATTGTGAATTTGCTCCCATCGCCATAACATTCCGATGTTGTATTTCATTTAGGTACTTGAATATCTCTTATAAATATACGTATTATGTATATTACGAAATTATATTTATTGAAATTTAAAACATATATTTATTTTAAAAGTAGCAATAGTCCAGTGGTAACGTGTTCACATAGAAAGCCTAGTGAAGCGGGTTCAAATTCCGGATCTAGCATCATTGTTATTTTAATGTGTCAATAATTTTCAATACTATTACCACTTGTCAATACAATGAAGGAAAACGTAACAAAGAAATCTTTAAGTATATCTAAGAGAAGCAATTTAGTTTTTAAAAGACATGTGAAGACCTCCAACTCGCACTTTGCCAGCGTAGTAGGCTATGGCCTGATCTCCCTATTGTGGGGGAGAGATTAAACGTGTTATTATATTATAAGGTGGTAAACGTAAAAATTCACTTAATTTTAAGTGGCTATTGTTGCCAATCTATATATACATACATATAATAAAATAGTAATTTGTACACGAAATATTTCTTAAAAATAATGACTGTAACGGATTGTGTACAGGATATAGACCCCAAAACAATAGTTAGTATTTTTTTCTGTTTGTCTGTATATCTGTGTGCAATAACTATTTATATATATTTAAAACGTACCTAGATATAAGTTAGTCTACAATATAAAGGGAGTTGCGCATGCGTTGTCGACTTCCACGAGACGTGTAAACCCTACTTGACTTCTTAAGAAAATTATATTGGAATGTAACTAAAGAAAAATCACTTTCATAGAGCAAGAAGAAGAAGAACATAGAGGTAATCTGTCCCTTTTTTTTCAATAAAATAATTCAAAGGATATATTATATACAGGTAGTATCAATATAAAAAATAATTTGTTTATGAATTTTGACGTGCCTTTTTAAATTAAATCAAATCATTATCTTGTCATCATGATTGTAGCTTTTGACCCTCTTTTATAATCTATAAAGTTTTATTATTAATAAAACATACATATTATTATACACCTTGGCCGCGTGCGTCTATAAAGGCGATTCACACGTGCCGCGTAATCGCGTAATATCTATTTGTTGTTCGCAAGCTCATTAACGCAGCAGGGTGTGGGTGCGCCCTAACAGTTGTATGTTCGCTGAATAATGTTGCAATCATAAATTGAACTAAACTAATACAAAGTAGATGCAAAATAAAAGATAAACTTTCAAAAATACTGTTGTAAATAAATAAATATATTTATATACGTTGGGACATCAACACACAACACCATCTAGTTCCATGGTAAGCTACGAGGCTTGTGTTATGGATACCAGATAGTTGATACACTACATATATATAATTTTTAAATACATACATATTATACACTCATGACTGGAGCAAAAACATTCGTGCTCATCACACAAATGGATGCGCCTAGCGGGATTCGAACCCGCATCCACTGGAACAGCAACTGGAATTACTATAAACTGAGCCAAGCGTGTCATCGTAATTTTGATTTTTTATATGGATTTTATAAATTACATGTACATAGCAAAGTAGTGTATATAGAGCTTACAATAAATATCCAAGTAATTAAGGATAATAAATTAATAAATATTTCATATAAAGTTAGGTACTTTGATTGCATTTTTTTGTCACTAAAACGTGCGATTTTTTATAGATGTTTTTTCGCATGTTGCAATATTCATATAAAGTAATTTAATTATATGAGAAGAAAAACTGAACCTAACGACTAAATAATTACACTTAATATTATGTAATTAATTTAAAAAAAAACATATATAGATCGCCGCATCTTCTCTTTTTCCATGGACTGTAATCCAAAATTGATCACCCATCACCGAGCCCTGTCCAAGCTATGTTTAATGCTAAATTGAGCTGTCTTCGTCATGTCTTTGTATTGCAATTATTGTGGCGGGGGGTCGTCGTTTTGGGGATTTCATTTGGAGTCATGAGAAAAAATATTCTAAATAATATTAATTTTATACAATATAATTAACAAAAAATATTTGTATTCATTTTTGAAACTTCGTTACAATATATGTGTTGCAAATTATTATATGTGTGGTATAATGTAAACACTTAAATAATAAGGTCATATAGATATATCTACACTATAATTTAAAAAAAAAACATTACTGTACATTTTTAATTCCCATCTATAACATTAGAGAATATGATTCTATTTTATGAATCGGAGACCTGAGTAAAGTATAACTTTTTTTTCAAATTATTGCTCATAAATTTTGAAAATTAACTACACAAAATAAAATCATCAAATACTAAAAACAATGTGACGCTTATATTAGAAGAAGAAAAGTAAGGGCCCTCATACTTTTAAAAACTAATAATGTCCCTTTCAACGCATTTTTACAAAATTAATTCTAACTCTCATTAGTTTTGCACGTCAACTGGAGTTACATCACAGTACATTCTCATGAGAACAGACGGACAGTTGTAATCCGTAATATATACAGCTCAAAAGCTACGACAACCATAAGAAACGATAACTAGTACCAAAATGAACTCTACATTTATTTAAATAAGGGCTCTATCTAGTTTTGCCGTAGTGTAGAGTTGGCTCAAATTGAATCCCCTTTTAATAAACATCAATCAATTGACTATTAAATGCACCTTTGTAGATATTACAGACAGTTCCACTTTGTTCTCGTGTATAGAATCGGTATTCATAATATAATGCATTACCTTTCGTTCACGGCTTTTCTTACATCATTATGTATAATTATTGTACACTTTAGAGCCACCATGTTAAATACATACTTATTTACTTATTAGATTCACTATATTATAATATTAAATTTATTATTATATATTACATTATATACGAGTAGGTACTTATAGCTAAATGCATTACCTCTTAAGGTGAATAACACATGCAAATTTGGAGATTTTACATAATATTTACATTATATTTATATTACAATAATAAATTATTAAATAATATATACAAAAAATTATACCGGTGGTAGGACTTTACCGGTGGTAGGACTCTGTCAAGCCTGAGGAGTCCGACTGGATGGGTACCACCCCCTTATCTATTTCTGCCGCCAAGCAACAATGATTGCATTGTTGTGTTCCGGTTTGAAGGATAAGGTAGCCAGCGCAATTACAGGCGAGAGGCATATCATCTTAGTCCTCACAGTGACAACGCACCTGTGGTTCTGCATTTTTGTTACTTAAAACCTAAGTGCATGAACCGTAGGTGTTATGGGCGACAGGTACTACTTTCCATCAGGTGGTCTGTCTGCTCGTTTGTGACTGAATCTCATAAAAAAAAAAAAAAAAAAAAAAAAACTCGATTAAATTAATCTAATACAGAATATTTGCAACAGTTTTGTTTAGAAAAATGTTTTCATTAATTTTTTTTTGATTCAAATAATTCCGCCAGTGCACATAAATGTCAGAATTCACAATTTAAGTAGACAAAAATGATTAACTAGATCTATTTTTGTGCTTGATTTTTTTCTGATTTTCTCAAAATCTATATGCTCCATGTCGTAGAAAATGAAATCTTCATAGAATACAATTTAAAGTAGAAAAAAACATATACCTAGCTGTCCCCGAGAAATCAGTGAACAAATAAAAATATGTACAGACGAATATAGAACCTGCTCCTTTTTTAAATCGGTTAAATATATAGTAGCAAATTTTAATATCATTAAAACAAGAAATATTTTACATATAAAAGTCAACTTTAGACAGGTACACCACGTCCGATATGGTCTAGTGGCTAGGATACCTGGCTCTCACCCAGGAGGCTCGGGTTCGATTCCCGGTATCGGAATAAAAAGAAAGAAGTGCCCTAAACGCATTTCTTTTAATTTAATATTTTAAGTAGATACTATAAATATTATATTAATATATTATATTTAATTTTAAATAAAAAAATACATACATTGAATTTATTTTTCATAAGGTTTCTAATTTCTATTAGTCTCAGAAAGAAACGAAATTGTTATTAAAAACAACAAAAATAACATAAAGTAGGCTAAAGAACAATGTAAAAAAAAAAATTGTGTCCAATTTTTAATCGATTGCCGCTCTGTTAGTCTGTTTTTTGTTGTATCGTATTTTTTCGTTAAAAAAAAAATAAGAACTTGAATAAATACAAAAAAGAAAAATAAAAGTAAAAACTTTGTATCCGACCGGGATTCGAACCCGGATACCTGTGATTGTGACCATATTTTGAGTGAAATAATGCGAAAGAAAACCATTTGAAAACTCGAAAACATGCGTTTTCCCATAAGTCATAAGACTAATCTAATATACAAGAATTGCTCGTTTAAAGATATTATATTATAGATTAGATAGATAGATAGATATTAAATTATTATAGTAATTATTATTATAGTACTTAAGTATATACGACTATATGTACATATATAAAGGTATAGTACACAGAAAGCTTTAATTTTAAAAATATAATTTAAGTTTATTATTACATTTATTATTACAATTCACCTAGTCCGAAATAGAAGCAACTCCACGCATCGCCACCTGTCCGCGGCACGCGCCGTATTGAGTTGTGCCTTGGATATCGCATTCGTGCAACTCAGGGGGCACCAAATTTTAAGCCGATGAATCCGCAACCAAAGATTTGTAACGTTTTAGTATTATAATATTATTAATGAATACATATTATGTAATTCAGCTATAACTCAAATTAATAATTTTAATATAATTTATAAAAAATTCATGTTGTCTTTAATGAGGCGTAAAAGTTATAGATGAATAAATATAAACTAAAATGAGAAGACTGCTTAAAAGTAAAAAAAAAAAACGATTGAACGCGTCCTTCTTTTCGTGAAATGTATATAAACTAATCAATAAAATAAAATAAACTTTATTCAATTAGACTTATTACAAGTGCTTTGAATCTTCAATTTAATGTAAGTGCTCAGTTTGAAGCATCGACGCAATGTCGCCTGTCTATCGATCTTCTATCGGATATACTTTGGGGAGTGCTCGCAGGAACTTCACAACCTTGTACCTCCTTCACCGTTTTACCGCAGAACTGCAAGAAGACGTGAGCGCTGGCATCCTTACGTGGTAGAAATCGAACCAACTCGCACGAAACGCTTTAGCTCTACGTTTCTGAAACGAACAGCTAAGTTGTGGAACACCCTTCCAGCATCCGTGTTTCCTACCACATATAATATAAGTACCTTCAAGGCAAGAGTGACTAGGCATCTTCTAGGCAAGCGCGCTCCAACCTAGACCTCATCAGTGCTTTAGCGTTGATTGTCGTCAAGCGCAAGCCTATCTTAGAATAAAAAAAAAAAAAAAAAAAAAAAGTGTCAGTGAAGCCTGTCCGTGAGGAAGTTACCACCAGCTCGGAAGCAGTTCTGCTGAGAAGAGCCGGCGATAAACCAACAGTTGTCAGTTATAAATAATATGTTAAGTTTTTATATTATATATACGCTCAATCAAAAATGATTTAATAAAAAAGGGCGAAGGTCACAGACATACATAGACCGTCTAATCTCTAAGCTTAAGTGGCAATGGCTGGGGCACGAATCGTGGGCAGGCTTCCCACAAAGCGGACCGATAACTTGATCAAAGTCGCTGTATATACTTCGCCCATAATACTTTCTTAGATTTATGAACTGACTCCATTTTTATATGGTATTATGGATTATGCACGTTTGTTATATTTTACCTATAATAAAGTACATTTTGCTATACTTTATAGACTAACAATAAGTGCAGTTTGAATTTACGGACTACAGTTTGTGACCCCTGGAATTAGTCCTTAGTTCTATTGATGTCGAAAACAATTTATATTGTAAACGCACCTTTGATTCGGCACACGACTTGTCAGAACTGTTTAACTTATTGTAGGATTTCATTGCTTTGCCCTATTCTAATCAAGCTACGGGGTGATATTGCAACAATATTGTTTTCTTCTATCTCCCTTCCCATGGACATCAGAAAAATTGATTTAAAATTAAAAATGTTATTTCCTCAATAATTTTTTGATTTCTTTATGGATAGTTATAAACTCGAAGACTTTGAAAAGTCGACAGATGACTGGTGCAAGTACGAGTTCAATTTTCTTTGCTCCAATAGGTTATCGGATTGGTCTTCATATTTAGAATTTTATCTTTTATATAATGTCGTAATGTATCATTTTGTAAATATATAGGTATGTATTTACATTTAGAGTTGTTATAGCCAATATGCGTTATCAATGACGATACATTTTAATTTTATAAAATTATTTAGAAAGAAACGATCTTAATAAATCTCTCTACCTCGCTGTATAATTTTCGCTGTCTAATTTAGAAAGGTGTTAGTCATAAAACTGATAAATAATACATACAATGTAAGGTATGTATATCTTAAATTTAATTAAACTTAAAAATCTAAAAATATCTTTTATTTACTCTTAGACTACAAACAGACAAACATGAATTGTGTCATATAAAATTTGTAAAGGCGTGTTTGTTCCAAAAAATATGAAACTGCGGAGGCGGTAAGCCATTTTATAAATCAAGTGTAATACTTTGAAATATGCCCGCAGTAATCGGCAGTTTGTATGCAGTGCCAGCTCACGGGCTCAGGGCGGGCGGGAGGGCGGGCGGAGTGGAAAAAGATCGCTTATACGATATCAGGGATTACGACTCCATTACTGGGATAGGATTAATATTATTTACATTATGTTATAGTCTATTTTTTGTAGCGAAGCGCTTCACTACTTGTTATAAATTAAAATTGAGTTTGCGTTTGTTCGGGCTAATCTCGGAAACTATTATATTTGTTGTATGATTTTCATACGGTAGCAAGTATGGCTAGGGAAGTCTAAGATATGTAGGTAGGCTATTATTTATTAAGTATCAATATTTTACAAAAATAACACAGCCTAAAAACGACATGATGAAGTTGGCTGGTAACTGTTTGTTGCCATGGTAACCGTTGTTATTGTCTGACAATTAATGATATATAAGTAATATTATATTCTTTCCTTAAATTATATTCTATACATATGTATATGATTTTAATGTTAATTATTTCATTAATTAATCATTCCTTTTACAAACAGAGAGTTGTGACATATGGGATGAAATCTTTAGCTATTGTTCTGTTACGCCAAAGAAGTATAACTTCTTACGTGCGTACAGAAGTACACATACACGTTTTTTTCTCTGTTTGTTCGGAATAATCTTTGAAATTGAGATTTTCACTGAAAGATGGAGGAATTTTTGTTTTTAGTTGTCAGGTATCAGGTTTCCGAGCGTATAAGTTGCGAATTTTCTGAGATTTTTTTAACAGAAACCCTGTCATTACCCAATAAAAACTTGGACGAACTCAAACTCAATTTTAATATCTGTATGTGCACATGCTAGCCACTAGACCTACGTTCTTACCCCATTAAAGCCTACCTACCGTGCGAGCAGAGTCACTGGAAAGTCCTAGTATATAACGTTGCTCATAGCTTAAGCTTAAAGCCGAATAGTATAAGAGCTCAGGGGACCGTTTTATTAAGAGGTCTTACTTGTTGATCAAAGTCAAGCCTTGCGATTATAATTTTGGAAGATTCAGAACTTCACCGCATGGTTTTTTTGTATTAGCTCGAATCTCACTCAATATTTTACGCAAACGAATCTCAAAACAAAAATGTTACGGAGGTATTTTACTTATTTTTTTAATAAAACTACACGTTTGACTCAATTTGTAGTGACCCTACTTGCTGTGCTAGCGATCGCGGGTTCGAGTCCAGCTGGGGGCGTTCATTTGTGTGATAAACACGAATGTTTGTACTCCAGTCATTGGTGTTTATATTTATAATCTAAATGTATTTAAAGTTATATATGTGTAGTGTATCAACTTCTGGTATCCATAACACAAGCCTCGTAGCTTACCATGGAACTAGCCGGTGATGTGTTTTAATGTCCTAACATATTTATTATTTAGGAAACGTAACATTTTTATGTTACACAATCGAACCTGTGACCTGCGCCTTATCTAGGCATACCTTTTGCGCAGGATTGTCGTCTACATTACTGCTAGCTAAATAATATATTTTATAGTGAAATACGATTAATAAACTAAACATAATTTCCAAATAGCACGAGTACGTTCCAACATCTCGGGAACAAATAACAATATATTAGCTCTCCGGGGAGAACAGGGCTTAGCTATTACAGGCCGGTAGTGATGTCGTGTTACTCATCGACTATTTAGTATTTTATTTTCATTATACGAATTTATTGGTTAAAGTTGTATTTATTAAAAAAGAAATATAAAATAATTAAAGACGTAAGTGAACGGAAGGTAAAGATTTTGTTGTTTAGGAATTTTCGAGTTACATATGTGTTTACCTGAACAGCGACAAATACATGAATATTCATTTTTTTTTTAGTTTTATTAAAACTAAATATCTATTAGATTATTTAAATGTATCTATTAAAAAAAAACTACACATTTTAATCAGTTTTAAAGTATTATACATACTTAAAATCATTGGTCGAAGAAATGTTAATTTAAACATCGGTACGAAGGTTTATCGATGGTCCTAAAACTACATCCCTATTTAAGTTTGCGCTGAACTTTATGCGGTGAAGCGATTTAAATGGGCAGAAATATTCATTTCGCTCTGAATTATTCCGTCGCCACCAAACCGGAAATTTTATTAATTTCAAATCTCCCATTTTACATTTATTAATATTAAAACACAGTCTTTATATTGCAGTCTTATTCTATCAGAACAATGTTATTATTACATTGCTAGCTTATATACCTATAGCTGTTATATTAAGTTTTGTAACAATTCATAATTAAGGTTTATTTTCATGCTGAATAAATAATGAAATTGATGTATGTATTTGTATTGTAAATAAAGAGTCTAAAATAATGTAATTTCTCCTTCTTTTCCACATGGCTTTCACAGTTAGGCAATTTATAGCTCGTTATACGTGAGGTTGTGTTATACTTTCTAACGCAGGGTATCTCCGTAGTCTAGCAGGTTACCAGTATCCTGGAAGATTTCTGAGAGAAAAATCTCCCAGTGGGAAATTTGAAGTTTCTAAGTGAGTTTATATCTTATATGCTTGATATTATATATTTCACGCAAATAGTTTTTTTTTTCATTATTCTACCTTTCATTATTTACATTTTAAGATTATTTAGATTGCATATTTATCTGATTGATATGAATAAATGTTCTTAATGAAAAAAAATAGAAGTACTTTAAGGAGATATTATATGGTCCAAAAATTAATTTTATTTTTTATTTTATGTTCGAAAATCATAATTAATATATTAATAATGAACTTTCAATAAATTATAAACCATTTTCTTCAGAAAACAACTTATCAGTATAGTTTTTAGTTAAAATTAAAGTATTCAGTTACTGGTTGAGTTCAGCAATCTGACATCGCCGCGTCGGGCGCAGGCCGGGCGCGGGCCGGGCGAGTTAAAAACCGTGTAAGTTTATTACAATGGAAGTCGACTGGGGTGCGAGTACACCATGGGCCCGATTAATTATATAAAATATTAACATTTTTCGCATGTTCTTTATATGCGAAAAATTATAATATGGGGCTCTTCAAGAGTCGTGTCTTCAGGTCCCTTAAAGGCCTGCAACGCATTCGCAAATATTCTTACGTTACAGATGTCTATGAGCGACGATAGCCAATTACTGTCAGGTGCTAGGCCATTTTAACTACAAAAAAACATAAGTTAAATAATTGGTAATAGCTAGAGCTAAGAGTTAGTATAAATACTAACGATTTTGCTCGGGTGCGTCCCAACATACACATACATTCAACACACTACTGTGACTTCTTTCGTATTTATAGCAGTAGTGCTATTACATATATTTTTTTTTCTAAAAATGTATATTGTATATAATGAAAATAGTATGTGTACATACTTATTTTATAAGTGAAAATATGATTTTAATATACAAAACTATTTTTTAATCTCACGGTTGCAAGTTTATACTCTTTCTACCAGATAGTGTATCACGATCTATTCGCTAAGGCAGGGGCGCGTATTAACTTATAATAAACTACGCGTGGTTTTACGGCTACAATGCGTTACTGCCTTGTTCAATTACAAAACATCCTTAGATTTAATCTTATAAGAGACAAAAGTAGTTTTATTGCATTGAAATAGAGTTCAATTTACATCCCCAATGGAAACAGTCCCAAAATATGCCAAAATAAAGGGACTTTGGACTTTTTACATAGAATTGTAAAGTATATTTTCCTTAGTTGTTGTTTTTTTAATAGTTCTTTTGTGGCGGGTGAGGAAAGAGATACCCTAAGGCATAACCGATATTAAAACGGGGGTATTTTTTATTAAAAATCATCGCTTAGCACCTCTACGCCTGTTAATGGCATATTTTTTATGATAAACTTTGTTTGCATAAGTTGTGTTCATCTACGAAGTTGAATTAAAACTTTTATAAGTCAAAAAGCTAATGACGTAAGTTTATATTGTTAACGTTTAAGTCTTGAAAGCAGTGAAATTAAATTAGTAAAGCTTAAAACTCTCTCTTAAGTTACGAGGGTATAAACAAATAGGGACTTGATAGTGTGGTTATTATTTATAAATAGTAATATTTATTGAAACGAGAATTGAATCGACGACCTACATTTGATAAAATAATGTATGATTATTCTACATCATTTGTTCGTTAAAGTAGTAATTTAAAGTGATTTATAGTGTAGTATGTTTTGGAAGTGGTATGTCTGCCTATAGCTAATATTATGCATATTCATATATTTGACTAACAGCTTATTCTCCAGGTTGAATGTTTTTTGAGCGGAACCCTAATTCTTTTTGTAAAATAAAAGTAGCACAAGTTACTCCTTATAACATATACCTAATGTCTCTGCCAATGAAAGTTCAGTTAAAATCAGTCTAGCCGTTTCGGAGATTAGCTAAGACAAACAAATAAACAGACAGACAAAAATTTAAAAAATTGCGTTTTTACTTATAAGAAACGTATATAATATCATATGCGTTTAGTAAAAATCAGTTATTTTGACATTACAAACAGACACATCAATTTATCTGTGTAGATAGGTATCTGCAAGAAGTAGTATTCGTAAAACAGTAACAGCAATCCACTGCTAGACAGGGTATGTACGGCTAGGGGATGAGGCCAAATGCGGACTTCACATGTCTTTCGAAAACTTGCTGGGTTCTCTCACGTATTCAGGTCTTACGATATTTTTCTTCACCGTAAAGCTAGTGTTAGTCGTGCTATAAAATGATTCGTATTGGCGAATAACAATCTTTGCTATTTTCATATGAGTTCCTAGGTTTGAATTCACTTCACTTGGTTTTTAAAGCAAGATCTTCACCACTGAGCTACTAGTGCCTTGATCATGATTTTTTAAGAAACCGTAGCTGTTTTAAAATAATAAATTTAATTAGTTTATATTATATATCATAATTTTAATTTGATAATGAGAAAATTAACTCTTAATATAGGTATGTTTTGTATTATTATAACTTATAATTAAAGATATATTGTTAACGTTACAGCCACAGTTCTAGTAACGCGCGCGTGTAGAGACAGCCCGGTGCACCAAGGCGCGGAGCAAGTAAGAGATATGATCAAAGTATTAGAATAACTTTGTATTATACTTCGCTTGTATCTTACTAATTTAGTGATTAATAATATTATATTAAATTCTAGTAACTATTAGTACTCGTAAATAACCTACTCAGTACTGCTAAAGGAATATAATATGGGTGTACAATGTACGTGATATATTATTGGAAAGCATTGAGGACGTGTAGTTGTAAAAATTGTTGTGTATCTGAACATAGATAGATAGATTATTCGTTATGTCAAATCCATACTAATATTATAAACTAGTTACTCACCCTCGCTCCGCTCGGGTTTGTCCCTAGGTACGTTTTGACGGTTAGTAAAGATTTCTTAGAGATGAGATATTTTTCCGCAATAAAAAGTATCCTATATGTCGACCAGGATAACCAGCTATCATCATACCAATATTATCAAAATCTGTCCAGTGGTTTTCTCGTGACGCATTCCCAGACAGGCAGAATGACAGACAAAAATTCTAAAAACTATAGACTCGGCTATTGTATCGGTAATAATGATTATTTCAATAAGATTTTCCGAAAAAATATTTAATGTACCTACAGATTCGGATCAATTAGAATCTTATTATATGTATAATATTTAGATGCGAAAGTTTGTGAGAATGGAGGAATGGATGTTTGTTACTCTTTCACGCCAGAGCGGCTGAACATATCTAGATTAAATTTGATACTAAAATAAGTAATAGTCTGGAATAGCACATAGGTTACTTTCTATCCCGAAAAAATATATAGTTCCAGTGGGATAGATTTGTTTTTGTCTAGGGTTGAACCCGAACCGAAGCGACGGTGAGTCGCTAGTTTTTTAATTATATTTTCAATATCTTTAAGATATATCTATCTCTTTTAAAGAATTATAAAAATATATTTATACTACTTGCAACCATCCACTTCATAAATCGTAAGATATATTTGACATTTATGTCTAAGCTTTCTAAAACTATCCGTAGGGAGACAGACTTGGAATACGTTTCTCTTCCACCACCGGGAGAGCGTCTCGTAAAAGCTGAGTAACCCATGGCAGTATGGTGGTAGAGGGCACTGGTCTCGACTGGCTTGCGTGTACTAACATGTTATACTTGATCGCAAAATATCTTTGGACATGTTCCGCTCGTAGACATGTAAAGAAATCCCATTTTCCCCGAATGCTGATGATCTCGGCGGTCTCGGGACCACTATTTTGGTGAAGTTTGTCCTATCTGCTTAAAAGTTTGATGTTGGTATGGGATCCAGAGAGACCCGATGTAACTGTGTACTGCTGAACGAGCTGAAGCGACATATTCCTGCTCCAATAATATCGAGGTAGTGATCCTTGGGAATTTAAATACTCCCCTCATGGATTGATTAGGCTCGCGAATCTAGAGGTTACGCAGGGAGAATCGCGTTTAATCCTACTTTGACGTATGGCTTTTCACAGTTAATAGTTGAACTGACCAGAGTACCAGATATAAATGATCTATGCTTGATATTTTAAATGAAATAAACTCTATTTAATTAAAATTATTACAAACACTTTTGAATCGTCAATTTAATTTAAGCGTCAGTGTAGTCAGTCCGTGAGAAGGCTACCACCGGCTCGGAAAGTAGTTCTGCTGAGAAGAGCCGGTGAAAAACTCAACAGTTGCTCTTTAAAATATCGAACATAATAATATAAATAACCCGCATATGAGTCAATAATTTTTAATTCCACTCATTTCATTAACAAGAAACTCTTGAACAGTGTAATACGCTTTGCTCAATTAAAATAATATTTTTAATTTTATCTTTAAATTTTTGAAGAGGTAAATCTAGGAGATATTGTGGCATTTGTGGAACAAATTGGAATGGCTTGCAAGAATTTTACGCATAATACCCATGGAGGCGAAAACGGGTTTTTCGTTGGATGATCTTTAGTATTGTGTTGAAACCATTGCGATTATAACCTTACATGTACATGTAGTATGCAACATAATAGCGAAGGATGCAACATAACAGGGATTTATGTTGTAACCTGCGCTTGAGTCACTAGGAATCCTATCAGGCATGATCTTAAAAAGATACAGTTAGATTGACACTGACACGCACATGGTCTCATAGGTAATAAAATTTCCAAAATTTAAAAGTCAGTCTAAAATAAAAAAAATATATGTGTATGTGTGTGCGCGCGTTCGTGCTTGCGTGCGTGCGTATGTGCGTGCGCATGCGAGTGCGCGTGCGCGTCTTTGTGTATTTCTATCGTTCACGCTAAATATTATCACGTTATATTCGTTCACGCTAAAATGGTTCAGATTAGGCTGAAATTTAGGATACAGATAAACTTTGAATTGTAGTAACAGATAAGGTAATGTTACTAGTAAAAAACACCAATTTTGCAGCTTTCTATATACTGTATACTACACTATTATTATAAATACAAAAGACATTTAAGGATATACTCGAGCGACGCAGATGTAAATCACTAGTGAAGTAGGTATATGGAAAAAATCATATAATGAGTAAAGTGTTCTAAATCAATTTCCACTTAATCAAAGTCACTCCTCAGCAGTAAACGTAAATAGCCGTTCGATGTAACTGGCAACTTAATGGCGCTGAAGACGCATTAGCGCTAATCTGTTGAGTGAATGGAGATCCTGCTTTATTAATGAATAAACTTGCTACAATTACACGGGCTTCGTGTAGAATGGTCTACTATTATAAATGAGAAAGTTTGGATGTATGTGTATGACTGAGTTCCTTCACGCTGAACGGCTGGACCAATTTGAATGAAATGGATTACAAACATAGATTTAGATTCCAGATCTAAATCTATGTTGTACTATAAACTTGTTTGAAAATCAAAATTTTATATTTCATGTACTCTTTTTCGCATTTCATTTGAATATATTGGTATTCTATGGTAATCAATAGTTTTGGATTCGGATCAAACTTAGTTTTTAGATAAGGGTTTCTTTTTTATAACATATAGGTAGGTGTCATTTCTCAAAAACCGCTACTTTTCCGAAGTCGATTCTACAAAAAAAAAAATAACAAGCTTCGCTCAGGTAGTACTAATTTACGGCTTTTAATAAATGTCACATTGTCGCTAAATAAATAAATTAAAATGGCTTATTAGTACAAATATATTTTGGATATAATAAAACTTTGTTTCCACATATTATATATTAAATTCTTACGTTTTCATTTAATACGAATGACGTATTATAACTCAAATCAGACTGTTATAAAGTTTGCATCAAAGCTCCCTCTTCTCGGGCTCTCGTAGCGCAATATACCTGTAGCCTCTACTACGCTCAAAGCAGGTATTTTTAATCTACATTCCTGAGAGATACTACACAATAATTGGTAGGGTGGGTTTGATACATAAATGTGAAATATGTAGAGTACCTAGAGTCAAGCTAAGTATACGAGTATGTTAACCTACTACCTAATAGGAATATAACATGGATTTAAAAGCATTGAAATTAGAATAAAAAGGTTTCTTCTTGAAAAATTAAAAAGACAAATTAGTATTAGTTTAATTTCATGCCGAAATTTCAAGATTAAATCTTTTATACATTATTTTGGAAATTTTAATAAAATGTAGAGGAAATTTCTGGTCATTTACAATAGAAATTGGTAAAAAAGCTCTCAAAACACTTTATACCTATTCACTAAATATCATCTAATATTAAAAACAGTTTTTACTTCAATGCAAGATGAGGTTCGTTTGTTTGCATGTAGTTTTTATCATTTAATACATGTAATGGACTGTGCTTACTAATATATGTATTTTAAAAGCAATGTTATACTTTTTGGCTATTCTCTCTGATCGATATTTGTCTCCTCTATTTGAAAAATAATATTTAGAGACAGTTTAGAAAGCGAAAAATAGCATCGACGAATCGACATATAAAGTTATTTAGGAATACATTAGAGCGAAACAAGAGTAAGCGGACTAGTCTATACAGATACCTAAATAAAATTAAAGTATCTGTTTGTAATGTCAAATAACAGCTTTTTACTAAATGCATATGATATTATATACGGCACTTATAAGAAAAACACAGTTTTTAAAATTGTTGTCTGTCTATCTGTGTTTTCCGGTTAATCTCCGAAGCAGCTGGACTGATTTTGATGGGACTTTCATTGGCAGATAGCTGATGTTATAAGAAATAACTTAGGCTACATTAATTTTAGAAAAATAATTAAGGTTCCGCTCAAAAAAAAACATACTTAGGGACGTACCCGAATGAAACGGGGGTAAGTTGATAGTATTAAGTATATAGGTACTTATGTGTTTTTTCACTCTATTAATAGAATAGAATTAACTCGTATTACAGTTTTGATTAAATTTGTTAGTAACCAAGACTAAATTGTATTTAACTTGTTGGATAGAAATAAGAATTCAAAGGAACGATTAGCTATCAAATTTAGTAGAGTTTTACTCGTTTTAATGAGAAAAAGATTCGAGGGTAGATTTTGTACTGTTAATTATTTTTATTGTGTTGTGCTTCACTGCATCATGTAGAGGTAATATTAAAAATGCAATATACGTCCTGACAGAAATTACATGACTGGATTATGTTTTGTGTGTTACAGCTATTACTGGATTTTTGGATAAACAGTAATTTAATTTTTTTTTATATATATTTATTGACTGTGAAATTGGTCTAAATATAATTGGTATTTAAGGCAACTACGTTTAAAACACAATAAAAAAAATATATTATTTTTCAAAATTATTTTTGATATTTTTGTAATTCCTATACCCGCTTGTAAATACAAGAGTCACAGACGTTAATAACACAAAATAGTCCGAGCACCAAAGAAAATTAGGTTCAAATCAAAAAAATACTATCCAAAACGCATTCCTTATTCAACGACGTCCGAAAACCGGAGACGCTACAAGATATCGCACTCAAGCTCTGAAATATTTCTAATAGTCCTATTTACCATACCTATAGCGCTACATCGCTATACCGCTATATCACGCCGTATTTGTTTTTTCCATTACAAAAGAACGAAACGCCCTGAGCTAACTATACACATTATATTTCAATATCACGCTTAGGCCGGCCCTGTATCGAAGTGATTTTCCAGCTCTACCATTGGTCGAAACATCTCTACCACTCTACAAAATACCCAAATCGCGCTTAAGAGAGAGATAGATACATTCGTTTAATATTCCACAAGCGTGAGCCAGAAAGGGATAGCTAGATGCCAGCTTTAATATTATAGAGTGTCGTATCAATAATATGTGCACGAATGAAATAATAGATTATTCGTTTGTTCAAATCGGCCGTTAACAAAATGTTAACATCCATTACTGATGCGACCGACTTTGTCTCTATGGAACTCTACGGGGTTGTGCGAGTGCGAGAGGGACAGATATACGCGTGTCTGCTCGTCTTTTGAACGGTATCTGGACAACAATGTGAGGACTATCTGTTTTGTACCAGTCGTCGGCGAGTTTCCACATTAAACGATCATTTTAAGGGCGAACCAATCAAACTGCAAATTTATACAAATTGATACTAAACGGGTTATATTAATTTTATAACAAAAATTAAGTGTGTAAATAAGTTGAGCGGAGTCGTAATTAAAACTAATTGGGTATAATACGGCGTTAATTATTTTATGTGAAGGCGGCTTTTTGCTGACATCCTGCCGTTTTGGGACCGCGAGTGTGACGAATTCTGGACTGTGATAAGAAACTATTAAGATGCTCAACTGCAAAGGTCGGATAGCCGAATATAGAGCTTAAGTTAGTGTTTTGAGTGATTTTTGTTGAGTGTTAGTCAAAATTAGTGCGGAAGTGTTAATACGATGTCGGTATAGGGGGCGGGCTTGGTTGGGCCTTAGAGGCCATGCTTAATAACCTCACCGCAACAGCTTTAGGAGGTGAGTTCTATTTGTATTTTTTTATTGCCTTTATTTACAACCTTAAAAAACATGGTTATACAAAGAAGGTATAATTTAAATATATTTAATAGGTTATAACCTATTAACTTAATTATTTACTTATCAAGTAAAAACTAATTAATTTGACACCGGTATTAAGATTGTTTTGCGTTTCCGCAAAGGCCTCCCCAAGAGCTTGCCACTTTATCCTGTCATAGGTTTTATATCATAACACTAAGTTATATGAACACTGGAACTATCCATGCTAATTAGAATAATAGTTTACTTCTTGCTTCTTTTGTTTTGTCATTGGACTCTACATATCAATAACACTTAATTGAAAATGTTTTATAATTAAAAAAAAAATACTTCATGTATCATTTTTTTAAACTGAAAATTTATTACTATTATACAACTTTAAATGTGATGCAAAAGTGTATTTTTTATTATGCTAGATTTTCCACTCTTTGATATACATGTATGTAGAGTAATGTACTAAATTAATTAAAATCACAGATCATATAATACTATAATAGACTAATGCTAGTAGGTAGGTAGTAGGTATGCAATCTATGTCCAATAGAATACCTATATGCAACAGAATAGTAGGCCAGAGCTAAATGATTATTTTAATTGCTAAATTGCTAATTGATAAACCTTAGTAAAAATAGCATTGACATATCAAAGAAGGCTTTTTTAAAAAGCTTTTTTTAAAAAGCAATGTGGCGATTGTACGTTAGTTAAGATTGGTACATAGGATAAATAGGTACAATTGAAAACTTAATTAGTTTAAATATATTTTATTGGCGTTCAAAATCTGTCTGGTATATTTAATGTGAATTGTAATCAATCAATAGTTGTACTGACTTTGATGTGTACAAGTCAATTGATGTAGTATATTCTTTTACACATACCTACATATTTATCTTTTTTTATGGTATTCAATGACAAACAAGTAGACAGACCACCTGATGGAAAGCTGTACCTGTCGCTCATAACACCTATGGTTCATGCACTTAGGTTTTATGTAACAAAAATGCAGAAACGCAGGTGCGTTGTCTCTGTGAGGACTAAGATACCCCTTGCCTGTAATTGCACTGGCTACCTTATCCTACAAACTGGAACACAACAATGCAATCATTGTGGATTGGCGGGAAAAATAGATAAGGGTGTAGTACCCATCCAGTCAGACTCCTCAAGTTTAACAGAGTCCTGCCACCGGTAAAACAGATTCTTTGTGGGTGCACAGAGCAAACAGAGTGTCAAGCGCTATGATCTCTACATACCTCATTCGCCATTCATTCATTTCATTCTATTTACCATTCTTTTCATATACGATCGTCAAGTAGTCCCGAGGCTTTTCCGAGGTCTCCCCCTACAACCCCTAGCACTTACTCTTCCATAACATAGGTTTTAACCATTTTCTTGACATTTAATAACTACGTCTCCAAACCATTTAGCCACGTTTGTCTTCATTCTTAATGTCCCGCTATCCTTTAAACCTTCTAATCTACAAATCTCTCTACTATGAATTCTTTTCGGTGTCTTACATTCATTTAATTAATAATCAAAATCTCTTGACAATTAGCAAAGGTATCATGTTACACACATAAACAAAGATACCCGAATTATATACTAATAAAACACTACTAGTGATTTACCCCGCTTCGGTCAAGAAACTGGCTGTCTAATGCAAAAAGATTTTTTTAAATCGGTTTAGTAGTCCCTGAGATTAGCGTGTTCAAACAAACAAAGAAACAAACAAACAAAGTCTGTTTCTTTATAATATTAAGTAGGTATAGATTATAGCACACATTAATCAACAAGTCTTAAAAAAGTCTATGTAGACTATATAAAAAATGTAAGTTCAACTTAAACATAGATTTAATGCGTTCTTTTTAACGAGTTTCAATTCCATCAAATTCGCTTTATGATCCCCGTGATCCGGAGAGATTCTGCTTCCGACATTCATATGGCTGTACAGTTGAAACTTTAGAGGGTAGATTTCCTAAAGTTTGAGATAATGGCATCTTTAGTAAGCTTATGTCATGAAAACTTAACGTAAATAATTAAAAATAATTTAACTTTCTTCTTTGTTATTTGTGATTTTATTTACATTTTGATTTAGTTACGTAGGTATAAATTAGTAATTTTATCAAAAGTGTCATTCTATTGGCGAAAACAAATCGATTGCAACTTGTTCTGCGTTGCTTATTGGTAGGTACAATAAATGCTGATGGAGATAGACTATACATATAATAAAACTGATTCGAATCTGTACATTAAACGTTTTTTAGAAAATCTTATTGAAATAGTCATTATTATCGATACAGAGGCCAAATCTATAGTTTTTGTCTGCCTGTCTGTTTGAGAAAGCATCAAAATGTCTTATCTCTGAGAAATCTATACTAGACGTTAAAAAGTAATAAATAGTTATCAAATTTTTGGCAAAACTAACTAATGTTTACGTAAGACCCTTTCCCAGGGCTACCTTTAAATAGTAGGCCGTTGGATTGGCCATTGGATTGGCACACTTTATTCATGATAGGTTTTAAAAATCTAAATCTATATGGAAACTTTAAACTTTTAAAAAGTCAGTAAAAAAATACAGAGCCACGTTACTTCTAACTACAGCACCGCTGTTATATATCCAATTATTCTTCTTTCAATCATACTTAAAATCATATCATACATCTATTTTACAAAAAAAAAATATCTTTCACGTTTTTCTTTGTTAGGACGTTAACACACAGCACCATCTGGTTCCATGGTAAGCTACGAGGCCTGTGTCATAGATACCAGATAGTTGATACACTACATATATATAACTTTAAATACCCATGTCTGGATTACAAACATTCATGCTCTTTACACAAATGAATGCCCCTAGCAGGACTTGAACCCGCGAGTACTGACACAGTAAGTAGGGTCACTACAAATCGAGCCAAATATGTCCTCGAATGTCACGTTATAATTAATTTTCAACTGCGTTAATAGGCTAGAAGTTGTTGGTTAAATATTATGGTTTAACCTTCTTGTTTTAAATATAAGAAAGAAAATTCAAATATAATTTATATAGATAATCAAATGCTCTATTTCTCTTATCTGTTTTATAAACATGTCTGGTCATTCTTTATTTCATTTACATAAAAGTTAATCTATAAGATTATTATAATTTATCTTCTTATAGTAAATATTTGATCGGGGGAAAGTAAGTCTTAATCGTAGATTAGATTTATTCTGAACTAGCGACTTATCCTTGCTTCGCTCAGGTTCGACCTTACATTTTAAAGTTAGCATAGATTTCTCAGAGATATAATATTCTCTCGCAGTAAAAGTGTTTTATATGTTGATCCGGATAACCAGCTATTATCATACCAAATTTCATTAAAATCTGTTCAGTGGTTTTCTCGTGATGCGTTCCCAGAGAGGCAGACAAAAATTCTAAAAACTATAGATTAGGCCTCTGTATTGGTAATAATGACTATTTAAAAAAATATTTAATGCACAGATTCGACTCATATATAGTTTTCTGATATAGAAAAATTAAAAATTAAAAAAAATAATTAAAAAAACAAAAGTGCAAAAAAATGTATGTAATAATTTAATTTTACAAGTCATAAATTATTAGTAGTTTAATTTTGCAAGTCTTCATTTGTGAATTATTTTAATTTTTAACTTAATTGTATTTTCTCTATAATGATTAGGTAAGTCAGGCTAATAGAAATTTTTAAATTATTTTTGCCAAAAAAAAACATCAGGACAATAGATCTTTATTATATAAAATAAAATAAAAAACTAACATTCAAACATATGTACGATTATAAATCATTTTCCGTAAAAGAGCATTTGACAGATAACTTTAAAAAATTTCTATAACAATTCAAAATTTTTGTATTCTTAGCCTTAAAGGAATTATCTTTCTACGTAACATAACAAGGCAATACACATACATTTTTATGTAGAAAAGTTAAGTCATTTAACCTTAAAGACCTATATAATAACTCCAAACCTGTCTTAAACATGTCACAATATCTTGCAGGTCACAAAGAGCAGTGCTCAGAGAGCAAGCTCGAGCTCAAGCCGAGCGTGGAGCGGCATCATGCGCCCGCGCGGCTCCTCGCGCATTCCATACGAGCCGACCACCTGCAAGGTACTATCATATTCAGCCCTTTTTAAGATACCACTGCTGGGGGTGGGCCTCCATTGAATACGAGGGGGATCAGGCGATAGTCCACAGCGCTGGTGTCTGAGATGCAGGTTTCCTCTGATGTTTTCCTTCACCGTGAGACATACAAGAGCCTAACAAGGCTACCAAACAGTGCTTTATAGTTGCTAATAATTTAATTTATTATTAGTTTTATTTATTTATTAATTAAGTATAAGCATGAATAAATAAAAAAAAAATCAATTAACTAAAATTAAAATATTTATAAAACATCGCAGAAATAGAATATGAAATAGATACTCGGAATTTAAGCAGATGGTGTTGTAAAATATGGATAGTATAAACTAATAAATCACATTCATTAGAAATTTGTGATTATGAGTTTATATTTTTATTGTTATAGTAAAGAGTGAATACTATGTAAATAAAAAATAGAGTATATCGGTATCAAAGGCGACCGGCCTGCAGTAACAACCTGATAACAAGTTGTAAGTTATGAAACCATAGAGGAGTCCTTATTTCAATTATTAAGATCTTTCATAAATTTCATTACTGTAAGTTCTACATAAATGTATGAAGACGAGATAAGCAAAGTATAGTAATAAGTTACATATTGATTGTTTTTTTCTGCAGAATTGAATTTTATGTTAGTGAAACTTATATAAATTATCAAGTCTATATACATACATATATTTAACAATGATGATAGCAACATTAATTTTTTTCTCGGAATCGAGTTTTATGGTAGTGTCGTTGCAGGCGGCATCCACCAGCAGCACAGTGGGCACATGTCCACAGTGCCCGTCAGCATGTCCTCTTCAGCATCAGACAGCGACAAACCAGCTAAGCAGAAGAGGCATAGAACTAGGTAATCTATCTATACATATAAAAAAATTCTAACTAAGTCGAATCTGTACATTAAATATTTTTTAGAAAATCTTATTGAAATAGATATTATTATCGATACAGAGGCCGAATCTATAGGTTTTAGAATTTTTGTCTGTCTGTCTGTTACCGCATCACGGGAAAACTAATAAACTGGATAGATTTTGATGAAATTTTTTATGATGATAGTTGATTATCCGGGTCACCATATAGGATACTTTTTACTGGGGAAAATATCTCATCTCTGAGGCATCTATACTAAACGTTAAAACGTACATAAGTAGGGACGAACCCGAGCGGAGCGAGGGTGAGTTGCTAGTGTGGTATAAATTAAATGATTTTATACTTTTTTTTTAAATATTTCCATCTTTATATTAAATTTTTTTATTGTTTTGATGTTGTAGTGGTTTTTCACTTTATCATCTTTTTTTTGTCTTATATCTCGGTATATACTATTGTTCATTCTCAACTTTTTGCTATTTTAACAGTACAGTCCTAAAAGGTTAGCAAATCAAATAGTGCCTTATAGTTGCTAATAATTTAATATATTATTAGTGTTTTTTATTTACTAAAAAATGTAACTATTAATAAAAGAAAAGAAAAAATTTAAATATTTAAAATTAAATGAATTTTTTGTCAAAAACCATACGATGTGAAAGAAATTGGAAGCCTTGGTTATTATGTAGGTACCTTTACATACATGGATATTGGATAAGTGCAAAACTGGCCTAACTTTGACTTTTGTAACATAAGCAGGTAAAAAGTTTTAAATGTAAATATAACATGTACGAGTGCTACCTTTTATACGTACTTACCTTTTATACTAGCTATTAGTTACGTAAAAATGTTAAACTGATGTTAATATCTTACCATTTAAGACGGCGAATTCTTCATCTTATACCTACTGTTTGTAAATTATGGGGAATACATAGAAGGTCATGTTAGTATCATATTAGAGTTGATCTTAAGTTTTTTGATAAAAAAAACAAATAATGAGGACTTGTTATTATAACTAATAATTATTAATAATACTAAGTAACTAATAATAACAATTATAATTGTTATAAATATCAATCAATACACTTAGTGTTGCAGACGATTATTATTTTATATTTTTGTACAGGTTCACACCGGCACAACTGAACGAGTTAGAACGATGCTTCACGAAGACTCACTACCCGGATATTTTTATGCGAGAGGAAATCGCGATGCGCATCGGCCTTACGGAGAGCAGGGTGCAGGTAGGTCCATTGCCTTAAAGCTAGCCAATACATTTATTTAATTATAGTATATTTTAGTCTATATCTATACTAAGGTTATAAAGAAGAAGAGTTTGTTTATTTGTTTGTTAGTTTGTTTGGTTGAACGCGCTAATCTCAGGGACTACTAATCCGATTTAAAAAAATCTTTTTGCATTAGATAGCCCGTTAACTGAAGAAGACTATAGGCTGTATATCATCCCGGGAAAATGTACGGTTCCCGTGGGATAGATTTGTTTTTGTCTAGGGACGATCCCGAAGCGAAGCGAGGGTGAGTCGCTAGTAATTTAATAATTGTCCACTAATCCGTACTTGGCCAGCGTGGTGGACTATGGCCTGATTCTCTTCGTAATGAAGGGACGTCCGTGCCCAGCACTGAGACGTTTAAAAAGGGCTGAGTACAATTTAATATATATAATATTGACGGCACGTTTGGCTCAGTTTGTAGTCACCCTACTTGCTGTGCCAGCGGTCCCGGGTTCGAGTACCGCTGGGGGCATTCATTTGTGTAATATGTACGAATGTTTGTTCTCCAGTCATGGGTGTTTATTTTTATAATATGTATGTATTTAAAGTTATATATGCGTAGTGTATCAACTATCTGGTATCCATAACACGGGCCTCGTAGCTTACCATGGAACTAGATGGTGCTGTGTGTTAATGTCCCAACTTATTTATTTATTTATTTAATATAGTTTATTTTAATGTTATACAGACTAACTTTATCAAATTTTTAAGATATTTGTTTAATTTTTAATGTAATTCACTACATCCGTCGAACAATGAAGGAATCATATAAAAAATAAAACACCGGTACAAATGGATCACCTTGCGTGACTCCCACTTCGCATGCTCCGTACAAAACTTGCACTATATCGATACATTTCACGAGACCTTCTACCTGAATCGACCTTAGTATTATGCAGAGTTATAAATATACTTACAATATTAAAATAATAGTAATACGAAGATTTTATGATCAAACGCTGATTTACTTAGGACTTAAGTTTTAATTTAAGTAATAACAAAATATCAAAATAATAAAGGTGTTACACGACTCATGCCATTTAAACTCTTCAACAAAATAAATCAATTTTCAAGTAATATAATATTAAGTAGGAGATAAATACGATAATTATTCTAAATTCTTAAGCTCATGAAGAATAAGTATTGCAATGACAATATCAGTTATCAATAACAACGTTAACAACTTGTATTCACAGTTTAAAGATTGTAAATTGTCGAATCCTATGACGTGCTGTAATCTGTTAATAGAGGCTTTGTTGAAGCATTTAGTTTCAAGATAAACTATACTTTGCGTTTGGAATTAGTCTTAGTGTGTGTCGCGCGCTCACTAATATTTGTATTTCGTTAACGCGCTACACATGGTTCTACAACAGCCAACTCTATGTTCGCTTCGACAGACTGACTCTACCTTTTTACTTAATCGCTCAGGTTAGAAAATCAAATTAGTTTTAATAATAGTAATGTCTGTTTCTAGATAAAAACGTAGATAAGTAACAGTAGTAAGATCAATAAGTTAAACTTACTATATATAGATGAAAGTGAATATATTTTTCTTATAAAATAACTTACCAAAAATCTTTTTCTGTATATGTATATTACTAAAATAATAATAGTATTTGTGAGTTTCGACAAGGCAGTAGTAGTATATCACATTATAAAATGTGATCCGTGAAAGTTATAAAGACATCGTTAAAATGTTATGTATTGACGTCGAGTGTTGACCGATCATTGAAATATTGGTTCTCTGAGCGCCCGCTCATTACGCGACTGTAAACATTAATTAACATAAGTATTAACGCTGAATAGATTATTACATATTTAATCTCACAATATCTTTTATTTATCTACACATTAAGAAATGGTATCTCTTTTATTTCTTGAAAACAAAAGTTCTGAAAGGACACGCTTGCTTGGAAAAGCGATTGAAGCGGGTTCAAATCCAAGACCTGGGATTTGAACCAGCTTCACTCGGTTTGAAGCACCTCTGATATTTTCACCTGTGAATATTCTCAACGTGGTTATTGGTTACCACTTGTCTTGTGATGAACGAACGAAGACATCGTGAGGTAACTGCATGTCTAAGAGAGCCTAGCAAGTTTTCGAAAAATATGTGACGTTCGCCTACCTACATTTACGAACGTCGTGAACTATGGCTAGATTCCTTTCTTGAATTGAATCGTGGCCCACGTTCAGTAGTGGACGTTATAAAGGGCTAAATACACACATACTAACAAAATTTCTGAAATATATTTTTCAGAGTTCAATGATTATTATGACTTAATGACTATTTATGTAGATATAATTTTTTTTTTATTTCATAACTACAATAGGTGGCCTTATGGTTAATTTTATTACTAACAGTAGCATATTATTCTAGATCTAGTCTATTTATATAAATTTCATTCAAATTCATATAGCCGTTTTCACATAAGGAAGTAATAAACACACATAAAAAATTTTGCTTTAATAATAGTAACCTCATAATTTATTAGAATAAGTAGTAGTTTGGACAGTAATATTAAAAATACAGACACAGAGTTTTATTTTATCTACAGTAATTTTTTTAAAGTAGCGCGATCTTGTGTGAAAAATGATTTCTTTGTAGAACCAGTATCAAAAGTTCTCAGAAATCTGTGCATCAGTCCCACACAAGTTCTCATGTTTAGATATTTGCTGAGGCCGGCGGCGTATTAATGGAGCAAATAATGTGGACCGTGTTTGCAAATACGCGCCCGCAACAAGTAGAAACTGTATATAAAAAGATAAATAATTATTATAAAAAAAGGAAGGATATTTTTCGCTTTATAATTTTTTTTTAAATTTTATAAAAATAAATTTTTATCAAATTTTTTATAAAAAATTATAAAGAAAAATATGAGTTAATAACGGCTTGGCTAAAAAAAGAATATTATCTTTACGAACAGTATGATTTTTTTTCAAAATTGACATCAAACCCGCAATTTCCTTCTTTGAGATTACGGACAGTGGCTTCACATGGTGTGGTTGCGCAATATCAGACTAATATTGCTCAGATATTTGCTCTTCGACCATAATAGCCAAGTTTTTCTTCCTCTAACATGATGTAATGAAGAGTATGATTGTATAAAACAAACAAAATCCGATGACTGAGCGTTGTACCACACAACGAGACACTGTGATACGATGAAATGCTCATTTAAAGCCCATTCACACTGTAAGAAATAATTAAGCCCTGTGAAACAGTAGCTTTTGTCTATTGCATCGTTTCCAAAACTTGCCACACAAGTGAACATCAGAGTGGGTCCTTAAGTCTGGTGCAACATTGAATATAGCAATCACTAGCTTCGTGTTGGCTTTATTTAAAATATGTTAAAGAATTTATATGAAAATTTATGATAGATCATCTATTTTTAATAAATAAAAAGTTATGGCTAAGAAATACAGTAACTCATAGGTGTACTGCAGCAGGTATATCTATACTAAATACTACTCCTCACTTTTAATGTCAGGTTTAATTTCAGTTTTTTTTAATCTTATAGTATTAAAAAAAAAACAGTCTAAATATAAAATGAAATAAATAGAATTGTATTTAAGATTTGTAGACTACACCACACAACATGCGCCCTTTTTGTTGCACTATATCAACCTCTGGGAACAGGATATCTTAAGGGTTAAAAAGGCTTACTATCTGTATATATGATACATATAACATCTTATCGATTCATTGCTCAGTTTTTGTGTCAAAGAAGAACATACCAATGAACAAAGTTTACAAAACGATAAATATTGCTATATAACATTTTCTCTTCAAATTTGAGACATTTTTATCACTATAAAAATTAATAAGAGCATCTCAATCATTCAATAAATTTAATATCTTTGATCATGATACGATACAAGGCTATACTCCGCTGAGACTGCGACCTATCCAGAGACTACTTCGCGCCAAACTGCGAGATTCTTGTAAAGTTTTTATTATTTATTTTTATAGTGCGAGTCTTTGTGGCTACTTTTTTAAGGACTGAGGTGTAATGTGGACTGTGTTTGCTGAGTTCGTGCCTTTTATTTTTTTAAATGTTAAAGCTCAAGGTCCGATTTGAACAGATATTTTAAATTAGATATTTCTTCTGACTTATGACGACACGTTTGGCTCAGTTTGTAGTGATCCTACTTGCTGCGCCAGCGGTCGCGGGTTCGAGTCCCGCTGGGGGCATTCATTAGTTTGTGTGATGAGCACGAATGTTTGTACTCCAGTCATGGGTGTTTATATTTATAATATGTATGTATTTAAAGTTATATAATATGTGTAGTTTATCAACTATCTGGTATCCATAACACAGGCCTCGTAGCTTACCATGGAATTAGATGGTGCTGTGTGCTAATGTCCCAACATATTTTTTTTTTCTGACTTTTTTTTAGTCGCGTAAGTAAATATAGGTATTTTCTCTCTGTAGACATAGTATATAATGAAATCGATCTTTAATTTGGTCTCACCATCACGTAAAAACTCTAAACGTATTTGTATGGGACTTTGAATAATCGACGCGGGATTGCCTGTAGTTGGTTTTATTTTTGCAATTTTATTTATTTTATATGTATTGGCAATTTATTTTTTGAATTCGATATATTCTTTACCATTTCTTTTATTTGCTTCCATAAATATTTTCCCGCCAAAAAAAGACTAATAACTACAAAAGACGGTACACTTTTGAATTAATTTGCTTTTTTTATTTAACCTAAATATTTAATTTATAAAATTACATAAACCTAAATATACATTAAGATCTTTAAAAACCAAAATATGTATTTACGTACGCCCAGCGAAGCGGGTGGGTGACGGCTAGTAAGTACATAAAATTAATGTGATAATTAAATAATAAAAACCAGTCAAGTGCGAGTCGGACTCGCGCATGAAGGGTTCCGTACTATTATCTATAAAAACGGCAAAAAAATCATGTTTATTGTATGGGAGCCCCCGTTAAATATTTGTTTTAAAGTGAATATTTATTTTTATTTATAATATTTATTTTTAAAGTGAGTTAAAAATTTATAATATTTATTTTTAAAGTGAATATATAACTAAATATTTTGTGAATATTTCAAGCGTCTACCTGTTACCGTTATCAATATCGAGCAAAAACGAGCAAAAAAATCATCTTTGTAGTATGGGAGCCCCCTTCAATATTTATTTTAGTGTGTTTTTTAGTATTTGTTGTTATAGCGAAGTGTTAGTAATAGGGTCCCGTTTTACCCTTTGGGCACGGAACCCTAAAAAATACTGTCTATTTATCGTGCGAAACTTTTCGAGAAAGCTCTTTTAATTATACCGCTGCAGTATATTGTTTGTTATTATATTATATTCATATGTAGTCATGTATATTGTCCAAAACTCTAATTTATTTATTACAAAAGACAAACGTATGGCTCAATACACTCTAAATTATTTCGATTCGTAAGGCTAAAAATAGTTTTTATGAGTTATAGATCGTTTTAGCGGGTCAGTAAAAATATTACAAATCTTACTTTTATAGCGGTCGTGTGAAATGGAGCTATTTGCACTGGTTTATGGCGATTGTAGAGCTCGACGGAGGATTGTGAAACTTGCAATAAGCCCTTTAATTGTTGTAAAGGAAGATAGATAAAAATGTTTATGTTTATAGAATTGTTACTATTTTATATTTTCCTATTAAGTTAAGAAGTAACTTGTTATTATGAATTATTGCAAAATAGGCAGTGGTAGCCCAGTGGTAACGCGCTCGCTTGGGAAACCGAGTGAAGCGGGTTCAAATCCCGGGTCTCGCACCTCTGATATTTTCATGTGCGAATCATTTTCTAACTTGATTACCACTTGCCTTACGGTGAAGGAAAACATCGTGAGGAAACCTGCATGTCTGAGAGAACCTAGCAAGTTTTCGAAAGACATGTGAAGTCCGCCAATCCGCACTTGGCCAGCGTGGTGGACTATGGCCTGATTCCCCTCGTCTTGAAGGGAGGCCCGTGCCCAGCAGTGGGACATTAAAAAGGGCTGAATACTATTGCAAAATAATTTTAAGTGCCTGGGCGACCAAGCTTCGCACGGAGTTTTTGATTAAAAATACTTTTTTATTTTTTAATTTGGCTTAAAGCAAAAAATAAACTAAAAACTTGAATAAATGCAAAAAATAAATAAAATATAAGTAAAATCTTTGTATCCGACCGGGACTCAACTGTGCGAAATTATTAACATATTTTCCGTAAAATAATGCTAAAGAAAATCGCATGAAAACTCGAAAATACGCGTTTTCCCAGACATAAGACTAATCTAGATCGATTTTACACCCCCCAGAGCCCCACATACCAAACAGGTATCAACGAAATCGTTAGAGCCGTTTCCGAGATCGCCGGTATAAATAAATATATAAATATACAAGAATTACTCGTTTAAATATATTAGATAGATAGATTAGATAATAGTGTCAATCTGAATGATTTTTGATCATCGCTGTCACTATCTTTTATACTATTCATAGATAGGTTTACAACAGATTGAAGGGCAATTACTACCGCATTATTTATTTCTTTATTTTTAGTAGTAGACAATAAGGACAGTTTACTTTATATCTGGATTTATAACTTCGGAAGTTGTTATGCCAACTTCCGAATAGACTGATGAATACTTTTGTCTAGACCCGGGATCGAACTTAGGACACAGGCACGCCGCTTAAACAATGAAGCGGCTAACAGACAATAAAAATTATATATAGGGAACTCAGTATCTTTGCGTAAAACCGCGATATTAAGAGAAAACTGACCCAAACACAGGACTATCTTTTTATAAAAAAAACTATCCGTTATCCCTACGTTCATCTAACAACACCCTGCGGATTCCTTAGAACATTACTTACATTACTGATATCCCATTTGACCTACTCGATGCATCGGAATAAAAAGTACTCAATATTAATCTCTGGTCTACGAATTACCTTTATGCAAATAAATAGTGAATTGTTCTGGTCCTAACTACGTAAAATAAGGACAAATAAAAGGAATACTTTTATGAATGAATGAATTAAATCATTTACTCACTCATAACTTGAAAATATTACTATAAAATGTCCTCTTGAAAGATATCGACCACAGCCAATCTCACTGAGACTAGCCATCTGCGTAGAAGATATTATCTATACACAGACAAATAAAATTGAAATGTCTGTTTGTAATGTCAAAATAACATCTATATACTAAATGCATATGGAATTATACACGGTACTTATAAGAAAAACACAATGTATGTCTATCTGTCTGTGTGTTTGTTCCGGCTAATGTCCGAAACGGCTGGACCAATTTTAACGGGACTTTCACTGCCAGATAGCTGATATTATGAGGAGTAACTTAGGCTACTTTTATTTTAGAAAAAGAATTAGAGTTTCGCTCAAAAAATTAAAACGTTCCTAGGGACGCACCCGAGCGAAGCGAGAGTAAGTCGCTAGTAGTGAATAAGTATGCGCGTAAACACAATAATGCGCGTAAACGCAGTGGGTCAACAATTCGATTATATGACGCGACAGTCAGATTACAGACGAAAAAGAGACAGTTTTAGGTACCTCCGAGGAACATGGATGTTACATTGCCAAGTTATTGATAGCAAATCTCAATGGTTATACTAAGACCACATGGCACTCGAATCCAAAACCTTTGGATCTGAAGCCGTGTACGTGCTAGCAACTAGCCGAATGAGATAATTAAATATACATATAGAAAGTACATAAAATGATTTAATTTAGAATATAAGTAAACAATCCTTTTCCTACGTGAAAAATAAAACTTAAATAATTTAAAACATTGTATACAATTGTAACACAATATAGACTTTTAAACAAAATAAAATTATTATAAACAAACTGTTTAATAATGCATTTAAATTATACTTGAAAATTTAAAATAAACGCATTCATTTAAAATGCGGCAAGTGTTAAAATATCCAATAAAAATAAATAAAAAATGTCTCCGCGACCCCTCGCTCGTGATTCGCACTTTGTTTACTAAATCCTTTCATTATTAAAAAGATGTACGGCACAGAGACGTCACGATGCATTATCGATATCGATAGTTTTAATATATTTTTTTTTAAGTTTCAGCAATGATTCTTTGTTTTAGAGTATTTTGTGTAATTAGATTTGAATTCCTTTATATTTTTGAATTTCAAAATTATTTGTATTATTAGTGGCCTTCGCTTAGCTCGAGTGTGCCCCAGGAACAGACGATTTTTTTCGACTTAATTCACATTTATGATCATTCTGGTACATTAATTTCTCAAAATGTAAATAAATTTTAGTCTAAATAATCACTCCTTCTATTGGTGTAGTTTACACCAATAGAAGGAGAAGAATATAAAAATTTGTACAGTAGTTATTGAGATTAGCTTGAACAAACTCAGCGCGGCGGTGGCCTTGTATTAATAACTAGTTTGATTCCCTATACAAACTTTCATTCCCATTTCCAACCCCTTAAGAGATGATTTCCAGGATAAAAGTATCCTATGTCTTTTCCAGGTTCTTGAACTATCTTCTTACTAAATTTCATCTAAATCGGTTCAGTAGATCCAGAGATTACACACTACAACCTCACAAACTCACAAATTTTACCTCTTTATAATATTAGTATAGATATGTAGTTATAATACATATAAACAATATATTTTCATACGTAAGCTAAAAGTAAATTGAAAATTTACTTAACTTTAGTAAAAACTATGAAAAAGCTTTAAAAGTTAATTTTAGCGTCAATGAAAATATATTTTTAATATCTTAATGAGCTCGACCAGTACGTACAAGGGAATTGTTTCTAGATCATATATTATTCTGTGTTTTTTAACGCAAGTGCGTCGTTGTTAATTGCATTATAGACGCGATCCGTGTTGACTTGTGACTCTAAAAAGACAGTATTTTCCACTCTTGTTTGTTTAATAATTAACTCAGCTTTTTAATGGCAATACTATGGCTACCGACTATTTTGGTATATTTTAGATAAAGAGATAATTACCTTTGTTTCCTAGTTAATTTAACAGTAAGCATATCCTGTCTAGTAGTCGTGCACTTATCCTAAGTTAATAAAGCCAGTATTGGCATTTCAAACTAATAAGCTACCACGCCTAATGATTAAAGTGCATTGAAGATTATATTTTTGTCCAATTGTCGCATACATCGTTTAAAAATTATACTATTCCTTATCATCTATTATACAACGTTATTTATAGATATAACATTACTCAATAACAATAGAATTTTTCAATATAACAAAAGTATGTACAAGAGACGGACTTTTCGCGAATGCAGTCATCAATTTCAGGGAGACTTGAAATATAGGAAAAAGTCATCTTTAAAATATATTTGAACTAGTTAAAACTTGATAAATATTTTGTTTAGAACGGATTTTGTCTAAACAGATGTAAACGATGTTAAAAATTTATAGTATTTTTCTGAATATATCGTTATTGTATATGTTGTAGGTACATCGACGTAAGTACACCCCTGCATTAGGGGCATTAGCGTTCCCGCGCGACATTAAGATTTATTAGCCCAATAACTTACGTTCAGCGGTCATCGCTACGTGTAATGTTTGCTTATAATTTTACTCTTATAGCATAATGCTTACTAAAACTGTTATATTTTGATAGAAATACTTGTTAGAACCATTCTGTTTAGACAAATATAATATGAAGAAAAAACTGTTTTTCTGATATTTACTTACTTTCTGATATTTACCTGATATGGTAGAGTCTAATTGTATGTAAGGAGAAGAGAGGACGTACATACATATGTTTGAGTACAGTTATAGATAAATGGATGTTAGATACATCACTAGACTATTTTTATGTACCGCAACTTGGCGATTTTTAAAAAAATGCATGGAAAGTTATAAAGTCGATGATTTTTTATCCCTAGAACGGCACGTCTTGTTCAATCTGCTCTATACAGTATAATTACATATGTTTGAAACTAGCCTATGTAATTTTCCTTCCCATGAATTATTTAAAAGGACCTACATAGACATAGACAGCCTAATGCTTTATTTACTATTCAAAAAGAATAAACAAATAAACAGACTTATGTATTTATTGTTAATAGTAAATTCTAAATGTAAGGATAAAAATGTTAGCGTCATACCCAGTAAGGTGAATAATAAGGTCGCATATTTTATTCTAATTATTTTTTTACTGAAAATATATTTTACCCTTGATTAATATTATTTGTAAAAGTAATAATGTAACATATCGTGCTCTTTAAAGATATTTGAATATTAAAAGGGGTTGTTAAATGCAATCAAATCCGCACCTGGGGCCGCGCCCATTTATCGATTGACAGGTGATGTACGTCATGGAACATCACTAATAGTTGCATTGTTTTTATTGTATATTAAAGACAAATGGAAAATGGACACGGGAAAACAAAAATAAATCTTTTCCACGGGAACCGTACACTTCTTCCGGAATAAAAAGTAGCCTATGTGTTATTCTGATGTATGAGCTATATTATTGTAAAGTTTCATTAGAATTCATTCAGTAGTTTTTGTGTGAAAAAGTAACATACATCCATACATCCTCACAAACTTTCACATTTATAATATTAGTAGCCTGTTATAAAAGTAATTGTAAAAAAGGAAAGATTTAATATTTGCATCGGATTTAATATAATAATTAACAAAATATTTCATAATACTTATTCTTTCTTTCTCCTAAATATTTTACCTTTTTAAAATGGTGGTTGAGTCTAAACTTTCATTATGTGCTATATGTCAGTTTTTGAGTTTGAATCTAAAGTTGTGTTTTTTAAACTTAAAATTTTAAAAGTCCAAAATTGATAATTTCGTCACAACTTGAATCAAAAATTTAATTGATCACTACCAGCTTCCAGTGTACGTTAGAAAAATAAACATACTTCAAACCAATAATTTTAATATAAATAACTAATACTATATAAGGAAAAATTACACATAGAAGCATATTTCAATGGGTATTTGCGAAACAAATTCTAACCAAGCAATCGCCCCAAAAGGCAATGTTAATAAAAAACCGATCTGCCGTCACGAAATGTGCCATAAACACTTTTCTCTATAAGAATGTACAAAGCCAGCGAGTCCCTCCGCTTAGCTTGATTTAGCATTATAGTACGCAATTCGCAGTTACGACGCATTGTGGATCAGGAATATCCACAGTAATATTATAAATACGAGAATGACTCTATTATATTCAGAGTTAAGCGATTTTGATAGGTGAAGTCAAAAATATTTTCTTAACAATTCTAATAATCCGCACTAATATAATAAACTAGCGGCTTACCCTCGCTTCGCTCGGGTTCGTCTCTAGGACAACAAAAACAAACCTATCCCACGGGAACCGTACATTTTTCCGGGATAAAAAGCCTATGTATTATTCCAAACTATAACCTATCTATATGCCAAATTTCGTCCAGATTCGTTTAGCCGTTCTGGCGTGAAAGAGTAACAAACATCCATATTCACAAACTTTCACATTAATAATATTAGTATAGATGTGAAAGTGTTTGTTTGTCCTTCTTTTACATCAAAACAGTGACGGATTGGCGTGATTTTTTGTGTGGAGATAGTTGAGAGGGTTAGAGAGTGACATAGGCTACTCTTAATCGCAGGAGATTACTTTTGTACTAAAAGTAGCTAATTAAAATGGTAACAGTATTTTTTACAAGTTCTTCAAAATATGTTTTTACGATCAAGATAAATTATAAAAAAATGTTTCTTAAATTTACGCGAATATTTGATATTTTAAATAAAACTATCTTTTCGGATATTTTCGCGGATTTATTTAGATTTTTGGTTCAAGACGTTTTGAATGCTTTATAGTAGTCATGGTTACGGGAGAGACTAGGGTGTATAAAAAATGTTAGGTTAGTTCATAGTTTATATTGTCAATAAAATTGACACGAGTGAAAAGTATATGTATGTAAATGTAAATATGTTGGCACATTAACACACATCACCATCTAGTTCCATGGTAAGCTGCGAAGCTTGTGTTATGGATACCAGATAGTTGATAAATTGCACATATATAACTTTAAATACATATATATTATAAATACACTCATGACTGGAATACAAACATTTGTGCTTATCACACTTGAAATGAATGCCACGGGACTCGAACCCGCGACTGCTGGCGTAATAAGTAGGGTTACATTAAAATCAATAACTAATCTATAAATGTAATAATTATGAAATTCATTTATTATACTTTAACATATTTACAAATCACAGATAACATTTCGCAACTATAAAAACAAGTTTCAAAGCTTATATATTAAATTTAAATTTTTCTTTTAAATTTTGTCCTTACAATTTATTAAAATTCCTACCAAATTATAATTCATACTTATTCACACAATATCGTTCCTTCCTACCATTAATAATATTTCTAATACTAATAAAACAAATCTTTTACACGTTTAATATAAATATTTGCAAGCTAGCTAGAGTAGCGAGATTACGCCCCCAGGCTTACTGTGATGTACCATTATTTCGCAATTTGCAATAACGGCGTATTGCGGATCAGTGGATATTAGATGGGGGTCAGTTCGAATCCCAGGTGACGCTTGCTATGACCATTACTTTGTTATACTTGTGTGTTATGGCATAATTTGTTAGTCTTAGCTCTACATTGGTGTTGGCATAGAAAAATTGCACATCATTAGGAAGATCTGAAGTTCTTCGTAACATTTCTTGAGGGTAAAAAATAATTGTGAAACATAATACAACTAATATTATAAACTAGCGACTTACTCTCGCTTCGCTTCGGGTTCGTCCCTAGACAAAAAAATCTATCCCACGGGAACCGTACATTTTTCCGGGATGAATATAGCCTATAGCTTTCTTCAGTTAACGGGCTATCTAATGCAAAAAGAATGAAAAAAGAATTTATCAAATCGAATTAGTGGTGCCTGAGATTGGCGCGTTCAACCAAACAAATAAACAAACTCTTCAGCTTTATAATATTAGTATAGATGTGAAAGTTTGTAAGGATGCAATAAATTAATTAAGGATTACAATAAATAATTTTATAGAAGATAGCACGCCTTGGGAATGAAGTGATCGCCTCCAGGCTACTTCAACTTTATAGAAATATTGTAAATTATAATTTATTAAAAAAATATTAGTCCCGCTGAGTTTCTTTCGGCAGTTCTTCTCAGGTCTGAGGTTTCTTCTTTCCGAACTGGTGGTAGACTCATGACGTTCAGTAAAAAATTGTAATAATTTAATGCTGAATAAAATATTTTGAATTTTGAATTTTTGGATGGATGTTTGGATGTTTGTTACTCTATCACGCCAGAACGGCTGAACGGATCTGGATGAAATTAGGCACAAAGATAGATTATAGTCTGAAATAGCACATAGGTTACTTTTTATCCTGGAAAAATGTACGGTTCTCGTGGGTTAAATTTGTTTTCGTCTACGGACGAACCCGAAACGAATAGAGGGTAAGTCGCTAGTATTAATAATATTTCAATATTACAAGTGTAATCTATTTTGTATCTCTCAAACATTAAAATTAAAATAATATAAATAGCATAATACATGTAGCGATACCCCACTGGTAAAAGAAACTCAGTGAAGTAGAATTTTGTTTTAAGCAAAGTTATTACTATTTTTATTTAATAGACAAATTGCCTAGAGAAAATTATTTCTAAGGTATGATGAAACTCAATATGATGACCTTCGTCGTTCATCGAAGTTTAAGCTTACTTTTAATTCAAAGTGAACGTTAATGATAACAGTTTAATAGTACTTTAATAAAAATTAAAAACCAACTACAAATTATTAATGTAAATCACCAAATAATATAAATGCGTATTTTTACTATATATATACATATGTGTAGGGTCATAGATCTACAGAACATGCAGTTACAATTGAAATAAAATTAAAAATACAATTTACCTAAAAGTTAAAAAATCCTTCCTAAAAAGGGATTTAGTTATAATACTGAACCGTAATATTCAATGATTTAGTATAAAATATAAAAGAAAAATTTCAATGAGAATCAGACGGTGGTTATAACAAAATAAGTAAAATGGCACGTCCCTCACTGCTGGCTAAATATTTAAAAAAATACAATACAAAGTATTCATAGGATTATCTCAGCGGGACAAACATCATGTATACAGTCTAATTGAGCGTCTAATCCGCTCATAACCACCCCCGGTACTGATTTAAAAGTCAATATTCGGTGGTGAGGGTCGAATAATTAGAACCCCCGCACCCCTTGCGCCCTTGCGACGGGGGACTGGCTGTGTAATGAATAAATTGTTTTGTTATTAACTTTTTTTCTTAAACGTATTGCTACAACAGTTAACAGTGACTTCTTTGGTATTTTTGGGTTCGATGAAATAGATTGTTTTTTTCTATTCATATACGTATCCGGTGAACAAAAACATCTTGAACATAAGATAATTTAGCAAATTTTTAAATACAATTAAAGTCTACGAAAGTAAATACTTATTAAATTAATGTGGTGAATCAACTTTGGTATCTGATTAGTAATAGGTTAAAAAAGATAATATATAATGGTCATGCATACATGTGTATGTATGTATGTATGTATGTATGCACATATGTATGTACAATATACATACATTTTGCTTATAATTACAATTAAGTCTTAATAATATCTATTCGCTTACAATATAGGTATAAAAGTATAAATTATATTTAATCAAAATTCTTCTAAAATACTTTAAATAACTAAGTTGTGTTAAGAATTTTTTAATATGGCTATAAGGTAGAAATTAAATTATTGTTGTTTGAAAGTTATTATACTTTTTAGGTGTGTAGCTCCGTAAGGTTTTCCATGTACAGGTTTTCCTTTACATATTTCAAAACTAGCGACTCACCCTCGTTCTTTTCGGTTACGTTTTAGCGTTAAGAATAGATTTCCCAGAGATGAGATGATTTCCCGCAGTAAAAAGTATTTTATGTGTTGGGTAAGCTATCGTCATACTAAATTTCATGACAGAGACAAACAAATAGACAAAAAATCTAAAAACCATAGATTCGATAATAATGATTATTTCAACAAGATTTTACAAAAAATATTTAATATACAAATTCGACTTGATATTAATAATCCCTTTAGAAAAATAATTAACTAAATTGAGAACACCTTTTGTGTGAAAATGGTCACAATATTTTTAGAACATTATAAAAGATTTTTATCCGTACATTCATATTTTATTCAAACACATTAAATCTGGGCAGTAGTAGCCCAGTGGTAATGCGCTCGCCTCGGAAACCGAGTGAAGCGGGTTCAAGTCCCGGGTCTCACACCTCTGATATTTTCATGTGCGAATCATTTTCAACATGATTACCACTTGTTTTACGGCGAGGGATAACATCGCGAAGAAACTTATATGTCTGAGAGAACCCAGCAAGTTTTCGAAAGACATGTGAAGTCCGCCAACCCGCACTTTGATCAGCTTGGTGGTCGCATTGAAGGTAGGCCCGTGCCCAGCGGTGGGACATTAAAAAGGGAATACAATAACTTATTTATAATGTTTTGGTAACTAACAAGAGCACATATCTAATATATTTTCTATCAAACATTAAAAGCATTTACAGAAACATTATTAAAATTCAGACGTATAATAAAACGCTCCATTAACTTACATTTTAATAAACAAACCCACAAGTTGTATGACAGTTACACGCAAAGAGACTCAGCAGCCTCCCTCGGGTACAGATGATGCATCTGGCCTGCATTCGATGTCCGTGTAAGTGCACGCTCGTGTTAGTTTACTTGCGAAAATAAATATATACCTGTTTTACCTAGTTACGTTTGTTTACCATTTTTTGTGAAACTTTGTTTTGAAAAAAAGATTTATATACCTTTATATATCATGAGTTGTTTAGTTTTTAGCGTAAATGTTTTAGTTATATAGAATTGATATGATATATAGCGAATGAATATATATTTTATATTTTTTAAGCAGAGTTTTATGTTAGAATACAACATAATAGGAATCAATTTTGACCTACTTCAAAATTAAGTAAATATTCAAATGAATGGTATTTTTTATGGGTATGTTACACGATGTCTCCGTCAATTATGATTCAATTTTCAAATTTGATTTGAAATTCATATGAAAAATTATTAATAAGGGTGAATAATTACTCGTGAATGATCTTTTATTTTCACGTTAACGATATTTAGAGATATCATATAAATAAATCAATTCTAGAGTCTAAGTCTATGGAATATAATGACTCTATTCCTCTCTGTCCAGTAACATCACAAGGGAAAGGGAAGGTGGCTCTAACTTACTTTTTTATCCAGTTCAGTATGAAACAAATAATATTTTCATTTCATGCATTTGCTCTATATAATAATTGATGTCATGAATCTGAGGTCAGAGGCAGAGACAATACGCAATCTTTCATAATCCTTTCTTAGATGTATGCAAATATTCGACAATTTTTAATTTTATTTTTATTAATAAAATAAGAACCTATATTTTCTATCTCAAAAATCAAAATTATTATAGTAAATACTTTATAGCATACGGTGACGAGAGAGGGTAAAAAAATCAAAATATAATGTCACTATATAACGAAAAACCACGAAAAAAGAAAAAGAAGATAAGATTTTATAAAAACTTTTAAAATAACTTTCTATAAGAAGCCCTATAGTAATAACAGGCAGGACGCCGCTCCGTCTACTGTTAAATTTATAACATGGTATAATGTAAGGAAACTCATTACTGCCTGCGTTTTTATTAAAAACTAGCGACTTACGAGTACTCTCGCTCTGCTCGGGTGCGTCCCTAAGTACGCGGATTTGTTCACAATTTTTTAATTTTTTGCGCGGAAACTATAGAAAGTAGCCTAAGTTACTCCTTACAACATCAGCTATCTGCCAGTAAAAGTCCTGTCAAAATCGGTCCAACCGTTTCGGAGATTAGCCGGGATAAATATACAAATAAAAATTTAAATATATATGTATGTATGCACGTTCATATGTTTTAGTAAAAAGCTGTTATTTTGAAATTACAAACAGACATTTTAATTTTATTTATCTGTATAGATGATTTTATTCATTTTAGTGATTTTAATAGAAAGACAAGTAACAAAGGAAGGCTCGTATTTAATTTGGCGAAGCGCTGCGACGGACCACGTAGCGGAGTTGGAACAATGAGAGAATTGTATTGCGAGAAATGTTTAAGATGTCATATCGTTGGAAATAAGATTCAACAAAAACTTCTTTTCCGCAGCAAAAATTTCAATAATTTATTATTTTTATCTGTCATGGCATATTAAAGTTTGAATTATTCTAACATCTCAATCCCATAATGTGTATAAATTTATTACTTTATAAATTCGGTCTTTTACAAGTTTTTATTTATAGCTTGATATTACTAAGGAACTAAGTAGTTT
This sequence comes from Argynnis bischoffii washingtonia, assembly GCA_033884665.1. Taxonomy (NCBI): domain Eukaryota; kingdom Metazoa; phylum Arthropoda; class Insecta; order Lepidoptera; family Nymphalidae; genus Argynnis; species Argynnis bischoffii. The sequence goes on along the minus strand of CM066629.1, from coordinate 278,356 downwards.
AGTGGTTTCATTAATATTTTGTGGGAATCACTTCATGTACCAAGATAATAGTGATGTATGGCATTTTTTCGCAAATAAAATATCTAAAATAACTACATCATTTGCATTTATATTTAACTAGCACAACCCGCGGCTTCGCTCGCGACTAAACTACGAAAAATATGAAATTTCATGCAAATATGTCCAAGGTATAAAAAGATTCATACAAACTTTTATTCCACCCCCTTGGGGGTTGAATTTTGAAAAATCCTTCCTTAGTAGATGCCTTCGTCATATAAGGAATACGTGAGCGAAATCTCAATTTTTTAGCTTTAAGGGTTTGGCCTATACGTTGATACATCAGTCAATCACTTTTGCCTTTTATATAATAAGATCGCAAATACTAATTATTTGTTAAATTAATAGTATCTTATTTTGGTATTCTAAAAGGAATAATGTATCTTGATAATCAGAAAATAGGGAATAGTAGCATAAACAGCAGAACCACGCTACTATTTTTGACTTTGATATTTTTTTGGCGGACTCCTATATAATTCTTAGTCTAAGGTTTTTATTTATATAGTATGTATATATCTCTATATATGATAGATAATATACCTGTGAATTTAATGAAAACTTTAGATGACGACGGAAATAAATAAAACTTTAATTTCATTCTTGAAAAAACATTTAATTAAAACGTTCAGAGTTGGAACAGTAATAGTATTCAATATGCTTTTTTAGAATTTGACAAAGAATAACCGCCCTATAATTTGTGAAAAAGAAAGGATCTTCTATACTATACTTTTTAAGTACAGTCGAAAAAACTTACTTTTAAGACATGTAGGTAGGAAGTTAATTATTTTACATTTTAAACGCGAAATTAGTAACTTTTGATAGAAATCCATATTTATTTTATTTCATAATAGATATTTTTTGGAACCTGTTTAGGAACTATTATTAAATTTTAAATATTTATTACTAATAGGTTATTACCATATATAAATAAGTGATAAATTAAAAATTTTAATAACTCCCGACCGTCTTGGATCAATTTTCATCAAACATAGCTAAGAACATTCCCGACTAATTCACCTTTCAAACAAAAAAAAAACAAAATCAAAATCAGTTCATTCGTTCGGGAGCTACGATACCATAGACACGTCAAACTTATAACACCCCGTCGTTTTTGCGTTGGGGGTTAAATACTTACATATAACAAGTATAAAACGTTGTAAATTGAATAATACTACGTCAATAACAGATCGAAAATATTTAATAGATTATTTTAAATGTATTTCCATAGGGGTAGAAATAATTATTATTCTATATCCCTACCGATGTCATTTTTTTTAAATAATATGTTATATAAAATTAATTATTATGGTGTTGAATGTTTTTAAACATTTTAATAAAAACATTCTACGTCTATATAACTGTTTGCAACGAAATAATATCCCTGAAAATTAAGAAATATTTAATGATTTTATTGACTAAAATATTTTAAAATTATATTAATATTTTTATCGTAATTACTATTGCATATTATAAAAATTATCATAAAATGTAATAAATAAGTTTCTTTAATCGATAAACACTGTACAGCTCTAAAATGATCGGACGTTTACGCTTGCGCGTTTATGTATTGAGCGATTCTCCGCCGACTTCCGACTGAACTATGTACATAGCATCTATGTACGAGGTACGCCTTATGTATGATATAACTATGTACTGGTAGAGTGGAATCCTTTGTAAAGATGTCTTTTGTACAATACAACCATATTAAAAGCAGGTGAAGACAGAAAACAAAGTACTTTTAATGGGAATCCTAAATAAATATTTGCTTTGTATTAATATATAAATATGTAAATACGTACACGTGTTTGTTGATTTGTCTTTATTTTATAGAGTATACGATCAAAGTCTATTTTTGTATTGAGGTAGTTTATAAGTTAGAAAGTGATTTAAGGTTTTTATGACTGCAAGTACTAGGGCAGGTCAGGTTCAAAGGACAAAACCAATCCCCATACAAACTGGGGCCCGGTATTACAGGCTTGAAAATTAGTCATAAAATAATACATTTAGAAAAACGTCATAGGGCCAATTTTCATGGACTCCAGCGATGGCCAAGTTAGTTAAATCGGGTTTTAAATACGCTATTTTTAGGTTAGATTTTACGTTATATTTTGACACATGAGACATTACATGACAAATTAAGGTAAATTACAGGAGTATGTAACTGCTTTTGTAAATGATGAGCTCACGGGGTCTCTTACAGACACTTCTATAATTATATCTACAACATGTTACCGCGTTTTATGTTAAAACGTAGAAAGCGCGACCGTGTCTTGTACGTCATACTACTATATAAACAAACTCAAGTGTTTTAAATTAGATAAATCATTGTAAGATCTAAATTGTAAACTATAGTTGAACGCACAAAACATGTTTATTTAATATGGACAAATCTGTTACACCTACCTACCATCCATGCCAATAAGACAGCTCGGTGCAGTAATATGTAGAAATAAAAGACATACTTAGATGCTATAATTTATTTTATAAATCATCATCGTCATCAAAAAAAAACATTGTCTAATAATTGTACAGGAGGTGTTATAAAACCTTGGTGTCGTGCCCAACCAAGAAACCATATTATGCTCATGTGTGGGTACAGAAACCCACTGTTCTTTTCCCCACAATACAGTTGTATTAATATCGCATTATTGCATTTCTCCCACTTAAAGAGCTGTCAACTAAAATATGAACAAAATATATTTTATTGCTTATATATAGGTCTTGATTTTATTCTTCCTCTTAATAACCATGTAGTTTCGGATATAGACAGCTCCTGTAATAACCCCCTGTTCACCTCCCTGTGTATTTCTATAACATAAGAGCCATTTGCCTGTTCGGGCCTGTTTTATTTGATACATACTTAACAATACAAGAATTACATCACTATAACATAACTCAGGAAAATCTTTTAAATTATTTGTATCGACATCTATTAGTCGGAATTGCATCCTACGCCGATATTTAAGTTATTACTTATTACGTATGCAATCAATAATAATAATCGATATATGTGCAGAAGTACAAGAAATTCGATACAGATTAGGATTCGGATTAAAACACATTTACTTGCGTACAAATATGAAAAGCAAATGACAATATTATGTCATACGATTTTCGTATTCAGATATTTAATATCTAAGGAGGTTTTTATTTAGCGTTTAAAAATAAATCATATTTCAGATTTTCGTTTTAATGTTTAACTTAAAATATAATTCAACTTAAATTCAAAAAAACGTACGCAAACCGCACAGCACCAATTCTCAACTAAATTGATCATAATTTTTAATAAAACAGTTCTATAAAATCATTTCATTTTTAAAGTCATTGACGTTTTATAAAATAAGACAAATAAATAATATTCGTTTATAGGAGCATTATGCAATATCGAAAAATGCATTTTTTCTTAACTTGGCCATTGCAAATAAAATTAAGATTTTAATGGAATAATAAGAAAAAAAATAGAATTTTTTTGATATATATTTGGTTCCTAGTTATCAGGGCCCAAAAATGGCTTTCTCCTTTAGTTTTCATTCAAACTATTCTATCTATAAAATGTATGATAGGTACAATTTGATATATAGTACTACGCATAACATCTATTAATAATTATATATTTCTATGTCATAGGAATACATTTTCCACATATTAGAATATAAAACAGTATGATTTTTTTTCACCGATTTTAAAAGAGGAGGTTCAACATTCAACCCAGATCTATTAAATATGAAAAATAAATCTACTAAATGTAAAATATTCACAAAAGTGTTTCAGCAAAGATATAAATTCTACAATATTGCTTTCTTAAAATTACACGAATATTTGACATTTTACATAAAACTATTTATACCGATTTTATTAATAATACGCTACTATTTTCTTCGTATAATTTAAATGGAAAATAGAATATTATCAATTAAATAAAATCGATTCATGTTTACATACATCGTGTACACTTCGCCAGTTTCAGGCGCAAATACCTACATTCAAGTATAGAAGGTGTATAGCGCCTCTACACTATAGAGTATACACGTAGGTATAGGTATGTGTGTATGAGGAGAGGTGGCAACAGTTAGCTACCGTGAGCTGCTTGTTTGTTCTATTCATTTGCGCGATACGTTGCGAGCGATGGTGTAAACTATAGTCGGTAGCGATTTTAAATCGGAAACTTACTTTATTTTTGAAGTAAAACTTTTTTACGCACACTTGACTTGGGGGATAAGCTGGTGAATGCGTTACGAAAACCTGTACGTACGTTTGTTGCCATGGTAACCGTTGTTATTGTCTGACAAATGATATATAATATTATATTCTTTCCTTAAATGATATTCTATAAATATATGATTGTAATATGCCTAATATGCGTTATTTTTAGTATCTCACCTATCTTAATTATTTAAAACATAAATTGAATTTTATAAAGAGTACCGATAACCTACAGAAATTTTACTTCTTGCGCGTGAACACATTCATACACGCACTCTTTATTTTATTTTTTTATTTAATACATATTTTTAAATAAAAGGAGTAATTGGGATATTATTATAGATCAGAGATTTTGTACGACCTGAAGTGACACATAAACTACTTTTAGGTACCTAAGGAAGCAAGGGTAAGCTGCTAAATATTAGATTTTAGCAGCGAAGTAGTTATAAAATTCACATTTCTATTACACTTACCATTATGATCAAACAGGACCTTTGAAATTAAGAAAGAACAATAAAAGCCATCGCGGGACGCCTGGCAGATGTGAAATATCGAAACTTTTTTGTATAGAAAACTAGCGACTCACCCTCGCTTCGCTTCGGGTTCATCCCTAGACATAAACAAACATATCCCACGGGAACTGTACATTTTTCTGGAATGATATATAACCTTCCTCAATTAACGTCTAAGGCCAAAAGAATTTTTCAAATCGGATTTGTAGTTCCTGAGATTAGCGCGATCAACCAAACAAACAAACAAACAAACTCTTCAGCTTTATAATATTATTATAGATATGAATGACAGGATGGTTTTTAAGGGCAGTAAATATGACATAATTAAAAACATCTTTTTTAAGTTTTTTTTTTATTTAAAAATATAAATCATGTATACAAACGGTAAATGTGTCAAGTATACTATAGTCCGATAAATATCGCAGCTCACACAGACACATAGAAGCAACAAAGTGTATAGTATACGGGCGTGTACACAAACTAGTAGAGACTAATTCGTTTAATATTTATATGCCAATATTATAAAGGTTTCTTGTATTGTGTTACTTTGTGTAAATTATGATTAATAAAATGTAGTGTGTGAACTATTTAAAGTAGAAGTAGGAAGGGCATAAAGGTGATTGATAATAATAATAATAAAAAAAAAAATCTATCTGTATAATTTAATAAATGTAAATCGAAAAAGGTATATATATATATATATATATATATATATATATATATATATATATATATATATATATATATATATATATATATATATATATATATATATATATATATATATAATTATACTCCGTACTCCGATAGTATATTTAAAATAATCCGCTGTATATTTTACCTTGTGCCACAAGATCTCACGAGGCAGGAAAGCCAGACGCGCACGACGCGCAAACACAGGGCGCAGCGCTAAGTCGACACTCACGCGCTCTGACGAAACTACTTGTAAATGGAGCGAGTACAATTCGAGATATTTCATAGCTATAGCATACTATATCTATTTGTACATATAAAATATAGGTTTTTGCGATAGTAAAGTTTGCAATGCGTGATATTCGCAAGAGTTTTTGTGACTTATGTACACTTCTAAGTACACAGTACAACGTATTTAAAGTTTTCTTGTGCCATGTTGTAAAAATAAATCATGTTAATTTTATTTTTATTAATTATTAAATTAAAGTTGAGTTTGCGTTTGTATGGACTAAACTCAAAAACGACTGCATTTTCATATGGTTTTCACCGATAGAAGAGGAATTATCTAGAAAATCTAAAGAAGCTATAATTTTAAAATATTTTGTCAAAATAATCTACTGGTATGATAATGCCAGTGAATCAATATTGAAGGGCTTCTGGAAGAAATCTCTTAAGGAGATAAGTTATCCTTTGTGGACATTCTGTTACTTTATTTTGTATAACATATATTTTATGGTACATAAATAAATAAATAAATAAATAAATAAATAAAAATAAATAAAGTCGAAAAAATCTTTTCTACCGCTATATATTTTTGTAGTTTATGACGTCATGTGGTCTGACCATTTACCAATAGTTATAAATTATAACCTAAAAAAAAAGTATGATATTAATGTTTGTAATAATAGAGGCATGTGTGAGACCAGAAAGATCTTTAAATCGCGACTTAAATGGTGTCAAGATCACGAAACACAACTCAGAATGGACATCTTAGCGTCACACCATTCTAAAAAAGACTTTCGTGCATTCTAGAAAGACACTAATAAGCTTTGTCATAAACCCGGACTGCCCGTGTGTGTTGGCGGAGTGTCAGACCCGAGGGAGATAGCCAATTTATTTGTGGGCCATTTTTATGTCAAATCACCCCTTGGGCCGTCAAAGTCTTCATTCAGTGTCGAGGCAGGCAGAGAACCAGGTATTAAGTTCAAGGCCGAGGATATAGCTCTTTGTGGAAAATCTATGACACGAGGTAAATCCCCTGGTCATGACGGTCTCAGCATTGAGCAGCTCAAATATGCGTTCACAATTTCATATGTTTTAATTTTTTTTCGCGGAACCCTGATTCTTTTTCTAAAATAAAAGTAGCCTAAGTTACTCCTTATAACAGTAGTTATCTGCTAGTGAAAGTCCCGTCAAAATCAGTCCAGCCGTTTCGGAGATTAGCTGGAACAAACAGACAGACAGACAGACAGACAAAAATTGAAAAAAAATGTTGTTTTGGTACATGTACCGTGTATACATCCATATGCATTTAGTAAAAAGCGGTTATTTTAATATTACAAACAGACACTCCAACTTTATTTATCTGTATAAATTACATTTACTAACAATAGAATAAGTAATTTTCTAAGTAAACTAACAATAATGGGTCATTGATACTTGAAATAAATGAATTTATTATTATTATTATATCAAATATAATTTCTAATATGCAATACTAGTTAATAATATATGATATTCAATGTGCTCCTTCTAATTGCTATTGATATAACTTATTTTGGTAAGCACTCTGCTATGAATAGTCTTAAGACGTGTGTCGTTTTGGATTTTCAGCATCGCGTTTCCCCTTGATCGTGACTGGATAAACGATTATGAATATTTAGTAGCAATATTTGTATTTTGATCTTTGCCGAAGTAGAGTTACCACTCAAACACCTTGCCACTGTTATTAAGAGATTTCTTTTTTACACTGTAATGGTTCAACGAATATGAATTAATTTCGAAATCTATAATAATATTATGAAGCTGAAGAGTTTTTTTTTTATTTATTTGGTTGAGCGCGCTAATCCCAGGAACTACAAATCCGATTTGAAAAGATCTTTTTACATTAGATAGCCCGTTAATTGAGGAAGGCTATAGGCTATATATCATCCCGGAAAATGTACGATTCCCGTGGGATAGATTTGTTTTTGTCTAGGCATAAACCCGAAGCGAAGCGAGGGTGAGTCGCTTGTGTACATCATAACCTGGTTACTTATTTTATCGATATACTTGCCAAGAGCGAAAACTACTTATTAAATTGTAATAACAAATTATTACATTATCTGTGTGTATTTGTACGTCTTTTTTAGGTTCACAGATGAACTTACGAGTAGGTAAACTACTGGAGTAATAAGAAAACATGAGCTATCATTTTTTTAGTTATTACTAACAATAAAAATTGGCAAAATATGCCGCTGCCTTTACTTAATTATAATTACAAAAGGCACAAGCATATTATAAATACAAAGCACCTACGGACGTACCCAAGCGAAGCGACGGTAAGTGGCTAGCGGCCTATAGGTACTCTCCGTGGAACTTAATTTATTAGCCAAAAAGTAGTTCTTAAAATAGAAATTCCAATAAATATGGTAAGTTTGAAGCCATATTTTTAACTGTGCTGCTATGTCACTAAGAAATAAGAGATTTTTTTATGAAAAATTCTCCCACTTCTTAACAATTAAACTTGAAGCGTTACCTAACAGAAGTAACAAAACCGACATAAGTACAAATGTCTCGTATTCCTAAGTCAAAGTCAAGAACTTAAAGTATTCGCCGTATTCATTACAACACGTAAATAGAAAATTCAGGGAGCCATTATGACATCGCCGCGGATTTCGAGACCAAAGATGAGAAAACTTTGACAATTTCGCTAAGTCCTTGAGAATTCGCACATTTTAGGGTTCAAATGGCTATCTATACACTTAGTGAAATAAAAGTTTGTACGGTCTTATAAGAGAAACTAAATTTATAACAATTTTTATATATTTGTTTTGTAACTTTGCGGCATTTGTATATGTCGTAAAATATTGATAAGTCGGTCGTTTGAAAATATATTTTTTTTACTACAATAGTTGTTTCTAGTATAAATATATATATGAAAGAAATGTTTTATTAAATAAAATAATTTATTAGTTTTGTAAATTGTACTTGTTGAAAAGAAAATATCAAATTATACGAATCTTTGCAGTACTAAAATAATCAGCAGGATTTTACTTTAGCTTGTAATATTAAATGGAATATTACAATTTTATAACTATTCTTTATTGCACTTAGACGACACGTTTGGCTCAGTTTGTAGTGACTCTACTTGCTGTGTCAGTTGTCGCGGGTTCGAGTCCCGCTGGGGGCATTCATTTGTGTGATGAGCATGAATGTTTGTACTCCAGTCATGGTTGTTTATATTTATAATATGAGTGTATTTCGAGTTATATATGTGTAGTGTATCAACTATCTGGTATCCATAACACAAGCCTCGTAGCTTACCATAGACCTACATGGTGCTGTGTGTTAATGTTCCAACATGAAATAAAAGTAAATAAAAATTAATGTAAAATACACAAATTAACAAACAATAGAATTAGTTAGCAAAGGTGGACATATGTATCTCTAGAAGAGATCTAGTATTAAAAAGCAGGCTAAAGTGCAGTTACTTAAATATAAATACTTAAATAAATATATATTATATATACATAATAAAACATTTTTTTAACGTAGTTTTGTAATAGTCTTCAGGCGATCAGGCGTCAGTGGCAATGTTGTGTTCTTTACTACAAAATCATTTAATTTTCCAAAAAGAAAGATTCAAAGGATTACTTCAATTTTCTATAAAGTAAAACTTAATCATTAGTCAATACTTATTAAAATAAATGAAAACAATATTTTAATTATACATTTTATATTAATATAGAGACAATTTAAGGAGTTCAGCAGATAGATCTCGCAGCTCTACCGCAGTGATATAAAGCAGCGGCAGTGACAAATGATTCGGGATTAGGTACAAATCGGGCGCCATGACTTATTGATTCCGGGATAAGCCGGGTGTGCCCTCGGGACTGGCGGGATTTGATCGCTTAGATTTTCATGAACTTCGACCGGTTATCCCGAAAATATAAATTGTTATTGTTAACTAGCGACTTACCTTGGTTTTTTTTGCGTGCGTTTCTATGTCTCTAAGTCTATATGCTAAAACCCTATATATTATTTCAGCTCGTAGTCTTTTTGTGAACTAACTTTTGTGTCCAGCTGCTTTGGAGTAAAGCAGTAACAAACATACAGGCGTATGAGCATTTGCATTTGTATTTGTAATTTGTAGTCCAATATGGACTACTAAACATATAAAAAGTCTACAAATGTTTTCCTTAAATTAATCTTAAATTTTAAATAAAACTATATTTAGATTTATTTAGATTTTTGGTTCCCAAAGTTTTAAATGCAGCAATTACAATAATCATGGTAATGAAAGAGACAAAGATTCACAGGTACATGTCTCAAAGGCATTATATAGTAGTTGTTATAATTCTAACATCGGAAACGAAATATTAAAGTAAATCCGCGAAAAAATCCAAAAAGATAGTTTTATTTTAAATGTCAAATATTCGCGTAAATCTAAGAAAATAATAATCTTAAATTACTGTCACGATAGCTACCCCATTGTTTTCATTTTCGTAACTCGATTTCCATTCACATTTCTTTAACAAACTTGCCATTCATCATACATGACCTTGGTATTTGCAAAAGCGATGTTGCAATATTTAAAAATTAATATTTTATTAAATAAAAATTAAAAAGAATATCTTCTTCTGTATATCGTCTGTGATAAATGATACCAGATTACATTCTGAATTTGGTTATTGATTCGACTGTTTGGAAAAGCTTATCTTGCCCAGGGGAGGCCACGTTTAGGATATTGTGATGAATGATAAAGATCAACATGAAAATGGAAAACAAATCATAATATAATATTTAGAAAATTAATTGAAAACTTGTTTATTGTTAGTGGTTATAATATTTAATTATTTTTTATATAAGTCCATTGTTTTTTTACTTAGTCATGAACAGTTAGTATAAAATAGTATATATTCGAAAAATCACTTTCGTAAAAAATGATTGATAGTAATTACATATTAGTTGAATTATTAGTAAATTATTTAATTCAAAACATAACATGTTACGTGATATAATTAATAGTCCACAGTACACCGTCCCTTTTTCTTAAACATTCAGCTGAAATTTCAAAACTTTTCTCTCTACGAATTTTCGATAGTGGTGGATAACAATATGGATTGATAGGAAAAATATTCATATATTGAGTGTCTATATTTTATTACTGACAACTTGTTTTGCAATTTAATTTTGTTATCTTCAGTACTTAATTCTTTTGTATTTTTTAGTTTAAAAAACCAGTAATGTTCAATATAGGCCAGGTTATCTTTTTAATGCATTTGTTAATTTATTACATACCCATACGAAATATTATACGATAGTGGCATAAGAATATAGTGAAGTCTTAATAAAACATAAGATGAACTTTTATTTTCATCATAAGTAAAGCATAAAACAAGCTTTGTCTCTGTCACATAGACAACGAAAAAAATCAAGAGGAAAAATTCCTATTGCGTACAAATAAAACCTTCGCGACGGACCATAAATAATAGAGCTTGGTCCTAACATGCCAAAAGAGGGTAGCCCTCCCTCTCACACCAACCTATTATATATCGCTATCTTTTTCACGCTTACTGAAAAATATCTAACGAGTATAACCATCTTTTTTGCACAAATTTACTACAGGTTGTTCCTCTCTTTTCACCGTCGCTGCGGTGCATTTTTAATGTGATTGTCGTATACAGTGTTTTGCTTTTTAAGTTTTTTATTTTCCTTTTCTATTTTAAATTTGTACGTTTTAAAGTTTGATTGGAGTTTGGCTAAAAAGAAAATAAGTTGTTCTAAACGATATATAATGTTGTTATATGTGATATTTCCCAATTTTATATTGAATCTCATGTAAAATTTATTTTTAAAATAGATTCATATCAGCTCATTATAGTCTTTCTTACCACTTCTGGTGATGTATTAGTTTTAAAAGTTCTTGAGTTAAACACGAATATATTTTACACTTGAAATTATAGAAAACAAAACAAAATATACATGTATATGTATCATGTATTTATTAATATAAGAAACATGAACATCCTTCACGTCAAAATGAATATGGAACAACGGATGTGTGTGATCTTTTTGTATGGAAATATTCGAGGTCTGGTGAGAGAAAAAGTCACTTATTACCGCGGAATAATATTTTATGGTAATGAGAAAACGTGATAATAAAACTCATACATTTTTTTTTCGATTTATGAGTATACTAGCAACTTACCCTCGTTACTCCTTACCTTTTAACATTTATTATAGATTTCTCAGATATGAGATATTTTCCCGCAGTAAAAAGTATCCTATATAATGACCTAGATAACCAGCTATGCTATAATTATATTATGCTATAACTATATATATGATATAATTATCAAATTTTATCAAAATCTGTTTAGTGGCTTTCTCTTGATGCGTTCCCAGATAGACAGACAGACAAAAATTATAAAAACTATAGATTCGGCTTCTGTATCCATCAATTATTATGACTATTTCAATAAGATTTTCCAAAAACTATTTAATGTACAGATTGGACTCAGTTAATTTTATTAAATGTACCTAGAGATTTTCCGGATGGCAGTTAGTATATATATATATATATATATATATATATATATATATATATATATGTAGTCATAAGACTCAAGGGTGACATAGGGACGGAACATTACTTAGGGACGAACTCGAGCAAAGCGATGGTGCATCTTTAGTTATATAAGATTTTAGAACGTAACAAATAGATAGATACACTTATGTGTATGTATGTATGTATTCAGCCCTTTCAAACGTCTTACTGCTCGGCACGGGCCTCCCTTCAATACGAGGGGGATCAGGCCATAATCCGCCACGCTGGCCAAGTGCGGATTGGCGGAATTCACATGTCTTTCGAAAACTTACTAGGTTCTCTCAGACATGCAGGTTTCCTCACGATGTTTTCCTTCACCGTAAGACAAGTGTTAATCATGTTAGAAATGATTCGCACATGTAAATATCAGAGGTGCGAGACCCGGGATTTGAACCCGCTTCACTTGGTTACCCAAGCGAGCGCGTTGCCACTGGGCTATCACTGCCTTCACTTATGTATGCATATTTTTTACATAACAGTGTTTGAAAATAATAAAGCATTATTACTAGGAGCTTATCGGGATCAATGCAATATGTATTAATACTTCGGTTACGTACGAGCTTCAGTGATCGCAGTCAGTGATTTGAGCGATCCTGCTTGATAGATAAGATGGGTTTATAATAATCCTTGGAAGGTTCTAGCTGTATTGGTTTAAAAATTATTGTAATTAGTAATTAAGTTTTAGCTATACTACAATAAAGTACTTTATATTAGACTACTATTATAAATGCGTAAAATATGTGTGTGTATGTTTGTTACTCTTTGAAACGTTGAAACGTTGAAACCGTTGGGCTGATATTAAGGGGCTTATAGGGACGCATCCGAGTAAAGCAAGGGTATGTCGCTAGTCTCTAATGCAAATAATCGAAAAAATGTTATTAAAGATTAAATAATATATTATTAATAATAATAGGGACTCAACTCGGAAAAAGAATATAAATAATACGGTTTGTAATCGCTTTGTTTTTATCTACAATTAATTTGTTTTCTCCCGTTTTGCTATATATTATATTACGTTTTGTTTGTTCATGTGTGTGAAGGTATCTACTGAATTGAATCTAAGAACTTATTTATTAATAGAAAAATTTACTATTAAATAATAGTACATTAGCGTTCTCGAGCGACGCTGCGAGTAAAGCTGAAGCCTAAATAATACATCCTATAATAATTAATATTAATATGACGTGATACCTACTTATAATAAGCTCTTACGTTCTATTTTGAATCGAATTTCCTTAATTTTTACTGTGAAGTAAGTTCTAAACGTTCACTATGAATACTTCTATATTCTACAATATATTTATGTGGTATATAATGCGATTGCAATTGCTTTCTGAACAAAACTTAATCAGGAAATTATTTAAAACTAGTCTGGGCCTGCGTCTTCCCGCGTAAATAGATAAAATAAAGTCATTCTTTGGATTCAAGTACTATGTTTACTTATGTACCTGGCCATAAACAACTAATAAACACTTTTAAAAACATCACTCACCATGTTTTTGTATTCAAATTTAGAAGCAATCAGTCATATTCTATCTGAGCTTTTTTTATAAAGCTTATTACAGGCAAGAGGCATATCATCTTAGTCCTCACAGTGACAACGCACCTGTGGTTCTGCATTTTTGTTACTTAAAACCTAAGTGCATGAACCGTAGGTGTTATGGGCGACAGGTACTGCTTTCTATCAGGTGGTCTGGCTGCTCGTTTGTTACTGAATCTCTTAAAAAAAATATGTATAATATACGTATAAAATATGCTATGAATTACTGTAAAAATGAAATACAATATAATTTGTGATTTTCACCTTTAAGTATATTACAAGATTTTTTCTTCTAAGCGATTTATCTTCATCATACACACTTATTATTATTATGAATCTTTAACCTGAAATACAGATTTTTAACCTATTTCAGTTAGATTCCAAATTATTTATCTGATCTAATTTAACTGTACATCATTTACGTAATTTTAATTGAGTAAATTTATAATTTAAGTATTTATTCATAACTATGTAAGTTTACGTATCTTGTACATAATATTATGTTACTTTGTTAAAGTATATGTACAAATTATTATTATTATTTAAATTAGAATTTAATTATCTTAGAACTTTATTACTTATCTGAAGCTTTCATATAATTAACATACGAATCTATATTCCAGGTGTGGTTCCAGAACCGGCGTGCGAAGTGGAAGAAACGCAAGAAGAGCACGAACGTGTTCAGGTCGCCCGGAGCACTGCTGCCTTCACACGGCCTGCCGCCCTTCGGCGCGGGCGACGTGTGTGGGCCTGGCGTCTTCGCTGACAGACCCTGGTCTATGCCGGCAGGTCAGGATTATGATAAATTCCCTAGATAGAATCATAAGTGTCTTTACTACTACTTACTTATATTTCTCGTATGTGCACGATAATCATAAAAGTCAATCCCATTATTACATCTATACTTATATTATAAAGAGATAAAGTTTGTGAGCTTGTGAGGTTGTAGGGGGGTAATCTCTGGATCTACTGAACCGATTTAGATGAAATTTAGTAAGAAGATAGAGCGAGAGCCTGGGAAGGGCATAGGATACTTTTTATCCAGGAAATCATCTCTTAGGGGGGTGAAAATGGGGATGAAAGTTTGTGTCGGAAAGCAAGCTAGGGACGAACGGTGAGTCGCTAGTTAATATTGTAAATGCGAAAGTTTAGATGGATCGATATATGTTACTCAATCACGCCAGCACGACTGAACGAATCTAGATGAAATTTGGCACAGAGATAGAATAGAGTCTGGAATGACACATAGGTTACTTTTTAGCCCAAATACATACATGTACAGTTTCCGTAGGATAGATTTGTTTTTGTTTTTCATATAGTTTTTCTATTCCATATGAACCGTTAAAACGTATCTAGGGATGAGAATCCGAGCGAAGCGATGGTGAGTCACCAGTTATTAATATAAGTACATTATGATAATATATTGCCCATATAATATTTTTTCTATGAAAACGATCATGTCTAATGCATTCATTGATCTTCGCAACTTCCTTTACAATTCAACAGTAGTGATTTGAGTATCTCTCTACACTGAAGGTCATGGGTCCGCTCAAGACAAAATATGTTACAATGAGGGCACTCAAATATTAATTGTAGTTGCACTATCACACCATTTTTTCACATTCAGGTCTAGGCCAGCTCTCGCAAGGCGGCGTGTCCATGGGCGGGTTCGGCGCGGGTGCGCTCCCGCAGCTGGCGGCCGACCTCAACCCGTCGCTACCGATCAGCTCTGTCGCCTCGCAGCCTTACCAGTCGCACTACCCGCTCAATTCTCTAGGTAATTTTTAAAAATATATGGAAGTCCAAAACCTTCGACGTTTTCGTACAGTGACATAATGGGGATTATCCACAGAATTGATGAAAGATAGTAGAATGGTAATCACGCGTAATTTGTATGGGAACCACTGTCGCCACTCATCCCTTCTTGATATTTATACTACACGCGCAAGTCAAATAAACACAAGCATTCGCACACATACGCAACCTTTAACGCAGCCCTGTAATTGGTCAACACATAGATAATTAGTGTTGCGTCTGTGTTGTGTAAAATAAATAAAATTACTAGTGGTTTAAAATAAAAAATGCTAACGATATTTTTGTCGATAATTTATGTCAGTGTATTAAAATAAATTTTATATAATATTTGTTATTTTACAGTTATTAAAAACACATTTTATAAACGAATTAGATTAGTTCAATTTAAAAATAAAATAAAACAATGTTTAACTTATAATAAATGTATTTTTAATGTTACATACATGGTAAGTGAATTCTTAAGTTAGTTCTCTTTATCACACTCATTTTACATGACAAAATATTTTACAATATGTTGGCGCGAAAATGAGAAAACACAATGAACAATCATATAAAAATAATAATGACTATTTAAATAAGATTTTCCAAAAAATATTTAATATACATATTCGACTCAGTTAGAATTTTTAAACGTAAACGTAAGAATATTTTTCGGTAATATATAAAATTGATTTTTTCTTATTTCTAAAATAAACCTGTATATAAACTTTAAATTTGTCATAGAAAGCATTCAATCACATTATTATACAAAAATCATTGCCTTATCGATTATTTTGTATTACAACAAAAGCCATCACTATTATTTTATAATATATAAAAGTGAATCATCGCAAAGCAAGCAATGAAAAGTGTGGGTTTCGCAGAGAACGCTATCCATTGCAGACAACGATCGCGCGTTGCTTTGATTATGCGCATGCATAGCGAGCAATGTATATTGTTTGTTTTAGCTTATTACAATAGTATCGTTTGTTTTGAATTTTGTAATCGTTGCTACATTTTTAAAATTAAAGAGATATTCATTATTATTTTTGACTTACCGATGAAAAGATATACCTCCTCGATCGATACTCGAAGTTTGACTTTTTGTCTTGCAAGTAATAATAGCACAATACGGCATTATAACACTATTTATCGCAGCTCCGTACCCGACGCAGTCTAAACACGAACTACAAGCGGTGCACGCATGAATCGGTTCAAGTATGGTTGTTTAACCATAGTTGCGGCGACGCTGTCACGCCCACATTACCCTTCCAGCCTTTTTTACCTATTCCGTGGGATTATCTGGCAAAATTATGTATACTTTACTTGAATGTAAATTGACACGTGATGTTATAAGAATTATCTATTTGTTTGTCTGTCTGAACGCATAGATATTTGCGCAGATCAAGTATTAAGCCGATCATGATAAAATCTTGCACAGTCCATTTTACTATCAAAAAGATATAGGTCCTCCAAGTTATTCCATTACAAAATGGTTCTATGCAGGGATTTAGCCGATTCAGGTTTATGTTGTAGTGTATAAAGTATCCACGTAAAGTATAAATTGTATCCGCTAATATGAAATAAAGTAGTAGGTATCCTTTGAGCCTTCGACATAGTTTGATTTCGATCTCCTAGCCACAACCTTATAAGTTCAGGGATTATTCTGATTAGTTTTTTTTTTTAATTTAATGTCCTTGTTTCTCCGTAACTGAATCTGTAAGTAGACAAAGTCATGAGATTGCATTAGTTAATGATGTAGACAGGAAAAACCGACAGATATCTGAAAATCGTGGTCGGGTTCATAAATAATGCAGAAGCCAAATGATGCAGAAGCAAAAGTTGTTCGAAAGTTATCTGTAACAATAGTCTTTGTACTGTAACTAAGTAGGTACATCACTATTAATGCTATAAATTCTAAGCGTTTTTTTAAAGACACGGCCCATTAAATGTCAATGAATTAGATGATTTCTGTCATCTTGAGATAAATTTAGGCAATATTTTAATGAATATTAGACACATATATCTTTTACAAAAAAAAGGAATAGATAAAGTAGCATTTCAGTAAAATTAAATAACAAAAAAAAAACTGCATATAAAGCAAGGTAAAACTATGGACACAAGTTATCAAAGGAACATAGGATTATCATTGTGTAGTCGGAGACAAACATACATGTAGCAAGTACGATAAAGGCTGCAGATCTGTAGACCATGGGTTCGAGTCCCGGGCCGGACTAAGTTTAGTTATTAAATCTTTCTGTTACGGAAGTCTCAGTAATAACCCGGAGTTGGAAAGTTGGCAGTGTTTCTACCCCTTACCTCAGAGAGCCGTCGGCCCTGCGCGATCTCTTACTGATCATGCCGAATTGTTGTCCCATCAGAATATGAGAGTAACATAAGTAGAAAGAGCAATTGTGAACTTCTTCTATCTTCGTAATCGTTTAGTCTCAGTAAGAATGATAGCCGCGATTGTAAATCGGTTGGATCATTATCATTATATACCAAACACATAACATTACTTTTAGACTTAGTTGGGTAAAAGTATACTCGCCAATTCGCAGGAGATACGATGATGTCGTACTGCAACAACATCAGCGGGCAGCAAGGCGTGGAGGGCTCGCCCACGCCGCCGCACATGGCGCACTGCGGCAACAATAACGCCTCACCCACTACTTCTGGTAAGAAACTATTCTTATATATGGTGTTGTGGGCGACAGGTACTGCTTTCCATCAGGTGGTCTGTCTGCTCGTTTGTCACTGAATCTCATAAAAAAAAACTCTATTGTAAATTACCATAAACTAGCAATTTGCCCACACTTCGCTCGTGTGAATGAATCCCATAGGTGTCTTTTTGCCATACGTTTCATTGCTTTATTTTAAAAATTTTAGACAGCGCATGCGGTTATTAAAATTGGTATCATGTCTGATCGTAATCATGTGTTTATTAAAATAAAAAATAGCCTATAGCGATCACTTATCTCTTTATAACGTAGATTTTATAATAAAAAGTATCCTGGAAAATATCCAGAGAATCGTCGCTGCTGATTTACTATTTTAAATGAATCTGCTTTTATACGTAGGTATTTATTTGTCTGAAAAGCAACTTAACCTATTTATATACATAAATTGATGAATGTTTGGTTTCCATATGGTTATAGGGAAGTTGCTTTAGTTGTCAATAACAATAAGTTTTGTAATGTGTCAAATTGTTCCAAAGTGATAAATTTCATATCACTACATAGTATAAAACAAAGTCGCTTCCCGCTGTCTGTCTGTCCCTATGTATGCTTAGATCTTTAAAACTACGCAACGGATTTTGTTACGGTTTTTTTTAATAGATAGAGTGATTTAAGAGGATGATTTTAGTAGGTATATAATTTGTTAAGTTTTTGTATACATTGGCTAAAATATAACGATATTTGTTGGAGGTGCCGAAAAAAAAAATAAGCCGTCTGGGAGCTTTCAATGAAAACGCTGCCTAAACCTTTTGAGATATAACAAAATAATTTATGGTGGAACTGTGTATTTTATATAGCTCTAATACTTTCTTAGATTTACGCGAATATTTGACATTTCAAAATAAAACTATCTTTTCGGATTATTTCGCGAACTTATTATGATTTTTGGTTCCCGACAGACAGACTGTCTGTAACAACTGTATAATGCCATTGAGACATCTAACACCTTAGTCGCTCCCGTGACCATGATTGCTGTAAAGCAATCGAAACGTCGGGAACCAAAAATCATAATAAATTCGCGAAATAATCCGAAAAGATAGTTTTATTTTATATAGCTCTACAGAAAAGTCTGCGATAGCATATGCCTGTCTTTTAAGAATAACGTACTATATCCGTTTTAATACTTTAAAAAATTGCCAATTATAATGTAGTAATGTAAAAGCTATATTTATCCCGGAAATCATCCCTTAAGGGGGTGAAAATGAGGATGGAATTTTGTATTGGGAAGCAAGTTAGGGACGAACCCGAGCGAAGCGAGGGTGAATTGCTGTTATAAATGCGAAAGTTTGTATGTATATATGTTTGTTACTCCTTCGTGTTAAAACGGCTGGACAAAGGATGAAATATAATATACAAATAAAATATGACACATAGACTACTGTTAAGCGCCCGCTTAGTGACGTTCACAAGTGAAGTTACTATATAAGTACACAAGAAAAGTACACTAGAGTATATACACTTATTTTAAAATCAAACATTTTAAGTTTAAAATTGTAAATAGTATAACATAATATAATCGAGTACGTGTTATCATTAGGTGGTGGCGCTGAGGGAGAGGAGGAGATGTGGCGCGGCCACAGCATCGCGGCGTTGCGCCGGCGCGCCTCTGAGCTGTCCGCCGCCATCCCGCCCTACCTGCAGCTCAACTACGACGCGCACAGCCCCGTCTACTGACCGCACACGCACCCCCGACATCCACACACGCACCCCTACGCCCACACCCACTCCCACAACCACCCCCACACACACGTGCAAACACACGCGTACCCGTAAATAAACGTCAACATACATATAGTAATTGACACAGATATAGTCCCAGACTCAGACAGACTCAGGCACATACTGAGACAGCCTCAGACATAGACCGAATTTGAGACACAACCACAGACATACCTACACACATAAGACGATATAAGCCCTACACAAAAATTGCTGCCGTAGCAGAAGATCACTCATTGCTAGTCTAGATGTGTTAAGCTAAATACTTCTAAAATTTATTTAGTTATGTTTTCATTTTGGTTTTTTTTATTTAATGTGATTTTTTCAAGAAAATTTAATACAATTACAAACAAACAAAAAAAAAACAAATTCATATTATACTTTTGGAATTCTATCTTTTAAGTAGATAAAAGTATATTGCTAAATAAAAGCTATTTTCATATACATTTAATATTTTTTATAAACAAGTATGGGCTCTGGCAAGTTGTGTTAAGGATCGTTATTCTAATGTTTGTGCAAATAAAATGTTGAAGATTAATATTATTATTTTTATTATTATTATATTACTCGATTATATCGAGTAAATATAAAAATAAATTTTTGTGTACAAACAGGTATTATTTTGTGTTCTTTTAATTAGAAAGATTAGTTTAACACATTTAGACGTTATATAGCGTTGTAATATATAATGTATACCTACACATGTTATGTAAACATTTTAATATTAAAACGAGATGATTACGTTTATATACATTACTCAGACTAAAGAATGATGTAGAGTGTCGTTGAACTAAATATAAAGCCAAACCATAATGTTTTAAAATAGTATACAGATGACAATTTATATACTGAGTCATAAGTAAATAAATTTTAATAAATACAAATATATAAGGGATTTTATTATAATAAAAAAATAAAAAAAATAAAGAAGGCAATATTAGGCTATCTCTCTTTCAAGCAGAAGAAAACTATATTAAATAAAACTATCTTTACGGTTTTTTTCGCGGATTTATTTTGATTTTTGTTTCCTGACGTTTCGATTGCTTTACAGCAATCATAGCCACGGGAGAGACTAAGGTGTCAGATGTCGTATAGGTCATTATACAGTTGTTACAGACAACCCACAAAATAACAAAATTGTGGGTAGGTTGTCTATAAAGAATTCTCCTTATTCTTTAAAGAAAGTGAACAACAGCAAAATCGTGAATAGTAGGATAAACTGCAAACCACGCTTCTATTTTTGATGTAGACATTGATTTTGTCGAGCTCCATCTATATAGTTCTTTAGTCTGAGGTATATTAATATATTTACATTTTGATTACTATGAAATGCAATTTGTATTGAATTTACTTAAGTTTGATTTGAATGAAAGTGTAAGTAAAAAGACAAGAGTCATAAATAAAAAAAACATAACAGCCTGTCGATGTAAATAACAAGAAGAACATCTATCTATATTGAAAATTTTATTGAATTTTTAACACAATGTGTATACGACATCGAGTAAAATGATATGACTTTTATATTTTAGATAATTGTCTAAACAACGGCTTTTAACAATATCAAAGAATATTTTACTTATGTATTATTCAATGAAAAAAATTGATTTTACTATAAAAATTGCCAAAATGTATATAATTAAGCTCTTAATGTAGTGCTCTGTTACATCAATACAGATACATGAATAACATAATGTCTTAGAAAATCATTCAACTCACATACCTATTGTAAATCACAATCGTACTCAAAAAAGGACAACAAATAATACTTAGGTATCCAATAATATTTTTTTCCCTCATTCTTCACTTGAAATATCTTCAAATCAAAAATCCTTAAAAGAATTTCCAAGGACACTATAGATTAAAAGTTTTATTGTATTATTGTAGTTTGTAAATAAAACCGATGATTTGAATTTCATGGACATATAATAATGTAAGTTAGTATAAAATGTGAGCTGTATTTGAAAATACATACATACATGTATACGCGTTCGTACAATAATAAATATAATGATAGATTTCAATAAGCTACTTATGTAAGGAAAAGTATTAGGTAGAGTACGTCGCGTCGGTGTCCGGCGCTCGGTGAGACATTCCGTAACATATAGATACTGTAATAGAAACAAATTGTATTTATCACTTGATGTTTCGAATTTTAGTAAGAAATAAACTTTCCAAGTTACTTTTACGTCTGCTTGCAATGAAATAAAGCTAAATAACTGCAAAGTTTAAGAGCTTTTAATGACATTTCAAGGAACTCTACACTACTGCTAGGTTATTATTAAAAGCTCGATATAAAATAGAGCTGAGTTTTATTATAAACTTCACATTTGCATAAGTCTTCCGCATCAAAGCTCTTATGCGATCTTTTTCATTAGTTCCATATTGATTTTTAATCCTATTCAGTTTAAATGTTCCGAAATTTCAGAGATTATTTGTAATATCCATATATATACGTTTTGTATTTAGCATATTAAAGATTAGTGTTAAAATAAATGTTTACGTTTGTTTGGACTGTGGCCACTAATATTTAACTGTAAACTAGGCAAGTGGTTGATAGTTCCTATTTGCTTTGCGGTTCCGAAGCACATGTCTCATGTACATTGCGATGTTTTATTTATTCTATACAGTTATAGAACCGTCCCTCGATTTGTATCATATATTGTAAGTAGAAATAACTTTGTGTTTTCTATTTTTGTCAACACTTTGGAACCTTATTCTAGCCCTATTGATAAATCTGAAGCATTTTTGCTCGTACTTGTACTCACTCCTCTAATTACATTTTATTTATAAAAAAATGTATATTTAAATGAAAACGAAATACTAAACTGTACAATGTTTAATTAAAAACAATCAAATACTATTTTTACTATTATTATTTAATCAATTTTTGAGTTATTGCATACATTGTGTAAAACTATTAACAACGATAATAAAAAGCAAGTAAACAATTTAAGGCGTCAGATTTATTAATAAGGCACTCTTTATTTCAAAGTTAGAGCCAAAGCGATCTTAAGTTTGGTATAAATAATAAGTTAGAAACTCAATATCTTAAATGTATATTTTGTAATATTTTTAAGTTGAATTTCGTCGTCGTTTGATCAAAATGTCTCGCTTGTTGACTTGTGACGTAGCTCTTTATGTTTTCTTTTCTAATTTACTAACAACTTTATATTTACAAGTCCGACGAAAGTGCACACATAAGTCATAGTAAATGTTATTATTATCGATTTACTTCGTCCAAGACTACACCATTTCCACTATTTAAAAAAAAAAAACGAATATTGATAATTTTGTTTTGGAGCTTTCATTGAACGAATATAATCGCTTTTGTGAAATTTTAGATTTATTGTCAGAGATAATTATTTCTTTGTCTCAGTTTTTAAAAGGCAGTGAACAATTAAAGTATTGACTTGTGTGTGAACTTCCAAATCTACAACTGCTGTTTCAATACTTAATCTTAATATTTCATCGTTTATTTCGTAAAATGGACTGAATGATCGTAAATAAATATTTTATATAGTAACGTAAATAATAAACAGTGTCTAAGAACTTGCTCTTATAAATATTAAAGAGGGCAACATCGAAATCAAAAATAATGAATTAAAGTCAAAATGAGCTTTCTGTATACAATTTACGTAATGAAATTATTTAATGCTGCGAATATTTGTATGTGGTTTCTGGTGGAGATGCAGTAAGTTGTCTCCGAACATGGTTGTCTCCGCATTGTATAGCGACAGTAGAGATCGGTTTGTTAGCTCTAAGTATTAATACATTAATACGTACCATAGACAATGTTCATTTGTTGTGTTTTATTTTGTCATCCCCGACCTGTCAGATACTTAATGAACGTATATATTATTATTATATATATATAATTAATACACATTTCATATACTTTTGTAAAAATTTTAATTGATTCAAGTGTAATGCATGTATTTATTATATTTATTTTTAGAAATTTTATTGTATATGTTATCCAAGTTATAAAATACCCTTATATTTTACATTTTCTTACATTTTCACCATGAAGTAATATTTTATTCTTTTTAAAACAGCAGACAACATATTTTTTTTACTTTTAATATAAATTTTAAAATTAAAATGTTAACACAAAAAACGTTACAATATATTATCATGATTTCGACTAAATTCTTAGTTTTTATAACAGCGCCATCTATTATATTTTATAATAACTACTAAGTTGTCAATGTCGGCAAAACTTAGACTCAATCCATTTAATGTTTTTAATTTGACTATTAGCCGCTAGATGGCGTAGATCCACAAAAATTGAATATGGTTACAGCTATTGATAAAACAACATCTATGTAATTGTAAATGTTTTGTTGATGTTCTAAAGATGTCTATAAAATCACAAAAATCTCTAAATGACGAGTGTTCAGAAATATTTGAGAGGAGCTACTCCGTGAGAAGTGTTTCCGAG
This sequence comes from Argynnis bischoffii washingtonia, assembly GCA_033884665.1. Taxonomy (NCBI): domain Eukaryota; kingdom Metazoa; phylum Arthropoda; class Insecta; order Lepidoptera; family Nymphalidae; genus Argynnis; species Argynnis bischoffii. The sequence goes on along the minus strand of CM066629.1, from coordinate 253,848 downwards.
GAGAGTTTGTCGGGGTTAGTAGAATTTTTGGATTTTAACTATAGATAAATGAATATATTGCCTCATTAGCAACAGTAAAGATTGATTATATTATACTTCGCCATTGTACTAACGATTTATTAACATAAAAACACGACCTAAAATTAATTTTATTCATAAAACAATATATTATACTATATATCCATACAATATTATAAAGTTGATTTATAAAAATATAGATACATCTTATATACTTAAACGAGCAATTCTTGTATATTTATATCTTTATTTATTTATTTATACCGGCGATCTCGCAAACAGCTCTAACTCTAACAAATCTAAGCTTTCGGGGGCGAAAAATTGATCTAGATTAGTCACATGTCTGGAAAAACGCGTGTTTTCGAGTTTTCATGCGTTTTTCTTATGCATTATTCTACGCAAACTTTAATCGCGACATACATGTCGTTGTATACATACAATTCTCTCAGTAACACTTAGTCACTTAATGTAAAATTATTTTTAAGCCAAATTAAAAAGAAAATTGTTCTTATCGCGACATCTATACAACTTTCTCAGTAACACTTACTCACTTAATGTAAAATATACGAAGCGATATAGCGAAGTTCGGTCGCCCAGGTACTATAATATAAATAGACAAAGACAAAACAGTTTATTACCTTTTTTCCTCTGTGTGTCAAACGATTTTCTTTTTTTTTTGTTTAGTAGCCATTGACGGGCTTTAGTGATATCACAGATCACATAATACTATGCTATATATCTATAAAAAATTTAAAACAGTTAGTTTTTCTGTACAGATAAATAAAAGCAAATTACTTCTCTACTCTTATATTATTACTTAATTCTTAAGTAATTTATCTTAATATTTTAAATTATTTTATAAATGATTTAAGTTTTTGCCAAAAGTAGCGAAGACGAAGAGGAGTCCTTGTCTCGGGAACTGTTGAAGAAACTGACCCCGGCGGTGCTCAGCAAGCTCAGACGGAGCTTTAAGAAAGCTAAGGAGAAGAATGCTGCCAGGGATATAGACAGGTACTAGGTCTAATAAACTACAAGTTAAGCATATGAAACGTAGAAAATCGGGCAAGTGCGGATATGTTCTGACATATTTAATTTAATAAAAAAAAAATAAACTTAAAAAAAATAAAATATTTTCCGATGTACAATATTTATTTTATCGACTGCAATAATATCGTATTTTATAGTATTTCTATGAGAAACAATTGTATTTGGGTTTAACACGTGCTACCTGACTATATCTAGAAATACTAATATATATCTAAAACTACTTAATATACCTTATTTTAAATACCTAATTATTATTTTTTAAACAATAAACATCACACTATACGACATCTAAAAATCTTTTTTTTTCTGAATGATTAAAAATATATGACTTTACTTCAAGGCGAGTAGAAGAGGTGATGCGCACTGCGGCCGCGGAGGAGGGCATCGAGTTTGCTGCGCCTGCGCAAGTGCTACCCAATACTTTGTACTTAGACGAGAATGGTTTCATCACAGCTTTTAATAATATATTTGGTATTTATGAAAGCTCATCATAAATTATATTGACATATATTTTTTGCTTTTATAAATATGAAACAATAATAAGTGTAGTGAAAAAAAAGATTATCATGACAATATGTGTGCAAGTTATTACCTATCACTTTAAACTTATTTAAAATAAAACCATCTTTTTGGAATTTTTTGCGAAATTATTTAGATTTTTAGTACCCGACATCAAAATCCTTTACACCAATCATGATCATGGCGGAGACAAATCTAAAAAGATAGTTTAATTTAAATTATCAGATATTTGTCCAATTCTAGTAAACTGTACAAATAAAATTGTATTTCATAGTATTTTTTTTAAAACAATGCTATTTTTGCGATTGAACTTGTTACGCAACCCTAATTAATTCATGGGAACTACCTCGCGTCGACCACCAACGTCGCATTCCTTTCGTATGAACTTTTATTGTTAAAGACTTTGTTTCGCAACTCTAATGCATGGGAGCCACCCCGCGAGTCGCGTTGACCACCAATATCGCATTCTTTTGGTATTGCAACATAACTCTCGTGAAGTGACAGTGTTGTAACATCCGAGTGCACCTTATTGTTAAAACCTTTTCTTCATTCATTGCATTAGTCCCACTTCGACGGTGCAATCACTTTAGGATAATTAGTTTGTAAAATTAGTATTAAAGTATTTTATAAGTAAAGTCTCCGATTTTATTTGCAACCTCCGGCAGTAGCCCATCATATATAACTCGTAGTACCTACCGATTTGTCTAGCGGTTCACTTGAGATATTTATTTACCAAACGTGGAAGTATTTCAAATAGTCTCCGAATAAAATGAATGTGACAGATGGATAGAAACCCTAAGGAGGGCTAAATGAACTCAATTTCAGCAAAAAAATGAAAATAGCTAAAACTTCTCAGGCCACAGTAAGTACACAAGTCACTCTCGGCAACTATTCCGAACGTTGGATACATTCAGTAGCGGACGTGTGTGGTGGCGACAGGTGGTGTCACGGCTGGTGGTGGCGGGCGGGCGCACCACCACCTCACGCTCGGAGAGATGGAACCCTGTCAGTGTTCGGGGGATGATTCAGTTGAAACATTGTAAGGTGAGGCAAATCGGAAACAGCTAATGACTTACCCTTACTTCACTTGGATCTCTAGGTGCAATTTCATCCAAATCCGTCTAGATGTTTCAGCGTAAAAGAGTAACAAACAGACACACATAAACACAAACATTCACATAATAGTCCGATTATCATATTAATATTTATTACAAATGTCTTACGCTCGCTTCGCTCGTGTGCATCCCTAAGTGACTAACTATAACATATGATACTCCAGGCTTTTGCTTTCATTCAGTGGACGAATATATGGATAATTTACGGATTTCCGTAAAGATGTTTCAGAGGCAGTAACACACACACATGAAAACTTTCGTATTTACAATAATAGTTCGATTATTTTTCTAAACTAGTACCTGCTCGTATTGTCCTTTATAAAGATTTTCCTGTTTCAGAGGGAAACCATTATAAAGCTAGTGAGTATAGAAAGAGAAAATTCCTTCTGCTACGCCGCCGTGTCGAGGGGCGGGCGGGTCGGAGTGTACGGTGGTGATATGCAGCTTTTAAATACTTACGAGGTATTTGCACAGTAAGAAAACCCATACAGAAATCTCTCAGTAGAGTTTAATCACAATGGAATTAATAGCATGACGTACAAATAGACTCACCAACAAACAGGCGTTTATTCATTTTTATATAATTGTTATATATTATAAGCAAATTATTAAAATGTTTGTTCCAGATATTCTATCACAGGACTGGAGTGCGTCGTCGCGTCAAGAACTGCTGGATAACTGACGCAATCTATATGAACGTAAGATCATAAAAATAATTGAAAAAGTGAAAGATTTTAAACTAATTGACCCGAATAAAAAAATAAATAAACATACTACAAATATTAATTACTATAGGTATTATTTATTTTTATGACGACATGATCAATAAAAAAATTGTTAAAATTTGTATGAAAAATTTCATTAGAAGAAAATTTATTAACTTCTGTGTAGTTAATAAAAATAATATTTTTACTAATGATAATTTCAGGACGTGCAGTGTCTGTTACTGTCGGCGTCAGACCGCAGCCTCACGATATACGACGTGACAACCCTCACTCATACACCCCTCTACTGTATCACCGGTTTGCCAAACATACCCACCGTAAGAAAATTTATGTTATATAGTAATTTTCAAAAATCCTCACTGACCCCATAGTTAATTGAATGATACAGCAAGTTATTGATTTTAGAAAATTTTAATTCTTAGAGGTTTACAGGGTCAGGCTAATTTATGGACAGCTAAGTATGGAAGTTTAAGAATAGCATCTCCTAAATATATGAATTTCCTGTAAATATTATGGGCTATAAGTATAAAATATTTTTTGCATATTCACAGATAGAACTTAATTTCTACATCCTATTTATATAAAAATATTATTTTCAGTGTTTAGCTTACTCACCGGCTGTAAGCTCCTGCGAGTCGGAGCTACTGTTCGGCTCAGAGCGCGGCGACCTGACGCGCCTGCGCTTTCTGCAACCACGTCTCTCGCTTCTTTACGTAAAATCTCCGGATAACATTAATTATTACTATTGGATGGTAAATTATTAAAAATATTTTATATATTTAACTAGTACAACACAAAGCTCCTATTGCTATCTATTAAGAGGCTTATTTAGCGATTTATTATTGTCAAATTATTGCACTTTCACTAATTTAAATTTTAATGAAGTCTACACAAGTGAAAAGTGTTAACGTTAGGATGCTAATTTAACTGAGTATTACTCAGTCATGCCACAAGTTAATTAATAAATCTTCAACTAAAATTTTACCCGAGAACGAATAAAAGAAAGGCGCCGCTAAAAAACAACCTCAACCAAGTTTCAGTAACTTGCAAAGATTGTAACAACGTCCTTCTTGATTAAGTTTCGATCAAGATGACTGGTATGTCTGAGACTATCCACTTACATAGAGATAGTACAATATACAAGTGTATTCTCTGCTCTATATACGAGTATATAAATGAAAATGAATGCTAAGCGCAAAACTCGAGAACGGCTCAACTAATTCAGCTGATATATTTTTTTTCGTATGGAAAGTTTTAATAAATAGAAAAAATATAAAATGAGCTGCCTACTTTTCTATACCTATGTATGTACATTTTACTTACCGTTAAAACGTATGTACATAGGGACGAGCCCGACTTGTTAATTATTAATTAATAATGTGATGCGATTGGAGAGAGACGTTGACCTCAAAATTAAGTCCTCATAATCTAGAGCCGAATAAGTTAATCATTCACTCATTATCTTCTGTCTAGGAATATTAGAAATCATTTTATAATTTGTGGTTTGGCACTGTCTTTATTTAATGTACAGATTCGACTCAGATAGAATTTTATTATATGTATAGAATATAGATGTCTAATATTTGCGTAAATATAATAAAGTAACAAAGTATTACTATATCACCCTCTAACAAGAAGGAACAATACATATAAGATCGCAACCTTAAACACAAGAACCCTCAGAACAGAAGAAAGTCTACAAGAGTTAGAAAAAGCACTAGAAGACATAAAATGGGACATTCTGGGCATTAGCGAGCTACGAAGACTAGAAGAAAAAATAGAAGAACGCACAGGATATATACTATTCCACAAAGGTGAAGTAGCTGGCCAAAAAGGTGTAGGATTTCTGATTAAGCACACACTGAAAAAATACATTCAAGAACTCATTGGAATCTCTGATAGAATAGCTGTGCTTAACATGAACATACCGGGATACAGAAAATTATGGTCAATCATACAAATTTATTCTCCGACAGAGCAAGCAACAAGAACAGAAATCAAACTCTTCTATGAAAAATTATCGCAAGTAGTATCAAGGTATTCTCATAACCACATTATACTGATGGGCGATTTTAACGCTCAAGTCGGAATTAAACAAAATAAGGAAGAATATTGCATAGGTAACTTCGGACAAGGAAGACGAAGCCCCAATGGCGAATTGCTAGTCGAATTCTTATTAGAACATAACCTAATGCTTCTGAATAGTCTATTTATGAAAAATAGGAAGAACAAGTGGACTTGGATCTCCCCAGATGGTAGCATTAAAAACGAGATCGATTACATAACAACAAACTACCCAAAAGCCTTCACGGACACATCAGTTATAACGAAATTCAACTTCAATACTAATCATCGCATGGTAAGAAGCTCCTTAAAAATAGAACCTCCAAGAAAATCTAGAAAACGTATAGCTCCACACAAAACAGAACATTGCAGAGAAGAAATCATAAAGAAAATTGCACAGTCCCTAATAGAAACAGCAGAACAAATAACAATGAGAACCAATAACACTGAAGTTCTCACAAAATACGAAAAATTAGAACAACTGCTAACTCAAGTTAAGACAGAGAACAATAAAGGAAATAAATACAAACTAAGCGACACAACACTACAACTTATAGAGAAAAGAAAAAACTTGCTTCTTACACAACACAAGAAAGAAAATCTCAAACTTGTAACCGAAGTAAGCAAGGAAATCAGAGAGAGCATCAGAAAAGACAGAAAAATCAATAGACTAAAAACATTGGAAAAACATATAGAGAGAACAGGAGGCATCAAAAAAGCGCTAAAGGAACTGAGAGAAACAAAAAAGGAATGGATACCAAAACTCAATAAAAAAGAAAACATTTCCTCAAACAGGAAAGAAATAAATGAAATAGCTACTAAATTTTACCAGGACCTATATTCAAACCGCAACGAAAACCGAACACAAGAACAAAGGATAAACTATAAAGAGGGAAACAAAAAATGGGAACCCGAACCAGAAATTTTACCTAGTGAAATAGAAAAAGCCATACTTAGCCAGAAGATGGAAAAATCCCCAGGCCCTGACAAAGTTACGAACGAGCTTCTCAAAGGCACTCTCGAAGAATTATTACCCATACTTACATTAATATTTAACGAAATATTAACTACTGGTATTATCCCTACACAGTGGAAAACAGCCCACATCATACTCATATTCAAGAAAGGACAAAAGGAAGACATAGGAAACTATAGACCCATAAGTTTAATGTCGAATATCTACAAAGTATTCTCCAAAGTCATTTTGGGAAGAATAAGTAAAAAACTTGATGAAAACCAACCACGAGAGCAAGCGGGATTCAGACAAAAATTTTCGACCCTAGACCATATACATACTGTAAAACAAATAGTAGAAAAATACAGGGAATATAATAAAAAACTTTATATGGTTTTTATCGACTACACCAAAGCCTTTGACAGCATAAATCATACAGCCTTATGGGAGAGTCTAGAACAGCAGGGGATACCATCAAATTATATCAACATTATAAAGAACATCTATGCAAATAGTAAAGCAAGAATTCAACTAGAGACACTAGGACATGAATTCAAGATCGAAAGGGGTGTAAAACAGGGGGACCCTATATCACCGAAATTGTTCTCTGCCGCACTAGAAACTGTTTTCCGCAAGCTAGACTGGGATAACTTTGGCCTCAACGTGCATGGCGCAAAACTGAACCACCTTAGGTTTGCGGATGATATAGTTTTATTCGAGGAAAATCCGTCACATTTGAAGGAAATGATAAAATCACTCAATGACGAAAGCATGAAAATAGGTCTATCTATAAACAAACTAAAAACAAAAGTGCTTACTAACTCTGAACCAATAACTATAGAAATTGACAACCAACCACTTGAATATGTAACAGAATACAGTTATTTAGGACAGATAATTTCTCACAATGATCAGACCACTAAGGAAATAAACAGAAGAATAGCGAGTGGATGGAAGAAGTACTGGTCACTCAAAGAAGTCCTAAAATCCAAAGAGGTAAGCATGCAAATAAAAAGAAAAGTTTTTGACACATGCATTCTTCCTGTCATCACTTACGGTTGTGAAACTTGGGCTCTCACCAAACATCACAGAGATAAACTAGAACGCTGCCAAAAAGCCATGGAGAGAAGTTTGACAGGTATAAAGAAACAAGACAGAGTAAAAAGTAGCACAATAAGAGAAAAAACTAAACTGACTGATATAACTACAAGAATAGATCAACAAAAATGGAGATGGACCGGCCACATGATGCGAGATCCTCAGGAGAAGTGGAGCAAAACTGTCTCTGATTGGTACCCCAGGGACGGAAAACGCAAACGAGGGCGCCAACAAACCAGATGGGAGGACGACATAAAACTGACAGCTGGACACCATTGGAGGAGGGTGGCTTGTGACCGATCGCAATGGAAAATGTTAGAGGAGGCCTATGCCAAGAGGCACACCGAACTACGAGACATACTATTATAAATAAATATCCTATAAACGCACACAAACATACAGTTCGGAATAAAGGGCTTATTGATTGATTGATTGATTACTATATCTAGGAGCTATCGTCACCTCCTCACACCTCATACTGCAGTACTAGCGTGTGGCGCAGAGTGCACTCCCGCGCAATCCGCCGCGTCGTAGCTAGCGGGGACTTGGTGTTTACTTGCTCCCACGACACTAGTGTCAGTGTAAGAGCTCGCCATGCACCTGGAAAGCTTCCAGATTATATCTTCCACGTGCAAAGGGTAACTCTAAGACTTTATTTAAAAGTTAAAACTGAATTTAAACGTCCATATTACTGAATTTAACTTTAAAGTAAATATGCTAAGATCTATGGTTAGTGATAAGAACTCAAATGAAAAAATATATTTGCATGATCAATAGTCAATATACATAGATATTTGCGATCAAACCCACAACTAAATTAACAAATCATCAGTACCTAAAACCAAATTCGATATTAACTGTCTAAATGTCGTACTAAGTGTCAATGTATTTCCAGGGTATCACGTGTTTTCATATGGTGCCATCGCTGCACATGCTGGCTACTGGCAGCCCCGACGGCGTGGTGCGACTGTGGGAGAGTCCTCAGGGCTCGCCCTTTGCTTGCTTGTCAGTTCCAGGATCTCCTGCTGTTTTGGATGTTGCCGTTATCGCTTCTTTGGAAATAGTGGTAGCTTACTTTAGTAACTGTGTGAGTATTTCAATATACTTCTATTGTACCTCTTAATGGCATTATATTAACTTTATCAGTGTTTAGAAAATATTTGAAGAAATGCTTGTTTTATTATAATAAGTATAATTCGGTTTTTCATATATTCATTTGGGCCTATTTCGACAATCTTTTTTATTAACTTTATTTATTTTCTCCTCACTTATAAGATACAACCAGCCACTGTTAAATATAATGCCTTCACATAGTTATTACGTAAACACGATATACGATAAACATCTATACAGATAAATAAAATTGAAGTGTCTGTTTGTAATGTCAAAGTAACAACTTTTTACTAAATGCATATGAAACTATATACGGTATATATAAGAAAAACACAATTTTTAAATTTTTTGTCCGTCTGTCTGTCTGTCTGTTTGTTCCGGCTAATCGCCGAAACGGCTGGACGGTATTTCACGGGACTTTCACTGGCAGATAGCTGATGTTATAAGGAGTAACTTAGGTTACTTTAATTTTAGAAAAAAGAATTAGGGTTCCGCTTAAAAAAATGAAATCGTACCGAAGAACGCTAGTCTTCAAATATTTCACTTAGTGGAGTAGATTTTGATGTAGTTAAGTAGTGTTGGTATTTTGTTTTATCAATCTGTGCACAAAAGCACTTGAAAGGTCACATGCCCATGTGAAGATATTTCGTTTATTTCTTTATAAACTAAATGTTGCTCTTTAGCCTCCACAATATGTGTTATGTAATGGGAACGCAAACAATTTTATTCTTATGTTTTTAAATACATATTCAAATATCGTATTTTATGTTGGACACACTTTTTCGATTATTTTATTATTCCTTTGCCTGTCACAGTTATCTTAATGTGATCTATACATATAATAAAATTGTAACTAAGCCGAATCTGTACATTAAATATTTTTTGGAAAATCTTATTGAAATAGACATTATTATCGGTACAGAGGTCGAACTATAGTTTTTAGAATTTTTGTCTGTCTGTCTGTATCTTATCGCATCATGGAATAACTACTGGAGATATTTTGATGAAATTTTGTATGATGATAACTCCGCGTCAACATATAGGATAATTTTAACTGCGGGAAAATATCTCATCTCTGAGAAATCTATACTAAACTTTAAAACGTAAGTAGGGACGAACCCGAGCGGAGCGAGGGCGAGTCGCTAGTGTTACAACAAATACGAATTGTGGATAATAATATAATATATTAATATAAATATTATAAAGAGGCTAAATTTGTTTGTTTGTTTGTTTGAAGTTCAAACTTTAAACGCGCTAATCTCAGGAACTACTAATCCGATTTGAAAATGATGAAAATCTTTTTGCGTTAGATAGTCCGTTAATAGTATATATAATAAATATTATAAATATTAACAAACCGGGCAGACTTCCATACATTATTATAAAGAAAAAAGAAAGAAGAGTTTGTTTTTTTGTACTTAAATATCAACAATATGTGTAATGCAGAATACAAATAATCCCCTTTCTGAATTACATTTTACATCAGTTGAAAAGTAACTAACTCATTCAGGAAATTTTGCATTTTTAATAGCATGTAGTGTGATTTAGAAGTCAAGTAGGTAGTCACTTGTATTTAATATACCAAATTATATTCTTTATCATACTTTAGAGGTTAGTGACACGCTGATAAATGACAGCGAGCGGACTTACCTCTAAAAGAAATCTCTTCCAGCAAAAGTATTTTATCTGATACTTGCAATACACAGACATAGTTTTACGGTCTTAACTTTATTATATAAATAAGTTGATAATATTATTAGATGAATTAGCTAAATAAGTTTTATTTTGTGTATTTGCTTTTAGTTCCTGCATATTTGGGATTTATATGAAGAATGTCTCCTTCAAACTGTGAAAATAAAATTTCCGTTCCTCGGTGTGCTCGGGAAGAAGGTGGAGTTTGGGACTTATTGTATTCACCCTGGTATGAATATTTTTGTCTTCTTATCTCTTTTTCCAATAATATAGCATTTATTTTGCTTACTTATGTATATTTTAAGGATTTAAGATATTATTTATTCTATGACTTACAATAACATGTAACTGGAAATGAATTTACTCTAAAAATATATTTCACCAGACCGAGACTGAGTCATGATGACTATGACAATAACGTATTATGCATAGCATATGAGATCTAAACAATTTATTACGTTGTTAAAGAAATAGCCTTGCTTTTGTACTAGTGAATACGTGTTTGTTGACGTGTTTTATTTTTCAGGAAATTATAAAATGATATCAATGAAGAATCAATTTTTATTGAATCAAGATAGGGTGTTCGTAAAAATCAATGTTTTGTTGAGCAATAATTGTTGACTTTTACCGTACAGTGTAGTGAAGTTGGATAAGATTATATTCTACAATCGTTATCGCTTACGTTGTTTGTGAAATTTATATATCTAAGCAGTGTTTACGTGGATAGAATAGGTTGTTTCTATATTTTTTTTAATTTTCTATTAGCGACATCGATTTTAGAAAGGTAACTTGTTTAAAGTTAGAACCGAATGATATATTTCTAAAAGTAAATAAATATACATATGTACCTATATAAAAATGGCGTTGTAGTAAGTGTGATTCTGGGGCAATAGCTTGAATTAGACACGCGTCGAGGCTGTAGGCCGTGGTGCAATATCACTGCACCTAACGAAGCATATGACGCCAAAGACCGCCAGATTTCTAGACAAGCATTCTGTATGGTTATAATGCAAAAAAATCTAATAAGATCTAGATTAGGAAGAGAAAACATAGCACAATAAATATCTTTTATATTACTGCTAGCTATTCCGGTATATACTTTGTTTTGTGTCTTGATCTTACTATATATGAATAAATAATATATTCTAAGTATTTGACCTTATTGGCCAAGTCGTTAAAAAGTTCACGATAACTCAAAACTGCTCTAATATTTATAACGGTATCTTCACTCTTACCAATTTAGCTTCGCTTGAGTGCATCCTTATTCCCTAGGCACCTAGCAGTAGCCTACGTGTTTCTCCAGGTCTATCGGTATACTAAAAAAGACCTTTATTTCATTCTTTTTATGCAAGGCCCCCCAATTAAGAAATCGTCTGAAGATGCAGACGATGTATACGGTCTGTCACGTCGTGGTTCCAGTGTGTACCAAGGGTCCACCGGGGGCCTGATGCTGCAACCGGAACCCTCACATTCCCTGGATGGAATTGAAGGAGATCCGTAAGATTTTTTATATTGTGACATTATCTAAAAAGATGTCTATATTATGTTGTTTTAGTATAGATAAGTAGCGACATACCCTCGCTTTGATCGATTTAAATAAATACAAATAGATATAGTGAATGCACCTTTGGAGATAGACACATGCTATCGCAGAATTTTCTGCAGGCCTTTTTAAGACCTACAAATTTATTGTATATTGTTTTGATGCACATATTTCTTTAAGATTTAGCCTATTAATTTAAAATTGAACTGTTTTATTGACAAAACACCATAATATTTCAACTATTTTGATGAAAATATAGACAAATATATACAAAGTTTATGGCTCTTTCTAAGAGTAAAAACATTATCATAAAATAAAAACATTCCTGTATTAGAAAAAGCAATTGATATAAAATATATTTACACTTTTTAAATCCCAAATTTAACGTGTTTATGAAATATTTATACATATAACAAAATTGTAACTGAGCCGAATCTGTACATTAAATATTTTTTGGTAAATCTTATTGAAATAGTCGTTATTATCGATACACAAGCCGAATCTATAGTTTTAATTTTTGTCTGTCTGTCTGGGAGTTTATGTATATGTTTTTTAACAAAAATAAATGTAGTATAAAGTGCATTTTGTCTGGCAAGTACAGTCCGGCATATTCAGGTGCCTGTAGATAAATATGTAGCTCACGTAGTATACACTAATGTGTTATGATTCATTAATTTTAGTGCTAATATTGTTAGACATATTTAAAGTTACCTATATTTCTTGTAATTAACTAAAGTTTCAATGAAATTATGTTTTATATTTTAAGTATGCTTTTATAAATTAAATACATTAATTGACTACTATGATTTAAAGATTACGCCGGAAGTAGTTGAAGTTACATTAAAATTATTAAAAAAGGCGGGTTGATTGAAATTAAAATTAATATATAAGGAGTGCTTTCTATGATTGGGATTCATTCTTGTTCAGGAAGAGTTACTGTGTAATTATGCTGAAACAGTGTTGTGTAAATTCTAGTATAAAGCAGTGATATATGCAGTGTGTTGTAATTCTTATATGTAAATCAATAATTATTATACGTTTAAAGTGTACGCTGGTGGTTTTCTTCACATCAGAAGGGGAACACAACCCAAGAAAAAAAGGAAACAGGAATGTTAATGTCTTTGACAATTATTTTATTATGTTATACTTTTAATTTTATTGAAGAATTATTTATATATATATATATATATATATATATATATATATATATATATATATTTTATAATTATAATTTATAAGTTACGCCCACGTGAAATTTTTAAGCGTCATTCAGGACGGTAGTTGCGTAAAATGTCTGGTCGGGGCAACTCTCTGACGATGTTATGCGTAAATTGTGTTTTAATGTGCGAGAATGCTTGGCCAGGGCAACTCCCTGGTAGTATTTCTACATTATAGCATAATATGGACATAGTGCAGGAAGTGTCGGTGCGTGATCGGGGCTACTCTCCGATAGCATCCACCACGTTTTTGTCTATAACCAATTACTATAACCTACTGTGTGGCACTTAATTATTTTATTATGAAAAATGAACTACAAAGTATATTTAATAGTAAGTATAAGTATGTTAATGATGCATTTTTATTTTATTTATTTTTACGTGAGTATCATTGTGAGGTATACATGACAGGATACTATGTTACGTCTTTTAATACAATACGTGTTGTGTGTGGTCAGGGCTACTCCCTGGTAATGTAACACGTAGATTACAAGATAACGTGAGTGTTTACGCACGCAACACTTAGGCGAGAGGATAGGTCGCGGGGCGCGGGGGACAGAATGCAACTCGGGCCGCCGCTACTACTGCTTACGACTAAGACACGACGGAGCCGGCGCACGCGCACATTATAGCTATTATATGTAAATTAACAAAGCATAAATTATTGTACTAAGCAAAGAAATAAACTTATAAGAAGAAATATCTGACGTTTTCCTTGTTGCCCAAACAAGGAAATTGGTGCCGTGACCAGGATTCATAAGAGGAGGAGGAGATTTAAAGGATACGTAATCGCTGAGGCCTTTCTATTCCTACCGACTTGTGGTGTGTATTGTGTGGAGATTTTAAATTCCAGAAGTAGCTCTGGGCAATTAAACTGTATTACAGTCTACAGAGGTATTTATAGTAATCAGAATCTTGAATAAGGTATTTTTGTTTGGTATAATTCTTAATTTCCACAAAATGACAGACACTAACGAGAATGTAGAAAAATTAATTAAAAAACGTAGCAGTATTAAAGGTCAATTAACTGTATGTAAAAATTATTTAGATGTTATAGGGCAGATAAGTGTATCAAAATTAACTAACCAGCAGATTTCGGAATTAAAAATAAGACTAAGTAAATTAGATAAAAATCTCAATTTGTTTGATAATTTGCAGACTGACATTGAAATGTCCTTCGACGACTGTAGTGAGCAATTTTTAGAAAGAGAAATTATAGAAAATAATTTTTATTCGTTAATGTCTAAAATATAATCAATTATAGATGCAGCACAGAATTTAAGCGGTAAGCGACAGAGTTTCACCAATACAATGGTAGGTAATCTATCAAGTCTAGATAACTGTACATTTAATAGTATTGCTTTACCTAAAATTAAATTACCTACCTTTGATGGGTGTTACAATAAATGGTTGGAATACAGAGATACATTTAGTTCACTAATAAATAACAATGAAACATTAAGTGCCATTAACAAGTTCCATTATTTGAGGTCTTCGTTGGAAGGCGGCGCTGCTTCGGTTATTAAATCAATAGAATTTTGTGCAGATAACTATGATGCAGCGTGGAACCTTCTATGTGACAGGTATAATAATAAAAGGTTACTTATTACTAATCATGTAAGGGCTTTATTTAGCATAGAGAGTATTATTAAGGAGTCGGATATTTCGTTACGTTTTATTATAGACCAGGTTTCAAAAAATTTACAAGCATTAAGAAATTTAGATCAACCTGTAGACCATTGGGATACATTAGTTATATATTTAATTACTATGAAACTGGATCATTTTACTAGTAGACTTTGGGAAGAACATAAATGTACCTTAGGCGAAGTACCTACATTAAAAGAATTTATGATATTTTTACGAAACCGAGCCGATTTTTTAGAAACAGTTAAAATCACTAAGACCTCAAAAAATGAAAGGATTTCTAATTTTGTAACATCTAACCATACACCGTTAAATAGTAATAAAAATAATTGTTTATTATGTCAACAATTACATCGCTTATACGAATGTACCAATTTTATTTCTATGAATTTAGACGATCGGCATAAATTAGTATCTAAACATAAATTATGTATCAATTGTTTAAATAGTGGACATTTTGCAAGCAATTGTAAGTATAAGCCGTGTAAGATATGTAAATTGAAACATAATACATTATTGCATAGGTCGAAGGTACAAAGTCCAGTAAGCGGATTGCAGTCATTTGTATCTACGAATGAATCGCGATGCGCCGGCGGCAACGGTGACGCAGTGGCATTAGAACCGGTTTTCTTATCAGCGTCCGTACAGGTAGCGAGTCAACATATTCTTTTGTCTACGGCGCTCGTTCGTGTAATTAATAATTGTAGTAATGAAGTATTTGTAGTACGCGCGTTATTAGACAGCGGGAGTCAAATCACTATGATTACCGATAGTCTACGCGCCAAGTTGGGATTATGTACTATTAAGAACGAGCGGCCCACGACTGTATCGGGTATTGGAAATATTATGCAGTTATGTATAGTGGACAGTTGTAATTTCGTAATGAGTTCATTAAACAGTAAGTTTTCTATGAATGTTAATTGTATGGTAGTTCCACGCATAACTAGTATGTTACCAAATGTAAAGGTAAATATAGATAATTTAAATATTCCTAAGAATATTTTGGTGGATTTAGCGGATCCACAATTTTTTGAACCGGCCGAAATAGACATTTTGATCGGAGCGGATTTGTATTGGGATATCGTAAATGGTGATCAGGTAAGATTAGGTAAGGGTAAACCCACTTTGCAGTATTCAAGTTTAGGTTGGTTAGTTTGCGGACCAATAGGTATTCAAAATAGTAAAAGTAGTAATTTTATTTGTCAATTAAATGTAGATATTAGTCAGCAGTTACAAAAATTTTGGATTATAGAAGAAATTTCTCCTGATAAATTAAAGAGTAGTAATGATGAAGATTTTTGTGAAGGTCATTTTGTAGAAAATACGCGTAGATTACAAAACGGTAGGTTTTGTGTTAGAATACCCTTTCACACTTCACCTAAAACATTGGGAGATTCTTTGTATATTGCTAAACAACGGTTTTATAATTTAGAAAGGAGGTTTAAGAAACAACCACATATAAAGAAACTTTATGTAGAATTTATTAATGAATATAAGAAATTAGGGCACCTATCTCTTTCGAATAGGGTTAACCTTGGATATTATTTACCTCATCACCCGGTGTTGCGAGAAAAGAGCGAGACAACCAAGCTTCGCGTTGTATTTGACGCGTCCGCGAAAACTAGCACCGGGCGGTCGTTAAATGATATACAAGGTATAGGTAAAGTTATACAAGATGATTTATTTAGTATTTTAATAAGATTTAGGCAGCATAGTTTTGTTTTCACGGGAGATATAACTAAAATGTATAGACAGATTATGATTCATAAAGATGATAGGCAGTGGCAAATGATAGTATGGAGGGAAAATGAAAATGAACCGTTGATGCATTATAAATTAAATACGGTGACATATGGTACCGCATCGGCGCCTTTTTTAAGCACTCGATGTTTGTTTGAATTAGCCCAAGAATGTAATGATAAATGTATAGCGGAGATAATGAAGTATGATTTTTATATAGATGATATTTTAACTGGCAGTGAAAGTGAACAGGAATTACAATATATATGTAAAACAATTACAATGAAATTAAATGAAGCAGGTTTCGAGCTAAGAAAATTCCGTTCAAATACAAATAAATTAATTAACGAGAATTGCTTAGTTGATAATAAAAATTTATCCGATATAAAAACCAGTACAGGTACGTTAGGGCTTATGTGGTCACCTAAGTCCGATGTTTTTGTCTTTCCTATAAATTTTAAAATAAATGAAAATGTTACTAAACGGCTTATTTTATCTATGGTTGCTAAAATATTCGATCCATTAGGTCTTTTAAGTATATTTATAGTAAAGGCAAAAATGATATTACAAGCCATATGGAAATGTAAATTAGATTGGGATGAAATAGTTACTGGGGAAATTAAGAAAATGTGGGAACAGTTTACAAAAACGGTTAATGCGCTCTCGTGTATATCTATACCTAGGCACGTATTATGTAGAAGTTTAGTATCAGTTGAATTACATTTATTTTCGGACGCATCTCAGTCAGCTTACGGTGCTTGTTGTTATACACGCTCAGTAGATAGTGAAGGACAGACTCATGTAAAATTGTTGTGTGCTAAATCTCGAGTCTCGCCCTTAAAAACCCTCACAATACCACGATTGGAATTGTGTGGGGCGTTACTGTCGGCTGAGATGAGTGCAAAAATAAGGAAGGCACTACGTTGTCAAGTTGTGCGTTGTATTCATTGGACTGACTCCATGGTTGTCCTTGGATGGCTGCGTACTGCCTCTACTCAAAAATTAAATGCTTTTATTGCGAATAGAGTAAATAAAATAAAAGAATTAGCTCCAAATAGTGATTGGAAGTACGTGCCAACTAAGGACAATCCAGCAGATCTGGTATCGCGAGGTGTTGAGTCTTTTGACGATAGGCTAGCCAGCTTTTGGTGGGGAGGCCCTACTTTTTTAACTCAGCACGAGTCTGAGTGGCCAAATGAAAAATATGGCCCTCATATGTTTTGTAATGATAGTATTAATGTAAATTGTAATGTACTGCATCGTTTTTCAAGGAATGAAATAATTAGCTTTTCGAGGTATTCGACATTAGGTAAATTGAAGCGTGTATTAGGATATGTTCTTAGATTTATAAATAACTGTAAAAATTCAAAGTTGAGACAAACATCAATAATTTTAACTGTTGAAGAACTGACTAGTAGTATGATTGCTTTAGTAAAAATGGCACAATTAGAATCTTTTTATTCTGAAATTCAAGTACTTAAAAATAATCAATCATTGCCAAAAAGGTCAAATATTTTGTCATTAAATCCGTTTATTGATGGTGATGGAGTAGTAAGAGTTGGTGGCAGAATACAAAATTCAAATTTTAATTATAATAAAAAACATCCTATACTTCTAGATTCAAAACATCGTTTGTCCTTTCTTATATTTCAAGAAGAACACAAACGCCTTTTGCACGCTGGACCTCAACTCTTATTAGCTTCAGTTAGAGAAAACTATTGGATTGTTAATGGTAGGAATTTAGCTAGGAGTATTCCACATAAATGTATTATTTGTAGACGTATAGGTAGTAAAACTTTAGAGTCCGTCATGGGTAACCTGCCAAAACAACGTCTAACTCCGGGTATACCGTTTGAGTCAACAGGCGTTGATTTCGCAGGCCCTTTTTATATAGCAGATAGGAAAGGCCGTGGTTGTAAAATATCTAAGTGTTATTTATGTGTATTCGTATGTTTTGCAACCAAGGCGCTTCATTTAGAGGCAGTTAGTGATTTAAGTACAGCAGCTTTTATATTAACTTTAAAAAGGTTTATATCACGGAGAGGTAAACCACGTTATATTTTTTGTGATAACGGATGTAATTTTGTGGGAGCTAAGAATGAATTAGATAGGTTTCTCTTTTCCAATCAAGATTCTGTAACACAGTTTAGTTCTGATGAAGGTATAGCATTTCACTTTTCACCACCCTATGCACCACATTTCGGGGGTTTGTGGGAGGCTGGCGTTAAATCATCGAAATTTCATTTGAAAAGAATTTTGGGAGAAAGGCATCTTACGTACGAAGAATTGGCAACACTTTTCACTCAAATCGAGGCCATTCTTAATTCGCGCCCGCTTTGCCCTTTATCTTCAGACCCGTCGGATTTAAGCCCGCTTACTCCGGGGCATTTTTTAATTGGAAGGTCGTTAACTGCATTACCGTCAGAGAATTTAACGCATGTTAAAATTAGCCGCCTTAATAGATATGAGCAGCTATCTCAATTAAAGCAACATTTTTGGGAGCGCTGGAGTAATGAATATATTGCTGAATTACAACAACGCACAAAATGGCGCCAGCGACATCCTGCATTAAAAATAGGCGATATGGTGGTTCTTAAGGAGGACAATCTGCCACCACTTAAATGGCGTATGGGACGAGTACACGCGCTGTTCCCTGGCACAGATGGTGTGTCTCGGGTTGCCGACGTGACTACTGGTAATGGAGTGGTTCGTCGTGCACTAAATCGTATATGTCCCCTTTGGCTTCCTACGGATGAAGAAGGGTTGAAGACTTCTTCTTCAACGGGGGAGGATGTTTACGCACGCAACACTTAGGCGAGAGGATAGGTCGCGGGGCGCGGGGGACAGAATGCAACTCGGGCCGCCGCTACTACTGCTTACGACTAAGACACGACGGAGCCGGCGCACGCGCACATTATAGCTATTATATGTAAATTAACAAAGCATAAATTATTGTACTAAGCAAAGAAATAAACTTATAAGAAGAAATATCTGACGTTTTCCTTGTTGCCCAAACAGTGAGACTTCATGTATTTGTCATGATGCCCACAATTATTTAATTTATTAATTCATTTAATTTTACATATATATACATCTATACATTAATAAAATTGTAACTAATCCAAGTCTGTACATTAAATATTTCTTTTTTGGAAAATCTTATTGAAGTACGTTTTTTATCGATACAGAAGCCAAATCTATAGTTTTTGGATTTTTTTGTCTGTCTGTCTGTTACCGCATCTCGGGAAGACCACTGTACAGATTTTGATGAAATTTGGTATGATGATGGCTGGTTGTCCGGGTTCAATATGTAGGACACTTGCTTGTTCCTATTTTAAGTAAAGTTTTTGAGAAAAATAATTTATAATGCATTGAATGATTTCTCCGAAAGGAACAAATATTTACAAAGGATCAATTTGGTTTTCGTAAAAACAAAAGTATAAATATGGCGTTTATAACTTTCTTTAGTTATGACGTGTCCTTTATTTATGGACTTAACGGAGGCTTTTGATTATGTTGATCATAATATCTTATTAAATAAATTTTTCACTATGGTGTTGGAGGAAATGTTTTAGAGCTCATGAACAATTTGGATAAAACTAATTTAATGTTCTTTAAAAACAGGAAAAATAAGTTAAATGCTTTGGATATCAATTTTGAGGGTAAGGAAATAAAGCAGGTGGATGTAACAAAATTTTTAGGTCTCAATATTAGTAATAATTTAAATTGGAAAAAGCATATTGAGGAGGTAAGCATAAAATTACGACAATTTTCTTTTGCACTCCACGTGTTTGCCAAAACGGTCAATGTTTCAACCTTAATAACTGTGTATCATGCTTATGTTGCTCCTTTGTTAAGGTGTTGTATTTTTTTTTTTTGGGGTAATTCGGTACATAAATTAGCATTCGAAGCAAATGTATTCGAGCAATATTTAATTTGTGAATAATAGAAAGATGCAAACTATGTATTTGGAAATTACAATATAATGACGTCACCAAGTGTGTGCATTTGTGAGACTATTATTTATGTTAGAAATAATCTATATTTATTTGAAAATTGTTATGGTATAAGACATAGGGCCTTACTTCGCCACCCTCGATGTGTGACTCGACCTTTTCTCGAAGAGTATTTTCTGTACTGATAATCATTTACTTAAATGTATTCTGGAGGTTAATGAAATTAATATATTTAAGCAAAGATTGAAGAAATTTTATTTGAAAAGACGTATTATTCTATTAATGATTATGTTTTGGATAAAGTCGTAACATGTAATTTTGGGTATATTGAATTTATTGTAATTATTATAATGAATTGTTATTAAATTGTATTGTTCCATGCTCTAAGGCTGAGCTTGGCTGGTTGAATTTGAACTTTTAACTGCGGAAAAATGTCTCATCTCTGAGCTGAACGTTAAAACGTAGTTTATATTTCACATATGGAATATTAGTATGATGATGATGGTGATTAAGAACTTATGAAATGTGTTGTTTATCGGTTTTTTTTTTAATACATGGTTTATATTTAATACCGAAAGTTCTAGGCTGGTGGCCGCTAGATTGATAGATGGGTTTGCTGGCTGGATTGAGTAACCTATGGCAGATCGCTGGAACGGATGATCTGTGTTTGATCGCAAAATTGAGTGGTCTGTTTTGCAGCACTGGATGGTGATCTATGTCTGATCGCTGGAATGAATGATCTATGTCTGATCGCTGGAATGAGTGATCTATGTTTTACCACTGGATTGAGTGGTCTATGTTTGATCACTGGATTGAGTGGTCTATATTTGATCACTGGATTGAGTGGTATATGTTTGATCACTGGAATGAGTGATCTATGTTTTACCACTGGATTGAGTGGTCTATGTTTGATCACTGGATTGAGTGGTCTATGTTTGATCACTGGATTGAGTGGTATATGTTTGATCACTGGAATGAGTGATCTATGTTTTACCACTGGATTGAGTGGTCTATGTTTGATCACTGGATTGAGTGGTCTATGTTTGATCACTGGATTGAGTGGTATATGTTTGATCACTGGATTGAGTGGTCTATGTTTGATCACTGGATTAAGTGGTCTATGTTTGATCACTGGATTGAGTGATCAATGTTTGATCACTGGACTCGATTGGAAGTGCTTCAATTATGACCCAAGTAAGTATGCCTGGATAACGTAAATGACTGTATGATACAGCCATGTATGTATATATGTGTGCTGTGGTAGCCATGTATGTTGACCTTAGATACTGGACATATAGGTGTGCCGCAGTAGTAATGTATTAGCATTATAGCTATAGTCAAGAAGGTGATGTGTGATGTTAGTTGACATGTAATTTTAATACCTCGGTGGTGTAGTGACTAGCACACCCGGAAGTCCTGGGTTCGAGTCCCGGGTCGGGCCAAGATTAATTGTTGAGTATTTCTGTATTGTAAGCCTCGGTAACAACTAGAAGTTGTGAAGTTAGTTGTGTTTTATCCCTGTGCCTCGGAGAGCACGTAAAGGCGTTGATCTCCCACCGGTCGAGTCGAGTAGTCGTCCCACCGGAATATGAGTGGCAAGAATAGTGTACTTGTGTCTGCGCATACACTTGTGCACTATAATATCTTCTGTGCATTTGGCTAGTCTCAATGAGAGTGGCCGCCATGGCCGGAATCGGTCAGGAGAACATTAATTTTTATAGTGTTATTTTAGTGTATTGCATTAAGTTATTTTAAAGTTACAAATACCCTTAATTTCAAATATTTTCTTTAGAGATATATAGTTAAGATTAAACATTAGCAGAGGTTAAGATTAGAAGCTTAAGTAAATTTGATATCTATATCCAAGTATGCAGTTGTAAAGACAGATTTTACTGCGTTAAAAAAACAATCCTCCAGGTGACAGAGATGGATCAGAGGGCTTTACTCCAGAAGGGCCCAATCGACGTCGAAGGAGGTCATCTTCTGGTGATGCTGAAGTACCAGCTAAAATTAAACGATTATCCGATTACCTAACAACCGAAGACCTGAAGAAATTTATAGCAGCGCTTCAGATAATGCAAGTAAGACTTCTACTAATGTAGTTCCGGAATTTCATCAAGATAATAGATCACAAGATGTTGAGCGATGACTAAAGAAAGTTAACGAAGGTGCCGTAATTTATGAATGAGATAGAAATTAAGTTATTCTTTCAATTATATGAATCTTTACCAAAGCTCAAAAGTTAGTTAAAATTAGTAAGGCATTCCCGAAAGGTGAAAACTTGAGAATATTTTTATGATAAACTTTCATTATTAAGTAGATATGATATTGCTGGACGAAAGGCAGTTGATTGTATTATTTTCGGAATAACTAATAACTCTGTACGTAATAGAACTCAAGCTCTTAAATGTAGTGAACCAGAAGACTTGTTAAATTATTTAGCTTCACCACAGTTTAACCAGATTAAAGAGAACTCAAGAAGTTCCTCGCTTATAAATAGTATACCTTTATGAAACGAGATTTTAGAAATGGTCATAACATTTTACCAGGTAATACAAATGGACAAAATAACCTCACGTGTTTTAATTATCAAGAACTAGGTCATACATATATGTAATAATTATACAAAACCTATTGTGAAATGTAAGTAGAATAGGACATAACTTCGATTATTGTTCTAGAAAACCCCTTCTTACGCACGAAATAAGTAGTCAAAATGAACAGAACCCAATTAAGATGTCAAACAGAGAATTTGAATCTAGTGTTAGGTGAAGTGATTTCGTAAACGCTAAACGTAATTGTGTGGAAATTGCATCTAAAGCGAAAAGTATATTTGCTTATTAACATTAAAAATGTGTGTGGTATATTAAATTAAATTAATGTCAAGTTTTTGAGTGCATTTATAGATTTTGGTATCACAAAATATTCTATTGCTAATGTGCTGGACCTTTAAAAAGTAATGAATATCTGCCCGTCATTAGGGGCTTTGGTAGTTATATAATTATTTAAGTTATATAATTAATGCAGTTAGAAAAATTAAAAACTTAACGGATATTAACACTGCCCGACTTGTATATTTTAGTTATTTTCATAGTATTTTATCGTACGGAATACTTCTTTGGGGCAGTGCCGCACAAATTAATTCGGTATTTATTCTTAAAAAAAGACCAGTACGGGCTATTTATGATCTAAGAGCTCGTGATTCGCAATTATACTGTGTAATATATTATTTGTGTTAAACAATTGTATTAATAACCATTATAATTTCAAGACGAGCAAAATAAGAACACAGTAAATCAATATAATAAGCTTTATTATATCACTCTTTAACTTTATTTTATAAGTTTTATAATTTTACTTTAATTTTCGTATTTCCCTTTAATACAACAAAATTCAATGTCATTTTAACGATTACTTTATGTCACTCCTATTATCTAATCACAGGAAAGCGCTTTATTTTCCACTATTTACACATAAGTTCAACACTATTTTGATCAATAAGTTTGCCAACATAAATTTAGTATTATTTTAACAACTAATACTTATCTCGTCTGTCGTAATGACCGTCTCCCCAAAAACTGCCCCTCCAAAGGTTATCTTTTGCCTTTTATATGAATCAGCCGGAAGTTTTTATTAAATAGCACAACCGTATTTCTGAATTTTTAAATGCAATAATATAACTTTAAAATTATTAATGTCTTACTATTTGATTTACTTTTTGTAGAATTTATTACAAAATTAGTAACTCGAAAATAAGTTTAATTTCAAGATATTAACTTTTTAACATCAATATAATTTAAAAGCAAAATCATTAGACATTCCATATTAATTTAAAAGTAGTCAAATTATCTCCCATTAATTATATAAATTTATCAATGACTTTTAATTAAAATATTATTATTTATGATTTTCAATTATGTATAATATTTTAGTATGTACAATCTTACGACTCCGTGTAAGCCAGTTTAACAGTTGTTCGCAAAAATCTAAAGATAGACATACAAGAAACACTAGGAATAGAAATAAGTTTGTTAGACCTAGACTTCGGCTCCAAAAGGTGAATAAATCCTTCGTGGGCCTGACTATACGCAGATATAATAAGATTCTACAAAATATCCTAGATTTATCTTTTCAAAAATTTAAAGATATAATTAAAAATGTTTTATTGGGCAAAGCATATTACACGGTTCAAGAGTTTCTTGTTGATGAAAATGTGTGGAATTGAGTATTATTGACTCGTATGCGGGCTATCTACATGATATATTAATAAAATAAATGTAATTTCGATATTTAAAAGAGCAACTGTTGAGTTTCTTGCCGGCTTCTGAGCCGGTGGTAGATTCCTCACGGACAGACTTCACTGACGCTTACATTAAATGCTTTTGAATCAAGTCTATTTGAATTAAGTTTATTTCATTTCATTCTATTTAAACTAAGTTAATATTAGGGTTAACTAAATCGATGCAGAATTTATTAGCGGTATTAATAAGTGGCAATAAAACAATAGTATTCGTTATATTATTTAAAATGATAGATGAAGGGAAGTTTTAATCCCAAAATTTATTGTTTCGTATAAAATCTCTAACTATGCTCCCGGTTTTAGTACCATGAGATATGAAAGCGTTTCGCATTCAGGCAATAGTTGGACAAATCTTCTGGTTCTGAATACAGCTCCTCAAGCTCGGAGAACAGTGATACTGAAAAATAAAAGTATTTAAGTTTTATCTAGTGTAGTATAATCTGGTTTATATTAATGTAACGATATATTTTTTTTGCTTGTATTACATGCTGTAATTATTAATATTGTTTTGAAATTATAATAGAGAATCATGAACATACCTTACGCCGAGTGTTGTGAGATTTGCGTGCTCCGGAGATAGCACGCATGTCGATGGCCGAGTGTTATGATTCATTAATTTTAGTGCTAATATTGTTAGACATATTTAAAGTTACCTATATTTCTTGTAATTAACTAAAGTTTCAATGAAATTATGTTTTATATTTTAAGTATGCTTTTATAAATTAAATACATTAATTGACTACTATGATTTAAAGATTACGCCGGAAGTAGTTGAAGTTACATTAAAATTATTAAAAAAGGCGGGTTGATTGAAATTAAAATTAATATATAAGGAGTGCTTTCTATGATTGGGATTCATTCTTGTTCAGGAAGAGTTACTGTGTAATTATGCTGAAACAGTGTTGTGTAAATTCTAGTATAAAGCAGTGATATATGCAGTGTGTTGTAATTCTTATATGTAAATCAATAATTATTATACGTTTGAAGTGTACGCTGGTGGTTTTCTTCACAAATGGTATATATTTCTCTCCTTATTAGAATAAGGTATTGATTGATTTTTATCTTGTTAAATAAATTATCATTTTAAATAATTTTAACTTTGCTTATATTTTAAAAATTGCTAATTTACATGGTTACCAGAAAGATAACCGTGGGCTGACCTCCCTCAAGATAGACCGATGCCTTGGTCAAAGTCGCTGGAGCTCACAGAATGCAGATGGCACGAGACTGGCTGTGGAAAACTTTGGGGGAGGCCTATGTTCAGCAGTGAACATATTTCTGCTAAAACGAACGAACGAATGAACGATATTACTTGTTGTCAAGTAATCATCTAAATCAATAATTTTAATTTTTGAATTTGTGAGTGATTTTAAGACGCACAACACTATACCATATAGTATACACTACACGCACGCGGATACGCATACGCATACGCATAGTCTTTGAATAGTTGTGTGGTATACATAGTGCCATCCACGAAGGCGCGCGATTTCTCAATAAAGTGGGGCGCGTCTTCGCGGATGGCGCAAACTATACACGTCGTATGACGTCTACTAAATAATTTCACTTTCTTTGATTTCAGCGAAAATATACGTTTCAATCGATCGGAGCTTTTAATAACGTGCTGTGATTACGTATGCGTTATCAAGCTGCGCGACCGGGAGGGCTCCACACTGCCGCCTCCCGGAGACACATTGAGGGCTCGACGCCCTTCCTTTTGGGAACTACCTCCTGATTTAATGGGTCGGTACATGTTATCAGCTCTGATCTGTATGTGCAAAAATCAAAATGATGTTTAGTCGAATATATATATATACATAGTCGTATTAGTTACACCATTTATAACTCAACAACGGCTGGACCAATTTTTATGATATTTGATTTTTTGGATTTCTCTTAGTCCGGAATAGGATAATAAGTCAACACTACAGAAAAATTATAAAATAAATAAAATATATATGGCTAACGCTGGCAAATAACTAGGTATTTTAAATATCTATGTAAAACGTATGTATATATTTATATAAATTATACCGTCGACCTTGGTATTAAGTTTATGAGTTTTTATTGTTTTAAGTAAAACTATTTTTTCGAATTTTTTTCGGATTTATTTTGATTTTTAGTTCCCGACTTTTCGAATGCTTTACAGCAATAATAGTCATGAGAGAGACTAAGGTTTTAGACGTCTCAAAGGCATTATATATGTCTATAGCAACTATATAATGATCTTTGACTTCAAGTGTTTTAGAATTTGATTTTCTTAAATGAGTTGATTAGTTTTCATATATATTTATAGATTGAGTTAGGTTTTAAGTTTTAGTGCATAAGAGATACAATGTACTCATTACTTATACAATTTTTCTGAATTCTAACGTCTATTTCCAGAACCTTCCATACGAACGCGCAAAGCTTCGCTTCAATCACCGAAACTTCTAGCGCCGGTCGAGTCTGAACATCCTTTACAAGATCTTGATGATCTTTTAGAAAAAGCTGGTAATTTAAAAAAAACAGTTATACTGTTATACTAAGTAATATCATATTTATACTGATGTTATTTATTATATTTTTTATATATTTTTAGTGGAAATATTAAATATTTATCATTTTATAGGCCTTCAAGGTATAATAAAAAAAGACTTTGTCTTGATGCAGGGGCTAAAGCATGATTTAAACAAAAAACTGTACGAAATGGAAAATAATAAGGAAGCTGTAAGTACTCAATTTATCTTTTTGATAGATAGGAATATTTTTTGGTTAATAATTTAATATTTATATTAAAACACATATCAATTGTTTTTTAATATTTTTTTACATTATTCTAAGTTATCTTTTATAATTATGTATATAACAGATTACATTTTATTCTTATCTTATTATTCAGATTTAATAACATTGCCTACCTAAATAATAATTAATTAATCAATTTAACAATTCATATTAATTTTTCGCCCAAAGAATTGGCATTGCTACTCAGTAGGGGAATGCGACTAGCATTCTTGCCACAATTCCGAGCGGACATGACTTGTATAGTAATAATTAAGTGTACATTTGTTTAGTAGATATATATAATTAAGTATATTTGAAATTTTCTTTATTGTAAATAAAAAATAATAATAATATTCATAATATAATAAGTAAGTAATAACTTATTAGTATAAACTATAATCGAGTAGATGAGGGCGGCGGTCGGCGCGGGCGCTCCTTACTTAGCGCTTAGAAGCTACGAACCGGATCCTTTACCTTCCTTCGAGCACTTAGCGGAGGAATGCTCTCGTGTTATGAAGTTAGTTGTTTTTTTTTTAATTTAATATTCACAACTAAGAGTACATAACATAATGTAGTGTTACACAAACCATTGAGATTTCACTTAAATACTACCAGTAGTTTGTGGTAGTGTAAAATTTTACATAATTAATATAAACAAAAGTGAAAAGAACAAGAATAAAAGTACAGTGTTATGTAAAACATGTTAATTTTACATCTAACAAAAAATGTTAAGACAAAATAAATATACTCGTATGTACATACATACATACATGTATAATTATACTTATGGGTAGGTATTATCTATACATATAATAAAATTCTAACTGAGTCGAATCTGTATCTTAAATATTTTTTAAAAATTTTAATTGAAATAGACTTTATTATCGATACAGAGACCGAATCTATAGTTTTTAGAATTTTTGTCTGTCTGTCTGTCTGTTACCGCATCACAGAAAAGCCACTGGACGGATGTTGATGAAATTTGGTATGATGATAGCTTGATATCCGGGTCAACATATAGGATACTTTTTACCGCGGAAGATTATCTCATTCCCACGGGAATACACGTTATAACACAACCCAAAAAATATTTTTGATCAGAATTACTTGAAACTTGGTATTAATGCTCTTCAATATAATTAAATCAATACGTGTTTTAGCGTTTTTTGAAATTCATCCCATAAGAAGATACAATAAGGGATGAAAATTTTTATAAAACCAGGTAGGTTTAAAGTTTAAAGTTTTTTTGTTATAGTTTTAGCGCGAGCAAAGCCGCGGGTTTTGCTAGTATAAATCATAAGTTAAATTATTATTAAAAGATACTTTTAAATAATTAGTTGTTCATAATCGTAAGGCTTATGCTATTGCAGATTTTTCTGCAGGCTTTATTCCTAATAAAAATATTATTTTCCAGTACATTGTTTTTATGTGTCTCTTAAGGTTTGGACATGTGAAAAACTAGATAGAATCAGTTATTGTGTTTTCCCATGGGAATGAAAGATTTTCCCATGTTAATCAAAATCGGTCCAGTACTTTTTGCGTGAAACGCGAATACACAAATATACATAAAAATTTTAATAACCATTGTTTTGGGGTCTTTATTCTGTCCACAATACGTTACAGTCATTGTTTTTAAAAAAATATTTCATGTACAGATTTCGTCAAATTACTGTCTTATCATATGTATAGATTCGATAAATAATTTAACTTCTGTTTAAATACAAATAAACAAATGTGTAGCATAAAATATTTTAACTACTTTATAGCACAAAGATGATGTAACTCTGCCACTGCACAGTTAATTAACGATAATACGAACGTTCATTAAATCTTTTAATTTAATTGTTGTATTATTATGAACTTAAAGTTATCTTGAAGCCATTATCATAAAAATGGGGCAAACTAGTCATAACTTCTCATAAAATATATTATATCATAGTAGCTATGACTTACTTGCGTACATGTATTCAGCCTTTTTTTTTTAACGTCGCACTGCTGGGCACGGGCCTCCCTTCAAGACGAGGGGGATCAGGCCATAGTCCACCACGCTGGCCAAGTGCGGATTGGCGGACTTCACATGTCTTTCGAAAACTTGCTAGGTTCTCTCAGACATGCAGGTTTCCTCACGATGTTTTCCTTCACCGTAAGGCAAGTGGTAATCAAGTTAGAAAATGATTCGCACATGACAATATCAGAGGTGCGAGACCCAGGATTTGAACCCGCTTCACTCGGTTTCCCAAGCGAGCGCGTTACCACTGGGCTACCACTGCCTTAACTTGTAAAACTTGCGTACATACAGACATATTACGTTTTATATAGATAAAAATAATTATGCAGAGCGCACTTTTGGAGATGGGTACATGCTATCGCGGACTTTTTTGTACTGTTTTTTTGGTTGTTTCCGGCTTTAAGACTATTTTACTCTAGAAAATTATAGGTCCTAAAATTTAAGCCTTTTTAAGACCTACAATTTTCTTGTCCATTGTTTTGATGTATTTCATATAGAAATCGTAGGAAAACAGTTTTTTGACATAAACTCGGTTAGGTTCAGTCATTTTGTACAAAATATTATACATAAACCTTCCTCATTTGTCACACTTTCTTTTCGTGAAAACGGTATCAAAATCCGTTGGGTGGCTTAGGAGTAGTAAGAGGAGAGACAAACAGCGACTTTGTTTTATACTATTTATAGATGAGAGATTTCTATTATTATTCATAATTTTTATCAATATTGTGTTAGCAATTGTGGCATCTTTTAAATAAAATTATTTAACGGTTAGTATGGAATTAAAACACTATATAATAGTATATAATATATATGTATACTCGTATATACGTAGGTATGTAGGTAAGTTTTATATCCCTTACTTGAGAAATAATTGATTCAAAGTTTCATCCCCCTTTTGACCCCCTTAACGGATGACTTCCGAGATAAAACTATCCTATGTCCGTCCTAAGATCTCAAACTATTTTCATACCATTTAAATAAAGCTATCTTTTTGGATTTTTTCGCGGATTTATTTTGATTTTTGGTTTCCGACGTTTTGAATGCTTTACAGCAATCATGGTCACGGGAGAGAGTCTCTCCCAACTCTGAAAAAATGCGAAAAGATAGCTTTATTAACCGACTTCCAAAAAAAGGAGGAGGTTCTCAATTCGACCCTATATATTTTTTTTTTATGTTTGTTCGGGCATTCTTTCGTCGTTTATGAACCGATTTTGATAATTCTTTTTTTGTTGGAAAGGAGATATCCAAAGAGTGGTACCATGATAAGGAAACCAGGATCTGATGATGGGATCCCAGAGAAATTGAGGGGGAACTTTGAAAATTGTAGCGGCGACTAGTGCGTTTGTTAACATTTTCATTAGGTATTTTAAAGCACTACTACTATTTAATGAAGGTCTGGAGTCGATCTGATGATGGACCCGAAAGATAGTCGAGGGAACTCCTCAACGATTTACAGCAATTACCTGGTGTTTAGGCTTGATTAATTTGGATTGATGATACGTCTACACTAAAAATGGAAAAATAAAAACTTTTAAAAAAATAAAATAAAAACCGACTTCCAGGCACTGAAAAATAAAAAATAAGTAAACGGGGGTTTTCATTTAGAATAGATACTTAATCAGATTTTTTCGAAGTCGGTGCCAGCCAGCCAATACAAATCAAAGCACACCGACTTCGAAAAAATCTGATTAAGTATCTATTCTAAATGAAAACCCCCGTTTACTTATTTTTTACTTTTCAGTGCCTGGAAGTCCGTTTATATTTTTTTTTATTTAAATGTTTAATATTCGCGTAAATCTAAGAAAGTATTAAATTTTCATATCAAATGTACTAATCTGAAATGAAAATGAATCGGTTCAGCAGATTTAAATTTATCCATTACAAACAAAAATACATTTTTTTCCTCTTTATAATATTAGTATAGTTTATACTTATTATTTCCGCCAGGTTGTTCCCCGCGTCCAGTGCAGTGGCGACACCTACTGGAAGTGAATTTTCTTCGCCTCGAACATCTAAAATTTTGAAACCCTGATTCGCTTTGTGTTTAAAATTAGTTTTATTAACATTTTTCATGTACAACTATTACATAATAATATTGCAAATGAGAAGAAATTGTGTAATGAAATATGATAAGAAATTTTATTATAACCTTGTAAGTTACGCAATGTATTAATAATATTCTCGACGAATATTATGCTTCCAGCTTCCATAAAGTCCTGTATTAGCACATCTTACAAATTGTTTCATCATCGTGCAACGAGTTTGTTATCAGTGACAAGAAAGTTAAAGATATTTAGAGAAAAACTAAAAACTTCAAATATTGAGTGAAACTGACATTGTCAAATTTAATAATCTCTTTTACGTCATGTGTACCTACAAATATTCGCATTAAGTATTACAGTTACAGTTCGCTGAGTTTTTTTCGCCAGTTCTTCTCAGGTCTGAGGCTTCTTCTTTCCGAACTGGTAGTAGACTCATGACATTTAGTAATTAAAAAATTGTAATAATTTGATGCTGAATAAAATATTTAAAATTACAATGTAATGTATAATTGAATTTATGATAAGTAACAAAATATGTATTAGGCATTTTCTACGAACGCATTTCAGATATTGTGTAGGTATACTGTGACAGAAACTCATATGAATTTTAAAACTCCTTGGTTTTTGTGAAAATCAGGATTGGCTTTATCTAATTCCCTAGTGATTCATTCAGTGGATAATATAGTCGCCATTTTCGATACTGTAATTAAAAACTTTAATTATAAATAAGAAAAATACTTGTTATTTTATATCGTATTATACTTCTTTTATAAAAATAGTATTTTATTAACCTATTATAGTTAATGATCTGCTTACATTTTCACGTTATCTGTTGCTATGTTTAATGAGCCTATATGTGAGATTTGTGTATCGATATCGATAAGTGTATCAAACTATCACTATCACATCACTTAGTGACGTCAGAACAGAGGGCTTGACAAATTTAAAGGAAAGCAAATAATTTAGTGATTATACTATCTTGGTAATATCTTTCTTTATTCTTGCTTAACAATCGAGAGAATATGGGAAAAGGATTCAATTTATACATTTATATACAAGTACACATATTGCAGTTTTATAATTAAAACCCATTTACCTATTTTTTTTATAAGGAGATAAGAATGTTCACATTAAAACATTAAGATTTTTTTTTTAAATATCTTTTATATTTATTAAAACTAAATAAAATAGGCATTACATATAGTGAAATACTATTTATTCATGACTTGCTATTAATGTCCATTCCACGCATGCCCAATGCCCGTGCCAAGCTGGAACTCTTTATCAACAGGTTAATTCTAGAGGCAAAACTAGCATCCAAATTGCAGCATGTACGACTACCTTAAGATTTTTTTATTTTACTTTTTAGCAGGCATGTAAAACTGAATCAAATATGCTTATCAATCTATTAGAACTTTTCAAAAGTATTGAAATCGTGTGTGTTTAAAAATAGATACTATTATACTTTGCACAATACCTACTAAGTCCTAAATAATTATTACCAAAATGTTCGTCTTTCTATATTAAGAGGATTGTGAAGCTAAATAAAAAAAGTAAATTTCCATACAAAAAGCGATAACGTTTTCCCCCCCATTAACATAGTCTAATTTTCATAATTTTTGGAAATGTTGTAGATATAATGAAAAACTAGGTCCGTACGTTTTTATTTTAAAGAAATATTGCGTATGATAGAAGTTATTAGCATCTAAATATCTGTATTTTTGACGTAAAAACTTCCTCGAGCGTTTTTATTTTTTTATAATTAAACTAAACTGAATTACTAAAAAAGGAAAACGTACAGACCTAGATTAAGGTGTACTGAATCTAATGAAACCAAAATTGTCTCATTTCGTAAATGTTTAGGGGGGTAAAAACGTTATCGCCCAAAACAATATTTCAAACAGGAATGTAGGTAATTGCCTCTAAGATTTGCAACTCTCTCTATCGCACCATAAGGGTTGGCAAAGCGAGCGATATGAAACAGATAGCATTTTCTTAAAAACCTATTCGCGCCGTGTATCGGCACTTCACAATCCTCTTAACAAACGTACATGTATGTATATATGTATAAGAAAAATACAATTTTCAAATTTTTTGACTGTCTGTCTATTGTTCCGCCTAATCTCCGAAACGGCAGGACCGATTTTCATGAGACTTTCACCGGCAGATAGCTGATGTTATGAGGAGTAACTTAGGCTACTTTAATTTTAGAAAAAGAATTAGGGCTCTGCTTAAAAAAAATGAAAAAGTACCGAGGGACGAACTCTAGCGAAGCGAAGGTAAGTCGCTAGTTTTGAATAAAATTGAATAACCATTTTCTTCAACAAAATACAGACATCAAATCACATCATATTTACTTTTTGAATAAAATTGAATAACCATTTTCTTCAACAAAATACAGACATCAAATCACATCATATTTACTTTATTTAAAGACTTTATTACATGAACTTTTGAATCATCAATTTTTACATTTTCAAAATTAAATGTCAGTATGTCAAATGCAGAATCTACCACCGGCTCGGAAGGCAGTTTTTGAGAAGAGCTGGCGAGAAACTCAACAGTTGTTTTTTCTTCGAAATAAAAATTACAATATTGCAGTACAATAATTATATTAACTCATATTAATCCTAAAGTACCTGGGCGACCGAGCTTCGCTCGGAGTTCTTGAAAGATTGTATATTTTACATTAAGTGACTAAGTGTTACTGAGACAGTTGTATAGATGTCGCCATAAGAATAATTTTCTTTTTAATTTGGCTTAAAAATAATTTTACATTAAGTGACTAAGTGTTACTGAGACAATTCTATAGATGTCGCTATTAAATTTTGCGTAGAATAATGCATAAGAAAAACGCATGAAAACTCGAAAACACGCGTTTTCCCAGACATGTGACTAATCTAGATCAATTTTTCGCCCCCGAAAGCCCCTATATACAAAATTTCAGCAAAATCGTTAGAGCCGTTTCCGAGATCGCTGGTATAAATAAATAAATAAATAAATATATAAATATACAAGAATTGCTCGTTTAAATATATAAGATAAGATAAATATCACTCGTCTTATTATGATTATATATATATATGCGTACTTTTATATTGTATAGCTAATAAGTTGTTGTTGTTGCTATTTTAAAGTTTTTTTTATTGTTGTTTTATTTGTCTGTAGCAGTGTACGTCAAAATACAGTTTTATTCTCTTCAATAGGAATAACAATGGAATTGACGAGGGTATTAAAATATTAATTACGAACGAACTCGAACTAAAGCCATAGCTTATAACAGATCGGAATTTATTTAACGTCTACCCTAAACTCTTTTCTTTTTCTTTCCCATCAGTCAATGCTGGTCATTCTATGAGTTTAGCTTGTATTTAAATAATCCAGTGTTTTTTCTTTATTTGTATGTTTTGACTTACGTACAAATTATATGAAATTATGTATTGTGGTTCTTGCTATACTTCCTTCTGTGCTACTTTACGTGTGTGCCAACTTTATAATTTATAATATGAAACGTTCATAATGATTATTGTTTAAGAACTTCTTATCGCTATAAATAACAACAACATTCATCGCTAAGGATGTCAGCGACTATATCTGTGTATTTAAGCATTTATTTTTATTTAGCATTGCTAGCGTAACGTAATGTATGGGTAAAATCTACGGTAAAATTTAAAGGGAGATAAAGTTACTTGAATCTTTGTAGAAATTACTGTATCTAGGATGTAAGAAGCATATGTAAATAGTATTTGGAATAATCCTATATTAAATCATTCATTGTTTGAGATGAACTTGTTTTAATTGGACTTTTTACAGTCAATAGTTTGAATTAAAACATTGCAGGTTTTATTTAATGTATAGATATAGAAAGGAAAGTGGAAAGTGCATGTTATTCCTTTATGCTGAAAGCTACTGTTACTTACAGTTTTTAGCAAAAATTAAAAAAAAGCAAATATACATAAATAAAATTATCTCTAACGTCACAAATTTTTAATTAGTTATCTTAAATAATTAAATAGCATTGACAAAAATATTTTAAAACATTATCTTTTCGATATCGATCCCCTTCGACTCATTATGTACTTCAGATCCAACGCGGGCGGTTCAAATTCCGTATTGTAAAATTAAAATATATTACAGTGAATAAAATTAAAAAAAAAAAATACATAAATAATTTACATAATAAATTACTAAAATATATAAAGAATATATTATATGTAAAAGCCTTTTATTTATTTTTAAAGTTGTTAGTGTAAATAATATATCAAAAATGCTAGTGACGGTAAAAATATCGAAGATAAACGCAGAGCTTGTCAAAAAACTGCTGGACGTCCGACCTATTTATAACGGCATCAAAAAGAAATACTCACAAAAGATCGAGGATATTTTTAAATTTTATAAAGAAGACGAGTGCCACGTAAACAATAAATACAGGGTTTTAGAAGAAAAAGACTATGACAGGTTCATCAGTAACAGAGCCATGATCAGGCAGCCGTCGTTGACGAGACACATCAGTAAGTACAATATGCAATATTTTGCAATAATTGACTTAAAAAAATAAATTAAAAACCGATTTAAAAAAAAATAGCAGACTGGTTTTCATTTACTATAGAGATACTTAATCAGTTATTTTCGAAGTCGTTGTGCTTTCATTTATTTGTATCGGATAGAATATTTATTTTTCGATTTTTAGTGTAGACATAGTAATAGCAAAATAAGAAGAAAATATTTTTAAAATTTAGTTGGTGAAAATTCAATCATCCCCTATTTATTTACACTTAGGGATGTTTTTTTTCAAATTTAAACGGAACCATTTCACAAAAAAGCAGTTTGCAAGTCCGTCTATCAAAAAAATAAATAAACATCCGAATTGAGAATCTTCTCCTCTTTTAAAGTCGGTTAATTATAAGCATATATATATTATTATATATATATTCAAGAATAATAGTTTTATATTCCTAATAGAATTTTAAGACTCATCCAAACTACAAGGTTTGCCTCTATTCTGTATTGACGTAGTAGATACGTAATAAGTAGAAGTTTTTTTTTTTAATTTAAAATTGCCCTTTATCTACCATTCAAATGTATCTATACTAATATTATAAAGCTGAAGAGTTTGTTTGTTTGTTTGTTTGTTTGTTTGTTTGGTTGAACGCTCTAATCTCAGAAACTACTGATCCGATTTGAAAAATTCTTTTTGCATTTGATAGCCCGTTAACTGAGGAAGGTTATAGGCTATATATCATCCCGAAAAAATGTACGGGTCCCGTGGGATAGATTTGTTTTTGCCTAAGGACGAACCCGAAGCGAAGCGAGGGTGAGTCGCTAGTTTATTATACTCTGTGTTCCTACCTAAATATGCTTGTAACATTATATTTTTTACTTGTGTGTAATAAGTTGTTTTTTTATTCTATTCAATTATTGCTTAATCTTGATTATTTGAAACCGGACACAAGAATGCGCAAGTTGTTTGCTATTAAACGATTATGCGTAATTGCGCTCTATTTAATAGATTCATAATATATATGTATTTCAAGTCCATATATGTGTAGAGTATCAACTATCTGGTATCCATAGCACAAGTCTCGTAGTTTACCATGGAACTAGATGATTGATAGTGATGTGTTGTTCCAACATATTTATTTATTTATTTTAAATGGTTTTTTTTGTACAGGATGTAAAAAAAGAAAAACAAAGTATATGTATATTTTTATTTTTAAATACACATAAATTTTGAATTCATTTTTGTTATTTTGTGGGTAGGCTTGTCTGTAACAACTGTATAATGCCTTTGAGACATCTAACACCTTAGTCTCTCCCGTGACC
This sequence comes from Argynnis bischoffii washingtonia, assembly GCA_033884665.1. Classification (NCBI taxonomy): domain Eukaryota; kingdom Metazoa; phylum Arthropoda; class Insecta; order Lepidoptera; family Nymphalidae; genus Argynnis; species Argynnis bischoffii. The sequence continues at coordinate 216,460 of CM066629.1, read as the reverse complement.
ATGATTGCTGTAAAGCAATCGAAACGTCGGGAAACAAAAATCAAAATAAATCCGCGAAAAAATCCGAAAAGATAGTTTTATTCAGAAAGCAAAAGTATAGTTGCATGCAAAATGTGGACCAAAAAACATGACTATACTGTATACCTTTTCATAAATATTATATATAGATCCTAAAAATAAAAATATCTTCTACTATAAATGCGAAAGTTTGTATGTGTGTATGTATGTCTGTAACATCTTTACGTTGAAACGACTGGACAGATTTGAATAAACTTTAGTACAAGATAGACTATGAACTAGTGTAACACATAGGCTCTGTTAGTTAGAGAGGCACCCGAGCAAGGGCAAGTCTCTAGTATTTATACACATCTATACAGATAAATAAAATTAAAGTGTCTGTTTGTAATGTCAAAATAACAGCTTTTTACTAAATGCATTAGATTTTTTTTTGAATTTTCATGCGGTTTTCTTTCGCATTATTCCACGCAAAATATGGTCGATAATTTCTTACGCTCGGGCATACGCATCGTGGTCAAGCGGCCAAGGCGCAAGATTGACAATCTTTTGTTTTTTTTTTTGTATTTATTCAAATTTTTAGTTTTCTTTTTTTGTTTTTAAGCCAAATTAAAAAGAAAATTGTATTTCTGACCAAAAACTCCGAGCGCCAGGTACTTATCATTAATTTGCTTTCACAGATAACGATATTATTAAAACATTTATTTTATTATTAACTAATCCGCTGCACGTAAACAGTTTTTATCGATAGCTATTATCAGTCAAGAATGCCATGCCTTTTTAATTTACAAATAATTTTAATTATTAATATAATATCATACTTATAGATAACAAGTGATCATGACTTTGAATGACGATGATGAATATACAAGTTGAAATCATAGTTAAACTAAGTTCTTATCAATTCTCTATATAGTACAATAAATAAATAATAATAATAATTATATGTTAATAATATGTTAATATGTTTTAATTATAATTAATATTCCCCATCCACAGCAAGCATGGGTTACAAAGTCGGAAAAGAGATGTTTTCTCTAGCAGAGGGAATGCCCAACGAGGCTATATTCCCCTTCACACGACTAGAGCTCACTACCCGGAGTGGTAGCAGCTTGGTCTTAGACGAGAAAGACCTCGCATCCGCCCTACAATACATACCTTCACAAGGGTAACTTTTTTAATAATATTTACTACTTTTTTTGTCCAAATATGACGTATGTATATTTATATAGTTCATAACAACTAAAATAAGACCTTAGTTTTATATAGAAACTCATTTAATTACAAACTGTACTAATAGTTTTTCACGGATAAAGCAAAATTTTTGAATGTATTCTTCTAACTGATTAGAACCTAATACATTCGTTTTCAGTATTCAGTTGGTACAAATATTGGAAAACTGTATCCGACACGCTTAAAGAATCTTCTCCAAGATATGTAGTCGTATATGTAAATCACCTCACGTATGAACATGATTTACATTTTTTTTTCTAAGTTTTAGAATCCTAGAAAACACTTTGAACATATCTTGTGAGAAACATATTTTTAGCAACACATAGAAATAAATTTCTTTGTCAACAACTTCGATAGAATTAAGTCGATAGGTTCATTTTTCTAATTGAAGTTGTATAACCTTATAAAAAAACCTCTCTTTCTCTTTTAGCCTCTTCCCTAAAATTATAACTTTCAGGACTAAACGTTATGATTTTATTAAGTGATCTGAGACCATTAATAATAATCATTATTTTTCAATAATCTTCGTCGGATTACAGGCCACTAGTCTAAACTACTAAAAATGATAACGATAGATTAATCCAAAAAAAAAATAATATACCTAATGAACCACGAATTAAACGCGTGTCCGTGTGTCCAAGCTGGAATTTGTTTCTCAGTAACTGTTAAATATATAATTATAATCTTTATATACATCATGTTGTATTTATAGCATTATCTTTTATCTTATAGTCTTCCTTCACTTCTCACTGAGATTCGCCAGTTCCAACAAGAACTTCATCGACCGCCGCCCATTCCAGGCTCCCGCGACGTGATCGTGACCAACGGCTCGCAAAATGGCATTTACCAATGTGTGGAGTTGCTGGTCAACGATGGTGACCCCGTCATTGCTACTGAGTACTCGTATACTGGGTTCTACAGCTCTGTGAGTATTGTATAATTATTGATACATGTTTTACTAAGAGTCGAACTAAACTGCTTCAATTAAAACCACGGTGCAACTAAATTGCAAAAGAGAGTAGAACGGTCTCGATGGTCTAATGGCTAGCATGTACGGCTGCAGATCCGGAGGTTCTGGATTCAAATCCCGGGTCGGACTCAGTTTAATTACTGAGTTTTTCTATTAAATTCACAGTAGTAGTCCGGGGTTGGGAAGTTAACGGTGTTGCACCTTTGTACTTTGTAGAGCACGTAAAACCGTCGGTCCTGCATCTTAACTTTCACCGGTCGTGTCGAAGTCTCAGTGAGATTGGCCGCCGTGAATGAAATCAGTCGGGAGAACATTATTAGTAAGAGTATGGTTAGTTTACAATTTGTATTTCAGTCAATGTATTTGAGGGTCTCATTAAGTGTTCAGATTTCTGACACTGAGAAATCGTTTATAGATTGTAGGACCATTTATCTAGACTCTGAAATAAAAGACTATTACATTTATCCGTTAAACTAAAAGTATTTCTTCCAGCTGCGTCCCTTCAATCCAGAAATTATCGGTATACCAGAAGACGAATACGGTTTAGTTCCAGAAACATTGGAATCTATATTAAATAATAGGATAGCTTGCGGCTTGAAGATGCCTAAAATGATGTACCTCATCCCCACTGGAAATAACCCCACGGGGACTGTGATCCCTGAAGATAGGAGAAGGATTATATATGAATTGGCCTGCAAATACGACTTTATAATTGTAGAAGACGATCCTTACATGTTCCTGAATTATGATGGGGTGAGTTCTTATCAATTAATATGCAAGTTAAAAGTAATATTTTGTCTACTTCATTAATATGGTATTTTTAAGTAATTATGTTCGTACGTAACGTATTTTTTTTAATTCAATTAAACATGACCCTGTTGTTATTGATAACAACGCGGAAAATGTAATAATAATTTAATTTAATCCATACTAATGTTATAATTACGTAAATGCTTAGGACTATCTCTTTTCCTGTCTTTTCATGGCCAAATCAATATACCGATTTAGTTGGGGTTTTTCCCAAATATCGCTTGCATCACGGTTGAAACTTACTATGGTAGAGATGGTAACGAAAAACAGAGTGTTTGTGTAAGTCAAATTGTTTGTCAAAGTTGATATTAGGTGTCACTTAACATATAATTACGCAAATTTAAATGAAATATTAAATGAAATCAAACAAGGTTACTCAGCATAAGATAGGTATATCTTAAAGTAAAACCCTAAAAAAAAGAAAATGGCCTGAAACCATTAATTATTCTTTAGCCGAGTCTAATAATCTAATTTCATATTGTGATAAGCGTTATAAATTCTTACATAATACTAATAAACAATAGATAATCATAATAATGAAATTAATAAATATTGTAAGGTACTTTAGTGCCATTTGTGTTTTTTTGAAATCACAAATTTACATTTTGTAAATTTGTGGGAAGGCACTGTCTATGCCTACAAGTTTTGTCTTTGACAAGTCTAAAACGTTAGTCTCTCACGTGACCATGATTGCTTTAAAGCATTTGAAACGTCGGGAACCTAAAATCTAAATAAATCCGCGGAAAAGTCCGAAAGGATAGTTTTATTTAAAATAGATAATCATTTTTAGATATAAATAATCTTTTTACCAGAATGTTCCCCCATCGTTTATGTCGATGGACGTCTGTGGGCGAGTCATCCGTCTAGACTCGTTCTCTAAAGTGATCAGCGCCGGGCTCCGCGCCGCATGGATGACTGCGCCCTCTGCATTTCTTCATCGTGCTGAACTGCATGCTCAGGCAGAGCTCTTGCACTCTAATAGCCTGGGTCAGGTGAGTGAGATAGTTTTCGTGGTGGGGGGCTAATTATTATCCAGCAATCCGGCGCGAAGCTAAGAGATACACTGGGAGATGGCCACTGTGGTGGGTGGTGTACCATATGGCGCTTCTTTGACTGCGGAATAACGGAGCAACCCCTTGGTTGTGTGGTCTGCTTCGGTAGACCTGCCGTCTGTTGGGTTTTAGTGGGTAATACTGGCTTTTCTATTAATTGAGATTTCCAACATAAAAAAAGGTGAGTGAGATAGTGTGAAGTAATAAGGCAGGTAACCCAGTGGTAATTTAAAGTCCATCCATCCATAACTAAAGATTTAATACCACTAACATGATCACTTAATGATTTGATGTACTGGCGTTGTTAACATTATGACAATTCAAAAAAAGTTTTCACGGATGTATGTAGCTACAGTATACTAATGGTTATAATTCTGCATATTGTATTTTTTTTTACTTCTATTAACATTGAAATGGAGCAAATAAAGAAATAACGACAATGTGTATGACCTGTTCATTGGCTCTTAGCATAATATTATTAAACAAGTTATTGTATAATATTCAAAATTATATGAACCCAAATGACATTGATATATAATTATATTATATCATCTTACGTGTCAGTTTTGTAATTTAAAAAAAATAATGATTACAGCTGATATGTAATCACAGTCGATAATGTGCTCTCTGGCCGCCAACTGGTCTCTAAACTCTTATCAAGACGTCAAGGTCACTCGACTTTTGTTGTTTTTTAGTTTAGCAGTTTTTGTAACCTTAATGAATTCTCTAACGACTGGATATTGTCATTTATAAATTAGATTTATGTGGGAGATATAAAATTTTCTTTTTTTTATATCAGTACTGATAGTAAAAAAGAATGATAGAATAATGTATTGTCATAGAACTAAGCAGGAAATGAAATAAAAATGTTAGTACACCTTTACTTTCCGTAAAAATATTATTTTTAACTAGCGACTCACGCTCGCTTCGCTCGCGTTCGTCCCTAGGTACGCTTTCGCGGCTAGCTATGTTTATACATTAATAGTAGCTTGCTACTCCTAAGATATTCATTTAAATTATATAGCGATTTACCCTCGCTTCGCTCGGATGCGTACGCCGTACGCGCGTTTTGTTCACAATTTCATGGGTTTTAGTTTTTTTTCGCCGAACCCTGATTCTTTTTCTAAAATAAAAGTAGCCTAAGTTACTCCTTACAACAGGAGCTATTTGCCAGTAAAAGTCCCGTCAAAATCGGTCTAGCCGTTTCCGAGATTAGCCGGAACAAACAGACAGACAAAAATTAAAAAAAAATGTCGTTTTGGTATGTGTACCGTGTATACATCCATATGCATTTAGTAAAAAGCGATTATTTTAATATTGCAAACAGACACCCCAATTTTATTTATCTGTATAGATGAATAAAAAAGATATAATCGTTAATTTTATTATTTATTGTCTTATAATTATTTTTTATTATTAATATTGTGAATACGAAAATTTGGATGTATGTTTGTTACTCAATCACGCCAGAACGGCTGAACGGATCTGGATAAAAGGCACTGAGATAGATTATAGTCTGGAATAGCACATAGGGTTTTTTCCCGGAAAAAGTACGGTTTTCGTGGTATCGGTTTGTTTTTGTTTTTCACTAGGAACAAACCCGAGCGAAGCGAGGGTGAGTTGCTATTTAGTTATAAAAAAAATGTGGTCGTTTTTTTATCGCAATAAAAAAATTACAATAATGATATCACTTTTAAGGGGAATATAGGTAAGTAATAAGTACAGAAAATACAAAAAGTATAAGGTTTTTTTAATTGTTATTACTCATCTATCATTTAAAAAAATTGTTAATAACGATTAGTATGGATTTTTATTCTCTGAAGAATCTCTTTAATACCATCAAGATATTGAGAATAATATGTGGGGGTTTTCAGGGGCGAAATATGGATCTAGATAAGTCTTATATCTGGGAAAACGCGTGTTTCCGGGTTTTAAGCGATTTCTTTCGCATTATTCTACGCAAAATATGTTCGATAATTTCGTACGCTCTGGCATAAGCATCGTGTTCAAGCGGCCAAGCCGCAAGATTGACAATCAGAAGTAGCAGGTTCCGAATCCCGGTCGGATACAAAATTTTTACTTTTGTTTTTTTTATTGTATTTATTCAATATTTTTTTGTTTTTAAGTCAAATTAAAAAGAAAATTGTACATTTGTCCAAAAACTCCGAGCGAAGCTCGGTCGCCCAGGTATACATTCAATGTACCTAAATATTTTTTTCTTGTTACGCCAATACGTAAACACAACTGAACGTAACGACACGTGACTTTTGTCAATGGTTATAGAAGACGTATGGAATATCATATTTATATATTATACTTAATACTATAATCTACACATATAAATAAAATTGAAGTGTCTGTTTGTAATGTCAAAATAAAGGCTTTTTACAAAAAGCATATGAAAGTGTATACTTTACTTACAAAAATCTTAAACTTTAACTTTAAAATTTTTGTATGTCTATCTGTCTCTCTATCTGTTTATTCTGGCTAATCTCAGAAACGACTGGACTGATTTTAACGGGATTTTCATTGGCACATAGCTAATATCATGAGGAGTAACTGAGGCTACTTTTATTTTAGAAAAAGAATTAGGGTTTTGCTCAAAAAAATTAAAACGCACCCCGGGCGAGGCGAGGGTATGTCTCGAGGGTATGTAACGACTCAAGTCAGTTATATAATAAAATAAGTGCTTATTTATATTTGTGTATAACCAATCTATATTAAACTAGTGACTCACCATCCTACACTTACGTGTAATACACTTATAAGGTTAATTTTTTATATATATCTAATGATACGAAAATATGTGAGTGAGTGTGGGTGTTAAGTGATATCTCTTTACGCTATGATGATACTACATATTTTTAAATATTTCCTGTATTTTCCAGGCAATACTGTTCCACCTACTATCCAACCGTAGCGCCCTGGCGTCACACTTGCACTCTACACGCTCCTTCTACGAGCTACGGCGTAGCGCGCTGAGTGAAGCGCTACGCGGCGTAGAGGGACTGGCGGAGTGGGCCAAGCCGAGCGCCGGCTTGTTCCACTGGCTGCACGTGCGGGGCGTCGAGGATGTGTACAACATGGTAGGAAAACTATTATCCACATGTCCTGAGTTCGAGTCCCGGATTTGGCCAAGTATAGTTATTGATTGTTTCTCTCAAAGAATTCTCAGTAACAGCTCGGAGTTAGGAAGTTGGCGGTGTTTCACCCCCGCGCCTCGGAGAGCACGTAAAGCCGTCGGTCATGCGCCTTAACACTCAGCGGTCGTTTCAAAGTATCGTCTCACCGGACTTTAAGAGTGACAGGAATAGAGAGGGCACTTGTGTTTGCGCGAACACGCGCTGCACTATAATATCTCCTGCGCATTTGACTAGACTCAGTGAGATTAGCCGCCATGGCCGAAATCGGTCGGGAAGACATTATTATTATCCCACAGTCTGCTAATCGATACAGTCGTATTAAATAAAACTATCTTTTCGGACTTTTTCGCAGATTTATTTTTCAAATGTTTTATTGCAAGCATGGTGGGAGAGACCGAGTCTTGATAAAATCTGAAAGGCTAAATTGATTTATAATCTAGTATTTTTTAATACTTACTATATTATATTCTCATATCCTTGCATGGTTAGAGGCCGTTTTTTTAACAACCTTTCCCATGAGTATGTTTTAATTGAAGTAAAAAAATAAATCACAGATTTCCTCCCAAAAACTGTCCATATTATAATTTTTAGTAATTTTTCAAGTCGTCAAGATTCCAATCAGGTTGTACGTTTCATTATGATATTATAAATATACAAAGAATTATGGGTTATTATATAATAGGTTAGGTTATTAGGTGATTTCTATTTTTTCCTCAAATGCACGTAATAGATTACTTTTTTAGATATATAGATTACGCTTTGAAAAACACTTTTAGAATAACAAAATGCAGATAATTTATAGGGATTAGTTACTACGATTGTGTAGAGAAGGTGATACGTACTATTTATCTCTACATAATAAAAATGACGCGATGCACGTTTTATCTAAACACCTGATTTAAATTAAAATTATAGTAGGGTTTAATTTATTTGTAAGTATTTAAAGATATTTAATGTTCCTACATTTTATCTTGAGTAATGTTATTAGCGCAGATTTTTTATTTATTGTATTTCGTGAAGGGTTACAATAGGTATGTCTGTTTTTACCTCGATCCACTTGCAATCGATATTATAATAGTCATGGATTTTCAAATTTCAATTTGACTAGCGACTCACGCTCGCTTCGCTCGCGTTTGTCCCTAGGTACGTTTTAGCTTTAGCTTGCTACTTCTAAGATATTCATTTAAATTATATAACGATTTACATTACGTACGTACGTTATTGCGTATGCCGTACGCGGATTTTGTTCACAATTTCATGGGTTTAAATTTTTTTTCGCGGAATCCTAATTCTTTTTCTAAAATAAAAGTAGCCTAAGTTACTCCTTACAACAGCAGCTATCTGCCAGTGAAAGTCCCGTCAAAATCGGTCCAGCCGTTTTGGAGATTAGCCGGAACAAACAGACAGACAGACAGACCGACAGACAGACAGACAAAAATTGTAAAAAATGTTGTTTTGGTATATGTACCGTGTATACATTCATATGAATTTAGTAAAAAGCGGTTATTTTAATATTACAAACAGACACTCCAATTTTATTTATCTGTATAGATTAATAATACTTCATATGATAATGAAGAATACTATGTTACATAAAAGTTTCTCAACACGCCATCCCTCAGGCGCTCTATTTCTTAAGCAACGCCTTCTATTAGTATGGTTAGAACCATATTGATTTAAAAAGTACCTAATGTTGGAATAAATGTTTTTGAAATCGCGTTAAATAAATATTATCCAGCATATTATAATCATTTTTTAAGTATCTAAGACTGTTCAATGAATAGTATGCAGTGTGCCATGGGCTTATCTCACTGATAAATAACAATGCAATGTTAATGACAATGTTTTTATTAGTTATATGTTTTATTATATATATGTGTTGTAGACTATTACGCGTGATCGAATCACACATGTCCGTACATATTGATAAACGTTCACATTTATGATAAATTATTGTGAAATAAAATTAATGCTTTGTTAGATTTACTTCTTAGATATTTGACATATTAAATAAAACAATTTTTTCGGTTTTTTTTCTACGGAGGAGTAACCATGATTGCTGTAAAGCATTCAAAACGTCAGGAACCAAAAATCGAGATAAACAAATCCACGAAAAAATACGAATAAATAGTTTTATTTAAAATATCTGACTACTATTTCTTATATTTTATTTTTGCATTATAAATAACGATATTTTAAAACTAAACAATATTTGTTTTTAGGTTTTCCACACAGCATTGCAGCGCGGCCTCATGCTGATTCCGGGACATGCTTTCCTGTATGACACTAGCGCCCCCTGCCAATATATACGACTCGCTTTTAGCAAAATAAACTTAGAAGATATGGAACCTGCAGTGGGACATCTAGCGGAAATTATAAGACTTGAACAAAAACTGAAACAACCGAGGCGAGTTGCTACTGAAGGATAGATGGCGCTAGTGTCGTAAATAAGTACTAATAGCTGTAATACAGCATAAATACTATTTTATTATAAAGTGAACAATACATATGATTTCGTTGTGAAAAGCAAGTATTTAAAACCTATTTTTGTATTGAGTATAATTTAAATATTTAAAAAAAGCTTAGTTAATTATACTTAGTTGATTACTCAACAACAGATGGCGCTACTTAATCTTTAGCATGATAAATTCAACCTTATTTTTTTAACGATGGAAAATGCGCTTAAACACAAGGTGTGGGACTCACCGGCAAAGCCAGTACTAAACATTAAGACCCAACGGAACCTCATATTGGGGCGTCGCAAGATCACTTACGCACCCAACCACGACGCCCCGACGACAGGTCTGCTAAAGCAGACCACAAAACCGTGGGGTTGCTCCAATGGTCCACTCTGCTATCGGAGAAGTACCAGAAGCAACCCCCATGGAACACCGCCCACCGAGATGGGCCACCTACCTTTGTGTTTCTTGGCTTCGCGCCTGGCTGGATTGCCGGGCTTCACTGAGCCCCCCTCCCCTTCCCCCCCCCCCCCTCCCCCCACCACGACAAGGTGAACACACGTTGGAGGGGAATATAAATTCAACCTGAACAATGTGTTGAGTTACATAAATAGTTTTAAAATTTGTATATATTCAAATATAATGCAACACATTAATTTTACTTCCAAGACATTAATGATTAAGATATTAATGATATGTTTTTCTATGTAAATTATAATCTAAATATTTGTAATGGTAGTCTAGAAAGTAATATTTTAATAACTGAATGTTGAATAAATGAAGTTGATTAAATATTAGAATAAGTCATTAAATTAAGTTTTACATACTCAAAAAAACATTCCGTGTCTCAAAATCTGAAGAATACATTCAATTGAAACTGTGCAGGAAATTCGACTTAGGTTCAACTTTCAAGAAAGTGTAAAAATGTAAATAATTAAAAAAAAAACATATTTTAGCCTCATTATTATTTGTCACAATAGTAATTGTACAATACCTGTAATTAAATGACAGAATTTTCGATATTTATAAAAAAAATTTGAAAAATATGTGAAAACTGAGTTTTGTTTTCTCCGTTATCTCTTGTCGATTTATAATTTTGTCCCAACTTTTCTGTAAAAAAAAAAAGCCGAAGGCTAGTGTATATTTCAACTTTTCCAATGATAAAATACTATCACAAACAATTGAAATGAGTTTTTTTAAAAAAAACCTCAATGCATGGAATAATGCATACAAAAATATATCGAAATTTTAGGAAAAAAAAATTTAAAATATAAAAAAATAGGTTACACAACCATAGTTTTATAGAAGCACATCTTCTTATCACGTAAGATTCTTATAAATTTGCCAAAGTTTGTGTGTGTATTTTTGTTACGCTATTGATTTTGTTACGCTAAAAAGTTTTTGATAAAATTTACAGTACAAAAAGATTATTACCTGGAGTTGTATAAAGATCATGTGCGAGTGTACGCTGAATTATAAAATTTTCTATTAATTAAAATAGAAAAAAGAACTACTATTAAGGTATTTCTATCTTTTGTACTTTTTTTATCCAAATTAAGCGTCAATTGTTGAAAGACTGTTTTAATGTTCACTAAGAGAATTTTGGAAGAAAAGAATCTAAGTTTTTTATTTTCAATAAAAAAAATTGACTAACTTCTGTCACTGGACAAAGAACGAAATGTGGGGCATAATAGAGCCAGGATGGATAGCAGCCGATACTACATTAAAAATAGTACGATAGGTTAAAAAAATCTACTATGTATATTATAAACATGAAAGTAGTTTAAATTTTAATTTTGAAGCAATATTTAAATAACCAAACAGGAATTAAATGTGAGCGTACCTCGTAAGAGCGTCGCCAAGGTGCCTGCCAGTGTGCGGCGCATCCTCAATAAGCGCTTAGTTAGCATTGCCGTTTGATTCTGCTCACTACTGTATAGATCGCTGTGGCATCAGACACTCAAGACTTTAGCATTTAGCCCTTTTTTACCTTATACTACTGGGCACGGGCCTCCATTCAACGCCAGGGATCAGATCATAGTCTACCACGTTGGCCAAATGCTGGTTGGCTGTCATTATTTGACAGTTATTTATAAATAAAAATAAAGAATAATCGAAAAGTAATAATCTAAAAGCGTAATAATCACTTAATTTGTTTAAATAAAACCTTTAAAACACGAAAATCAGTTCATCTGACCAACACTTCACAATCACCAACAATTTGAATTTTAATGAGCACCATTACTACTCTACCTTTCTAAAGATCTAAATTAAAATGTTGTGAAACATAACTAATGTTTGATTTAATCGCTGTGATTTGCAACTCGATGAAACAGAAATGCGACACGATAAAGAGACAAACACATAAATATATAGGATTGAGCCGGCGAGAGAATGAGATAGAATATATTGCCATGTTGCCATGGTAACCGTTGTTAGTCTGACAAGTATATAATATTATATTCTTTCCGTATATAATATTCTATAAATATATGATTGTAATATGTCTAATATGCCTTATTTAATTATTGATTTGTTTAATTTAATTGCGATATTTGTCAAAGGGGGATGTTATCTCCCCGAAACTGTTTACATGTGCATTGGAGGACGTCTTCAAAACGCTCAATTGGAACGGATGCGGCATAAATATCAACGGAACCTATATGACACACCTGCGATTTGCCGATGACATAGTCATCATGGCAGAGACTCTGCAGGATTTGGAAGAAATGCTAAACAGCCTAAGCGATTCTTCAAGACGGGTGGGTCTCGGGATGAATCTCGACAAGACTAAAATCATGTCGAATTGTCATGTATCCCCGAAACCAGTGATCGTGAATGGCGCTGTTCTTGAAGTTGTGCAGGAATACATATATCTTGGCCAAACCATACAACTCGGCCGGCACAACTTTGAGAAGGAGGCCAACCGAAGAATACGCTTGGGCTGGGCGGCTTTTGGGAAGCTTCGTCATATTCTAGAGTCATCTATCCCACAATCCCTTAAGACCAGGGTATTTAACCAGTGCATCCTACCCGTTATGACATACGGAGCCGAAACGTGGACACTCACCGTAGGGCTGGTCCACAAATTCAAGGTCGCTCAGCGAGCAATGGAACGTGCGATGCTTGGAGTCTCTCTGGCGGACAGAATCCGGAATGAAGTCATTCGCCAGAGAACTAAAGTAACCGACATCGCGCGCAGAATAAGCTCGCTGAAGTGGAAGTGGGCCGGTCATGTCTCCAGACGTACCGATGGTCGATGGAGCCGTAACGTGTTAGAGTGGAGACCGCGTATAGGCAAGCGTAGTGTAGGACGCCCTGCAGCACGATGGACAGATGACCTAAGAAAGGTGGCTGGCAGTGGATGGATGCGGGCTGCCCAGGACCGGGATGGTTGGCGCTCATTGGGGGAGGCCTTTGTTCAGCAGTGGACGGCGATAGGCTGATTGATTGATTTGTCAAAGAAGTTTTACTCGAACCGCGCGTTAAGGGTACACGCACCCATTTTTTATTTCTTTGTTGCGGAAATAGAATCAGTAAAAGCGATAAAGAACCACTTCGATTATTTATCATCTTTTGTGATCATATGAGAATATTAAAAGATAGTTCGTACATAACACTATGATTACTATTTATTAACTATAAAGTGTAGAGAAAAAAGTGTGTGTGTGTCAGCTCCGACGCACGACTGGAGTTTATTCCTACAAGAAACAAAATGTTTAATAGTTTAAAATATTTAGTTCTACTATTAAAATTAAACTAATAATATTATATATTAATAATTATAATATAATAAATATATCTCATATATTAAATATTAAGTATATTTAACTTTATTATGAATAAATTAAAATCATGTTTTTTCTTTGTATTATTCTCAACAAACCCTTTTATTTGATATTCATATCATGGGGATGCAAAAATAAAACAGTTCGCCATCTTTGGGAGTCAGCCATATTGGATTTACAATGTGGTAAAATTTTTATTAATTTCACTTCTCATACAATTTCCATACTGGGGTTCTTGTACGTAAATCGATTGTTAAGGAGTAAACTCCGAAACATATTTTAATAACGTTTATATTGTTTTGTCGTCCCGTCCTTCTATCTCTCACTACTCTGTGCATACTTTCTCATTATTAGCGCAAAGAGTTGTTTTATTCCGACGTCGCCGAGTTAGCTCACAATTTCCCATTTAACTCTACTCATCAATTACTCCATTACATTACACACTTTAACACTTTCGAATACGGTTTAAAATACTTTGACAGTAATTGACTTGGAAATCAGTATGTCTTATGAGATGCAAGTTAATAGAATTCGCACCTTACGACTGTGCGCATACAGTTGAATTTTATTTATGCATTTGTCTATTGGAATGAAACGTTTTTAAACGGGCAATCGCTCAAAATTAAGGAAATAAGCAATGTTAATTGGCGAGCGATTATTCGTAAGCGATTTCGCGAAAGCTTTCAGAATTAGTTTTTGAGATTGAATTGCGATGTTTATTTGATGTTGTTTTTACATTTTATGTAGGTTTTTATCAAGTCTATCTATAACCTATTTTTCATTCCTCCTCTTTAACTAATTAATCTAATTGTTTGGACATATGTATCCTTTCTTAGAAATTATCATATTGTTTCCTATATAAAATGTTTTGGTTAAATTTTGAATCGCAATAACAACTTTCAAGAGAACTTTACCTACTTTTCGGCCATTTCTATCTTCTAAAGGTGAACTATAGGTATAAATTGTGTGACGTTCTCACATTTTGGCAACTCTTAATTTATAGATCTAGTGGCTTGCATATACAGCCACAGATCCGGAGGTCCTGGGCTCGAGTCCCGGGTAGGGCCAAATCTACTAATTGAGTATTTCTGTCAAGAATTTTTCATTAACAGCCCAGAGTTGGCGGTGTCTCCCGTGCCTCAAAGAGCACATTAAGTCATCGGTCCTGCGCCTTAACTCTCACTGATCCTGTCGAGTAATCGTCCCACCAGAGTATGAGAGTGACAGGAATAGAGAGTGCTCTTGCGTCTGCGCGTACACTCGTGCGCTATAATATCTCCTGCGCAGATGGTTAGTCTCAATAAGATTGGCTGCCGTGGCCGGAATCAATAAGTAGGACATTACTAGCAGTACCAGCGGCTTCACCCGTGTTTAAACTTCCGATCGACCAAACTTCACAGGATCACCCGCTGGGCTAATCCAAAGATTGGCTTAAAGAGTTCTTAAAAATCGCTCCAGCCTTTTGGAGTCCATAAGGAACATACATACACACATCTATTTTTACATATATAGATTAAGTATACTTAATTACTATTTATTGCAATGATTTAGTTTGTTTGTAACAAGTGTATCAATAAGTTTCATATGAAGATGTTTTTCATACACTCATCCTTATATAAAACATATTATATCCTTCAATAAAAATAAAACCAATTGTTATTAATTAGTTTTGCAAAGAAAGGCTTACCATTGATTGACAAATTTTACCTATGATGGTAACAAAAAGTAAATAAATCAAAAAGCTTCTGAGAAAAATATGGTATATGTACATTTTCTGGGTTAAAATGTATACAAATAATAAAACTGTAGAGGTCAAATGTCTATACATAAAAAAAATGCTAAAAACCGTGTCAGAGATATAAGAAGAGAAATAGAACAAATCCAGATTTTTTTAAATTTTTTGTTTCTCTGTCTGTTTGTCTGTTTGTACAGGCTAATCTCCGAAACTATTGAACCGATTTAAATGAAATTTTGTACGGTGGTACCTTATATCCCCGGTCAACAGTTTAGATACTTTTCATCCCGGAAAATAAAAGAGTTCTCGTGGGATATTTGAAAAACTATCGCAGCTTAGTACACAAAAACTACTGATTGGATTTTAATAAAACTTTACTATAATTTTATTACTTTATAATAATTTTACATAGTTCATACATCAGAATAACAAACAGGCTACTTTTTATCCTGGAAAAATGTACAGTTCCCGTGGGATAGATTTGCTTTTGTTTGTCTAGAGGCGAACCCGAGTGAAGCAAAGGTGAAATGCTAGTATTATTATAAAACACATAGGCATCTTATATGTAGACGATGAAGAAAGTTAATTTATGAACTATATTGTTTCCCTTGTCTCCCAAACACTAATAGTACTTACATACCTTGGGAGATAGTATTTTTTGTGTATGCTGATGTCACTGGATGTGTTATCTGTTGTCTTGGTATTTCCAAACAGCAACGTTGTCCCTAAAAGAAAAGCAAAACTTTGATATATTTTTTTCATAGATTTTCGAAAAATTCATTATGCAAAAAACTATACCGGCTGTTATTCTTTGAAAGAAATACAAATCAATAATTTATATACATTTTCGCATTATTGATTGTTAACTTATAATTTGTAATTTAATATTTACGCAAATGTAAAGTGTATTACTCTTTAATCGTTCTAAAGCAGAGTGTTGTGCAAAGAATTTTAAACTATTGGTTCAATATAAGTTCATTATTTAGTGAGTTTTTATACTACGATACCCTATTATCTTTTTATTATAAGCCTCACAGCATAAGTAAGTATTGTGTCATATCCTTAAGAAACGTTAAAACTACGCGATGAAGCAAGTATTTTATCACAAAACGTGTTAATCTTCGGCTTACTCAAAGCCGACACATGTTTCCAAACAACACAATATAATCACTCTCAAGGGCTCTCTAGATTTACGCAAACTTGCAAAAAATTGTCAAATATAACACCTCGTAATCACTGAAAACAGAAATAGAAGCTTTTATAACGTAAGATTTAGTTGAATTTCGACTCTCATCACATTACTTTAGATATTTGTATGAAGAAATATATCGGAAAATATAATGTTGTATCTTACTTTGGCGGTTTTATACAATAGTTTTATTTGACACGTTCTTACAATCTATTTTATTTGTAACATAAAAGTTTTAACTCTTATTATAACTGAATAAGGTTAAATTTAGCTCATTTTTTAGTTTCATAGTACCTTTGCCAGTATTGTGCAAAGTATTGTACGTAACTATAATGGTGCGAAACTGATATATTTGTTGTAGGGATTTGTTCAAGGAGGCGGTACATTTGATTTCTTTGTATTATAAAAAAAAAATCTCTTCGGTGCAAGTCTTAGATCTAAATTACACGTAATCTGTATTAAGAAGGTTTTGCAATACTTGCTAGATGCGGTCTACGACATAATACGGCCTCTTACAAATAACTAGCAAACGCTTAGAAATGTAGATCCTTAGGCACTTAAAAAAACTGAGAAAGAACCAAGCAGAATAAAACGTAATAACGCTATGTCCTCTTAGTTTATCTGTCATAGGAAATCCTCTAGAGTAAGTTAAATTAATATACAAAATAAACATCGTCTATGTGTTTGAATCAGATGAGTTTCTCAAGTTAAAGGGGATATGCTTTATAGGATCAGTCAAAAATATTAAAACTTATATTGCAAGTAGTACCTAGATATACTATACAAGACCTATTATATATAATTTTATTCTTAGTCACAGAGCTTAGATCAGGGTTCAGAGAGTGTCCACTTCGATGTGTGTTCATCTTGTCGTGGCTTGTAGGGCTTATTGGCATCTGGCAATCCAGCCGAATGTGAAGTCAAAAAACACACTAGAAGGTAACTCACTTCGATGTGTGGTGTACCATGTGGGTTACTTCTGGTGTTTTTTTGATAGCAGAATGGACCGTAGGTGCAACCCCTTGACTGTTGTGATCTGCTTCGGCAGGCCACCCGTCGGGGCATCGTAGTTGAGAAGGTAAGCGATCCTGCGACGACGCATTAAGAGAGTTTTAGTGGGTAGTACTGGCTATTCTAGCCGGTGAGTCCCCCACATAACTACTTATGTATATGCAAGTGGTATCTGTAAATACATTTCGACAAAAAAAAATGGTTGAGAGTCAAAGCTTATAAGAAGGCTTAGGTGAGCCAGTATCAGAACGTCGTAGTGAAACGAGTCTGATTCTAAACGTAAAGATCACATAAAATTTTAGAAAGCTATTTGGATCATTTAACCCATAAGTTCTATATCAAACCAAAGAGCCACAGGTATGGGGAGGAGAAGGGGAAAATGCAGAGTGCCAAGTGTTACGATCTTGGCATATCTGTTATGATTTACCAATTTCATTATGTGTACTTTGTTTATTCTTCTGTACATTTGGGACTTCCATGAAATATGATTATTATGTCCCGTACTTATGCAACAAAGTCCTTCAGTAAAACAACAAGTAAGAATCGAAATAAACAAGAGTTCAGAACAACATCGACAGTAAAGTATAGAAGCTCGTTACTCGTCTAATTGCGAACGAAATGAAATAGAGAGAACGCCGGGAAATGGGAACTTAATCGTATTAACGGCACTTGTTCATTGTGTTGCTGTTGAGTTCGGGTCACGGGCGGTAGCGGAGAGCTCTCTACGCGCCGCTGGGCGTTAGCGCAAGCACTACACAACTAATTTATTATTTTCTTAAATATGAAATAGAAAAGTATGTACTATTTCCTTTTCTTATTGATTTTTGGTTCCCGACGAAAGCTTTATAGAAAATATGGTCACGGAATGGAATAAGGTTACGGACGAAGACTTCACAAAATTTAAAAAAAAGACAAACATTTTTTATTTTGTTTCTTAGTTACACAGATTGCAAATTACTATAAGAGTAAAAAGGTCAAGATCATGTTATCAATTTTTTTTACTTATTATACCAATAGAATAAAGCTTGGTTTACATTATATATACATTTTTCTCGACTGTTTCATTTGCAACAAGTTTGAATCAATTAAAATGTAAATCTCGTTAACAAATAAATCAAAATATGGATTTAGTCGCGTTATATTTATAGTAATGGAATTGTATTTATTTTAATGACAAACCAATTTGCTACAGTAATAATGTTAATAGATACAAAGTGTCTATTGGTCCATTATCAAGTGGATATAAAATATTTCAGTTTATGATTAATATCGATTATCAAACTATTTAAGGCGAATACACATAAGAAAAATATAAGTGCATGTAACCTTTACGCGCGGTTGAAATAAAACTTCTTCGGCGTTGTGGCAGATACCGCAATTACATTAAAACAAATCAAATTATGAAATATAATATTTAAAAAAAATAGTAATAAATATTAATATTTATAAGTAATAATGATTATAAAATATTAATTTCCAGCGACTCACCCTCGCTTCGCTCAGGTTCGTCCCTAGGTTACTTCCCCATACAAACTTTCACCCTCATTTTCACCCCTTAAGGGATGCTTTCCGGGATAAAAAATATCCTATGTCCTTCCTATGGTCTCAAACTATATTCTTACTACATTTCATCTAAATTGGTTCTGTAGTTTCGGTGACAAACACCCAGACAAAAAAACAAATTTTTCCTCTTTATAATATTAAAATAGATAAATAAATATTTTTATAAAAAATAATTACAATAAATTTAAATTATCAATGATAAATTTTACTCTCACTTTCGCGACACTCAATTTTCCAATGTATTGACTTACCCCTCAGTCACGCCTAAACAAGTTTTACTTCAAAAACTTAATTGACCGGTAGGTCAGAATTATTTTATTTTATTAAGATTATTGGGTTCATTTATTCCATCTAATAATTTGGATTTAGTTTTTTTTTACACATAATCGTCTAAATCACCATAGATATTGAGGTTGCTTTTATAATAACGTCCTCCTGACCAATTCCGGCCACGGCGGCCAATCTCATTGAGACTAGCCAACTGCGCAGGAGATATTATAGTGCACAAATGTACGCGCAGACACAACGTGCACTCTCTATTAATGTCACTCTCATACTCCGGTGGGACGACTACTCGACACGACCGGTGAGAGTTAAGGCGCAGGACCGACGGCTTTACGTGCTCTCCGAGGCACGGGGGTGAAACACCGCCAACTTCCCAACTCCGGGCTGTTACTGAGGCTAACTATGATGTTCTCCTGACCGGTTCCGGCCACGGCGGCCAATCTCATTGAGACTAGCCAACTGCGCAGGAGATATTATAGTGCACAAGTGTACGCGCAGACACAAGTGCACTCTCTATTCCTGTCACTCTCATACTCCAGTGGGACGACTACTCGACACGACCGGTGAGAGTTAAGGCGCAGGACCGACTGCTTTACGTGCTCTCCGAAGCACGGGGGTGAAACACCGCCAACTTCCCAACTCCGGGCTGTTACTGAGGCTTACTATACAAAAACACTCAGTAACTAAAACTTGGCCCGACCCGGGATTCAACCCAGGACTTCCAGGTGTACAGCCATACATGCTAGCCACTATACCACCGAGACAGTTAAAAGTTGTTTTTCTAAACTAAGAGGTAAAGTTTGTACGTTTGTACCTAAAATGTAATTTCTGAAATTACTGCTGCGACTATTGCGACTACTACTGCTCGGCGTTTAGCCGAGTGCTATTATATTTTGAATTCCGATAATATAACTTGGAATACAATTTAGGCTAAGTACTGTTAGGCACCCAAGGATGCAATAAGTTAATAGTTTATTATAAAATAGAAAAAGCAGCTTTAAAGTCTTAAATTGTTGTAGAACTATTGTAATTTTAGTCGTATAGTTAAGTTAAATATGCTTTGCTCACACGTCTCTCTCGCCTCTCGGTCGCGTGTGACTTGAACCTTACGAAATAACATAGGATGCTGAATGCATTTTCTTTATTACTTCCTCAAATGCAATGCCTCGACTCATCGGGTTTTAATTTGAAGCGGATGCGAGAGGTTAATTTTCTTTTTATACAGCAATTGCCGGTGAAGTATAAATTTTCATTTAAATTATTGTAATAAAAATAAAACTGAAAATACAATTAGTTGTAAACTCTTATACAAACTTGTTCATTTGTGTCAAAGACAAAGGAAACTTTGTAGAAGTAAGTCTTCAAAAGTAAGATTTCTTAATAAATTACGTTCTCCGCTTGCTGAAGAGGTGTTTACAGACTGACACAAATGCTGATATTTCTATGAAGTCTACTTAAATACAAAATCATCTCAGATGAGTATCGAACCTCGAACATCCTGGGTAATAATCATTTCGATGCAAATCTAAGGCCTAAATTACATGTACTCTGTATCAAGAAAGTTTTGAAATATTTATTAGACGCGGTCAAGGAAATAATAAGATCTTTTACAACTAGCTATCAAACTCCTAGAAATGTAGATCCTTGACTTACTTGACTTATGTTCCTATGTCCCCTAGATGAGGCAGAGGGCGTCCACAGTGCATCGCCATTCCGTCCGTTATTGAGCTACGTGTTTGATTTCGCTCCAAGTTTTCCCAATGGCCTTCGCTTCGCCAATGATGGTCCGCCGCCAGGTCTGTTTTGGACGGCCACGTTTGCGTTTTCCTTAGGGATTCCAGTCTAGGGCTTGCCTCGATATGTGGTTTGGGTCCCTTCGGAGAGTGTGACCTATCCAGCTCCATTTACGGCGTTTGATCTGCTGGGTGATCGGGACTTCATTACAGCGTTCCCAAAGTTGATTTTTTGGAAATTTTGTCGGGCCAGTAAATACCGAGGATTCTGCGAAGGCATCGGTTTACAAAGACTTGGAGTTGCTGCGAGATGTTTTTGGTGACCATCCACTTCTCACATCTGTATAGCAGTACAAGAACAAAACAGAATAAAACATAATAACGCTATGTCCTCTTAGCCTACCACACGTAGCAACAATTCCTCTGCAATAGGCAATGCCACGATCATAAAATATGTTTTATGAGTTTAAACCTAATAAATTCGTCGGAATCTACCTATCTATTTCTACTATGAAATATTCAAATAATTGTTAAAATTGCTTTCTTCAGGCTTACTGCAAAATGTGTAAGATAGAAACATTTTCTGTTATTCTTATTTATTTATACATTATTTGTACAACTTTTGGGATTAAAAGTAGCCTATTTGTTATTCCAGACTATAATCTATCTCTGTGCCAAATTTCATAAAGATCCGTTCAGCCGTTCTGGCGTGATTAACTAACAAACATCCATCCATCTAAATTTTCGCATTTATAATATTTACGGGATTATTATGGGATATGTAGCGGAAATAATAAAATTATAGGGAATATCAGTAAAAATCAAATGTAGTCTACATTTAATTTTTGTGCTTAACTACTTCTATATTAAATAAATTGGCACTATTGTCATTAATAATCAATATAAAATAAATATTTTAAATACATATGTATAATAAAATACATACATATAATAAAATTCGAACTGAATCGAATGTGTACATTAAATATTTTTTTGGAAAATCATATTGAAATAGTTATTATTACCGATAGAGAGGTTAAACCTATAGTTTTTAGAATTTTTGACTGTTTGTCTAGGAAGGCATCAAGAGAAAACCTCTGAACATTTGGTATAATAATAGCTGGTTATCCGGGTCAACATATAGAATACTTTTTAATGTGGGATGTATAAAGTTTTGACAGATTCATCAACGCCAAAATCAAATTGCTGGACTAAGAATCCTAAAATATGGATAGGCTATTCCTATAATAACAAAGGAAACTGTTAAGAAAGATTTTTTTTTTTTCAAATTGAAATTCAACCCCTGTAATTTAAAAAAAATGACAATATTTATATATTTGTCGATATTTTATATTACATAAAAAAATATATACCCATGAAGCTAAAAGATTAATACTTTTACAAGTATTCGCTTTTTTTGTAATTATTAAAATTGAATTTAGTTTCCCATTAGCTATTAAATTTTCGACCGCAAAATGATCTTAATTCGAAAGATAATTTAAATATATATATAAAAGGGGTATTTAATATCAAATAATTTGAAAATATATAAAAGTAGTTTTCAATAAAAAATATAACCTTTCTGTAAATCATTTCTTCTCATCTTTCTCATATTATATCAAAAGCGATACAAAGATAACTTAACATACGACCGCTGCGTATAAAATTTGCCACATTATTAATATCATTAAAAGTAATTTTCAATGGGCTATACATAATTCCGTGTAATCTCCTAAACAGCTCGACCTCACGCTGTTATATTCCTTTAATAACCATTTCTATAGGGATTACGCCAAAATATTCCCAAAAAAATAACGTGCAGAACCCATAACAAATACTTTCAGCAATTATGTTATTTATTATAAAGCAACAGGACATAAATTGGCTTGAATATCCTAAAAAATGCAAAGACTATGGTACAGTGTACAAATTCGTTCCACATATCGATTTAAAGAGAATTTGCTTCGTCGAATTTACTTCCTTAATTTGAATGTAATAGGGTTGTAGATTGCGTGTTGATTTTTAATTTTATTGCAGTTTTGGTTGAGTTGAAGCATTTTGTATATTAATGCCTAATGGTCATAGATTATGAGAGACATTTCATGGTTTGATGCGCGCGGAGAATATGGAATCAATTTGTGTGTACCTACATGGTGTTTATAAAATTGAAATCAATCGTTTCTAACGTGAAATATAGTATTAACATTATTATTTGTTCAAATTATAATTATAAAATTGTTTATTTACACTTATATATAGATTAAGATTTATTTCTAAAAAATTTTTACCTCATAAAAAATAACAAAGTTTACGTTGATAAAAACGAAGATTATATCTAGGATATAGGTACTTTTTTACGTATACGCAGTGTTTATAAATACTGTATTTTGTTTTTTGATATGACATAATTAATTTTATTAATTAATAAGATAAACTTAACACGTGAGTTGCAAGATTTAATTAACTGTCTCATTCAAAGTGTAAGGAATGTTGTTGTCAGTTGTTTAGAAGTGCGTCCTAAACCAACAGCAAGTGAGGGCACGCGACTTGACTGAGTGCCGTGTGAGTAGTGTTTGAGTAAATGCTGGATAATTTAATTCCCTTGCCTTTACTGTAGTTCAATTATGTAGCGATTTATTTATTAGAATAATTCCAATTATTCTAAGTTACTCTACTTAAAGCTTTTATCTACATTTACATTTTTTACTATATCTACTTTGATAAAGTAATACTTTCTTAGGTTTACGCGAATACTTGTCGTTTTAAATAAAACTTTCTTTTTTCGTTTCGACGTTTCGAATGCTTTACAGCAATCATGGTCACGAGAGGGACTAAGGTTTAAGACATCTCAAAGGCGTTATATACTTGTTACAGACAGGGCCTACTTACAATTTGACAAAAATGATTTGAAAAATTTAAAAATAGCACCTCGAAAATACTGTCTGATTTAAAAATATTTAGAATTAAAATCAACAAATATTGTAAGGTACTCTGGTGTACAAATCTATAATTTAAATTGATAAAGTAAGTTAATATTTTTAATAATAAAAGTAGTGGTGTAGAAAAACATCAATGAATATTATTGAAAAAATATAGTAAAGATTAACCTCGATATTGCGTTTCTCGTTAGAGATTCTTATGAAAAGTCATATATTTTTCATAAAACGTACCGAATATTTTACTATATATCTATCTACAATTATGAAAAAATACAATAAAATTATATGAAAATATAGAACAGACTGTATGTAGAGTACTTAAAGCGTGTAAGTCCCTCCCCACCGCGTATTAACACCTTTGCGGGATCATCTGCACTATTATCGCTAATGTTTGCTCGCGATAAAAAATGGGGATAATAGAAACGTTTAATACTGATCTATACCGCGAGTTCACTCGTTAGTCGATAAGTTACTATCCTAAAAATCGATAAATTAATATGTTTACAGTTAGCCTAATATCGTTTTCCCTAATATTTTTATGTTTTCTGCTTAAATAACGCATATTCAGTTAGTGTAAAAGAGAAAGTGAATTTATCCACGTGTTTCTTTCTTTTTTTGGTTTTATATTTAAGCATCAGTTTTATTAAATCAGAAGAAGAGACTCTATTGACTCCTATAAAAAGAGTCTTAATAAATGGAATTGAAGGAAAAAGGTTTGCATAGAAAATTGTTATCTATAAACCAATTTATTTAAAATGGGAAATTTCAATTCCTAGATAATGACCTAGACCTTCCTAGATGACCATCATGTATAATAGTATCTTTGCAATGTGACTCTATTTAGTATAAGAGTATCAAAGGTAGAGAGAGAGAGGATATAAAGAGGGAGAGGATGAGCGAGAGAGAGAGACAGAGAGAGAATTTTGATTTAATTCGATTAATATTTGCCTCAGTCTGGTCCTGGCATATTATGCTATACAAAATAGAAATTGCTTTGTACTTTCCATATCCCCCTGACGTATATTCCCTTTAATATTATTTTCTTAGAATCAGTACTTATAAGAGAACAATTTGCAAATATAAATTGCTCTATTACCGTAAGCAATACACAAGATTTTGTACTTTCAATTTCCACCTTAGCTTTACATATCCTCACGTTTATAAATTCTAATATCGCCAAGACGTACTCGTAACGTTCACTGCACGTTACATGCACTCCAGGTGTCGGGAGGGTGGGGATTGAATTCGATTCCCGGCTATTGAAAAGTTTCAAGAGGCGAAAAGCTTCGACAAACGACGCTAAGTGAATTTCGTGCCCTCAGAAAATACAGAGACGGACTTTGGTTTGTTATCTGTCTTTTATTTATATACCCTAATGGTTGTTTTTGGGTTTTTGAGTTTTTGGGGCCACATAACAAAGAAATAGAAAGAAATAATTTTAATTGAATAAATATTAGTAAGAATTGTTAAGTGGAAAAATAAAGCTGAAATAATAATAATAATGGTTGTTTTATTGCCTGTTTGCATATATTATGGTGCTATAACAAAACTTAACGAAGGTAGTGGGTTCAATATCTGTTCATGGCAAATGCTTATCTTGGTTTTGTTAAGATAAAAACGACTTTCAGAAACAACAAAATATCAATATTACAAATTCAAATAAAATATTTATATAAATATTTTATTGTTATGCAAGATGAAACAAAAATACATCTATTTAAGCGTTTCAATTGAGTTTGTTAATTTTATACAAAATCAATAGAATTACAATTACTTTTCACATTTTTTATAATAGTCTAAGATCTCGATTTAGGTGGTGGAGCTCTCACTCTTTTTCCATGCGAATTTTTTTAATTAAAAGATCTCTAGTCTGAAGATGTTTTGGTATAACAACTCTATATCATTAAATTTGTAATAAAATAACCTACATTTTGATACTTAGTTGGTTCCGAAAAATATGGTCCGATACGAGCAATTAACTACCTTAATACACCTGTTTACACCTGGATGTCAGGTAATGTCGATTTGAAAAAGGCCGCCAACTGTAAGATGGCATTTTCTACAAGTTTTTTACTTACGATTGATAGTTGTCACAGGAAAAGTGTTCTTGTACTTAAAAAAAAATCAATCAATTTTTTTTATTAAAAATAGCCTGGAGTAAATTTTTGGTAATAACTGGTTTGGTTAATATATTTTATGGTTTAAAAAATAAATTTCGCCTGAAAAAAGAGTGAAGGGTCCACCACATAGATCGTAGTCTCTTATTATAACGGCTGATTCTGTTATAGCATTGTATTACATTTACAATGATTTTGTAAAAGCTGTTATTGATTTATTTTCCCTGATATATTTCATTTACATCTAATTGCTTAAGTTATAAAACTTAATTTAATAAGAAAAATGTTTATTTTACGAAAATTAAATATTTTGTGCTGTATACTAAAACTGTAGAGTGCGTCCCTGTGCCGGCGGCTTGGTTCCAATTTTTATCAATCCCATTTCATTTCCCCTTACGAAAGTTTTCCTCCAATTTCGCGCTCTCGTCCCGCCCCTCTAGTGACGAAGAGCAAACAACATTTTATCGATATCGATATGTAAATTAAAAGGATTTAACCTGAGTAATTTTTATATGCTATCAGTTCACGTGTTTGACGATATATTCGAAATCTTATCAAGATTTTTTTTTCTGCAACTATATTACAGGTAAAATATACCTAATTAATAATATAGTGAGTTAGTAAGGTACTTGCGTTTCTGTAAGCATAGACTTAATATCAACTACGAAACATATAAATCTTGAATGAAATTGAAAATTTTACAAAGATTGCATTACTATTATAAATTTTTAAATGTGTATGTTTGTTACTCCTTGATATTAAAACAACTAAACTCAATTCAATTAAATGTAGTAAACATATACAGTCTATGACTTGAAGTAACATATAAGCTACTGTTAGTAACTAGGGGCGTACCTGAGAAAATCAAAAAGTAAGTCATTAGTTAATAATAAAACTTAGGCTGTACCAGGTCGATACTTCATGATGTCGCACCACTAGTGGTTAAGTATGGGAGTATTCGTCAGCGGACGTATCACAATCGTTCCCCGTCGACTCGATCCTTCATCCGCACTGCACTTGGACTGGCGCTATTTATGATAATACCTTATCATAGCTTTCGTGTTTATTTTATATATTATCTTTATTTAACTCGGACTGTGTGTATGTTTGTTACTTCTTCAAGT
Organism: Argynnis bischoffii washingtonia; assembly: GCA_033884665.1. Lineage (NCBI taxonomy): Eukaryota > Metazoa > Arthropoda > Insecta > Lepidoptera > Nymphalidae > Argynnis > Argynnis bischoffii. The sequence goes on along the minus strand of CM066629.1, from coordinate 189,294 downwards.
TGTAATGGGTGGATGGATTTGGTTGGAGTTTAGTACACAGATAGACTATTTTGAAGTAATATATAGGTTTACTGTTAGGTATTTAGGAGCGCACCCAAATGAAGCCAAAGCTAGTCCTAAGCCCGAGATATGTCGCTATTATTATGAATACAAGAATATTTATTTATTAAAGTAGGAACAAAGAAACTGAATACAAAAGATATTTTGTATTCAGTCAAAAATCATTTCCAACATAATTACCACTTGCCTTACGGTGAAGGAAAACATCGGGACGAAACCTGCATGTTTGAGAGAACCTAGCGTTTTCGAAAGACATGTGAAGTCCACCAATCCGCACTTAGCCAGCGTGGTGGACTATAGCCTGATCCCCCTCGTATTGAAGGGAGGTCCGTGCCCAGCAGTGGGACGTTAAAAAGGGCTGAATACATACATACATACATACATACAAAAGATAGAATTCGTTCTTAATTCGCCTGCATTTATTGTAGGTATTTTATGCGATACCTTTACCGTGATTTATTTTTATTATTGAATACATTATACCTCAAGGGTTCCATAAATTTTAAAAACGCCTTTTTTAAGATCACTTGTAATTCACTTTTTTTTGAGCTTACAGAGTGATTCTCATCGTTGGGTCACCGCAAATAGTTACTTAAGGGCAAGTGTGAGCAAACTGGAGTAGATCACTGGGTGTTGAATAAAGTATAGGCTATCTCTTAAGAGGCAATATAATATATCGGAGAAGATTTTCAATTTATACGGCCTCTACATCTTATTTTGACAATGACGAAGATATTTTAAGGATATTTAAGAAATTTATAAAATATTAAATATTTTTTATATTATTACAGGATTTAATAAAAATAAAGGCACGTATTTATGGAACTTTTACGTACGTTAAGATTTAAAAATAAATTAATGTTTATACTAACCATTGTAGTAAGTACCACCATTGAATAGGATAAATTTTTTGAATTTGTTCAATAAAAAAAAACTAATCATATAATAAACCACTCGATGTAAAAAGCTTCGAAAAAAGCCACATATATTGTATAGTCCGGTAGCACTAAACCAAAACCAAAGGCGCTGAATTCTAAGAACTTTTTTCCATGAGCTTTTCAAAAGTTTAATTGTATTTTTTCGATGTAGAGCTGACCACCGCGCCGAATACAACGTGCTCAAGTTACCTTCTAGGTGTGATGTACAATGAGCCGTTACAAAGGAGTGTAGTGAAATGACCAAACCTCGGATTAAAGACGATAGAAGTAGAGTTTTTGTTACGTTTGTGTATGTAGAGTCTATTGTCATTGTGGATTTTATACTTTAAATATTGTTAGAGTTTTATTTGTTAACTGTTTGTGGTTTATAAGTAAGCAGTAGCTTGTATAAGTACATTTTTTTATTATGATACCACAAATTTGGATTAGGTAGAGTCTGCAAGTTATCCTTTTATATTTTGGTTTTTATTAAATACAGCCATAGTTATCGAAATAGCAAACATAACTAATAAAAAAGAATTTATTTTATACACCATTGCTCGTTATTTTCCTAATATTTTTATTTTATTGAAATTACCATTCCTGTTAGCTTCGTTGAAACTATAGTTTAAAAATATAGTTTTTTTCTTTTAACATTCTATTTTATATAAATGTATATATACTGTTATATTTATCAATACATAGCCATTAAGTGTAACCTAATACTATCAATCTCGATCTCTGTTACATTTGCGTGTAATGACAGGCCGCAAACTCTGCCAAAGCCAAACCGAATGATCTCGACCGCGATACAAACAGAGATTGCGCAAAAATGTAACATGACCGCAGCAATCAGTACCTTTGTGTCGCCGAAAAGTCTGCTCTACAGTAATCTAATACTTTCTAAGAAATCCTATTTTCCTTTAGAGAATGTTGGGTTACTTTTTGGGATGAATGTTTCTCTGTTGAATAAATAAACAATAGGTCGACATAAGTTACGATAGAGTTGGTTAGAATATTATATTTTTAAGTTAATGAAAAGTTTTACTTTGTGGATCTACTTTATTGTTAATTAATTATTATTTTTATAAACTTTCTTAAATTTATATGATTATTTTATATTTTTCGCGGTCGTATTTTAGCTTTTGGTTCAAGTGTTTTGAAAAATTTATTTTATTTTAATACACTGTAAGATTACAGTAACAGTATCCTAAAATTATTTATTTTCTATTTATTCACAACTATAGAAACGCTAATTAGAATTATTCTAATTAATTAGAATTAGAAGGTACTACTTCAGTCCCATTTTTAATTTTTTTTCCAAATTATTTTGTAGATAAACACCGTTTTTAATCAAGTCAAAATATAACCGCGAAAAAATTTGAAAGAATAGTTTTATTTAAAATATTCTTTTATGTGTAAATACTGTAGCAATCTTAGTTTAATTGTTTGACTGAACCTGAACTTTTAATAAATAAATAACCGAATCCACTTTATATAGAAAGCTTAGAATTTTTTCAAAGTAATACCTGTGTTTATTTCATTGTAACTTAAATAATTTGATCATTTTCACGCGACTGGACCCCAAAGTACTCATTAATCTCATTTTAACGACATAACAGATACAAAATATTGCCATTAAAAAAACAAATGAGTGTATTCAAGCGGACGACCCTCCAATTAAAAATAGAAAAATTGAATTTTATTTCGAGGCGCCATATTGGGTCACCGCCTCGTGCAAATGCCGCGTTTTTTAGCTACAAGACTACGAAAATGTAGAGTTTTACGATTTTAGGTTTAATAACGTTGCGATAGAGCACATGATGAAGGATACGATAAGTTTGTAGAGAAGTCAATGTAATTCTTTTTGTTGATTTTGTTTTTTATTGTGTTACACGTTTATAAATTGCTAACGAGGCCCGTTGAGCGAGAGAGGCGTATGTGTGGCGCGCGGCCGCGAACGAGGTAACCGTCCTTAATATTCCTGATGTGGTTTTTGTAACTGAATTTTATATAAATATTCTGCTAGTAAATAAATCGTATTTCTATACATATACTAAGCCATATCTGTACATTGAATATTTTTTGGAAAATCTTATTGAAATAAACATTGTTATCGATACAGAAGCCGAATCTATAGTTTTTAGAATTTTTGTCTGTCTGTCTGTATGTCTGTTACCGCATCACACAAAAATCACTGGAGGGATTTTGATAAAATTTGGTATGGTCATAGCTGGTTATTCGGGTCAACATATAGGATACTTTTTAATGCGGGAATATATCTCATCTCTGAGAAATCTAAACTAAACGTGAACACGTAAGTAAGGACAAACCCGAGTGGAACGAGGGTAAGTCGCTAGTCTAATATATAATAGCAAAGAAATCTAATTATTTCTAATGTAACAACTATAGTCCCAATATTTGCATATTAATTTATGTAAAATTGAAACGTTAATTTAAATTATTATTGACTAGTCTATAAATTATTATATATTGCATTTTGTGCTGTGAGTCTTGATAGCTTGGTTTATTTCAATGTTGATGGGTTCAATAGTCAGATTTTTTCCTGCGATAGAAGCTAAATATGGTATTCGTAATATACTCGTACAATATCTTTTTTAATATTTATATCAACGCTAAACTTCTAATGAATCCTTTTTATTATAATTTGATATTAAAATCTGCTAATGTAAGGCCTATTCATAGATATTAAAACTCAAAATATAGCAAGGTATCCTGAACACTTTAGGATACTTTTTATCCTATAAAAACCATAAAATAATTTTCTGTAATGCGACAAAGTTTCGTATAACAGCTAGTTATAAATAAATTGGGTTCAAAAGTAATACATTTGTCGTCCTCAAACCCCTACGTGTTTGATGCTTTGTAATTGCAGTTGTTAGTCGAGATTCGATTACAATAACTGTATCAGAGAACGATTGACGCCACCCGCTGACTTTGTAACCAAGAGTGAACAGCGAGTTATGTTGAAGGTTCTACACAAATTTCTTATTTTTTATTTCATTTAGGTAAGCGTCATAAAACATAATGATTAGCAAAACATCTGTCATATTATTACGTTATGAGGAATACATATTATATCTGACTGAAACTGTCAACTAGAGGTCTTAAGGTCCTTGTGGGGACACAGAGAGAGTCCTTGCATCATTCACCGCTCTACGCTTATAATCAGTAAATTCTAAATAACACTGAGCCTGATTCTTAGCCACAAAACTAATATCTACATATCTGTAAATCCAAAGGTCTATTTAACTGTTTGCTTCGGTCGGGAATAGAATCTAATACCTCCAATGAATTGCCAGTGGATGGCTAATTTTACTAACTACATATCATATCTCACCCTGGTCTTCTATATATTTAAATGATACCAGAAATATCGCAAGGATCTCTATTGATACAGCGAATCAGTGAATAGTATCGCGGTGTCCCGCGGCGTTGCTCGCTAATGACATGTTTAGACGACAAACTGCAGTGTTGATGGTTGAATGGATATGGGAATTATAATTTGCTTTTCGTTTCTTTAAATTAAATAGTAACCGAACAACTGTCGCTTTTGAATTTAAACTGTAACTTTAGAGTTACAGATTACATAATTTGTAAAATAAAACCAACATATTTAAAGTTTTACCTTAGTTTTGAATTGGTAATATTGTCTTAATAATAAGTAAAAAAAAAATCTAGTCGTATTCAAAGTACTTATCCACAATTTTGAAAGTCACATTTCTTTTCAACAGTCAAATGAATAAATTGTTAAAATTTTGAGAATTATAATAATATTTCAACAAATCAATTACTTGATACATCAATACATACCAGTATCGTTTCTAAAATTGTTATTACTTTTTAATCAAGAAATTGCTTAGTATATATTTTCTATTTTTCATTACATAAAGATAAAACAAGCATATAAATAACCAATTTGTAATTTTTGAAGTCGGTTAAAGCAATACGTTATTTCATTACGTTACAAAGAGATGCTATCTAAACAATTACCCTCCGTCGCAATTGATCTCGCCATCGCCTCGATAAGTCGATACATTGTTTGTTGAGTGAAGGAATAAAGGGGTGCTTCACTTGCTTTGTGGCGATTTAAATAATGAGATGGATGTTTAATGTGGTTCTAACAAAACTAGATAATTTTGTTCACATTCATAGAGATACATTACAAATTATATGATTATGAATTATGAATCAAATTATGGAGAGTTCCTCAGCATGAGATATGTATTCAGCCCTTTTTAACGTCCCACTGCTGGGCACGGGCCTCCCTTCAATATGAGGGGGATCAGGCCATAGTCCACCACGCTGGCCAAGTGCGGGTTGGCGGACTATATATAAAACACGAAACAATTTAGCTCTACGTTTCTGAAACGAACAGCTAAGTTGTGGAACACCCTTCCAGCATCCGTGTTTCCTACCACATATAATATAAGTACCTTCAAGGCAAGAGTGAATAGGCATCTTCTAGGCAAGCGCGCTCCAACCTAGACCTCATCAGCGCTTTAGCGTTGATTGTCGTCAAGCGCAAGCCTATCTAAGAATAAAAAAAAAAAAAAACTAGCGACTCACCCTCGCTTCGCTCGGGTATGTCCCTAGTGAAAAACTGATACAAATCTATCCCCCGGGAACCCTACATTTTTTCTGAATAAATAGTAATTTATGTGCTATTTCAGACTACAATCTATCTCATCCATCCATCCAAACTTTCGCATTAATTATATTAATATTATGGTATTATTATTATGGTGCTAAATATAGCTTTACTCTGTACAGTATAGAGTCACAATAAGATTTTATTATTTACTTTTTCATCGTTAAGTGATGTAAAATGACAAAAATTGCTTCGTCGAATCACTGGCGTTTTTTAATAATTGTTTTACGCTCTAACAAATGAGTTTGAAATTGGATCGGGCTCCGAGCGCTTACAAAAATGGATGCTTAATGCAATTAGAGAGACGGGGACGGAGATAGAGCGGGAGAGACCCGACGTTTATTGTGACGTTATTAAGATATTCGCTTTGTTATGTCTGCATCTGGGCCGCAACACGCCAAGTCATACACACTTGATTATTCTTTCTTAGGCTTACAATACTTATAAAGTAGTGGTGTAACTCTTACTAGACTAAAAGAACCACATCATACGAAGTGTGAGTAAGCTTTGTCATTCTCTGTTTTATAAACTATTGTAATACTGAGAAGAAATATAAGAAAAAGAAGAAATAAACTGAACCAGCGAACATAATTTAATATCAATAAAGTCTTATTTTTCTTTTACCTATTTGTATTCAGCCCTTTTTAACGTCCCACTGCTGGGCACGGGCCTCCCTTCAATACGAAGGGGATCAGGCCATAGTCCACCGCGCTGGCCAAATGCGGGTTGGCGGACTTCACATGTCTTTCGAAAATTTGCTAGGTTCTCTCAGACATGCAGGTTTCCTCACGATGTTTTCCTTCACCGTAAGGCAATATACCTATTAAATAATTCTAATTTTAATTGCTCACTAAAGTCATTTGTGAGAGTAAATACATTTTTTATTTCAATAAAAATATTTTATTTGCATAAAGAGATACAGAGTCGACAAAATTTGTGGTTGAGGATGAGTTATGTTTTCGCTTAAAGCGACTCTAGTGAACTACATACATAGCAGTACTTCATATACAAACAATACCTGAGCGAAGCCAGGAAACGTCACTAGTGTATTGTAGTTTTATTTACAAATGAACTTAAATGGCATCTCATTTAAAAATCATTAAGAAGATCTTATAATCCTGCGAAGGCTATTAAGACGGCAAGCGGGCGCTCGCCGTTCTATATAAAACAATAAACACGATTACGCAGCGTCCAACGACTATCTCCTTCTAAACTAATATTGCACTTCATTATTTCTTGATAATCACATTATTTTTAACTTTTATGATTTTTTTGCTTTTGTTGAAAACATGTATATAAAACATGTATATATATATATATATATATGTTTACTCAATATATTGGTCAAATTTTGGTATCACTCAGTGTTAGATTTTGTTGACCTTACTGCTAAGTATACTTAGTAGTTTACTTCTTAGAGACTGCGGCTCAAGTGTCATGACAATCAAAAATTTTCCTCATATTTTAAAAATAAGTAAGTGGTTTTACAAAGTATGCAATAATTGTAAAGTGCAAATCCAATTGTTAGAACATCATTCATACATTTCATTCACTTATCTCCTAAAAGGTAAGAATGAATACAATTCGAAGTAATGCAGTGTAAAGGGTTCGCTTAGTACAAATATTTAGTTTGATTTGAAATCAATGGTTTATGTGAACGCGTAAACTGCATTAGTTTTGTGTTAGCCTTTTACAGCTTAAAGAGTTTGTTATATAAAAAATATATAATGTATAACGTTGAAATAAATTTTATTCAATGGTATTGTAGTTAGTGGTAGTGTAACAAAGATTATTTTAATACTTTCTTAGATTTACACGAATATTTGACATTTTAAATTAAACTATCTTTTCGGATTTTTTTGCGGATTTATTTTGATTTTTGGTTCCCGACGTTTCGAATGCTTTACAGCAATCATAGTCACGGGATGTCAGTTTATTTTTTGTATAAAATAATAAGTGAAAAATTGGGGAATTACTATCAATTAACTTGGGTAAATATTAGAGGACTTCGTTTGTTTATTTAGAAATATAATAATGTACATATAGTCTTTAATTTCTTTTTTTTTTCTTTTTCTAGTAAAATTGTAGAGCTCTAAAAGTCTGATGATTGCTCAATTGGTTTCTCATTTCAAGTATCGTGTCCCGAGTACTTAATGCTTTAAAGAAATATTTGCCACTGATCAAAAACTATGAATTTTTATATTTCCAAAGACAGCTCGTAACAATATTATTAAATGTATAAAAACGGTAGTTTATACATAAATATATCGGTGGCCGTTCTAAAAGCACTCTAAATGCCATTCGAAACTTTTTTACTCCAAATATCTAAGAAATTAACATTACTAATAAGCCCATATTACGGACACGCCAGAAGTTAAAGAACTTTTAAAGTATGACATCAAATTTTATAGTTTCTAGGACTTTGAAGCCTGTTACAATCTAGTTGGAGCTATTTTCAGTTGTGCATATGAGGGGTCGAGTTATACTGGTAGCGCTTTTTCGAATCTATTTCTGTGTAGGCAGGTATTAATTTAAGTCCGTGTTATTATGATCCCTGTGATGGATTGGATGAGTAAGCGAATATTTGTTCTATAGTTTTAAATGGAACAAATGTTTGATTAAATGTAGTGCGGACAAATTGGTGTGATTAGGGCGTTTTTTTTTTTGGAAATTACAGTGTGCTATACTTTTCAGACGTGAAATTATTGTTTATGTACATTGTTGATGCGAAAATAATAGCTAATTTTATAAATTGTATTTACAATTATGTAGGACTAAGATGTACCAGTGAGGTCTCGCTGAGCAGTGGGAGATCTAGTTTCATCTTTAGATCTCATCTACCAACAGTTCAATCGCGTTTCTATATCTCCAAGAGTTTTAAACTTCGTTACAAATATGATAATATGATATGTTAAAAAAAGTAAACTGAAATATTACGTTACGTTATATTCAATAAGTTATAAAAGCTAAATATTTATAGAGCTTTAACTTTAATATAAAATATGAAGAATTTCTTTTTAAAAAAAGTCATTGTTTTTAATATTTTCTTATCCCTTTTAATCCTTTTTTAATCCTTTCTTAGTTTAATAATATACAATATTTTATAGCATAGATATTTTAATCACATCACTATATTCTAAGTTTTGTTTTGAATATTTTTTTTCCTAAGAGTGAATTCGACGATGAATACGTTATACAATGTCAGTCAGTATCCGCACTCAGTCACATGAAATGTTAATAGTTAAATTAATATATTATACTTATGCATATTTAAAAATATATAATTTTACTTTCAATTATGAAAAGTAAAAACTACTCTAGAGATATTTATCGCATTGTTATTTTTTTCTAACATCATTTTGTAAAGTTGTCAGCAATTTGCGGCTTCCTAATGACAGGCCTGTGAGTGGCCTCAAGTGTCTGCACGAGCTGATTTTTTCCCTTCGATTGTTATCATCATAATCTTTAACATTTCATCTAGTCATACTTTCGCTATTATTACCTTTTACGTGGATATGCTGTTTAATTTGTGTATCACAAAATTATAATTCTGTTAGTTACAAAATTCATATTATTAGAGTTCTTTTTACCTTAAATAAAAACCGGCCAAATGCGAGTCAGACTCTCACACGAAAGGTTCCGTACCATTATCTATAAAAAAATCATGTCTTTTGTATGGGAGCCCCCCTTAAATATTTCTTTTAGTTTAAGTGAATAGATGTATAACTAAATATTCTGTGAATATTTCAAGCGTCTACCTGTTGCCGTTATCAATATCGAGCAAAAACGAGCAAAAAAATCACATTTGTTGTATGGGAGCCCCCTTAAATATTTATTTTATTCTGTTTTTTAGTACTTGTTGTTATAACAGAAATACATCATCTGTAAAAATTTCAACTAACTATTACGGTTCATGAGATACAGCCAAGTCTTAGTATTAGGGTCCCGTTTTACCCTTTGGGTAAAAAATTCAAAATTCAAAATTCTAAATATTTTATTCAGCATTAAATTATTACAATTTTTTACTGAACGTCATGAGTCTACTACCAGTTCGGAAAAATGAAACCTCAGACCTGAGAAGAACTGGCGAAAGAAACTCAGCGGGACTAATATTTTTTTAATAAATTGTAATTTACAATATTTTTATAAAGTTGAAGTAGCCTGGAGGCGATCACTTCATTCCCAAGGCGTGCTATCTTCTATGAAATTATTTATTGTATAATAGCCTTTAGCACACTAACGTTCTTTAACAATTTTTTTGAATTTAATGATAGAAGCTTTTTGAACATTTTCTGGGATCCTGTTGTACAAGCGTATACATTGTCCATAAAAAGAATTACTGACTCTCTTTAAACGAGTTACAGGCATTACAAGTTTGTGTTTGCTCCTAGTAATAAAGTTATGCATGTCACAATTCTTGGGAAATTCGTGTATATTTTTACGAACATACATAACACATTCGTACACGTACTGAGAAGCAACAGTCAATATTTTTATTTCTTTAAACTTATCTCTTAATGACGCTCTAGGACCTAAACTATAAATTGCACGAATAGCTCTTTTCTGCAGTACAAAAATCGTATTAACAGTTGCTGCATTTCCCCAGAGTAAGAAACCATACGACATAATACTATGAAAATAGCTAAAATATACTATGCGAGCTGTATCTACATTAGTAAGAAGTCTAATATTTTTTACCGCGAACGCTGCAGAGCTGAGTCTACTCACTAGTCCCTCAATATGGGGGCCCCACTGCAATTTGGAATCTATGATAATACCCAGGAATTTAGTGGACTCTACCGGTTTTAACATTTCCCCATTTAATATTACACCATTATCAACAAGTTTAACATTGGGTGTTGTGAATTTTATTAATTTTGTCTTTTTATTATTTAATAATAAATTATTTGAATCAAACCAATAGACAACCTTTGAGAGAGCATCGTTTACATCGTCGTACATAAGCAAATTTCGCTTCACTTTAAAAATAAGTGAAGTGTCATCAGCGAACAATACTATCTCATGTTTGTCCTGTACAAAAGATGGCAAATCATTAATATAAATTAGAAAAAGAAAGGGGCCGAGAATAGACCCTTGCGGAACCCCCATATCTAACGGAGCTCCAGGAGATCTCTTACCATTAACATCAACCCTCTGTATTCTATTATTTAAATACGAATTCAAAAGGTCGAGTGCCTTATTTCTAATACCATAATGATGCAGTTTCCTGATCAGCGTCTCATGATGCACACAATCAAAGGCCTTGGATAAGTCACAGAATATCCCAAGTGCATCTTGTGACCTTTCCCAAGCCTCAAAAATATTTCTTACTAACTCAACACTAGCATCTGCCGTGGAGCGGCCTTTCGTAAATCCAAACTGTTTCTTATGAAGTAGATTGTGTGCATTGAAATGCGTTAACATTTGCGCGAGTATGATTTTCTCAAAAATTTTACTAAACGTTGGCAGTACCGAAATTGGTCTAAAATTATTAGGGTCTAAGGTACTACCTGATTTAAAAATAGGAATAATTTTACTGTGTTTCATTAGATCAGGAAACGCACCATGCTCTATACTGCTATTAAATACAGTAGCTAAATGAGGTGCAACAACATCAATTACCGAGCTAATAACTTTTACAGATATACCCCATAGGTCAGCGGTTTTCTTGAGATCCAAACTTTTGAAGGCTGCAATGATATCTTTGGGGTATACAGGTTTAAATTAAAATACTACATTACATTCTTTAACATGTTTCTTAAATAAAGATTCGGCAATAGCGGGAGATGAATTGAGTGATTGCGTTGTTGAAATTGGAATGTCAGTGAAAAATTTTTCAAACTCAGATGCAACTTCTTGGTTTGAAGTAATAAAATTATTGTTTATATTCAACTTAAAATCGAAGCTGCGATCTGTGACTCTCCCACTTTCACAAGCAATTATGTTCCACGTCACTTTTACTTTATTATGTGCATTTTTTATTTTGTCTTTAATATACAAAGATTTTGCCATGGAACATACTCTCCTAAACATTTTTGAGTAGGCACTTACAAAAGAAGCAAACGATGTACTATGATTATAAGCTTTTTCACCATACAATTCATATAGTCTTTGCCTGCTCTTGTAGATGCCAGGAGTTGCCCATTCACTAAATGACAAGAGACCCCCTGAATTGACTGTTTTAGAAGTAAATATTGTAGAAAATTCTGTTTTTATTAATTTAAACAAAGAATTATATAAGAAGTTGGGGTCATTATTGTAAGATAAATAAGGAAGTTTTGCTACAATATTACCTCTGAACTTCTCCATACGTGTAGTATTTATGGGGACAAAAGTCTTTTTTAACATATTTTTATTGTCATTTAAAGTATAAGAAAATGAAGCTAATTGACCACAATGGTCTGAACTCAACTTGTTTATAATAGATTTAGAGAATGGTTTATAATTTGTAAATATATTATCAATACATGTAGCACTGGTAGCAGTGATTCTAGTTGGTTCAAGAAATAAATTATTTAGGTTAAAACGTAACATAACCCTAAAAACATAATAATATAAGGATTTATATGAAATAAATGTATATTAATGTGAAATATTTGTAATTCTTGGAGATATCTATACATATAATAAAATTCTAACTGAGTCGAATTTGTACCTTAAATATTTTTTGGAAAATCTTATTGAAATAGACATTATTATCGATGCAGAGGCCGAATCTACAGTTTTTAGAATTTTTGTCGGTCTATCTGTCTGTTACCGCATCACAGAAAAACCACTGGAGGGATTTTGATGAAATTTGGTATGATGGTAGCTGGATATCCGGGTCAAAATATAGGATACTTTTTACCGCGGGAGATTATCTCATTTCCACGGGAGTATACGTTATAACACAACCCAAAAAATATTTATGATCAGAATTTCTTGAAACTTGGTATTATTGCTCTTCAATACAATTAAATAAATACGTATTTTAGCGTTTTTTGAAATTCATCCCATAAGGAGATAAAATAAGGGATGAAAATTTGTATGAAACCTACCTTTTTTAAAGTTTTTTTGTTGTAGTTTTAGCGCGTGCGAAGCGGCCGGTTTTGCTAATTGATCATAAATTTTTTACACTTGTTATTATAATTAAAAGATTTACATAATAAAATTACTGCATTTTTAATTATATCATAACGTCGCCACGATGTGACGCAGTCATCTTTTTTTATAAGAGATAGTATTCATATACGCTTGTATGTTATTATGTAGCATAATAACTTAGAAGATTGAATTCGCTCCCTCAGTTTAGTTATGACTATCGAGTGTAGTTGGGAGGCTGGGCGTATCTGCAGCAAGTGTTAGTTTCTCAAGGGAGCACAAAGTGAGTTAGCGCTGAATGGCGCTACGTATTGCCGCGGTCAGCGCTCCGCCACTTGTTCTGTCTTATGATTGCTTGCTGGACGTTGAGTAGTATAGGTGAATATGTTAGATGAAACTTCGATATTTACTTAAAAATATTATATTTATAATATTAAATGTATATATTTTGTAGATATTGTGATTATTCACTTTTTCTTCTTAACTTCTTCTTCTTCTTATTAATTGATCTCATCTTGGCATCCCACAAATAAACGTGCATCACGTTCATTTCTACCTCACACGTACATTTTATAGGACGATTTTCCTTCTGAGGTTTTCCTGAACCTCTATAAAATGAGATTCTTCAAGAGTCTTGTCTTCAGGTCCCTTAAAGGCTGGCAACATATTTGCAAGTCCTCTTATGTTGCAGATGTCTATGAGTGACGATAGCTACTTACCGTCAGGTAAAACGTTTGCTCGTTTGTCCCTTATAAAAAAATCATTATATTTCGTTAAATAAATTGCTTTCTCTTAAAATAATATTTTTTCCTAATAGTATATTACCTATAAATTTCTTAATGATAGTTAACAAGTTTCTAAGTTTTTAAGTACATTATGTAATAATACTCCAAAGTTAAATGTCCGTTTCATAGCGGATCTCCCCTATAAGTTAAATTAATTCAATGTAAAATAAAAATAATTAGCTAGAATATTTTCTATACCATTAGGTATTAATGTAATAAATTTAAAAGAACGTTTATCGGTAAGTACATAGCAATGAAGCAATAAACAAACATATTTTTACATAAATATTATTTATACTTTTCAAAATGACATGTCTAAATCACAGTTTTCACGTTTTCATTCACTTTACTAACTAGTCTATACATATAATAAAATTGTAACGAAGCCGAATCTGTACATTAAATATTTTTTCGAAAATCTTATTGAAATAGACATTATTATCGATACAGAGGCTGAATCTATAATTTTTAGAATTTTTGTCTGTCTGTCTGTTATCGCATCACGAGAAAACCACTAGACAAATTTTGATGAAATTTGGTGTGATGATAGCTGGTTATCCAGGTCAACATATAGGATACTTTTTACTGCTGGAGAATATCTCATCTCTGAGAAATCTATACTGAAAGCTAAAACATAACATTTATTAACGTAAGATATTAAAAATACAGAATAATGTAAAGTTTTCGCCTGCTCTATGTCAACGTCCACAAGTCCGCTGTGGCCGGCAACTGTGCAGTAACTCGATTGCCCCGCGATGGGTCCGAGCGCTGTTGAGACGAACACCTTGGTAATTGACCTCTTGTTCATTATTTATCATTTACTTCATATGTAATCACGGCTCTTCATTCATTTATTACTAATAAATAAAATCAGTATTTAGGGAGCGATACTACGGACGAGTTACTTAATTTTGGATTTTCCTGCCACACGTTATAAGTATTTGGAAAATCAAGAAAATCAAGTTTTTTTAATGTTATTCTAAGTGAATTTAAAATATAAGTATAGATTTACAGTCGCCTATCTCCTAGTCGAGTATTTTTAAGAAAAAAAAATGAGCTATGAACTGACAGACTTTGATAATAATGAAAGGAACCGCAGTAACTATGTACGTAGTGATGCTTAACTTTAAAAAATCAAGTTATAACCTAGTAGTATTTTATTTGTAACATCAGAAATATCGATAATGAAAATCATAATTCATTTAATCAAACTATACAAATAATAATTTAAATGGGAGTTTTATATTAATTCAACATTATGTATTATTTTCTCATTACGCCGTCCCTCAGAGACGTCTAGTTTTTCAATTTCCCTTCACATTTAACCCTCATTATAAGGTTCATGATAATATTTTTCCGAGCAATTACTCAAACTCTTTGAGGCGGTAATCATCGTTTAATGGGCCCGCAACAATCACAGCGGGGGAGGTGCGGGGGGGGGGGGGGGAGCTAACTGGAGAGAGAGAGAGGGGTGAGAGGGGTGTAGATGAGGGGGTACATTTGAACCTTCACGTGGAAAGGATAATTCTGCGATCAAAGCCTGACAACCACAGGTGGAGTAGAGTGGCCATGATGTGAAGATGGGCTCATTGTGTCTCTTATTTATTTTTAATGTGTTATATGTAAGTTAATTTATAATCTGTTTTCATAATATGTGACTACGTGGTTTGTAATTACCTACATTTATTTGCACTAATTGTAGTTATTATATTATAATTAATTCTGCCATATTATAGTTTAATAGCGTTTTCCGTTGTGGCTCCGCCCGCGTAGTTTAATTATGTATTACCATATCTAGCCTATATGTTATTCTGATGTCTAAACTATATCACTGTGAAGTTTTATTAAAATCAAAAACTTTCAAGTTTATAATATTACTACACTTAAAAAATTATCTTGCGTGATAAAATAAATATCAATGTATTTGTCATATATGTATATGTTAATAAAAAATTAAAATTAGTATTGCAATAAAAAACGGCAACTCTTCTTAAGTACAAAGGTTTTCATAAGCGTTTTAATTCAACTTTGTTTTCAGAGTACCGTAGGGTTAAAAAACCTTAAGGTTTTTTCTCTTTCCGTACTAACCTAAGCGACGTGGAGTCAGCAGCCGCCTCCCGCAGAGTGCTATATTAATGGCCGGTCCGCGCTATTAATTAACTTCGGTTTGTCTCTCTGTAAACCGCTTATTTAACCCTTTTATATTCCACCACTGTTCTAACTTCCTACATAAACGTATACATCTTCTTGTATATATTTACTTTTTATAACAGAAACTAGCCTAATTGACCACTCTTTGATAAAAATAATATAACTCTTGGTTTCCTTTGTGACGGCAATGATTTGACCTGATATGTAAAAGCTATTTTTTTAAATTTAATATTTTGGTATACAAAGTACAAGTATATTAAAGTAAATTTTGAAAAGTTCAATATATAATACTATTAGAATAACTTTTCTAAACAACCTATTCATTATTTTAAATAAAACATTATAATTATAAATATTTTAAATAAGCTTTTGCATATTTTTTTTCGTGGATTTATTTAGATTTTTTGTTCCCGACGTTTCAGATGCTTTACAGCAATCATGGTCACGAGAGAGATTGAGTCGATACAGACACATGTTACAAAAGTCTGATATTCGTCGTTTCATAAATCTAAAAAAGTATTATGCCTATTTATTATTTCTTAAAATAAGCAAATTAATATCATGGAACAGTATTCCAACACTCAGAAATTTGTAGTGAGGTGTAAAGTTTTCGGTCTATCCCGGGATTAGCCGACCACACGGGATCGGGAGGGGGCGGAGGGGGATGAAACCAATCAATGTCGGTTAATTGGCGCTTTAATGCTGCCTCATTCAACAATTACAGTGCTGTCAACTGACAGGTAGAAGGGAAGGCCACGAGTCGATAGATGTAATTATTTTATTCTATATTTTTATTAAAACTAGCTTTCATTCGCCATTTTGCAGACGTGCTATAAATGTGCAAATAGACAGATTTTTTTACTTAAATAGGTGATGTGGATCTCATGGCAAATACCATGGAGTTCACTATAGCGTAGTTATTTTCAAACCGCAGACACAGGACGGTACACTTTTTATTGATAAGTTTTATATAGGTATATACTTTTTATGTAATTTCAATTCAATTCTCAATGAATGTGAACTTTCCATTTATTTCACTGAGATATAGTATTTACAATATTGTAGCATTTTTTTTTTACTTAAAAATGACAAAATCCTGCTTAATATACACTGTAAATGGAAGCTTTATATTATATATTTTACTAGGTTTTGTTAAAATTAATTCTGGCCCCTGCACAAGTTTTCAAACTGATACGACTAATATAAAAAATCTAATATTATATATCATTCTCAGACGTATCCATCGTACATATATAATGATTACATGACATAACGCATAAAAATTATTCATTTCAATTCAAAATTTCAATCATGTTTTATTTATTACTTTAAGCGATAGCAATTATACAATGTAATGATATGAAACGGTAAATCTTTATCAAGAGGCAATATTGTATTACTATTAAAAACGCAAACGTATGTATGTACATATATATGTATATATGTGTGTGTATGTATGTTATTCCTTCACGCTGAAATTCCTAAACAGATTTGGATGAAACTTAGCACGCAAATAGACTGCTGAAGTAACAAAAAGGCTACTGGTAGGCCTAGGGGCGAAGCGAGGGTAAATACCTTGTTTTATTATAACAATTTTAATTAATCGACAAGTTGCAGCACTAAAAGCAAAATGTTATATGGTGGTTGTAGATTAGTCCCCCTCCCCACTTATCCGAATCAATCTGGGACGCAAACTCGTTTAATTTAACGTTCAATTCTCTATTAGCGACTCATTATTTTAACTTAAAGGGTAATATAGAGCTGAGCGCCGCGCACATTGGCGCTCGAGGAAATGTTGCTGAATTACAGTTTTATTAGTTCGTTTCGTGACACTTTTGTACGTTTAATCAATTTACGTAATTTTCTTCATTAGTGTTTCTAGAATACGGTCTGAATCTATATTTTGTAATATACATGTGTGATATTTTTATTAAGTAGTCCTTCAACAGAAGTCAAAGAAAAGTCATCAATATTGCATAAAAAACTATACAATAAACATTATTTACTAATTAATCAATACATAGTTAATGAAGCAGATCGACTATTTCAGGGCAGTGCTATAACAACATTGTGCGCAGAGCGCTAGCGCAGGATAGTTGATTAGAGCTCCTAATGTTTGCGGCGAGGCCGTAATTAAATAGTTTAACTCTCAAAGTGAATAGATGAGATGACGTTCAAATACATTTCATTTATATACATAAGTACATACATATGTATCATTTATATATATATTTATTCGTTTATTAGAAAGCTTAGACATTTCTCATTGCCTTATTAGAAGTCTAATGTTCTATGGTTTATAATATTACTAGCAACTCACCCTCGCTCCGCTCGGGCTCGTCCCTAGTTACGTTTTAACATTTAACTCAGAGATGGGATATTTTTCCGCCGTAAAAAGTATCTTATATGTTGACCCGAACAACCAGCTATCATCATACCAAATTTCATCAAAATCTGTCCAGTGATTTTCTCGTGATGCGGTAACAGACAGAATGACAGACAGACCGACAGACAAAAATTTTGAAAACTATAGATTTGGCTTCTGTATCGATAATTAATTCTATTTCAATAAGATTTTCCAAAAAATATTTAATGTACAGATTCGGCTTAGTTAGAATTTTATTATATGTATAGATATACCAATACCTATTACATATTTTTAGCTGATATCAAGTAATAATTAATTGTAATCACAATAATATGATAATTACTTATTGTGTCGTAAAATATTAAAATATTGCTCCTCTATTTAAAGTTTTTATGAGTAGAAAATACCTACATAGGTAAAGAAAAAATCAAATACTTATTCAAAATATATTAGAAGTTAAAATATCATTTACTATAAGAATTGTTACATTTCGATTGGATTTCTTTACCTACTTACCTACTGACATTTAATTTAAATTTTAATTATGTAAAAAGGGATAATAAAAAATTCCTTGTAAAAGTCTATTTGAATGAAGTATATTTTGATTTGATTTGTATTGAGTTTTTATTTCAAATAGCTAGGTATGCGTATTTACGATTTCAATTTAATGCATTTTGCGTGTAATATTAAATTCATATCGTACCAAAGATCTCTTCTACTCTAAAACAATTATTGTAATGAAAAATTATTACCAGTCATCGGAAAATTTAATGGGTTTAAAATGGTGTTCAAGTGAATACCTTTGCGTGGAGGCGTGCGGGACTCTACATAAATATTCAAATTCAATCTGAGTAATGAACCAGAAGTATATTATATGTATGTATATTCAAGTTTAAATATTTTGATTATTTTTCGAAGTGATCCTACATTTATTGTAAGTGTATTTTTTGTTTTACTGTCATAATGTATATTTCATGAATTTACCGATTTTGATAAAATACGATTTTAAGAGACACCACTTTACTTAAATTAGTGTACAGTTGTTATTTATTAACTCTAGTGATAGGGTAGGAGAAATGCATTTTTTTTTTAATATTTTCTTTTTTGACTGTGCCTAAAAATATAAAAAAATATATTTATATTACTCATAATAGACCTATTAATTTGATAGCGTAGGCCAAGAGTGTATGACTGATGGACGGACAAGCAGACAGACAGACTCCATTTTAGAAAGGGATATAGAAAGACTGAGATAGGTCACTACGTGATCGATCCCGTAATAGTATATTTTTTATACAAAAATTTTTAACCCAATTACTTACTATCGTGAGATTTGAAAGAAAACTTTATTTTCACTTAGGTATATTAGACCATCGAATTCAGTGGCATCGTTAAGTTGTATGAAACTTTGATCATTAGGCGAGAAATCCTCTACGATTTTGTCAATAGTAACAAAATTTAGTGTGCAGTGGTTGCCCAGTGGTAACGCGTTCGCTTGGGAAACCGAGTGAAGCGGGTTCAAATCCCGGGTCTCGCACCTCTGATATTTTCATGTGCGAATCATTTCTAACATGATTACCGCTTGCCTTACGGTGAAGGAAAACATCGTGAGGAAACCTGCATGTCTGAGAAAACCTAGCAAGTTTTCGAAAGATATGTGAAGTCCGCCAATCCACACTTGGCCAGCGTGGTGGACTATGGTCTAATTCCCGTTGTATTGAAGGGAGGCTCGTGCCCAGCAGTGGGATATTAAAAAGGGCTGAATACATACAACAAAATTTTGCAACTTACCCTATCTTTACTAATTTCAAGACCCTTTGACGTCAGAAGATAGTCTAAAGGTAATGTGGGGATCCTGTTTATCGTGGAGATCATGAGGATAGCAAAACTTAAATAATGATTAAAATCTCCATATTACCTCCAATAACTTTAAAAAGTTAAAACGTAAAATTTACTTTAAATTTTAAAATATTTTGAAAGTATTAATTAAGATCTTAACTTTATAAGTGACATTTATTTGGTCTGATTTTTCAGTCCGCCATTAAGTAATCACGGTGCATCGTTTCATTACGCGATTGCAGTTGAATATTTAACGAGTCGCAGTCGAGTAATTACTTTTAAAATATACTTTATTAAACAGTTTACTTTCCATGATGTTTGCAGACACGATGTAGGAAATGAGCTTAAAATTGTACACGAGCAGTGTATTGAAATATTTTATTTATTTTTTTATCATTTGTATATTTTTATTATAATTAAAATGTCATGCTTTAAGGATATTCCCTATGTAATTGTTTGTTGAGTGAAAACTACATATATATTCTGCTTAGTTATAATTTTAATAAAATAGCTTTTAACAGCTTATATAAAAACCTTAATTTCTTAAAATAAATGGTTAAAATAAAAATAAAATTTTCTATTTAAAACTTGAAATGATTACATTTAAACGAATTCAAAAGACGCCGGGAACGTCGGATAACAAGGTGCTAATGGCGCTAACTTTAAAAAAGCCGGTCAAAAGCTAATGTAGTTTTGTCTAAGCTACTCGTTATTCTCTAAGTTAACCCTCTAACGCGACGCCACTGAACAAAAGAACCGTCACAAAAGACCCGCGAAGAAAAAAATACTGCTATACGATTGGTCGATACGCCGTGACGTCATGCTGGTAACGCCCCCTAGCAACCGTCGCTAAACTGAGATGAGAGGGAGCAAGACAAGCATCTGTAAAAACGGGACGGATGTAATATTGATGGTAGGTTCTCCAACTTTAAAAGAACTCAAGCTTTCAGTTAACATTCTTACAATTTAGACTTTATTATGTTTAGTTACAGTTCCTTTTATAATGATAATGAGGATTTTAAAAGATGTATTGAAGCGGTCAATCGTAAAAGCTGTTATTGTTGGGTTACCGGTTTACCGATTTGGTTAAATTTGTGTGTTAACAGACAGATGCCCGTCTGTTTGCTCGCTCTGACTCGCTCCATTGTGCTCTATCTACCAATTGAACGAGTAATTGCCTCTCTGATTAATTTGAATTCAATTACATCAATCACCTTTCAAGTTTGCCTTTTCATTTGTCGATTTCAGTTGCGTAATTGTTTATCTTCTATATGGGATAGAGGGGATATACTTATAAGGGACAATCTCAATAGTTATCAATAAATATAGTACTAACTTTAATGATGTATTTTGGAATTATAGTCGTTCAAGAGTTATAAGACAATTACGAAAGATAAAGATTTTTCAGAAGATTTTGCCCAAAATACAGTAAATTTACAATACAAACAACAGTTGTTATCAAAACAGGGCCATCAAAAAATCTTTATTCAATTTAGTGATCACAAACTAAACAGTAACAAGTCAGATGCTTCTAAGAATACGATCAGCTAACACTCGACACAATCGGCCCAATCAGAGGTGAAAAACACTATTGAACGCCTCAATAGCACAAGGAACTCCCGAGGGGAAAATGCTAATAGCGCCTCGCGCCTTGCCAAACAAAATCACTTCGCGACCCGAAAATTCGCACTTTCAATGGGCAATTTCACCCCCACCCCTAGCTCCGCCCCTTTCACAACCCCGACCGAGCTCCGGGCGCCTCGTCAGTCACGCTCGTCCGCCCGAGCAAGATGGACGTTTCAGAGGACCGATTTTACGGCTCCCAGACGCCGGACCGATCCGAGACGAACAGCCCGCGATCACAAATGAGTAGTCCCAACTCGACCTCGTCGATAAATGTCACAGACCAGTCCATTTCAATGTCACAGCATCAGCAAAATTTGGAAACTCTAAATCGCATGGGGATGTTCTTTCACGCTCAACAGATGCATCTCAACCAGAGTTTTGATGCTGTTAAGTCCAGGTTAGGATTGACCCAAGTGCCTAATGTGAACCAGGGGCCGCGGCATACGATAGACGCAATATTGGGGTTGAATGGGGGTAGGCAAAGAGTGCAGAGTGATTTCGAGGCGAGAAGAGAAGATCGGGAGCGAGAGTGTGATGCTGTGCCCGTGTCACCTGGAGCCGTTGAAAGTGCGGGTGAGTTTTTGGTTTATTTAAGCAAAAATCTGTTTTGTTACACATTTAGTTTTACTTCGTGGAAGTCTATTTACCTGATCTGCTATATGTTCGTGTTTGCTCCTTGCAACTCTAAGGAATAAATGATAAATATATGCGTAGTATATAATATAATTGTAAAAGGGTAAAATTTGAACTATTATTTCTTGTTTAATTATATTAAATGATATTAAATGTTTAATATCCGTAGATTGCTATTTAAAAATTAGTAACTTAAACATCAAACCCTTACACATTATACATAATATTTCTGATCTCTATCTAACTTAATATTTACCAAAAACCACAATTTTGATTTTTTTTAAAGGCTAGTTTATCACGAAAAATTTTTATTTCATATGTATGGACCAAAGGCACTTTTATATTCATCAGCGTCTAAAACTTATAGCGGTAAAGGGAGTTGCCGTCGGAAGAAACCTAATTACATTGGATAGTTTTAAAATATACTTACGTCTACCTATGAAAAATTTGTAACGTTGTACCTATATTAAATATGTGTTCTATTTGTTTTATTTATTTGATTTATTTGTTTTGATTTTTTTATTTTTGTCTGTCTAATCATTTAAATAGTTTCATCACGTATCATATAATTCTATAGTAATAGCTTTATTGACACATCGTACAGCTAGAGGCAGCCATCCCAAGGTATTATTAAAGTAGTAATAATTATTCCTAGTTGTTATGAAAGTTACAATCACAGTAGTTGCGGCTACCTTGTATACGAATGCATTATGTAGAACAGTCCCCTGTAATAATTCATACTTATTCTTATCTGTAGCTATTGTAGCGTAAACTTATTGAATATTATTTTGTTAGCCGATTGCAGAATGAAGTTTTACACTTTAGAATTCGATTATAAATTACTTTGATAAACTGGTTTTAATAACTTTTTTTAACAACATAAATATTTATTGTCAATCAAAAAGTATTTATGTATGTGTTAAAGCTGAACAGTTTATTTATTTGGTTGAAAGCGTCATATATATACAGGGTTATAGGTAATTCGACGTATTCCCGTTAGGAGGTGATAGGGATGATTATTTGCAATAATTTTAACACCATATGTATCATGCAAAAGTGAAACATTTTTGAGTTATCATGTTTTTTAGCTTTTTTCAAAATAAGTCAAAAATGCAACATCAAACATTTATTTAAAAAAAAAGTATCAATTTAAATCTCATTTTCTCTTCTGATTTATAAAAACAATTAAACATCAGTTTTTTATCAATATTAAAACAACAATTATCGATCCAAATTATAAAATGCGAGACGAAAAACGTTATTATTTCAATATTTTTTTGAGATTTTCGCCATTAAAATTCCTTAAAAACAGAAAAAAACGTTATGAAACTTGGCTTGCAGATTATTTTAACAATATAACCGTTTTCTTAGCTCTCCAAAAATGCATAACAACTAGAAACTTATTTCAAAAAAACTGAAAAAAAAAAATGATCACAAAGGAAGCAGGCGGAATTTCGTATTCGAACTAAACTTAAGGTCGTTCTTTAAAATTTGCATAAAATTAATTAAAAACAATACCCAATGTAAATAAAACAAAAAATACAAATTTAAAATAATATTTAGAACCAGTAACAGTTTAGTGGTAATAACAATTAACAATTAAGACATTTTGTAATTTAGCCTTATTAAAGTTCTTGCTCGAAGTGACTGAAATGGCTATCGAGCTATCGCCTAACATTGACACCAAAATGTGCAGGACATCCGTCTTGCTAGTACCTAAATCATGTTTTAGCTATTATTTACGACGACCATTTTCCTAATCGTTGGATAGGGCAAGGAGGACCCATTCCGTGGCCTGCGAAGAGTCCGGACTTAACGCCGGTTGATTTCTATGTCTGGTGGGGTTACAAGATGTCCCTAGTTTACGACGTCTCGCCTGTGTCATCCGCGGAAAAACTCTATATATATGCATATATATATACATATATATATACATATATATATATATATATATATATATATATATATATATATATATGTATGTATGTAAATCTTAACTTCATCTTATTAGTCGTGACTGATACTCGTAAATATAATTTTGTTGTATAAATTTTTGATGGATACATTTTACAATATTGTCCGAGATAGAAAGCAGAAACAACTTAGTTGTTATAAAAACCAGAATCTGTTACTATCGCAACATTATAGTTGTTCATAAATATGTAGTTATTTATCTTTTCCTGCATTATGCTTACGATATACGCATATTTTATATAACGTATGTTTTTGTAAAATGCCTTATTTTACATTTTAATTTAAAGTTTTGCAAATTGGAATTTCACTTATCATATTGGTTCTTATATTTTATATTGAAGATTTTTAACAATGGTTAAATTTAATGCTTAAAATATCCCTATATATTACCTATAGTTATATAAAACTTAAACCGCTTGACTTGAATGGAAATTGGAAATATTCATATTAATAAAATCTGCAACAACAAAAAGAAATATACATACATATATATATAGCGACTTATCCTCGCTTCCTTAATTCGCTCCTCTATTTTTTTTTGAGCGAAATCCTAATTCTTTTTCTAAAATAAAAGTAGCCTAAGTTACTCCTTATAATATTAGCTATCTGCCAGTGAAAGTCCCGTCAAAATCGGTCCAACCGTTTTGGAGATTAGCCGGAACAAGCAGACAGACAAAAAAATTAAAAATTGAGTTTTTCTTATAAGTACCGTATATGATTCCATATGCATTTAGTATAAAGCTGTTATTTTAACATTACAAACAGACTCTTAATTTTTATTTATCTGTATAAATGACTATAAAGTGAAATAAATACTGTTTATCCTTCAAATTAAACACTTATAATATTTTTTTTTAGAAAATAACAATGATTTTACATTGTTGTCATCGCAGTACTGCAAATTGTTCCTATATAGGTACTTTCCAGACGGGTAGAGTACCTACAGAGCGCGTAAATTTAATAACATCGGTGGGCGTTCCGAGCGCTTTGGACCTTTTAAAATACCTTCAAACATAAATACTGTCTAACATGTTATATAATCGTGTATATTCTGAATAATATTCAATTTCGCTATCAAAATATATGTTAGTGTACTTTACTTTATTAAGTTAGATATATATTTTTTAAATAAATCTGGGAAATAAATTGCATTATAAAAGTTTTTCATTACTTTTAAAAGCTACCACGTTCATCGTGAGCTAGATTTCTACTCTTAGGTGCTAGCTATATGCTGGACTTAGCACTCTCAGAGATTAGTCCGTATGATAAATATTTTAAATAGTTAAATATGATCGCATTAATGTATAGATCTATACATATAATAAAATTCTGAGTCAAATCTGTACATTAAATATTTTTTGGAAAATTTAATAGTTATATGTTTAATTTTAGAATGTTGTTCACACATATTTCGTACCGAGTCAATAAATACGTACTAACAGGTAGAGACGGATGTATCGTTTTATTAGTTACCAGCTTATACTCTGTTCAAGCGTCGTGACTACTTTTCATTATAATAATTAATTGGTAGATTAATATGTTAAAGCATTTACGATGTATTAAGGCAACCAAAAGATCTAGATTATATACTTATTACAAAATATAGACTAATTCTATATATACTTGTATTGTTCTCCTGTTTTTCTTGTTTAGAAATATCACCGACCGGTATACAATAAAATATAAATAGGTATATGTTTAGGTACCTATTTATTTTATAAATTGTTTAAAACATTTTTTTAAAGAAGTTACTGTGTTTGGGTATACTTTATTAAAAGTTAGTATTAGTATGTGAATCCGTTAAGAAATTTTAGACATGATTTTTTTTTTAATTATTCATTACTTACGTTAATACAGCTAAATTATACATTAAATTCTGCCTACAGCTTTTGCTCTTATGTTGCAGGAGATCTTTATTACTCAGAAATATATCTAAAATTGTTAATTTAAGAAAAGTTTGCTTTTAAAGTTCGTTGAATTTTTACTTTTATACTTACCAAAGTTAGTGTAGTCGCCCCATGAAGACGTCAGCCTCCGGATGTAGTTTGTCTGAAAACAGCCCAAGTGTCTCAAGATAATTGCTTTTTTAAGATTATGTTAGATTTATATTTATCGTACACAATATTATCTGTCCTGCGAAAAGTCGATCGATTAAATTCCATGTAAATTTATCATCTTTATTGTCAAACAAAAACTTATCTACTAACTCTTATCCAACTATTTTCATTTAATTGTAGCAGTTAAAAAAATCAATTTATTTTATATAAAATGTAGTAAAATTCTTATTATATGTATGTACTAGCGACTCAACTTCGCTTCGTCCGGGTTCGTCCCTAGGTTGATTCCCCATACAAACTTTCATCCCCATTTTCACCCCTCTAAGGGATGATTTGCGGGATAAAAACTATCCTATATCCTTCCCAGAGTCTCAAACTATCTTTTTACTAAATTTCATCTTAATCGGTTCAGTAGTTTCGTAATCTATTCGGTGCAAACAAACAAACAAACAAACAATCAAATCCTTCCTCTATAATATTACTATAGTTTTACGAACATTCAACCTTTGTATCGTCTTATACACCTTTTGAGATCCCTAGAAATTAATGTAGGTACATGTAATTTAAATAAGCTTCAGAAAATGCTACCATACTAGCATTATCTGTTTTGCGAAAAATTTAAATGATAGTAATACATAAAATTAACGTGTATTATTTAAATTACTAATAAATAAGTTACTAGCAATAACCACAAAATATATAGGTACATATAAGTAGGTATTATATTTATTCACCCATGTCATAGTTGTATAAATAATTAATTCCTCTAACGGCTGTGAATGTAACAACCATTCAAAATAGATCAGCAATTTATGTCGCAGTAGCTAGTAGCTATGTGTTACTCCAGACTGTGTATCTGTTGTACTAAATTTCATCCAAATCCGTTCAGCCGTTTCAGGAGTAACAAAAGAACAAACACAAACAAATACACACATACAGTTTTTTACATTTTTAATAGTGGTTCGATTAAGAAATCAGTGAATCTATACATATAACAAAATTGTAACTAAGTCGAATCTGTACATTAAATATTTTTTGGAAAATCTTATTGAAATAGACATTATTGTCGATGCAGAGGCCGAATCTATAGTTTTTAGAATATTTGTCTGTCTCTTACCGCATCACAGAAATACCACTGGATGGATTTTGATGAAATTTGGTATAATGATAACTGGTTAACCGGGTCAACATATAGGATAGTTTTTAATGTGAGAAAATATCTCATCTCTGAGAAATCTAAACTAAACGTGAAAACGTAAGTAGGGAGGAACCCGAGCAGAGGGAGGGTGAGTCGCTAGTCTAATATATAAATATCTCGTGTCACGATGTTTGTGGTCGCACTTCTCCGAAACGGCATTTTATGTATGTTTGGTAGGTATGAGAAAAGCTAGTAAAGTATATTTCACCATCCTACTCCCCCCCCCCCCTCCTCCCCCCATTTTTTAATCGCAATTTTAGTGTTTTTTTATGAACAATATTACATAAATACATAGCGACGAACCCGAGCGAAGCGAGAGTGAGTCGCTGTATAACATAAAGCCAAAGAGTTTTTTTTGTAGATTGAACACGGGTTCTGTTAGTATTTTATTATTCCAAATTCCGCGTAACGTAGTGGACTCTAGAGAAAAAATAGATGTTTCGTTATCTAAATAGCCTTGTCAATCAAAAGTGATTAACACACTTTGCCAATCTTTTCATTTAATTCTGTTACATAAATATTTGTTGGCTTTTTGTATGTATGTTAAATTATGTTAACTTTATTTTTTATTCAGCGTATTTCACATCTCGATAGAATAAAGTTACAATTTAATAAAAAAATTGTAATAATTTTTGACCGACATTGTAAAAGGAAAAGTAATTCCTTGATTCGGATGTATTATATATTTGTGTCAGTCAGTCGGTGCCAGCCAATACAAATCAAAGCACACCGACTTCGAAAATATCTGATTAAGTATCTATTCTAAATGAAAACCCCCGTTTAGTTATTTTTTACTTTTCAGTGCCTGAAAGTCGGTTTTTTTTTTTAAGTTTTTATGATATATAGATTGTTGCCTATAGATCTAGACAATAGATCTTAAGAATAAGGGAAATGCTATATATGTAATAGTTAAATTAATATACAATTTTTAAGAATAAAATATGAATAAAAAATATAATACTGTACCTTTTCTATTTTTAGCATCACTTCTCTGTTTCTTAAAAGCAAGCTAATGTTATAGATTATTTAAATTATATTATATATTATACAATAATAAAATCCGTTACCTATTTTTATTCTACGTTTATTCACTTGTCACTCAGTGGGTATACAAATTGTCATTTGCACCTATTATATTTATATATATTATATATATTTTAAGACCTTATTGTTTGGCTTCATGTTTATTATTTCTTAGACTGAGTATTAAACTTATTTGACTACTATTATAAATATGTAAGTATGTATGTATCTATGTATGCATATGTGTGTTATGTTACTCCTTCACGCTGAAACATCTGGACGGATTTGAATTAATAGATTATGGCCTGCAGTGACATATAAGGCAAACTTTAAGCAGTAAATAAGTAAAGTATAAGTAGCTTCTGAATATTAAAACGAAACTTTGTGGCCGTATTTTGCTCCTTTACACGCATCGACGCCTCCGTCAATAAGTATTAATATGTAGCAAGTGGATAATCATCTATAACGTGCGTTTATATGCTGTTTGCTGTTAGCACCTGTTCCGAGCAACGTTGTATTGTGTCTTACATCATTTAACAAAAACTTAACTTTTCGTATACAATGTAAAGCATAAATTATAAAAAATACTATACTAAGTTACATTGTTGATTGTTGCTCCTTGCATGTGTTAATATTATTATTCATATTCTTAAGAACTAATAATAGTAGAGACTAAAAATGTCCCTGCTCTGGTTTCATACATAATAGAATACATAATACGAGTATACCACGTATAGGCAAAAGTTACTAATTGCTTTTACTGGCAGGCCTTTTGCTTATTCACTGTATCATTGTAACATAATCTTATAAATAAAAAATGTGTGTATGTAAATGTGTTGCTTAGCGCAAACTCGAGAAGGGCTGGTCCAATTCGGGATTTTTTTTTTAAATATTTATCGAAGTCCGATGAAGAGAAAAATTGGAAAAATTTAGGGGAAAAATGTAAAAATCACGTTTTTATTTTTCCTTACTACTACTTTATAATTATGTACGCTACCTAAAAATTAATATACACTTTTAAAACTATTAATAGATTTGACGCTTTCTTTTTCGATGATGTACAATTTGACTTTGACTGTGTTTGTTTGATTGTCTTTCTTTCCCTGTCATGAACTTACTCGTAATTAGTTTATTTTTAGTGAAATAAAAACTATTAAAAATAAGAACAAGGCGTTGAAAAGGATATTTTAAAAATATTTATGATGCCAATTTCGGGACCCTCTCCCTGGCGCGGGCCCGACGCAACCCAAACCGAGACAACGCTTATGAAACATACTATCACACTTGTTTTAGACTAGATTATACTCTAACTAGCGCCCTTCCCTTACTTCACTCGGGTGCGTCTCTATGTACTCGTACTTTCAGTATTTATAATATTACAGGTAGCGCCAACTTTTGGCAAATTTTATTACAAATCCCTGTATACTCCGGGAAAGATAGATTTTGTAAGTCGTTAAGCCGTTTGGTCCGTCAGCGTGAAGGACAAATAAACATACACATAAACAAACTTTCACTCTTATATTAATTATAGTAATGTAATTATAATTATTATAAATGAAAGATTAAGTTATAAAATAAATAGAAAATAAACAGGCAAATTATGTACTTCAGCACCTACAATATAATACAAAATAGAGTTCTGCGCTGTTTCTCTCTATTCAGTATGTCTATCTAGAGACATAGTGAAAATATAATCAGTAGTTCCTAGTGCAATTAAAATAGATATACTAGGGTATTATGCTTTAAGACCTTGATTATCGGTGCTTATGGTACACATAAGACTTTTGATAAGTGAGATCGCGAGTACCATTCTGTGATATAAATGACCACGTATTTTATGTACGTTTATTTACTACTCAAAGTATCTTGACAATCGGATAAATACATGGATAATTAAGTAATGAATTGACGTATATTGAATTTAGTAAAGTTATACTGTAAAATTTTTAATTTCAAAAACGGAACTCTAAAAATGCAAAATGTAGGTAATAGAACATAGCACTCATTACTAGGAGCTTGCACAATCACAGTAATAAAATGATCTATCGATCGATATTCATCGATCAAACATTATAAAACACTTACCTAACAACACCACCACCTGACAGTGACATCCGTTCTGTGCAATCACATATGTTTTTGCTATTAAGTGTATTTGCTATACTAATTTATCAATAGTTAATAGTCACATAATAAGAAATTTTTTTTTTTTAGATAGTAGCTAGTAAGGGAATGGCCATACAAACTAGTAAAAGCACAGATTTTAAGATAGTAAAAGTGAGTAAAATATAAACTAAATAAATTCATTAGCATGATACGCGTGGATCAAATTTTCTATTTAGATAAAGTTTTGCTTTTTAAGTTTATCTATATACTAGATGTCTTCTGAAAGAAATGCAATTTTTATATATTTTCAGAAAAAAAACGCTTAAAGAAGTTTGGTCTGTACTGTACGGTACTGTAATTTAAGATCAATCTATACATATAATAAAATTCTAACTAAGTCGAACCTGTACCTTAAATATTTTTTTGGAAAATCTTATTGAAATAGACATTGTTATCGATACAAAGGCCAAATCTATAGTTTTTAGAATTTTTGTCTGTCTGTCTGTCTGTTACCGCATCACATAAAAACCACTGGAGGGATTTTGATAAAATTTAGTATGATGATAACTGGATTTCCGGGTCAATATAAAAGATACTTTTTACCACGGGAGATTATCTCATTCCCACGGGAGAACGGGAGAACGTTATAACACAACCCAAAAAATATTTATGATCAGAATTTCTTGAAACTTGGTATTAATGATCTTCAATACAATTAAATAAATACGTGTTTTAGCGTTTTTTGAAATTCATCCCATAAGGAGATAAAATAAGGAATGAAAATTTGTATGAAACCTACCTTTTTAAAGTTTTTTGTTGTAGTTTTAGCGCGAGCGAAGCCACGGGTTTTGCTAGTATAATATATGATATGAGACCGAAAGGTAGCCTATAATTGATAATAATAATTAATCATTATTGTAAATTATAAAAATCAATATTAGGCTTATGTATTTAGTTAAGTAGGATACATAATATATTTGACTATAAATCGTATGTGAAAAGTAGTTATTGAATGTGCCCTATTCATCGACAGAGTCACGCTAGTTGCTACCCTGTGATCGTCACATTATTTAAATTCGTTATAATTTCATAGAAAAATGAAAAATGTAGAATGTAAAAGGGCGCTAATTAATACAAATTCGGCTAAATCGTCGTAATAATTAACAAGTGGAGTTAGTTTTGGACGCACGCAACCCTAAATACTCGGAAAATCGGCGCGAGCTTTGCGCGCCGGTGGAAGAAGTCGATAGTCGAAAGCGACTACGTTGAATTTAAATAGAATCTTTTCTTAACTATCATGTTTCTATACATTTTTGTATATTTAATAAGATTTTCAATGAAAACAACACAATATATCACAAGTTTTAAGAGTTTTTATCGTAATATAAAAAGTCTAATGTGTGGTGTTAAACTTTATTTGAACTTTAGTGAACATTCAAAAGCATATAAGCTTATTACATGTTAAGTGTCATTTCTACCACAATAAAATAATATAGTAGATAAATAAATATTTTAAATGATATTTTCAATACATTGTTTTCATAAAAAAAATGCCGCAGATTAGCAAGGAAGTGTTTAAGTGTACATATACATATACTAGAGTTTATAAATCACAATATAAGCTTATAAAAAGTTTAATTTAATAAGTTTTATTTTCATTCCATAATAATTAAAAAAAAACGCATTAAAACAGATTTACTGCCGCGTGTGAACAGTTTTCTCGTAACAACAAGTGAAATGACTTTTAACTAACTCAATGTTGTAACACTAAATCAACTTACTGACTCACTATATAATACGTAAGTGTGTAATTTTAGTTTTATTTTTGAGTAATTATAAGAATTGCTGTAGTTTTAAAATGTATACAAAATAAAGTAGATTTCAACGGGCGATAAGCGATAAAGTTAATTATTAATTTCACAGTACGCGGCCTTCACCCAGTGCTTATAAAATTTTACTGTGTATTTATTTTTATGTTTATAGCATACCACTTGATTAGTGAGTGCTTTTAATTTAACTTTGTACGTCAATTCGTCATTCATTCGCCCTCAAACCTTAATTGTATTTATATAAAACTGTTTCAATTTTTATGATGTATATATATTTTTAATTACTTAAAAGAAAATAAAGATTTCGAGTTGATATTATTAAGTGAAATTATTTTAATTATTATATATACACAATAAAATACAGTGTCTACATGAAATGCTGTCTACACAATGTATCTAGACTAAATCATTAATCAATATTTTTGTATTTAAATCCGAAAACCGGTAGCTATACAATAGTTTAGTCAATAGCTCTAAAACTACTAATAGTACAAAATATAAACTAGGTTTTTTTTAATATATTAACGATACCTATAAGTTACATTATTATAACAATACTACCGACTCATCCTCGCTCCGCTCGCGTTCGTCGCTACTTACATTTTAGCTTTTAGAGGTGAGATATTTTTAGGCAGTAAAAAGTATTCTATATGTTGACTCGAATAACCAGCTGTTTATATCAAGTTTCATTAAAATCTGTTCAGTGGTTTTTCCGTGATGTAGTCACAGACAGACAGACAAAAAATCTAAAAATTAAATTCGGCGTCTGTATTGATAATAATGACTATTTCAATAAGATTTTCCAAAAAAATATTAATGTACAGATTCGTCTCAGAATTTTATTATATGTATAGATCGGAACTATATTTTCCAAAGTTAGTGTCAATTTAACTGCCAACTTTCCCATTAACTTCATCTTGATATAATACAAGTGTCAAGCATCGAATAAATCACTATTAAGTACTTTATCTTGACGTAATCACTTGCTTATTTAATATCTTAGCAAGATGGTAAAGGTGTTTGTAGTGTTGCTAGTGGTTATAGATAAGGTAGGGTACCTAGATCTTTATTTAAGTATTGTAGGATAGGAAGTGTTATAAAAAATTTCTGTTACTTACTGATTTTCATCAGATAATAAGTTGTCCTCAATTTACGACTTGACACGGATGTTTGATATTAAAATAACAGAGAAAATTTAAAAACCTCCAATATTTACAACGTTACTACACTAGTCTTATATAATTTAATTGGTTGATTAGTGAAATCAATCAATTAACAAGTTGAGCAAAATCACGAGATCAATATGAAAGTAAGTGAAATTTTTTTTTTGAAGGCAATTTTCTGTCGAAGGAAATATAAAAACTATTGGCATAAAGGTATTGTTAATATATTTCGCAAACTAAGGAATAATACGAGTATAGACAGAGTATCATAGAACTAAACATGAAGCCAAATAATAATATTTAACAATTGACAATATATACATATAATAAAATTCTAACTGAGTCGAATCTGTACCTTAAATATTTTTTGGAAAATCTTATTGAAATATACTTTATTATCAATACAGAGACCGAATCTATAGTTTTTAGAATTTTTGTCTGTCTGTCTGTCTGTTACCGCATCACAGAAAAACCACTGGAGGGATTTTGATGAAATTTGGTATGATGATAGCTGGATATCCGGGTCAACATATAGGATAGTTTTTACCGCGGGAAATTATCTCATTCCCACGGGAATACACGTTATAACACAACCCAAAAAATATTTATGATCAGAATTTCTTGAAACTTGGTATTAACGCTCTTCAATACAATTAAATAAATACGTGTTTTAGCGTTTTTTGAAATTCACCCCATAAGGAGATAAAATATATTATATGTCTGTCAAGGGGAAAGGAACTAATGCTTAAAAATACAAAATAATATAGTATTATTTTTACTATTCATTTTTATTCTGAAAAATTATGTATTAACTTAACTAAAACATATATAATAAAATTTTCCTTATTCTTGGAAGAAAGTAAGCGATTTGACAATAAAATCGAAAATAGTAGCATAAACAGAGAATCACGCTACTACTCTTTATTTCGACATTTATTTCGACGGACTCCGTCTATCTCAGACCATACAAGCTTTCTTTTAAATATTTCATCATATATTGGTACCAATAACAATATATTGTGAATATATTCATATAGATATACAACATGTATCTCAGTCCACGCAAGCGCAGCCGGAGGGCGACGTAGTGTATAGAGCCATTACCAGCGAGATGAGCGGCGGTCGGCCTGATAATCGAATCGCAGTGAAATAGCGCGAGAATCGATTGTGCACCGCAAATCGACTACTAATTAAGCTTTCGGTTGTTCCATCAGACGAGGGCCAAGCGACAATTGTTGTTTGTGCCTATGTGATTTTTACTAAATTGGGTTAATTTTATATTAAAATTTCTAGTTTTTTGAATACAGTTTAAATTCTAGGTTCGAGTAGTTTTTATAATTATTCATATTATTATTGTTGTGAAGTGTTTCCTAGGTAAGAGATAAGCTTTTTTAATGTTCCTACTTTTCTTATTAATTTATCTTAAAGCTCCGATAACTGGAGGAAATAAGCAAATTCAGCAACACTGTTTTTGGACAAATTAACGTTCTACAAATAGTAATAACAGCGACCATATTTTTCATGATCATGTGACATAATACTTGGACATCTCATGTTTATATACGTACATATTTGATTTTCTGTTAGCGATAGCGATGATAGAATGTAATATTGTTCAAGCCCCCAGTATAGCTGTATACATCGACGAAGGGCGGGACGAGGCACGCTGGTCGCTAATCGAATTCCAGTAATAACGCAAATCGATTGTACACCGCAAATCGACTGCTAATGAAGCTTTAGATTATTCATCTCGCAGATAGATACGAAATTGATGAGGAAGTTTCATTCGGTGACTCGTTATGATCGATTAATAATTTTGATTAAAAAACAATGTGCTGCTGAAGTTTAATGTTTCATTTGAACTTTGATTTTAATTTTACCAAACAAATAGTTTTATTTAAATTAACTTACTGTACTATACCTGTATAGTACAGTCGATATGTATGTATAAATTGTAAGATTTTATCGTCTCCTTTACTTTTAAGACGCAGTGTTTGTTCGAGAGATTTTATCCTTTCCTACCATAGACCCGATTAATTCGATAAAATAGTAACGGTATCCTCTTTTGCATTTTTATTTTGTTCAATTCCTGGTTCAGATAAGCTTTTTTTTAAATTAAATGCAGTAATAATAAATAAAAAAATGTTTCCTTTGAGTAAATCTTGATAACTTCAATTTTTAAGGTACTTTTCTTCCATGTCCCATCCATTTGTTCCACCCTGTATATGATACCTAACAGTAGTCTGTGTAACTTCAAGTTATAGTCTATGTGTAGATACTGATTTCATCCAAATCCTTCCAGCCAGTTCATCATGGCGTTTTGGCTAAGAATTGTCGAGTATCTAATTATAGTATTCTTATTAAATGTTTAAAATATGTTGGGTGCTGCACTACTCATGAATTCTGTATTGATTTTAATGGAGAGTACCTATTATATTGGTAATGTATAGTTTAACTTATAATGATGATATTCCTTCCGACCGATTTCGGCCAAGGTGGCCAATCTCACTGAGATTAGCCATCGCAGGAGATATTATAGCGCACAAGTGTACGCGCAGACACAACGTGCACTCTTTATTCCTGTTACTTTCAAATTTCGATCCAAACCAAAACACCGCCAATTTCTAGCTCTGGGCTGTTACTGGGACATCTTTAATAGTAAGACTCAGTAAATAAACTTGGCCCGACCCGGGACTGGAACCCAGGACGTTTAGATGTGCAGCATTAGATGCTAGCCAGTAGATCATCGAGATAGTAAAAATTAATTATTTACATACTAGTTAGATGTACATAGCGGGGGTCATAATTTAATTGTGATAGATTAAGTATTTCGGCAGTATCTATACTCAATATTATAAAGCTGAAGAGTTTGTTTGTTTGTTTGTTTGGTTGAACGCGCTAATCTCAGAAACTACTAATCCGATTTGTAAATATTTTTTTTGCATTAGATAGCCCGTTAACTGAGGAAGGTTATAGGCTATATATCATCCCTGGAAAAATGTACGGTTGCCGTGGGATAGATTTGTTTTTGTCTAGGGACGAACCCGAAGCAAAGCGAAGGTGAGTCGCTAGAGTACGTGTAATTTGTTCCAACTTAAAAAATATATTCGTTTTTTATCCCGATTATTTCCTTTTTTATTGTAAAATTAACTATTTTCATAGGAGTGCCACAGTAACCCGTGACCAGGTCTGCTAGTAGTTTATAAAATTTAAATTATTATTCATAAATATCTCTTCCTATATCTAGCATCTATCTAACTAAATTGGCATTCATTATCCAATGTACTACTCTTAGTTTTTATCAACGAATCAACATTAACATAATTTAACGGCTTGATCGAATTATCCGCCGAAACAGGATTAAATAAACATTTTAATTCAATAAAAAGAAATTGACATCAACCGTCACTTTTAACATAGATTATAAAAAATCACAGCGACAAACTTGACAAACGGATTGAACGATCAAACGTCAAAACAGTTTCTTTCTCCCTCACACACTAGCGAGCATCTCAAGGCAAAGTGAGATGAATTAAGATAACTCGAGATTACGCAGTAGAAAACAAATAAAAACATTATGGGCAACGCATTAAGATGTTTTACACTTATCGTGATACGATCTCTCGTCTCCTTTTTGTAATAATTATCGATAATCTGGCAACACTCGCGGTATCAGAGGCATAATGGGTGCTTTTTTCTCTGGCAACCCTAATCACGTGTCAGATTTGCCGTGTTGCTTATATTAAAGCTCTTCGGCATTAATGATTTTACAAAATGGGTTCGTTATCTAATTTCTTTTTTATTGGCACGACTTAACCGGTCGCGGTACCGACAATTACGCATCATAACTTTTGAAATTAAAGTGGCGCCCACGCTGGCACGTATGGCTTCTCAACTATACGCCGTCTCCTATCTGCACTCGGCATACATAACATTATAATATAGAGATTCTTTAAAATATGTTGTGGGCATTTATTTTCAAAAAAAATGCATTACTGGTACATCTGTTTGAAATATTTTATTCTAGTTTTATTATTATATGGCATTTATGTATATTATATAAAAAATTGGCTTAATATATCGATTTATATATTTATTTTATATTATTTTATTACTCCTATACAATGTATATTATATTATTTAACTTCATTTATTTAAATAATAATATGAATATACAAAAAAGACAATACGCTTAATTGAGAAGACCTTACACGAAAAATTTAATATTAAAGCATATAACTATCATACGAATTTATTAATATAAAGTTTTTTTTTTTAAAAAATTGTTACTTTTCACAATGTACTAAATACTACTTAAAAAAAGTAACGGAAAAAAATTGACTCAAATATCTTAAGATAAAAATGTACTGGCTTGTAATACTACTACCATTTACCCGCGGATTTGCTTGCATAGATTATTATTGTATAATTCTTCAGCTTCTAATGTTGGATATTCTATAACATTCGTCAAGAAATAGACAGAAAATGCAAAAAATTCTAATCCAACTGGTAGATACAAAGATTAACACGTTCATATAAACGAAAGAAAATCAACTTTATGATAATACTAGCGATTTACCCTTGCTTCACTCGAGTGCCATAATTTCATATCTAGTAATTTTATATAACATTTCAGAGATTAGTCTCAACAAACAGACAGATAGACAGACAAAAAAATATAATAATTGTCTCATATACTTTCACAGACATTTAATAAACAGCTGTTATTTTGACATTAGAAACAGATACTTCAATTTTATTTATTTTTAACTAGCGACTCATCCTTGCTCCGCCCGGCTTCGTCCCTACTTACGTTTTAAAGTTTAGTGTAGATTTCTTAGAGATAAAATATTTTCCCTCCGTAAAAAGTATCCTATATGTTGACCCGGATAAACAGCTATCATCATACCAAATTTCATCAAGATCCAGAATCCAGTCGTTTTTCCGTGATGCGGTAACAGACAGACATACAGACGGACAAAAATTCTAAAAACTATAGATTCGGCCTCTGTATCGATCATAATGTCTATTTTAATAAGAATTTCCAAAAAAATATTTAATGTAGAGATTCGGATTAGTCACAATTTTATTATATGTATAGATAAACTTTTTAATGTTATTATATTATTTATGTGTCTCGAAGGTCTTCTAAGAATGGTTGTCCAGAGCCTTGTTTTTGTTGTCGGCCATAGTTAGCTAATAAACGTAATTGATTATAAAAAACTAAAATATAAACGTTGCTTGATATCATAATTAGACAGAGTCGCTGAGGCGTTGCAAGCCGAATAATAATACCCGATTACAAAACAGTAATTATACGACAGTGCAAGTAGCGCCCAAAACTGTGACAAATTATGCGCAAATACTTAATGCTAATCGACTAATGACCAAGTAAGTGGGACACGTAACTCTTACGTGTTTGTTCTATAATTATACCTGTCAATTAAGAATCAATTATATTCATGGATCGCTATTAGCTATCGGTACACCTTTTTCTCATTACGTATATATTTTTAGTTCGTAGCGACCCTTCTTGCTGTGCCAGTGGTCGCGGGTTCGAGTTTTGCTTGTGGGCATTCATTTGTGTGATGAGCACGAATATTTGTACTACGAAAGTTATATATGATTATGTATAGTGTATCAACTATCTGGTATCCATAACACAAGCCTCGTAGCTTACCATGGAACTAGATGGTGCGGTATGGTAATGTCCCAATGTATTTATTTATTTCTCAACAGAAAGAAGATATTCGAACATCCTTAATTATTTATTTAGATATATATTATCTTAATACTCGTTTCTGTTATTGTTGTCATCACGTAGCGATCTTTATCGAAAGTAATTTCCCTAAATCGATAATGAGGAAGTGGGTTCTAAAAATTGTGTAAATGTGTATAATAAAATAGTTTGTTGGTATAGGTAAATTGATTTTTTTATATCTTTAATATAGTATTTTATATCTTTTGTATAATCGGATTTCCATAGAACTTTTGTTTT
The DNA here is from genome assembly GCA_033884665.1 of Argynnis bischoffii washingtonia. Lineage (NCBI taxonomy): Eukaryota > Metazoa > Arthropoda > Insecta > Lepidoptera > Nymphalidae > Argynnis > Argynnis bischoffii. The sequence goes on along the minus strand of CM066629.1, from coordinate 149,815 downwards.
ACTGAATATATTCCAAATTAAAACATATGCTAATATTAATTAATCAAGTAAATCTGACGTAAACCGATATAAATACTTCTTTTATAGATTAATATGAATTATTATGTATAGCGATTACCTAAAAACATATTAAAAAAAAATTACGAAGCTGTAAAATAATCTAGTTGGATGCACTACATAAAAAAAAAGAAAAACAAATTGTATTCTAAGATCAGTATACTTAGCGTCTTCTTCTGTGAATTATACTGTAACCTGAAGGAGTCATAAGTTAACATAAATAAAACTAGCCAAGTAGTAGTGGTGAAGGAAACTGAGCGTATGCCAAAGCAATTATTGCGTCGTGGTGTATCGTGCACGTTACTTTGATTAATAGCACCTTGTTCCTTCGTTGAAAATACAAACATTTGAACTTTATTGTTTATTCAAATTTGATAATAATTCAGTTAGAACAAAATAACAGTATTATTGTTTTCCGAGTCTTTACAGATTTTATCTATTTCAGAAATCGAACCTACATTCTCTGGCGCAGTGCACTTACACGCACTGCACTATAGAGTCGATATACATATAAAGTTATTATAATTTACTTAATTTCCTTTAAAAAATTCATTATTCTTGATTTAATTTGAAACGGCAATTAACAACAGTGTAACCTATTTACTATAATTACTCCTTTAAAAGTCAAATTAAATACTTTTTTTTATTAAGCATTAAGTAATTTCCACACTCGTAAACCAACATTTATTCCGTCTGACAAAATTGTAATGAAATGGGAAACCGCTGTTGTACGCTATCATGCAAACAGTTACGGGCTGTGCAAATAATTGACGTCCGGAGCGAGAGCAGTGTTTGCGCTGCGAGGAGGATCATTCCGCCGATACAAGTCATTATAATACACATTACACGTAACATAATACGTCGTCGTCATTATATCATTATATGTATATATCAAAATTACCTAATTTGGTTAACTGGGTACGTAAGCTGTGTAAACGTATTCACTAGCATAACTTAGTCTATTTATAATTGACGTACTAAGAGAACGAAACCGCGGGCGGACATCCGTAACACAAAAAAAAAGTGCATTTTTAACCGACTTCCAAAAAAAGGAGGAGGTTCTCAATTCGACCGTATATATGTTTGTTTTTTTTTTTTTATGTTTGTTCGGGCATTTTTTCGTCGTTTATGAACCGATTTTGATAATTCTTTTTTTTTTGTTGGAAAGGAGATATCCCAAGAGTGGTACCATGATAACGAAACCAGGATCTGATGATGGGATCCCAGAGAAATCGAGGGGAACTTTCGAAAATTGTAGCGGCGACTAGTGCGTTTGTTAACATTTTCATTAGGTATTTTAAAGCACTACTATTTAATGAAGGTCTGGAGTCGATCTGATGATGGACCCGAAAGACAGTCGAGGGAACTCCTCAACGATTTACAGCAATTACCTGGTGTTTGGGCTTGATTAATTTCTATTGATGTTACGTCTACACTAAAAATGGAAAAATAAAAACTTAAAAAAAAAATGAAAACCGACTTCCAGGCACTGAAAAGTAAAAAATAACTAAGCGGGGATTTTCATTTAGAATAGATACTTAATCAGATTTTTTCGAAGTCGGTGCCAGCCAATACAAATCAAAGCACACCGACTTCGAAAAAATCTGATTAAGTATCTATTCTAAATGAAAACCCCCGTTTAGTTATTTATTACTTTTCAGTGCCTGGAAGTCGGTTTTTTTTTTTTTTTAGTTTTTAATATTGCGGACTACATATATTATACGTTATTAAATACAGTTAATAGGTACACCCAGCTTTTGGAAAGAACAAACTTCCTTAAAGAGAGTAGAAAAGAGAAAATTTATATAAACACACAATAAGTATATTATGTTACTACATTGTTAAAACACTTTAGTTTTGTAAAAGTATTTCACTTCTTGTATTCAGCCCTCTTTAACGTCCCACTGCTGGGCACGGGCCTCCCTTCAATACGAGGGGAATTCACTTCTTACAATCTATAAATCTTCTTCAGCGTATTACTACTATATATTATACTATACGGTACGTTATACTACTGAAAATGTTATCAGGCATTTCCAAAAGCTGTACGCATTCCAACATTAGTCTCTAAAACTTATTTAAGATCTGACTTCTCTTATTTTATGTCAACTTTAATGATATGTATGTATATCTTTTTAATCATGTTTCATCGTCTTTATTACGTGTTTAAATCATATAAAGACACTTTTTTTTTTTTTTATAGCCACATATTATTTTCGATGTTAGGTTAATAAAAATTAACAACATATACTAGTTTGATTTCAAATACGTAATTGGACATAACAATAATCAAAAAACCAGCCAAGTGCGAGTCGGACTCCCGCGCGAAGCGAAGAATTCCGTACCATTATCTATAAAAATGGCAAAAAAATCACGTTTGTTGTATGAGAGCCCCCTTAAATATATATTTTATTCTGTTTTTTAGTATTTGTTGCTATAGCGGCAACAGAAATACATCATTTGCAAAAATTTCAACTGTCTAAATATCACGGTTTATAAGATACAGCCTGGTGACAGACGGACAGACTGACAGACAGACGGACAAGTCGCGTTTTACCCTTTGGGTACGGAACCCTAAAAACATGCAGATGGATGTACAAACATATGCTCCTTATACGTGTTATTAAATTAACAATAATTCTTGTAAGTGAACTAAATGGATGCGTGAACTACGTAATAGGTGAATTCAAATGTTATGAAGTACAAGCAACTATTTTGAATATAATTGCATTATCTGGAGGAACATTTGCATACATTAGCTCTACAACTGTGCAAACATCACTGAATTTACGGTTAGCCTAATTGCGGGCTACTTGCACGCGTTATGTAGTACTGGTCTGCCCCGACGTGTACGTTATAGCGGAAAATTTTCAATTTATTATGTACAACTTACTCGTATTAACATATAACTAGCTAGTATGTAATACATCAACCATAAATAAGCTGAGGACACCATACGTCAAGTACGAGGATAAAATGTGACATATGATTTTCATACAATGTTGCTATGTGAAGGAGAAGCAACTCAACAAAGATACTTATGCGTTTTAGGTTTTCCCAATTTTGAAGGCAACTTCTCAAAATATTGACCTCATCCAAACTATTACAAACATTTTCATAAACAAGTAGCCAAATCACTCCAGCCATTCAAAATATCCAGTCATTCGAGTGATCCGCTTACCAATGAACAGGATTTCAATTTTATTTACATAAAAAATAGATATGTATATCTAAGCTTATTAATTTATACTAATATATACAGCTAAAGATTTTATTTGTTTAAACGTGTTAATTTTTCGATTTACTGGTTTGATTTGAAAAAGAATCTTCTCTTCTTCTTCTTTCTTCATTTTATAGCCTATTTTTTGAGGAAAGTTATAGAATACACTACCACCTACGAGAGAAGGGTTATTTTATAAAATTAAACGACGCGGGATAGGCAAGAAAACGCTAGTTATATATTTTAATACAATTCTTTAAGTAACAAAAGTTTCCTCTTCTGGACGACTACAACTAAACTAATCTAACCCAACCATATTTCTCCAGGGGAGGGTTCGTGTAATAGCAACGACGGCTTCCAAGCGCCGGTAGACGATAAGTCGGCGAGCGACGACGACACCCCCCGGCCCGGCTCGGCCTCCGACAAGAAGAAACATCGCCGCAACAGAACCACGTTCACAACCTACCAACTGCACGAATTGGAACGTGCATTCGAAAAAAGTCACTACCCTGATGTGTATTCGAGAGAAGAGTTGGCCATGAAAGTCAACTTGCCGGAAGTTAGAGTACAGGTAAGTTTGTGTTTCCTTTAGTTAATATAAGAATGGATTTAATTTATAGTTTTTAAACATAATCGATAAATATTAGATATAATTTTTTTTGAAAATACTAATATTCAGAAAGAAAAAAAGGACGAAAAATGCAATTCTTTTGTAATAGAGTTTAATGCCATCTTTATTTTCTTCACCTATAATTAGACAACTTACATGAATCTTATCACAGATTGCTTTATCGCATTATATTTCAATCTCCAAGCCTTGTCGAAAGTAAACTAATAAAGCCCATCTTATATTAACTCCGACCCATTTAACAAAAAGCGGAACTAAATAATATCGCCCTTTATTAAGTGAAATGTGAAGTTCGCAAATAGAATTGGCTAGAAGGGTAAGGCCTATAATGAAGCAAGGGGCTTATGTCACTCAATCCCCTATACGCAAGACGAGCATATGTCAAGCTGAGGCCAGTTTCAAAAGAACTCGCCATCCCACCCCTAATAGTGCAGCTCGAAGGGACCAAACGTGATTGAAGAGCTCCTTTCATCCTGGTTGCCTCCTAATTGCTTCCTTACGACAACGAAAAAAATAAGGAAGTTTAGGGCAATTTAGTTTTTATTCCAACGGGTGAAGGGTGAAAACGGACGCAAGTTTCCGTTCGGTCTTTTGTCAAACGATGCGGTTGTAGCTAATCTGTAGTTAATAAAGGGTTACGAATGTTTTTGATGGGAAAATGTGTCACTTTGTGCGGCGCGGGCAGGCGTGCTGCTCGTTGTTCTTCCACTGGGAACGTCAATGCATTTTAGAGATTACCGTAAACGCGAGATTGTTTTTAAATGTGAACCATATTGTAGTCCAAATGTATTAAGGTGTAATATAAAACGTTATTTATGCTGTTTTAATTAATAATAATTAGTTTCCCAATGACCAACTATAACTCTGCAATAAACAAATAACTAATTGTCAATATTCCGAATCTCTAATATTATTAAGAATTTAGCATATCTTTTGAGAACTAGTCAGGTTCTCTCAGATATACTGTAGAAATTGGCACAAAAATATTCAGAAATATGATAACTAAAATTTGTCACATTTTACTCTATTTTCAGAACGAGCGTTCTTTTAATGAGTTATCACTACTATAAATAAAGGAATATAAAAACATTTCATGTGGGTAGTAATGAATCAATGGTTAGTCTTTTTAACTTAAGGTTAACTTTCTATACTTGACATCGCTAATTATAGACCACGTGCAATAATGCTAAACTATGCAAGATATCATACAATTTTAGCTATCTATTACCGATAGCTATTGTAGAATCGCATCTTGTCGATATCTTCTAAGTTCTGACTAAAGTTCTATTTGGTTTTTACAAAAACAAAACACCCTATAATTACATCTCGTTTTTGCAGTTAACCAATTTCTTAGATGTTTCCATTACCAACCCTTGCCTGCGCCACGTTTTCTCCCCCGCGCGCCGCCCGCTGTCTTCACACTGATCACTAATGTCTGTCCAAATTACACTTGTAATGCCTTAATTACCATCAAATTGCCGTTTTCTTTGACGTACCCCGATATAAATAAATAAAGAAAACTGGTAAATGAAACCTTGTTTACGTCATTATATTTATATTATAGAGACTAATATTAAGAAACTGAATTTAGTTTTACTGTCAATTTTAAGTTAGATAATGTTCATAAGACTGAATTTTAATAAAATAGATTTTTTGGCTTTTAGTTAGAATATAATTCAAAAAGTATTGAGTAAAGTTATTCAAGTTTTTATAAAGATCACTTTGGATACAAATATGTCTTTATTTTTGATTCTAGAAAGACTTGTGTTGTATTTATGTATATTTAGAGTTAAAGATATGATAATATTGAAATATTGTTTTTGTAAGTTAAAATAAAAGTAATAATAATATATATTTTAAGTATAAAAAATACAAAGTAGAGGTTATCGTAGTTACTAATTACTAAACATGAAAAACACATTGAATTTTTGATGTCAATCACACATCCGTGTTTAAAATATATATTCAGCAGAAAAATATTCTATTTCTCTAATAATTTCGACCAGTTCAGGTAAAATATCCAAAATTTATCTCGATGTAACAATCAGATCTGCGTCATGACAAACTAAATGGATGTTTCTATCATATTGACATAACTTTTTAAAAAAAAATAAAAACCGACTTCCAGGCACTGAAAAGTAAATAATAACTAAACGGGGGTTTTCATTTAGAATAGATACTTAATCAGATATTTTCGAAGTCGGTGTGCTTTGATTTGTATTGGCTGGCACCGACTTCGAAAATATCTGATTAAGTATCTATTCTAAATGAAAACCCCCGTTTAGTTATTATTTACTTTTCAGTGCCTGGAAGTCGGTTTTTATTTTTTTTTAAAAAGTTATTATTTTTCCATTTTTAGTGTAGACGTATCATCAATACAAATTAATTAAGCCCAAACACCAGGTAATTGCTATAAATCGTTGAGGAGTTCCCTCGACTATCTTTCGGATGCATCATCAGATCGACTCCAGACCTTCATTAAATAGTAGTGCTTTAAAATACCTAATGAAAATGTTATCAAACGCACTAGTCGCCGCTACAATTTTCGAAAGTTCTCCTCGATTTCTCTGGGATCCCATCATCAGATCCTGGTTTCCTTATCATGGTACCACTCTTGGGATATCTCCTTTCCAACAAATAAAGAATTATCAAAATCGGTTCATAAACGACGAAAAAATGCCCGAACAAACATAAAAAAAAAAAAAAAAAAACATATATACGGTCGAATTGAGAACCTCCTCCTTTTTTTGGAAGTCGGTTAAAAAAATGTCAATCATTCTCTCGTAAAAAAGTATAATATTAAAATCGTATGTTAATAATAGACCATTTATAATATAATAAATAAAAATATTTCTGAAGACGTTACGATGTTTATTACTCAATTACGCTTAAATTGTTAAACGTATTTTGATCAAACTCATACAGAAAAACATATAGATCATATGGTACTAAACAGATGCTTATCTGGATATAACGCGGTAATACGATTGCATAGATTACCAGTAATTCAACAATAATGTAGTTTTGAAATTATCAACAGATATTGCTATTTAGCAGTTTGCAGTGGTAGCCCAGTGGTAACGCGCTCGCTTGGGAAACCGAGTGAAGCGGGTTCAAATCTCGGGTGTCGCACGTCTGATATTTTCATGTGCGAATCATTTTATAGCTTGATTACCACTTGCCTTACGGTGAAGGAAAACATCGTGAGGAAACCTGCATGTTTGAGAAAACCTAGCAATTTTTCGTAAGACATATGAAGTCCGCCAATCTGCACTTGGCCAGCGTGGTGGACTATGGCCTGATTCCCCTCGTCTTAAAGGGAGGCCCGTACCCAGCAGTGGGACGTTAAAAAGGGCTGAATACAATGCTAGGTAAGAATAGGTACTTTTAGAAAAAAACAGAAGAATTTTCCACGCGAAGTGTCAGGCTGAACTAATACTGAATATACGTGTACGTACATATTATGTACTATGGCGTGGGTTTAAACGAATTACCGGTCGCGTCCGACGCCTAACTACTCTATCGTACACATATTAACATCTTCTCCTAGAGCCTATGTACATACATACATGTAACAGCGGTAGAATGTCCAAAGGTTTAATGTGATTTTAATATTTTATTTAGTAAATGAACCACTAAGTTAATTTAAAGTAACACGTAAAATTATTTATTCTGGGTTTTGGGTTTCTTTCGCTAATTGAAATTAAAAAATTATGTAAAGGTGTTTATTACTTTGAACTTTGTAGTGAGTATAGATATTAGATATTATTACAAAACTTGAATTAAAAAAGTGAAGTATGTTAAAAATCTGATTCTCCACCTTTAGTCAATAAATAGCCCCGCATAATACAAACTATTAAGCACTTACGATGTTTATCTTACACAATGTAGAGCTGAATAGAGTCACTGCATTGTTAACCGTCAAATCTGTGACCTCTTGAAATGAACAGGCGGATGATACGACATTTTGTATAGCTGTTAAATGTATTGTTAGCAAGTGACATAATGTTTATTTCTTAATAAGTTAAATTAGGTCTAGATTTGGTAATAACAGTTTTTTTTAGGAATTTAAAAAAATAATGGAAATGCATATGAAGTACATAATATATTTCAATTATTAAGACTAATACTAGACTATTTCCTTTTTGAAAAAAAAAAATAATATGACTTGTGGTACATTTTTAAAAATTACGTAAAGTAGAAACTAGATAGTACTTAATAATTAAATTAACACATCTTTATACAAAAAAAAATAGTTGATAAAAAATATTAAAGCGTTTATTTTATCAATCGATGTATCGTTTACGAGCCTTTAGCGACAAATAGATTGCATTGTATTTTAAAAGTGCATTAAAGATGAAAGCACAATAGATGAATACACGATAGCCATCGAATTTGCTTCGGTACACGCACTGTTGAGTTGGGGTAGCCATGGGAATGATATATTAAAATACTTTATAAAACCATTTGTTTCCTTTATTTAGATATATTATAAAGATATTTAATTACTAGCGACTTCCTACTTTAACTTGACTCATTTTTGTAGATGGGTAATCCGAAATAGCGATTCCCATACAAAATAAATAGTTTTGAACTTTTCGATTTTCCAACTGTTCTTATGGATTTTCCCTATTTTTTTTAAATATTTCAACCACCCTTGACAAACCCCTAACAAAACAAAAAAGAATTATTAAAATCGGTCGAGATGTTTTTGAGTTTTAGCGAGACTAACGAACAGCAATTGATTTATATATATAGATTATTAATAATCTTCATCGTAATCGTTTCAGTCTTGACATACTGTTTGTGATCATTATTTTGTTGTTGTAATTTGTGGCCCGCTTGAAAATACACCTCCACTTCTTTTGCATAGAGGCAACCGCTAGAGAGGAATGCAAGTGTATATTTAAACATCTTGTATTTTACATGTTTTAAGTAATAATAGTAATTATATATGTCATTAATAATCATAGATTTAGTTTTAATATAAACTTACTACGTATTTAGCTAATCATCATGTTTAAAATAAGGTTAACTGTAAATTACTTACACGTCTATTTACTAATTTATGTACTGTAATTGTCTCTTAGACTTAAAAAGTTTTACATTTATTTGTGTCAAAGACTTCAACGAGCCACCATATTCATGTAAAAAAAAAAACTATTATTTTTTCCGTTAAATTTAGATACAATTTATGATCTTTCAAATTTAAATAATTACTATCCAGTCGTAAGCCAATCCGAAACATATCAATACATAAAACCTAAAAAAAATATGTAAAACAATGAGCGTTTTTGTTTTATTTTTATTTACAATTATTTTTACAATCACCTTAAAGAGAAAAGAAAATAAATGTCCCCAGACTATCAACCACTTGCTCCCCCTACATCAATTGCTTGTCACTTATCACTCGCACGGTCGACTTGCCACAAAATGCGCTAATAAACGTTTTTGTGCTGAGCAACTCTGAATAAAACTTCAAGCTATTCAATTCTCAACTCTCTATGATTGCCCCTTATGGTTTATATTCAGTAAATAATCATTAATGTGACTCTATGATTCAAACGACAAATGCTCTATAACATTTCATCATTGTATTTTGAACCTTATATTTTAAGTATAGAGTTCTTAATTTAAAATCTTTAATACCTTTTAAAATAACTCCGTGTTATTTAAAATAGCACTCTATTTATTTTTTAAATATGTTTCTTTTTGCAACTTCAAGAAACATTGATATGTAGGGTGGCAATAAAAATACGTTTTATAATGTTTGTTTGGCGTGAACGTATTGTTTCGGGCTGTTTTGCGCGTTATTTTTTACTTTAGTATGGGTTTCAATAGCGTTTTTACTGTAATTATGGGGTTGATCAGTATCAAATGGCTTGTTATAGTATCACCAGCTGTGATAATGTTATAGGTAAAACGTAAAAAATAATTAGATGTAGAGAGGATTAAGCTTATTTCTTAAACTAATAATTTCTTTCTTATGTGCCAATTATAGTTAAAAGAAGTTATAAAGCTTTTAATTAGAGGATAAAAATATTATTAACGATAAAATAGAGATTGTCTTAAATTAAATTCATATTAAAACGAACTGACGCCTGGTTTTTTGTAAGTTATAAATAAATCCACATAAAAAAGGCAACATTTTATTAAAACATTATCGACTTTAGGTCATTCCTGGGTACGTTTTAACGGTTACGGTAACGAGAAACAAAACTCTTTGAAAAACAAAAACAAATATCGGGTACCGAGATAAAAAGTAACCTTTGTGTTATTCCTGACTATAATCTATCTCTGTGCAAAATTTCATCCAGATCCACTTAGCCGTTCTAGCGTGATTGAGTAACAACTATCCATCCATTCAAACTTTCGCAATTATCATATTAATGGGATTAATTAAATACTAATTACTGTATATGTAATTACTCCATAAATACTCATACATATTCCTTTCTCGATAAATGAGCAGCACAGGTTTGTGAAAAAAGATCTACAGAGAGGAATCTATGTGAGTTAGTCCATAGTGTTACCACTGCCATGGACTAGGGATATCAAGTCGATGTAGCTTATACTGATTTTGCTAAAGCCTTTGAGAAAGTTCCCCATCTTATCTGTCCTTAAACGTAAGCTTGCAGAAATTGACATACACGGTGATCTTCTTCGTCGGATCATATCTTTGTGATAGAACTCAGACTGTGACCATTCAATGTCATACCTGTTTCTTTGCCCCAGTCACTTCTGGTGTACCTCAGGGTTCTCATCTTGGTCCCCTTTTGTTTAATTTGTTCTTAAACGATATTGCTCATATCTTTAAGAATTGTTCATTTCTTTAATATTCCGATGATCTAAAGGTTGTAAATGAGATATCAAGCTCTTCAAATTGTGCACTTTTACAAGATGACCTAGACTATTCATATATTGTTCTAACAACTATTTACACCTTAACGTTAGAAAATGTTCTGTTATGTATTTTTCCAGGAAACACACTACGAAGCTTTTCTCGTATGCATTTGAAGGTCAGACATTAAAAAGACTTACGGAAGTGCGTGACTTGGGTATACTCCTTGAAAGTAAATTAACCTTCAAGTAGAGCCTATAAAATGTTAGGTTTTATTATTAGAGCAAGTGAAGATTTTAAAAATATCTCTACAATTATCTTTTTGTATAATACCTTGGTACGCTCGATCTTAGAATATGGCTTAGTAGTTAGGAACTCACAATATAAGTTCAGTATCAAGGCAATTGATAAAGACCAGCGTAAGTTTATCAAGCGTTTGACTTTAATAAATCGTTTTCTTCAACAAAGGTGTCCTATTATTCAGTCTTTATTGAATCGTCGCAGAATGAAAGATCAATTTAAAGAGTAATGTATTTAAATTACTCAACCTTAATGACTCTCCATATCTTTTGCGTAATATAGTTTAGATATCCAAGCTTCCACACACGTAAATGAGATTCCATGTACCTTTTACCAGAACAAAATTTACTTATAATCCGTTCTTTCATAGATCCTGTTTTGATTATAATACTCATTTTAACCATATAGATATAATGAACTATTCTGTTTTAAATTTTAGGAATTAATTAATAACATAGTCCAATAATGTTTTATAATATTTTCATATATTATAGTTGTGTTTATAGTATATTTAAATGTGTATATGTACGAGTATTTGTCTACTTTTGCTTAATTCAGGATAATGCTTTCTTTTCTAATTATGTGTTAATGTGAATATTTTTTATTGTAAATTGTATGTTCTGTAATAATGTTTATTTTTCTATAATAAATAGAAACCCGCACTTGGCCAGCGTGGTGGACTATGGCCTGATCCCCCTCGTATTGAAGGGAGGCCCGTGTCCAGCAGTGGGACGTTAAAAAGGGCTGAATAGGTACAAATAGAAAAAAATAAAAATAAAAAAACAATATAGGTTATAGCCGTTATTGAATACACATATGTATATAAAACCTCCCACTTCTCAGTCGGTAAAAACAACAAACTTTGCAGTAACGAGTTAACAGAGTGAGGCACTCGATTATCGCGACGTGTTAGCGCGCTATTAATAACTATTATAAGTTAAGCTTCACACGGCGATAGATCGCAACTAGACTTGCAACTTATCTATACATATTACTAAATTTTTGCAGTTCAGTTACAAGCACTTATTATTAAAATAAAAACATAAAAAAACAGTATTAAAATAAATTTACTAATCATTATAAATTTTTTTAAATACTTAAATTATGTAAGGAAACAAATTTGAGATATGTGGGAGCTCAAAATAATTTGGTACAAATTAGTTATTTATTCGCTTAATATTATAATTCAATCTTATTTTTAAATTATTCCATTCTTTAAATTCTAATGTAAAATATAATTTATTAAATTTTTATTGCATTCAATGTTAATCGAGACTGCTTTTAATGCTTTAATTAGTTAGTATTTGTCTATTCGCTTAGAACTTATCTAGAGATACCAAAATCATTGTGATGTAGAGCACTGATATAATTCAGTTAAGCGTCGAGTCTCGCACCCTCGCCGAGTATATGGGCTCTATATTACATAATACGATAACATTATTATATTATATTACATATTAAGTATATTAAAAACATATTAGCTATTCTTACTTATATAAAATATAATATTACATAGTTTATTTATTGTTAACCATGGTTAGCAAGCTAAACAATATTTCAAAATTCTAATTGATTTTCTAAAATTAGTGCTTGAATAAGTTTAAAATACTAATTATACATTAATTATTATTATTTCGATTCTAGGTACAAGTTGTATATAAGTAGAGTTACTATATATTGGTGATGTTGCATTGAATATTGTTTTTATTATATTAATAGCAGTCCATGTCTTGACAGGTCATCAAATAAATTGAACCTAGGACCCTTCTAACGGATTATGGGCTTTATAACCCTCATTACTTCAAAACAGACGAAAAAAGACGTACTCTCCCTAAGAAAGTAAACATGAAATTCTGATCAACTATTGTTACGAATTTTGACTTTTTCAACTCTACATAGAGACGAAAATGGTGTGCAGCTTTGTATTATAATAAACTGTATAAGTGAGTAAACTTCAAAGTTCATCAAACTTGTACAGTCAATTTTCATCGTTATGTCTAGTACTTAAAGTTCATATTGGCATACTTTAGATTGTACTTCGAAGGCTGTAGCGTATCAAATCGGTTCCACGCGGGGAGTCCCACGAGTCTTATCCGCTTATTTCTTGTGATAACCCTTGAATGATAAATAAAATTAGCGAAATAAGTGATTTTTGAGTAATTTATTACACTTATAATAAAGTATTTATAATAGACATTATAAGCTTTTTTCTAGAGCAAATTCCATAGCTTTTTAGAAAGCCTTTTAGAAGACTACACTTTATAGAAAATTCTGAGAATATAGGTAACCATATTAAAATTTTTATCCGAGGTTGTTTAAGTAAATCTGAGTCCTTTTATAAGTAAGATTAATACATAGTCAATGCTAGAAACTCCTCTACATCCGCATTTATTTGTCATGGCGGTATACCAGCAAAAACACATTATATGTGACTAAATTATTACGTGGCAATTTTTTCGTTAATTACCTACCTTATAAGACATAACTCTTAATTGATAAACTAATCAATGTCAGTTATCAATCACCGGCGATCAGAAAGAAATCGATAACAAAAGTTCATAGCGCGCATTACATCGCTAATCAATAGAATCTTACATCAATAGGGTAAATCATAACTCTCATTGTATTGGAATAATTTGATTAAAATTTGACGGCTCCTTCCTGTGTAAAAAATCTTTTAAAAATAAAACAGGAAACTGCCAAATAAGGGTAATTCAATTACTGCATATAAAAGACCTATTTATCTCGACATATAAAAAAGTCCTGGCTTCAATGGAGTCGTTAAACTATAGAGGGTGTATATAATTTGGCCGGATTAACAAAGGGTTCTGTACGGCTAATGGTAGGTTCCGTAGGTATCATGTCGGTATGGATTTCGCCGGCGGAACTCTAAACTTGATATTTCCGCTATTATTTTTTGACCTGTTTGCTTTTGCGATGTTCTCATGATAGCGTCGGAATGTATTGCGTATTTCATTCTGGCCATTCGAAGAGTTCGTGTATAATGGAAACCTGAAACGTTTTTGTGAGTAGCTAGCTTGTTTGATTTTGATCGTTTTTGAAAAAACTCGCTAATACATAAAACATTACAATAAAACATTTTTATTTACAAATAAACATTTACAATAAAACATTTTCTATATCTTTTTTTTTAGTTTTTTCAATATCAAATCGATAATTTAATATGTAATCGAACATACTTATAATCACGATTAAGTATGTATTAAAAATGAATCTAAATCTAGACAGTAATATAGTACAGGCTATAATTTTACAGATTTTGAATTAAAATATTCATTATATTTAATAAATAATTAGTGTAAGTGAATGTACTATATCTATTGACAAAATGATACAAACATCGAGTTCCCGAACAGTATCTATATTAGCGTCATTACCGCTCGCACAATGGCGGCGGCCGACACAAACAGATTATTCGTCTAATTTGACAACTATTCAACAGAATTCAATTCCATTCCATTCAAACTATTCACTTTAGTGCGGAGTGTCGGCGCTTCATAAGGATCACGAAACAAAGTTCTCGAAACACAATTTAAATGATTTGATCCCTATTTCAAAGAAATTATGATTGAAAATACACATTTTAAGTCGCAACAATTAAATTTGCCAGGATATAACAAATATGCCTAAAAATTATTATGTCCGTATAAATTTAATCTCTAAAGTTTCACCTTTAAGGTTTGAAATCAGTTTCTTTTAACTTACAGAACTGCCAAAATAAAAATCCAACGGCCATTTTATTAAGACACTTTCCTTACTCCATTTTAAGCGTAACTTAGTTATAATAAAGTCTACAGTAAGTGTCGCCATAAGCTGGTTTTCTAGTGTTATCCGACACTGTCAATGAGCCATGGGATTTCTTAACATTGGGTATCGAGTTGCCGCTTTTATGGCAAGTCGGATTATAACCTACTCGCGAAGGCCGATACAGCCGGCTCCTTTATAATAACTATCTGTATTTTGATCTATTTGCAGATTTATTTCATTTTCGTTGAACAAAGAATAAAACTTTAACAAAGTTTGCATTCTATTTCATTTACTTAAAATTTTATGAAACGAAGCGTAAGGCTCTCTTTATTTGGCGTGATTGGTAACTGTTTAAAAAATGCCATTAAATAATTATATAAAGACAGTAAAAATACAAAGTATTAGTGTTTTTTTATATTGGGAATTGCATTTAAGCATACGGCTAGAAAAACCAGTACTGTCCCATAACAGAACCTCCCCAGTCTTAATGGGGTGTCGCAGGATCGCTCACATACTCAACCACGATGCCCCGACAACAGGTCTGCCAAAGCAAACCAAGACAAAGATGGGGTTACTTCACGGTCCACTGCACTGTCAGAGATGTACCAGGACCGACCCGCATAGAACACCGCCCACCGAGGTGGGCCGCATCCCAGTGCGTTTTTTAACTTTGCGCCCGGCTGAATTGCCGGACGTTAATGAGCCCCCTCATCACGACGAGGTAAACGCACACTGTGGGAGTATTGGTACTACTAACTATATAACTAAAATTAACTTAATATTTACTCAAATTTAAAATTCTTATAAAATATCTTTATATTGTTCTAAAAATAGGATAGGTAACTGCTTATAATTAAATCATATAAATACTTTGAAACTGCAAGAACATAACCAAAACAAAAAAGAGATTATAAGCTTATAATATATATTAGAAAGCTGCATATTCTAAGTCTATAAGCTACAAGAAGAATATTTTCATAAGTGTCGATCTATTCAAGTAGGTCTTAGTATATTTCTATAAGTTATTTATTATTTACGGATAGAGACGAACAAGAAATCGTACAGCAAAAATCTAAGAAAAGCTCGTGAACTCAAACAATGAGCAAGACAAATAAGGAAAGTAATTAAAGGCACAGTGTTTCAGCGGCACGCAGCCGCCGACGCGAGCTGCTAATTACGTAATTAACAATTAAGAGCGCCGCAATTACCTTCGCTTATAAAATACTCTCTGAGCTTTCTGTGACGTTTCTTACTCCTTCAAACACAGTTTATCAATATTACATATATACATTAATTATAACTAATGGCAATCTTTATTTTTTTTTACTAATTTTTAAATGAAATCCTGTTTTAAAAAAAATGCTAGTGTGATTGAAATTCATAGATGTTTCAAATTCAAATTTAAATATGATTTATTGCGAATTTGGGTTATAATATAATAGATTTGATATGATGAATATTAATATTAACAATGTCCAGCCAAATTCAGCTTTAGAGCATGTAATAATACAATTTAATAGCAATTCATTATAATAATTACAATAAATACAATATACCTAAAATTACATGTTATACTTTATCCAAAATATAATCATTAATAGAATAATACGTCTTTTCTAATAAAAATTTCCTCAATCTCCGTTTAAATATATTAATTTCATTAATTTCTAGAATACATTTAGGTAAATGATTATATAAAAGTGGCCCAGTACAGAAAATACTCTTCGAGAAAAGGTCAGTCTTACATCGAGGGTGGCGAAGTAAGGCCCTATGTCTTACACTATTACAATTTTCAAATAAATATAAATTATTTTTAACATAAATTATTATTAAACTTATTAGTTTGAAAGCTACGCTGCATAAATCTTTTTAAATATCTATCAGTGTACCTTTGGAAGTCGTGGAAAACTTTTGTTATCATGGGTCGACCGTATCTAGTAATCTTTTTTTCTACGGAGAGATCAACGTGCGCATTGGCAGGGCAGCTAAGATGTTCGGGAAGCTTTGCTCAAGAGTATGGAACAACAAACACTTAACAATCCAGACCAAGATGGTCGTACATTAAGCATGCATCTTGAGTATTCTCCTGTACGGAGCTGAAACTTGGACATCGCATACTCGACAGAAAGGGCGATTAAATGCTTTTCACATGCGCTGTCTTCATAGCATTTTGGGCATGTCATGGAAAGACCAAGTGACAAACGAAGAAGTGTTGAAGACTGCACAGCTGCCAAGTGTAACCGGTCTTTTCAGAGACAGAGAAGTTTGCGCTGGCTAGGGCAACTGCATCGAATGAAGCCTTCTCGTTTGCCAAGGCAGAAATATCCTCGGTGAAATAGCACACGCCAAGCGACCGATCGGTCGTCCTTTACTGAGGTTCAAGGACAGCGTTAAACGTGATATATCTAGCTTCAACATAGGCGTAACTTACTGGGAGGAAGTGCAGAGGACCGTGCCCGTTGGAGGAAATTATAAGGGCACGGCATAAAATTGCACAAACGCACCTAGCTCCATGAGTTAACCTGTAAACGCGTGTGCAGACACCAGCGTGAGACCAACCAGCTCCATCAACCCTTTTCCTCACAGCAAAATCAATACGTGTGCAACAATTGTAATCGCAGCTGTAACTCCTGTATCAGTCTGTTCAGTCATGAGCGGAAATGCAAACTAACGGACGCTATATTTGTAAATGGAACTAGGCCTATAATGACATTATCATTAGGCATATTTAAAAATTATAGCTGATTATTTATATAATATTCTTCATTATAATATAATAATACACACATTAATTTATGACATACATTATTTATTACCTAAACTGAGAAGTTGTTTGAAAACCAGCAATAAATAAAACGTTAAATCAAATAAAATCTAGGTGTCTGTCTAACATTGAGTCGATACATACCTGACCCCTGTACATGAGAGTGCAATCAATAATGGCCCGTAATAGAGAAGTGCTAAGATCCTCAGCTCTAATTGAGCGAAAAGCCGGAAGAAAGCGTCGGAGTTGACAAATAATAAATTAACCTCTTAGCTAACTAAGTGTGGAAACAATTTCGATAATATAATGTATTAACTAATCACTATAAAGATATACTACATAGAAGATGATATACATATATTCATAGACTAGCGCCTAACCTTCACATCACTCGCATCACTCGAGATAAAAAGTAGCCTAACCATCGGTCCAACAGTTTCGGAGATTAGCCGTACAAACAGACAAACAGACAGAGAAACAATAAATTTGAAAAAAAAACTGGATCTGTTCTATTTCTCTTCTTACATCCCCCTGGCTCAAATTTTAGCATTTTTTTCTATATACAGACAGTCGACCTCTACAATTTTATTATATGTATAGAAGAAAGCCGGTTAGCATAACTATTCTTTACGATGCTTATTATATAGAATCTATATCGGTTTTATAGATCATTTATGTTAGTATCATAAAATATTTTAGGAGAACCGAGTGAGGTAATATGTCGTGTCTCTTGCCCTCTCCCTTTTTCTACTTCATCTAATGTGTTATATGATTGATGCCTCCGACACTGCAATTATACATAAGCTACAGTTATTCTTACTATCAGATCTTGCCACTTTCATAGTCTATAATAAAAAAACAAATAGATTATAAAAAATCTGTCACTAGTCTATTCTATCGGTAGAAATTACTTAAGTTATTTCCGGTTTCATAAAAACATTGCACCATTGGTTTGTTCTTCGAATTAACAAACTGATATTGAATGATATAATAATAAATCAGTTCTATGTAAATTAAAAGCCGTTTCCACAATGAACAGACTTAAGGGATAAGATAAATCAATTAGCGGCGCGCCGGCGCGGCTTCCACCACGTAGCTATCTATCTGCCTTATATACTCTCACTGTAGCTAGATATGCGGAAGTTGCGACATCATTCGACTTACCTAGTACCGATACCCCTGCTCTTATTTTACTTTTTATCTATTAAGTAGCTAAGTCAATATAAAAAAAAATACAAAAAGCGGCTTATTGAAAAGTCAGCTTTCCGGAGAACACTTGAAGGAATTTAGCAAGACAGGATAGGATAATCATACTAGGTATATTTTTATTTTTATTTTAACGTAATAAAAAAAAACATCTCAGAACAAAGTACAACTAAAAAGATATCTATTTAAATACAAAGTTACAATGCTTACTGAAATAAGTTCGTTGACACGACAAACACAAAACTCGCAATTTTGAAGACGTTTTACGTAGCGCGCCCCAACTTGTCACAGAGTGTATTACGGAGCAGTCAATAATCAAGCTCTCGTAACCAGAAGCTGTCCCTTCGCCGCCCTCAGCCGGCAAGTAAGTATTAGTTAAACAGCAAACTCATTATGATGTAACTCGATACATTGCGTGGATTGGCGGTTGCGACGCGGCCAATTAAAGGCCGGCACGTGTCCGACACGGGGGCGACACGAGACCGACACGGGGCTGACACGTGAAATGCGACTTTTGCATTTTTGCATATGTTTGCTTAATGTTTGATTAGTTTCGCTTGCAAACTTTGTGTCACTGTTTCATTCCATTGTGATTGTTAAGATCGAGTCTAGAATCCTTATTAATATTATAAATTAATGAATTTAGAAATTTATTATTCAATCACACGTTAACTGTTGCGTGGATTTGGGCAACATTTGGCACACAAATAGACCATGTCCAGAATCCTCGTACAGGATATTTTAACTTTGTTATTGAGACAATATTTGAGTTCTAAAAATAATAGCAATACTACATGATGCTGTCCAAGAAATTTGAAAAAAAAGCTGAGAATAAAACATAGTTATTACTTAGTAATTAACTTTACTACATTCTAACTTAACGTGACGTGAACGTATAATCGCCGTCAAAAGAGCCTTAATTTTTTTTAATAACATCTTCATTTTTAATAATTTTTATGTTTTCGTCTTTTCGACGCATAAACAATCTTTAATTACTTCTACGAAATAAACATGTATACCAACTATATATACTAAAAACAGCAGCACTAACTATTGTCTGTAACCTGGAGACTTCATACCATGACTATGAGGACTACGCACAGTGTCGAATCATTTCGTGGAAATGAGGTTTATTATGTCCTTACATTGAATTATTTCTTGGTACATGTTATGCTCTACAAAAATGCCAGTTTTTTTAATATAATATTGATTGTAATGTTTATTCTGTACTTGTTTTTTACCTGAACTGTATAAAAATAAAAAGCCCATTCACTTTAAATAACAGCAAAAACAAAGTTTAATCACTCTGTAAAAAGTTTGAATTTGTTGCGAACAAAGCTCAATAAAATGTATCGTTTAGCTTTCGAGGGTCAACATTGTGTTAACGGCGACCTATCGGCTATCCCTTTATCATAGTCACAATTTTCAAAGTAATAATATTGCAATTTCATCTTAATTTTCATTGGAATTGGATTTAAAATGCCTTATATATATTACTTACGCTACCAAAATTTGATTTAACATTACATATAAAATATATTTACACTAATATAACAACTATATCTACACAAATAGGGATGAAAATACTTTACATATATCAAAAGTTATTTTATTTGTTTAAGGTCGGATGTAAGGGGTCTGTTGGACCGAATGCGGTGAACAACAATAGATAATAGAGCGCGTATTAGCCACGGGTAGAGTTGCAATTTAATAGTTTTTTGTGTCGCGGATAATTGCGCCGTGGTATTTTTGGGGGAGTTCCTCGCCTCATTAGTTCCCATTTATTATTTGTAAAAATTATAGATATTTTATACAGCAATAATTCATATTTATCAGTCATCGTATAAATATTCCACACAATTTAATGATTTTTGAACGACAAATATACAATAGCAATACTGAGATTGTGTATTTTTCAAGCACTTTTCTAACATTTTTATTAACCTTTTCGTACAATTAACAAAGATACTAAATACTTTCGTTTGATTTGTTTAACATAATAGCTTCTAAAGTATAGCTTTTCAATGTTATTTTCCTATTCATTTTTTACTCTTTTGGAACAACTAGTATAATACTACATACTCGTACATAGAAATAAGATGATGATGTTACTTTAAATCATGGTAATGAGTTATGTTCTCTATAAATTATTTAGCTTTGAGGTGAAAAAATAAAAATTGATGAGAGTATAAAGTAAAACGTAGAATAAAACGAGTGTTGTTTGCGGCGGGCGAGTAATTAATTTGCCTTCGAGTTTATTTGATTGCTTTCGGAGTTCCCTCTGTGGGATGGTGAATTCGAAATTGTTGTCATGTATTTATTTATATATAAACTTATTTGGAATATGATTTTTTTTATCTAGGTATATATATTGCGGTATTTCATTTGATTGAAACTTAAATATTTTGTATTTAAAATTTTTGTTGTGGATCAAACGAAAATAATAATTGTATGAATACTTTCATATAGGCTAAAAATCATATTAAATTGATATTTCAGAACCGAATCAACGACCTAAGAGGAAGCCGATACATTACCACTGTGCCTATACACATTAAAAATATTCCATTCTTACTTAGATCATATACTTACAATACACGTAGGTATTTTCATATATTTAAAACATGCGTATGACGATACAAGATTACTAAAGCTACTTTAAATGTTGATGTATAACGTTAGTAAACATAATAATAATACAATTAACACATGTTTTGTAAAGCGTAATTGGTTACGCGGAGAGGTTTAATTAAACCTTTATCCAGTACAATAGATACGTACTAGCGTACGTAGGTAGCACTCGTAGTGCACTAATTAATTGCTTTCCATGTTCATTTATCAGTTTTTAATATGACGTTCATAATGTACACTACATTATACATAATACATAATATGTCTGCGGTTCCTCTCGCATTTTTTTTGGCTAGGAATTCTAATAATCCTAAGAAAGTGGTTTTGCTAGTCTTGATCGACCGGGATAGAAAGTAAAGTACCTATATCACTATCCGTTTCTAATGTATCTCCCTTCAAAGACAATATAATAATAATAATCACATCCGGATCTTTCGTAAAAGTAAAAAAAGTTTAAATAATATTAGTTTATTCCCCAAATAGGTACATATTATAATGGGCAATGCCAAGAATTTATTCATAACAAGCAATAATCTCAATATATTTCTTTAGCTTTACGAATAAAAAGTTCTATTGTAATCCATCCATATTTTCGAGCTTTTTGTTTATTTAGGCTCTATTAGATAGTTACATATTAAAGGACCACAATTTTCTCTAAACATATTTAATTATAACTAAACGTTGTTATATTTTTATATTAAAGATAAAATCTTTTTTTATCTGCATTTTATAAGCTATGTTATTTGGATTTATGTATTGGCTTTGATAAAAGGATTATTTAGAACTAAACTACCTTTACTTAGATAAAACATGAACATGCTAAGTAAGTGAAAACTTAGAGGTTAGAGTAAATTAAAATATTCAGAACCCTTCAGCGGCTTCCCTCTTGACTTTGAAACATTGTTACGTAACGACTCAATCCAGCTTAATTCGTTTTCAATTTGATCGCATGCAGCTTTGTAAAGCGCCTAGCGATACTTAATAACTTTATTGATTTACTGAATTTACTATTACGGCTAATTGAAAACTTGCTTTGATTCTTTTAGTTCTTTACCTTTATTTATGAAAGACTTGTTGACTCTATCAAACTCTTATAAATAAAACTATCTTTTTGGACTTTTTCGAGGTCACGGGAGGGACCATGATTGCTGTAAATCATTCGAAACGTCGGGAACAAAAACTCAAAATAGATTTTGAAAATCCACGAAAATACACGAAAAGATATGTAGTTTCATTTAAGACTGGCAGCTCACCCTCGCTTCGCTAGAGTTCTTTCCTAGTGAAAAACGAAAACAAACCTATCCCACGGGAACCGTACATTTTTCCGGGCTAAAAGTAACCTATGAGTTATTCCAGAATTTAATCTATCTCTATGCTAAATTTCAACCAGATCCGTTCAGCCATTCTAGCGTGAAAGAGTAACAAACATCCATACACACAAACTTTCACATTAATAATATTAATACGAATTAGTATGGATGTCAAATATTCTCGTAAATCTAAGAAAGTATTGACAAACCCTGTCACACAGAACTTCTTTTTAAATATGAAGAATATCTATCTTTATATAATGAAATTCTCAGCCGAACCTGAACATAAAATATTTTTTAGAAAATCTTATGAATTTATCATTATTATCGATACAGAGGCCGAATATATAGTTTTTAGAATATTTGTCTGTCTATTTATCTGTTTGTCTGTCTCTCTGTCTGCGACTGCATTACGAGAAAACCACTGGACAGATTGTGATGAAAGGTACGATGATAGTTGGTTATCCAGGTCAACATAGAGGATATTTTTACTGCAGATAAATATCTCATCTGAGAAATTTATATTAACGTTAAAACGTAACTAGGGACAAACACGAGCGGAGCGAGGATGAGTCGCTAGTAAAATCGTTAATAAAAATAACATAATTTATAATATAATAATAAAGAAAAAAATCATAATAATATAATTATCGATAATCACAGAAGCACATAAACAATAGATACAATTGTCTAATTTTTAGTAAATAAAGCATTTAACTTAACTCAATTTTATTACAATAAAATAGGATTGGTTATTTAAAAGTGAAATACTAATAAAGTGTATACGTCGCTCTTAAGAGACTTATAATTAACATACAAAGTGAGTCGGCGGCCCGCAAACAGCGCGCGGCCTAATAGCGAGCTAGAACCAAGCGAGGGCCCGCAACAAAAATACTGCTAGGGCTATCAACGTTCGTAATAGTTTTACATTTTTTATAGAGAAACGTTGATATAATTTAATAACTTTTTTAAATAGAGTTTTTACATTTTAATTTTCCATGACAATATTTTTATGATGTTAAAAGAGATAGATATAAAGAACGTCTGTACCTATATTATGTCATAAACGTAAGTGGCGGTATTTCAGGATTTTTACAGCACCGTAGAACGGCTATAGGAAGGTACTGAACACGGAAAGTATAGGGAACTTAACATAATGTTACCTTACTTATCATTCGTCTTTATTTTAATGGTTTAAAAACGATATTCATATTTTAGGTTATTCATGCTTTACATGTTTAATGACTGAAGAAATAAAATTTAATAGATAAAAAAATAACACGTTTTTAGAGTAAAAAACTTTACTTTATCCTCTATACACGTAAAAGTATTTTATCACAATTTATAGATAAAGAGTTGCCAACCCTACACTTATAACGAGGGGATGACGCAATGTTTGCGCGCACTCTTATTGAATTTGTACAAAGATATTGCCGTTTAATTGCCGGGGACTTGGCCTCTTATCCCGCACTCCCGCGCCCGCGCCCCTCACCCAGCACCTCGCACCCCCGCGCTCCTCTACCCCCGCAATGCCCTATTATACCTAGTACATTTTATATGGTTTTATTGTAATGTATTTTATTAGGTTAACTCAGATATACCACATTAAACATTAAATTATTAGATATGCCTAGATATTAAACAATTTTGTTAACTTTAAGGCAATAGTGAAACGGGTGAGTTATATTAATATTCGTTTGATAATAAAACAGCATAGATTTTTTGTAGTAATATAACATTGAGATTACTATATAGTATAAATATGTACTTATGTACATAGTTACGAATGGATTTGACAACAAATTGACAACATCACAATTCACAAGTAGGTATACAATATAATTGTATATATATATATATATATATATATATATATATATATATATATATATATATATATATATATATATATATATATATATATACATACTTTGTATTGTAAGTTTTGTAATTTTCCAGTTACTCTCGTTATGCTCCTTATAAGTACCTATATCTTTGAAAATTCACACTCAAAATATTATATATATATATATACATATATAAATAATATTATATATATATATACATATATATTATATATATATATATATATATACATATATATATATATATATATATATATATATATATATATATATATATATATATATATATATATGTATATATATATATATAATATTTTGAGTGTGAATTTTCAAAGATATAGGTACTTATAAGGAGCATAACGAGAGTAACTGGAAAATTACAAAACTTACAATACAAAGTACAGTAAAAATTCTACATATACCTATGTATAATTCGTTTTGATAGTAACGATAATTCAATAAGCTGTACTAAGTACTATACTTTTCTTTTTTTATGTTTCTTAAAATATCATTTTATAAATAAAACTATTTTTTTGGATTTCTTCGCAGATTTATTTTGATTTTCGGTTACCGACATTTCAAATTCTTTATGGCTATCCAAAAATCCTAAAATTTTTTTTTTATATATCAAAGATTTTAAAATATTTTATACGTTTTTAAAGGCGAATAACACGTCTTATTTCTATTTTTAAAAAGTTGATTTAATGTAGTGCGATTGTTTGTTAAAGGGTCCCCCCTTGTGGAGTTAATACAATTTATTATTAACTCAGATGTTTGTTTGATGTTTTTGAATGGCTTTTAATTTCATAACGTAATCATTTGAGGTTACTTACATTTCTGACAAAAAGGGGGATTTTTAAAATATCACAATGGTAAATTTGAAAAATGTAATATTTTATAACTTATTCTAATAAAAATAATAGGTATTAGTTTTTTTAATTAATTAAATGCCTTATATTTTTATTTACTTCCGTTAAAAATATTATGTGAATTCCACCAAACACCGGTTGTTTTAACAAGCTTATAATTAAATTAATGATACATAATATAAACCCTTGATAAAATTTATTACGAAATATAATATAACGACGACATGACAATAAAATAACGATCAAAAAAACGAACCAGCATTAATAGCCCTGAGGAATCACATGCAGGCTCCGTCAGAGACACGCATCGACCCTCCCCTTAAGACGTAACAAACGTTATTATTAATTTCAATTCACACACCTTCGAGCCAATTGTATCTTTACCAAAACACGCTAAAGTCTAAAATTCTTCACAAACAAAAGTAGATACGACCTTTTGTTGATATATAAAGGGAGTTATTGGCTAACTTTTGGTCCAGAGGCTGCATCTAAGATGGCGAGGTTGTTCTATCTCCTTTCTTCGTATGTATCAATGTATTTCCATCTCTTTTTGTTTCTTGAAAGAAGTCAGTGTTTGTGTTAGAGGGGGGTTGTAAAGTAAATAAAGAGGTATTGAAGATCGATGGAGGCGAGACTTTGGCAGAAAGGTTTTACTTTACGTGTTGTCTTCCATTTTAGTTTTTTAAGGTTCAGGATAGGATTCTTTAACTTAGTCTTATGCACTAAGTATAATATGTTCAAAGTTTAAAATTATATAATACAAGACTTCATTTTTATTCCCTTTGTAAGGGGAAAAGAGGATAATACATATCAAGAATAGGTATAACTATTACCCACTCATGTAAATACCTATACCTATTTATACCTATCGTCTGTATATTTTAGACAAGACGATGGATCTTAAAAATAATACAAAAATAAACAAATAAAATGAGATTAATGAAGGTTTTATTTATATATTTTTAACAACATTGGTTAATCTTATTTTTGGTTAATACTTTAATAAAGCAGTAACTTAGCGAAATCTGTACATGAAATATTAGTTAAAAACAATGACTATAACGTATTACGTAAACAATATAGACCCCAGAAAAAAAGTTATTAATTTTTTTGTCTCTTTGTCTGTTTGTGTGTGCGCGTTTTACGCAAAAAGTAGTGAACCGATTTCAACGAATTTGGTGAACATTTAGGATGCCTTTTACATCAGGAAAATCTTTCTTACCCATGGGAAAACACAATAACTGGCTTTATCGAGTCGTCCTTAGAAACCTTCCGCTAGCTAAACCTTAAGACACGCATCAAAACAATGTACTAAAGCGCAGTGCACAGATTAATCATACATGGTTTTTGTTACACTGTTTGTATTTAGATTAGTGTCTTAAAAATATAATGAAAATTTAAACAAAATAAAAAAATAAAAAATTGTAGATCTCTACACTCGCAATGCCTATTCTTATCTATACCTATAATAAAACTAACTTAGTCAAATAAATGTGCGCGTTTCAAGCAAAAAGTACTAAACCGATATTAACTAAATTTTGTGTAGTGATAACTTATTACTCGGATCAACATTTAAGATACCTTTTACTACAGGCAAATTTTTCATTCCCACGGGAAAATACAATAACTGGTTCTATCTAGTCATCCTTAGATTTATATGGCTAACGCTGACTAAATCTTAAGAGATACATCAAAACAATGTACTAAAAAGTTGTAGGTCTCAAAAAGGTCTACAGAAAAGTTGGTAATAGTAGAATAATATGTATCACTTAAGGAACACTTGCAATAACTATTTTTATTATAATATACTATTATATTAAAGGCAATGTCGCGACTCACTGACTGAATTATCAACGTTCAGCTCAAGCCGATGATGATAGACCAGCACCACTAAAAAAGCCACCTTTCTATAACCATACTAATGTTAAATGCGAAAGTTAGTCCGTCTGTCTGTCCGTAACTTTTTAGATAAAATCTCGTATTAAAATATTTTGAGACCCTGGAAATGACATAGGATAGTTTTTATCCCGGAAAACATAACATATATAAATGGATTGAAGATTGAATGGAAAATTAATCATTTCTCAAGTAAAGGATATATATTTTTTTATTTTTTTATGATACTTACTTTTCTATACCTATGTAGGTAGGTACACTGTACAAATTCTAGACTTACCGCTAAAACGTAGCTAGCTAGTATTTAAATGAAATTAAATAACTTATATTTGAATAATTAAACGTATGTCAAATGGAACCTTTCATTTTTAAAGTTGGTTGAAAAATAAACAAGACTAAAGGATACGTAATAAAAATCGAATACATACGTTCTTCTTTTTGTAACCCGTAGCGAGTTCTTTTCTTTTTCCGTCGACAAGCGGTTATCGATTGTGACGGCAGTTTCAAATACGAGTTACGTTACTTCGAAAAAAATTGACATCGGTTAAAGTTGTGCTCGTTTTGCTGCTAGTGTATATTCTAGACAGCCTATTGGCTTTTTTATAAAATAGCTTTTAAGAGGCAAATGTTTATTTTTTCTACTATTATTACTATACTAGCCGCTCA
Source organism: Argynnis bischoffii washingtonia (assembly GCA_033884665.1). NCBI lineage: Eukaryota > Metazoa > Arthropoda > Insecta > Lepidoptera > Nymphalidae > Argynnis > Argynnis bischoffii. Next base: position 121,794 of record CM066629.1, on the reverse strand, counting down.
CCCTCGCTTCGCTCGGGTTCGCCTCTTGACAAAAACAAATCTATCCCACGGGAACCGTACATTTTTCCGGGATAAAAAGTAGCTTATTTGTTATTCTGATGTATGCACGATATCATTGTTTCATTAAAATTTTCATTAAAAAGTTTCAAAAAAAAGTTTCATTAAAATCCAATCAGTAGTTTTTGTGTACTTATATATGTTACTATAAATTTTTAACTATCCCACGGGAACTCTTTAATTTTCTGGGAAGAAAAGTAGCTAAGATATTGACCGGCGATATAGGGTACCACCATACAAATATCATTCAAATCAATCCAACACTTTCAGAGATTGGCCCGTACAAACAGACAAACAGACAGAGAAACAAAAATTTTAAAAAATAACTAGATTTGTTCTATTTCTCTTCTTACACCCCCCTGACTCGGTTTTAGCATTTCTTTTCTGTTTTTTTTTTTTTTTATAGTACTCAGTGATAAACGAGCAGACAGTTCACTGATGGAAAGCGATACCTGTCGCCCATAACACCTACGGTTCATGCACTTAAGTTTTATGTAACAAAACTGCAGAACCGCCGGTACGTTATCACTGTGAGGACTAAGATGTTATGCCTCTTGCCTGTAATTGCGCTGGCTACCTTATCCTTCAAACCGGAACACAACAATGCAATCATTGTTGCTTGGCGGCAGAAATAGATAAGGCGGTGGTACCCATCCAGTCGGACTCCTCAGGCTTGACAGAGTCCTACCACCGGTAAAATGTACATATACAGACATTCGACCTCCACAATTTTATTATATAAATAGATAAGTTTTGCCCCTACCTAAAATTATATCTACTGCGATATTGTACCTATAGATGTATAATATGAGAGAATTAGAAAATTCTTAAAAATATTAAAAACTAGCGACTAACCCTCGCCTTGCTCGGGTGCGTCCCTGGGTTCACTGATTTGTTCACTATTTCATGAGTTTTAATTTTTCGCACGGAACCATGATTCTTTTTCTAAAATAAAAGTAGCCTTACTTACTTCTTATAACATCAGCTATCTGCCAGTGAAATTCCCGTCAAAATCGATCCAGCCAGGAATCATCCAGGAACTGACAAGTAGACAGACATTTTAAAAATGGTTTTCTTCTTAGTAGTACTGTATATACTTTTAATAAGAAACTATTATTTTGACATTACAAACAGACACTTTAGTTTTATTTATCTGTATAGAACAGAAATTTTGATATATAAATAAAAAAAAGCACAACATATTATTTTTTATTAACATAATTAATAGCTATTTATTGAAAAATAATTAAAATTAAAGGAGTTTACAATTTTAAAGAAATTGAATTCATAAAATTTAACTTCAATCTGTTTTCTTGACAAATATACCTACATACATTTATTTTTTTATACTAGCGACTCACCTTCGGTCCGCTCGGGTTCGTCCCTAGTTACGTTTTAACTTTTAGCTCAGAGATGAGATATTTTTCCGCAGTAAAAACTATCCTATATATTGACCCGCTATCATCATACCAAATTTCATCAAAATCTATCTAGTAGTTTTCCTGTGATGCGGTAACAGACAGACAAACAGACAAAAATTCTAAAAACTATAGATTCGGCCTCTGTATCGATAATAAAGTCAATTTTAATAAGGTTTTTCATAAAATATTTAATGTACAGATTCGACTCAGTTAGAATTTTATTATATGTATAGACTAGCGGACATTGAAAAACTCTACTTTCCCGCACTTTGCGTCATCACCAGATTAGCTTTAACACTACTTGCAAAGTTTTAAATCGGTCGCACTAATATTATAGTGTAAAAATTGTTTGTACCTATATGATAAATGCATGAATGAGCGTGTGCACTTCTTCAGGCTGTAACTATTGTTACAGCCTGAAGAAGTGTTTCCGAAGAAGTCAGCTTGAATTTGCTGTGGTAAATTAGAAAAAGAAATAGCTGATATAAGATTCACAGGTAAAAACTAATAAGTCAATGAGATCTAAGAATCACTCACTTAGAAATTAAAAACAAATTTTCGATTTTTCATTTTGTTGGTTAAAACTTACTAGTGAGGTAATACCAGAAGTCATAAAACGAATGTTAAAATTAATATAATAATTCGATATACGTCACATTATATTTTTATTTAATTAAACATAAACACGAATAGCGTACAGAAGATTTCCTGAGAGCTACAAATCTGTTTCCTGCATGTTTATCTGAAATCTGAAAGCTCGCCTTATTAGATCGGAAGCGTCGCGGGGGCGCGCCGACACTTCCGTAATGACACGTTCCTGCGAGCTTTCAATACGTCGCGTCGGATGTCACTAGATACTAATTTATTTTGAGTGCGACTACTTGTGTATGAAAGACGAAGCTGCTACTGCTTTAATAAAATTACATAAATACTGTCATTTACAGATACAATAAGAAGCTTAATGGTACTTAATATTATAAAGCTGAAGAGTTTGTTTGTTTGTTTGGTTGACCGCGCTAATCTCGGGAACTACTGATCCGATTTGAAAAATTCTTTTTGCATTTGATAGCCCGTTAACTGAGGAAGGTTATAGGCTTTATTACATTATGCCGGAAAAGTGTATGGGTTCCGTGGGATAGATTTGTTTTTGTCTAGGGACGAACTCGAAGCAAAGCGAGGGTGAGTCGCTAGTAATCAATAATTTTAAATATAATTAGAGCGTAAGAAATACAACAGTTGAAGTTAAACCTACTCTACGACAAGACAATAAAAGAAATAAAGATAATAAATAATTTATCGTATGGTAAGAAGAGGCATATTGTATTTACAATCCATAGTTACTTATTTAAAATTATGAACAATGATATGCAGCTCTCGAATATTCTTGCTAATAATTAATTCATTTATATTGCGTAGCACTCTGCAACTACATGCTTCACTTAATCAGATTTTTATCAAATCGAACCTACTACCACAGAACATTTTTATTTTCACGCATAAAAATCAATATACATAATTTATTAAAAAATTTAAGCGGTATTAATAATTGAAGAGTTTATAATGCGATAATCGGGCCTGCTACATCTAATGTAAAGTAGGGCAAACGTTCGGCGTCGGACACGCACGCGCTCGCCCGCGGGACCAATTAGCCGCACAATTCTTAACACGAACTTTGTAATTTTTAATTTCTCAGTTTGTAACATTAATGCAGTAATAAAAAAGTTGTAAGTAAAATGATAGATAGTAACTGTAGCTTGTTTAATTTTTTTTTCAAATGTCAAATAAAAGTTAAAATTCTAAGAAAATTTCAGTAGGTAGTGAAAAATATATCATATCACTACATCACTTTAGTAATTTTACATTATAATATAATCTACCTATATAAAAATATACCTATATATAAATATTTAAAAGCGAATTATCTACTAATTTGACACTAATTAAATCTATACATATAATAAAATTCTAACTAAACCGAATCTGTACATTAAGTATTTTTTGGAAAATCCGAGACCGAATCTATAATTTTTGGAATTGTTGTCTGTCTTTCTGTCTGTCTGTCTGTTACTGTCATCACAAGAAAACCACTAGACAGATTTTGATGAAATTTTGTATGTCGATTGCTGGCTAACCGGGTCAAAATATAGGATATTTTTTACTGCGAGAAAATATCTCATCTGTGAGAAATCTACACTAAACGTTAAAACGTGACTAGGGACAAAACCGGGCGGAGTGAAAGTGAGTTGCTAGTAAATACAAAAAATTTGAAATTTGACAGGTACATTTTTTATGGGCAGTATTCGTAGGCTAAAAAGAACTTTTGGAAATTCAACCCCTAAACGAGTAAAAGTGGAATTGTAAGATTATATGAAAGTCCATTTCTTATAGATGGTTACAGTGACCAAAGTCGATAATAATCTTTTTACTTTAATTAAAAATATTAGACAGTAGGTATATTCTCTGTGGATGAAAAATAGAAGATAATATGAGCCTTAGGAGCGGAGAAATTAAACATAAATAAATTATGCAAGTAGAGTCGCAGAGAAATGCTAGTATAATAAAAGCACAACTTATATTATGAACAGTAATTTAAAGATGAGACCAACAAATGAAAGATTGATTTAATAAAAATTACAAATGACAAGAGGAAAGCTCAATAATGGCGAAACTTAATCAAGTGACAAAACGAAAAATAATTCCCCCAAAAAACATTAAGCATTAAAAGGCCTCAAACAGGCTCGTTTGTGAAATTCAATTTGCGGATATAATATTGTATTACTACGACGAAACAACACATGTTACTAGCAAAGTCAATTTGTCACTCGATTAAAACTCCTACAAGCGTGGAATAACTCAATTACACCCAATCCAATACAACAAACAGCACTCGAGACTATTCGATATTTAAATGAACCGCGGGCGACCAATCACGGCGCTCGGCAAATCTGACATCTGTCATATTTGAGTGTCATTGTTAGTGTTTTGACGTTTCTTTTTTCTTTTTTTTGTGTGACAGTTGGCGCGGGCGTATTCGGTTATTTTGTTTTATTGTGTCGTTTTATTCAATCGGACGTAAGGACGGAGGACCTGCTGCGTGTCTTTATATGTAGGATCGTGATTAATGAACGACGCGGGTGTTTAAACTAACACGACCGCGACTGTGCTTTCGTTTTGAAGCTGCATTTATTTATAATCTGCCTAAAAAATTTTGTTTCATTAATTTTAATGTAATTTCAGAAAAATATATCATTAATAATTGATTTTTAATTGATCCTATCAGTTGTTATTGCGCTTTATATTTCTGCACTTATTTTGTTTTACGTAAAAAAGTGACGAATGAACTTGAAATATCTATTATGAAATCGTTAAATTAAACTCCGTGTTGTTTGAAACTTACTAACAAGAACTCATAAAATAAAATTATTAGGCGTTTTTATTTGTAGTACATTTCATTTAATGCTATTCATAATTCCTCAGAACAAGCCAAGTTCCCGACCGTGCCGACCGTAGCCCACCACAATAAGGTCCACCCGACGTCACCCGACGCCGACGTCGCGTGACGGTAGCACACTCGTTACCCTCTAACAAACGGAGACCAGTCGTTTCATGCTCGCTAGTGTAATTTTACTTTTATTAATTACCAAAACAGGCCTATTTGCCTTCGTTTGTTGAGTTATAATTAGATTTCCGAACTGCCGCCACATCGCTTTCGTTTCATCGATGCGGGCCTCTGACAGCCCGTAATAACTTTCGTTGTTTGTGATTTTTTATTAGTTTTCTGCGGTAATTGAATTATAATGGCTTAGCAAAACGACTATAAGTTGGACTAAAACTGTTTACCGACTGGATTCGTTTACGTCTGAATAATTTATATAGGTTCACCAAATTATTCAAATTTAGTTCAATTTCTATATACCTATATACTAGGTATCTATATAATATCTTCACAATATATCCGTTGTGGTGTAGTCAAATAGAACATAATATTTGCACATCTATTTTATCTTCGCTGGGAATGAACTTTCTTATCTTATTATACGTTCTTTTTTGATGTTATAAAATCGTTTTTAATGTTTAATATATGATGAATAAAGATTTTTTTCTTATACGTTAGTTATTAATAAAATAATGGCATTATATATGAAAGTAGGGGCGACGGTGCGGTCCCGCCGCGCGCCGCCCGGCACCATCCTTCATGTCACCGCTCATTAAGTCTTTAGCACTTTATTCACAGCTATCAATAACGACACGCGCTGCAATCGTTTGTAGAATCTCACAATTATTAAGATTTCTAAAATAATTTTCTTTAAGTTTCAATTTATTTCTTTATATTCTTTTTAGTAGGTCTTTGATGCGTTTGAAATGAAACTACCGTGAAAAACTGATAACATATATTATGTCGGCCAATTTTTTTACTTCGATGTATAGATTAAAAATCGTATTATCTCTTAAATAACTCATAGGTACACGTTTCTGCTGTTACATGAAAAACAATTATACTAATTTTTATATAGTAAGCTATTCGCATATCACTTCATAATGAAACTAACGTTATTATCCAATTTACCAGCCGTCGTTGAGCTTTACACTCAAATGTCATTTATGGCGTGATCGGCGAGACCCATTTCGGTCGAATGTTTAACGAATTTAATACGTTTGACAGGAAAGCCATCAAGATCGCATGTCGCGACCTGTCTCTGCGCTGGAATCGAACCCGTCACGCGACGCTCTACCACCGAACCGTTCACCCCCGAAATATATCATTTCACACTACTACTTGACGCTGTATTTATATCATATCTGCATAAACGATGCTTCGAATAAACTCTATTCTTAATGCTATAAAGTTAAATTTCTCGCGAACAATAAATAGTGAGGTAGAAGACCCTGTGATGGCACATTCATATGATTGAGTTCGCGTTTCATGCTACACTGTATTCAAAGTTTTGTTATGTCTGGCCTCAAATCGTTTACTGACGTGTTTCCTCTCTGATTTATTGTCAAAGTGTTCTGGGGTTTATTGGTGGAAACGCGAACTTTGATACTATAATGGTATTATAGATGGCGCATCAATTACTTTCAACTCGGTGATAACTTGTCTTTCACTTCGTTATAGTCGTCCCTCGAGCGCATGGTGTCGGCGAACGAAAGTTTCACAGTTTGGAACATTTATAGCGTCATGCAAATGATTGTTACTTACAAACGAACAGAAAACAATGCTCATGATTGTCGTCTACATTATTATTGTGAGTTTCATTTGTTTTTTCTACGTGACGTGAATCGACGACGTGTGACGACGTGAATCTGCGCTCAACTGGCACGCTTTGAGGCCATTAACAAGTTATTCATTTTCTTTATATTACGAATAATAGTATCTGAAGCTTAATGTCTTCTAGGCAGCGGTAGCCCAATGGTAACTCGCTCGCTTCGGTATCCGAGTGAAGCGGGTTCAAATCCCGGGTCTCGCACCTCTGATATTTTCATGTGCGAATCATTTCTAACATGATTACCACTTACCTTACGGTGAAGGAAAACATCGTGAGGAAACTTGCATGTCTGAGAGAACCTAGCAAGTTTTCGAAAGACATGTGAAGTCCGCCAATCCGCACTTGGCCAGCGTGGTGGACTACGGCCTGATCCCCCTTGTATTGAAGGGAGGCCCGTGCCCAGCAGTGGGACGTTAAAAAAAGGGCTGAATACAATGTCTTTAGTAGTAGTGTGTACAATGAGGCTATGTCAGTTTTAATAATTGAGCTGCCATACTCAAATAAAATAATCCCTAGAGGACCGCATACACGCCGGCGTGTACGATAACAGTTGAATTTTCGGAAATTCGCACAGATTTCTTAGAAGTTATCCTAAAGAAAATATGTACCTACTACCTACCACAAATATTTCACTTTTTTTTCTTATAAACAGATGGCAATCTAAAAATGTTATTGGTTTCTAGTTCCATATTTTTATCACTAGCAGTAGCATATATAGTATGATTTATGCTCGTTAGATTTTGCAAAATAAAAAACCAACGTTCGTATAAAGTTAATATGTAATTGTATGTTTTTTGCTCCTTAACGCTGCAACAACTGGACGTATTTGGGTGAAATTTAGTACTCAGATATACTTTTACTTTTTACTAATTTAAGGCACCTAGAAACACACCCAAGTGAAGCGAGCGTAAGTTACTAGTATCTTTTATTCTTTACTTATTCAAAATATTGTTGTTGCAGGTTTGGTTTCAAAATCGACGAGCAAAATGGCGCAGGCAAGAGAAGATGGAAGCGGCGAGACTTGGCTTGTCAGAGTACGGTGCGCCTGTACCGCGGCTGACGGGCCTGGGCCTGCCGGTCGACCCATGGCTGGCCCCACCACTACTCACTGCTTTACCTGGTAAAAAAACAAATAATATAAATTATATTATTTTCCCCTCTTCCAAAACTAAATAGGCTGTAACAGACGAACACATAGACACACGATAATTAAGATGTAAGGGTATTGATATCAATTAAAGTGACGTATACTAAAAATAAATCCATCGATATTATTAATCCATATTATACGTCTAATACTAATCAGTATTTGAAGTACATTTCCTATATAAACTGTGTATGTCTTAATTTTTACTGAGCTTAAAGTGCAAAAAAAAATACTTGTATGCTTGTTTGTTTATTGTAACAGTTTAGGGAGAATCAAAAAGTCTAAATCAAATCATTTCTGAATAATAATGGCTAATTCTTTAATTTTTCTTATAGGTACCCTATTCTTAATATTTCTTATACCTATCATTTTTAAAATTAATTCAGTTTTTTTTTACATAACTTTTTTAAAAATTAGTCGACCACTTAAAATATATAACGAATAAATCCTAACTCATACAAATTTTTACACCAAACATTTATTAATATATATCTTCGCCTTTCCAGGGTTCCTGAGCCACCCGCCCTCGGGCTACCCAAGCTACCTGACGCCGCCCGCCCCCGCCCCGCCCGCCCCGGCGCCGCCCGACCCCCGCTCTTCTTCCATAGCCGCCCTACGCCTAAAAGCCAAGGAACACGTAGAAAGCATCAGCAAAGGCCTCCAAATGGTCTAGTTGACTCTACATCTTTGATCTTCGACTGACATTCCATATTAATAACATGCTCGACTAACTGTTGTGTATGATTTCAATATACAGTATACGAGTAAATAGTGAAATATATATTTTTTTCTATTATTATTTCAGATTGGTGAAGTCATATGCAAGAGGTAGTAGCATTATAGTCAGAGTCAGATTGACTTATATTTTCTTTTAAAGAGACATTAGAATAGACTTAGTAGAATAAAGCAATAATTGTACATATAAATATAAGTAATTTATATTTAAAATAGAGATAATAACGTATTTATATCTTTGATGAATTCGAAAGTAGATATGTTCTCAACAAGATGTATGTACTAATTAAATAGTTTGAAATAATTTTTATTTTCAAATTATAACTAAATTAATGTCACATATTTTGCTTATATATTTTTAATAACTATTAAGATAACGTGTCTATATAAGATTAACCTTAATTGAAAAGATATTGTAAATATTGTACTTACTCTAAACGTCACTCCGACGTCGGTCTGTTCGATTTTAAAATATGAATGCCTAGTTCATTTTTAAAATTGTTCTTGCTATATTCTTCACGGGATATGATCTATAGTAGAGACTATCTAGCTCAACCAGATACAAATAAATTTATATCATATAATATTTTCTTTAAGCGAGAATCAAACCTGCGATCTTGAAAAAAGATATATTAAATAACGAAAAATTACCACGATTTAATTATATCTGACAAAACGACCTCGTGTAAATGTCGAATGCGACACGATTACCAGTTATCCTTCTACCACTTAAAGAGTTGTAAGAAATTTAAAAGTTATGAAACATGTACATAAAGTTGTGTAAATACCTATACATTTCGTAATTTATTATAGAAATGCCATATTCTTAAGGAAAATTAATTATTTTTATGTATATTTTTGTGATTTTTCTGCTATAAGTATAAGAAATATAAACATAGATATTTAGTTTTATGGCTGTCCTCGATATTTTTTATGTTTTTTTCATAATACTCATTTTTTTGTATTCGAACAAAATTGTCTTTTCTAATGTACTTAAAATCCTAAATGTATTTTTAATATTTAGTAAGTATAATAGAATGAAATCGATAAAAAAGGTTCAAACATACTTTCAAAAATTTCAACTGGTTAATAAATATTATCAAAGTGGTTTTACAGCAAGATATACGATATTAAGACTCTAAGAGTAACGTGCTAGAAGTATGAGAAAAGTGTAAATATCTGGATGTGTAGCGTCTGTAGGCTAAGTGTAATCAACTGTGTACACTACGTACGTACATAACGAGAGATTAATAAATGTGTTCTTTCTTAAAAAATCTTTCATTATTAGTGTTCCTTACCCGAAAGGTGCTAACGGAAACCTATTACTATCCCCTGTCCGTTCGTTCGTCGGTCGGAAGGCTGTATCTCATGAACTGTAATAAGAAGAGAGTTGACATTTTTACAGAGTGTGTATTTTTATTGCAACTATAACAACAATTAATAATAAAAAACCAAGATAGCGAATTTCAAAAAGGCTGCCATGCAATTTAAAAAAATACGATTAGGGTACGGAACCCTTCGTGTGCAACTCCGACTCGTACTTGACGGATTTTTTAAGTTTGTTATATTTAACATGGCATGCCTTCCTTTTTTTCCCCTTGTTTTGAATTACAGCAAAATTTGCTATTTATAAAGTTTATTACTTAAAATTACTCATTTTTTATTAGGTAATTTAATCTCAAAATATATTTTTTAAACATAGCAAATAAAACTAACAAGTTTCCTACAGATTGAAGAGTTACTGTTTTATTAAAAATCAAAAGCATCCGCTTAAAGTAAAAAAAAAACTAATTTTATTTTTTCAGTTACGAATTATCAAATAAAAGTGTTAATTTTATTATTAAATATATATTATTATACCAATAAAAACTCTATTAGAAAGGATTTTTTATGACTGGAGTACGTAACAATCTTACAACACGTCAGGAAGTTCACGCCAGTAGCGTCGAAGAGCCTTAAATGATAAATACAAAGGTATTTTCTTTTACGTCTATCTTGTATATCTATCTTCTACGTATGAACATTTTTTATGTTGTTTAAAGTTCTTTGCTTGTGGTATATAAAAACTTGTATAAGGTATTTGTTTTTTGCCACTAGGTATTGTTTATCTATCAATATCAATTCATAATATAAATAATAATATTATTAACACGTAACTCAGCTGGTAATTTACCTTGTCAAGCTGCTGAATAGATTTCGATGAAGTTTAGTAAGGACTTAGATTGCATTATAAGGATGAAAATAGCCTACCTTTCAGAATCGCAGGCAAGTGTTAAAATAAATTTTCTAAACATTTATATTTTTTATTATGCATTGTATTATAATAAAAATATAAAATGTTTGCAAACTTACAGACGATTAACGTCCATTAATATGTAATTGCAACCCCTCTATTCCCTTTTTGAGGGGCCCTTTGCTCTTGACCCTCCTGTCAGACTCCTTACGCAAACAAATATTAACAATTGAATAAAAACACATTTTCAAAGTGATTCGTCAAAATATTTTATGCAACTTTTCTTGAATTAAATTTGAAATGTTTGATTTCATTCAAAATTTTGGCATTAAATTGTTTAGCACTAACATTAACCGATGGAAGTCGGCCATCAGTTTGTCTACAAGCTGTATATATACGGAATACAGTCTATATGTACGTTGTACATAAAGTAATAAAAATATTATGTTTACGTTTATTTAGTTTTAAATTTAAACTTATAAATTTATTTTAAAAACTTATCGCAAAGTAAAATTACAGCGTCGATCTGGAATTTCAAAATAGTCTCCCCATAATGAGTTCAAATGAGTATTTACATAATACAAAAGCCATTTAACCTAGGCTTTGTCTGTCTCTGTATATTGTCGTTATTGTTCGGATCGCCTGAACCGATAATGAGATTTTACAAACGAAGAAAGGATCGAGGAGTATATTGGGGCGTGAGACGCAAAGTTCGTAAATAAAAGACAAAGACAAATAAAAAATAAGACAAAGTCGTAAACGTACCAGAAAATGTATCTATTAATACAATTTTTCTCCTGCAAAGCTTTCGTATAATTGATAAAACCCTTAGTATTTTTAAGATTTTAAATTAAGGAACGTTAAATATTGACTGTTGCTTCTCAGTTTTCAATAATTCTATGAAAAAGTTTCATACTCGTATGTTCCTATGTGTTATCAAAAAAAATGAAGTAATTATTTTTATAGAAGAGACGTTAGACTTAATTCACAAACACAACCATACCAGTAGCTTATTTTCACAAAATGTTCATAAAATATCACCTATACCTTCGTGCCTCTTTCTGTTGGTGACAACCGTAGGAAAATTTGTACATTTAGTTTCTGAGATAAGCCCAAAAGACAAGGAGGGGCTTTAATTAATAATATATAGTAATATTTTCACACAGCAAAATATTACTATATATTATTCTAGAAAATAGCTTATCATTTATACTTACAATTTTTTTTTTGGGTAATATGCGTGGAGGCATGGAGTATAGAAGGAAAATAGCTTAACCAACTTTAATAGGGCAGCAGTTGTAAAGTTAAAATTAAACTATTATAACTAAACTTATTTAACGATTCATTAATATAACTTTCAGTTAATATAATAATAACAAATCCTTTAAGATAAAATTAATTTCTTTTATATTATACCTAGTACCTGGGCGACCGAGCTTCGCTCGGAGTTCTTGAAAGATTGTATATTTTACATTAAGTGACTAAGTGTTACTGAGAAAGTCGTATAGATGTCGCGATAAGAACAATTTTCTTTTTAATTTGGCTTAAAAATAATTTTACATTAAGTGACTAAGTGTTACTGAGACAGTTGTATAGATGTCGCGATAAGAATAATTTTCTTTTTAATTTGGCTTAAAAATAATTTTACATTAAGTGACTAAGTGTTACTGACAGAGTTGTATAGATGTCGCGATTAAATTTTGCGTGAATAATGCATTAGAAAAACGCATGAAAACTCGAAAACACGCGTTTTCCCAGACATGTGACTAATCTAGATCAATTTTTCGCCCCCGAAAGCTCCCATATACTAAATTTCAGCAAAATCGTTAGAACCGTTTCCGAGATCACCGGTATAAATAAATAAATAAATATATAAATATACAAGAATTGCTCGTTTAAATATATAAGATATGCATTTTTATTTAAGTTCTAACCCAGTGTAGTTCTGTCCCGCACTACGCTACACAACATCAGTCACCGCTATCTCCCATCGTAGTAATTGTAATGCTGGCTTTCTACATTTATTAATATTTACATGTCAAGCCCTCGAGGTCGACCGCCGCTAAATGTAACTGGTTCAGTATGTTGGTCCTTGTCTATCTACAAATTTATTTATATTTATTACATCTTGTGCATATAGCCGACGTAAAGCCAAAAAGTTACATAGAAAGAAGCTTTTTTGCTTTTAGGTTTTTATGTATAAAATAATTATCAGCAGTAGCCCTGAATAAGATAATTGGTGGATTAAGCATTTAAAGCCAATCAATTCAACACCTGATATCTCTACTGCAGCATAATGTCGTCACTATGTATGAGAGTGAGATAAGAGTACAGTAGTACACTATATCACTTCAGACATTAAAAAAATGTAAGTACTTTAGATTTCTATATCAAAGAATACATAATAAGAGAACTCTATATATTGTAAGGATGTTTGTGGAACCCAAAAATATGAATAAATCCAACAAATGAAGGTGATTAGGAGCGAATATTTTAAAAGTGATTTGCATACAGCACCGCTTAGTTTAACCGAATCAACGAATTAATGCGCGCTCTCGTAGTAATTGTAACTGATGTAGTACAGGAGCTGGCTGTTTCTCGTAAGCTCACTTCCACTCACAGTATGTGTAGACATATTATATACACGTAAGTAGCTAAGTCATATATTATTTTAAACAACACGATAAGAATATTTGTGAAGTTATCAAAAACTTTCCGTTTTGCAAATATTTTTTAATATTTTAAATCCATACTTAACATTATTTGAATAGGTTTTTAAAAGATATTTGGAACATCAACGTAATAATGAATATATTACAAAAAAAAGCATAAAAATATTACAAAAAAAAAAGAGAATAGTTTTTTATAAATGAAAAAAAAAACAATAATTCTACTGTACCTATTATTCTTTTAATAAAACTAAATAATTAAAAAATATTCTTATGCTAATTTTATTAATGCTTTGGTGTTAACACTGGTAAGGGGAAAAAAGATCTTAAAAAAATTTATATCTGTATAAATTTAGAAGATTATTTTTTTCCTAATATAACTAAAAATGTGCCTCTCATACAACTATAGCACACGAATGTCACGTGTTCAATGCTGGGTATTTTTACGTTTGATCCTCCGATTTGATGTAAATATTGGATCAATTGTAATACTTAATCGATATCTAAATTGCACTGTCAGTTATGATGTATTTTAATAATAAGGCCAAAATATTTATAAAATATAATTCGTTTATATCTTAATATGTAATTATGAAATAGACTATAATAATCAGACTATTGGGAAAGTGTATATGCGTGTGCATATTGCATATACGTATGTGCGTTTGTATATATATATATATATATATATATATATATATATATATATATATATATATATATATATATATATATATATATATAACGGCAGCTCCCAAACTCTCTACGAGGGTGACAACCTTGGCGTCAGGTGGTAACCGGCCGTAAAACTAAAACCAAACAACACTTCTCCTAATCATGAAGCAAATTAGTAACGATAAGGGCTTTAATACTAGGGCGTACCCCTCAAGCGACGCAAAGATTGTGGATGCGAAACATACTAGGGCGTTCCCCCAAAGCGACGGTAAAAGTGACAAGAAAAGTAACATTTCGCAATCTATGAATAAACTAAGAATCGCGACGTGGAATCTGGGATCCCTTACAGGACGTGGTCAAGAACTAGCTGAAACCCTAAAGCGTCAAGACATAAATATATGTTGCTTACAGGAGACGCGCTGGAAGGGATCGAAATCCAGAGACCTAGGCTTAGGGTACACGCTGGTCTACCATGGAATTGACAACAAACAAAACGGAGTCGGCATCGTACTAGATAATCACCTCAAGCACAGAATTGTAAACATAGACAGGAAAACAGATCGCCTCATAGCTATTAAGATAGCCCTAGACAAACAACCAGTCTTGAATATCATCTCTGCATACGCACCCCAAGTGGGTTGTGACACTCAAGCTAAAGATGCCTTCTGGGAGGACTTAGACGACTTGATAATGCAGATCCCAGCAAAGGAAACTAAATTAATCATGGGTGATCTCAATGGCCATGTAGGCAGTAAACATCCCACTTATACATCGACTCATGGAGGCTTCGGATATGGAAGTTTAAATAAAGAGGGAGAACAAATTCTCAAATTTGCGTCAAGACACGATTTGATAATAGTTAACACGTTTTTCCAAAAGAAACCAGACCATCTCATCTCTTACAGCAGCGGAGGCAAAAAATCCCAAATAGACTTCATACTAGCAGATCATAAGCTAAAAAGGAATTTCAAGGACTGTAAGGTAATCCCGGGTGAGTCCCTGACCTCGCAGCACAGAATTCTTGTTGGGGTGTACTCACTGCCCAAACCCATTAAAACAGTGACAGATAAAACACCAAGAATTAAATGGAAAGAACTGAATACTTCAAAGGGTGACGCACTTCTAGAAGACCTACGTAATTACCTATCTAAGGATATGAGTAACACCTACAGTAGCACTGAACATATGTGGGAAAATTTTGCAAAACTTTGCCGTGACCAAGCTGCTACACGACTAGGAATTACGAAAGGAAGCTTAACTACAGGAAAAGATCCCACATGGTGGAACAAGGAAGTGAAGTCAAGCATTGAAGACAAAAAGAACTTATTTAAAACGTGGCA
Organism: Argynnis bischoffii washingtonia; assembly: GCA_033884665.1. Classification (NCBI taxonomy): domain Eukaryota; kingdom Metazoa; phylum Arthropoda; class Insecta; order Lepidoptera; family Nymphalidae; genus Argynnis; species Argynnis bischoffii. The sequence continues at coordinate 106,250 of CM066629.1, read as the reverse complement.
GGGCACCGAATCAGAAACAGATAAACAGAAATACAAAGAGGCTAAATCAAAAACCAAAAAAGTCGTTGCACAAGCTAGAGCTGCTGCTAGAGAAGAAACATACAACAAGTTAGAAAATGCAAAATGTGACAGTGAAATTTTTAGGATAGCTAAATCAAGACATAAATCTACACAGGACATTAAATTGAATAAATATATTAAAGATAAAGATAAAGTATTATTAACTGATAGTAAGGACATAACACGCAGATGGTACGAATACTACAAGGAACTAATGAACGAGGAATTTCCCAGTCAGCCAGCCGAAATGCCCCCACCGACGCAGGGACCTGTACAGGAGATAAGAACAAGAGAAGTAATAACAGCTGTAAAGAAAATGAAGAATCATAAAGCCACAGGCCCGGACGAAATCCCTGCAGAGCTGTGGAAATCCCTAGGACCAACAGGGATAGAATGGCTTACCAGGCTTTTCAACAGTATCCTCAAAACCAAAACGATCCCTGACTCCTGGCGCCTGAGCCATCTTATACCCTTTTATAAAAACAAAGGAGATGTAACGGAATGTGGTAACTATAGGGGCATAAAACTAACCTCACACACATTTAAAATCTGGGAACGCATTATAAATAGTAGAATACAGTCATTAACAACAATAACACCAAACCAGTTCGGATTCACACCCTCAAAATCTACCACTGACGCAATACAGGCAGTCCGAGTTGTAATGGATAAATACCGCCTAAACAAGGAAGACTTACATCTAATATTCATTGACCTCGAGAAGGCGTTCGACCGAGTACCACGGGAACTTGTTTGGAGGGCACTCAGATCACAACACTTACCTGAAATCTACGTGGAGTTAATAAAAGATATGTACCGAAATGTCTCCACCAAAGTCAAAACTCCAGCAGGCTTTAGTAAAGCTTTTGAAGTGGGAGTAGGCGTTCACCAGGGCTCAGCGCTTAGCCCGTTACTTTTTAATTTAGTTATGGACCTAATTACAAAGGATATTCAGGCTCCACTCCCAATGAACCTCCTATATGCTGACGACATAGTTCTAATCGCTAACACAGCAAACGAACTTCAAGACACCCTGCACAGATGGGTCAACGCCCTTGAAGCCTCCGGTCTCAAAGTCAGTCGATCCAAAACAGAGTACCTACAATGCAAATTCAACAACAGTAACCACACGTCTACAATCCACTACCCTGACACCCTACAGGTACCAAAGGTGACACGTTTCAAGTACCTAGGATCTCTTATAACCGAGGATGGTAACATAGAAGAGGACGTGATTCATAGAGTCAACGTAGGCTGGCAAAAGTGGCGATCGCTGACTGGAGTACTGTGCGATACACATATGCCCGTCCGTACTAAGGGAAAAGTGTATAAGATGGCAGTTAGGCCGGCGCTGTTGTACGGGGCTGAGTGTTGGCCTGTCAAAGAAACGAACGTGCAAAAACTACATACAGCCGAAATGAAAATGCTCAGATGGGCCGGAGGAGTTACGCGATTAGACAAAGTGAGAAACGAATACATCCGTGGCAGCTTCAAGGTGGCACCAATAGCCGAAAAGCTTACCGAAAGTCGTCTGAGGTGGTATGGCCACGTAATGCGTAGAGATGAGGAGTACGTTGTCAAGAGAGCTCTAAACCTGCCGGAGAAAAAGAGAGGCAGAGGACGACCCCCGTCGACATGGTGGTCCAGTATGACGAGACTTGTGTCGAAAGAAAACCTGCCTGACCCGACAAGCCTCGACAGATTATCCTGGCGCAAGAAGATTAGGAGAGCCGACCCCACCTAAAGTGGGAACGAGCAAAGGAAAAGAAGAAGATATATATATATATATATATATATATATATATATATGTATATGTATATGTGTGTGTGTGTGTGCTGAAACAGTTGTACGATGGATTTGAATAAAATTTAGTACACTGATGAGACTACTGTTAGGTACCTAGGGATTTATTCGAGCGTTGTGAGGGTGAGTCGCCTGTTAGAAATACTATGACAAAACTATCCACTAGCTCCTAGAGTACAAAAGTGGGTGTTCAGTAATGGAAGGTAAACATCGTCGCGCACGGCAAGCTCGCATTACGCGCGGGCACCCGCCGTCGACAAACGAACTGACGCACATATTAAATACACTAATACGCTTAATTAATAAAAATACACAGATTTTGTATTGTTGTTTAGTTGTAGATAGCAACTAATGTACTTGCTATTTTTGAAAGTTATTTTTTTTACTCGACTAGTTTGGTGCCGACTGAAATGGTTTTTGTTACATAGTTTGGACTTATATTAGAAAAGGTACAAAAGGCCTTCCTGAGATACCTACCTTATCTCAGCAACTACTAATCCGATTTGAAAAATTCTTTTTGCATTAGATAGCCCGTTAACTGAAGAAGGCTATAGGCTATATACCATCTCGAGAAAATGTACGGTTCCCGTGGGATAGATTTGTTTTGTCTAGGGACGAACCCGAAGCGAGGGTGAGTCGCTATAATATATAAATATTTACTTTGTGTCAAACAATAAAAGATACTAATGACGTTAAGGTAACTTATTTGTATGATAGCTATGACAATAATATACAAATTGCATATGTAATAATATGATTAAACGCTTACAAAAAATGTAAATTCAGGAGATACTGTGTAGCCGATTCATCAGCATCTAGTATAGCCATTAGAAGAGGTAACGACGCAAGACCAAGTCTTTTAGTAAGTTTTATCCTGTCCTCGATTAGTCTCACACCTAACAGCTGATCAAATTAAAACCATGTACCTACCAAACTCATAACTTCATAAGGAGGCCAGAAAAAGAAACTCCAAGGCGAAGAGAAGGCTCCTTTGAAGAACACTTCTCCAGCCTTTTTAGGCTATCAGTCAAAAATCAGAAAAAAAAGAAATACTGTTATAAAAAACCGATTCTGTTTTTTTTTTTGCAAGATTTTGTTATTTTGCAAAATTCAAAACCATTATTGTCATTCAGAGCCATCTGCTGTTCAGTAGAAAATACTAACAGATTACCGCTTACCTTATAAAATTTTGGATGTTACATCTATGAATTACTATTTTTATACAATATAAATTTACTATACAATTTAAAAATATATTGGCGTATTTTATTAAAAATATAAAACATAATGAAAAATCACACATTTGTAACTCAATTAGGTCATTTGGAAAATAAAATAAAAACAATAAATTAGTCATTTATGAAAATATATTCATTCATATGTTATTATATATTTAACTATCAATTCACTTTTCATACAAAATTAAATTAAAAAATTAATTGTTTTAACATCATAAATACATTCTTTTCATTATCTCACATATTGCTAAAATAATATACATTATACAGTAATAAAATTCGCTGTTTATGTTTTTTATTTATTAGAATCTACCACTTAAGCAAAACAAACAAATCACAATTACAGGATTATACAACATGCTTTGTCTGCCAATCCGCACTTGGCCAGCGTGGTGGACTATGGCCTGATTCCCCTCGTATTGAAGGGAGGCCCGTGCCCAGCAGTGGGACGTTATAAAGGGCTGAATAAACAACATGCTTTAAACGATTTTAGAAAGTCTTATTATATAACTTACTTAGTATTTTAAATTTTTTAATATGTATGTAATAACCAACTTAGTTCCGTGTCTCACCACAGCGCTGTTATCGTACCAATTTTTAATTACGCGTCGCGTCGCCGGAGGCCCGAGGGCGGGCGAGTCTGTAGGGCGGGCGGGAGACAATTTGCAATTCAAAGCCGCTGAAAAAACCCTAAAACACCCGACACACAGCCCTTTGGCACTCGCTTAAAAATAAAAATTACCATAGGGCCGCCAAAATATATAAAATTTATAATTATAATTCTATTTAAGTATTTCATGAGATTAACGACAATGGTTCTTTGTAAATATTCCCTCAATATTAAGCCATGTACGTAAGTATTGATTGTAAATGAATATATAACTAAAAACTTTATTACTTTTGCGTTAGAAAATTATGTGCCAATTGAAAATATATTATAACTAGCAGAACCCGCGGCTTCGCTCGCGATCAAACTACGAAAAATATGAAATTTCATGCAAATATGTCCAAGAAATAAAAATTAAAGAATGCGCCTAGGAATGTGTACACGCGCAAGAAGTAAATTTTTTATAGATTATCGGTACTCTTTATAAAATTCAATTACTTTTTAAATAATTAGGATAGGTGAGATACTAAAAATAACGCATATTAGGCATATTACAATCATAAATTTAAAGAATATCATTTAAGGAAAGAATATAATTATTTGTCAAAAAATAACAACGGTTACCATGGCAACAAACTTACGTATACTTTTTCATTACGCATTTACCAGCTTACCCCCCAAGTCAAGCGTGCGTAAAAAAGTTCAAACTTTTTTACTTCAAAAAGTTTTATACAAACTTTTATCCCCTATTTCAACCCCTTGGGGGTTAAATTTTGAAAAATCCTTCCTTAGTGGATGCCTTCGTCATATCATCATATGAGGAATACGTGTGCGAAATTGTAATTTTCTAGCCTTAAGGATTTTACCTGTGCCTTACATCAGTCAATCACTTTTGCCTTTTATATACATATAAGTATAGATAAATTAATATTTTTCTTAGTCTTCGTGTCTTTTTTCACGATTAAATCACTACACTCTTTATACTCTCTCTTCAAGAATTATCATACTTTTATGGAATGGAATTTCAACACTGTAATGTGAATAGTAATTCTTACGTAATAAAACACTCCAAAATAAATGTAAACTGTAATACATGTTCTAACAAGCAATTTACCCTCACTTCGCTCGGGCGCATTTCTAGGTTCTCCTAGTTGGTATAAAGACATTTTTTTATTTTTTTTTATCCAAATCTGTTCAGCCATTTCAGCGTGAAGAAGTAAAAAAGATACATGCACATTCTAACTTTCGCATTCATAATAGTTTGATTAAGAAAATCGTTTAAAAATTCGGCGATTATCAATTGAATACCGACTCCCAGCATCCCGAATCCCGCGACGCACTCTCTCGGAGGTGAATTTCGTTAGCTTTCATTTGTTTTGTCGTAATTGCAGATATGAGGCCGATCGCCGCCGCGCCTTATTGCTCTCTACCAGCCTTTAACCAGTTTATTAAACCTTTGCTTAAGGGTTTATGTACTTATATTATTTGTTTTACAAGGTATATACCTATATAATGTATATACATTATACACTTGCAGAATGAATGCATGTATGCTAGTATCTATTGTGCGTCCACGAAGTTTTCTTACCGATGACACTGTCAAACACAATAGGCCGTTCCTGAGTTTGTTTATACGAGTAACAAGTATGTTAATAATAATAATTAATTTAAGATTATAAGTACATAGGTATGTCATTTTACACCTGAGAGGAACCAGGGTAGACTATAGGTAAACCGTTCATTTTAAGAGTTTAAAAGTAGTTTAAGAATAATTTGTGTAAGGCTACTCCTCCATGAAGCTGAGAACATTTTTATCTTTTTATTTAATTCCTTCATTTTTTTTATTTAATTTAAAAGTTAAGAAAATATTTAGTATATAATATACTAGCTCCTCAGCCTCGCTTTTCTCGGGTTTGTCCATAGGTTGATTCCCCATACAAACTTTCATCCCCATTTTCACCCCCTTAAGGAATGATTTCCGGAATAAAAAAAATCCTATGTCCGTCCCAAGGTTTAAACTATCTTCTTACCTTTTGCCTAAATCGGTCCTGTAGTTTTTGAGTTTAATCGTTACAAACATAGAAAAATACAATCTTTCCTTTTTTTTAATAGTACTGTTGATTATAAAATATGAACATAGCGCCATCTATGAAGTAATTTTTAAGCATCATAGTCTATTTCAATCGTATGCTGATAATACAGCGCCATCTAGGGATGAGTAGCAAAAATAATTTACTAAATATTAACATAGATGTCGTACCATTTTTTTATAATTAACTTTAGAATAAATTATTGTTCTAAGAAAATTTAAAAAAATATTAAGAAAACATGTAACTTTAGTATTTGCTTTGCTTTTTAATTCATTACTATTTAAGTATGATGTTAATAAATAATTATCATACTTTTATATTATAACCCGTCTACTTCTTTAAAGATAAGTATAACTTATAAGTAAACATAATATCATTTTAAAAAAACATTTTACTTATTATAATTTATTCAAAAAACATAAAAAATCAATCAAAAATTGTTTGTTTGCCGTATATTCAGTGAAGAAAAGTTTACAAACTCTGTCCTATAGAGGGCGTAGCAAGATTATCAAACAAACTAATTATCTATACATATAAAAAAAACTGTAGAGGTCGAATATTAAAACCGAGCTAAAAACCGAGTAAGGGGGATGTAAGAAAAAAAATAGAACATAATCCAGATTTTTAACCGACTTCCAAGAAAAGGAGGAGGTTCTCAATTCGACTATATATATATATATATATATATATATATATATATATATATGTTATATATATATTTGTTCGGGCATTTTTTCGTCGTTTATGAACCGATTTTGATAATTCTTTTTTTGTTGGAAAGGAGATATCTCAAGAGTGGTACCATGATAAGGAAACCAGGATCTGATGATGGGATCCCAGAGAAATCGAGGGGAACTTTCGAAAATTGTAGCGGCGACTAGTGCGTTTGTTAACATTTTCATTAGGTATTTTAAAGCACTACTATTTAATGAAGGTTTGGAGTCGATCTGATGATGGACCCGAAAGACAATCGAGGGAACTACTCAACGATTTACAGTAATTACCTAGTGTTTGGGCTTGATTAATTTGTATTGATGAGAACTTTACACCTAGATGGGTTGTGACTGTCATTATGGGTCTGAATAAATGGCTTAATCACATATGTTTTTAAATATCTTTCTTCTTATAAATTACCTGCTTATTATATCTACATTAAAAATGGAAAAATAAAAACTTAAAAAAAACTTACTACCAGGCACTGAAAAGTAAAAAATCTGGACAAGTGCGAGTCGGACTCGCCCACTGAGGGGTCAATTTTTAGGTTTTCAGGGCTGTAATCTTCAGGGCTTTAATTTTCAATTTTTTTATTTTTTGGAATTTTTCCTTTATTTGTGCTGTAAGACCTTGTTTTTGCCAAATTTCATAATTCTAAGTCAACGGGAACTACCATATAGGTTTTCGACCCAAAACCCATAGGGTACTTCCGTTTGACCTAGAATTATCAATTTTGGTTAAAAGCAAGGTCTTACAGCATAACCATAGGGAAAAATTCCGAAAAATAAAAAAATTGAAAATTAAGGTTAAGTTTGGTTACAAGTTTTCGCGAAAATCTAAATTTGCCATATCTTTTTATCGTGTAGACAGAGGGCCTTAATTTTTATACACCTAATAGGGACTATAGACCTCATTATCCTCAGTATATAAATTTCAATTTACTAGGTCCACCCGTTCCTGAAAAAATCGGTGGTGACACACGGACAGACGGACAAAAAAGTGAGATAAGGGTTCCTTTTTTACCTTTTGAGATACGGAACCTTAAATATAACTAAACGGAGGTTTTCATTTAGAATAGACACCTAATCAGATATTTTCGAAGTCGGTGCCAACCAATAGAAATCAAAGCAAATCTACTTTGAAAATATCTGATTAGGTATCTATTGTAAATGAAAACCGCCGATTAGTTATTTTTTACATTTCAGTGCCTGGATGTCGGTTTTCATTTTTTTAAGTCGGCTAAACAATCATTTGCCTAATGTTAGGTACTGAATAAGTACATTATAGATTAATAGCGCATTTCTAGTTTTCACATACTCGTATCACATATTGACGTATAGTGTTACAGAAAATTAATAAAGAAAAAAAATAACAAAAGAAATAAATGGTAAAGCACATAAAATCATAGCGCACGACCTCGAAAAATATCCTTGATTTGATTAGAATTTTGGATTGATTTTACGCATAATATTATTTGACTTATTATTTCTTCCATTTAAATCATTTTCTTAATTTTATTATTGCTTAAATTATTTTTTATCTATAACTGCGTATTTTTTTAAATAAAGCCGTCTTTTCGGATTTTTTTCACGGATTTATTTTGATTTTTGGTTTCCGATGTTTCCTTTCGAAATCCGAAAAGGTAGTTTAATAATATTCGCGTAAATCTATGGAAGTATTTTGTATACCTACTGTTTTATAAATATGCATACTTGTTTGTGTTTCAAGAAAAGAATTAGTTTTTATTTGCAAAACGACGCAAGAGATGTACAAGTGTAATATTTGTTACAAATAAATAGTGTAACAATTAATTTAAAAATTAAAATATCTGTTTAATTATTCATCTCTCGTTGTTTTCCAGAAAGTTTTGATAATGTTATAAGCAGAGATTCTTAATGCTTTAGATACTTTGCTTATTTAGATACTCTGCATGGTAGATTATGGTTCCCCCCAATGTGCATTTACCTTGTCGTAGTGGGAGGGGGGGGGGGGGCTCATAAGCGTCCAGCAATCCAGCCGGGCGTGAAGCCAAGAAACGCACTGGGTGGCGAACAACCTTAGCTTGTTACCTCAGAACTCCGTCATTTATTAACCGATTTGAAAAATTCTTTTTTTGTTTGAAACTATATATCTACTTACAGTTTGGTCCTATTTAAATTTGAAAAAAAAAATCATCCCTAAGGGTGGAAAAATGGCTAATGATAATTTTACCTACTTCTAATTGTCGTATTGACTTGAAACTTTGCAAGTATTTCTATTTTCATTGATAATGGAGTAATTCGGTATCGTCAACCTGATATGATGGTAAAGTCAGAAGGTCGATAGATAGAACTCTTCAACGGCTAATAGTAGATATTTTGAGTTAGGGCTTATTTTGTTTGATTTGACAAGCGTCTGAGCTGAGCAAGCAAGGGTTTTAGAGCCTGGTTTTTAGTGTTACTAATAAAAGCGAATTTTAGTTAGTTAGTCTTCATATAAAAATTAGGTTCAAAAATGGAGTGACAGTTAAACAAATTATTAGTGATAAGTAGCAAATCTGACAAAATGTATTATTATACGTTGTTATCAATAAGCTTGCTTACAAATTTAACTCGTAGTTCGAGTTTAAAGTCTGGTTAAATGAAGTCATGGAAGAAAACTAGTGAGTAGTTAAAATAAATGCATGTTTGTTGCAAGACATTAATAGTGTAAGTTGTGCCTCGCGTTACCGCGTGCAATGAAATCTCCAACAACATGCACTCTGCGTACGTACGGCCAACACCGCTGAGTAAGCCAACTACTGCTCTATGTATGTATGTCGGTCTCCACACTGGACGACACGTGTCCGATACGACGCTACATGTATGATAACAATACTTTTAAATATATTTTACAGATATTCTACTATCACTCTCCTAATAAAATCAATTTTCAAAGATATTTTACATTCTAGTACTGTTTGATACTCTTAACTGATCGAGCAGAATAATTAAAGTGATTTTATATACATACTTTAATATTTATTCCAGTTGTAGTTTTCATTGTTTCGGCAAATAATAATAATATATTATAATTTAAATAAATGTGTCTAGATTAAAAAAAAACATGTTAATACAGATGCTTAAGAAATATCTATTTAATAAATTCTATATTCTAAAGTATAAGACAGATCGTTGACATATATCGTATGATCGTATCGGATCGTCTCTACATCGCGTGGTGTAAGGTCGTGGCTAGTGCTAACGCGACCCGAAGGACAATTTAATAAAGAAAGCTAAGCTCTACCGCCTCTACGCCTCTACGCCGCTACGCCGTTACTCGCTACCCTTAACGACGTTTGTAAAAATATCCGCAGATACACTGTTAAGGGGCAGCAAGTAGATAAATTAAACCATAAAGTAAGGAATGTAATACATTTTAATCAATGTAAGTGTGAATATATTATGTTAAAGTAACTTTTATCAATATTTTTTATAGATTTGATAGAAAATTATACTAAATTTAATAATGATTTAAAACTTTTTTGGCTTTAAGCAATATTTGAAATTTTAAATGAATTTAATGTATTTTTCAGATCACCGTTGCCACCGTGATTATGATCTCAACTTCATTAAATGTTTTAAGCCCAATATAATTCTTCTTGGATATTATGTTCGCGTTTATATTCTAATACCTGTAGTTACAATTACAGATACATATTGTACGAGAAGTTGACAAAACTGTGTCTGATCATGAGAAAAATATCAAGAATATATGATAGCATTCATTGAACATTTTTTTTAATAAAATAAAGGCTCAATCTGTACTCTATATTTTAATTAAATATTTTTATTAATTGATTTATAATATTAAGTTTTCAAAATGTTGACTACATGAACTTGGCCTTATCGACGGGGTGCGGTTTCGTAGAGTTTTATTTGCGCGTCGCCTTAACCCGCGCTTCAATATTAAATTCTGCAAGCCTCCTCCCCTCCAACTCACCCCCTCTCATCCCTACCCTCCCCCGCGAGTGAGCCCTCTCCCCCCTACAGGCGTACGCGCGCTACACGATTACATTATATACACTTTATGTTAATTTCAGATCATTTTACTAGTAACTTAATTAGTTAATGGTATAATTCCAATTGTTTCAACGTTCACAGTGTACTCACTGAACGTGTGTGTACCGTCGTCGGCTTATGAGACTAATTTTATTATTGAGATATTGATATTGAGTTTTATTTCTCTAAAGAATACCTATTTAGTAATAGCATGACGATTTAAAATTGATAAAGACATTAAAAATTTAATCCTAAATAGCCATTAACTTAAAAGCGAAATGTAAGAAAATATCAATGAAAAGTGAAACAATACCAGTAAACGAAAAAATGAAAAAACTACAGTAAATCAAAAGTTTTCCTAATATGAGACCGAGGACTGTTCTCTGCTCGGAAATGAATTACGTGGGGAGCTTTAAAAGACATACATTGTGTAAACTGCAGACAAGGGATTGTGTTCGAATACTATAAATAAGATAATAAAGAAATAAATATGTTGAAACATTAACACACAACACCATCTAGTTCCATGGTAAGCTACGAGGCTTGTGTTATGGATACCAAATAGTTGATCCACTACACATATGTATATAACGTTAAAAACATACATATAATAAATATAAACACCCATGACTGGAGTACAAACATGCTGCTCACCACACATATGAATGCCCCCAACAGGACTCGAATCCGCGACCGCTGGCACAGCAAGTAGGGTCACTACAAACTGAGCCAAACAATTCGTCGAAATGCCAATGTATAAATATACCTACATTACTATTAATAGTAGTAATATTAATAGTAAATATGAAAGTTCATAATGATATGCGAGCTTTTGGATCCCTATGACTTAATTATACCTTCTATTTATCCTGTCTCAAACAAAAACGCATAGGATACTTTTTATCATGATAATACGTTCCCGAAAATAATAGAACTTTCAGGTATTGAGCTTATAGATAGATGACGCTTTCTTAAAGCCCTTGAAGCCATGAAGTTAAAAACCCCTTTTCAAGTAATAGACAAAAGCTAGTCTGATATTATAAATGTCAAAGTTTAGATGGATGTTTGGATGTTTGTTACTCATTCACACCAGAATTTGGCCAGAAACACGCTTTCACGTTATAACAGGGTGCTATGAACTATAAGTTATATTTATATTGTGTGTTTTACTCAAGCTTACACGGTATTTGTTTAGTTAGTTCCAAAGTGAAAACTTTGTAAAAAATATGTAGACCTTTCCTAATCCCATAAAAAATTCCACGATACTTAAGTACATACTTAATAAATACATTATATATATATATATATATATATATATATATATATATATATATATATATATATATATATATATATACCTTATTTCTAACTCTTATATTATTTACTAGCGACTCACCCTCGCTTCGCTCGGGTTCGTCCTTAGATACCTTGTGGCGGTTAGCATGGAATACATAGACTATAATATAGTCTATATATACATAAGTATGATGAGTTTTATATCCCTTACTTGAGAAATTATTGATTCAAAGGTCCACCCCCCTTTTCACCCTCTTAAGTGATGATTTCCGGGGTAAAAACTATCCTATGTCCTTCCCAGGGTCTCATACTGTCTCCATACCAAATTTCATCTAAATCAGTTCAGCGGATTAAGCGTGAAAAGGAGACAGAATAAATTACTTTATTATAACAAGTGCATAGTTTAGGAAACAAAAAAAAATTATTGATACTAAATCACGTTAAGATATCGTTAATACTCTATTAACAACAAACTACTCGCCTTCACTTCGTTTGGATGTTTCATTACGTGCTTATTAAGCCTAGCCTATGTGCTATTCCAGGTTATAGTGTATTTGTGTACAAACATACATACATAAACTTTATAATAATAGTCGGATTCAAAGTGTTGTACAATGATGACGAGTAAGAAAAGCGTACAGAGTTACAGGATAAAGCTAGTGTTGTTGTCAACAGATCGTCTCATTACAGATGAGTTGGCATCGAGCCAGTACGTTTTTATCTTTTACTACGCGCGACTGTTCGCGGTCGACGGTCGAGCTGCAGGTTACCTTTCACGCTATAATAACCGTTCAAAATGTATCTCATGTTTAAAAATTATTAATATAATAACGATATGTTTATGAAACGCTGTAATTATAAGAGAAATTATATTTTTATCATTTAACTAAATTCGATCGCATTTAGTCACGATGACACACTTGGCAGAATTTACTATTAAATTACCTATAGATGTACTTACATTAAAGTATCTACATAATATTTGTAATATTTTTTAGACCTGCAGATCGTCTTCACGTATAACAAAATCGTCATGATATTTTAATCGTAAAATAAGATTAGGTATTTATAAATTTATAATCTTTCCTTGTTTGGATATCTACACTAATATTGTAAAAATTGTATGTTTGTATGTAGGGAGTAATCTCTGAAACTACTGAACTGATTCTAAAACTTCTGTCACTAATAGGAAGCTACATTATCTAACGTGCGCCGCACTCGAGCGAAGTGAGGGCAAGTCGATAGTGTTTTATATTTTTAAGATCAGTGTCGATATTTTTCTAGTATTTAATAAGAGAATTCTTTTAGCAGTTTAACAATTAAAACCGAATCTTTCAAGTAATATGAGAAATTTTTGTAAAAAAAAACGGTTTGCAATCCAAAGTACCACTGAACGCGAACTGTTTTTTTTTTTTTTATTTATTGAAATCTATACTAATATTATAAAGCTGAAGAGTTTGTTTATTTGTTTGTTTGGTTGAACGGGCTAATCTCAGGAACTACTAATCAAATTTGAAAATTTTTTTTTTGCATTAGATAGCCCGTTAACTGAGGAAGGCTATAGGCTATATATTATCCCGAAAAAATGTACGGTTCCCGTGGGATAGATTTGTTTCTGTCTAGGGACGAACCCGAAGCGAAGCGAGGGTGAATCGCTATAAATTATATATTTGAGTTTGATTTAAAATTCGTTTGTATAAAATCCACTTAACTACAACCTATTGAGCACGACCAGCGACTGCTGCACTGCACTCTACACGGTGCTCGCTACACATTCAGTGACGCTCACAAACAAATGAAAGAAAGTAAAACGTTTTATAATCCTTTGACAAAGAGCAGACAAACTGACAACGAGACTTCAATTACACAATGTTATTGTTTTCACATGAACAAATCGCTCTAACAATTATTATTTCTTTCAAAAAAAGACTTTAATGTGAAGGGAATAAGTATGCATTTTTTCTATCGTAATAAGCCTACTTAAGAGGGGTAGCGATGTCAAACAAAAAGTATATTATTAGGGTCTTTAAGCTAATGCGCTGTCAACTACTGTATCTATGGTTTTTTTAGTAACAAGTTGTATAAGCATTGATATATTAGCTTTTAATTTAAAAGAAGGATAATATTATTGTAATCTGCTCATTATAATAAAATTCTACGCACGCAAAGACATCAATTATAGTGTGGACTTCAGTTAAACATTTTAAATATTTATATTTTATAGTAGTTTTTTTAAAATAATAAATGTAGCATTTATATATTTCTCATACAATAGGCTCTCGTACAACTTTAGCCGCTTTTAACCGTAGCTGATGCAAAGTAAACCAAATCTATTTCGATACGTACAAATACAACAACATCATAAATTGATGTATAATATTTTAATTATAATAGAGTTCATACCTTGTCATATTTACCTATCAGATATTTATATCTTGAAGTATTGTCGGCTGGCATCGATTTCGAAAATATCTGATTTGGTATCTGTAGTAAATGAAATTCCCCGTTCAGTTAATTTTTACTTTTTTTAGATTTTTTTTAAAATCGGTTTATATTTTTTAAATTATTTTTCATTATTTCGTAATTTTTGATATAAGTAGTTATTACAAAAAAACTGTTTCAGTTTTAGTTACACGTTTTAATCCGTATCATAAAAACAACTGAACCGATGTTGATGAAATCTTTACTTTTTCTAAGTTGAAATAAATATAAGCAAATAAAAAAAAGAATGATCACGATCCGATTACTTGGAGTGATGCGTGGATATACATACATACATACATCTATAAAATTTTGTATATTTGTTTGGAAGCCCTAATAGATTTTCATATGTGATATCTATATTTTATGTGTATTAATATTACAGATATTCGTATCGAATTGACAACCTCCTTTTTTTTAAAGTAGGTTAAATATTGAGTTTATAAATGCAAATGTTTTAATGAAGTTTTTATAACTTGGGAATTTTTAAACCTGCAGATCTTTCTTAGAATTATAGCCGTTTAACTTGGAGTCCAAAGCTTAAACAGCTTACCGTGCGGAAGTCCATACACTAGCCCATTACTTAGTAACTGCTTAATCTCCCTTTGTGTCTACTGAGCGCAAGCGACAGAAATAATTAGTTTTTGAAGTAAAGAATCCAGTAGTTATGTAATACGGGTGGGTAGCTCTACTTACAAACAATTAGTGTCACTTTTTCATACTTTGAAAACAGAGCAAGTTCTTGGATTCAATTCTTTTCGTGGTATATATTTAACTAAGTTTTTGCCCGCGGCCACTCTTGCGTAATTTTTTTGATGTATAATTAATCAATTGCTGCAAGAGATTTAACTCACTGTTTGTTCAAATCGAACATAGGTCCAGAGATTAGCACCTTCACACAAACAAAATACAAAAAATATCTTCAGTTTTGTGATGTTACAATAGATTTAATTACCTAAAATCTACTTGTTCATTTATTTTCATATAATAAGCAATAAGCATGTGAAGATACAAAAAAAAAAGACAGATAAGTATTAAGACTTATAAGTAAATCAATTTTTATATATAAATACGTATAAATGGAATAAAAGGTAATAATTTAGTAATAATTTGTAAATAAAGAAACGATATTTACTAGAGCCAATACATTGATTTCTTATTGATTTCTTTGATAGTGGTTATCGCGGCGCCACCTGAAGCTGATCATACGAACTCTTATAATACTTTTTTAGATATGAATGAATATATATATATATATATATATATATATATATATATATATATATATTCACTAGCTCTTGCGTTCATATGATCGCCTAACCTAATCCCCGGTTCGTATGAGATCGTAGACCATGCAGAATATACCTACACTTGTACATTGTAGGGTTAGAAATGCATCTCTGGATTTACTTGAACGAATATAATAAAACATAAAAGCTATAATAATAATAGATAAATGTATGTAAACTATAAATTAATAAATTCAATGATTCAAAAGACAAACATAGATTCTAAGAATCATTGACTTGACTTTAATTGACCAAACAATATTAAGTAAAAAATATATAATTTTCCTCTAAAATTGCACTATTATTAGGAGTAGGTTACAAACATGAGTTTCTAATATGGCATCGTTATATCACGTACAGAGCGCATTATTAAGGATTGGTAAGTATTATAATATATAATTTCTCTATATTAAGTGACTTAATTATTTTTGATGTACGACTAAATGTGTTTCAATGTTTGCGCGCTAGTGATAGTGGAAGGAGAAGACTTGCGCTGCGCTACTGCGATGTAACGAGTGATGTTTAATGAGATACCGTAAAACTCAATATTATAATGAAAGTGATGTTCGAAAATTACATCGATAAGAAATTAACGTCGATAGAAAAAGTGAAAGAAAAATAAATTAAAAAAAATATCAAGTTATTTCTCGTTATCTAATTATTATTAGATTATTAAAAATAATTTATACTAATTTGTCAGGTTGTGAAAATGTTCTGAATACAAGCAAAAGTACTATAACCGATATACAAGGGTTGCGAAAGTTTGTTTGTATATATGGATGTGTACTGACTACTGTGTATGTTTGTTTCCCTTTTAAACTGAAATAGCTGGACGGATTTGGATGATTACATAGAATATACATAATGTCTTAGATTTTAGAGTAACACATAGACTACTATTAGTCGCTATTGTTAAATAATAATCAGAAAAGCTTCATTACCACTGTAATCACACAATGCATATACTGTGTGATTACAGTGTTAATAGAGCATATATAATACGAAAACAAATATTTTAATGATATAAAAAGTATATAAGAAGTCATGATAATAAAATAATGATTATTTAATATCATAAACGAATGAACGACAAAAACGCCGTAACACAAAGCGTGCCCTCCCGTGCTTCCCCGCGCCTCACCGCCGCCTCACCGCCGCCGCCTCTCGACCGCGACTATTTGCGTCGACGATATTAGACAAGTTGCGCTTTATTTAGACTTAACGACTCTAAACTATATTAATCATCGTTATTAACCTGACGGGGGTCGGGGGTGCGATAGTGGATTCTACAGGATGATGCCAAATAAAGTGCTTTAAATAATAAATTTACTACTTATTGTAATTAGTACAACAGCATCTCAATTAAAGAATTTCACCTCTTATATTATATAATTTTAAATAATAATCATATATAATAATTATATATTTCTGTTATTTTTAAAAGAACTATGATTAAAACAACAATTAAACAATTAATTATCAAACACTGTCAACACATCTAGTGGCATCAACTCATATTGAAAGATTTCTTTGTAACTATTATGTTCCGTTATAATGTACGTTAATGAAGTAATAATTCCGTTTCGCCGAGAGTTCGTCGCACCCTGTATAGCGTCAAAGCATAGATGAATTTAATTGTCGCAGGATCAATAAGAGCTGGAGTCCCGTGGCATGTTAGTCTTTTGAAGGCGCTCAACCGCGTAGAGCTTTGAACTTTTTATTAATTTCGACCTTAACAACCTGATATCCGATTCCAATATTGTCATTTTTTACACAATAGCTCCGAGCCTGTCGATGATCCCGTACAATGCCACCTGCTACAATGGATATTTCGAATTATACCTTATTCAAATTTCATGAATGTTTCATCATTAATTGCGAATTGGACAAATGTTTGATCGCTTTGTTACGTGATGCTGTGCGCTCTGTCGCTGCTAATTGTGGCTCTTACTTCTGATGGCCTTACCATAACTAATAACAGGCTTATTTGACACTTAAAAATGTAATAAGAAATTATTTTTTGTGAGACGACTTAAAATATAACCATAAAGGCGGGGCCATACGTGTAGTTCTGCAATAATGCCTAAATCTGTATAATTAATACTTTAAAAAGTATTGATGTTAACAAGTTTTGTAGCACAGCAACAGATGTATTTAACAGAAGTTAATGCATTTTGTTGACATTTTTACGCCATTAAGCGCGAACGTGATATTGTCTTTTTGTGAAATCGAATGATTTCTAGCTATATTCAGGGTTACTTTCATTGAAAAAATAAAAAAATAAAGAGAAGCATACTACTAATACATACGCTGGCAAAAGCTCATACCTATCATACAAATCATGCTCAACTGGAAATAACATTATTTGGATGAATAAAAATATATTCTTTATACTTTCTTAGATTTACGCGAATATTTGACATTTCAAAATAAAACTATCTTTTCGGATTATTTCGCGAATTTATTATGATTTTTGGTTCCCGACGTTTCGATTGCTTTACAGCAATCATGGTCACGGGAGAGACTAAGATATATTCTTTATGTTTCCTTTTAAAAATGTTTTTATATGTTAATCTACTTATAAATAGTTCATTCTAAAGAGTAGTCTCAGAGCAAGCTCGATGTCTCAATTAACAAACGACCGACGCATCATTTCAATCAAATTCACCGACAATTGCTATTGTATAACCATATTTTTCCTTCAACAGAGAGCTTTACTCCCTCGCAATAAGCGCTACCACTTTAATATCCACAAATCACAGATCCAAACATTGTTGAAGGTTTAATTACTTTTCTACTTTTGTTTTGCGAGTCGCGAACCCTCGTCGATTTGAATAGTGCACGCCTTCCGCGCGCGTCTTGCCGTGCTAGTCCCGCCGTCATCACTGTTATTGGATTGAACTATTTTAATACTGGTTCAAGATCTCATTTAACCTAAAATAAATAAATTACAGTTTAATTTAAACATTCACTTCAAATTTTCCCTATTGACTGATATAGTTTAAAATACACACTACTTGTAGAAGATAAAAATATATACCTACATATATGTATCTAATACATATATATACACTTTACAAATGTTCACTTTATAATTTACACTAGCGACTCACGTTCGCTTCGCTCGGGTTCGTCCTTAGGTACGTTTTAACGGTTAGTATCCGACAGAGAACCAAAGTTATAGACATAGCCCATAGAATTAGCCAGCTGAAGTGGCAATGGGTTGGTCACATTTATCACAGAACCCATAACTGATGGGGTAAACGGGTTCTAGAGTGGAGACTACGGTTCGACAAACGTAGTGTAGGACGCCCTCCAGCTGGGTGGAGCGACCATATACGTAAACTGGCTGGCAGCGGTTTGATGCGTAGAGCTGAACATCGAGCTCAGTGGCGTTCCATAGGAGAGGCCTATGTCCAGTAGTGGATAAAAGCAGGCTGAATATGATAATGATGATCGAATAGATAGCCTATATGTTTGTTTGTTTGTTTGTCCGTCAGTCCGTCCGTCCGTCCGTTTGTTTATTTATTTATTTGTTTGAACGCGCTAATCTCAGGAACTACTAATACGATTTAGCCCGTTTATTGAGGAAGCATTATAGGTTATATATTATTGTAAAACTATGTATGTATATTATATAATTACATAACAAAAGCCAAGTACAGTCAAGAACATCGCTATATAACATAAGCCAAAGGGTTTTTTTTATAGACTGAACGCGGGTGAAGCCGCGGGTTCTGCTAGTTAAATGTATTCGTATATCCCTGTCCACAATATTAATGTGCACATAAATATTAATTGAAAGAATTTATTGAAGTTGAAGCCCTGCGAATTAGTTGACACCTAACAAAACGGCCAGAGTGTCCGACAGACGCCTACAAATAGCGCTCCACACATAAATAGGTTTATTATGCTCGTACGAGTATGTCAGTGACACTGATTCAATTCGTTTAGGAAAATTAATTACACTAAAATTGTATCCAAGAATAGATGATGACAAAAATATCAAATTACGTTACGACTAGTTACAAACATTATGACATAATCTTTAATCTAAACTCAAATTATGTATAAGAAAGCTATTATATTTTTGGGTTATTGGGTTAAAATTGCAATATGACAAATAAGTTTCTCTTCTGGTCAAACACCATTATAAGTAAGCAGAGTTTTACCGTGAAAATATACCAAGCAAGCAGTCACGTCATACGTTCCTTTTGAAAATATCATTAACTACAAACATTACCTTCGACAAAGATACATATTAAGTCATTAGTTTTTCAAAATGGACTGGATCTTCATTTATCAGTAAGCTACTATTGTTTATTGTTAATTAAATTCATACTATAATACTTTCTTACATTTACGCGAATATTGTTTTAATAAAAACTATCTTTTCGGATTTTTTCGCGGATTTATTTTATGTTTTTGTTCCCGGTGTTTCGAATGCTTTACAGCAATCGTGAATTTATTTTTTTATTTTGGAATTAGATTTTAGGATTTATTTTTAAATAAAAATAAATTCGCATTAATACCATCATAATATATTAACTTAATATTAAAGAGACAATGTGCAAGCTGACATTGTTGCTTATGGTCTAAGATCCGGCTGCAAGATTGCTATGTTCATCGAATGTTTAATGATAATCACTTTTTTATATACAATAATAAAAGGCACAATATGTTTTGGCCGGGTTGCCTATTGAAATGTGCCCGCTAATATTTTTAATTAAATTAATAATTAATGACTTTTTGAAACAAAATCGATGCACTTGTTATTAAAATAAGTTATACTCCACAGAAATATACGTAGAGAACTTGAAAAGTGATAGTTGCCGTTGCGCAGTTGGCCGCAACCTCTTCGCAACCAGGTGTAAGGAGGTAATATTTTGTTAGATTTATACGTTCATGGCGTATATTCATCATTTATATATCAAATTAAAGCTATTTTTTTTTGTACCTGATAAACTTTTTCTCTCCTCTGCCTATGTAAAAGTGGCCGCAAATAGGGATTGCTAGCTATTAATTTTTTTTGTTACATTTATGTTTTTATTATTATTATTATAAAAGAAATTTCTCTTCTCTTCTTTCTTTCAAAAGAAGGTATTACTCTATCACACGGGCCTTAACCAAGTGTGATAAAGTTAAAAATTAATGTGACTGGAAGTACTTGAAATCGTTGAGGATGCTAGAAATTTTCGTGTTATTCGACAGGTGTTTAGTATAACGGCTTTTTGTAAAGTGTAAATTATGTATACCGGAATATTTATTATTTTTAGACTGTTTTCTAATGATTTAGGTACTACACCAGTAGATGACATTACAATTGGTAAAATATGCACAGTTTGGGCTTGCCATTGGGTTTTAATTTCTATAGCAAGGTCTTGATATTTTGACAGTTTCTCAGACACAGTGGCCTGAATATTGTGTGTATTAGGAATGGCTATATCTATTAGAAATATTGTTTTATTTTTTTTGTCATAAAAGGTAATGTCTGGTCTATTATAATGTACTGTTTTATCTGTTAATATAGTCCTGTCCCAGTAAAGCTTATAGTCACTGCTTTCTAAAACGCAATCAGGTTTATATTTATAGTATGGCTGTTTTTTATTTATAAATTTGTAATTATATGCAAGGTATTGGTGAATTATTGACGCTAATTGATCGTGCCTATGCTTGTAGTCAGTTTGAACAATACTTCTACAAGCTCCAGTTATGTGTTGAATTGTTTCGGGGGCACTATTGCAATGTCTACATAAATCGCTTATCTGTTTGGAATCTTTTAATATATATTTTGTATAGTTACGAGTGGCAATCACCTCATCCTGTATCGCAAGCATGTAGCCTTCGGTCTCAGGAAACAACTCGCCCCTTCTAAGCCATTCGTTCGACCTATCTTTATCGACATGTTGCTGGCACAGGTGAGATCGGTGTCTCCCGTGTAAGGATTTTCCGGCCCATGACGATATTTTTTGATTCACATCTGTAATTTTTTCATTTATCTGCTATTGTTTTTCGTGTAAATTGAGTGGTGTGAGTTTTTTGTCTGTTTCTATTGCATGTTTGTGGATTGCTGAATGTTCTGACTTAGAATAAAAATAATTTTTAAAAGTAGTTATTAATTTATTATGAAGATTACGTATGTCAATAAATCCTCTCCCTCCTTCATGACGCGGCAATGTGATCCTTTGAATGCATGATTTTGGATGATGTTTTCTGAATTTAGTAAGTAATGTATGTATCATTCGCTGTAGTTTTTGTAAATCTGTTTGTGACCAGTGTATTATACCAAAAGAGTACGTGAGTATGGGAATGGCAAAAGTGTTAATAGCTTTAGTAATATTTTTTGAATTTAAGTGGCTTTTTAAAATGAGATTTACACGGTACCTAAATTTATTAATGAGATCTATCTTTGTTTGTTTTACTTTGATTTGTTTAGATTGATGAAACCCTAAATATTTATAAGTGCTCAATTCATCCATTGGTTCAATCGTTTCACCAGTTGCGAGTATATATGCGTTGTTATTATCTATTACACCTTTATTGACTGAAAGAATTTTGCATTTGTCGATGCCAAACTGCATATGGATATCCGTAGAAAACTCCTGTGTGATGTCCGCTAACTTAAATAATCCCTTTCTATTAGAAGCATACAATTTAATGTCGTCTAAATACATTAAATGTGAAATAGTGCTATCGATCTGCGCGCGATTGAGTTTGTATCCAATGTTACTTTTATTTAGCAATTCTGATAGAGGGTTAAGAGCAATACAGAACCATAAGGGGCTTAAAGAGTCACCTTGAAAAATTCCACGTTGAATGCGAATCGGTTCAGTAGATATTGTCTTAGACAAATGGTTAATTTTTAAAAAAGTTTGCCAGTTTTGCATAGTAATATTGAGAAAGTTTATAATTTTAGGATTAATTTTATACAAATGAAGAGATTTGAGTAACCAGCTGTGAGGAATCGAATCGAAAGCTTTGCGATAGTCAATAAACATTGTATAAATATTTTGCTTATTTTTGCGAGCACTATTAATAACTATAGCATCTAAGGTGAGTTGCTCTTTGCATCCCTGGCTGTTCTTCCTACAACCCTTTTGTTGTTCAGTGAGTAAATTATTATCAATGAGGTGGTTGTAAATTATTTCGCTGATACATGATGTGATTATTTTGTAAATAGTTTGTAAGCACGTTATGGGTCGGTAATTCTCTGGATTTTGAGTTTCACTATTTTTTGCTATCATGTATGTTTTTCCTTGAGTAATATATTTAGGCATTGTATTTGATAAGAGAATAAATTTATTAATGTAAGTATGTAGATATGGGTGTATATATGTTAATTTCTTGTACCAGTAGTTATGAATGTTGTCTGTACCAGGAGCCTTCCAATTGTGAGCACGATTAAGGACTTTTAGTAACGTATTCATTGATATTTCAGTAAATAACATTTCGTCTACATGTCTGTCATTTTGAATATCGTTAAGCCAGTTAGCATTAGAGTTATGCCGAACAGGATTTTCCCAAATATTTGCCCAATATGCATGAAAGTCATGTGCTTGTGGTGTTTGTGGTGCAAGGTTTGGAGTCTCTTGTATATTTTGTGAAAGATTTCTGTAGAAGCTTTTTTCGCTATTAATAAATTTAATGTTTTGTTGTTTTCTTGCGGTACAAGTGAGATATCTTTTTAACCTACATGAAGCTACATTTAATTTCTGCTTTAGAGTATCTAAAAGTTGGTTTGGTTCTGTATTTAAATGTTCATATTGAGAATGTTTACTATGCCTTTCTTTTATAGATTGAATTTTTATAAGAATTTTTGGACTTTGGTTACCAGCAATAAATTGTGTCAATCGGCCTATATCTGCTCTTAGTTGTTTAATTTTGTTTTCTAACCGAACTTGCCAAAAAGGCTTACCACCTTTTTTTACAGTTACATCAATCCTAAATTTTGTCCCATTAAGTAATGCTGATGTGTAAGCTGCTGTATATATAAGTGTTTGTAATGTGTCATAGTCTGTGTCTGTATTTAAATATTTAGGCAAAACTTTACTATTTATATAATTTACAATGGACGTTAGTTTTCTTGAAGTTTTTTGTTTTGGGATGTATGGTCTAGATGTAGGGTCTGTGTTTCTAAAAAGTATGAATATTCTGTTAAACTCTTCTTCAACGTTATCTTGGTTTATAGTGCTACTGCTTTCCGTATTTTGCGTATTTGATTGAAATATTACTTCTCTATTGTTGTTTTGTTTCTCATTCACTTCTACATCATCAAGTTCAGCAATTCCTGAGGCTTGTAAATGACTTCCACTACTGTTGAGAGCATTATAATTAATTCCTAGAGAGGTTTCTACGGCTTTTTTAATTTCGTTAATTTTTTGTTCGGTAAGCATTTTATTTCTAAGTATTGTTCTTCTTTGATCCGCAATACGTTGCTCTGAAATATGAGATAAATATGGATAATACTGTATAAATATTTGATGCATTTTTTTCCTGTATGCTGTCATATTTCTTTCAGCTTCAGTGGATTCATAGTATGCTTTAATTACTGCTTCATTTAATTCTTGTGACCACTTCATTCTGCCTGAAGCTGTAGCTACATTTGTTTGTTGTGCGTGTTTCGTTGCTTGTGTGATGTGAGTATGGTTATGGGTTTGAGGTATTGATTGGTTTTGTAAATATTTTTCTACTTCTAAGCGAATTGCTGTAATTGTATCGGGAGGGAGTAGTTTTCTACGGAGTATAGCCCTGCGTTGATCGCCGATTCTTTGTTTCGTGATTTGCATTGTTGGAAATTTGTCGGTGAACGAATTATAAAGTGATGTTAAATAATCTCTTGTGTTTTTTTCTAATGAAGTGACTGTGAAATATGTACGCATAATGAATATATTCATTTCTTTTGTCCATTTATAACGCGTATTTTTTCCTACCGTGGTGGGACCAGGATTTTCAGCGATAGATGCCTCCTGTTCAACATCCTCGGTAGTTACTGTATCTGTGGTGATAGATGGGCTTGAAGATGATGTCAGTGAACTTTGTTGGGATAGAACTTCATGTTCTTCAAATGACGCACGTGATGATGGTATTGATGAAAATAATGAAGAAGTTGATGAGGGTGTGATTGAATGATTATCGGCTGTAGTATTTTCTTCGACTGAAGCCCGCCTGTTCAACTCCAAGTCGCCAACGGATCGCATGCTGTAGCACCCAGCGTTGGCTCCAGATGCGCCCCGGCGCCCCCCGGGCAGCGGCCGTAAGTGATATCTCTTATGTCTGCTGTTCATCGTTGGTTGGTTTTGGGACCGTTAGTTTGGGGGTATAACAAAGCTTATATTTTGTACTTTGGTCTTAGTTCCTCCCATTAGGGGTATTAGTCAAGATGGTGTGACTGTTTACTTAGTTCTCCCCATAAGCCCCCCCACCACGACAAGGTGATCCCTTGGGGGGGTTATTATTATTATTATTATATTTTCATTTTAGTCCCATTTAAAATTTAAAAAAACACCCCTAAAGGTAGAAAAATTGCTAATGTAAATTTAACCTACTTCTAATTGTCATATTGACTTGAAACTTTGCAAGTGTTTCTATTTTTGTTGATAGTACAGTGGTTCGGTATCGTCGACCTGATCTGATGGTAAGTCCAGAAGGTGGATAGGTGGAACTCTTCAACGGTTAATTGTAGATACTTTGAGTTTGGGCTTATTTTGTATAATTTGACAAGCCCAATACTTTAGAGTTGAATATTAGAGCCTGATTTTCAGTGTTACTAATAAAACCTAATTTTAGTTTATTAATCTTCATATAAAATTGTAATCACACTAACTTAAATGGCTTAAGCTTATATTTTAATAAAGCTCTTTATTCTTACTTTGCTACGACTATGTCTATACTAAAAACGGAAAAATAAAAACAGAAAAAAACGACTTCAAAAAAACACTATAAAGTAAAAAATAACTAATTGGTATTTTTCATTTAAAGGATTAAGGTTTAAGAGGAAAATATTTTTAAAGGATCTATGGATATAAAAATCGTGTTTTAAAACTGTTTAGAATATTTTTTCTAATTCAACTTAAAATTGAAACTCCTTCTTTTCCACATTGTATAATAAGAGCAATACTAACTATAAATGCTTTCAAATTGCATCGCAGAGTACAATAACTACGCATACAAAAGCTACGAACGGTTGTTGCGGACCTCAGGCGTACTTGGCTGGACTTCAAAATAGACAAATTACCCTCTAGTTGCTTTACAAATATGTATACAGAAATTAGTATCCATATTTCTATTTAAAATAGATTTAGATTAGATATAGATTCCATATTTATTGTTAAAATCAAAATACAGTTATTTCATTGAACGTAGAAGTATACCTAGCGGACTCTATTAACTGTTATTCGTGAATTTATTGTTGTAAATTTTTTTCTTTGCTGCAATCTAATTTCTCTACTTTAATTTTGTTTATTTAACTTGTAATTTCATGTCCTCTAACAAATATAAGACAGTGGTATCGCGGTAGCTTCGGAACCAAGTGAAGCGGTTTCAAATCCCGGTCTCGCAACTCTGATATTTTCATGTTCTATTTCATTTATTATTCAAATATATATATATATATATATATATATATAATAATGGTTATTGCACTGAAAAATTTAATAAATTACATAGAAAACGATGTCGACAAAAGTGGACTTATCTTTATAAAAAAATTCTTCTAGTTAACCCAAATACCTATGTGGGAAAGTAGCAGGACAGAAAGAGAAAGTGCACTTACATATATTATAAAGAGGTAAATTTTGTGAGTTCGTGAGGTTGAAGGGGGTAATCTCTGGATCTACTGAACCGATTCAGATTAAATTTAGTAAAAAGATAGTTTGAGCCCCCGGGAAGGACATAAGATAGTTTTTATCTCGGAAATAATAAGGGGGTGTAAATGGGGATGAAAGTTTGTATGGGGAATGACCCTAGGGACGAACCCGAGCGAAGCGAGGGTGAGTCGCTAATGTATTATAAACATAAATTTAAGACAATTTAAAATAAATTACTTTACATGCATAAACATCCTTATATTATTACAAAACAGAAATATATTATATATTTTTCAATTATGAGCTAGGAAATGCTTTTTTATATTTACTTTAAACGCATCATTAGAAGGGCTGTAGGACTTTGGGAAGTCTATTCTATAGCACTGCAACGTGTACCGAGAATGAGTTTTGGAAAAACTTATTATTGCTTCTCGGTATGTCAAGCTTCGATGTATTGCAGGGCCACCAGGAATGCATAATATAAGAGTTTTAAAATAATATTTTATTGTTAGATTAGAATATTGACCGTAGCCTAGTCGGTACAAGATGTACTTATAGCTACCTGTTATCGTTCAAATAATGGATTCACGATATATTTTTAACTCGAGTCTTTTATAGTAGCGAGTGCGTTGTGCGCCGTGCCAGCCGCCTCCGCCTCCTCGTCACTCCCAGCTGATCGAATATAGTGCTTTGGATACAATTCAGTTTTACAATACATTGCAGCATGAATCACTTCACTCGCAGTCATTTCGCCATGTCAAAGTCATTATTTAGTACTTACTATTTTTACGATATTAAAATATATTATATCGTTATGTTGCGATATCATGCCAATCTGTTGCTCTATGGAAAGATAGACAAATAAGCTATAGCAGCGAAACAAAAGCTTTAACATTTATTATAACTGCAAAAACTGCGAAAGCTCTTAGTAGACAGTTACATGTAAGTTCTGCATCCCATATAATATATGAATTAATTGTAATGAAAATATTTTTTTTGTAGTTGAAATTATTTCTTTGAGACCATGATTTGCCTGCGCAGTGAATCACCTGCTGGGCTAATCTGAACATTGTCTGAAAATTTCATCAAAATCGCTCCAGCGGTTTTGGAGTCCATATGAAACATATTTACATATACACATCGATTTTTATTTTTTTAATCAACAATTTAAATGTATTTATTGCACGGAAAATGAAGTCTTTCACGAAAATTTAATGACACACCGACTATATCGCCACCTAACGGGTCCATTTGTAAATTCAAACATTGCTGGGATCCACTCAAACATACACAAAAAAAACATTAAAATCGTCCCTGCCGTTTAGAAGACGATCAGTGACACACCGACTGCAGCGCCACCTACCGGGTCTATTTGTATTTTCAAACCATCCAGGAACCATCCATAAACACAAAATTTCAACTAAATCGGTTTAGCCGTTTAGGAGAAAGAGAGTCTGTAAATAAAACTTTCTCCGTTATTTTATTCGAAAAGGAAATCAAGTTTATGATGGAGTTGGTGTACAACTATAACTAATAAAACATCAGACAATTCATATTTCAAACAAAAAAGACTATTAAAAAATTGTAAATTTATACATCATATTGCATATTCAATAGAATCAAAACACGGCAAAATTACTTAACACTAATTAATACAAGTACGAATTACACAACCAAGTAAATACGCCAAAATATTTCTGAATGTTGATAGTATTTGGGCATGAATGGCGAAACGTATAGGACGGAGTTTCGTGTAATCTAAGATGTGAACGACGCTAGCGGCGCGGCGCTCAGAATATCCACACTCTGACCGTTGCTACTATTTTAATCCTCTAATTAACCGCAATGTTTACAATATAAGGACTGTGTGTATGAAGCATCAGGTGACACTACAACAAACACAACTAATTATTATTAACATTACTTAAACAAACGTGTAAAAATATGTGACAACCTGTTACGATATGACGTTTTGACCACAGTACGAACACTGATGGAAACAAAACAAAGTGAGTCAGGACCTGAAAGTTTGAAATATTTATTTGATAATAATATAATGAGCGTTAGAGGCATGGTTAGATGTCGACGTCACGTCGATGTCACAACTCGGCGCTGGTCGGTCCGGGAGTCGCGTATTAATAGCCCGGCGCATGGTGCCTCACCAGGCCATACGCGATATTTACGGAAACACGTGCTGTGAGCAAATACCTTGCCTATTCCTTTATCGTTAGGCTCAAGTTCCTATGGCAATGGATGACTCCCGATTTCGATAAAATTAGAAAACGGTTTGAAGGCGGGAGTTGCTTTTACTATTTATGGTAGTGCGAGCGGCGGGCCGCGGGCGCGTGGGGCACCCTCGGGGCTAATTTTGGATATCTACTAGTGCCGACTTAAATATCGTGCATTCTAAAGGAATGCTAAAATTTGACGAGCCTGTGTCGAATGGCTGTCGAGTTTTACATTATGACTGACCTACATTTGAACAGGTGCCTTATTTCTTGGCATAATACTACATTGTTAGATATGTCATAATTGTATAATATACATACATTATTGTTACATATACTATTTGCAAGCAAGAGAATGTTACTATTTCGGATGACCAAATGTCAATCCTATTATAAGAAGTATTATATTACAAGGGTAGGAATAAGGTGTGAGGAAGTTCAAATTAAAATCCAAAGTCAATGAATGTATAAAAAGAAATAATGTAATTAAAATAAATAAATTAACCGTTTATTTATTAATTACATTTTGGCGTGAGATCCACAACGATCCCAAGTATAATAAAAATAAAAAAGAAAATTAAATTTATATAAATTTTACAATAAATTACATTAAGATAGATGGCGTTATATTAGATGTTCAGTTCTGTCAGGTATCACTACGTACAACGTACAAAATGCTTGCGTTCCGAACTCAATACAAGAGCAACACAACACACAGCACTCGCTCACGCAGCGACCGCAGCGGCGGCGCGAGGGTTAACGAGATGCTTAGAAGCACTTGCGGTGGACGATGCCAGGGCCGGACTCGTCGTACTCCTCCTTGGAGATCCACATCTGCTGGAAGGTGGACAGGGAAGCCAGGATGGATCCACCGATCCATACGGAGTACTTCCTTTCGGGGGGAGCGATGATCTTGATCTTGATGGTAGATGGAGCCAAGGCGGTGATTTCCTTCTGCATCCTGTCAGCGATACCGGGGTACATGGTGGTACCACCGGACATGACAGTGTTGGCGTACAAGTCCTTACGGATGTCAACGTCGCACTTCATGATGGAGTTGTACACGGTCTCGTGGATACCGCAGGATTCCATACCCAGGAAGGAAGGCTGGAAGAGGGCTTCAGGGCAACGGAACCTTTCGTTTCCGATGGTGATGACCTGACCGTCGGGAAGTTCATAGGACTTCTCGAGGGAGGTTGAGGCGGCAGCGGTGGCCATTTCCTGCTCGAAGTCGAGGGCGACATAGCAGAGCTTCTCCTTGATGTCACGCACGATTTCCCTCTCAGCGGTGGTGGTGAAAGAGTAACCCCTCTCGGTGAGGATCTTCATGAGGTAGTCGGTCAAGTCACGGCCGGCCAAGTCCAGACGGAGGATGGCGTGGGGAAGGGCATAACCTTCATAGATGGGGACGGTGTGGGAGACACCATCTCCGGAGTCCAGCACGATACCGGTGGTACGACCAGAAGCGTACAGGGAGAGCACGGCCTGGATGGCGACGTACATGGCCGGGGAGTTGAAGGTCTCAAACATGATCTGGGTCATCTTTTCCCTGTTAGCCTTAGGGTTCAGGGGGGCCTCAGTGAGCAGAACGGGGTGCTCTTCGGGGGCGACGCGCAGCTCG
This sequence comes from Argynnis bischoffii washingtonia, assembly GCA_033884665.1. Lineage (NCBI taxonomy): Eukaryota > Metazoa > Arthropoda > Insecta > Lepidoptera > Nymphalidae > Argynnis > Argynnis bischoffii. The sequence continues at coordinate 75,998 of CM066629.1, read as the reverse complement.
TTGTAGAAAGTGTGATGCCAGATCTTTTCCATGTCATCCCAGTTGGTGATGATACCATGCTCGATGGGGTACTTCAGGGTGAGGATACCTCTCTTGCTCTGGGCCTCGTCACCTACGTAGGAGTCTTTCTGGCCCATACCGACCATCACACCCTGGTGACGGGGGCGACCCACGATGGATGGGAAGACGGCACGGGGCGCGTCATCGCCGGCGAAACCGGCCTTGCACATGCCGGAGCCATTGTCGACTACGAGCGCAGCAACATCATCGTCGCACATTTTGAAGTTTGTGTGTGTGTATCGGGACGCGCTGGAAGTTGACTCTACGGCAGCGAGACTGCGAGTGCGGCGGAGAGCGGCTCGCGGAGTTTATATACCACGCGTGAGACGACGGTGCGCTCCATACAAGGCGCGGGCGTCTCTATCGCGTCGGTCGCGGCGAATAGCCGCCTCGCCACTGTCATACACTAACTTCCCCAATTTCATCCCTTATACATTATCCCTCAATATTATGCACTTTAAGGCTTCGAAGGCATAAGACTAGGGGGTTCATTGTCGTTCGTAGGCGCTTGCGCTCGCGCACACAAAGTTCCATTTCAGGCGATAGTCGCTTTCGCATCGTAGCGCTTAAGTTTATATAAATTATTTAAACTGAAATTATTAGAATATAATCAAACATAAACAATACATTGTAGTAAAAAAATAATAAATTATTATTATTTGTGTAATTAAAATATATAGTGTAATATAAAATGGAATCGATGCTAATAAATTAAAAATTAACATTAAAATTAAAAATTTTTAGTAGTTATTGAGGAAGATTCTTTTCATAGAAAGCATTCCTAGGTAACTAAGAAAAGCCTACGAACAATATATTTTCATAATAATTTATTTATTTCCTAATAAATAATGGCTTTTAATATATTGACTAAAAAAGAAATAGCTCTAAATTATGAGTTTAACATTAAAAAAGTTGAAAAAATAATTGAATTTTAATAAAATGAAAAGTGATATATTCGGAAGAGTTAACCAATTTTATTTAAATTTATTTACTTATTAAAACCACATTGCATTATTAATTAAATTATTACTGAATACTTCATTTTTTATATTTCTAAACGAGATTCCATATGACTAGAAGTCAACATACTATTTTAAGTTAGTAAGGCGTTCACACGACTTTTCGATAATACTTTGTGTAAATACTGAAAAGCTAATATCGTAAGAATGGATGTATCGTAAGAGATAATTGGTATTCCAATAATTTATTTACTTAGTACTTTAATTTACATTTAAAAAGCTTGAATTTGCTTGACCTAGTCTAGTGCGAGAAAAGTCGCGTATTCGATCCTGTTACAAGTATGACTTAAATGTGTAGTCAAGGTAACGCATGTGGGAAATATAAAAATCTTATCTTTTTATCAACTACAAAGTAAGTGTAAACCAACATTGACAAGGTTCTACTGAATTACCGGTGGTAGGACTCTGTCAAGCCTGAGGAGTCCGACTGGATGGGTACCACCCCCTTATCTATTTCTGCCGCCAAGCAACAATGATTGCATTGTTGTGTTCCGGTTTGAAGGATAAGGTAGCCAGCGCAATTACAGGCAAGAGGCATAACATCTTAGTCCTCACAGTGATAACGTACCGGCGGTTCTGCAGTTTTGTTACATAAAACTTAAGTGCATGAACCGTAGGTGTTATGGGCGACAGGTATCGCTTTCCATCAGGTGGACTGTCTGCTCGTTTATCACTGAGTACCTTAAAAAAAAAAAAAAAAAAAAAAAAAGAATTGCTTGGGAGCTTTTTTAGCAGTACTTAGTATGTACTAAGTGTATATAATTCTTTATGTTACTCTATAATCTTTTATACATACTCGTAAGTTATACACTCACTATATTGAGACACGTATGTGACACTATATTAACCCTGTAGGATAAACATCATATGCAACAGAGTGTCTAATCTTTATCTAGCAATTTGCACTTTACGCAGGTCCCAGATATTGTCTGCCAATTACTTCATTTAGTACTGTTAAAACAGGTATGTCAAATGGTCTGTAATAAAATTGGAGCCGAAATACGGTATAAATTAACATTAAACTAAAAATACCTAATAATAAATTTTCTTTATGTATGTAATCAGTTTGTGTAGACATACACATACATATTTCTATGTACTTGTTTCTCTCTATAACACAAGATAAAACCCATTTCCATGCGGGTTTCTTGAGCTTGTCGAATCGGCAAGTCGCTAGTATATACCGGCTATATTCGATGAAAATATATTTATTCTGGGTTATCGCAATCCTTCCAAAAAAGACAAATTAGTGCAAATATAATAAATAGTTAATTGAAAATAATAATCCTTTACAAAGTAAAAAAAATATCTTTGTATTATACAGTAATATTTTGAAGTCAACACCAACGCATCCGGGGATTAATAAAACGTTATTTTTAAAGATAGAGATATCTTTAACGTTATTAAAGATATCTCTATCTTTTGCTTTTGAGTTGAGTAATCATTTATTCATCTTGAAGTTAAATTTTAACTTAAATCCCAAATTTCGTAAAAGTGTTCCTTAACAAAAACATTTTAATATTATAAATTTACATCCGAAATTGTGTAAGAGTGTTGATTCAGGCAAGAATCATTCATTGATAAATTCATGACTGAAAGTAATACAACATCGAGTTTCCCGTCTCTTATACATTTTTAGTCGCATTTGTCCATTCCATTGCCCAATATGTTATTTAACAACACTGGTGAGGGCAGTTTACAGACGTAATGGATAGTAAATATCATAAAGGCTAAAAGTTTCCGATGTAAGTGCACTCGAGTGCATTGGCCGAGGCTATTTAAGGGGACAGGTGTTTGAGCGTTGTATATATTTGGTAATCTTGGTCTAATTTGGTGATGTGTAATTCTTTCTACACGTCGTACACATACTTTCTACACATATTTTTTACTTACCCTTGAATTATTTTACAAGATTTAATTAATAATTAATATAAATATATTATATTATATATAATAAATATAATATATATTATAATAAAAAAAATTCAAACCCCGTTTGTATGAAAAACACAATATTGTTTAAAGTTAGTAATGAATTACGCAATGATAGCGTAGTAGTGGTTGGTACTACATTATTATGGATAAATTATTTTAATTATTACAATCTTCTGCAGATTACATATTAAAGCAAAGCATCAACATTCGGAACCATCATCCATGACCCAAAAATACAAAGAAAAAGTTCAAATTCTTCTATTCTTGCACCTAGACTAGATTATCATTGTTTATAAAGCTACGGCCAAAGTCGCGGGTTTTATTCCCGCACGATGCAAATAGTTTTATTAACCACACGATAGTTGGTCTCAGTTTAATTTAAACCCAATGAGTGCATTATTGGACGCTGAACAATATACCTATAAGGAAAACGAGAGCGAAGTGTAAAATTATTATGTTCTTAACCTACAAAAAGAAGTGGGTAAAAATCCACTGTATGGACTTTCGTAAGTTTTCTGAAATAGCTTCAGTTAGCTTATTCTACTAATACCTATTTTATTTATCACTAGTATGATAAGCAAACATCGTTCTCAACCTCGACGACGCCAGTGTCTGCCAACGCGACAGCTGCGGCCTAAGCGTTACATCATACTTGAAATTCATAGCATTTTTATGTTAAAATATCGTTTTTTTCAAATTAACACTTTGTAAGTCATTATAGAGTAGATACGGTGACTTTATTTAAATCAAATACGATTTCGCTTAATGTTCAGGATTTATTCATCTCTTTTTGTATAATCTATATTCATATTAATAGAGTTTTGACGAGAATCGGATCTTAATAGAGAGATAATTATAGATAAGTGTAAAACCAAGAATGTCTACTCATTTATTCAATAGGAGACGAAAATAATTTCTCAACATATACTTGCAACTATATACATATATGGTGAAAATGCAGCGGCGAGGCACAGCATATAAATAGACAACAAGTTCACTGTCGACTGCCGACATGACCCGCCCGCGCGGCCACTCCACCGGCGGCAGCGGAAGATACGCTCACACCCCCAATGACAATATACCTCGCGAGCACTATACTATTACCATTGAAATAGTAGCCTCCCTAGTACCCACCCCTAGACACTTATCAGTAGGTAGTCCACAAATATTTTACTCAACATCGTCCAGTCATTTCAGGATGGAGTAACAAACATACACACATACAAAAGTTATTTCGTATTTATAATAATAATTAGTAATTACTGATATATTATAAAACAATCATTTAAATCATATCGTTGAGACAAGTTTCTATTTAATACGAGTATGTCGTAAATAGTACGGTGAAGAAAAACATCGTGAAGAAACTTGCATATCTGAGAGAACCCAAGTTTTCGAAAAACGTGATGTGTATATTATGAAGTTTGCCAACCCGCATTTGGCCAGCGTGGTGGACTATGGCTGGATCCTCCTCATATTGAAAGGAGGCCCGTGCCCAGCCGTGGGATGTTAAAAAGGCTGAATACAAAGTAGTTGTTGTTTTTCCAAGATATAGAATGTCTAAAATTGTGCCTAAGTATTAAGTAGTCATGCCAATTAACAATTTTCGCACATTAAAATGTTCTATCCCCGACATCTGATTTAGGTTAACAAATAACAAAACAACATGTTATGTCTTTCTAAGGTTCTTACCTAACCATAATCGTAATTGAGTCAAGTATTAGGAAATATCCATTTACATCAAAGTTTATTTAATTTCCCGACACTCAGAATTTTTATATAATTTCTTTCTAATGCCTGTACATAGAAAAAAAAAAATGCTAAAAACCCAGTCGGGGGATGTAAGAAGAGTAATAGAACAAATCCAATTTTTTTTTAATTTTTTTGTTTTTCTGTCTGTCTGTTTGTTTGTACGAGCTAATCCGAAGCTATTGGACCGATTTGAGTAAAATTTTGTATGGTAGTACCTTATGTTTCCGGGCAATATTTTAAATACTTTTCATCCCGAAATGTTAAAGAGTTCCCGTGGGATAGTTAAAAAGCTATAGTAATTTATACAGCTTAGTACACAAAAACTACTGATTGGATTTTAATAAAACTTAACAATAATATAGTTCATACATCAGAATAATAAATAGGCTACTTTTTATCCCGGAAAAATGTACGGTTCCTGTGGGATAGATTTGTTTTTGTTTGTCTAGAGGCGAATCCGAGCGAAGCGAGAGTGAGCCGCTAGTCACACGTAAAATAATATTATGTGCATAATTTCTTACGAAATAGTATCTAGAATTAGTAGATCAATCTTCACTGCATTTTAGTGAAATAAAACGAAATTTACCTTTATTCAATCAAACTTGAAACAGCTTTTTAAATATCAAGTTACTATATTTTCACCCGAGTGAATTGCCCTATACTAAGATTGCCGACAGTTAGATGTACGAAAAGATCTACTCACAAAGACAGGAAATGAATTCACACGTTTCTGCCTATGACTTTAATTCTTTTGTTTCTCTTTTCTACAAATTATACCACTGCCTAATGATTTTATAACTATGGATATCTATATACTTTTTGTTTTCACTTAATTTTACAATTTTTTTATTGTTATGCTATAAATTAACTAATAACTATATACAAGTTTTATGTTTATACAATTGAATACAATTCTTTCGAGGCTCCATTTCAATATAATTTTAATCTAAAATTAACTTAAAATTATATTTATTAAGCCACTTAATACATATAATATGTACCACAATTCATAATATGTGGTATGGAGACTTTATCTCGTCAAGTAACAATACGATGTGAATATATCACATTGAGCGTTGCGATAGCGCATCATTTGCTAATTGGCGCAAATCGGCATCAGTAATCCTCCCTCACATCTCATCTTTGCGCGTGTCAGAGCAACGAGTTTGATGGCCGTACAAGGTTAACTCTCTGCGGCACTGTGCACTGTATTGCGTTCAGCTAAGATTGATTTTCATATGAAGCATGTTTATGTTATAGAACGTTTTGTCCCGTGGGCCAAAGTACATTGAGTTAGCAGTTATTGGTTTGATCTGTCTGATATTAACTGGTGGATAAAGTTGTATTGTAACGAGATGGGTCTTCATTTTGTTTCCCACATTTATTTTTGAAGGGTTATATTTCATGTATTGGTAATGGTATTAAATGAAAAGCGAGGTAGGTTATATTAATTATTATAGCTTGTTGAAGCACCATTAAATACATATATTTTAAATTAGTTTTAAGCAATATAACAGGGAGGTAATAATCGCCCCATTAAAATAAAAGGTCGCCGGTACATACGGCGATCAATACTAAATTAAAATATATTTTATTCAAATAGACCTTTACAATCACTTTTAAATCGACAATTTTCACATTTACTTAATTAACTGTCCGTATTGTGAATCTGTGAAAGGCCGAAAGAGACTCAACAGATTCTCAATTAAAATTAATATTTGGTCAAAATAATGTTGTAGTTCTATTTGAGTATCATACAGAAGTAGTTTCAACACATATGCAAAGTATTCCGTAACGTATGCTTTGCTCATTACCACATTTTTTTTAAATTTTAATAGCTTAAATGAATAAGTTCAATAGCGACTGTAACTTTTTTGTAAATGCGTGGCCTCGGTCCGTAAATGATCTATTCGTATTCACATTTTGAAGGCGAAAGCTCTACGTTGATAATTCGTCATTATTTCTAATATTTGTTTCATGTTATTTATTTCATATTTACTTCGTATCTGTTATTTTAGTAACAGTAAATGTTCTGTCGTACAGAAATATAATATATAATATACATATCATATATATTATTATAATATACATATCAATAATTGACATGCAATCGTTAGTATATCAAAAAAAGTTAATTTAGTGTATTCCTCTAGACTCTAGAGTCTATCGCCAAATATATAGAAACAATAATAAATCAAAAAAATATTTCTATCATATGCAATAATATGCACAAACATATTTACTGTGGTTCAATATGTAATCTTAATATTAGACTATGCTAATTACACTTGTGTCTTAATTACTATTATACTAATCAGCTTAAACAGTTATATTTTACATAATATTAGTTTTATTTTAAGGTAATTTAATAAATTTAATTTAAATTATTATTTCAATAATTCTCTTTAAAAGGTAATTAAAGTAACCTTTTTTTAAGAAAATTATTGAAATAATATATAATTAATTAAATAATCTATAATTCATTCGAACCAGTGCCTACGGTTGGCTCCTCCTGGGTCATTTTATTGGAAGTCTGTTAATGTTCGCAAGCAAATAAGAATATTTATCCGAGATTATAAATCAATTAGCACACAAATTGTTGCAATAAAAGGCACATCTCTCGGGGCCCGGCGCGGGTCGCAGGCGAGCAAATAAACTGACAAATTAAATCAGTCGAGATTTTGCGGCAAAGAATACACAATTACTCAGATGCTGCATATAGGTTTTTTTTACAGTTTTCTGATTCCACCTTTTTCAGAAATCCTTCTTTCTTAATGGATATCCTTGTCTTTACTAATTTTTCGTAATTACATGTAAACGTGTTTTTGTTTGCTTGCAATAAATTTAAATAGTTTGTGGACTAGAAAGTAAGCTTTGTTGAAAGCTTTCTTGTTTATTGATTGGGTAATAGGTAACTAGTAAGCACACTATGGATATATGAGATCAACCCCTATGGCGTATTAGTATTTTGCAAAATGCTAAGATCGCGTTGTGCATACTGACGTCTTGAATAAAATCCGTTTTACAATTTTAATGAGCTTATATTAAATTTAATTTAATATATTATTTTACTCTTACAAGCATTCCACATTTTTCTCTAGCCAATCTGACTTCTATTGTAAATGTGAGAAGTTGTATGTATATTGGTTACTCCTTCACGTTGAAATTACTGTACTAATTTAGATAATTTTACAACACAGATAGACAATGACCTGGAGTGACACATAGGCTGTTGGTACCAGGGACGCACTCGAGTGAGGCAATGATGTCTCTAGTTTACAAAAAATAAGAGTATGATAAGTAAATCTTACATGTAGGCATGTACGTGATATTATTTAGGCAGTTCTGGTCGATGCCGCGAGCCCCACGCGTGTGCTAAGCAAGGCGGGGCGCGTGCGAGCCGCGTGTGCGAGCAATCATAGCACTAATTGACGGACGCTGTTTTCTGTACACTGCAGACCAGAGAGGATGTATATATTATCCAGTATACTAAATATTTTTTAAATACTAATGTAGGGGACGCGACCTAGGTACTACTAACGAAATGCTTGATAAATTAAATATAGTCTGAGATCGTTGTGAAGTTTATTGATTTGATATGATATATATATGCTATGAATGATAATGAATGCAGCCGGTTTGATTGCTATCCGAACATGCACTGACTTTTTAAGTTTGAGGAGTGTTGCTATGTTATGTATTTATAACACACTGTCTAAGCATTATTGCTTATGTGTTCGGTAAACAACTTTTGGACCGAGCAACTAATATACTCGTTGTCTACTCTATTTAGTAAAGTTTCATTAAAGATTAAGAAGATGTTTCCTACTTAATAATATGTCTAAATCTTCATAGATATTTTATTATTGAAATAGCTTATTGACTTTTTAATATTCATCTTAAATATTTTTCTCTTTAGAAATCTTCTGTAACATATTTAAGGTATATTATATATTATTTTAGAAACAGCGTATCAGTTACTTTAAATTCATTTTGTAATATATTAGTATACTGCAATAGACATTTATATCAATGTAATATAAGTTTACATTAGAAGAATATAAATATATTTTAAATATCATTATCCGAAACTATTTGATTTAGTTCATACACCAATACATCGTCGTTGCAATTTATTATCAAAGTGTACACTTTTTCTGTCCCCAGTTGTACTCAAAGCATATGACGCTAATCTGGTAAAATTATTCGGTGGGCTGTGTACTTAATTTGTCCTTTATTGTATCCGATCGCGATAATATCGCTCGCGGTTCGTTTGCTCCATTAATTGGCCATTGTTGGCAATTTCGACCATTATTGGTCGTAGTTGGTCTTTTCTGGTCGCTCGTGAAGTCGTGCCGCCGTCAGCCGGCGCGGCCACGTGTCGCTGACAGATTGATTTTGTTAACTCTACAGATGATGTCGATTTTATCAATTTACTTGTTCACTGGATATGCGTCCGCTGGGAATATATTTCCCTAGGTTCGTCCCTATTTACGTTTTAGCGTTTAGTATAGATTTCTCAGGGATGAAATATTTTCTCGCAGTAAAAAGTATCCTATATGTTGACCCGGATAACCAGCTATCATCACACCAAATTTCATCAAAATCTCTCCAGTGGTTTTTTCGTGATGCGGTAACAGACAGACAGACAGACAACAATTCTAAAAACTATAGATTTGGCCTCTGCATCGATAATCATGTCTATTTCAATAAGATTTTCCAAAAAATATTTAGTTTACAGATTCGGCTTAGTTACAATTTTATTATATGTAGAGATTTTGATTTTTTTTTCTGTCGAGTGAACTTTCTACAATTGATGTCACTAATATATAATTACTTTTCACTATAAAAGGTACAAGGATTTTATTTTTAAATTTGTATATTTAAATTTATTACCTATTCATTAATTTTAAAAACAATAAATATGATATCTATATAAAACTAATAATATAATAGACAAATATATACTTAAAACAGAGAAGATATCGCAGAACAAACAAAAAAAATTAAGCCAAATTGAGGCTACTCAACTAACTACTAATTCAAAATTGAATTTCAATAAGAAATTTAATCTATATAGATAAAAATCAATATTTATGTTTGTCCTCTATGCGTTCTAAACTATTGATCCGATTGTGATGAAACTCTGGTGGGTTATTCTGTATACGCCTACAAAGGTTCCCGGCGCCAAAAAAAAAAGAATATTTCTTTAGGCATTCGTATTATGTGTTCCTAAACCATTTAAGCTTAGGGTGGCATATTATGTCGCTAGTATTATGTCATTTCCTATCATTTATTAGCTTTCAATAAACGACTGTGATTGTCGAGTGTTAGGCGAGTAATAAAGCTCCTTCTATCTCGTTTTATACAAATTAAGAAAAGGAAGTGCCTAAGTAAAACATTACTGACCGTTAAAGAAGTCGGTAAAACTAATGAAAAATGTATGTATCTATTCGAAAAAATAATTAAAACAAATTGACATAATAATATTATATTATAATACGAATTATAATGTAATTTATTATATTATAATGCGAATATATAATAATTATAATGAAATAATTTAGTATACTACCCCACAATGTAATGTACAATGCAGTTCCCACGCGTACTACATAATGTCACCCGGCGTTGTTTACTATAATAATTATAAGCGCCGTCCACGTCACCGGGATAGTGCGACTGTTAGATTGGGTAAACAACACCGATACAAAGGGTAAATGTGACATTTCATTTATTAGCAAATAAGTCACGTGGCTTACATTGGTTTTGAAGACGTATATTTCACTCATTATTTTATCAAATAATATTCACAATATATGTGAAAGAAAAATATTATCAATTGTATTTAAAATTCATATTTCTTAAGAACTTGCACAGGAATAAAATAATTTAAAAAGATTTATTGAAATAATTGATCTCATCGCGATAAGGAAAAGTTTTATCTTTCTATCAATATTTTCTCTTTAAATCGGCTAGTCAGCGACCGGCAAGCTGACCGGGTCATAACTCACTTGAAGATGAACCCTTTGCTTCCGCTCAAAATGATACAAGCATGAAACCTTAACAAAGCCACTCACGTTATAACCAACGCTAGAAATATGGATAAAAGTTGAAAATACATTATTTTATTTACAATAGCGTAAATTACAAACATACTTAAATATATATACCAAATGTACACTTAATTATTACTATACAGGTCATGTCCGCTCATAATTGTGACAAGATACTAGCCGCATTATCCCACTGAATGGCAATGAAGACTCGTTGGGTTGAAAACGAACCAGCAGTCCTATCACCAGTAGAGGCGATAAGACGAAGTGTTATGGCTTTTAAGTTATGCTGTTAAGTTTATGTTAAGTGTTTATAACGTTGACTCCATGGACCAAGGGTTTCGTTAGAAGATTTCGTTAGAAAACAAAAGGTTATATTCAATATTAGCATTTCAAAAATCCAAATTCAATTTCCAAAACTACCAGAGATCCGAAAAACAATACCCGAGAAAGACAGTCACGAGAAAAAAAAAATAATTCAGAAACATTATAGATTTTCTTCTTTAACTTTCTTATGGTATTATCTTCTAGAAACTATTAACGAATATCTATAGAAGCTAGGTTATACGTCGTTCTAATGTCTTTTCTATAGGATCAAAATAATATTAAAAGCGGCAGCATTCCTTCGTAATACCTCTGTAGAGATGAGTCTAGAAAAAAAAGTATAGAAGGATGTTTTACGTATTAAAATAAAATAAAAAACAGCTAAAATTTTCTTCAGAATTAAGTTTATTTTCATGACATAAACAATGATGGCTTATATCTATAATCATATAAACGTATACCTAGCCAAAATTTTATATTATTAAATTAATTAATCTATATAATTTATACAAAAATGAACTCATATTTCCCTTGGTCACGCCATCGCGCTTGAACGGCTGGCCCGATTTTAGTAATTCTTTTTTTGTTGGGTTTGTTACTGTCAGGATAAAGTTCTTATGAAAGAAAAAGTTAAGAAAATTGCGCGGAAAAATTAGAAAATTTAAGAATACTTAAACACCATATAAAATTATTTCTAATATAACCTTAGCGCTTTGGACAATATAATACTAAATGCATATGAAATTATATACGTTGCGTATAAGAAAAACATAATTTTTAAAATTTTTGTCTGTCTGTCTGTCTGTTTGTTCCGGATAATCTCCGAATCGGCTGGACTGATTTTGACGGGACTTTCACTGGCAGATAGCTGATGTTATAGGGAGTAACTAAGGCTACTTTTATTTTAGACAAATAATTAGGATTCCGCTCAAAAAAAAAAAAACATACCTAGGGACGGACCCGAGCGAAGCGAGAGTGAGTTGCTAGTATTAATATAAAACATTCATGAAGTGTATGTTGGTGATACGCGGTCCATGCGAAAAATGTTGCGGGTACAGCTTCTCTCTATATTAATTATAATATTATGCATATATGAATTCTAATTTTATGTTATTTTTTAACTGCCTTCGAAATTCATTGGCTAGTATGTACGGCTACAGGTCGAAATGTTCTGGGTTCGAGCCCTGTGTTGGGTTTTTCTGGCAAAAAAATAACAACTCGGAATTGGGGACTTGGCGATGTTTCGCTCTCTTACCTCGGAGAGCACGTAAAACAATCGGTTCAACGGTTCTGGCCTTTCACCGGTCATGTCAAGTTGTTGTCTCACTGGAGTATGAGAGTGACAGAAATATAGGGTGCACTTGTTTTTGCGCGCATGTTTGTGCGCTATAATATTCAGAGAGATTGTCCGCCGTGATTGAAATCGGCCAGGGGGATATTATTTATATTTTATAAGATTATAGATTACTACTACTATATTATATTGAGATTGACAGATTTCTATTTTATACATATATTTAATTCCCTTATATGTGGACGCCGTCGGTCCCACGCCGCGCGTCACGTGGGCGTCGCGCGGCGGCTCACTGACACACTGAGCGCGTAATATTAGCTTCACCAGATATACTTCTGTAACCAACCGACCTCTGTGTAACAGTACTGTTTATAATGTTATCGTAAATATTTTATTTTTATCTTTCAATCACGTTACCTGTATGTATTGGATAAGCGAATTCTAGTTATTTAGTTACGTGAATAACTATTTAAAAATCCTCCGAAGTCTATCTTTAACATACGAGTTCGTTTATTGCTCCGTTTTCTCCATCCCTCCCTCCTTTTAGGGGCATAGCTATAAAATAATATCATAATAATTACTAAAGAAATTTAATGATTTCAAAGGAAAGTAATTTCTCAAAAATTACTATTTTTAACTTGTCTTATTGACGCTGTTCGGGTATGAAACTATTAAATGTTTTTTTAGCCTCAATAAGATGTAAACACATGAATATTAAACGTTTCTCATGTCATTTTAAATAGATATTATTTAAATTAACATTAGATTAAACGCATTTACAAGTTACAACAATTTGTAATCGTTAGCACCTAATGTGTCCTTTATTTAAACAAATACAGAAGTTTCCAAAGAGTGTGGATTCTTTTTTCTATTTCTGTGATATCCAAAACTACAAGGAGAATTTAAAAATGGTTTTAGGTGTTAGGATCTGCATTTTTACAGAAAGAAAGTTATACTTATTTAAAATTATCATAGCCTTTACACAAGCTGAGCATTTAGTGAATCGAATCGGCACAAAAAACGTTGCTTGATGGCTTTATCGATATACACATTAAGGGATTGTATAACAAGTACAAACAATATATCGCAAACATGTAGAACTTTAAAAGTTTTTCAAAGAAGTTCGCGAAACCCCAAACCTAATTAAAAAAAAATATCCATACTATTGCTGCTATGTTTACATAAAGTACATATTTTAATGTTTAGATTTAATTATGATACTTGGTTACATAGTACGGTCACATAAGATAATACGCAGACACGAGATTATATGAGATTTTTGACATGTCCTATATAATGCCAAAACAAAAACAAAAAGTTTGTACATCTCTTGCTCTCTACTCTAGACTGCCTTGTTATTCTTATGCCTAGTATATAGTATAAAATAAACACAAATTCATACAAGAGCTATGAGTACGAGAGCTACACTACATATGTGTAAATAGTACTTATAATTACATGTTGCTACTTTTGTTGTGTTGACGCAAGTTCAAGCTTCGTTCCCAACGGAACAGAACTCGACGCCATAAATAGACTGCATCGCGACAAACGAATATATTGCATAATGAACGTCTTGCTGCTGACTCACTGGCACTGTCTTCACGACGAATGACCACATTGCAACCTTTGTGCATGCTTTTCAGTACCGTGGTAACACCTTACATATTTAGTTGCTTAAAGTCAAGAGCATATTATAGTGAAGGTAAGCTATAAGTGTCTAACTTGCCGCGGTTCTAATCACTTGTAAATTATCAAAAAACTTAAAATTACTTAAACATAAATCAAAACCAGTATCAATCGTAGTTAGATACCTACTTTCAGCTTCGAGAGGGATTTTCGAATCAAGTTTTACTCATTCTTTCATAATCAAACCACCTAATGTCTGGGATATAAGGTGTTTTAGGAAAATTTTCAGTCTCCAGAATGTAATGCTCTCAGTGCATACGTTGAGATAGTTTCAATATTTTTACATTATTACGAAATAAACACATACAGATCTTCACATCTATATTAAAGTTATTTATTCTGGTATTTCCATATACATAACACGTGTTTTTGAAATTATTACAAATTTTTATTTAGTTTCACTAGTCCCGGAGTCTTTCTGTAATCAAATCTTGCAAGTTAAATTTGACCTACTTCTCAGTGTCCGATGAGCTGAAATTTGGCACACACATTTTGTTCTTATAACTCTGCACGATTATCTAAACGCCGTAATTTTTAATTCATTTCATGATATCGATATCATATGAAAGAGTTTACTGAGAAGAATACGAAAAAAAAAACTTTAAAAAAAGAAGCTTTTATATAAATGCTCTCGATAAACCAGGAAAAATAACTTCTTACGTGCATACACACTTTTTTACGTATGAAAAAGTACCTAAACACTATGCACAATTACAGACTCTTACAAACAACATGTACAACATACGTAGCAGATAATGACAGATATTATATCGATATTATATAGTGTATCAAAATAGTATATCAATATCAGTATTACATAGTGTAGTATAGTTGTAGACACTATATTTACCGTGTTTATTAGGTACATACATACATATTATATACGTATGTGCTGTATGGAAAATTGTGTGTTTTTTTACTATTAAAGTATTAATGTAAAATTTGTATGTATATACAATACATACAAATTTTACGTATTCAGTTATACGTATTCAGCCCTTTTTAACGTCCCACTGCTGGGCACGGGCCTCCCTTTAATACGAGGGGAATCAGACCATAGTCCACCACGCTGGCCAAGTGCGGATTGGCGGACTTCACATGTCTTTCGAAAACTTGCTAGGTTTTCTCAGACATGCAGGTTTCCTCACGATGTTTTCCTTCACCGTAAGGCAAGTGGTAATCATGTTAGAAATGATTCGCACATGAAAATATCAGAGGTGCGAGACCCGGGATTTGAACCCGCTTCACTCGGTTTTCCAAGCAAGCGCGTTACCACTGGGCTACCACTGCCTGTACAATGTAAAATTTAGAGGTACTTTATTAATAATAACCGACAAATCATCATTTCTATGCGAAAGTTTGAAAACAGTTTAAAATACGTGCTATTTACATATGTAATTTCATTAGATCGAAGTTCTACTCATTTGAATCTTTAAATAATATCAAATTGACGAATGCCAAACGTAACAAATTGAGATACCTGTAGGAAGGTTTAAAAATTGAACCGTTATGATTGGTTTACGAAAGCACCTTCTTCCTGAACAATAATTCTTTGATACTTACTCATAATCTTATCATTTTACACCACAAATATCATACATTGTGTATCCTGACCACTCATCTCAAGCATTCTCTATCACTTAATAATTAACTTACAATATGTTGATCAATTGAGTATACATATAATGAATATTTAAATATTAGGTATTGCTGATAATAAAACAACCTAATTTTTGTTTATTAATATATTTGTTTTTATTATAAAGTTTTTATTTTTAAAATTTTATTTATAAAAACTAACTCTCATTTTAATTCTCATAGCTAAGCTGATAAAAAAAATATGTTTACGTTCTATTAAAATGTCTTTTTTTCTATTTTAAAACCCAGAGCCGAGCATTGCCCCTTTTAAGGGAACGTCGTATTACGCATACCCCCGTAGCGCGTAGGCGAGCGAAGCTAAGTGTAAACACACGGGTACGCTCTCGCTACGCGCGATTACCACGTGCTGTCCAGTTCGAAAGAGATGGAAATACTATTTGATTGAGTATTAGGCATGTGCGAGAGGAACAGAAATATTGCATCGCGACACCATTTCAGGCGAAACTCATTGCAACGTAACCTTTCAACAGTCTTATATCTATTGGCGCGAATAAACGAAAGTAAATCGTAAAGCAATGAGATAGAGTTAAATTTTCATCGGAAAGAGTATGTTTAGTTATTTCTGGATTTACACAGCGCGGAACAAATTTCATTTCAACCGCTAAAAGTTTAAAGTGCAATTTAAATATTGTGGGCGGATTGACTGCGGGTTGACTGCGGGCTTACTGTACTTACAGCTTGACGCACCCAACTTTAGGCAGAGTGCGAGACTCCATCTCAGACAGAGAGAGGACACGCAAATAAACTCTTGCACAAAATGAAACGAAACGCTGACACTGTGCCGCATTCTGGCCTCTGTTGGAAAACGCCCAAAGACCATACATACAGTGAGATACAATTTATAATAACAGGGCAGGTAGAGTATAAGAATCGACGAGTTATGTCAGTTAATTTGGATTCCTATGATGAGGAGATAAGATAGATAGTCCCTTGGCGATTTGTATTTTCAATTTATTAATAGATTGATGCAGAATGCGCGGGACTGACTTATTTGGTGAGAGCGCGGCGGCGGCTGGCGGTGCAGTCGGAGACCAAAAGCAGAAAACTACACTTATATGCCAAAGTATAAAAAAAAATAAAACGTGTGCATTTAACACGCAGTAGAAGTAAAACTTTTAAACAACGGTTACCATGGCAACAATTAGTCATAATAGCTTTTATTTAATTTATGTAGGTACATCCCACAGTAATAGATATTCATTTTTATAAGTAATAAGTCTAGTTTCTTTTTTTACCAAGTTTAAAAGTTATTTTACATTTTATTTAACATATGTTACATAACATATTATTTAGTATTATTTTTCACTTCTTGTGTAATGTATCCTATCCCATTCTCTCGTCGGCTTAATCCTGTATTATATTTATGTGTTTGTCTCTTTCTATTTCTGTTTCATCGAATTTTAAATCATAGCGATTCTAAAAAAGCTTCACTTCAAAAAAAATATAAAATAGTTTAAGGAAAAGCCGACTGGTCCCTTATGAAATATAAGATAATTCGTTATTCATTTAACTAATTGCGTAAACTTAAAGAAAAAAAAATAAAAATAACATAAAGCTACATACATAATATGTATTATATACACCGACTTCTGCATTCCTTATAAAGGCATTTAGATCATTTTTTTTCATTTTCGTTTTATACATTCAGTATTGCCACTAAAGGAATATTGTACGTTACGATGTTCGAAAAAGGTATAGGTATCTAATGCATAACATGTTAAGAAGGAACTCCCTTCTGCTCACTACTGCACATTTACACAGATACCTATACATATATATATATATATATATATATATATATATATATATATATATATATATATATATATATATATATATATAGTCTCGCTAAAACTCAAAAACGCCTAGACCGATTTGAATAATTCTTTTTTTGTTTTGTTAGGGGTGTGTAAGAGTATAAAAAAGTAAAAGAGAGAATTAAGTATAAAAAATAGGGAAACCCCGTTAGAACAGCTGAATAACGAAAAGTTCTTCTGTTTAATTTGTATGTGAATCACTACTTCGGATTATTTTCAATAGATGGCGTTAATGGTGCACCACAACAAACCGTCAAACACTATATATGTTTATCTATTCCATACTAACCTTTAAAACGTACCTGGGGACGAACCCGAGCGAAGCAAGGGGAGAGACGCTAGTACAATATAATATTATCTCCAGCTTATTTTATGATAATTGAATATTTATTCTACTATATATTATGATTTGTTTCATTTTCTATACAAACGAAATCATACATACAAAGTATTAAACTTTCTTAAGTATTATAGTCAGTGATCGGAATAGGCTGAATGTGTTTACCTAAACTTTGCCACGATACATAACATAGTGATGTTATAACCACGAAATTCCCAGGAATTTCCAGTTCGAAGTCCCAGAAGTATATAGTTCATAGTTCCCGGAGTAGAGGACCCCGGCGGAATATTTAAAAAATAACAATAAACGCGTTTCAGTCGACAAAATATTTTATAAAGTCGTCCTAAAACTGTGGCATCATTTGTATTGACCAGATTGGATGCGATTATCGTAATGCAATCTTCGCACGAGACAACACAGTCTATTTACATATGAACGAACTTTTTTGTAAAGTACAATACTAATTATATTGCTATTTAAGTGTATACAGAAAAATAACAATAACTGTGATTAGAAGTGTTCAGATATTTTAAACGCGTTTATTGTTATTTTTTTTACATTCCACCGAAATCCTCTACTTTGGGAACTACGATTATACATTTTCGGGACTTGGAACTACAAATTCCCAGGAATTTCGTTGTTATAACAACTCTATGTCATGTATCATCGCAAAGTTTAGGTAAATACATTTAGCCTATTTCGATCACTGATTATAGTACCTATAGTGTTAGGTACATACATACATATACTACTCTTAAGGATACTTTATAATTTTATTTTATTTAATTAAGGAAATATTTCTTTCAGACAATAAGTAACACTATAAGTGAATACAAGAAACTTCAAAAATTGGTATGAGCAGGTGACGCTCTGTAGATGCGGAAAAAAGTTCGGTAGCACCAACCACATTTAACGTTAACTAGTGGCTTGGTAAAACTAGGTTTTATATTTCAATTATAATAAAACTTATTTTTTTATTCAAATTGATTTCAAATAGAAAAATATGGTTAGATATATCGTAATTATTTTGAAAACGATTGTTAACCGACTTCCAAAAAAAGGAGGAGGTTCTCAATATATATATAAATATATATATATATATATATATATATATATATATATATATATATATATGTATATGTATATATATATATATATATATATATTATGTTTGTTCGGGCATTTTTTCTTTTTGATTTTGATAATTCTTTTTTTGTTGGAAAGGAGATATCTCAAGAGTGGTACCATGATAAGGAAACCAGGATCTGATGATGGGATCCCAGAGAAATCGAGGGGAACTTTCGAAAATTGTAGGAGCGACTAGTGCGTTTGTTAAAATTTTCATTAGGTATTTTAAAGCACTACTATTTAATGAAGGTCTGGAGTCGATCTGATGATGGACCCGAAAGATAGTCGAGGGAGCTCCTCAACGATTTACAGCAATTATGTGGTGTTTGGGCTTGATTAATTTGTATTCATGATACGTCTACACTAAAAATGGAAAAATAAAAACTTAAAAAAAAACCGACTTCCAGGCACTGAAAAGTAAAAAATAACTAAACGGGGGTTAACATTTAGAATAGATACTTAATCAGATTTTTTCGAAGTCGGTGCCAGCCAATACAAATCAAAGCACACCGACTTCGAAAAAATCTGATTAAGTATCTATTCTAAATGTTAACCCCCGTTTAGTTATTTTTTACTTTTCAGCGCCTGGAAGTCGGTTTTTATTTTTTTTTAAAAAGTTTTTATTATTTTTTAATACAAAATTAAATTACAAAACAAAAACCAGACTTCGTCAAATACTACTATTGCTGCCAGTGTTGCTACATATATCACTTCCGATTGCATAATACTATTTTCTACGTCTTCTTGTTTCTATTTGCTTAGAACGTATTTACTGCAGTTGGTTTTTTTTCTATTTAATTTTTTTTTGCAACTGCATATATTTTTTTGGAAAATCTTATTGGAATAGTCATGACTAACGATACAGAGGCCGAGTCTATAGTTTATAGAATTTTTATTTGTATGTTTGTCTGTCTGGGACCGTATAACGGGAAAACCACTGAACAGATTTTGATGAAATTAGGTATGATAATAGCTGGTTATCCAGGTCAACATAAAGGATACTTTTTACTGAAAATTTCATCTCGGAGAAATCTATATTAACCATTAAAATATACCTACTACCGGAGCGAGGGTCAGTTACTACTTTTTAAATATAAAAGTTGTATATATTTTGAGACCACCTCTTAAAATTCTCTATTCTAACAGACGATATATTTAAAGGAAAAGAAATATTATTTTTATTTGTAATATTAATAATGTTTTTTTATGTATATACTTTCTTATCAAGATACGTCTAACGACGTATAATTCATAATCGATTCAGCCGTTTAAGAGTTAGAACATAAAGTCGAACATACAGGTTAAGCACATATAAGTTTCCTTCTGGCTTTGCAGAAAAATAAACGTTAAAATATAATAAAATGAGACTGATGATGATTTAATAGAAAATAACACGAATTAAATAGGTACCTATATGTATAATTTTACCGAAAATGTAATCTTTATATAACTAATTGTAAGTAATAATTAATTCAATGAAAAGTTATTTATAAGTTACTTTTTGCTTTATCTACAAAAATATATAAATTATAACCGTCGACTTTCGTGAATAGAACCACTGTTTAACTAATGTTTACTATTAGCAGTGGAACCGGACCTCTGACGTCACGCGTTGTCTCCCGCGCAGCTTTCAGCGTCACATGTTTCAGTTACATTCCTTCATTCGAATTATTCAGACGTTCGTTCCAACTCATGCTTCATGTACGAGTACGTAATGTATTGTACGGAGGACCGCGGCCGCCTTACTTTAAATAGTTTTGTTTATTTAAATTAGTACCTCGCGCTAATAACTGACTGTGGAAATAGAAGTAGACAGTATTTATAACAATTAAGTGTGTTCTTTGCAGTGGAACTTATTTTTAATCAGTTTTTCGGTTTTTATATATTGTATTTTCGAATGTTTTATTTTTAATAGTCACACTATACATTTTTACATATGAAAGGTTCGATAGTTTTTTTGGTACATTACGTACGTAAGAGCAACTCTATTTAACTTCTATTAATTATAATACAATTTTTATTTGCGTCTCTGCAACAGGCGACACTTGTACGTTGCCAACAATGTGCTCTACATGCTGTTTTTTATGAAAAATAAGCTTATAAAAATTAATTGTGAGCTTTTTTACATCAATACTTTATTTTTAAGTTTATATTTATTTATAAAATAAAAATAAATTAAAACCGTAGCTGCATTATAATTATTACAAGATCGGAACTTATTTGCGAATAGTTAAAAGAAAAGGATAAAATTATTATTTTTTTAAATATAACATAACCATTTTATGTAAATTAAAATTGATAATAAAGTGAAAACTTGTAAAATACTGCTGGTACAATTCGCTAACTTAAATATAGAGTCAAGTACAAAACGCACCATAGATTGTCCTAAAAGTAAAAAATGTAAAGAGGATTAAAAAAGCTTCAGAAAGAAATAAGTCATAGTTTTCTATAGCGCTACTTGCCAGCGGACAGCGATTGAGCTGTTTAATAATATTAAATAAGTTTAGTAGAAATTACTCTTTGCTAATAGTATCATATTTGAACCTATTTTCAACATAGCTATAAATCAATATAAATCACCTTAGTACACGTACCCACTCGTGACTCCCGCTTCATATAGGGCTACGCAGTGCGTGGAAATAAAACTGTATCTTTAGATCAACTCAGCCGATCGAAATAACACATAATCGTAACTAACAATAACTACTAAACTCAGTCCAATTTCTACTTTACGTATTATTAACCTTATAAAAGATTATTAAAGTACCTAATGTTTAGAGATTTCTTTCAAAATAATTATTTGATAAATAGATAACCCCGTAACAATGATACTGTTTAAATTATATGCCCATGTGCTTATCTATCTACTGTATGTACATGGAAGCGCATTATACACTATTGACTATGTGAATAGTACTCAGCTTGCGCCAAAAAATATGTTATATTAGTATTAGGCAGATTTGAGTAGATATACCCAATATTAAATGAGATCTCTAAAGTATTATAGCAGTAGTTTATGTTATTCTAAATTATTTATATGTATTTTGTTAAAATGAAATATTGTAATTAGTTTAATATAGTTTTTATACCTATTATACATTAAGGTATTATTTTAGTTTATTCTAACAGTATTGTGAACACCTGAAATTGGTATGCATGTGAAGACCGACTTTTACCGGTGGTAGGACTCTGTCAAGCCTGAGGAGTTCGACTGGATGGGTACCACCCCCTTATCTATTTCTGCCGCCAAGCAACAATGATTGCATTGTTGTGTTCCGGTTTGAAGGGTAAGGTAGCCAGCGCAATTACAGGCAAGAGGCATATCATCTTAGTCCTCACAGTGACAACGCACCTGTGGTTCTGCATTTTTGTTACTTAAAACCTAAGTGCATGAACCGTAGGTGTTATGGGCGACAGGTGCTGCTTTCCATCAGGTGGTCTGTCTGCTCGTTTGTCACTGAATGTCATAAAAAAAAAAAAAAAAAAAAAAAAAAAAGACCGATACTTTATAATAATATACATATTTATATAAATATTTTCATTTTGGTACTGTTGATATTCCATCATAAATATTATAATAGGCAGCGTGCGAGGCCGCGGGGAAAACCTAGTAAATTACCGAAGTAAATCTTTCAGGTATTTCATACGGATTTCCGACATCTAAATGGGTCCCTTCCCTTGAAGGCGGGCTCGCCGCTCGGTGCGTCTCAGCGGGTGTCACTGATATGTCCCACTTTTGTATTTTTTGTTAAATCCGTGCGAATGCGGTTTTTGGGTCAGTTTTTTTTTTAATTTCATGATGTCAATAAAGCATCTTTATCAAGATGCGTCCGGGCGTGAAGTGATAAGTGCCATGCGATATATTGTTGTGAAATGGAAAAAATGTTATTTGTCGAGTCTATTATAGAGTTTCGGGATGTTCTTTTGAGATCATTTGTCATTTTATAGGTATAATACTTTACAATTTTTTTTATAAAACGATATTTTATGCTATTCAAAAAGTACTTGGGATATAATTAAGAATAGTTGAAAAAATATTATTATTAATCTTATTTTAAGAACTCTGGCAATCGCTTCATTAGCTATTCAATATTCATATAGTATTTATTACAATATTTTATAGTAGTTTAGTATTTATGTTTTGAAAATAAATTTAATAAATAACAAAAACTAATAAACACCTTTCTCTACAATTGAATAAACAGATGGTTTATTTTCATATATGTATGTACGTTTTAGTTTTCCACATTAAAGGCCTCGTTTCTACCAGACCTTCAGTTTCTCCAGACCTCATTCATTAGAATGAGGTCTGGAGATTTGTATATCATTCGACGTTGGCCATTGACTATTAAAAATACATCGATAGTACAATCATTATATAATATTTACAAAAATAAACTATATTAAATATTACCAACTAAATAGTAAAGCGTATTTGTAATATTCAAATTCATTATTATTCAATTTCATTATACGATAGTGTTTGTCTACAGTGCCTACTTAAAAATAACCAATTGATGATAAACGTTTATCTGAATAGAAACCTTTTTAAATGTTCTAATGAAATGCTCTTTGGTTCCTGTACTTTAAAAAAATAAATTATAAAGAACATGTCTACCAAAACATGGGGTAACCCATAACATGAAATAATGACATGTCATACAACTAGTGTGTATGTAACTCTTTATCGTTACATAAACTATGAAACTAGAGAACCCCATTAAATGCTTAGAACACAAAAAAAAATGGAACAAAAGTAATCCTTTGCTGTGAATTGTTACTTGTTGATATTTATGTAGTAATATTTACGATTATTATGTTATACCGACTGCGGTGTCGTAGAGCGGGTGCGCGGGAGCAGTTAGCGCAAGGGCACGCCGCGCCGGGCGGTCTCCTCTGCGCTGGAAGCAAAGCTCTATTGTATTTATTTACCGAGGGATATTTGGAGCGTTACATTGCATTTTAATTAAACTTGTAACATATATGATTAATAAAATAATTATCAACTGTTTTGTATGTTTTTATTTATTCCCCATATAAATTAAAAGTATCATAATAAATAAAAAAACAATTAATAACGTAAAAGTTAGAGTTTTGTAGTTAAAAATAAAAAAAAATAACCTACATAATATAGTAATCTCACAAATCGATATAATATTTTAAACGATTCACATTACTTATTTTTTTTATTTATAATCGAGAAAAGTAATACTATGAGTTCTTTACGTGAACGTTCCCCGCGACACAATGCGCCTGCGCATGAGTAGGTACACACACCACGCGTTTCCGGCCGCAATTATCGCCTCGCCTTCACACAAACTGTCGCACAATGGAACCGCATTTAGTACACATGTTTCACTCTATTATGTCACAAACAAATATATTGCCTTTGTGTAATTGATACGTTGCCATTTCACAGACGTGCTATTTAAGTCTCAATTGCAAGTTTTCTTTGAGATCCGGATCGGAAATCTTTTTGTACGTTTTTTTTATTATTTAGAAACAGTTAAATTTACGGCAGTAAGGTTATTTTTAGTATTTACTTTAGTTCATGCACATAATGTTTAGTTGGCTCCGCCGCCAGCGAGGTACAGTAGGTACGTATCGCATTTCATTTTAATTAATTAACGAGAGAAATTTCGTGGTCATCCCTATATAACTTGCCTTACAAAATTGCCGCCTTACAAACACATCGACTAAATGACCAAAATGAAGAAAGTCTAGAACAAATATCGTTCAATTTAATTTACCTTAAATTAAAAAGACTTCAAGTAAGAAGACTTAATGTTTATAAATGTAATAGACTTTAATGTAAAGGACTTTATGTTTATAAATGTAATAATAACAACACTAAATACGATAATTAATAAAGTTTTTAAAAATTGTTATAATTATTGTAATAGTAGCTATAAATAAGATTTCCCTTTTCCCTTAGTCTCTTCCGTGACCACGATAACTGTAAAACAATCGAAACGTCGGGAACCAAAAACCTAAATAAATCCGCGAAAAAATCCGAAAAGATAGCTTTATTTAAAATTATTTAAAAGGGAAAAGATTGTAAAGATCTTATCTCCCAATATCATACTCTTCTTTCTAGTCTTTCGTACGAGTAATTCATTAATCACTAAAATTAAGCAAAAGTAATAGGATTAAGTGGATATAATATAAGAACGTATACGTATGTATATGTAAATCACATATAATATTGATACACTTTAATTCTTCATCATCTCCTTGAAAAAGTACTTACAAAGCCATACATGTACGTACACCTTTAGTTATAAAAAAATGAGAAAAATTTACTTTATTCTATAAAATAATGAACTGTGCTCTAACAACTTGGTCAGATAATCCCACGGCCACCCACCGCTCGGCCCGGACCTTGTATACACTTACACTATACAATATACAGCGTATAGCAGTGAAGGTGTCACAATGAGGACACACGCCTGAACGCTCAGTTAACTCACATTAGGTAAATATTTGTATCAATTAGTTAAATTCAGTACTATTGTCGTATACAACATACAAATATACTTTGAATCCCTTGCGATATTAGCCCTTATGACACAGTGTTAAATGTCATTATTGGATTTTATCAATTTGCAATATAAATAATGTTTGTACACTATAAATAGCATTTAAATTTCACTTCCTCGTCGGTAGTGTCCTGACTGTATCCCGACAAAGCTATTATGATAAAGGATTGTCGATAACGAGGGTGGGTTCATAAAAATGAAGATGATTGTGTTATAGTAAAGAAATCTTAATAAAAGACCTATTCAAAGATGTTATTACTTTTATTCATGTTAAAATCTTTTCAAATACGAGTTGTCAGAGTTCATCAAAAAGGTTCAGTAATGTAATAAATAGCTCATTCAATGTTTTGTAATGAAAAGATAAGAGTTTAAAAGTTTGTTTATAGAATAGCATTATTAAATCCTATCAAGCAAATAGGCTCAGTACGCGTAAAAAGATTATTTTCAATTAAATTCTCAAGAGAGTCATTTATATATGCATGTGGTGTTTTTGTTATTCTATAATAAATTCATAATACAAACAAAATGGTTCTACTAAATTCCTGATTATGTGCTGTACTTTCGTCATCAGTGCATTACTTTGGGCTAATCGGAAGATGATTTTATTTTTACTTTATAAATAAAATGTACAAGAAAGTATAATGAAAAATAGCATTTATAAGAATTATAACGTTTAATAAAACTCTCCATCGGACAACTTGAGCGCGTAGAGATGCAGGGAGCGGAACTCGCAGAACTGGTTGGTGCACCAGCCGCCGTGCCCGTCCGTGCAGCGGCAGGAGTCGCACTCATCCATATATTTCTCTCCCGGAACACATTTGAAGAAAGGATTTTTTATCACTGAAATGATGAACAAATATCTACATTCTATATCATAACTTATACCAATCATTCAGTCATTGTTTCAGTCAAGCCGCTGCGACGAATCATATTATTTTGTACAAGTTCATTACTTACTATAAGTGGTTGTTTGTTTGTTTGATTGAACACCCTAATCTCAGGAACTACTAATCAGATTTGAAAAAATCTTTTTGCATTAGATAGCCCGTTAACTGAGGAAAGCTATAGGCTCTATATCATCCCGGATTTACTTTCGTCTAGGGACGAACCTGAAGCGACGCGAGGGTGAATCGCTAGTATATATATATATATACATTTACATATATATATATATATATATATATATATATATGCTTTTCGTATACTTGTTTGATAACAAATATAATTTTGTTTTTTATTTCAATCTTTAAATTAAGTCGAAAATTGTAAATTGTATCAAGAATTTTCAAATATAAAAATATATTATATGAATAAGTTACTAAATGTAATAATCTAATAAGGTGTACATAAAGAGACCATTTTTGAAAACTCATCATGTAAAGATGTTAAACAGGGCTAAAGATGTTCTTGTTGCCGATAGGTAGGTAGGTAGGCACGGGGCTCACGGCTTGTGGATAGTAAATATATTTAAAAATAAGTTCTAACTTAATTTTATTTTTATTAATTCATTTTTTTAAATTTTAATAAAGTAAAGAATAATAGCAAAAAGAAGTTTAATAAAACTTTTGCAAATAGCCAAAAACTCAATCATTTTTTCGAAATCTTTATTCCGCCGCAACATATTTTGGAATCTATACAGTTAATAAAATTGGAGTGTCTGTTTGTAATATTAAAATAATGGCTTTTTACTAAATGCATATGGATGTATACACGGTACATAGGTATACCAAAACAACATTTTTTTTTAATTTTTATCTGTCTGTCTGTTTGTTTCGGTTAATCTCCGAAACGGCTGACCGATTTTGACGGGACTTTCACTGGGAGATAGCTGATGTTATAAGGAGTAACTTAGGGTACTTATATTTTAGGAATAGAATCAGGGTTCCGCGAAAAAAAATAAAACCCATGAAATTGTGAACAAAATCCGCGTACGGCATACGCACCCGAGCGAAGCGAGGGTTAATCGCTATATAATTTAAATAAATATCTTAGGAGTAGCAAGCTACTATTTATACCTAAAAATAGCTAACCGTGAAAACGTAACTAGGGACGAAAGCGAGCGAAGCGAGCGTGAGTCGCTAGTATGAGATAAAAGTTTAGATGAAAATTTTATTACCAGATAGGTACATTGAAACTACTGTATGGAATTTGTAAAACACATGATTACTATTTAGTAAATGACTCTCGCAAGTAGTGTTAATTGATACAGAGTTTTCTGAATAATGGCAATCAAAGTTCATATGCAATATTCATTTTGCTGATGTGTTTCGAAGTAAAGAGCTTTTACTAGAAAACAGTCAAAAATTATAAGAAATTTTGGTGTTTAAGTAATAGCAACGTCATCTTTCAAATCATCTGTTAAAAAAATATTCTGCAATAAATATAATATATACAAAATAAGGTTAGAATTATCTATAAATATAATAAAATAGTAACTTAGCGAAATCTGTGCGTGTAATATTTTAAAAACAATGACTATAACGTATTGTGTATAGAATATAGACCCAAAAATAATAGTTATTAAAATTTTTCTCTGTTTGTCTGTCTGTCTGTTTGTGTGTGCGCGTTCTCTTCACTTATTTAAACATACCTAGGGTGGCACTTAAGCGAAGGGTAAGTCTTTTTTTTATAGAAAAAAGGGGCAAACGAGCAAACGATCCACCTGATGGTAAGTGGCTATCGCCGCTCATGGACATCTGCAACACAAGAGGAGTTGCGAATGCGTTGCCGGCCTTTAAGGGACCTCAAGACACGGTTCTTGAAGACCCCCATATTATAGCGCTCAGGGAAAACCTCAGGAGGAAGATCGTTCTACATTTTGCACGTGCGAGGTAAAAAAAGTCGCTAGTCTTAAATAAGAAAGAATATAAATAAATAAATAGTTGTTGAATATTTATTTTATTTCTATTAAAGAAAACCTAAGTTCACTTCCATCTATAGACAAAGCTTGTGTATCGGTCATGTTTGTTACCTAGGTACTAGTAGTTTTAAATAACCCAGACGGTGTATACATCGTATGTATGTATTCAGCCCTTTACGGCTTAACGTCCCACTGTTGGGCACGGGCTTCCTTTTAATATGAGGGGGTTATGGGGGGTGAGGAGAGATATTAGGTACATGTTACCTGTACATCGCAAACACGGGGTGCTTCTCTCACACAGCGCCGTGACTGTGGGCTCGCAGTAAACACAAGAGGGCATCGCGCGACACGCGCCCGAGTCCTGGGTCTCGCAAAGAAGACAGTTCCGGTTCTCCGGGACCAGCGTTTGAGACGTTTCCTCCTCCCAGTATTGGTGTGGCGGCTTCGGTTTCACAAACTGTGACACTACGTATCTGGACGAGTATGTACATATAAGAAGCTTAGCACACATTTCAGACGCGTAGATATGACGTAGAAAAGGGATATGGTACGATAAATAAATAAATAATACGATATACACTAATAAATAAATAAATACGTTGGGACAATAACACACAGCACCATCTAGTTCTATGATATAGAATATTTTGTTTAATAATATTTAACTCACTTACTCGACAGTTAGGTAAAGTAGCAAATGTTTTTGATAATCTATGTACATAACAAGTATGTAAATCTATACTAATATTAAAAAGCTGAAGAGTTTGTATATTTGTTTGGTTGAACGCGCTAATCTCTAGGAACTACTGATCCGATTTGAAAAATTCTTTTTGCATTAGATAGGTCGTTAACTGATGAAGGCTATAGGCTATATATCATCCCGGAAAAATGTACGGTTCTCGTGGGATAGATTTGTTTTTGACTAGGGACGAACCCGAAGCGAAGCGAGGGTGAGTCGCTAGTATTATAATAATATTTTTAAAAAGCGGCTCCTGTCATGTAATACCTATCTGAGATAACAGAAAAAGCATAAAAATACACAGTATAGAATTTCTTAATTTTTAAGTCTCTTCGAAATTACTAAATCATTACTAAAGTAATAATATATATAATTATTTGACTTAAATAAATAATAACCTGCACATGTAAGCGTATTATCGACTATAATTTTTGGTTCAAATGAAAATTTCGTAAACGCTTGTTAACACACACGTAACTTTTGTTACGCTAACCATGTAACCATACGGTACCTAAACGTAAATGCTTTTTCCAGGTATACAGGTTATATGGGACACACCGGCTAGAAAAACCACTACTACTCGCTAAAACCCAACAGATATCTCTGTCTTAATGGGAACGACGTCCCATCATATATATGTAGAATCACTTCCGCACTGAACCATGACTCTCCGATGGCTACCTGTCGAAGCAGGAGCAGCCCGCATGCTTCACCGCCCATTGCGGTGGGCCACCTTGTCACCGGTCACTGGGTCCTGGATTAGCAGACTCTAATAAGCCACCCCTGGACCTGGGGTAACTGCATGGTATGTATATGTATGTACGGTACACTCACGCCTGCGAGCCGGGCCGGTAGATGGGCGGCGCATGCTCCCCGCCGCCGCCCACCGAGCTCAACGTGCCGGCCAGCGGTGCACCACGGCGGAGCTCACCTGGGAATCAAACATTAGATACACATGTACTAGCGGTTTATCACCGCTTCGAAAAATATGGGTTACTCCAGGTCACAATCTATGTACAAAATTAAATGTACTAAATCTATACTAATATTACAAAGCTGAAGAGTTTGTTTGTTTGTTTGTTTGTTTGTTTGGTTGGTTGAACGCGCTAATCTCAGAAACTACTGGTTGGAATTGAAAAATTCTTTTTGTGTTGGATAGTCCATTTATCGCGGAAGGCTTTAGGCTATAGAACATCACGCTACGACCAATAGGAGCTGAGCATAAATGAAAAATGTTGCAAAAACGGTAAAAAATCATTCCTTTTGAGAGCTTCCGTTGCGTGCGCTGCGTAAGCGGTTGAAGTTACGCAAAAATCGTGTATGACGGAATTGTTCTCCTTTAAAAGTTCTAAAAAAAAGTCCGCGAAAGCATATGTCTATCTTTTAAGGTTGACTCAAAATAACCCTTTTTATGGCAATCAAATTTGTTCTAAAATAATGCATTACTTCCGAAGGTGTTTTTATAAACATGATATTAATCCTTATCCAAATAAATACGTTATTCATCACAAGTATTTAATTTTGAACAAAACTACCTTTGACATGATTTGATTTCAATGAATATCTTAGGAGATATCATAGTTTTAAAATATACATATTTAACTTTACGCGGTCTATGGGTGAGCGCGCTCTCAGCCCGATACAAGGCGAGGGCAGGGCAGTCGTGAGGGGGGAGGGCGCAGGCCGCCGCGCCGGTAGCTCTGCGAGCAAAGTCACTATTCCACGCGGACGAAGTCGCGGGCAAAAGCTAGTTTTATAATAAAATTCAAAATTCATCCAAATTCGTCAAGTTGTTTCGGCGTAAAAGATTAACAAACATTCACACACACATACAAACTTCAGCTGTAGTAGTCCGATTAATGTACAAAGCTCATTAGTCCGTCACCAAATACTTTGCAGATGTGAATGTGAGGGACTAATTTATACGTTAATCTCACATATTACGTAATTATTTTGTCGCAATAATGTAAACAAATTATTATTATCGAAAATACAATTGTTGAGATTCTCTTGATTTCTTCTCAGAAGAACTGCTTTCAGAGTCGGTGATAGCCTTCCCGCAGACTTACGTACATGATACTGACATTTGATTCGATAATCAACTTCAAAACGATTTCATATCATGAGATTAAAAAAAAATCTTTTTTTAGTTTTTTTTTTTTTCATTTAATTTTCTTCAATACAAAGCTTGTCCTGACAATAATAAACAAAAGAAAAAGGATCATCAAATTTGGAGCAGTCGATCGGAAGTTATGCGCGTACATATATTTCAGTAATTCATTTATCTTAATATATATAAATCTCGTGTCACGATGTTGGTCCGGGATGAACTCCGAAACTACTTATCCGATCTTAACGTTTTTTTTTTTCAAAATGTGTGATTTGTTCCAACTTAAAAGATAGGATAGTTTTTATCCCGATTATTTCCTTTTTTTTATTGCAAAATTGACGATTTTCATATGTGTGCCACAGCAACGCGTGGTCGGGTCTGCTAGTATTTATATAGATAAGTAATAACCTTTAATCTTTCTAGATAATCCTTCTTTCTATTGATGAAAACCGTATGAAAATCCGTGGGTACAGTAATTTCATAGATGAGCCCTAACAAATACGAAAAGCGTGGAAAGGGACTTTATAATATTATATAGTGACTAGCAACTCACCCTCGCTCCGCTCGGGTTCGTCCCTACTAACGTTTCAAAGTTTAGTATATATTTATCAGAGATGAGATATTTTCCCGCAGTAAAAAGTATCATATATGTGGACCCGGATAACCAGCTATCATCATACCAAATTTTATCAAAATCCCTCCAATGGTTTTTCCGTGATGCGGTAACAGACAGACAGACAGACAGACAAATACTCTATAAAAACTATAGATTCGGCCTTTGCATCGATAATAATGACTATTTCAATAAGATTTTCCAAAAAATATTTATGTACAGATTCGGCTTAGTTACAATTTTATTATATGTATAGTTAAACGTTATATAATTATGCACGCAATTCCTACTAATATTATAAACGTAAACGTTTGTGATGATGTATAGGTAGATGTATGTTCCTGATTAATGTTAATTAGTTAAGATTTCATTATGTAAATAAATATGTACATAAAAAATGCTAGTACATTGTATTTAGATGTACCTACCTTCACCGTAGGCCGCGACAGACGCAACCCAGCTCAGCAGCACGCTCATCGGGGTCATGGCGGGCGCTCTCGATGCAAACACTCTCAGCGTTAATGTTCTGTCAGCCAGCGACCGGCGAGTGCAGCACTAATTGATCAGACGCGCCAATTACACGGGGATTGGCTTAACCGAGCTCCCTTATACAGGCGGAGTGTATTAACTATTATTATTTAATACAAATACATCTAATTAAAATTACTAGCTGAACTAATTTAAATGTTTAGTATACAAATAGAATATGATTTGGAGTAACACATAGGCTACTGCCAACCAGGGACGCACCCCGCCCCAAAAAGGGACTTTTTTAATATTAATTGTGTCGCGTATTATATTATTTTGGTTTTTGCAATGAAATGAAACATTCTACGCCTACGGATTTAATAAATTATTTACAAAATGTCTTGAAGGTTAATCTATACTTAATATTATAAAGCTGAAGAGTACTTAATATTAGAAATCTCAGAAACTACTAATTCGATTTGAAAAATTCTTTTTGCATTAGATAGCCCGTTAACTAAGGAAGGCTAAAGGCTATATATCATCCCGGAAAAATGTACGGTCCCGTGGGATAGATTTGTTTTTGTCTAGGGACGAAACCGAAGCGAAGCGAGGGTGAGTCGCTAGTCTTTAATAAATAGGTGTAACATATTTATTAAAACAATAAATTATAAGAACTATCAAGTAACAACAACCTGTGAATGGCATCGATACCTTCAATTAGTGCACGTATCGCTCACTAACGATCGGATTTGCAATAAACCAGGGGTATAAAAAATTTTCTGTTTATATAAGTATCAAAAATCCTTATAAGTAAATGTTTGAAAACAAAATCGACTAATCGCAAAGGTTTTTGAGGCGCTGCTTTGTCCTTTTTAAATACTTTTTTCAGAAATATATAACAGAATTTTAACACGGATTTGTCAAATCAAGATCTACTTCATCAAACCTCGTAATTCTTACTGAAAAAATATGGGACGTAATTGATAAAAACAAATAGGTTGATGCTGTATGTATGGATTTTAGTAGGGTATTTGACACAGATTCCCATAGAATTCTTTTGTATAAGTTGGCTATATATGGCATTTTTGGCTCCGTACTGCGATTCGCCAAGTATGATTGAAACCGATTATTTTTTGTCGTGGTAGGTGGATACGAATCAGCAATCAAAATAGTAAAATCTGGTGTCCCCCAGAGATCTCATTTGGTGCCCACCGCTCTTTTTAACATATTTATAAACGATATTGTTAATTGCTTTAGGAATTCTGCGCCTTTCATGTATGTCATGTATGCCGACGACCTAAAGATCATAAAAATCGTACACGACCTTGCTATATACATATACAACTCTTCCAAGATGATATAAATAGGATCATGGTGTTCTAAAAATAACATTCAAATATTCAAATAAATAATAAAAAGTGTTTTTACATGAAATTCATTAGAAAAGTTAATGTTTTACCTTTATATTACTGGTAATAGCATTCTACGTGAGGTTGATGAAGTAAAGGATTTAGGAGTTATTATTGATCGCAAATTAACGTTTACTCGCTAATTAACTAACAATTAATGCACTCGCTTGGAAAACTGAGTGAAGCGGGTTCAAATCCCGGGTATCGCACATCTGATATTTTCATGTGCGAATTATTTCTAACATGATTACCACTTGCCTTACGGTAAAGGAAAACATTGTGAGGAAACCTATATGTCCGAAAGAACCTAGCAAGTTTTCGAAGACATGTGAAGTCCGCCAATCCGCACTTGGCCAGCGTGATGGACTATGGCCTGATCCTCTCGTATTGAAGGGAGGCCCACCCCCAGCAGTGGGACGTATAAAAAAGGCAGAATACAGAGTCACAGTCAAAGTGTGCAGTCACAGGCACAGAGAACAGTCAAAGTGTGCGCACATCGCGCGCCAAAATTAACCACAGACTTAATTTATGTGATAAGAGTATATCACCCAAGTGCTTGACACTGTACATGAATGAGCAGAATATATAATCGATAGATCAACTAACGAGGTACACACAGGTGTCTGCTGATAAGCTGATATCGCCACATCTGTCTCTTCCCTCGCTAAGCTTTTTAATATTGTTTTATTATGAACTAAGTATCACAGCCGGTGTTGCTTTAAGTTTATTTCATAAAGAATAAAAAGCGGATCAAGAATATTATGTATTGATAGAATTTTTGCATGTCATTATCATTTAAATAAGAGTAATGTACTTGACTACAACAATAGATTATTTTATAAACCTAAACATTAAAAATACCATTATCTAGAAATTCCAATACCCTCGCTTCCACCGGATGCATCTGCATATTATACTCGTAGGTGCCAAAAAGTATTAAAAGTAAGTAAAAAGTAGTAAGTAAGCATTAAAAGTAAGAGTTATTCCAGGCCACAGGTCTGTCTAGAGTCTACGTAGTGTGTACCATATTTCATATAGAGTTTATACGTGAAGGATAACAAGCATACATACACACAAACTTTGGCATTTACGTATAATAGCAGTCTGATGAACAACAACCAGACACCTCTGCCCACCACAACCACATGAGTTGTCGCAGTTTATTGAATTACAATTAGCTGGTATATAATCAGAGCACGGCTCGCTGGCATCGCAGCGCTTATTGGTTTTTGATTGCGATAACGAAATAATTAGTGTTCGCCAACAAATCCTTCAGACTATCCATCATTACAGGGATAATACTGAAATTAATCAATTTTATTTATTTATTATTTATTAGGCAAGCCAACGCAACATACAATGTGACATGATTAAAACCATAAAATATTTAAAAAAAAAAAAAAAAATTATGAATTAAGAATGTATTTTTTCTCATTGACAAGTTATACCCGTAGCTTTAGCCTCGTGAAGTATTTTATTTTTTCTTTGTCAACTTGAACTTTGCAATAAGCGGTGCTTATTATTATAAATTTGAAAACTAAATTGCTGTCAAAATATTGTTAAAATAGGACTAATATCTGACGAAAATCCCATTATCAGGATAAAAAATATCCTTTCTAACTTCTTACAACATAGTCTATCAGTGTGCTAAGTTTCATTAAAAATTTGTTCAAGAGCTCAATCATGACTAAGTAACAAACACCCAAACGCCTTCACAAACGTACACAATACACATATTATGTATTACATAATATTAAAAGAACAAATGAGTATTGACGTGTCTTGTGTATATTGTATTTTATTTGATTTTAGTCTTCTTCTCAAAATCAGTAAAAAGGTTACAGTTGTTACTTTAATCTTCTATTTTGTACAAAAAGTTCACATGATATATACATATGTACATCGCAGAGTTTTCATTGAAAATTAATACAAACTTATGAATTATATCAATTTACTTTATAAATATTTTTACTTTTATATAAATATTTTGAAATATTGGTATAGCAATCAGTATAATTATGTAAGATGGAGATATGACGTGAGACAGGGGGGACTCAGCTCACCCAAGCTCTTCAACCTGTATATAAACTAGCTGATATGTGAACTGAGCAACACCAAAATTGGATGTTCTATTGATGGACAATGTTTTAATAATATTAGTTACGCGGACGACATGATGTTGCTGAGTCTTTCGATCAGTGCTTTGAGAAGGCTACTCAGTCTCCGTGAGGACTACGCGGTGGCCCATAGTCTCAGGTATAACTCAACCAAGAGCGAGCTCCTAGTTTTTAAAGCAGAGAATAAAAATTATGATACTGTTCCACCTGTCTTCTTAGGAGGATTGCCGCTCACTAGAGTTACGAGGTTTAAATATCTGGGACACTGGGCAACCGATAGGCTGACTGATGATAAAGATAAAGAGAGGAAACGCCAAGCGCTTGCAGTTAGGTATAACATGCTGGCCCGTAGGTTCGCACGATGTACAAGAGAAATTAAAATAACTGGTTTAGAGCCTATTGTCAGTCCATGTATTATATACGTGCGCTCCATGGGTCAGTTATACGCAGAGGTCGTACAGCGTACTACGTATCCAATACAATAACGCCTTACGGGTAATGCTGGGGCTATCGCGATTTTGCAGTACTTCGGGGATGTTCGCGAGTGCTGATGTGCCAGACTTTTATCCGTTAGTAAGATCACGAATAGCGTCCCTGATGCGGCGAGTGAGCGATAGCCCCAATAGTGGCTAAAAGACTTTACAGTCACATAATATGGCATTGGATGACGATGTGTGTCGTGATCGTCATTTAAATACATAAAATAAATGTTCCTAATAGTATTAAGTTTCAATTTATTGTTATATGTTAAATGTTTATAATGAGAGATATTATGTAAATATGGACGTGTGTCTGAACGAAAATAAATACATAAATAAAATTTATATTAGAGTACCTACTGATATTTTAATAACAACCCCTAAAACATCCTGAGTAAATAAATTGACTTGAATAAAACTATTTAATTATCAATTTTATATCAAGTGATATGAAGGACGACTTAATATCAACAGAGAATCAAATCTAATAAATGATATCACAAAGAGTATATACCTACTCGTAGGCCGCGCAGGTGCGGGCGGCGGCAGATAGCGCACAGACCTGTAATTGAACACGGGCCATGTGTTTTTTCGCACAGTTAATAAGCTTTTTTATAGATTCTTTACACATGATTGCTTTTGTAATTGGTATTATTATTTCGACTGTATGAGCGTTAATGAACGTTAACTGATACTGATGTAGTTTGATAATATTTTTAATTGTCGACAAACGTAATAAACACCTGAGAAATAAAAGTCTACCTAAATTATGTGAACTATTAATTATATTATTCCCACCGGACCCTTTAATAGATATTTTGCATACAAAAATTCATAAGTTCATATTGAAAGTTAATTAAATTAGTTAATTCGCGTGCAGTCATACAGGTCTGTGGGAGCGCGGTGTTTGCGTACATTAGTGCAAAGTCAGTGAGTCTCGCGAGAAAACTTCAATACGTGACTCGAGGGGATGCAGGACTGTATTGTTTGGTTTGTCCGATTTTACACATCCCTGAGTCGCGTTAAGTGCTTGTCAACACATACTATTTAATATACAGGTATTTATTGTTGTTTAGTTCAAGCTCATTACTAAATAATATATATACTTACGAAATGACGATATCACGTGTTTATCTAAAGTTTTAATAGAAATCGACTGCATACGATCTACACAATGTAAAATGTACCTACATATTGTATGATAATAAAATAAAACCTTATATTAAATAACCAACTGACTCATGTTTGAACACTTTTTAATATTTATTATTTTATTTTAAGGCTCGCTATAATCACAGCAAGATTGTCATTAAATGGTTAAGGCATAAGATATACCATTTTTATGATAATCTTGAAAACACTTTTTATGTATTCCCTGGAAAGAGGGACCTTTCGAGTATCTAAGTCATGACGAGCATATATATGATTTTTCTTCACATTGACTTGACGATACCAATGTAAATAATATTTAATATTATTATCACTATAGCCGTATAAAACGTTGATAAATTAAATTGATGAAGATTTCAAATTTTAAATTATTTCATTTATCATCTAATACTCTTAATATATTGATAATACAACAAAATTAATTAATAGTATTTCACAAGTTCACTTTTACAGTAAAATGTAAGTGCGAACAAAACGAAATGACAGGTGTAGAGACGTTAAACTCCGCAAGCAGGCTTAATCATCGGTGTCTATCGCTTCTGACCGACTGTTTGTGGCGGCGACGCACACTGCACCGGTGCTACCGGTTTATTTTTTATTTAATTTGCTCCGTTCGCATGTTCTGTCTTTCTTTTCGATTTTTAATAATACATTTTAAAAGCACACTTGCTATCCGACTGTCATTATATTTGGCATACCTTTGTAAATTTGCTTACAATAATGTTTTGTTTCAGAGTTTACACTAATTTTAAAGTAATATTTTAATTAATCAAACAAAACATGGTGAAGTTAATATGTATAATTTGAGTATTTAATGTGGTGTAGCTTCATCTTAAAACAAGGTGTATCAATATCAAAACATTGTGTCGTCACCAAACTTTCATAAACACGACAAAGAGTGGTTGTGAAGAACAGATTTAAAAAAATACAATGATATTTGACTATTTATAATATTTGACTCAAGAGGTGATATTTAAATAAAAGAAAAGTTTTTTTACGGAATAATTAAAAATAATAATTTACGGAAAAAGAAATACTAAAAAACACAACATACAAACAAAACAAAATTAAATATAAACAATAAAGTTTGACGACACCTTTGGCTACAAACTGTAGTGATTCTGCTTGCTGTGACAGCGGACGCGGGTCCGAGTCCCACTAGGGGCATTCATTTGTGTGTTGAGCACGAATGTACTTTGTCCTCTAGTCATGGGTGTTTATATTTATAATATGTATGTATTTAAAGTTATTTATGTGTAGCTTACTATGGAACTAGATGATGCTGTGTGTTAATGTCCCAACATCTATTTATAAAGTAATTCAAACAAAAAAAAAATTATATACATACTAGATATAACTATGTATATGTATTATGTAAATAGGCGAAGACTAAACAGTTCAGTACCTTTTTCTCTTATGTTTGTCAACCGATTTTTTTTTTATTTAGTAGCGAGTTTTAGTGTTCATCAATAAAAAAATGTTGGAGTCAGTTTTTTTTATATAGAAAGATAAGGACAAAACAATTCAGTACCATTTTCTTGTTTGTCAACCGATTAATACCAACATAATTTTAAGTAGTTTAAGATTAATTGATTTTTACTTGAAATTTAAATTCTGTATCTTCTCAATAAATGAGGGTTTTCAAGTTATGATTTACTACTATTTTATTTAATAATAATTAATTATGGCACTGAGCTGTTTTGTGAATGTAATTAATTTTTGTTTTACAATAAGTTGATTTTTGTAGTTACATATATAAGTGTATATTATCAGGTAAAAACACTTACAATGAATAAATGTAAAGAATAGTTTTTTTTTTTTTTTGAAAAAAATGTAAATTCTTTAAGTTTCCAATGGCAATTTTGGTCGAATTTTGGCCACTAGGCGAACACTAGTTATAAGAAAAATAGTTGATGAAATTATATGATATCACCAGGTTACAAATATTATGAACTTAAAAGTCAGTTTCTTATATAAAACAAAAAATTGTATAATATAATCAAAGCATTGCTTTTATTTATTAGACCAAAATCGAGAGCGTGTCTCTCCCAGTGCACGTCGCGCCCGGCCGGTGTAAAGAAGGGTACAAATCGCTGTATAAACTTAATATCGGGCAAATTGCCGGCGCCGGGTAGAGGGAGGACGCGGGGTAGACGAGGGCAGGAGGGTAGGGGAGGGAAGTGGGGGGAGAGGGGTCTCGGCAAACATCTGGAGCTTTTATTGCGATGATCGTGTATTGATTCCACTCATAAGCGGCTGTCGCAAGATAATTTCATCTGGCGACCGGTCGGGTTTGACATTTATTAGTTTATTCAGAGCGATTTGTGAGCTTATTGTACGTCGCAAGCGCGTGTGAGCGCCCTATGTCCTACGCTGTAGGGGCATATTGCGCTGGCTGCAGACTGCGACTGTGTGATTCCGGAGATAGCAGACAGAGATGAGGTTTATTAAAAGGGTAGAAAAACTCTCCTTGTTTGCTGACGGGCTCCGAAAACAAATTAGTTTTACGAGGGCGTGATTATTCGTATTAGAGGTCTATTTAAAATATTTTTATGAGTTTCGTGAATGGAACTGTAAGTTTAATTTGAAGTTTAAGTTATATCGGGCATAGACTTAAGTTAATCTTTTTTTAGTGAGGCTTTTATTTATACTCTGTGATATATTTGAGTGTCTTTCTATTTTAAGGGGGATATATTAAAATACAGCAAAATATTATACTATAATAAAGTTATAAAAGTTATCTACATATAGGTATATGAAACAAATTTCTTTGAATGTAATATCACATGTAGGCGCGTCGTCGTGTAATTGTAAATGACACAATAATAATTTCCGTCGCATCAGCAAACGAAACAAATAAACTCTGCGGTAAAAGGTAAATAAAAACGGAAGCCGCGCTTAATATTAATATTAATACAGCGACGCAGCGGCGCGGAGCAAACAGACAAATAAACCAGATTAAGTGTATTCGGCGCGGAGCTTCAAATATTTAAGAGAGGTATCTGTCAAGATGATAATTTTGTTACATGTTATGATTTTTATTCGATTTCAAATTACCTGCGACTCGATATTTATTTTAACCGACTGATGTGACTGATGTTTAAAATTTTAAAATAATTTAATCTCTATTTTAGACTTTACTGACCTTTTAAAGAATATACCTATGTATTAGAAAATTTTACATCATATGTTTGCAGAATAACAAAACTTTATAGCATGACTGAACAATAGGAGATAACTCTTTATCAAACGTTAAACATCAACTCACAAAGTAATTCAGAAGCCTATTGAAAGTGGTAATGAAACGATACGATATTAGTCAGCGGGTCGCGATGCGGCGGTAATTAAGCGACGTAACAATGGCCGTGTCAGCGCCAGCCCTCCTGGAGACGAGCTGCCTCTATGTATCCGTTTTGAAAAAGGTTCTCGTCAAACGTGCGTACCTTGCCGGACTCTACGTTGTTACATAAAGTTATTTATTCTATATAAATCTTTATGAAAAATATTTAAATATAATGAGTTAATTATGCAGGCATGTTTTTTTTTAAATACGAATTCTTAAAAATAAACTGAAATACAGAGTTGTGCTCTCTGATAAGTTAAAGGATGTCAAGGAATATTATTTTTAGTAACATGTCCCTCAATAAACACTTATAAATTTTATGGTTAATAATCATGTCCAAGAGTGGCGACGAATAGTCAAGCGTGCCACAGCGCTCAAGTGACGACCACGACCACTCTGTCAAGAGTGTAACGACTCAGAAGAATCATGTCCAATAGGTATTTTACCGCTGTGATATAACCACTATATAATAAAATTTCTGAAGGCTTTATGTATTTCCTATAAAGCGAGCTCATCATATAGGTATAGTGGTGTAGTTCAGGCAGAAAATCTTAATCCAAACTAACTTAAATGAAAAAGAAATAGCAAACCGTTACAAACAGTATTGTAAAAAGCTGTGTTTATTGTCAATGTCGAAAAATTACAACTATCGACTTCCCCTCGCTTCACTCGCGTGCGTTCCAAGACACCTAATAGGAGCCTATATTATTTGTTTTTCAGCCTAAAGGAGTAACGAACATACAAACTATTACAATTATAAGAGTAGTACGAATACAAAAAATCTAGAGACAGATCTGATAAAAATACTTTCCCAATATTTTCCTTCACGTTACAGAACTTCACTTTGTCCTTCGTTAGTTTGTGGCGAGCCTTATCTAGATCTACTTAGCACCGTAATTACATTTTTCTGGTAGACGGCGTGCATTTGACGCGGACCGCCAACAATGTCTCTCACTCGCACTGACTCCTCCCGTCCCTGGCCTCTGTCTCAACAAACAGATCATTGTTCTCGTCAAATTTTCATTTATGGTTAATATTTTTTATCTAAATTCAATAACAATTTTTTTATTTATACAATGCACTTTTTTTTAAATTGGTGGATTTAGTTACTTACTTATAGACTTAATAAAGTCGTCTGAGACATTTTCTTAGAGTGGTCCTAGAGGTAGAGATTATGTCTAACAATAAGTAAATGCGATTTAAAAATTATGATTTCAATTACTCAATATCACTTTTATTCAGCTCCGAGCAGAAACTGAATTTTAAGTTATTATCTGAGCAGTCAGGGAGCGTTATATTCAGTCGATACTGATTATGAAAAAAATTATAGAATTATATCATAATAATACAATAACTATTTTATTTATATCAGTCATATATACACGTAGGTATATAAAATATATACATATGTTTGGAATAATAAAAATAACTTCGTATTCGCTTTACCTAAATATAAATTATCTATTGTTTTAAAGTACTATTAACATTTGCCAATAAATTCATGCCATATCGGATTATGTATAAGCTATGAATGTAATTTAATATCTGCAACCGCAATAGCTCCAGTTAGTTAAATTAACTCCCTTGTTTACCAAACTACGGGTCGTAATGCGGCGACTGCCCGCCAATTACACTACAACTCACCCCCACTGGTCCATCATCCTCCTCTTTCCCTCCCTCGCACCCTCCCTCGTCCCAACCACTAACACCCACTAAGAGTTTAAGAAGATTAGGTAAAGTGAATTGAGATTATGTGGCATGGTAGAGCTAAAGTTTTTAAACGTTCACGAGACGAGGTGAAATATACCTAGTTAAGATTGCTTTAATACGTCCATTTTAAATAAATATATTTCATTTTTATATATTTTGCTTCTCTTCTTTAGTAACAGCAAAGTAGCGTTCAAAAAACATTATTTTTTTAAACATAAATTGATGACTACAACAAATGCTATTCCTTTATTCTGAAACATTTTACAAAATAATACTGACACTAACCTTACTCAAATATGAGCAATTAGTTAAAATACAAATAAATTAAAAAGAACTAAAAAAACCTTATTTTGAATAGTTAAAGGTATAAATAAAATATAAAATACTTTAATTATTATTAAAATCATTGCTTTACAATTAATGTGACTGACTTAGATTTTATATAATTCGTGTAATTTGCATACGTGAAAATATAATCATTCCAAAAATAATTATAATATGTCTTCAAATTATAATTATTTTTGGTGGTTAAATATAAAGTAGGAATGACTAATGTTAGAAACGTACATATTTTTCACTAGCGGCTCACCTCGCCCTCGCTTTGATCGGGTTCGCCTCTAGAAAAACAAATACAAATCTATCCCTCGGGAACCATATACTTTTCCGGAATAAAAAGCAGCTTATGTATTATTGCAGACTATAATTTATCTTTGTGTCGAATTTCATCCAGATCCGTTCAGCCGTTCTGGCATGAAAGAGTAACAAACATCCATACTCCCAAACTTTCACATTTATAATATTTATAATACAGATTTACTAGCCCTGCCTTGCCACGAGCTAGTATAGAACAACTTCCATACAAACTTTCATCTATTAATCCGTAGGGTTAAGCAATTTATGTATTCATATTTCATTTAATATTAGTTACGGCTAGTATATATTGTATAGTTTTGTATTGCGAGTCAGTCGCTCGATAGCCGTAGTAACAAATGAATAATAAATATAGTACCTAATTGGACTTCAGTATATTTTATTACCAACACGAACATCGTATCTAAAAATCTACTAAATGTGAACTCTTGTAAATTGGCAAACCTTATTGGCTTACCTTGCTTCTGTCTCCTGTATTGTGTTGTTATGCACATTTTCAGACCCAGTGGTTATTTCTTATGGAGTGTGTACATTAATTAACACTACCATGCCTATTTTTTAAAATAAAACTATCTTTTCCGAATTTTTCGCGGAATAATTTTGATTTTTGCTTCCCGACATTCGAATGCTTTACA
The DNA here is from genome assembly GCA_033884665.1 of Argynnis bischoffii washingtonia. Classification (NCBI taxonomy): domain Eukaryota; kingdom Metazoa; phylum Arthropoda; class Insecta; order Lepidoptera; family Nymphalidae; genus Argynnis; species Argynnis bischoffii. Next base: position 32,085 of record CM066629.1, on the reverse strand, counting down.
ACATTCATGGTCACGGAAGAGTCTAATGTTTTAGACGTCTCAAATGTCATCATATAGTTGTTATAAACAGCACCTATCCACAAAATTATACAATGATTTTCTAAAATACAAAATGGCACCAAAGTACCTTACAATATTTGTAATTTTAATTTATGCAAAATAACAAATTCACTGTCAAAATCATGGAAAATTCGACAAAAAAGTGCCCATGTTCCGGCAATGCCGAGGAGGCTATTTGCTATAAGAGTTGTTCCATTTATAACCCTTTTTATCTAGAAAAATACATTACATTGCTGCATTATTGATTACAACTTCAGGATCGCTTACGCACTCAACCACGACGCCCCGACAGCAGGCCTGCCGAAGCAGACCACAACAATCATGGGGTTGATCCATCTGTCCCCTCTGCCATCAGAGATGTACCAGGAGCAACCCGCATTGTACACCGCCTACCGAAGTGGGCCACCTCCTAATACGTTTCTTGACTTCGCGCCCGGCTGACTGCCTGAAACCTAAGTTACGAAAAAATTTGTCCCATATATGTGCACAAAATCGTGCTATTGAGCAGTAATCTACGTAGTAGACTGCGTACGAGATATAATGATACTTTTGTGTTTCGATTACTAATTTTACAGATATACTTCGAATTCCGACCACAGACACTATTGACCACAGAAGTGTTTCCAACAGAATTACATAAAGATGTATGTAGGTACAAATTAAACAAAGACAAAGAAGACTTATGTGTTTTTAAGTAACTGAAAGTGTGCAAGTATTAAAAAAGAAAAATCTACAGTAACTATTTCGTCAAGCATACATAATATGTACATACATATATGCTCGGAAAAATATTAAATACTAGCGGCTTATCCTCGCTTTGTTACTCTGATGTATGAACTATATTATTGTAAACTTTCATTAAAATCCAATCAGTACTTTTTGTGAAGTAAGCTATATAGAAGTTACTATAGTTTTTTAACTATCTCACGGGAACTATTTGATTTTTCGGGATGAAAAGTATCTTAAATGTTGACCGGGGGTATAAGGTATCATCATGAAAAATTTCATTTAAATCGGGCCAACAGTTTCAGAGATTAGCTCGTACAAACAGACAAAGACAAAAAAACTGAAGAAAATCTGGATTTGTTCTATTGCTCTTCTTATATCCCCCTGAGTCGGTTTTTACCAATTTTTTTTTCTATGTACAGTCATTCAACCTCTACCATTTTATTATAGCATAGATTACAGATAAATTGATGCACATATTTATGTATACACTCTAGTCATAATATTAACACTAGTAAGAAAGAAACATCATCCGTGTCACTCGGTCAATAGTATTTTTTTTATTTTATTTTTTTTATCACTCAGAACTACTGATTTTTTACTCGTGTCTGGTACTTTTTTCATTGAATCCTAGAGTATAAAAAATAGGATATTAAGCTACAAACTTGTGATTTAATTTTGTGAGTGTATCTACATATATATATAGATCAGCAGCTTTTTCTCCTCTGTTTGTCAACCAATTTTCATTTTCTTAATAGTTATTAAAAAACATAGTGTTATTACATTTAAAAAAAATGGAAACAGACTTTTTTATATACAACAGGTATATAGGTAAGACGATACAGTTCAGTGCCTGTTTCTTCTCAGTGTACAGTTTTTTTTTTCTCTACTTCTTAATAATAACCAATATTAAATTCTGAGTTTATTTTACTACTTTTTTCATGAGTAAGGCTTTTCATAAAAAAGAACTTTTGCGATTTACACCAATTGCAGCCTATGGAATACAAATAAATATCGTTTGTCACGTGTGACTTCCCACCACAAATTTACCCTTCCGCTATGAGCAACACAAAGACTATTTGGCAAATACAAACATTCGTATCGAGGTGGACTTTAACCTGCAACGTATTTCTTAGAGCTTCATGTACCTACCAAATACACAATACTCTAGTATAGTAGGTATATGTCAGTCTAGCCATCCTACGTGCTTTCCTTTAATAATAATATGTACTTGGTACACTAGAAGTTTAAGTAGTGACTCAAATACGCATTATGTTATTATGAGCCTGTAATTTTAGAATAAAACATTACATTGATATCAAAATAGTTTCATAAATTCTAAAACTGTACTCAAATCAATTCAGATGTGAGGAAATTAGAATAAAAGAAATCGAATATCGAACAGCTCCAGAGTCAGATAACCATAGTGGGGACTATAGATTTCTATTCTTTGTACAGTCCATATCGAGTACTTTCAAAACACGCGCGCGTATAGAAAACGTCACGGTGAATTTTATTCTATATTCTCATCCAATATTCCCTATTTTTAATAGTATAAGGGTCATTTTGCAGTCTGTAATCCCCGCGGCTTCACCGGGTGGTAAGTGGGCTTAGCCCTACGCCCAATTTTTACCAAATTAATCTTTCTTCAAACACTCAGCTTCTTTGTTACGAGACGCAAATTTAATCTTGATGATCGCGAACATGTTCGTAGGGGGTGAGTGATGGTGTCGGGAGTGAGGGTGAACGTGGGGTGCGGGGGTGGTTCTTTAACAATGCTCGAGATTATAATGGACAGTGGCGATATGATAAAGGAATCGATAAGGTTTCATACGATCCGCGTGTGAGCAAATAAAGAACTACGTAAGTGGCTTTGTTAAAGTACTAGTAGTAGGTGGGTTTAGATTACTCCGTTTGTTCAAGTATCATGGTTTTTTAATCCTTTGTATACGACTAAATTTCATTTTATTTTTAGCAAATATTGTCTTATCAGCAGTACAGAAGATATTCCACGCCGACCCCAAGTAATTGAAAACGGACAGGAAGATCATGATCATTGTGTCAATCCAAACAAAGCCAACGTATTCAGAAGTTAGGTGTGTCATACAAGCAAGTATTTCATTTAAACTGACGTTAGACCATAGTGTTCATATAACGGTGTAAGGAGGTAAATAAAAGTAGTACATGTATTTCTCATCTAGTTTATTGCGTTACTACGACGACAATATTGCGAACTCGCTACACTACACCCCAATAAATTACGTCTACGTGTTACGTATTATGCACTAATGTATATTACTTATACTCGCTACTTACACGATGATCCTTTGACTGCGATGCGAACATGTGACTAGAAGTACATTCGTATTATTTTCAAACACATCTTACATTACAGTATCAACATCCACTATACTTCTGCAGGTTTTATCGTTTTAAATTACTTTGTGAACTCAAAGCATCATCGCTTCGTCGTACATCAGGCGTCACCGAGCCGATAGAGGTTTCTATACAATATTTACAACACAACTTACAATACACATATTTTTACATTACAACTTTTACACGCGGTGGTTTTACAATATAGTCAATAAAATCTTAACTACTATATACAATATTTAAAATACTTCAAATAAACATTTTGAGATCAGCGAAGATGTGACCGCAGGAGACTGAGACACTTTCAGCTTCTACGTCGAAGGGTAAGGCACACGAATAGCTATGTCAAATCCCACAAATTATTATGTTTTACACATTTTTTAGATTATTAGTTATTACAATTAATATTATTTTTTATTAGAAAGTTACAGATGCATGACGGGATTAAAAGTAAATAAGTTTTGTACGTAAGGAAATCACATCAGAATATTTAAGAAACATTGGACATTCCAGATATGATATTTTTTTTAAATACTATGTCGTCTATATAACCTGAACTTACATTTTGAAAATAGAGAACATTTTTTCGAAATTATTAAATCAGAGGAGATAGAACTTTTGTGATATTGTCAAAATTCCACCATTTTAAATGTTTTCTAAGCTTGTGGCGCGCTATAAAACGATGTGGTACTATTCTTCAGGCTAAGAAATAATATAGACAGAGTGTCATAGAAGTAAACATGAAGCCAAACATTATTGTTTTAAAATAGCATATAATGGTTAAAACAATATACAAATATTAATACAATACGCGTTACTGTGATAAGTAAATATATAAATGTTAATAAATAAAAATACCTAACGGATTTTATTAAAATAAAAAAATAAGCAAATATTATGCTCTCTCTTTTAAGGTGTTGTTTAACTTTGACTTTTTTTTTTGGTGGACTCTATCTATATAGTAATTCTTTAGTCTGAGGCTCTATCCATAATGTATGCAAAAGTATTGGATATTCAAAGGTAAAAATTGTCGTAAGAAAACGTCAGTAATTTAAAATAACCTGTTAAATGTGTCAGTTGTATTCAAAACACAATTTCAATCGTTCTTATATCCTATCTTTACCTCAAAATATCTCGGAAACGAAACGCCATATAGCACTGTTTTGATATTATTTGTTTGTTTAAGTATTTTCCATACGTTTATATCAGTTCCATTGTGCGCCACTACATTGAAACATAATTAAAATGGCAAGTACCTAATTCCAGCTTTCATAGAAAAATGTTCGAACTTAATCGATAAGCTATTGAACTATTGTGTGATAACCTGAGATATTCATTGTTTGACGTCGAATAACATAACGATGTATAGCTTAAGATTAGTGTATATATATTATATATAGAAATTATAGTATTGGTGGTTACGTGTGTACGCGACTGTAGCGGTCGTGCAGCAGTCGCAGCTCGGCGGGCAGCGCGGGGGGCGCGCGGGGCGCGGGCGGGGGCGCGGGCGGCGAGCGCGGCGGGGAGGGGGAGCGCGCGGCCGGCGACAGCGGCGCGGGCGGCGGCAGCGCCAGCACGTACCTGCTGAGACAACCGGGAGTCAGGACTGTAGCGGTGGAGCGAGAGAGTACGTACATAATATCCCCCGGACTGATGTTGGCAACGGACAATCAATGAACTTGCACAGGATTATAGGTGTGCACTATACGCAAACAAAAGTGCTCTTTCGATTCCTGTCATTTATACTCCGGTGGGACGACAACTCGACACGTCCGGGGAGAGATCAGGTGCATGATCGTCGGCATTACGTGCTATCTAAGCTGCGGGGATCGAACATTACCAACTTTTATTATATTACAAGTAAACATGTAATATAATATAGGCTATTACTGAAAATTTCTTTACAGAAGAACTCCATTAGCCCGACTCGAGAATCGAACCCAAATAAATATTTCGGGCAAGTTGTCTACATATTTTTTTTAAATCTCAAATTATTCAAATTGGTCCAACCGTTCTCAATTGATTTGCTTACCCGCGAGGAACATTGCATTCTTATATAAATATTATTATTAAATTCTTATATTCTGCGTTATTATATAAATTGTTATTTATAATAGTAAAATATCTCACCTATGCAGCAACGCTCTGAAGGCCGCGGCAGGAGGAGCGTCGTGCCACAACGGTGCGCCGAGCCCAAGCCACCACTCGCCCGCACCCACGCCCACTCCCACGCCTCCCATGCCCACTCCCACACCCATGCCTGCGCTCCACTCACCCACACCTAGACAAAATAGGGAAACGCTAAAATTTATAATCAATATTTCGGCACTGTTACAAGCACCATTGTCACACGTATAACATCGAGATAATAATATGGAGAATTCATCAAAATTAAGTGAAATACCTAAATGGTTAATATATTATACCATTTAACATCACAAAAATAATGTAAGCCACCTCAAAAGCAGCTTAAAAATTATAAAATAGTAAAAGTAGAACTACGGCTTCGCGTGCTCTATGAGGGTCGGTGTTGTAATACCGCCAACTTCCTAACTCCGAGCTTTTACTAAGAGTTTCCTGACGGAAAGACTCACTAACAAAATTTGGCCTGATCCAGGACTCGAACCTAGGACCTCCGGAATTACAGACGTACGCATATCCACTAGACCACCGAGGCAGTTAAATAGTAATACTTAATTGATAAGCGCGAAGACAAGGCGGCGGCGGCAGGTGGCGCGGCCGAGGGTAGTCCCGGCAAATAGTGATAATAGCTTATTTGTTATCTAGTGATGTCACAAGGGCTGCGTTGTTCCTCACGCACCTGGACTACATATTCTTTCATATTATACATTTACTTTAATGTTGACCACTCGATTTCGCTAAAACTTTTATAGTTCGATTAAATATTATAAATATCGAAAGTAAAATCAAGTTATGAAATGATCACACGTAATATTAAATGCTGCATAATAATTTAGAATGTGTCTTTTAAATGACAACTACGACTAAGTTTGCATCAAGTTCATCGGGACGTAATGGTCTACCAGTCAGTGGTTTAATGTTTCGGGCATGAAAACGGTATGCTCAAAAGCTTGAACTGATTATATACGATATATATATACAGAAAAATTCCATAAATTCTATCTAATAACAAACAATTAGTTAAATATCATAAATGCGAAAGTAACACTGTCTGTCTGTTAACTTTTCACGCTTAATCTGCGGAACCAATTTAGATGAAATTTGGTATGGAGATAATTTGAGATATAGGATAATTTTTATCCCAGAAATTATACCTTAAGGGGGTGAAAAGGGGTCTGGATATTTCTAAGGGAAACTAAGAATAAATATTAAATTTATTTATTTGTAGATAGGAAGTAAATCATTTCTCAAGTAAGGGATATAAAGCTCATCATATCTATGTATATGTAGTCTATCCATTCCATATTGGCATCAAAATATACCGAGGGACGAACCCGAGCGAAGCAAATATGAGTCGCTAGTACGTAGGTACATACATATGTACATATGTCCCGCTGTAAGACAAGAAGAAGGTTCTACCTTTCTACCTTGTCTTGTCTTGTAATGCTTTCATTGAGCTGTATGTATCCAAATAATAGTTACAAAATAATTAATCTCTATTTAAATTATTGCAAGGATAATGTACTTTATATAATGAACTGTCTATGTACATATGGCCATTACCGCCATATTTTCATGGTGTTTGTGACAGGCGTGTAATTATCACACATTAGAGTCGCGCCAGTCATTACGGCGTATGTCGAACTGTTACACGCTCGCTATTGACGACGCGCGGCATCGCCTCGACTCGCTCAGAGCTCGCTGTTGTTCTTACGTTACTATTCTTTGCTCAACCACTTCACTCTATCAGTAGCTTACAAGAGATTACTTAAGTTTAATTTGTTTTATTAAAATATGAAGAAGTATGATAAAAAGAGATATGCAAATATTTATTAATCAAATCGAAGAGCCCAAATATAGAAGACTATTAAGATCATCATGGGCTTCGCTCGTAAAGAACTTTCCTAAGGAGCTAAGTGGAATACACCGAAAAGAAGAAAAGATCACTCATCCTGATTAATTCTATTAGCTACATTTCTCGGGACTGAAAAACCGGTAGACTTTTGAGACTTTACGCTAGTTTTATATTTCTGTCAAAATAAATCCATACTTATTTATTCCTGGATACAAATCAATGTTTTGTGTTTTATATTTATCATTATTATAAAGTAGGTAGGTACATATATACCTATTGTTATTATAAAAAGTATTAATATCGTATAAATTACAAAGGTGTTAGCGTCACTGCTTTACTTTTTATTGTCAAATGATAGTTACAAGATATCCATCAGCAAATGGTCGTAATGACCGGCTGTTGTGAATAGAAACAAGGTAATCGATTTCATTCCTTCCTAATTATAGGTAAATTACATATATGCATATTACAGTAGATACGAGTATATCTACACTGTCATACTGTCACTATTAACGAGTCTCAATTAGGTACAAATTCTATGGACAGTGTACATTACTTAATCAAGGAGGAACGATCGTAAGAAGTTGTTATTCAATAATTATTTACATATTATATAATATTATAGGAAGGGAGGCCCGTGCCCAGCAGTGGGACGTTAAAAAGGGCTGAATACATACATATAATATTATGGTTTGCTCTCTCTGCTCGCATCAACGAAGCGAGGCTACTTTATTCCGGAACATGAACATGTCCGTGACCTTGTTTGTTGGGGTTTATTTGGTTGGATAACTACTACATGATACTGCAGCTTTAAATTAAACAATCTATTTAGATTTTAATAATAAATCAAATTAATTTTATTTGATTTCGATTTCTTCACAAAAACTGTACCGCGTAGATTTATATAACAGTAGCGACTTATCCTCGCTTCGCTCGTGTCCATCCCTAGGTGGCTTACATTAGCCTATGTGTTACCACAGATCATATAATAAATAATATACTAGTTATTACTCCAATAAACATCATCTATCGGTATACTAAATTTCACCCAAATCCGTCCAGTCACTAGCATGAAGGGGTTATAAACATACAGAGTTACACTCACAGATAGAAACTTACGCAATTGTAAAAATAGTCCAATTAAAGTTCCTATTGACAATAGTTGCCCCGACTCATTTGTCTAGAGCCTAGTATCAATGAAGGGTGTCAAACTAGCTCGCACAGGCCGGTGATCAGTCGGCCGCGGACAGACACACATCATGTCGACTACAGGAGTAGGTTAGTAATGCGATTATAATTGCGGGCTTCGAGCGCGTCGTTGCTTCCATCGGTGTTACCAAAATGATTTCTAAGTCGATAATAGCTCCAAATAAACCATTCATTATAATGAAACCTTTAAGCGACAATCACGATTTCCGGTAATTATGCATTAACACGTTTTTATCGAGCCGATAATTGTATGCCACTTCTACATGAACCTTTTATATACCTATGTTTTTAATTTTTTTACAAATATCATTGTTAAATTTATATCACTACAAGCGATTACGCGTCCCTAACGAAAGCCTATGTGTTACTCCAGGTAGGCATATACTGTTTACTAAATTTTATCCACATCCCTCTAGCCAGTTAGTCGTGAAACAGTATGTAATATACACACGCATACATATTTTCGCATTTATAGTAATATTAATCCGATTTACATAAAGATACTGACCGTGCTCGTGATGCAGGAAAGGCGCGTGCTCTCGGCCCAGAGCCTTCTCTCGTTTGCGCCATTTCGCACGTCTGTTCTGGAACCACACCTGAGCACAAATATTTAACACATTAATATTATCACCTTGCAACATGCAAAAAAAATAGGCAATCGAAATAATATGGATAAATATGAAACATATTCTTATTGAATAAAAATTATACTTTCTTAGATTTACGCGATGTTATTATAGTTTTTAACCGACCTCCAAAAAAAGGAGGAGGTTCTCAATTCGACCGTATTTTTTTTTATGTTTGTTCGCGGATTTTTTCGTCGTTTATGAACCGATTTTGATAATTCCTTTTTTGTTGGAAAGGAGATATCCCAAGAGTGGTACCATGATAAGAAAACCAGGATCTGATGATGGGATCCCAGAGAAATCGAGGGGAACTTTCGAAAATTGTAGCGGCGACTAGTGCGTTTGATAACATTTTCATTAGCTATTTTAAAGCACTACTATTTAATGAAGGTCTGGAGTCGATCTGATGATGGACCCGAAAGATAGTCGAGGGAACTCCTCAACGATTTACAGCAATTACCTGGTGTTTGGCTTGATTAATTTGTATTGATGAAACGTCTACACTAAAAATGGAACAATAAAAACTAAAAAAAAAACGACTTTCAGGCACTGAAAAGTAAAAAATAACTAAACGAGGGTTTTCATTTAGAATAGATAGTTAGATTTTTTAATCAGATTTTTTTTTAAACTAAACCCCCGTTTAGTTATTTTTTACTTTTCAGTGCCTGGAAGTCGGTTTTTTTAAAGTTTTATTTATTTTGATTTCTTATTCCTGACATTTCAAATGCTTTCTAGCAATCGGGTAGATTTCTCCGTGACAAAGTCCGAAATATTTTTCCGAAAATGTTTCATTTTAAACATAAACATTAGTTTTTAATATGTTCTGTCCTGATTATTTCGTACATACGATTAAAACAATTATTATAATTTATAGTACAGTGATGATTGAACATAACCCGTGCCTATTCACACAAGGCGACTGCGCCGGCCTGCAGCAGCAAACGCGGCAGACACAGAAGTCTCCGCGTCCTCTTTTAATTTTTTTATAGCGTAATTGTCGCCAATTTGCTGCTCGCTCTCCACTACAATGGGGCCGTAATGAAAAGCAATTACGCATACGTGGTTTTCGCGCACACGCCGGCGCAGCGCAAAACAGACCTTAGCTCCTCCTGCTTCAATACCAATTTGAATAACCGAGCGCGGAGAATAGAAACAAATTGAGCTAGTCGAGTCGCATTGCGCTAATAAAAAGACATTGTAGCGGCCGAAAGGCAAAAATGCTATAATTTCATAATTTTCAAATGAGCCCATTTTCGTGGTGCGACTGAGCGGGGCTTAAATTGCCCCCAAATTATACAATATAGATACTGAACTGCGTAAAAACGTAGGAACAACAAATGGGATTAGGTACTAACTTAGGTCCAGCTTTTGTCGAAGTGACGTCTTCATCTTAGCTTAATTACGTAAAGTATATTCTAAAAGCATCGTGAAAAAAAGTCTTTTAACTATTTTGACAACTATATAAAACATTTTGCATTATGCAGTTAGTAAAATTCCAAATGTCGTCATCAAAATTGAAGTTGAGTCAAGTGTCGAACTTAGGGGTCGTAGTCATTATATTCTTCCAATTAAACAGTTAAATTAAATTAAATTACTTGAAATAGAATGAAACTGATCGAGCGCTACTGCGGCGGCCTCGAGTGGTGTCGCTGGCGGCTCCGTTACAGCGTACACTCCACTTCTTATTACGACTATTGCATTTTAAATATCAAAACTACCTTCAAAACAAACCCCTTTGTCACCGCCTATAGAATACTTTTTTGCCTGTGCGAGCCCCAAGTGGGAAGGGTAGGATGTGAGTCAGTGAGCGCCATCTATGGAGTGGATTAAAAGCAATTTACGCTGCGTAGTGTGTGATTTAAGAACCGCGCCCTTGCTGGTCTATCGAGTATCGAGCAGTTAGGGCTGTGAGACCAGTACAAAATTTCCTAAATTTTATCATTAAGTTAACGTCATTATTGCGCATTGACATGAAATATGTTCTAGAACAGCAATATTATTACTAAAATTTGATGTAGTTCACAATAGACCCTACGATACATTAGTCGATTTAAGAAACAATCTTACAAAATAATAAATTAAATGTAAACGCGCAATTAGTAGCAAGCACATGATTATGATGGGTGAAAGTTGGAAAGTAGTGTTGAAGCTTAATCTCGCGCAAAAACGAGCAGTCATTATGCAAGTTTTCAAATCTTGCTGCGACACAAGGGCCAATCTTATGTAGCTGCTTCAGAAGTGAGCCGCAATTAAAGAAATACAGTCACAAGAGCATCTAATGACCGAAATGAATTCCTCATTAGCAGCATACAGCCCTGCGAAATATTAAAGTGTTTTATTGTCTGTGCATTGCCGACTGCCTCTCGAGGCCGCGAGATTACCTCCCCCTCGCCCCCCTCTCAACCCTCTCACTCCTCCCCTCATCTCGCGGAGTCGGTAATTACCAAATTGCAGCGGCGCTCACTTTAACTGCAGTTTGAGAGCTCTCACGCTCAAACCGTGCTTAATTAAACCATTGTTAGTCGTGCCCACCACCACCGAGCCGCCATCGCCGCCATCCGCCGCCATCGCCTACGCAGCGCTGCCTTGTGACGGCTCTCATTGTACTCTGCCCAATTTAAGGCTCATTAGAGCTATGTCAAGTTAATAAGGCGATTTTTTCAATTGACAAGTCAAGCCAAAACTCAATAAGACTTTAGTTTTATTGGTTTCCATATTTTAAATTAGTTCCTATAAGTAAATTAATATACCTATTTATATGGCGTTTATTTGATACAACATTTACATATTGTGTCTTTCTTTCAAATTCAGTACAACTACTGAATTTATAAACGCAAAAGAAAAGAATAAAAATAAAACAGCAGAAACAATAGATTAAAATGTAATAAAACCATTGTCACACGCTTGATTACACCAATTTTGTACAGAGTAGAGACGGCTCGAGGCACAATTAGTAAGACATTAGCAGCGAGAGTGTAATGAGGCGCGAATTAGCGACCATTGTTAGAGCTGGGCCCTCGCCTTCCTCGCGCGCAGCGATAGGTTGTAAGAACTTGATAATTCAGTTAACGCTAATTACATAGGTAATGATTTTACATCTCACTACGAAATTATACGGTCAAACTGTAAAGCTGGAAATTTTTCAAAGTACTTCTAATAATAATCTTTAACATACAAAAGGTTTTATTTTGTAAATGTGTGAAGCGATATTTGTTTTAAAATTACATCATAGTTGGTACTTTATAGTTGGTTGTATTAGGTCTACATCGATTATGTCCTGGACAGGTAGCTAGCGGCAAGCTAACCTGTGACCGCGAGAGTAATCTGCGCGATTGTGCGCGGACAATGACGCTAATGTTAATTACCACGTCACGCCTTCAGCTTCGCCGCGCTCGCCCACTCGCCGCGCGCCGTCCTGCCGCTATATTGCTACTGTTGCCTGACGTGTCTATTATTATAACACCTACTTGGTGTTGTATTTGCCTATACATGTGCTATTCTAAGCTAATTTTGTTAATAGATAATACTAAATAATATGTTATATCTACACAAGGGAGAAAGAGAGCTGGATAAAATGGCGACGATCATGTCATGCTGTTGCTGCTGCTGCATACCGTTTCTTTAGTGACATGAATCTCTTTATCTAACTACTAGTATAGCATTATATGATCTTTGATGTAACTAATAGGTAAACCGTATACACGCTAAATAGAGTTATTCCCGTATTCCTCAATTACAAGTAATATCTTTAATTTAATTATAATTGTTATTTTAATTTATTATTCTTATAAGAACTAAGTAAAATATCAAAAGTTAATTAGAAAATATAGGTACTAGTTACGTAAAACCGCGGAATGTACCGCGAATTTATCAAAATTAGTAAAAATGAGAATTTAATTACCTCTACTAACCAGAAATTAATCAATTCTGATTAAATCACAATTAACTTAATTTAATGTAAAAACGATTGCAAATTTTATAAAACATCTTTTAATATAAGTATACTATAGTGATTTGTATAAAACATTCGAATATTACCATTGTACGTTTATATTGTATACTTCAATATTATACTTGTATCTAGTTATGATTTCGCAGTACAGGTCCTATATTTTTAAAAGTAAATCCATACAAAAATTTACTCTGTCATCAATAAGTGTATTAGGGTAGGTAGGGGTAGGATGCTTACTAAATTTAAAAATTAAAATTAAAATTTTGTGTCATTCGACACGCATCCATAATACGTCAGTCGAAAGTTAATATCAGCGTGGAAGTTTTTACACAAATTTATATTACTTTTTATTAATGTTTTGGTGTTAATTTGTACAATAAGATAAGTGTAGTTAATATACGTTAGGATATAATCCTTGAGATAGTTTGCAGGGTTTTTTTCCCTAAATTCTTCAGTTAAACAGTATTAAATTGTTTCATAATGTAACATTGTGATCTTGTTTTGTTAACAACCCACCATTTTGTATTGTAAATTCTTTTGGATGTATTCAGAGTCGATAGGCATCTCTCCCTAATGATCGGGAGATCGGGAGAGATGCCCAATCATATTTCGGGGTTAGATGCCCAGTATCTTAATTACTCCTGGTACTTCTCTGACGGCAGAGTGTTGTTGTAGTCTGCTTCGGCAGACCTGCCGTCGAGGTGTCCCATTAAGACGTAGAAGGTTTTGTTGGGTTTTAGAGGCTTGGCTTTTCTAGCCGGTGAGTTCTACATAACCACCTGTACGTCTACAGGTATTGTAGTACTTGTGTGTACAGTACGTATAAATACATAAAAAAGGATATTTGTGTCACTACGCAAAGTACAAGTATAAATTGCCCTCGTACTTGTGGAGAATATTATAACACCACTAAGAAGAAATGCGACTGATTACAGCGTGTGTATTGTAGTTTCATGAAGACTGCAGTGAAGATTCAGCGGAATGATTAAAGTGTAACGTCTGATTATGCATTAATTACTCGTGGGCATCTATCCCTGACATCTATAGGCAACTAATCCACATATCTGGGTGAGATGTCTATTTTCTATTATTTTTAAAAATTATTTTTTAATCTAAAATATACTTATTGCACAATAGTTCCAAATTTAATCTGAATAGCATAACTAAACAATGATTCAAATAAACTATGCATATTTTAGGTAGTATCTTACATATATAATTAATATTGACCTTTTTTTTAAACTATAGACAACTCTCCCTAACTTACCATATAAGTTTTGTATTTAATTATATAATATCAACAAAAGTTCTTTGTAATTGAATTTAATTAAGTGAGCCGTTATTACTTTAAAATAATAATATTAGTCTATATAAAAATTAAAATGTAATTTATATGAATTTAGTGTCCCTAAACAACTAAACAATTATTACATATATTGCTACAATCACATTCATATAATATGCAATTCGGTGTTTAAATTAATGTATTTATGCTGCATCCTCTTCGTCTTCCAAAACAGAGTTACAGTAAAGAAATATGCTCTTAAAACCATAAAATATTTAAAAAAAGCTGATCTTTTGCAATATCATGTCAATAAATTAATTATTAATCTAAACTTAACATAACAACATGAGAAGCATTATTGAATCATCTATTGTATTAAAAGTGGAGTGAAGTGAATCTTACCTGCACCCTCGCTTCGCTGAGGTCGAGCCGCATAGCGAGCTCCTCGCGCGTGAACACGTCGGGGTACTGCGTCTTGTCGAAGGCGCGCTCGAGCTCGTGCAGCTGGTACGTGGTGAAGGTGGTCCGGCTGCGGCGCACCTGCTTGTGCAGGCCACACCACGCTTATTGTACTTTACTGTCTCCCATTATGAATATAATTAGCATGCAAGCACGAGACGGACTTGTGCCTGTTTGACTCCGAGTTTACGAATCCATTTGATATGATGACGGACATGTACCATAAATAGGTGAAGCGTTATTATAACAGATCAATTAGAATAATAAAAAAATCGCAAGTGCACTATGAGACTTAGCAAATGCACGCGGTATTATAAGCAAAAAATACTTTAAAAAATTTTTAAAACGTATAAATTAAAGAAAACGTATACGTACGTAAATGGATCACTTAGTTACGTACGTACGTAACTAAATGATCTATTTGCTTTGTCTACTTATCCTAGAATCTCGTAAAAATATAATATGGGATATGGCTTCACTGGTAGTTAATAGGAAAAAAATGGAGAAAACCATAAGACTAAATTCTTGTAAATTCTTATAAAATGCGGAGCTTCCAGATTAACACGCCTTCTTCATGTAGTTAATTTTTATTCTATTTTATATTATATAATCACCGAGGTACTTTTTTAATCAAAGAGATATAATGCATTAACTACCTTAACATTACCAAGTTGGTGGGTAATTTCAAATATTATTTGGGCTTTAAGTTTTAATTTCCATGAAAACATGGTTAATTATTATTTTCATATTTAAACAAAGCGGGTAAATATTATAAATTTACCTAAAATATTAAAATTCTCAATTCGCTTGGGTGCCTTACAACGATATCCCTAGTGTTCCTCCAGATCATATTATCTGATTACTAAATTTCAACCAAATCCATCCAGCCATTTCAGCGTTAAGGAGTTACAAACATACACACATACAAATTTTCGCAGTTATAATAATTAATAGTCTGATCATGTACGAGTACATCTAAGCAAGTGTAGCAAATTACCTTGCGTGGTCTGCCGGCGTCAAGCGCCTCTAGCGGCTCGTGTTCCGCGCGCTCGGGCTCGGTGCACGTCTCGTGCTCGTGCTCCGCCTCGTGCTCGGAGTCCGACTGAGCGCCCTCGCTCTTCAACTCAACACACCGCTCTACTACGTCTGTATTACAAAAAAATTATTACATTATAAAAGTGACACGTTTACAATTTTTATAACTAGCAGGTGACGTATCCTCACCATAAGTGCCAAACCAGATATCAAATCATAGTCTACACACATAAACATAAATTTTGTAGTCAGATATTATGTGAATACATTCTTAAACAATCAAGTTAGGGTAGTAGAGTATAGTCATAATTGCCTTATAGATTTGTAATCTCTGACATTTTATGATTTAGAGACAGAGACCCACTTATTGTTTTAGTAGGTACAAGTCAAAATATTGTCGGAACTTCAATTCGAGTCAAAAGGCGTATTACATGAGATAATTCTCACGGTGTAACATTATCACCGCATGTAGTAGGTAGCGCAGTAGCAGTTCCCGGCGAGGTTCACATTGACGTGACATCGATCTCTTAATCCGCGCAGCAAACCAGCCCTCGATAATACCGAATTACCACCCTTCTGCTCTTTAAACTCACTAATTACGTTTTTGCATACGCGACTTTTGCCCCTAGCGTGGTGCCACAAGAGTCATTTTCAATAACCGATGCGAGTCGAAGCGCGCTCGCTCGGCGCTGGGGTCGCTCGCACCGGCTCACACTCTTGGCTCCGGCAAACAAAATACGCTTTTTGTAAAGCACTTAACGTCACTCGACGTTAGTCGCACTATTTATTTATAGTAATTCTATTTTTGTTGCGATTGTAGCGAGGAATTAGCGCACAATGCCGGATTACAACTAAATGCTTGTTACGAACTTACACACACACACACACACACACACGGCTCTCTGTCGATTTATTATATTAATACAATTACGACATGAACTATATTATGACCATTTCATGTCGGATTAAAAGATTCTTTTTAAAAAAGATGTATGCTTGATACAGAAAGCGAATTATTTTTTAATCATAATATTTTTTTATGCCTACGTACTTAGAAAATTTTAGCAAATTATAATAAACGAACACTGTTTGACATTAAGTACTTGATGCTTAAGTGGTAATAGGTGGATTCGAGTATATTATGTTTCAATAAACAGATAATTTGGCTTTTGAAGAGAACTAAAAGCTCTTATTAGCGAGCTTTCGTACCGTAATAACTACATTCATACAATATAAGCTGCCTCAACCAGTTCTCGGAAAAATCGTAATTTTATTAGCATTCAATACTTTGTATGTCCCGCGGTAAATCCTGTCAAATTGCCACTTCAAGTGACGCTCGTTACGACATCGCCATATGAGCTTCCAGTTCACGCGTCTCGCACAGTGTGCCTTATCAGGGAGCAGTAAGGTTTATAATGTTATAAGAAATTTCTTTGTATTTTGAATTGTAAAATTGCAATTTTTCTTAAGCGGATTCCATTCGTTTGAAATTATTAAACGATGAGTTTACGGGAAATAACGTTTAGGTCATTGTATACGAGTGGCTGAAGTGGAGATCTATATAAAAATTATTTAACCAGCTTTAAAAAAAGAAAGAGATTCTCAATTCGTCTACATATATTAGGTATATATGTATATAATATGTATGTGCCAATTTAATTATGTATGATACAAAAAGTCATATATACATATATAGATAACTAGCGACTCACGCTCGCTTCGCTCGCATTCGTCCCTAGGTACGTTTTCACGGTTAGCTATGTTAAGGTATACATAAATAATAGCTTGCTACTTCTAAGATATTCATTTAATTTAACTTATAGCGATTTAGATTTATAATAATGTCTATTTCAATAAGATTTTCCAAAAAATATTTAAGGTACAGATTCGGCTCAGTTAGAATTTTATTATATGTACTAGCAGACCCGGCCACGCGTTGCTGTAGCACACATATGAAAATCGTCAATTTTGCAATAAAAAAAGGAAATAATCGGGATAAAAACTATCCTATCTTTTAAGTTGGAACAAATCACACATTTTGAAAAAAAACCGTTAAGATCGGATAAGTAGTTTCGGAGTTCATCCCGGACCAACATCGTGACACGAGATTTATATATGTATGTATGTATAGATTATTGCGTCATAATAAAACATGATAATTCTAACCTATCGAGCGATAAAGATTTTTAATTTAAGTCAATTCGATCTTATTTGAAATTTAACATTTTAACTATTGATATTTTTAAAAATCTATAAAACTTGACAAGTTAGAATTGTTTTTAAACAGACTTCAAGACAGGAGGAGTTTCTCAATTCGTCGGAATCTTTTTTTTATGTATGTTCACCGATTACTCGAAGACGCCTGAACTGATATGGGAATTTCTTTATTTATTTTAAAGGGTGTACTTTCCGGGTGGTTCCATTCAAATTTTATCAAAATCGGTCGAGCGGTTTTTAAAAAATCAGCAATTAATTATTTTTAAATAAATGGCTTAATCGAATATGTTATTATAAAATTTTATTGTTACAAATCACCTGCTTATTACGTCTACACTAAAAACGGAAAAATAAAAAAAATATAAATAAAAACCGCCTTCCAGGCACTAAAAGGCAAAAAAATAACTAAACGGGGTTTTTCATTTAGAATAGATACGACTCGAACGAATATTATAATATTTTGAAGTATGTAAATCTACTTTTGGCGCTTAAGAGATAAATTATGAGCGTGAATTTTTATGATGCAATAGAATAAGACTACAGCGGTTAGTCGTTATTAGACTATAGTATGCAGTTAGTTGTGAAATCTCACTTTAGTATAGTGATAAGGGTATATGCATAAAATAAATAAATGATAAAATAAATGATAAGGGTAAATGCGAAATCGTCACGTAACGAATTTGAATTTTATAGAGGTCGTATGCACTCTTTGACGTGACTCTATATATATATATATATATATATATATATATATATATATATATATATATATATATATATATATATATATATATATATATATATATATATGTATATATAGCATTTCTCCAGGTTCGTGGTACTCCCTAGTACTCTATAAATAAATAATTTATTGTGATTATTTTTTATATATTAATTTTCGATATATTCATGTAGTCGGTAGCCATTCTCAGGTATTAAATGAGTACAGAGTGAGTTGTATTAATTATGTTTGATTTATTATTTTATCGTCGTTTCATTTTGTTTCGTGCATGTAAGATAAAATTCACGCGAATTATTTTTGTAAATTGTGGGTAGGCACTGTCTGTAACAAGTATATAACGCCTTTGAGACATCTAACACCTTAGTCTCTCCCGTGACCATGATTGCTGTAGAGCATTCAAAACGTCGGGAACCAAAAATCAAAATAAATCCGCGAAAAAATCCGAAAAGATGGTTTTATTTAAAAAAAATATTTTTATTGTTTTGTTATGCTAATGACATAGATCATTTTTAAATCTAGAAAAAGGAAAGGTTCAGGTATACATACTTGGTCTATAATAAAGCAAATTGACACAAATTTTATTTATTTTTTGATTTTGATGATTTTAATTATATTAATTTAATTAAAATTATTTATTTAATTAGGCTCTAGTTGAGCTATTGTTGAGCGTTGTTTAAAATGATATAAAAAAATATTTATTTTATTAAGTGTTTCAGTGTTTCAACTCGGCCCACCCACAGTCCCATGGCCCATGGGCCTGAACGAACTTCGGAAAATTTAGATGTCTTCGGTTTAAGTATTGATTTGATATATGTACATATTTGTCTTGCAAGAGACCAGAGCAAAATTACTCTAGATACATGCACAGATATTCATTTATATAAACATCAATGAGTTAGCTATTTAATAGCTTGTAAGCAATTTCGTGTTTGTCAATATCATCTAAAAATACTGGTTTTCGTAATTGCAATATCGCCGTATTTGGGCAGTCAATATGATTTAACAGTATTAAATAAGCTATGTCTCATAAAGCCCGCGGCGCGCAAACATTGACATTAGACAGAGCTTGTGTCCCGTCTCTGCCCGGCCGGGCGCGCCTGAAGTGCCTGCCGAATCCCGTCACCCGCAGCTTTATTACATTATTCTTTGATCTGCTTCGGAACATTAGCCGCGGGGAGTTTACGTCTACGGAGCACACAGCTTCTGTTTCTAATTACTTCAATAATAAAATGATATAAATATGAACGTTTCGATACGACTTGCCATAGTCCTATATCACGTTTGACATATGGCTCTGGGTAACATGCGTATAAAATAATAACTACATAAAATGTTCTTTGTCGGCGTTCACTATGAATAGGTAAGTGTTGCCATAACAAAACATATTTACGTTGAAGCCCTTAAAAAAATCCATCAGCGAGCCCTCAAGTAATAACATTTTTGAGCCGCCTTTTAGAAGCATCCACCCGAGATAATGATCATATTTCGAAATCACTGCTTACAGTGTCTAAACACGGCTAAACAGCGAACAGGAATTTAGTTCTTAACGAAACTTGTTGTAGGTCAGTGTAGCGTGAAGTATTGCTATATTAATATCTAGTTGCGGTAGAAATATGGCGTAATGGAACAGCGGGGGTCGGGCGCTTTGGGGGGCTTTTATTAGCGCGTATATTAGTTTGCTCGCGAACTGAGCCTGTCTCCTTTGAATTAAATTAGTTGGTAATATTAATATTGAATCAGTAGTAACTTAGCTTCAAGAGACTATTGTATTTGCACCTTTTTTTAAAATAGGTACTTAAGTTAATTTATTGTTAGTCTTAAATTTTAAAATAAATAAAACCTAAATTATTATAATAAAAAAGAAATCATTTATAGATTCATAATATTTTATAAATAATCAGGTAGGTACAGTTGCTCCCATTGATGTCTTTTACACGTCGCCTCACATTGCCGTACCTACCTGCATTAGAAGCTCAAGTAGAAAGTTCAACCTAACATTAATGACCTAATCCTGTCATTTTAAAAATTATAATTAAAAGTTAAATAGGATAAAATAAAGCTACTATTACTACATTAATTGCCTCGTCATAAATAAAAGATCAAATGAATACTTACTGATTGAAAAATGTGTTTGTCTTTCTGACGAGCCCTATCTATTCGTTTAATTTAAATATCACATCTATGATAAATATAAATTATATTTTAATTAATGCTTATTATAATATTATAAATTATATTTTAATTAATGCTTATTATAATATTATAAATTATATTTTAATTAATAGCTAATTAAATTAATGTTAATGAAAACTACATTTGGATGGATTGTTTCGAGTTCTATTAGAACAATTTACTTATACTTAATAGACTTTGACAGAGGTGGCAGATATTTCACGCAAATATTTATTTCTTAACTTATTTTGTAACATATTAAGTATTCAAAGTAAAAAATTATAAGTTAGGAATATTATGTACAGAGAGTGACTTATATCTTTAAAAAGATGTCTTCCAGAATTATGTTTCATCGGACTTTATTTTATATGAAGCTTATAATACTTTATTAGCTTTATATTATTTTATATCACTTATTATTTGTCACGTATGGAATAGTGAACTTTACTCGCGGCTCTACCGTTAAGATAGAAAGTTATAAGTGAAAAGTTTGTTTGTGTTGAACTTTTACAGAAACTGTTACCAATTGAAACAGCATTTGCATTTCTCTACTTCCTAATTGATAGTTCTTGTAAAAATAGTTATTATATATTATATTATTATATAGCTTGGATGGTTAAGTATTTTTTTAACAGTTAAATTATAATCGGTTACATTTTGCGAAATTTTAAGTGATACTTTTATGTAACTAATATAAAATAAATATATTCATTGTATATTTAAAACTCCGCAAGCCTTATGGAATATAAACTATATTTCAAATGATTATTTGACTAACTTGAAAAATAATTGCCATAGGTCTGTCCGGTTGGTAAAATTTGAATGTAGGTATCAAACTTCAATAAGCACAATATTGTCTATTATAATTAATAAATATCATTAAAAATATAATAACTAATTTAATTTATTTTATTTACTTAATTATAATTTCTTTATAACACTATCTCTCACTACCATAGATTAACTGGAAGAGATCTCTACTAAACATAAGTCCACCTTTGCAAAGTAATCTTATTATGTATAGGTATGTTATTTTCTATATTTTTTATTTAAGTGCATAGTATATATTTTGTCATAAAATGTTACCTACACTTCAGATATAAGTATGAGAAGAGCTACTCAGGTAAACTTACCGGTCGCGTGTTGCCGATGTCCGAGAATGCTGTCTATAGTGTATGCGGCGCCGCGCCTCGCGCTACTCGCCATGGTTTTGCTTCGCGAGAGCGACACTGTGCCGTCTGCTTTACTCTCTTTATCACTGCACTTGTATGCACAAACTTTTTGAAAGTCAAAAATATATACTATTTACGAGCACTTGAACGTTCCTTTACAAAATATTAAAAATAAAATAGCAAAACGCTATAAATATAATTTGAAATTCACTTTTATTAGCTTTAATGGAATAAAATCAATCAATAAATATAATTAGACAGTGTATTTCATTTATTACGGATAAATTCCGAATGAATTTCCGCACGTTGACGTCAATATCATGTAATATTAACTGCAAGCGTAACCGACCTCGCTAAACTATCACCTAACTTTGACTGAGGTCTCCCCAAGTGTCACTTAACCGACCCGCCTTTCACTACAGCCTTCCCGCCTAGCCACTATCCCTTTCACTCGCTATATATTTACATATATTTGTCTCTATCTTTGGCCACGCCCACTGAACCCGATTGGTAGTAAGTTAAAGGTAGGGCTGGCAAAGCACAAGTTGGTTAAAAGCACGCGTTTCGTTGCAAAGAGAGCACGTTATTCCAGTTCTTATCACTTATACGTAATTGAATGATTTTGAAATACATTTAGCCTTTAAAAATAATTTATAATTAATTTTATCAATTGAATGGCTTGACCCACTAGGGTTTTTAAAAACTTTAAACTGTAATTAAATATTGAGTAAAAATATACATATTATATTGAATTAACAATCAAATGCCCGGTGAAGTGATTATTGCATTAACATTTTAAATCCTTCCAGTATTAAATGAAATACGCGGAACAAACAAATCCTCACAATTCATTCGACGTAAAACAGAGAGTTCTTAACAGATTACAGCCTATTGTCTATGGAGTGTTTAATTCCCACAATGACATAAGCGCCTTAACACACCTTCGAGAGTAAGCCCCTGCAGAATAAGTCTTCGACGACGCCTACAGCCAGCCTACGAGCTACTGATACTAACCAACTTTATAAGGATATCTATCTATACATATAATAAAACTGTAGAGTTCGAATGTCTGTACATAGGAAAAAATTGCTAAAAACCGGGTCAGGGGGATATAAGAAGAGAAATAGAACAAATCCAGATTTTTACTAAGTACTTATTACATTATTATTATATAATAGTTAAAAAACTATAGTAACTTTTACAGCTTAGTACACAACAACTTATGCACCTAATTTAGTGAAATTTAGCATGCTTATACCTTAGACCGGAAAAATGTACGGTTCCCGTGGGATAGATTTGTTTTTGCCTTCTTAATATTTCTTTGGTACACCAAATGATCTACGCTATACACTTATACAAAAAATCAAGTACCTATTTGCCTGTGTTTTAAAAACCTAAACCATATTCAGCTGATAATATGATAATATGCAATTTCTTGACTTCAAATTATCCCTAAAAAAGTCCAAGTCCGTCTATCTATATTTTGGGCACGTATTTTTCGAAATGGCTGAACTGATTTTCATGCAACTCGTTAAAAGTTTATCTGAATTCTCAGTTTCTACACTGGCATTTTCTTATAGGTAGGTTCGATCGGCATCAGTTTTTGACACGAAGTAACCTATGTACGTATAGAGAAGTAAAGTGAGGGTAGCTGAAATAAATACAACAGAATTATTATATTATAAACATACGTATATATTGTACCTAACTATTCATTTAATACAGCTGATAGTTATGAATAGTTGAAACCAAAGTCAGTAATGAGATTAGTGAATTATAATTCACTGTACAGTGCAGTAGGTAGGTAACGAAGATGTAGTATTGTTTTCGTGGGAACCGGGCAAGCGGATCTGCTCCGAGCTTAGCTGCACCCTTAACTTTAGAGAGATTATGGATATGTGTTAAATAGTGTTACAAGTGTAAGTAGAAAATCTGCTGGTAGTGGGCAACGTGGACATTTAATGGTGTTTAAGAAGTATAATGAGGTATTAGATGTTTGTACACTGGATATAATTATAATTTAATCAATAATTTCCAATGAGATTACTGTATAGATAATATACATACATAGGTAGGTAGATGTATATTTTTATGGTTTTATTTTTGACTAGCGACTCCCGCTCGCTTCGCTTGCGTTCGTCCCAAGGTACGTTTTCAGGGTTAGGTATGTTTATACATAAATAGTAGCTTGCTACTCCTAAGATATTCATTTAAATTATATAGCGATTTACCCTCGCTTCGCTCGGGTGTATACGACGTACGCGGATTTTGTTCACAATTTTATGGATTTTAATTTTTTTTCGCGGAACTCTGGTTCTTTTTCTAAAATAAAAGTAGCCTAAGTTACTCCTCATAACATTAGCTATCTGTCAATCAAAGTCCCGTCAAAATCGGTCCAGCCGTTTCGGAGATTAGCCAGAACAAACAGACAGACAGACAAAAATTGTAAAAAATGTTGTTTTGGTATAAACAAAACAGACAAAAATGTTAAAAATTGTTTTTTTCTTATAAGTACCATATAAACTTTCACATGCATTTCGTAAAAAGCTGTTCTTTTGACATTACAAACAGACACTTCATTTTTATTTATCTGTATAGATAATTACATAGGTAGGTACTTATAAAACAGTTTATGCAGTTTTACTACAGATATTTCTAATTACAAAAAAATATATTTAGTAGGAGAAAATTCACGGCTATCACATACCTACATAACTTTTTAAATTAAGTAGATAAGTGATTGGATTCTGTAATATACATTCATTAATATGTAAATGTCAAAGAATGATACAAAGTTGATGAAGTGTAATCATATTATTAGTCTTGCGAGGAGACGGACAGAATGGAGCCGAAACAAAACTGGAAGCAACTGTGGCGAAAACAACGATTCCCTCGATCATAGAACTCACCAGACTGATCAACCCGCACAGACACTGTGCCATAATTATTTATAGAATACCTACTATGAACGTAATAAAAAAAATCACTATCTTTAATTAATATAAAAGAAATAAAAATATTATCTATAGCTTATCTGTTTTTAAGCGAATTTAATTTGCGTAGTTCGCTTTTTACTGTTATTTTTTGTAAAAATGAAACAAATATTTTTTACACTATTTTTTTTTTATTTTTTTTTCATGAAACATAGGTGGGTATTATAATATAATTGTATTATTGATAGAAAAGACTTACGTATATATGCATGTGCCTACTTTATGCAGACTTTAGGCTTTTGGTAAACCAATTGGGAACAACAGAATGTGCCTTTTTCATGTAACACTGCAATTTGCAGCGGGAGCTGAGCGGCACAATTATAGACATTGTTATTTAGCTAACTACGTAGGTGGCGGACAATACGAGCTCTACCTATCTATATAACGTCACTAAAGACGCAGTTCCGCCACTCCGATGTCTCTTTGTCGCGAATTAAGGCAATTTTCTGAATGCCGGAAAATAAAATAATAGCCAGCCCATTAGCGATCTCTACCCCCTCTCCCTCCCCCCCCCCCCCCACACGACCCCCGCGCACCCCCGCCACCCCCCAACGCGAGTCGCCGGCGCTCGCTAATCGTCGGAAATGAATTTGACGTTTCTCTCTCCGCGTGCTTTGACTCGAACGGATTCTCATTCCGCCTCATTTAATGTCGCCGCTCGCAGCCGGCTGCAGTCGCTGTCATCGCTGAGTTTCAATGAGCATCGCTGAGTATTGCTTTACACCCCTTCAGATCGCCCACTTAGTGCAATACTTAGTAAATACTCAACAACATTAAGCCAAATTCATTATACAAAACTTGACACAATATAATAAATTGTTACGAAATAAATTAGATTAATATTTTTTTTTAATACCTAAAATATAAATTAGTTTACAATCGATGTAGTATATTCGAGAATAACATGAATATTATATAGTATGGAATTAAATAAAAAAGATGAAGATAAATAAATAAGTACATATACATGCTAAGATCGTAAATGAATAAAGAGCATATTCAGAGTAGAACTTCTTGACATCGCGATTTGTTTGAGAGTAAAAAGTTCCGGCGTGAGAAGGGTAATATGGCGAACTAATTGCTTCGTACTTAGGGTATAGTTAAAATGTGTGTCGCGGGAAACCGTTAAAAACGATCCCCTGCAGTTGTAAGGGTTGAGGCGAGGGCCGTGTGTCGGCAGTCGACGGCCGCGTCACAATTATCTGTTTACAGGCGGCCCATTACCCGCGCGCCGGAACGTCGTGATTACTGCCGACCTCGCATCGCCCGCCTGGTGGCTGTCTCTGGATCACGACCTAACCGACCGACCCTAGCCTAGCCGATAGCCAGCGTTAGTTTGATTAATTCATTACTAATTAATAAGCTACTTCTACTAAGTTTTTCAAAAATAGAGATGAAAAGTGTTTCTCTGAATGTCGTTTAGTATTGTTGAATCGTTCATGAGATTTGGCATAGCGAATCTTATTTAGTAATATTTTAGGTATTTAAAAATTGTTTTACAATAAGCTGCAATTTTTTGAAAATTCTTCACCGAGTAGGTACTTTATTGTTAGTTGTACTTATTGAAAATTGGTACACATGATTAGGTATAGGTGCATATGATTCCGAAGATTATTTGCACAATATTAGGCCCAGCAGTTATGTGAGACGAGCAGGAAAATGTTTGCATCCGTAGCATCACTTCGTCGGCTACGCAACTTTCTCCCCATTTCTACAAGAATTGCGCTAGCACAATCTCTCCTTTTACCTATACTTGATTATGCTGACTCTTGTTATCTTGATCTAAGAGAGGAGCAATTAAATAAGCTTAAGCGGCTTCAAAATTTATGTATCAGGTTCATATTCGGATTACGAAAATATGACCATATTTCTGAATTTCGCAGAAAGCTCAAGTGGCTCCCTATCCGCCTTCGCAGGAATACTCATGTTCTTCATCTTCTTCACCGTGTTCTGTTTGATCCATCTTCTCCTCCCTACTTAAAAGATAAATTTGAATTTCTGGGGTTTTCTCCTTCAAAAAACTTGCGCTCCTGTCAAAATTTAATTTTAAAAATACCTTCTCATTCCACTTCCTTCTATGATAAGTCATTCAGCGTAACTGCCTCACGACTTTGGAATTCTCTTCCTTTGAGCGTTAGAGGCGCCAAAACGTATAACTCTTTTAAAAATCGGTTAAAACTGTATTTCCACTCTGTTTAATAACATAGGTAATCTGTTTACCCTCTTTGGATGTTTTTATGCCATTTTTACTTGCATATTCTATTATTATTTATTTAATACAATATTATATATATTTATTATTATATAATATTATTTATATATTTATGTACTCATTATTTATTATAGTATTATTATTATGTACATATGTATGTAGGTATTTATTTTTGATATGTAAATCTATTTATAGTATTATAAAATGAATTACTGTTGTTGTTGTATTATTACTATTATTTCTGTTTTTGTTTTTCTATTATATTGTTCACACCCCTTCCCTCTTACAATTTGTCAATTCCAACACCTTAAGGTTGCCTGGAAGAGATCGCTGTTTTAGCGATAAGGCCGCCTCTTGTACATAGCTCTTTATATATTTTTCTTGTACAATTTTTCTTTTGTGGGTGTACAATAAAGAGTATTTATTATTATTATTATATTAATTTTCATCCACTAGACTGACTTTGGTCTGACTTTAGTTGTAAATTAATCCCAACTTATATTTACGTAAGCTTATGTGAATATTATAGCTGACTCATTTCTAATTTATATCCCCAGAGCAAATAAAACAGGCATGTACTGTTATATTGCATCATAAGCAATTTTAATATTGAAACAAACGGTAAAAACAATTTTTACCGTTTGTATTAATTTTAAAAATGTCTAAAAAATGTATGCAACACATTAAATTTATCTAAATCTAGCTGGATAATTTAATTAGTTTGTTTATACTATTTTAAATCGTTAGTGGCTGGCATGTACGGCCGCAGATCCGCAGGTTCTGGGTTCAAGTCCCGGGTCGAACAAGTTCACTTATTGAGTATTTCTCAGCAACAGGCCGACTTTGCGAAAAGTCACGCGAGCGAGCACGTAAAGCCGTTGATCCTTAACTCTCACTGGTCGTGTCGAGTAGTCGTCCCACCGGAGAATGAGAGGGACAGGAACTTCGCACTAGTTTTTCCGCGTACGTACTTGTGTACTACAATATCTCCTGCGCAGATAGCAAGTCTCAATGAGATAGGCCGCCCTGGCCGAAATCGGTCAGATGGACATTAATTTATTTAATTTAAAAATATATACATAATACATATGTAATGGGACGTAAGCACCGTATTGTAAATATGATAATACTTTGTATAATATTTTATGATGTTAAACGAGAAATCTACCAAATTGTGTTTAACATGATGAATATCCAGTTTGACATCATAAAACTATTGTCAGTGAGGGACCATGAAAGCTTAAAAACTTTATGTAATATTATCTAAACAGTAAAACTTTAGTTGAACTCGTAATATCGAGTGTATATACTCAAAGTATTTTTGTAGAACACTTAATTGAATAGGACTGAAGTGTCGGAAGTCGCCGATTAGATCGAGTTGCGACTGCAGGAAGGAAGGAACCGCCAAATTAGTCCCTTCGCCCTCCCCTCGCCGCGCGGCCGAGCCTCCCTCGCGCCCTATGATTGTTTGCGCCCATTAGCGATCACTTTGATCGCTCTACTTTAGAACCGACAAGTCTCATTTCTCTTGCATTGACTATTGTTGTCATGGAACTACATCCGAGGGCCGCATCTACTACCTACAGTGCAGTACACTGTTCATTATAAATTTAAATTAAAGGCTTATATTACATACATATGTTATAAGCTTGAATTTCCATTTATTATATTGTTACGACTTAGGTATTTGTTTAGAAAATCGAAGTAGAACATACTTTTAATGGTAGGAGTCTTTATTTCAAGATGTTAATATTAATCGATAGTAACTATATAAATATTATAGTATTAATTTATTTTAAATAACTATATGTATAATTCCATCAAAATTTCAATGGAATGAGATTTCGATATAACATTATGTACCTACTCGTGTCACCAACCATATTGATGTATCGTATCGGTCAAGTGTCGTGAACCCTAAACGAGTTCACGTTAATGTACATTTTATGCCATTTCTTGGCGTCATTGTTTAAAATCGAAGCTTGAGATCGATGCCCTCGTCCTGAGTGGTTTCGCATTACCTCCTCGATCGCTCCGCCTCGACCCGCCGCCATCACACCGTGTCGACTCTACCGACTGCAACACTATAGTTACACTGAAAAATATATTTGTAAATTAACTGTAGGTATAAGATAAAGTTTTACTATTAGATTAGTATAATATTGCCATTGGATGAATTTAAACAAATGTTTATGTATTTATATCGTTTTAGTTACAATTCAATAAGTTATGAAATAAATAAAACTACTTTTTAATGACTTTACTATATAATTAGTATATAATAGCGTTTACTACATAATATTGTACTAGATGGGACAAAATTTTATTCAAACGTAATTAAATAACGTAATCCACATAAAAAATAGAGTAGATTAATTATCAATAGTGATGATCCGCGTGTCCACCGTCCTCGCGGAACGTGAACGTTGTATTACACTATTAGGTACATAAAGAGATAAACTTTGTAAGTTTGTGTGTAGGGCCAAGCTTGGAAAATTGTTACATTAATAGAAAGCTCGTACCGTCGAGTGCTATTGTATATTTTTTAATGCGACAAAAATGTGTTTATTGTCAGAAATTAAAAATTAAATTAATAAATTTAATTGATATCAGAAGAAATATAATTAGTAAATTTAATTGATTTTACACGATTTGAAATCAAGAAATAAAATGTGTGGCAAAAAGGCACCAAAGGATGCACCGAACGAGGATAAGTCGTAATATAAAATAATGATTTTACCGCATTCTACTATTTTAATTCTAATAATAATAGTAATATCTGTAAATTGTAATGTGTCGTGCTACAAGAAGCCTGTGTCGAGGCTCTGTGGCCTGTACCGAGTGTCTCGTAGGTGGAAAGCGGCGCGGAGGGTGCAGCGAGTGTAGCAGTAATGGAACGGCCCATTAACCACTCAGCGCTCAATGCTCATGTTATCCGCTTATCGACGCATTGTTCACGGCGGTCCCTGCCGCCAGAGTTACAACCTCGTATATAGGTACTCCATCTCGATATAATTGTTATTTAATTCATTTTATTATTCTAATAATTTGCAGAATTTGAAAAAACTTCTATAAATTATTCACAGAGACCCAAGCTACTCTAGTTTGTACATCATTAGCGACTTTTCTTCGCTTTCTTTGAGTTCGTGGTGCTCAACAGTAGCCTATGTGTTAAGTACTCCGGATAGTCTATTTGTGTACAAAATTTCATCCATACATATACAAATCACATTTATAATAGTTGTGTGATTACAGGTAACCGCTATTGGAAGCCATTTGCCTACTAGTTATTTTATAGGTCCAAGTTATGTAGAAGTAAAATAAATCAAATTGTACGACAATTCTTGACAGTCTGTCAGACTTGTCATAAATAGCGAAGACTTTGGTGCTCGAAGAGCCTTACTCTGACATAATGATTGCTTCGAACTTAAAACGATTTGCCAAACTGCTCAAAATATTCGATAGCCTAATGATAATTATTGATTTCCATTGTTCTTCCTACATTGTTGAATTTCGCAGACGTTGCCGTTGAAACGTCGCCACATTTACACAATACACATGAAGCTAAACGATTTTCAAATCGACAACAACCCTCGATTGAAGCGTGCAATTATTTAAAGTGTTTTTAAATGTTGAAATTCACTTCTTTTCTTTTTGATGAGATTGTAAAGAGTATTGAGGATTTTATTTTCTGAAAATCTTATTTTACTAATGTACCTAATTTTAGAACAAGGCTTAAGAAATATATTTTTATAATATTTAGTATTATCATTATGTAAATAAATAAAAAAATATTTGTTAGCAGTAACGATAGATCAAGACCAATCGAAATAAATATCCGATGATGAGGGGATCGGATAATTTTTCAGTACTTGTGTTTAAAAAAACTTTCTGAAAAATTATCCTATCTAATTAACTATCGTTGATATTTATTTCCATTAATTAAAAAATCCATTAAATAAAAGTCGCGAAAACAATTCTTGATGTCACCTCCGAAAGCGTCACGTAATATGCATGCTAATATTAATCTAGTGCTAACAATTTGTAAGTTTTCGTAAACTAAAAAAATATAGTTGGTGTATAGTACCTCAATTTAGGAATACATTTGTAACTAATACAAATAAATTTTTGATGTACCACGAAAAGCAGCATACGAAAATAAAAAAAAAAACAAGCTAAAAAGATGAAAAGAAGTTGTAGAAATAACATAGTATTATGCAGTAGAAGACATAATTATACGTACATAGATACGTAAGAAAACTCGCAGCTAGTATATACCCAATACATATTATGTACCTATATTATATCTCCGACTGCGTAGTAATATTTTTTATGCAGTTGAATTGTTTCATATTTATTATATACTAGCGACTCACGCTCGCTTCGCTCGCGTTCGTCCCTAGATACGTTTTCACGGTTAGCTATGTTTAGGTATACATAAATAGTAGCTTGCTACTCCCAAGATATTCATTTAAATTATATAGCGATTTACCCTCGTTTTGCTCGGGTGCGTACGCCGTATGCGGTTTTTGTTCACAATTTCATGGATTTTTTTTTCGTGGAACCCTGATGCTCTTTCTAAAATAAAAGTAGCCTATCAGCTATCTGCCAATGAAAGTCCCGTCAAAATCGGTCCAGCCGTTTCGGAGATTAGCCGGAACAAACAGACAGACAGACAGACAAAAATTGTAAAAAATGTTGTTTTGATATATGACCCGTGTATACATCCATATGCATTTAGTAAAAAGCGGTTATTTTAATATTACAAACAGACACTCCAATTTTATTTATCTGTATAGATGTAAGTACATAATTTTTTTTTTTTTTATTTACAGCTTTTTAGTTTTGGCTA